>CM065809.1:143154857-144404857 GCA_033398695.1 Orobanche coerulescens | reverse complement strand
TATATGAACTATAAATGAAATGAAAGCGAAATCATTCATCAAATATTATAAACTGAACAAGTATAAACTTGCCTCGATACCGATACCACGAAGCCCTTACCAAATCCATTGCCTTCGTCTATGAGCTCCTCAGCCCCGACCAAAAGCAATCTACGAACTTTTCATCCTCGACCGCAACACAACAGTCATAATCAGCGATCAATTATCGCGACCTAATGTAATAATCAAATGGCAACACATCCGATAATAATCAACAACCGGTATAACCAACCAAACAAACTCAGCGGCTCAACAATACCTCGATCATATACAAAACCGAACAATACAACTCAAACAATTATGAACTCATGTCCACAATACCAACTGCAACTTGACAAACATAATTAATAATCAATATTACTGATCAAAAATCCAACAGTTCCACAATGTCTCGATTAAACACAGTCTGAACAATCCAAAACAAACCATCACGAATTCATAATTGCAACATGAAAATACTGCACTATCTGCCTACTTAGCGTACATTAAACACATAATGTAGCGTGCGCTAAGTCGATCCCGTTAGCATGCGCTAGCCAGTAAGCTTAACGTGCGCTAATGCTGCACAGTTGCATGCATTCCAAGCATCGAGTAACACTTTGCGGCTACGAATATGAATGTAACGAAAACCATACTCCAAGATCAAACACAACCTTTCCAAATTCAATCTCATCATCATATTCGAAAATCATATTCGTATTCTTATACGAATATTATATCAAAATACATACTTAGTTCTAGATATGAATATACCATATTCATATCCAAAACACCATCACCTCTTATACATAATCATCATATCATATAATTCAGAGTTCTTCAAGAACATGAAATATCCGAAATCACGTTCAAAACGACATAATCTGATGTATATATCATCATCTTATCACTTTCTTCATCATGCAATTTATATAACCTCGTGAATCGCAACAAAACCATCATAACTATCATCATATGAAGAAGGTGTCAATAACAACATCAACATCCAAAAATGAGGAGAAGGATTAACCAACTTATCTCAAGAAGATGAACAACACAATTCACCACAAGAATCATGATTAACATCCGAATTCTCTTATCACAATTCCAAGAAATCTCATATAACATCGTCATATTATAATCCAACATGCTCCCTCACAAGTAATAATCCTTTAAAAACGAACACTATCAAAGGGATACGAGAATTACCTTGTATGGACGAACCAAGAAGCAGAACAATTGAACTTCATTTAAAGAATCATGAATAACTTCAAGAACAAGGCCTTAATCCATGCTCTCCATCTTAATCTTGTTAATGATCATCATCTCAGAGTGTTTAGGAACTTCAAGTACCTCCCAAGGCTCTCTCTATCGACTGAAGGAAGGAGAATGGACAAAATGCCTCTCAGTACCCGTCTGTCCCCTTTATAAACAAATTACTAGCGTGCGCTAAACCTTATATTTAGCGTGCGCTACAGCCTTAGCGTGCACTAACTGACTTCGTTAGCGTGCGCTATCGTGGTCCTGAGGCTACTGTCTTGTTTCGTACATCAACTTACGTACGTAGTTCCCATGCATTAACGTACGTAACTATTCTGTTTAGCATACGCAAGTCCTTAACCATAGAGTACGCTGTCCGTAGTTGACTTGCTACAGTCTGCACCTACCACCCGTGCCCCAACATGCTGAAAGGATCCGTGATTACTGGGATTCTTTCTACCAGATCTGGAATTAGCGTCAGCTAACCATATGGTTTAGCGTGCGCTAGCCCTACATGATAAACATCCGTTGACCTTATCCTGACACACGTCGAAGTAGTCGGGTCCACTTGCCGAAAGCCAAGATTCCTTATCGAATGATCTGAAATTAACGTGCACTACCAAAATGCATTAGCGTACGCTAAATGTCGATAATACACAGCCTGGGCCTACCTGTCGGCCACCTTCCGGACCTTATCCAGAATACCTTACGTACGTTAGGGGTCTTCCCTAGCGTACGTAACTCAAACCTCTTAGCATGCGCTAAGTATGCACCGTAGCATGCGCTAAGTATACATATTAGCGTGCGCTAGGCGTACCTTGTAAAGTGCGCTAACATGGCTGTACTTAGCGATTTTCAGCCATTCTTGTCCAATGTCTTGACATACAGAATATGAACGTACGGCATACTGAATACATATATTCATTCAAATAATATTTTCATATGATATACCCGATATCACAATTAAAACAATCTGATACACGATATCCTCAATCATAACTGTCAACCAAACACGTCAATTACACAAGTATAACTATCTCGGTTCTCAATTTATTTTATCCATACTGTATAGACACCAAGCTATGCAGTATATCTCAGATAAAATAACACGAAAAATTTATACTGAAAATCCGGGTATTACATACTACCCCCTTAAAATAAGTTTCATCCTCGAAACTTGCAATCCTGTCACAACCAACAGATCAATCCAAAATTTCCAAACTCATCACAAAAGCAATCAATCGTCTTTACAAGTGAATAACCAAAATAGTATACTTATAGGTACGTGAAGCCGATGATCTCCCGTGATACTAGCACACGACTCCCATACAAAGTCTCAACACAATACCAACACACACCAATATCACAAATAATAATTTGAAAATATCTCAAAAAAAAATTGGAAGTTCCGAAAATCGGTTTGACTCAAAAGTCAGGAAAATCATTTTCAGAAGCCACGCTACTACCGTACTGGTAGAGCCACATAACACACACGCCCGGGTTTCACAACACCCAATCTCTGATACCATCTTCTGTAACACCCCCAAAACCATCCGGGATATTACAGCGCCGTGGATCCCACGCCGGAACCCACCAGGCTAAAAACCATTTTCGCAAACGTTTAAAACACGCCAAAGAGGCAAAGACGGCAATATTTTTAAATACCTAAAGTATTTTCCAAAGCATAGTTCTCGAATACCGTCAGGAAATACCAGTTAAAAGTACAAAATGAAATGCCAAAACTCAACAGTTTCAAAATGCATGTTAAGCTACCACTTATACGTACCGATAAAATAGTTGGGGAAAAAGGTTTAACGAAAATAACCCAAGTTCGCAAAATGCCAAAAGGCCATTTTGAAAGTTAAACACGAGTTCCTAAAAATACCGGAAAGCCATTTAGAAATATACACACGCAGCGGATAAAACACAGTACAAAATACACATTTGCATCGGTAATAATACAACTAGAAAAGAATACTCGATTCTCCGAAAACATGCCACATCCAGTATCACTCGGGAAGCTCATCCCTTCACGACCGCTACTAGCTTGATCTCCGAGTACCTAAAAATAAAGCCCACGACGGGGTCAGCCACAATATTCAATAATGTTATCGATCACATCATCATAAATAATTACATACCAGTGTAATAATATTGTAAGAATACTACCAACGTAATCTTACCGTCATAACCATACCAATCCATGGTAATTCATAACAAATCAATCCTTACCATAATCCATATTTCGCATTCTCAAATGGCGAAATAAACTCGACAATCATCATCTGTACTATATTCAAACAATACCAAGAATCCTTAAAATATAATCATAACTCATAAGTGTGGAATGAACCATCTGTGCCAAATCCTATCCGTCGGATTGCACAATCAAATCTCAACCTGGATAAACCAATAACACACAACATATCTGTAGATCAACTACCACCAAAACAATGATAACAAGTCCCGAAACATCAACGTACAGTCCGAGTACTCATACAATCAAGAACAATGATCAACCAATACATCAACCGAGAATATCATCGACATGATAAACTCCAATACGACCAACAAAGGATCAACGATAACCGAGAATACCATCAACATGATAAACTCCGAGACGCTAAACAAAGGATCAAAAGTATCCGAGAATACCCTCAACAAGGTAAACTCCAAACACGATCACCAAAGGATCAATAATAACCGAGATTACCATCAACCAGGTAAACTCCAAATGATCAACAATAATGGATCTCAAAGAAATAATTCCGACTGTCGAACATACCCCTCGGGCGTATGAACAACCAGTCGCAAACCATCGAACATATCCAATCATACATGGACTATGAACGACCAAAACAATATGGCTCAAAGATGGACGTCACAGTACGCCCGATCCGGAAATGTGTCCGTGCACATGTCCACCCCGTAACGGAATCTAGGATATATGTGGGACATATACCTAATTAGCCTCACGAACTACGTCTCGTGTGCACGGTTCAATGCGGAAACATCCACGCATAGCCATAGTGTGCCCTGCTAAAAATCCTACACAATAACCAATCGGCACGTAGATATGACTCCAGACATGTCACAATGCAACACGACAACAAAACTCAAAGAATCACATATCCAATAAGGATCAAAAGACTCACCGAAGTGAACAATGACACACGGATAATGAAAGATCGACACGACCGACAATATCCAAAACAAACATCCTCGGAATAACAATCCCCAAAGAATGACTAATGCGAGCAACAATCTCAACACTACCGTCCTGGGATCAACATCCCTCATCGAACAACCAATACAAATCTCATTATACGAAACCTCAACATATATAACAAATCAACATCGTAATTATTCCCATAATTGAAGAATGCTTAAATTACCTCGAAGCCGAAGCTAATATCCTTTCCACGAACAAATCATCATCCTGAAAATTTACACTTATAATATCATTGCTATATGAACTATAAATGAAATGAAAGCGAACTCATTCATTAAATAGTATAAACTGAACAAGTATAATCTTGCCTCGATACCGATACCACGAAGCCGTTACCAAATCCATTGCCTTCGTCTACGAGCTCCTCTGCCCCAACCAAAAGCAATCTACGAACTCTTCAGCCTCGACCGCAACACAATGGTCATAATCATCACTCAATTATCGCGACCTAATGCATAATCAAATGACAACACATCCGATAATAATCAACAACCGGTATAACCAACCAAACAAACTCAGCGGCTCAACAATACCTCGATCATATACAAAACTGAACAATACAACTCAAACAATTATGAACTCATGTCAACAATACCAACCGCAACTCGACAAACATAATTTACTTATCAAAAAACTCAACGGTTCCACAATCTCTAGATTAAACACAGTCTGAACAATCCAAAACAAACCATCACGAATTCATAATCACAACACAAAAATACTGCACTATCTGCCTACTTAGCGCACATTAAACACATAATGTAGCGTGCGCTAAGTCGATCCCGTTAGCATGCGCTAGCCAGTAAGCTTAACGTGCGCTAATGCTGCACAGTTGCATGCATTCCAAGCATCGAGTAACACTTTGCGGCTACGAATATGAATTTAACGAAAACCATACTCCAAGATCAAACGCAACCTTTCCAAATTCAATCTCATCATCATATTCGAAAATCATATTCGTATTCTTATACGAATATTATATCAAAATACATACTTAGTTCTAGATATGAATATCCTATATTCATATCCAAAACACCATCACCTCTTATACATAATCATCATATCATATAATTCAGAGTTCTTCAAGAACATGAAATATCCGAAATCACGTTCAAAACGACATAATCCGATGTATATATCATCATCTTATCACTTTCTTCATCATGCAATTTATATAACCTCGAGAATCGCAACAAAACCATCATAACTATCATTATATGAAGAAGGTATCAATAACAACATCAACATCCGAAAATGAGGAGAGGGAACTTATCTCAAGAAGATGAATAACACAATTCACCACAAGAATCATGATTAACATCCGAATTCTCTTATCACAATTCCAATAAATCTCATATAACATCGTCATATTATAATCCAACATGCTCCCTCACAAGTAATAATCATTTAAAAACGAACACTATCAAAGGGATACGAGAATTACCTTGTATGGACGAACCAAGAAGAAGAACAATTGAACTTCATTTAAAAAATCATGAATAACTTCAAGAACAAGGCCTTAATCCATGCTCTCCATCTTAATCTTGTTAATGATCATCATCTCAGAGTGTTTAGGAACTTCAAGTACCTCCCAAGGCTCTCTCTATCGACTAAAGGAAGGAGAATGGACAAAATGCCTCTCAGTACCCGTCTGTCCTATTTATAAACAAATTACTAGCGTGCGCTAAACCTTATATTTAGCGTGCGCTACAGCCTTAGCGTGCGCTAACTGACTCCATTAGCGTGCGCTATCGCGGCCCATAGGCTACTGTCTTGTTTCGTACATCAACTTACGTACGTAGTTCCCATACATTAACGTACGTAACCATTCTTTTTAGCATACGCAAGTCCTTAACCATAGAGTACGCTATCCGTAGTTGACTTGCTACAGTCTGCACCTACCACCCGTGCCCCCACATGCTGAAAGCATCCGTGATTACCGGGATTCTCTCTGCCAGATCTGGAATTAGCGTGCGCTAACCATATGGTTTAGCGTGCGCTAGCCCTACATGACAAACATCTGTTGACCTTATCCTGACACGCGTCGAAGTAGTTGGGTCCACTTGCCGAAAGCCAAGATTCCCTATCGACCGATCTGAAATTAACGTACGCTACGAAAATGCATTAGCGTACGCTAAATGCCGATAATACACAGCCTGGGCCTACCTGTAGGCCACCTTCCGAACCTTATCTAGAATACCTTACGTACGTTAGGGTTCCTCCCTAGCGTACGTAACTCAAACCTCTTAGCATGCGCTAAGTATGCACCGTAGCATGCGCTAAGTATACATATTAGCGTGCGCTAGGCATACCTTGTAGAGTGCGCTAACATGGCTGTACTTAGCGATTTTCAGCCATTCTTGTCCAATGTATCGACATACAAAATACGAACATACGGCATACTGAATACATATATTCATTCAAATAATATTCTCATATGATATACCCGATATCACAATTAAAACAATCTGATACACGATATCCTCAATCATAACTGTCAACCAAACACGTCAATTACACAAGTATAACTATCTCGGTTCTCAATTTATTTTATCCATACTGTATAGACACCAAGCTATGCCGCATATCTTAGATAAAATAACACGAAAAATTTATACTGAAAATCCGGGTATTACATACTACCCCCTTAAAATAAGTTTCATCCTCGAAACTTGCAATCCTGTCACAACCAACAGATCAATCCAAAATTTCCAAACTCATCACAAAAGCAATCAATCGTCGTTACAAGTGAATAACCAAAATAGTATACTTACAGGTACGTGAAGCCGATGATCTCCCGTGATACTAGCACACGACTCCCATACAAAGTCTCAACACAATACCAACACACACCAATATCACAAATAATAATTTGAAAATATCTCAAAGAAAAATTGGAAGTTCCAAAAATCGGTTTGACTCAAAGGTCAGGAAAATCATTTTCAGAAGCCACGCCACTACCGTACTGAGCCACATAACACACACGCCCGGGTTTCACAAAACCCAATCTCTGACATCTTCTGTAACACCCCCAAAACCATCCGGGATATTACAGCACCGTGGATCCCACTCCGGACCCACCAGGCTAAAAACCATTTTCGCAATGTTTAAAACACGCCAAAGAGGCAAAGACGGCAATATTTTTAAATACCCAAAGTATTTTCCAAAGCATAGTTCTCGAATACCGTCAGGAAATACCAGTTGAAAGTACAAAATGAAATGCCAAAACTCAACAATTTCAAAATGTACGTTAAGCTACCACTTATACGTACCGATAAAATAGATGGGGAAAAAGGTTTAACGAAAATAACCCAAGTTCACAAAATGCCAAAAGGCCATTTTGAAAGTTAAACACGAGTTCCTAAAAATACCGGAAAGCCATTTTGAAATATACGCACGCAGCGGATAAAAAACAGTTCAAAATACACATTTGCATCGGTAATAAAACAACCAGAAAAGAATATTCGATTCTCCGAAAATATGCCACAACCAATATCACTCGGGAAGCTCATCCCTTCACGACCGCTACTAACTTGATCTCCGAGTACCTAAAAATAAAGCCCATGACGGGGTCAGCCACAATATTCAATAATGTTATCGATCACATCATCACAGTACGTAACGCAAGGTGCAAAATAGTACGGATTACCCTAGATGACGATTACGTACGCTATATAGGACATATAGCGTACGTTAAAGGCCTTACGTACGTTAACTTTGGGACTTAACGTACGTAACGAGATGCACAATTTATAAAATAAGAACGGAACTTTCATTTCCTCATGAAAGGAAACACATTTCCTCCTCCCCAGCTCGTCCCTCTCCACTCTCACCCATCTCAGACCCTCATACCCTTGTTAAGATTTTGATAAGGATGATCGGAAGCTTGAAACTGGGAGTTCTTGGAGTTTTGGAAGTGTTTGATTGTGTTATTCATCTTCAAAAGGTATGTTGATGAACTCTACTCCTTGAATTCGGATTTTGATGTTAGTGTTGATGTTCTTCTTTGTATGAAGATGATTATGGTATTGTTGTTACGATTCTTGAGGATATATGAACTATATGTTGAAAGGAAGATGATGATATGTTGGTTTTTGTCTTGAAAATGTTGACTATGATTATATAATCATGTTGTTCTTGGTGATCTTGGTAGTATTGCTTCGATTCTTGATGTTAGGAGGATCGTATGTTGGAGAATATGATGATACATGCCTTGGAGTATGGATTAGATGATGGTTAGATGTTAGAACACATTGAATTACGTCATTTTGTTGGCTTCAAACATGATTATAGATTAACTCATGTTCTTGAAGAATTCTTGAATGATATATGTCCGTAAATTGGAAGGATTACGATTAATTATGGTATATGATTATTCATGATGATAGCCGTAATTGTATTCCTATGAATTTGCACGAATGAGCCATGTAAATCCGAATTTAAGATTGAAGTCGGAACCAAGAATGTTGTAGACGTTGATAGAACTATTGATTATCGAAGTTCGGCTTGTATTCGTATTGATAAGAGTTGATATGGTTTGATTTCGTACGATCGAGATACCGTTGAGTTTGATTGGTTGATTATACCGGTTGTTGATTGTTATCGAACGTATCGTTGATTGATTATTGTATTAGGTTATATTAGATGATCGTTGATATTAACCGTTGTGCTGCGATGAGTCGGGGCTGCGGAGCTTGTAGATGAAGGCGACGGGACTAGTAACAACTTCATCGTATCGGTATCGAGGCAAGTTATGCTTGCTCAGTTCATAATGTTAATAAATGATTTCGTTTTCATTTCATTTATGATTCATATAGCAATGGTATTATGGAATATATTAATTTTCGGAATGGTGGTATGTATGGTATTTTTGGACTAAGATAAATCATAATGTATATGATTTTAAGGATGTCTAGTGGAAATGGGAATGTGAATTATAATTTGGTCTATTGCATGAGAAGTTGGATATCAAGGTTAGTTATTGTGTCGATGTTGAACTCGAGATGGTGGTTTGGTATTAGTTATGGACTGTACTTCATTTTGGATTGTCGGATAAACCGTGTATTCTTTCAGGGCGGTTGGTCGTGGAAAGGTTGGCGTCTCCAGCTTGAGGTAAATTAATATTGTTAGATTATGATAATCATCATGTTGCATTATTGCATGTGTGTGTTGATATTTCATGCGGTGAGTGTGCACCACTGTTTGTTACGTTTTGTAATGTGCTCTTCCTTTGAGCTGTGATCTGTTGGGCCAATGTGTTAGGGGATAAGACCTATATGGCACCTATGTTCTGGGGTATTCCTGTGTGGATACTTTCGTGACCCTTGGTTGCGACCTTGGGGTATTTTGTGATTGCATGAACTGTGTTAGGGGATAAGACCTATATGGCACCTATGTCCGGGGTATTCCTGTGCGATGCTTCCGTGACCCTTGGCTGCTGCCTTGGGGTTTATGTGTTAATATTATATGCATTGTGGAGCATGATGTGGACTGTTGTCTGGTGGAAATACGACATTGTGGTCGTGTCGGTCTTTCATGATCGAGTTACTGTTGCTCTTTTGGGAAGTCTTCTGATCCTTGATGGATATGCGATTCTTTGAGATTTGTTGTAATGTTGTATCGTGGCATATCTGGAGTCAGATACGTTATGATCGTTCATGTGTAGGATTTTCGGGACGGGCACGTGTAGCATGTGTTGGTTTCGACCTCATATTGAACCGTGCACACGAGACGCACTTCGTGAGGCTGATTAGGTACGAGACCAGACGTGTATTGATCAATACCGTGGTTGGCTTGTACACGGACACATGTCTGGATCGAGCGTATCGTGACGTCCACCTTGAGTCTTATTGATTGGTCGTTCACAGTCCATGTATAACTCGATTTGTTTGATATTCGGGTTGTCTTTGAAATCCCGTATATATGATTTGTATATGGTGGACGATTTTATACTCTCATGTATCTGCCACCGTTGAACCTTTAATAATCTCATTCGGAGTTACTATATCGATGGTCAACTCATTTGATATCGATTCTTTATTAATCTCGTTTGGGGTTCACCCTGTCATCGGTAATCTCGTTCGTTATTGATCCTTATTGATTCCGTTTGGGAGTTTTCTTACCGTTGGTATTCGTGGTTATTAGTCCTTGATTGATGTTATTGGAGTTTACCGTGTCGTCGGTATTCTCGGTTTTCGATTCCTTATTGCTCTTGTTGGAGTTTACCATATCGTTGGTATTCTCGGTTGTTGGTCCTTATTGATCTTGCTAGAGTTTACTGTGTCATCAGTATTCTCAGTTGTTGACCCTTTATTGATCTTATCGGAGTTTATCGTACCGTTGGTATTTCTGGTTGTCGACTCTTTTGATCTTGTTATTGATTCTTCATTAATCCTTACCGTGTCGTCGGTATTCTCGGTTATTGATTCTTCGTTGATCCTTACCGTGTCATCGGTATTCTCGGTTGTCGAACTTTTATTGATCTTGTTGGGATTTGCCGTATTGTCGGTATTCTCGGTTATTGATTCTTCATTGATCTTGTTGGAGTTACCATATCATGGCATTCTCGTTCGTGGTTGATCCTTTGTCGATCTTGTGTGGAAATATAATGTCATTGATATTTCCATTGTGATACATTGATAGTTTATCATTATTGATTGTGTAAGCATTCATGCTTGTATTGATATCCGGGACTTGCCATTGTTTCGGGACATTTGATTTGCAGATGTATCGTGTGATGTCAGTTTCTATCAGTATAGGGATCCAATTGTGCGACCCAGCCAGCAGAATTGAACTTGGCCAGATTATTCTATACTCGAGATATGTTTATGTTTGGAAATCTTGGTAGTGTTTCGGATACATTACAGGTGATTACATTTGAATTCGTTCATTACTTAAGGACACGAGGCGTGGGATATGGTAAGAATTGATTGTTATAGTTGTGACAGGTTGGTAAGGTTACTTCGGTAAAATACATGGGGAATGTTCTTACTCTGTAGATTACATTGATATGTAATTGTTTTTGTGATGTGATCGTTATCATTGTTGAGTATTATGGCTGACCCCGTCGTGGGCTTTATCTTTTAGGTACTCGGAGTTCGAGCTAGTAGCGGTCGTGAAGGGATGAGCTTTCCGGTGATACTGGCCATGGCGTGATTGTTCGGATTGTGTATTCTTTTCTGGTTTTTCTAATTCCACTGCAAATGTATTTACTTATGTTTTATCCGCTGCGGGTGTATATTTCAAAATGGCTTTCGGTATTCTTTGAATTGTGTTTTCATCCGCTGCGTGTGTGTGTACTTTCAAAGGGCCTTTTTGCTTTTTTAAACGTTTGCGAAAATGATTTTAGCCTTGTGGGTTCCAATATGGGGCCCACGACGCTGTAATATTCCCGATCGGTTTTGGGGGTGTTACAGAAAATGGTATCGGAGCTTGGGTTTCGTAAAACCCAGGCGTGTGTGTTATGTGGCTCTACCGGTGCGGTAGTAGCGTGACTTTTGAAAATGATTTTCTAACTTTTGAGTCAAACCGATTTTGGAGGCTTCAAAATTTTTGAAATATTTTCAAATTGCTATATTTGCGATGCCGGTGCGTTGTTAGTTTGTTGAGACTTTGTATGGGCGTCGTATGCTGGTATCACGGAAGATCATCGACTTCACGGACATGTAAGTATGTTCTTTCAGTTATTTCAGTTTTGATGATGATTATTGAATATGGTGTCATGATTTTGAGATATTTCGGGATTGAGATACTGATTATGACAGGTGTTGAGTTTCGAGGACGAAACTTATTTAAGTGGGTGTATATGTAATATCCTAGAATTTCAGTATGAATTTTTCGCATTATTTTATCTGGGTTGTACTGTACAGAGTGGGACCGACATGATATGAGTGGATAATTTTGGAAACCGTGACAGCCGTGCCAGTATGTCTATCTAGGTTATTTTGATTCTAGGATATTACATGCTTGGTGTGTTTTTCGATGTCGGATATACTGTATGAGTATTTGTACAATTGTCGTACTTGGTCGACAGTTGTATTCGAGGTATCGTGCATCAGAAGTATTGTATGAGAACGATATCGGAACGAGCATATGTATTCAGTATGTCACATGTACGTATTCAGTATATGGAGATGACAGACAGGAGCAAAATGGCTAAGTATGAAAGCCATTACGTACGTTATATGTTGGATATTACGTACGTAGCTAAGTAATCTTAACGTACGTTAAGCTGCGTACATTACGTACGTTAAGAATGGAATCAGCGGGTCCGAGCTGTGGTCGGCAGGTGGGCCCGGTTTCGGCTGCTTTCGGCGCAGGATGTGGACAGGCGAGTCAACCCCGGCATTACGTACGCTATGCATGGCATATTACGTACGTAATATGGGTTGATACTGTAGCAAGTCAACCGCTACATTACGTACGCTACGGTGATGGTATTACGTACGTAACGCAAGGTGCAAAATAGCATGATTACGGATGACGATTACGTACGCTATATAGGACATATAGCGTACGTTAAAGGCCTTACGTACGTTAACTTTGGGACTTAACGTACGTAACGAGATGCACAGTTTATAAAATAAGAATGGGACTTTCATTTCCTCACGAAAGGAAACACATTTCCTCCTCCCCAGCTCGTCCCTCTCCACTCTCAAACCCATCTAAGACCCTCATACCCTTGTTAAGACTTTGATAAGGATGATCGGAAGCTTGAAACTTGGAGTTCTTGGAGTTTTGGAAGTGTTTGATTGTGTTATTCATCTTCAAAAGGTATGTTGATGAACTCTACTCCTTGAATTCGGATATTGATGTTTGTGTTGATGTTCTCCTTCGTATGAAGATGATTATGGTATTGTTGTTACGATTCTTGAGGATATATGAACTATATGTTGAAAGGAAGATGATGATATGTTGGTTTTTGTCTTGAAAATGTTGACTGTGATTATAGAATCATGTTGTTCTTGGTGATCTTGGTAGTATTGCTTCGATTCTTGATGTTAGGAGGATCGTATGTTGGAGAATATGATGATACATGCCTTGGAGTATGGATTAGATGATGGTTAGATGTTAGAACACATTGAATTACGTCGTTTTGTTGGCTTCAAACGTGATTATGGATTAATTCATGTTCTTGAAGTATTCTTGAATGATATATGTCCGTAAATTGGAAGGATTACGATTAATTTTGGTATATGATTATTCATGATGATAGCCGTAATTGTATTCCTATGAATTTGCACGAATGAGCCATGTAAATCCGAATTTAAGATTGAAGTCGGAACCAAGAATGTTGTAGACATTGATAGAACTATTGATTATCGAAGTTCGGCTTGTATTCGTATTGATAAGATTTGATATGGTTTGATTTTGTATGATCGAGATACCGTTGAGTTTGATTGGTTGATTATACCGGTTGTTGATTGTTATCGAACGTATCGTTGATTGATTATTGTATTAGGTTGCATTAGATGATCGTTGATATTAACCGTTGTGCTGCGGTGAGTCGGGGCTGCGGAGCTTGTAGATGAAGGCGACGGGACTAGTAACAACTTCATCGTATCGGTATCGAGGCAAGTTATGCTTGCTCAGTTCATAATGTTAATAAATGATTTCGTTTTCATTTCATTTATGATTCATATAGCAATGGTATTATGGAATATATGAATTGTCGGAATGGTGGTATGTATGGTATTTTTGGACTAAGATAAATCATAATGTATATGATTTTAAGGATGTCTAGTGGAAATGGGAATGTGAATTATAATTTGGTCTATTGCATGAGAAGTTGGATATCAAGGTTAGTTATCGTGTCGATGTTGAACTCGAGATGGTGGTTTGGTATTAGTTATGGACTGTACTTCATTTTGGATTGTCGGATAAACCGTGTATTCGTTCAGGGCGGTTGGTCGTGGAAAGGTTGGCGTCTCCAGCTTGAGGTAAATTAATATTGTTAGATTATGATAATCATCATGTTGCATTATTGCATGTATGTGTTGATATTTCATGCGGTGAGTGTGCACCACTGTTTGTTACGTTTTGTAATGTGCTTTTCCTTTGAGCTGTGATCTGTTGGGCCGATGTGTTAGGGGATAAGACCTATATGGCACCTATGTTCCGGGGTATTCCTGTGTGGATACTTTCGTGACGCTTGGTTGCGACCTTGGGGTATTTTGTGATTGCATGAACTGTGTTAGGGGATAAGACCTATATGGCACCTATGTTCGGCGTATTCCTGTGAGATGCTTCCGTGACCCTTGGCTGCTGCCTTGGGGTTTATGTGTTAATATTATATGCATTGTGGAGCATGATGTGGACTGTTGTCTGGTGGAAATACGACATTGTGGTCGTGTCGGTCTTTCATGATCGAGTTACTGTTGCTCTTTTGGGAAGTCTTCTGATCCTTGATGGATATGCGATTCTTTGAGATTTATTGTCATGTTGTATCGTGGCATATCTGGAGTCAGATACGTTATGATCGTTCATATGTAGGATTTTCGGGACGGGCACGTGTAGCATGTGTTGGTTTCGACCTCATATTGAACCGTGCACACAAGACGTACTTCGTGAGGCTGATTAGGTACGAGACCAGACGTGTATTGATCAATACTGTGGTTGGCTTGTACACGGACACATGTACGGATCGAGCGTATCATGACGTCCATCTTGAGTCTTATTGATTGGTCGTTCACAGTCCATGTATAACTGGATTTGTTCGATATTCGGGTTGTCTTTGAAATCCCGTATATATGATTTGTATATGGTGGACGATTTTATTCTCTCATGTATCTGCCACCGTTGAACCTTTAATAATCTCGTTCGGAGTTACCATATCTATGGTCAACTCATTTGATATCGATTCTTTATTAGTCTCGTTTGGGGTTCACCCTGTCATCGGTAATCTCGTTCGTTATTGATCCTTATTGATTCCGTTTGGGAGTTTTCTTACCGTTGGTATTCGTGGTTATTAGTCCTTAATTGATGTTATTGGAGTTTACCGTGTCGTCGGTATTCTCCGTTGTCGATTCCTTATTGCTCTTGTTGGAGTTTACCATATCATTGGTATTCTCGGTTGTTGGTCCTTATTGATCTTGCTAGAGTTTACTGTGTCGTCAGTATTCTCAGTTGTTGACCCTTTATTGATCTTATTGGAGTTTATCGTACCGTTGGTATTTCTGGTTGTCGACTCTTTTGATCTTGTTATTGATTCTTCATTAATCCTTACCGTGTCGTCGGTATTCTCGGTTATTGATTCTTCGTTGATCCTTACCGTGTCATCGGTATTCTCGGTTGTCGAACTTTTATTGATCTTGTTGGGATTTTCCGTATTGTCGGTATTCTCGGTTATTGATTCTTCATTGATCTTGTTGGAGTTACCATATCATGGCATTCTCGTTCGTGGTTGATCCTTTGTCGATCTTGTGTGGAAATATAATGTCATTGATATTTCCATTGTGATACATTGATAGTTTATCATTATTGATTGTGTAAGCATTCATGCTTGTATTGATATCCGGGACTTGCCATTGTTTCGGGACAGTTGATTTGCAGATGTATCGTGTGATGTCAGTTTCTATCAGTATTGGGATCCAATTGTGCGACCCAGCCAGCAGAATTGAACTTGGCCAGATTATTCTATACTCGAGATATGTTTATGTTTGGAAATCTTGGTAGTGTTTCGGATATAGTACAGGTGATTACATTTGAATTCGTTCATTACTTAAGGACACGAGGCGTGGGATATGGTAAGAATTGATTGTTATGGTTCTGACAGGTTGGTAAGGTTACTTCGGTAAAATACATGGGGAATGTTCTTACTCTGTAGATTACATTGATATGTAATTGTTTTTGTGATGTGATCGTTATCATTGTTCAGTATTATGGCTGACCCCGTCGTGGGCTTTATCTTTTAGGTACTCGGAGTTCGAGCTAGTAGCGTTCGTGAAGGGATGAGCTTTCCGGTGATACTGGCCATGGCGTGATTGTTCGGATTGTGTATTCTTTTCTGGTTTTCTAATTCCGCTGCAAATGTATTTACTTATGTTTTATCCGCTGCGTGTGTATATTTCAAAATGGCTTTCGGTATTCTTTGAATTGTGTTTTCATCCGCTGCGTGTGTGTGTGTACTTTCAAAGGGCCTTTTTGCATTTTTAAACGTTTACGAAAATGATTTTAGCCTTGTGGGTTCCAATATGGGGCCCACGGCGCTATAATATTCCCAGTCAGTTTTGGGGGTGTTACATAACATCACACCACGACCCATTATCATTTCTGGTCGATGAATAACCTCTAAACTCATTCCTTCAAAATCTTGGATTAGTTCCTCTTCTATGGTAAGTAGGTATCCCAATTGTGATTGAGTCTTACGACTCAAGGCATATGCTACCATATTACTCTTGCCGGGATGATAGTTGATACTACAATCATTATTCTTTTCCAATTCGAGCCATTACCTCTGTCTCATGTTAAAGTCCTTCTGCTCGAAAAAGTATTTTAAACTCTTGTGATCAGTAAAAATTCAACACCTTACTTCATAAATGTGATGTCTCTATATCTTAAGGTGTGCACAACAGCGGCTAGTTCCAAATCACGCGTGGGATAATTCACCTCATGCGGCCTAAGTTGTCTTGATGTGTAAGCTATCATTTTCCCATCTTGCATCAATAAACAACCTATCCCATTCTTAGAAGCACCAGCATAAACCGCATACTCCTTGTTCGCTCTTGGTACTACTAAAACTGGCGTAGTAGTCCACCTTCTTTTAAGTTCCTGAAAACTCTCATCGCATTCATCCGTCCATAAATACTCAATTGCTTTTTTCAAAGCAGTTGTCTCATTGGTCTAGCAATCCTGGAATATCTCGATGAACCTTAGGTAGTACCCATCTAGACCCAAGAAACTCCTATAGGGTTAGTGTTAGGAGTATGCCCTTGAATGCCACTCAGAGGATGTTGAGTGAGGGCATTGTACTTGTTATTATGTAAATCATTATCATAAGGCAATTGTTTATTTCTTTATTTACTGGCATTCCTGACTCGTAAATAAGTATATAGAAACTAGTCCGTGTATTTGAGAGCAAAACATTCCACTCCTTATTAGATAAGGGGATCGGCACGCAAGTCGATGAAACTTGACTGGGCGGTAAGTTTATGTGAAGAATTGTATGACGTGTTCTTTGACATGGAGAGTGCCTGTCGAACACTAATGGTTAGTGGGAGCACATGTTATAGGTATGCTAATTGGATTAGTATACTCGAACCGACTTATCCTCGATTCTTCACACGGGTTTCACTCCGGGACAGTCAATGATGGAATCGAAAAGTTGTAATAGGTATTCAACCTTCGACTTGAGGATTTGGTAGGGATGTGCTCGTGACATTAAGATTTTCATTAGAGTAGTTCGACCCTGTAAACCGGAAGTCGGGGGTCATCCTCGACGTGCATCTTGACAGGCAAGTAGCAGGTCCTACTGAATACCAAGATAGAATTCTTTCTCCTGTAAGTGAACGGGTTATATGTCCTATGTGGTTATTGGCAGATGACATCATAAGTCTTTGGCCAAAGCATTGGATCTAGTTGTATTGGATACACGAGAGCTCGATGATCTCGATTTGCATTAACTCATGCATAGCGTCAAGTACAAATTGGTTTTGACTGACCGTGACCCTATAAATTGTTCGGGACATTTAAAAGAAGGGTTTATACGTATACTGGTATTCACGACATAATGGTTCTTGAATGATCCCAATCATTCGTTCTCAGTTGGGATACAGTGTAGGACGCCAGGCTGGCTAAGTGGTGCTACTACTCTTTGGTTCCTCCCATTGCTAATTGACACGGACCTACCGAGTCGCGCAATAGGATAGACAACGGAATGAATCGAGCGTATTCTCTCATTATAAATATTAGATATTGGATATCTAATTTATTGGACATTGGATTTCTAATTAAATTTGGGACATTGGATGTCTAAATTAATTTATTGGATAAATTAATTTAAGGCCTAATGAATTAAATAAATTACTGGGTGATTAATTTAATTCACAGATATAATTATTTCTTGGATAAATTAATTATATTATTTTGTATTTGATATGATTAATTAATTGGATTAATTAATCGATATAAATACATCAGAATGGAATTGGAGTTTATCTGTTAGGACTCACGGGAGTCTGAAACGAACCAAACCCGTCCGAGTCTTCTAGATGGACGCCCCTTACCAACCACCCCCCCTTTGGTCTTGGTCTTCACCTTGATAGGTGGAAGACCTATAGCCACTAAGGGGACAACATCTTTTAAGATATTGTTTTAGGTGATATGGTCTTGATTCTTGAAGAATAAAATGAAGAAAACATCTCGCCCCCTCACTTGGTGCATCTCACGATTTGAATAAAGAAAAGAGAGAAAAAATAGTTTTCTTAGTCTTCATAGTCTTCTTCATCTTCTACACATTCCTCTTAAGTTTTTCTTGAAGAAAAATTAAGAGATTAATAGAGAGATAGTGAGTTATACACTTAGAGTGTTATAATCACAATTGAAAGCTTCATCATCCTAGCTCTAGCCGTATCCTTGGAGGATAGCAAGGTGATCGCCATTCCATTCGTTTCTCCGGCGTGTGGCAAGTAGATACGCGGTATTGGATCATCCAAGAGCTTGGAGCGGATTGGATTCGTGGAGAACAACTAAAGCTTGGGGAATCGCTCAAGAGAAGGACACCATTTAATCAACGGACTACAAGGGTATGTTTCTCGTATCTTCTTGTGCTTCGTTTAATATTCGTTTATATGTAGCTCGATCGATCCTCGTAGGATTCATATCAAATTAATTTTCCTTTTACCGCCTACACTGGGCCTTCGATTTAGGCACCGAATCCCAACAGTGGTATTAGAGCGTAGGTCCTGCGATCGTATATATGATATTTGCATTTGGAATGCTTGATTTGATGGTGAATGATTTGGAATCATTTATAGTCATAATCGTGGTGTATATTTTTCGTTCGTTGTAGTTGTATTTTTTGTAAGTTTATATCTAAATATAAATCTTTAATTTCTGGGAAATGTGATTTATATTGAAGATATGAAAGTCTGAAAATATTGATATTGGATATCCAGTCGAAAATCTAGCCCCGAATCATCGTTGGACGACTTTTCGGACGAAGGGAAGGAAACTGCCGGGCTGACCCAACCGTGTCAGCTGACACGGGCCGTGCCAGTAGGCCAGTCTCGGAAGGCTGTCGGGGTAACCCGACCGTGACATTCGGCACGGGCCGTGTCTGGCCGGCAGATTGTCGGGACAACCCGACCGTGTCATTTGAGACGGCCGTGTCTCGCAGGCCAGCTTTAGAAGCTGTCGGGGTAACCCGACTGTGCCATTCGGCACGGGCCGTGTCTGGCCGGCCGACTGCCGGGACAACCCGACCGTGCCTATCGGCATGGGCCGTGTCCGGCAGGTAGTTTCAGCCCGGCTCGATTTTTTCGTGTATTCCAGAAAATTAATCTCCCGCGTATTAAATTGGATTTAATATGATTAAATGATTTATGGTATTTCATTTTATAAGGGAGTATTGATTGATTAGAATAATTGTGGACGACCGAATTATTTTGAACGTTTTTCATATTACCGGTTGTGTGAATTGATTAGATCAATTCCTTTTGTTGTTTATATATTGATTGGATCAATGTATCTCTACGCTATCCGTTTATATAGTATTTACTAGATGAATGCTTTTGAATGGTGATGTGGTTCATGGACTTAGTTTTGAATCGTTCGGTTTTATTCGATTGGGTTGTAAAGGCCGTTTTGGGCCTGTTTATTTTACTAGAAATATTTGTATCTAGGATGCAATTTTCAATGTAAAATTTATATGTAATGACGAAGACCGGAGGAAAATCCGTTTGAGAAGACGAAGATTCAAGACCGAAGACTTGTAATTAGATTACGGAGTTTTTGTTTCTAGGAACGGTCCATGAACTACATGTTGGTAGCAACTAGGTTGTGAATGTTTATTCATATTGTATGAATGCACAAACGCGCTTAAATCAATTAATGTGCAGAGTGTAGCATTAATCGCGAAAACTCTCCCACGACAAATTATTAAGTTTATAAGGTTCAATGTTTTTCTTCCCTTCATCGAGCTTTCGGGAAATTGAAATCCAGGCTGGATGTGCTATGCTTCTGAGTTATCAGGGTAGTCATTCGGAGAGGATGGATAAATTACCGGGAATGCATTGGATGCCTTTCGGTTGGAGCAAATTTTATCCCTAGAAACCTGATAAGTTGTCGGATAAGATTCAATTGTGAAACTGATTTGCGTCGATGGTATAAACTTAACTTGTTCACGAACCCTAGAAACCGTATAGGTTGAGGGGAGTGAACAAGAGGAAAAAGAAGATCGAATCATCCATTAGATGGATTGGTGTTGGACACCACTTTATAAAAATTAATAGACTAGAAACATGTTCAGTTGCTCTCTATTAAAATTTATAAAGAACTCGATCGCTACTATGAAGTAGAGCGATTGATACTTCCGGAATTCACATGGGAGTGTGTTATTCCGATAAAAATAGTGGGAGCTGGGTAACAATAATAGAAAAGACCGTAATTCTATACTCAGATCATAATTTAACGAGTAACTAATTAATATGTCGTACTTAATGCAGACATAACTCTCAATATGAAAATGAACCCACTCGTAATTCTACTCGAAAAGAACACCTTGATCGGACATAACTTTGTGGATTGGCTCTGCAATCTGATGATAGTCCTCAATATAGAGGTACTGGGATACGTCTTGGAGACAGACATTCTAGCACCTTCAGTGCGGACAAGAGCCAATCAGGAAGAGATTGAAAACCACAAAAAGTGGGTTAAGGATGACGTAAAGGTCCATGTTTACATGATGGCTTCTATGTCTAATGAGCTTCAGAGAGCTCATGAGAAAATGACTTCTGCTAGGCAGATTCTATCTCACTTAACCGAGCTTTATGGTGAGAACAGTCGAACTGCTAGATATGAGATATCCAAGCAACTGTTCGGTGCAAGGATGACGGAAGGTGAGAAGGTTGGGGACCACGTCCTCAAAATGATATCCATGATCGAGAGATTGGAGGCTCTTAATTTTAAGATGGATACTTCTCTTCAGACCGACCTTATTATCAAGTCTCTCCCAGATTCCTTCTCATAGTTTGTTATGAATTTTAACTGCAATGGGATTGCATGCAAGTTAGCTGGACTAATGAACAGACTAGTGACCGAACAGTCAGATGAATACTCCGCGGATGAAGGAGTCTGACCATGTGATTACTTCTGGATCTCTGAGGTCCAAGAATAAGAAGAAAAAGACCAAGAAGCGGACGGGACCACAAGTCAAGTACCTTAAAGGTAAGGGCAAGGCCCCAATGGTTCCAAAGGGCAAGAAGAAGGACGTTTGTCTCAAATGCGGTGAGCTGGGCCACTGGGCAATAGACTGTCCAATTCTTCATGGCGCTTCAGGTACAAAACTTTTAGTTTTGGAAGCAAATTGTTCTGCTACTGTATTTTCTACTTCATGGATACTGGATTCTGGTGCTAGTTCTCATATTTGTATCGTGAATCAGGACTTGGAACAAAGTAGGAAGCTTGGAGCTGGGGAAGTGATGATCACTGTCGGAAGCGGGCATAGTGTCGAGGTAACCGACATAGGATCACTTCTTTTGGGTTTAGAATCCGGTTTGTTCTGACTTTAGAAGATGTACTTGTTTTGCGCAAGGGGCATAAGAATATTGTATCCATTCCGGTCATGGATCGGGAAGGCTTTTTATTTTTCATTGGTGATGGTTCCTGCAAAATTTATTTTAAAAATAAACTGGTGGGCACTGCTACATTGTTAAATGGACTGTATCATCTAAACCCCAGTAACAAAGTCGTTGTGAATACTATGACTAGGAAGCATGATAGGAATGAAACTAATCAAGTTTTGAAATGGCATCTTAGACTTAGTCATGTTGGCCAGACCAAGGTTTACAAAATGGAAAAGGATGGACTTATAGGTCCATTAGGATCGGATCCCTTTCCTACTTGTGAATCTTGCCTTAAAGACAAAATGACTAAGTCCCCCTTCACATGAACTTTTGAAAGAGCCGCTGACAAACTAGGATTAATCCATACCGACGTATGCAGTACTTTGGAGGCAGCACGTGACGGATATCAGTACTTCATTCTATTTACAGATGATCATACTAGGTATGGTTATGTATACTTAATGAAACATAAATCCAAGGCCTTTGAGTAATTCCAAGAATTTAAGGCCTTAGTCGAAAAACAAACTGGTAATCATATCAAAGCACTTCGGTCGGACCGAGGTGGCGAGTATATGAGTCCGGAGTTTGACGAGTTCCTAAAGGAACATGGAATAGTATCACAAGTAACACCTCCATGTACTCTTCAGTTAAATGGTGTGTCAGAAAAAAGGAACCAGACCTTGTTGAACATGGTCCATTCCATGTTGGGCTATACTGACTTACCGATTTACCTGTGGGGGTATGCACTCCTGACTACTGCATATATCTTGAATAGATGTCCTTCCAAGTCCGTTCCTAAAACTCCACATGAGATGTGGGACGGCAGGAAACCAAGTCTTAATCACATTAGGATTTGGGGATGTCCCGCCTATGTCAAGAAGACTAACGCGGAAAAGTTGTAAGCGAGGTCTGCGAAGGGACGTTTCATTGGATTCCCATCTTGGACGATAGGTTATCTATTCTACATGCCCAAAGATCGAAAGATCGTTGTTGCTTTGCAAGCACACTTCTTGAAAGATGAGTTCATTCAGGAAAGCGGAGCAGGTAGAAGTATTTCTTTGGAAGAATACAATGAAACTCTTCAGGAGACACCTATGCAAGAAATTGGAACCGAACCTTCTAAAACACAAGTACAACCACCTCGTAGGTCTAGTAGGGTATCTCATTTGCCTGAGAGGTATAGCCTTGTACACTTGGAGGAGCTGGGTCTCCATGAGGTTCCAAGTGATAACCAAGAGACCGACCCGCGACCAATGACCTAGCAATGGTGGATGTAAACTCCATGAAATGGACTGTAGAAGTCTTCATGTAGTTGGGACCTTCATTTTGACGAGGCAGTCAAAGAGTTTGACTTCATACAAAATGAAGAGGAACCTTGTGTATACAAGAGGGTTAGTGGGAGCAAGATTGCATTCTTAGTACTATTTGTAGATGACATTCTACTAATAGGAAATGATGTGGGAATGCTCAATTTCTGTGAAATCTTGGCTTTCGGGTAATTTCTCCACGAATGACTTGGGAGAAGCAACCTATATTCTTGGTATTTGGCTCTACCGGGATAGAGCGAAGAGAACGATAGGTCTTTCCCAAGCCCTCTATATAGATAAAATCTTAAAGCGATTTAAGATGGATGATTCTAAAAGAGGGTTCCTTCCGATGCGACATGGAATAAAACTCCTCGAAGATGTGTCCTCAAAGTGAGGAACAATGAAAGGAAATGAGTAATATACCATATGCTTCGGTCGTGGGTAGCCTTATGTATGCTATGTTGTGTACGAGACCTGACATTGCGCATGCTGTGAGCGTGTTAAGTAGGTTTCAGGCAAACCCAGTTAGGGAACATTGGACTGCCGTAAAGAACATTCTCAAGTACTTGAGAAGGACTAGAGATATGGTTTTTATGTATGGCAGTGGAGAACTGGATGTGGTGGGGTTCACTGATTCAGACTTCCAAGGACAGAAGGACGACTCTATGTCTACTTCTGGCTACATTTTACTCTTAATAGAGGAGCAGTATCTTGGCATAGTGCCAAATATAGCGCAACTGCTGATCCCACCTGTTAGGCTGAGTATAAAGCGGCCTTGGAGGCCTCTAAAGGAAGGGTTAAGAAGTTACTAGGTAAACTTCACGTGACACCATGTGTTGCGCTGCCTGTTTTCATTTTATACGATAACAATAGAGCAGTAGCACAAGCCTAGGAGCTGAGGTTTCACAACAGTACCAAAACATATTGAGAGAGTATATCATCTCATGAGAGAATTTGTTCGCAAAGGGATACATTGTGTTGCATAGAGTAGAGTCAGCCGACAACGTCGCTGATCCACTGACCAAGGCATTTTCTCAGATTAGCTTAGAGCATCATCTAGAGAACATGGGTATTAGATTCCATAGTGTGTGGCATTGAGTGCAAGTGGGAGATTGTTAGGAGTATGCCCTCGAATGCCACTCAGAGGTTGTTGAGTGAGGGCATTGTACTTGAAATTATGTAAACCATTTATATAAGGCAAATGAATGTTTCTTTATTTACTGGTAGTTATTGGCATTCCTAACTCGTAAATAAATATATCGAAACTAGTCCATGCATTTGAGAGCAAAACGTTCCACTCCTTATTGGATAAGGGGGACGGCACTGGAAAGGTTATAGCTCAAATACTTAATCGTTCGCAAGTCGATGAAACTTGACTGGGCGTTAAGTTTATGTGAAGACTTGTATGACGTGTTCTTTGATATGGAGAGTGCCTGTCGAACACTAATGGTTAGTGGGAGCACACGTTATAGGTATGCTAGTTGGATTAGTATACTCGAACCGACTCACCCTTGATTCGTCACACCGATTTCACTCCGGGACAGTCAATGACGGAATCAAAAGGTTCTTGAGGATTTAGTAGGGATGTGCTCGTGACATTAAGATTTTCACTAGAGTAGTTCGACCCTGTAAACCGGAAGTCGGGGGTCAACCTCGACATGCATCTTGACAGGCAAGTAGCAGGTCCTACTGAATACTAAGATAGAATTCTTTCTCCTGTAAGTGAATGGTTATATGTCCTATGCAGTTATTGGAGGATGAGATCATAAGTCTTTGGCCAAAGCATTGGAGCTAGTTGTATTGGATACACGAGAGCTCGATGATCTCGATTTTCATTAACTCATGTATAGCGTCAAGTACAGATAGGGTTTGACTGACCGTGACCCTATAACTTGATCAGGACATTTGAAAGAAGGGTTTATATGTATACTGGTATTCACGATAGAATGGTTCTTGAATGATCCCAATCATTCGTTCTCAGTTGGGGCACAGTGTAGGCCGCTAGGCTGGCTAGGTGGTGCTACTACTCATTGGTTCCTCCCACTGCAAACTGAGATGGACCTATCGAGTCGCGCAATAGGATAGACGACGGAATGAATCGAGCTTATTCTCTCATTATAAATATTAGATATTGGATATCTAATTCATTGGACATTGGATTTCTAATTAAATTTGGGACATTGGATGTCTAAATTAATTTATTGGATAAATTAATTTGCAGCCTAATGAATTAAATAAATTACTGGATGATTAATTTAATTCTGTAACGCCCGGTTTTTTTTTTTCGGTACGTTAATTATTTTCATGGTATTTAGTTATTTTAAATGATGGGTTTAATTAATTAGCCAAGTTAGATTAAAATACAAGTTTTGGGCTAAGTTAATTGAAAGATTTAATTATATTGGGCTAGTAAGAAATGAGTTTTGAGCCTAGCCCATTAGTGAAGTCATTAGGCTTTATCCTAAAATGATTTATAAAAATATCACAAAACCCTAAACTCCCTCCTCTCTCCCTCATTCGGCCGATCTCTCTCCCATCTCTCTCATTTTTCTCTTCCAAAGCCACAATCATCTTTCTCCTTCACTTCCTTGTTGGTGTAACAAGCTTAGGTAAGATCTTTTAAGGTGTTTTAATCTTTTCTTTTGATTTATATTCAATTAATTGTTTTAAGTGTTGATTATCATCTAGAAATTTCATCACCATCTCATATACATGGTGTATGATGAGCCTAGATGATCTTATTATGTAAAAGATCTATATGATTCATAAAAAGCATCAAGTTGTAACTTGTGTGATTTAAAGAAGATAGATCTTATGGTTTTAACCAATGTTGTTATTGTTATAAGTTGTATATTATCATCATCTCTAGATTATATCTACACCCTATGCATGGTGTATGATGGATCTAGATGATTATATAAAATACAAGGTCTAAATGAACCATGGAAATCACCAAGTTTTATTTAGGTGATAAAATGTGATAGATCTTGTGAATGGTTATAATTCTTGTTAATTATTATTTTGATTCTCAACATATCCATATCAATATGTTTAGATCTAAGTATACAACTTTATAGCATCTTCTAAGATATGTATATAAATGTTTGTGTATTTGAAAGATCAAGGAACCCTTAAGAAAGGGGAAAATTATGAGTTTAAATGGTTTGTCATATATTATGTTGATTTGATTCTTTTCCTTGTGACTAAATGAAATGCCAATGACCCCTAGCCCTTTTTAGTGCCACCATGTTCATAGGGGACTGAATTTGGGTGATAAACACATCTAGGAATGTGTTTCAAAAGGGAGAGGAATGGATTGGTTAAAAAGATTAAGGGTTGGCTACGATTCTGTTTCCATCAGATTTGTAGTCATATTACAAAAATGATAACTTAAATTCTATAAATCAAACGGATCTCAAACCTGTGCCAAAAGTTTACAAATTGTGTTGGGTAACGTTCTTATGAAGGTCACTCTCACTAATTAGGACTTTATCCATGGGCAAGAACAGCACCTTTGCTGGTAGGTCTGATCCGGGTCTGATCTGATAGGTCAACTTGTTTTATTCGTTTCTAGGGCTTGGGAAATGATCTAATGGGATTCCAAGTTCCCACATGTGTGTTATGACCTAAAGTTGTTATCTGTAGTTTATGGGATGTTATCTCCAAGTATTTCTTGGTCATATTGAGTTCACACTCCAGATCAGTTTTCTGTCATCAGCTTTTAAGGGTTTTGTAATTAGTTATGTTGTGAATTTCACATCTAGAGTTTGGGAAACCCTTTTTGGTCGATTCCAACTCTGAGACTTTGGTATTTATGTCTATTATCTCTGTGATTTTTAGTTTCGACAATGTCTACCCACAAGTTGGGTAGAATTGGCCAACACTACTGATTCCTATGATTTGGGACTGCACTGCGATGTCTTTTTAAAAGCATCATAATAAATTCATATTTTGGAGTTAGAGTGAGTTCTTTACTGTTTTAAAAAGGGGAAAGACTCTAGTTTCTTAAAAAAATTTAATATTGATATGTTAATACTTAGGAAAATTAAGTAAATCCATCTTTAACAGCGGGTCTGTTTTTAGACCTTGCTGTCCAGATTTTTGTTTAAGTCTTTAAGCTTCATCTTTGGGTATATCCTAACTCCTAGTTTATAATAGGTGAAGTTTTGGCATTTGCTCAAGTGTGGTAGCCAGTTTTGATTTAGCAATCTCCCTTAAGTATTCAAGGTGAGTTCTCTCACTCCATTGTCTCAATATTTATGATTGCTAGGTTAGCACGTGAGTGTTAAATTATTATTATGGTATGATAATATGAATGCATGCTTAAAATATTAATTATACATGTGCACTGTATCTTTATTGTTGAGGGGATCATAGCAATTATCCGGCTTTTGTCCGGTGCGCGTGGTTAGGTATAATTACTCCAATACCCTCCGGGATGTGAGGTGAGGGTAAGATTAACCCAATACTCTTCGGTTTGTGAGATGCGGGTAACCTACTAGCCCTCCTTATAAGCCTTGATTTGTTCTTGGCTTATGTTTAAATGTTATAACTATATATTTTAATCTAGGTCTAGTGATTGTGGATATTGGTATAATGTTGTGTTTGAATTCACTAAGTTTTGTGCTTACGGTTTTACTTAACATTTTCAGGTATTACGATTAAGGAGGCTAAGGGTCGAGCATTCGTGACACACTGTGAACTATTTTAAGTCAATGAACATTTTTAGTACTTCCGCTTTTGACATTTCTATATTAGAAAGTTTTACTTATGTTATTTTCTTTAGAAGTTTGATAACTTGACTGCCATTATTGGCTTATTAAATTAAATAAATGAAGTTCCTTTATGAATTGGTGTCAAACTTTATATTATTTCCGCAAAAAAAAAAAAAAAAAAATAAATAAATAAATTTTGGGTGTTACAAGTTGGTATCAGAGCTTTTCATTTGAGTGAACTAGGCCTTCTTAGGGATGTCTAGACTCAAATTTAAAACATTTTATTTCTCTTGTACAAAGTTTATTAAAAACTAGCAGTGAAGATGTCACGGTGCGCCGGTCAGCCAGCCAAGTAAGTTTTATTTACTAATTGAGTTTAAATTTTATTACTTATCAAACAAAATAGTATGCTCCATTTATGACATATCCCAAAGACTAGCCTAGGAGGATAATTATATGCCTTTAGTGCTACTATCTACCATGTGAGAATTTAGGCCTTTTAGATCTACCATGAGTGTGAATTAAACTGTTACGGCTAGGAGCAAGTGAAATTTTGAAACTAGACACGAAACCGAAATTAGAACTTCTATATTGAATAATAGAAGGGCCCCTATTATTCAATATATTGGAGCCGGTTTTGGGGACGGGGCAAGGTTGAAAGGTTTTCACAAGTGAGTGTTTTCGATCTCTTAGACATGCATAGGTTGAATCGTTTTCTTTTCTTATCAATTTTAGATGGCTCCGCTGCTCGCCTCAATGCAATTCAAATAGCTCAAGTTAGGGAACTCGTTCTTTGAGGAG
Organism: Orobanche coerulescens; assembly: GCA_033398695.1. Classification (NCBI taxonomy): domain Eukaryota; kingdom Viridiplantae; phylum Streptophyta; class Magnoliopsida; order Lamiales; family Orobanchaceae; genus Orobanche; species Orobanche coerulescens. Next base: position 144,375,744 of record CM065809.1, on the reverse strand, counting down.
TTCAATAATGCTTTTAACGAGATCATTCCGAATGTCACGGCTAACATCATTGATCAAGTTCGTGCTCTGCTAGATGAGCGTATGGCGAGATGCACCTCCGCTTGGGGGCTCTGATCCTCTGTTCGTGATTTAATGTACTACTACGAGAAGTTCGGAAAGTGCGGCCCACCTCATTGGGATGGGGAGGACGATCCAGTGGCGGCTAAGCACTGGTTATCCGACGTGGAGGGCGCCTTTATGACTATAGGTGCCTGGACCGGTTTAGAGTGTTGGTAGCAAAGAACCAGTGAGGAAGCGGGTAAGACATGGTGGAACACCACCACGGGAAGAATAGTGAAGAAGGCTGTAAGGGCGATTACTTGGGCCTGGTTTGTGGAGTGGTTCGAGGCACGGTATGTGCCTAGGGTGGAGCAACAAAGAATGATGCAGAGTTCATGGCGTTACAATGCACCACCGAGTGCATTAGTGATCCGAACGCCAAGTTCATGGAGATGCTTTCTTCTGTCCTACTTTTCCGGAGATGAAGCATGGCTTGTTAGTCGGTACATCTCGATTTTACGTACCGACATCCGGGAATTTGTGAGCATGCAAGACTTTACGACATTGGGTGCAGTCATGGGGGCGGGAAAGAGAGAGATTGATGTGCAAACTCAATCTAAGAGGAAACTGGAGAGCACTTTTTCTAAAACTTCTAATGAGTCTCATAAGAAGCCAAAGTTTGGGGTTAAACCAAGATATGAATACAAGCCATCTCAAGGTGGTGATCGACCCCCATTGGTGTGTTATAACCGTAAGAAGGAAGGGCATCACTGGAAGAATTGCAAGGCTCCAAAAGCCATTCTGACCTCCCGTGTTACTACTGCTGCGGTACCAATTTGTTACAATTGCCAAGAGAAGGGGCACAAGAAGCCTGATTGCCCAAAGCTGAAGAAGAATGGGAATGCAAATCCCAATACTGCTTCGACCTCTAACGGACCAACTATGTTGACACGAGGACGTGTCCACCAGCTTACGAGGGAGGAGCCTGCGAAGCCTGCGACTGTAGCAGGTAAACATCTCTTCCTTATCTTTTATCTTATGCTATGCCATAGAGTAATTGTTTTATTGCTTAAATATTATGAATCAGGCACTTATCTGTTAGATTCTCACCCTGCCGCTGTTATGTTTGATTCTGGCGCTACTCACTCCTTCGTGTCACGCACGTTCATAAATCGTTTGGGGCGTGGTGTCGGGAAACTAGCACGTCCCATGGTTATCGAAGTTGCCGAAAATCGAACTATCTTCGTTACTGATGTTTATCGGGGTTGTACCCTTGAATTTTCGGGAGTTGAATTCCCCATTGATCTTATCCCTATTGCTATGAGGGAACTTTGCGTTATTGTGGGTATGGATTGGCTCGATGCATTCGATGCAGAAATTCTTTGTCGCAAGAGACAAGTTCGTGTTCAAAACCCTAGGGGTGGAGAACTTATTATTCAAGGAGATATTCCCCATTTGGATATTGCTTCTTGTACCTCTGCTATTGCACTCGATAATGTTCCAGTTGTTTCCGACTTTGGTGACGTCTTTCCTGAGGAACTCCCGGGTTTGCCACCTATTAGGAAAGTGGAGTTTCGCATTGATTTAGTACCTGGCGCTGTTCCGATCGCCAAATCTCCTTATCGTTTGGCGCCACCTGAGATGAAAGAGCTTCAAGATCAGTTATAGGAGCTTAGTGATAAGGGGTTTATACAGCCAAGTTTCTCGCCGTGGGGTGCTCCTATACTTTTTGCGAAAAAGAAGGACGGTTCTCAAAGAATGTGCATAGATTATCGGGAGTTGAATAAACTCACGATAAAGAACCGTTATCCTTTACCTCGTATCGACGATCTTTTCGACCAACTCCAAGGAGCGTCATGGTTTTCCAAGATTGATTTGCGTTCTGGTTATCATCAGATGCGAGTTCGTGACTGTGACATTGAGAAAACGGCGTTTCGAACCCGATACGGACACTTTGAATTTGTGGTGATGCCTTTCGGACTCACTAATGCACCCGCTTCTTTTATGGATCTTATGAATTGGGTGTGTGGTCCGATGCTCGACCGTTCGGTCATTGTGTTTATTGACGATATTTTGGTCTATTCTAAGACCAGGGAGGAGCATGAAAAGCACATTCGGGAACTTCTAGAGACACTACGGAGAGAACGACTTTATGCTAAATTTTCTAAGTGTGAATTTTGGTTAGAAGAGGTTCAATTCTTGGGCCACGTGGTGAACAAGGAAGGTATCAAGGTCGATCCGGCCAAGATTGATGCGGTTAAGAAATGGGAAGCTCCTAAATCGCCTTCGGAGATTCGTAGTTTCTTGGGTTTGGCCGGTTACTATCGTAGGTTTATTGAAAATTTCTCAAAGATTGCTCTACCTCTTACGCGATTGACCAAGAAGTCGGAGAAATTTGTTTGGGGTCGGAACAACGGTTTGCATTTGAAGATCTTAAGACGCGGTTGTGTAATGCCCGGTTTTGACTTAACCTAAGAAGTGGAGGACATGGTAGTGTATCGCGACGCATCCCTCACAGGTTTTGGTCTTGTGTTGATGCAACGGGGTAAGGTGATAGCTTATGCGTCTCGCGGCTAAAACCACACTAAAGGAACTACCCAACTCATGACCTGGAATTAGGAGCTGTTGTTTTTGCTCTCAAGATATGGAGGCACTACCTTTACGGGGTTAAGTGTATCATTTACACTGACCATAAAAGTTTGAAGTACCTTTTCGATCAGCGGGATTTGAATATGAGGCAGGTTAGATGGTTAGATGTGGTGAAAGATTACGATTGTGAGATTCACTACCACCCCGGTAAAGCTAATGTGGTAGCTGACGCACTCAGTCGTAAGCAATCTGTCGAACCGATTCGAGCTAAATGTCTTCGGATGACTATGGAGACATCATTATTGGGTATGATTCGAGATGCTCAAGATGTGGCGACTCAAGAGGGGAACCCAAATCGTGAAAGGATTGTGAATGAGTTACCTAAGATGGAGCGAGATGGGCGTGGATTACTAACTCGTTATGGTAGGGTTTGGGTTCCATTCTTGGTGGGAACCGGAAAACTCTTATGGAAGAAGCTCACAGTCCAAGTTTTCTATTCATCCAAGGTGCTACAAAAATGTACCGAGATCTTCGTGAGGGTTATTGGTGGCACGGATGAAGAATGATGTGGCTCGATATGTAGAAGAATGCCTAACATGCCTAAGGTCAAAGCCGAACACGAAACCTCATGGGAAATTGCAACCTTTGGAGATTCCCGAGTGGAAATGGGAGCACTTAACCATGGACTTTATTACAAAACTTCCTAAGGCGCAAAGGAGCGGATACGATATGGGTAGTTGTGGATCGATTGACGAAGAGTGCTCATTTCGGCCATCAAGGAAAGTTCTTGGTGAAAAATTGGCGAGATTTTTGTTCGGGAGATAGTTTCATTGCACGGGTGCCCGTATCTATTGTCTCCGATCGAGATACTCGATTCACCTCTCGATTTTGGCGAAATTCCAAGAAGAATTGGGTACCCGATTGCATTTGATCTGCGTTCCATCCGCAAACCGATGGGCGAGTGAGCGGACGATCTGAGACTTTGGAGGACATGCTTCGGGCATGTGCAATTGATTTTGGAGGCGATTGGGATGATCATCTTCATTTAGCCGAGTTTTCATATAACAACAGTTATCATTCAAGCATCGACATGCCCCGTATGTAGCACGTATGGTAGGAAGTGTAGAACCCCGGTGTTGGGGTGAGGTTGGACAGAGGGTGCTCGTAGCACCGATATTGTTTTGCGACCACGGAGAAAATCAAAATGATCGGGGATCATTTGGTCACCGCTAGGAGTCGTCGGAAGAGTTATGCGAGATAAGCGACGCTCCGATCTTGAGTTTCGAGTTGGGGATCATGTGTTATTAAAGGTCTCCCCTTGGAAGGGTGTGATTAGGTTCCGCAAGCGTGGGAAGTGGGACCTCGGTTTATTGGACCTTATAAGATCATAGCTCGCGTTGGTAAAGTAGCGTGCGGTTGGAGCTGCCCGACGAGCTTAGTTTGATTCATAACACCTTCCACGTGTCTCGGTTGAGGAAGTGCATTGTTGACGATACCGCCGTAGTACCTCCGGGAAGACATCCAAATTGTGAACGGCTCAACTATGTTGAGAAACCTATCGCGGTTGTTGATCGAAAGTCTAAGACCCTTCGGAGTGGTAAGGCTGTTTATTCTGTTAAGGTTCGGTGGCGGCATAGGAAGGGATCTGAGTGTACATGGGAACTGAAGACGAGATGAGGCGCATTATCCCGAGTTATTCGGAGGGTGACTTGAGGCCGAAGTCCCTTCTTAGTAGGGGAGAGTTGTAACGCCCGGTTTTTTTTTCGATACGTTAATTATTTTCATGGGATTTAGTTATTTTAAATGATGGGTTTAATTAATTAGCCAAGTTAGATTAAAATACAAGTTTTGGGCTAAGTTAATTGAAAGATTTAATTATATTGGGCTAGTAAGAAATGAGTTTTGAGCCTAGCCCATTAGTGAAGTCATTAGGCTTTATCCTAAAATGATTTATAAAAATATCACAAAACCCTAAACTCCCTCCTCTCTCCCTCATTCGGCCGATCTCTCTCCCATCTCTCTCATTTTTCTCTTCCAAAGCCACAATCATCTTTCTCCTTCACTTCCTTGTTGGTGTAACAAGCTTAGGTAAGATCTTTTAAGGTGTTTTAATATTTTCTTTTGATTTATATTCAATTAATTGTTTTAAGTGTTGATTATCATCTAGAAATTTCATCACCATCTCCTATACATGGTGTATGATGAGCCTAGATGATCTTATTATGTAAAAGATCTATATGATTCATAAAAATCATCAAGTTGTAACTTGTGTGATTTAAAGAAGATAGATCTTATGGTTTTAACCAATGTTGTTATTGTTATAAGTTGTATGTTATCATCATCTCTAGATTATATCTACACCCTATGCATGGTGTATGATGGATCTAGATGATTATATAAAATACAAGGTCTAAATGAACCATGGAAATCACCAAGTTTTATTTAGGTGATAAAATGTGATAGATCTTGTGAATGGTTATAATTCTTGTTAATTATTATTTTGATTCTCAACATATCCATATCAATATGTTTAGATCTAAGTATACAACTTTATAGCATCTTCTAAGATGTGTATATAAATGTTTGTGTATTTGAAAGATCAAGGAACCCTTAAGAAAGGGGAAAATTATGAGTTTAAATGGTTTGTCATATATTATGTTGATTTGATTCTTTTCCTTGTGACTAAATGAAATGCCAATGACCCCTAGCCCTTTTTAGTGCCACCATGTTCATAGGGGACTGAATTTGGGTGATAAACACATCTAGGAATGTGTTTCAAAAGGGAGAGGAATGGATTGGTTAAAAAGATTAAGGGTTGGCTACGATTCTGTTTACATCAGATTTGTAGTCATCTTACAAAAATCATAACTTGAATTCTATAACTCAAACGGATCTCAAACCTGTGCCAAAAGTTTACCAATTGTGTTGGGCAACTTTCTTATGAAGGTCACTCTCACTAATTAGGACTTTATCCATGGGCAAGAACAGCACCTTTGCTGGTAGGTCTGATCCGGGTCTGATCTGATAGGTCAACTTGTTTTATTCGTTTCTAGGGCTTGGGTAATGATCTAATGGGATTCCAAGTTCCCACATGTGTGTTATGACCTAAAGTTGTGATCTGGAGTTTATGGGATGTTATCTCCAAGTATTTCTTGGTCATATTGAGTTCACACTCCAGATCAGTTTTCTGTCATCAGCTTTTAAGGGTTTTGTAATTAGTCATGTTGTGAATTTCATATCTAGAGTTTTGGAAACCCTTATTAGTCGATTCCAACTCTGAGACTTTGGTATTTATGTATATTATCTCTGTGATTTTTAGTCTGGACAATGTCTACCCAAAAGTTGGGTAGAATTGGCCAACACTACTGATTCCTATGATTTGGGACTGCACTGCGATGTCTTTTTAAAAGCATCATAATAAATTCATATTTTGGAGTTAGAGTGAGTTCTTTACTGTTTTAAAAAGGGGAAAGACTCTAGTTTCTTAGAAAAATTTAATATTGATATGTTAATACTTAGGAAAATTAAGTAAATCCATCTTTAACAGCGGGTCTGTTTTTAGACCTTGCTGTCCAGATTTTTGTTTAAGTCTTTAAGCTTCATCTTTGGGTATATCCTAACTCCTAGTTTATAATAGGTGAAGTTTTGGCATTTGCTCAAGTGTGGTAGCCAGTTTTGATTTAGCAATCTCCCTTAAGTATTCAAGGTGAGTTCTCTCACTCCATTGTCTCAATATTTATGATTGCTAGGTTAGCACGTGAGTGTTAAATTATTATTATGGTATGATAATATGAATGCATGCTTAAAATATTAACTATACATGTGCACTGTATGTTTATTGTTGAGGGGATCATAGCAATTATCCGGCTTTTGTCCGGTGCGCGTGGTTAGGTATAATTACTCCAATACCCTCCGGGATGTGAGGTGAGGGTAAGATTAACCCAATACTCTTCGGTTTGTGAGATGCGGGTAACCTACTAGCCCTCCTTATAAGCTTTGATTTGTTCTTGGCTTATGTTTAAATGTTATAACTATATATTTTAATCTAGGTCTAGTGATTATGGATATTGGTATAATGTTGTGTTTGAATTCACTAAGTTTTGTGCTTACGGTTTTACTTAACATTTTCAGGTATTACGATTAAGGAGGCTAAGGACTGACGAGAGCATTCGTGACACACTGTGAACTATTTTAAGTCAATGAACATTTTTAGTACTTCCGCTTTTGACATTTCTATATTAGAAAGTTTTACTTATGTTGTTTTCTTTAGAAGTTTGATAACTTGACTGCCATTATTGGCTTATTAAATTAAATAAATGAAGTTCCTTTATGAATTGGTGTCAAACTTTATATTATTTCCGCAAAAAAAAAAAAATAAATAAATAAATAAATTTTGGGTGTTACAAATTCATAGATATAATTATTTCTTGGAGAAATTAATTATATTATTTTGTATTTGATATAATTAATTAATTGGATTAATTAATCGATATAATAAATCGGAACGGAATTGGAGTTTATATGTTAGGACTCACGGAAGTCCGAAAAGAACCAAACCCGTCCGGGTCTTCTAGATGGACGCCCCTTACCAACCACCCCCTTTGGTCCTGGTCTTCACCTTGATAGGTGGAAGACCTATGGCCACCAAGGGGACAACATCTTTTAAGATATTGTTTTAGGCGATATGGTCTTGATTCTTGAAGAATAAAATGAAGGCAACGTCTCTCCCCCCTCACTTGGTGCATCTCACGATTTGAGCAAAGAAAAGAGAGAATAAAATAGTTTTCTTAGTCTTCATAGTCTTCTTCATCTTCTACACATTCATCTTAAGTTTTTCTTGGAGAAAAATTGAGAGATTAATAGAGAGATATTGAGTTATACACTTAGAGTGTTATAATCACAATTGAAAGCTTCATCATCATAGCTCTAGCCATATCCTTGGAGGATAGCAAGGTGATCGTCATTCCATTCGTTTCTCCAGCGTGTGGCAAGTAGAGACGCGGTAGTTTCGGCATTGGATCATCCAAGAGCTTGGAGCGGATTGGATTCGCAGAGAACAACTAAAGCTTGGGGAATCGCTCAAGAGAAGGACACCATTTAATCAACAGACTACAAGGGTATGTTTCTCGTATCTTATTGTGCTTCGTTTAATATTCGTATATATGTAGCTCGATCGATACTCATAGGGATTAGGATCGAATTAATTTTTATTTTACCGCTTCCGCTGGGCTTTTGTTTTAGGCACCGAATCCCAACAGTTGGTTGGTGACTTCCAGTCACGTCCTTCTTCCACTTTAGCCGGGTCCACCCTAATATCATCTGTTGATACAATGTGGCCAAGAAATATTACTTATTTCGTACAAAATTCACATTTACTAAATTTGACAAAGAGTTTTCAGTTCTTAGTGTTTCCAATACTATCCTGAGGTGTTCTTCATGCTCCTTCTCGCTTCTAGAGTAAATGAGAATGTCGTCTATGAACACCAAGACAAACTTATATAAGTACTATTGGAACACTCTGTTCATGAGATCCATGAATATTGCGGGAGCATTAGTTAATCTGAATGGAATTAGTTAATTCGGAAAGCTGTCTTGGGTATATCTTCCGGTTGAATCTTCAACTGGTGATACTAAGACCTTAGGTTTATCTCAGAAGACACAGTTGTTCCCTTGAGTTGGCCAAACAAGTCATATATCCTAGGTAGATGATACTTGTTCTTGAGTGTGAGCTTGTTCAACTCCCTGTAATCTATACACATTCTCAATGTGCCATCTTTTTCTTCACAAAATGGACAGGTGCTTGTAATACCCGGTTGTGAATTCATTTATTATCATTCACTAATTGTCACTCAGTAATTTTCACTCTTTAATAATCATTCATCATTCATGTTCATTTGTTTGTGTTCACCATTCGGCGTACTTTGAGTCATGTATCAATATCGTTCATCGTTCAACTCTGTTTGAGAATCGAGACGAGAATATTATTATTATCATCATAATTGGTAGCCTGTGTGTCAGGTGTAGCGCACGCTACATAGTCTTTATAGCGCATGCTATTTGAGTACTGGTAGAGCACGCTATCAGTCAACATTAGCGCACGCTACTAGTGTAATTGAGGCAGACAGTTCAGTAGGTACTGGACTGAAATGGAGAATTCGTAGCACACACTATGAGTAGGAAATAGCGCATGCTAGCTATATTAGTAGTGCACGCTAAGTCATCATAGTAGCGCGCGTTAAGGCTTTACCAAGCGGAGGACCTTCTTATATCTTAGGTTAGACCCTATGGCAAAGTAGGTTCTGGACTCCAATATTCTGGACACCAACTATCAGGTAGCGCGCATAACACTTGGTTAACGCACACTAAGAGTAAGGCATTAGTGCACACTACAAGATATACGTAGCGCATGCTAATGAGGCAGGCAGAGTTCACTGGACCACCCGGTAAACCCGCTAGAGCACGCTATCCTCAGAATCTAGTGCACGTTAAGCTGGGTTTCGTATAAATAGGACATTTCAGCCCTATTTCGTCACTTTTCCACTTCTCCTCCTCCCTTGGGCGATTTCAGGTGATTTGTGAAGATCCCTTCGAGATGCTATCATCCATCAACATCTTCAAGCTTCTAGTTCGGATTATTGAACCTTTAATCCTCTCCATCACTCCAAATCAAGGTAAACTTTGCATAACCCTAGAATTTTGGGATTTTGGGGTTTTCTTTCCGATCTCTTCGAGTTAGCTTGCTATTGTGTAGAAATATGTTGAGTACGGATTATCTACCTTGGATACATGTGTTCCTACGGATTTATTGGTGTATTTTCTGGAATTTTTGAGTAGTTGGGATGATTGGGTGTGATTCACCACCTATAGAATTTATTACCGGAATACATGTATCATGGGTAGTATTTTTCGGGTGGATTCCAACTTATTTTCCTACCTATGGGTTATTGATAGTTGATTACGAACTTGTCTAGGTTCGGAGTTGTCGTTTCCATTCAACCTTGGTACCTCGGCATTCGTACCTTTTCCTCTCATTCCAGGCAAGTTAATTCTTGCTCAGTTAAAAGGATAATCATTCCTTTCGTTGTTGTTCATTCATACATATAATTCATTCACAGTATATTAATCATGTTGAGACTTGTAATTATCAAACTAATCATTTAATTCACGAGGAACGACGGTTCCAATCATTTCATTTGAACTATCACTAATTGCGTTATTATTTTACCTCGGTGAGGCATTCTTAGCCCTTGTAGGATTTCTATTTATTATTATTCATTATGGTCGCTTTTGTTCTTGTGACCTTCCAGGATCGTATTGCGTTGTCGGGTTGTATATGTGTGGAATTTTTAGTCAGGCACACAATGGTCATGTGTTATGCGGGTAATCCGGCACATTGGACCGTGCACACGGTAACGTACCTCCGTGAGACTAATTAGGCACAAGTGCGTGTGTTTATGCAGGTTTTCCGAACACTCGGCAACTTGTGTACTTGCACATCCCATTCGGGCATACTATGATGCCCCTCTTTCAAACTTGATTTCATAACTAAGACATGTGATTATTGTATTTGTTCAACTCTTGAGGATTGTTGTTTTGTGTAACTGACCCCGTTGGGGATGTTGTTTTTAGGTCATGGCAAGGAAAAGGCACGGGAAGAGCATGGTGATGGCGATGAGTCCCACTGATACTAGTAGGGCCCCCCAGTCTTTTCAGCTATTCATGTTTCCTTCATGTGTGTTTTTCCGATGCATTTCCATTTGGATTTTCATTTTAATTTGGTGTTGCATATTTCATTTTCATATGAAATATATATGTATTCCGTATACCTGGGTGTATTGTACTTGAAACTCCTCATCGGAGTAATTGGTAATATAATATGGTTCGGTACTACAGTTATATTATTTAAAAATCTTTGTATTTGATTTGCGTGGTGGGTCCCAGTTGGGGGTCCACGGCACTATGATAGCCGCCTAGTTTGGGGTGTTACAGAGTTGGTATCAGAGCGTGGTTTTGAATACTACTCATCTGAGTCTTATCTCATTGAGAATCATCATTCATCAGACTAGTATCATTGGACTTTCGCGCCACGTGTGACCTGTGCGAGCGCCAAGCCCCTCAGACCAAAAGAACGGTATGATTTCTGATGTCATGGTATAATTTGTGGCAATAAGAATCAACTCATTCATCATTCATTAGACAACAATCCTCAATCATCATTTTATTTTGGATCTTGTCGATCATGTTAACTGATTAATCACTCAGTCAATCTCATTGCCCAGTTGTTGACCCCGTGGATCGTATTATCAATCTTGTTAATTTGTTCAAGATAATCATTTCAGGAATTTCATCAGATAATCATGTCACCTCAGTTGATCTGTCATGCGATCTTATCATATTCCGGCGTAATGTCGACCATCAATTTAGTAGATTATTAATGCGTTCATTATGTTAGAGCATGTATGCTCATTATTATCATACCATAACGTAATCATAATGCGATGTTCATGCAAGATCTATAATTATCATGTGACTTTCCTACTTCAGTATGGATAGAGCTGTCAGAGGACGCAGGGGGAGAGGCCGTGGTTCGGGCCGAAACTCGGGAGCTCGTGTGAACACCCACGCAAAAGCGAGCGATGTCATTAGTTCAACAGGCAGCGATGCTGCCAACTCAGCTGGCGATGCTACTCATTCTCCGGGAGATAACCATTCACTGTCAGGGAGTCGTACCCGAGATGCAGCCCAATCGGAAGGTGTCCAGGTTGACCCATTCATATTTATGCAGGGCATGATGGCCCAAATGACTCAGATGGCACGTCTGATGGAGACGATGCAGAATTCAACCACTCAGACTCATCAGGCTCCTCCGCCGCCACCTCAAGGGCAAGAGAGGAGTGTGACCAATATAATTGGCGACATATCTCACCAGAGGCCACCTACATTTGAGGGCTCATCTGAGCCGGCGAATATGGTTCACTGGCTTAAACATTTTGAGAAGCTATTCACTATGGTGGAGTGTCCCAAAGGGCACAAGGTTTCAGTTGCGGCTTACTAGCTGGGTAAGAGCGCTCACTCATGGTGGCTATCTTTGAAGCCCACCGACGGATCTTGCACTTGGGACCAGTTTAAGACCCTCATGTTGGAAAGATATTATCCGGCCCCACTCAGGGAGGCCAAGTAATCAGAACTACTCAGTCCCGACCCCTCAGCAGAAGAAGATGTTCTCGCATCTCCGAGAAGTTTCAGGAGCTACTTCCCTTTGCCTCATCCGTCATCTACTCCGAGGAGGATAAAATCAAGTACTTTAGTAAGAGGTTGAAACCCCGTATGCGGATGCAATTTCTTAATCATCATTGCGCCACCCTGGCCAAATTCATCGAGAAAGCTCTTACTTATGAGCTTACCGCTAAGGAAATTGCTAAGCAAAAAACATCATTTGCTGGCAAGAAATCGAAGAATCATAATTAGTCCGAAGGTAGTTGGTAAACCTTTAAGAAGCCTCACACGGTCTCTAATTTTTCTGTGCGACCTTCTATGGTGCCTAAACCTGCGTAATCTCAATCCCGAATGGCCAGTTTGGCCATCACCTATTTCAACTGTGGAGAACAGGGTCATTACAGCACTAAAGGCATAAGGCCTGTTTCTGCCGAAGAGATCCCAAACCTGCTCCGACGGCATCTCAGACCCCGAAGCAGTCAGCTGTTCAGAATTAGGCTACTCAGTTCGCGTTGTATAAGACGACAGGAGCGAATAAAGGCAGAGCCCATAATTATCAGAGAGGAGCATCCGGTGCAGGGACTAGCAATCCTCGAACTTACGAGATGAAGAGAGCCGAAGATCCGGAGGCCCGAATGATCTCAGGTACACTCGAAATTCTATCTCAATCTGTGTGTACCTTTTTGATACTGGCGCGTCACATTCATTCATTTTCGAGTCATGTTTGAGTAGACTACACCTGGATAGTGCTACTAGTTGCAAACCTTATGTCATTGGTCTACCAGATAGTAGAAGAATTATCGGGGATCATGAGGTTAAGAACTGTCCGATTCAGCTTAATGGCCGTGAATGGTTGGTGGACCTAATCGTGGTGGACTTACCTAGAGACGACGTAATCTTGGGTATTGATTGGATAGATCGTCATGATGCTATCCTTAGTGTCCGTAAGCATATGGTCAGTATCATTTATGACGATGGAGTCGAGTGTGTTTTCAGGGGGTAACCCCAGCCGTTCCGGAAGAGTTATTAATATGATGAAAGCAGTGAAATTACTCAACCAGGGGTGTGTCGGTTATTGGTGCTATATGACCAAGACCGATAAATCATCAGTGATGTTGGCTAATATCTCTGTAGTGAGAGAATACGTCGATGTATTTCCAGACGAGTTACCTGGTTTTCCTCCACAGAGAGATGTTGAATTCACGATAGAGTTGGAGCCTGGTACGTCACCAATATCGAAAGCACTGTATCATATGGCCCCTACCGAAATGTAGGAACTGAAGAATCAATTGGAGGAATTGACCGATAAAGGTTATATCCGACCGAGTGCATCCCCGTGGGGAGCACCAGTGTTATTTGTTAAGAAGTATGGTTCATTTCGATTGTGCATTGATTATCAGGAGCTGAATAGGGTGACGATCAAGAATAAATATCCCCTACCCTGCATCTATGATCTCTTAGATCAGCTCCAGGAAGCTTTAGTATTTTCCAAGATCGATTTAAGATCTGGGTATCATCAGTTGCGAATTCGAGAGTCGGATCGCAAGAACGGCGTTTCAAACACGCTATGGGCATTACGAGTTTGTAGTGATGCTATTTGGGTTAACTAATGCACCTACGGTATTCATGGAGCTTATGAACTGAGTTTTCATCGACTATTTAGATCAGTTCGTGGTTGTTTTCATAGATGATATTTTGATTTATTCCCGTGACCAAGAGGAGCACGAACTTCACCTTCATTAGGTCCTCGACGTGTTGAGACGAGAGCAACTCTATGGGAAACTTTCCAAATGCGAGTTCTGGATGACCGAGGTGACGTTTCTCGGACATGTGATTTCAGCAGACGGGGTTCGTGTCGACCCTCAAAAGAAAGAGGCTATCCGAGATTGGCAACCTCCAAAGAATGTTAAGGAAATCCGACGTTTTCTCGGATTAGCAGGCTATTACCGGCGGTTTGTGGAAGGGTTTTCTAAACTCGCTCAACCTATGACGAGCCTTTTACGGAAAGATAAGAAATACACCTGGTCTGACGCGTGTCAGCAGAGTTTTGAGGAACTCAAGAGACGTTTAATTTCAGCGCCTATCCTTTCTTTACCACAAGGGACAGAAGGATTCGTGGTTTATAGTGATGCGTCCGGACACGGTCTTGGATGTGTATTAATACAGAACGGGAAGGTGATTGCTTATGCTTCGTGGCAAGTGAGGCCTTATGAGGTCAATTATCTGACCCACAACCTGGAGCTAGCGGCCGTGGTTTTCGCATTAAAGATTTGGCGTCATTATCTCTATGGTGTCACCTGTCAAATTTTCACCGATCATAAGAGTTTAAAGTATATATTTACTCAGAATGAGTTAAACATGCGACAGATACGGTAGTTGGAACTGATTAAAGATAATGATATTGAGATACAATACCACCCAGGTAAGGCGAACGTCGTCGCCGACGCCTTGAGTCGTAAGTCCGTTCAGGAGCAAATGCTTGCTCGTTTGACTGTTCCTAAGGAACTTCAACAAGAGTTCCTAAGGCCTGAGATCGAGGTATGGATATAGAAAGTGCAGGGGCAACTTTGCATGCTAGAGATTTCATCGCCACTAGAGGAGGCGATCAGAACGAATCAGGGTTCAGACCCATTTTTGTTGCGCATTCGAGAGGATGTGGCTCAGGGGAAAGACCCTGGATTTGTGGTCCATGAGGATGGACTTTTGCGATTTAAGAACCGGTTATGTATTTCGGCAGATGACGAGTTGAAAAGCTCTATTTTGAGAGAGGCTCATACTACTCCTTATTCCATTCATCCGGGGTCTAGCAAAATGTACAAAGATTTGAAACAAAATTATTGGTGGAGTAATATAAAGTGGAAAGTCGCATAATTTGTTTCGAGATGTTTGACCTATCAGCAAGTCAAGATAGAACATCAGCGACCGGCGGGTATGCTGAAACCGCTTCCTATCCCAGAATGGAAGTGGGAGGATATTTCAATAGACTTCATCACGAGTTTTCCAATGAGTCGTCGTGGCATGAATACGATTTGGGTAATTGTGAACCATTTAACTAAGTCAGCTCATTTCCTTGAGATCAAGGATACGTGGGGGTCCCGAGAGACTTGTTCAGTTGTTCATTAAAGAGATCGTGAGATTGCACGGTACTCCTATAAGTATCGTTGCTGATCATGATGGGCGATTCGTGTCACATTTTTGGAAATCCGTTCATCGTGCCATGAGAACTCAGCTAAATTTCAGCGCAGATTTTCACCCTTAGTCCGACGGACCATCAGAGCGAACTATTCTGACGTTGGAGGATGTTGAGGGCATGTGTTCTCGATTGGAAAGATGATTGGAAAGCCCAACTACCGTTGATCGAGTTCACGTATAACAACAGTTGGCATGCTTCGATTAAGATGGCACCTTACGAGGCCTTATACGGTCATCGTTGTAGATCTCCCTTATGTTGGGATGACTTATCAGAATCAATCGGCACTGAGCCCGATATGCTAATAGCCACCCGCAAGAAGGTAGCTTTGATCAGGAGTCGCTTGTTGACCGCTCAGAGTCGACAAAAATCATATGCAGATAATCGTCGTCGACCATTAGAGTTCGAGGCAGGTGACCATGTTTTGGTTAAGGTATCCCCGAGTTGAGGTATTTTCCATTTCGGGAAAAGGCGAAAGTTGAGTCCAAGATTCATTGGACCATTTGAAAGTTTGGATCGAGTAGGCAGTCTAGCTTATCGATTGGATTTACCTCCGGCTTTGAGCCGAGTTCATAATGTGTTTCACGTATCTCAGTTGTGGAAATATGTTGCCGACCCAAGTCACATACTTTAATTCGATGAAATTGAGATCGCTGATGATCATACGTACGAGGAGCGTCCTGTACGAGTCTTAGAGCGATGAATTAAACAGTTGAGGAACAAGGAGACTCCTTTGGTCAAAATGCAGTGGTCTAGACACAGAGTCGAAGAGGCTACCTGGGAAACTGAGGATAGTATGTGGGAGAGTTATCCCGAATTTTTTGACCCTTAGTTTCGAGGACAAAACTCTTTTTAGGGGGGGCGTATGTAATACCCGGGTTTTAATTCATTTATTATCATTCAGTAGTTGTCACTCAGTAATTTTGACCCTTTAATAATCATTCATCATTCACGTTCATTTGTTTGTGTTCACCGTTCGGCATACTTTGAGTCGTGTATCAGTATCATTTATCGTTCAACCCTGTTTGAGAATCAAGACGAGAATATTATCATTATCATCGTAATTGGTAGCTTGTGTGTGAGGTGTAGCGCACGCTATGTACTCTTTATAGCGCACGCTATTTGAGTACTGGTAGCGCATGCTATCTGTCAACATTAGCGCATGCTACTAGTGTAATTGAGGCAGACAGTCCAGTAGGTACTGGACTGAAATGGAGAATTCGTAGCGTATGCTATGAGTAGGAAATAGTGCACGCTAGCTATATTAGTAGGGCACGCTAAGTCATCGTAGTAGCATGCGGTAAGGCTTGAGCAGGCGGAGGACAGTAGGTTCTGGACTCCAATATTCTGGACACCAACTATCAGGTAGCGCGCGTAACACTCGGTTAACGCATGCTAAGAGTAAGGTGGTAGCGCACGCTACAAGATATACGTAGCGCACGCTAACGAGGCATGCAAAGTTCACTGGACCACCTGGTGAACCCGCTAGCACACGCTATCCTCAGAATCTAGCACACGTTAAGATGAGTTTAGCAGAAATAAGACATTTCAGCCCCATTTCGTCATTTTTCCACTTCTCCTCCTCCTTTGGCAATTTCGGGCGATTTTGGCTGATTTGTGAAGATCCCTTCAAGCTGTTATCATTCATCAACATCTTCAAGCTTCTAGTTCGGATTATTTAACGTTTAATCTTCTCCTCCACTCCAAATCAAGGTAAACTTTGCATAACCCAAGAATTTCGGGATTTGGGGGTTTTCTTTCCGATATCTTCGAGTTAGCTTGCTATTGTGTAGGAATATGTTGGGTACGGATTATCTACCTTGGATACATGTGTTCCTACAGATTTATTGGTGTATTTTCTGGAATTGTTGAGTAGTTGGGATGATTGGGTGTGATTCACCACCTAGAGAATTTATTACCGGAATACATGTATCATGGGTAGTATTTTTCGGGTGGATTCCAACTTATTTTCCTACCGATGGGTTATTAATAGTTGATTACGAACTTTTCTAGGTTCGTAGTTGTCGTTTCCATTCAACCTTGGTACCTCGACGTTCATACACTTTCCTCTCATTCCAGGCAAGTTAATTCTTGCTCAGTTAAAAGGATAATCATTCCTTTCGTTGTTGTTCATTCATACATATAATTCATTCATATTATATTAATCATGTTGAGACTTGTAATTATCAAACTAATTATTTAATTCACGAGGAACGAAGGTTCCAATCATTTCATTTGAGCTATCACTCATTTCGTTATTATTTCACCTCGGTGAGTCATTCTTGGCCTTTGTCAGATTTCTATTCATTATTATTCATTATGGTCATTTTTATTCTTGTTACCTTCCGGGATCGTTATGCGTTGCCGGGTGGTATATGTGTGGAATTTTTAGTTGGGCATACAATGGTCATATATTGTGCGGGTAATCCGGCACATTAGACCGTACACATGGTAACGTGCCTCCATGAGATTAATTAGGCACAAGTGCATGTGTTTATGCGGGTTTTCCGAACACTCGGCGACTTGTGTACTTGCACATCCCATTCGGGCGTACTATGATGCCCCTCTTTTAAACTTGATTTCATAACTAAGACATGTTATTATTGTATTTGTTCAACTCTTGAGGATTGTTGTTTTGTGTAACTGACCCCGTTGGGATGTTGTTTTTAGGTCATGGAAAGGCAAAGGCACGGGAAGAGCACGGTGACGACGAGGAGTCCAAGTGATACTAGTAGGGGCCCCCAGTCCTTTTAGCTATTCATGTTTCCTTCATGTGTTTTTTTTCGATGCATTTCCCTTTGGACTTTCATTTTAATTTGGTGTTGTATATTTCATCTTCATATGAAATATATATGTATTCTGTATCCCTCGGTGTATTGTACTTGAAACTCCTCATCGGAGTAATTGGTAATATAATGTGGTTCGGTACTACATTTATATTATTAAAATCTTTGTATTTCATTCGCCTAGTGGGTCCCAGTTGGGGGTCCATGGCACTGTGATAGCCGCCTAGTTTGGAGTGTTACAGTGCTCCCCATGGACGAACACTCGGTCTGATGAAATCTAAATCCAATAGCTCTTGCAGTTCATTCGATGCCATGATGTATTGTTCTTTCGACACTAAGGCTGGCCCTGGCTCCAGGTCGATGTTGAAATCCACTTTTCTATCCGGTGGTAAACACGGCAACACTCCTGGGAATACATCCTCGAATTCCCGAAAAATTGACACGTCTCCTATCGTCTTCTCTTCTCTAGCTTCCCCGTTCAGGTAAATAAGGAAAGCCTAATAATCCTTCGTTCTCATCATCTTCATGTCTTGAAGGGTAGAGATAACGGGTTCTTCTCTACCCAATCTAATGCCGTGAAAGTCTGTGGCCTATGTTCCCGATGGTTGGAAGGAAATTTTCCTATCATAACAATGAATTGTGCCATAGTTCTTGGCTAACCAATCCATTCCTAGGATTATATCGACATCCCACATCATCATAACATTAAGATTATTAGTTACCACTTCAAGGGTTCCGATTTCTAATTCCAGACTAGAACAAACATGTGTGGTAGTTGACATTTCTCCTGGTGGCGTAGATACTCTCATGACATTACTAACACATTCAGGTATAATTTTAAGATTGTCGACACATGCTCAAGCAATAAATGAATGTGATGTTCCTATATCAAACAAAACAATTACAGGTAGGTTAAGAAGATTGCCCATACCTGCCAAGTTACCCTTATTCTTCTCTAGTTGCTTCTGATTGATGGAATATCACCTAACATTATGATTATGCTGTTTAGGTGGTGGTGGTAGTTGCTGCTGTCCTTGTGGTGCCCTTAGTGGCTAGGGTTGACCAGGGTGGTTTGGTCTCTCTCCCTATTGCTGCTTAAAAGAATACCTCATGATATGGCCTTTCTAATCACATGTGTAACAACTTCCAGTGCCCAACAGGCAGGCGCAAGGATGTAGCTTGTTACACTTAAGACATACGAAGTTTGCAACTCGTCCCTGATTGCTTCCTCCTTAGGCAGGAGCCATCTGTCGTCACTGATTCTTGCGTCCTTTAGCTTGAGCCTGTCCATGAGGTACATTTCCCAGCCACATCTTTCTGTTAGCCTAGTTGTTGCTATTATGGTTGTTATTGCCACCATTGATCCTGTTGACTCAAAGTATTTTGATGATGATTAGATCCAAAACATTTAATAAAATCTATCTCAGTAAGCTGCTCTATTGAAGTTGACAAATGCTCCTAGCGCACCTTATAATCATAGCGCGCGCTATCGAAGTTTATATGCAGGCAAGTCAAATCAGCTGCAGCCAAGTTGGAATCCTACCTGATGACTTACGCACGCAAAGTGTCTATTATCAGCGCCCGCTATACTACAAAATTAACGCACGCTATATTTCTTATTTAACGCACGCTATCGCATCAGTCAGAGAGAACAGTAAGGTCTGGAATGAATAGAAGGAATTACTTAGCGCACGCTACGGAATATTATCTACGCACGCTATTCTGACTCATTAGCGCACGTTACCTAGAAAAAGCTTGCGCATGCTACCGGATAACATGTTTGGTAGTCCAGTAGCCACTGGACTCAAAATAAGGAAGCACTTACGTACGCTACACAAGCTAACGTCGTTACTGAGGAAAGTATATAGCGCACGCTATTCAACACTTATTAGCACACGCTAAATCATTCAAATTTCTACCGTTGGACAAATTACCCGTTGGAACGCAGGAGTCAAAAGGAGATCTCAGAAATCTGGAAAGTTAATATTAAATAATACTAGCGCACGCTATGTACAATTGGTAGCACACGCTAAGTATAAATATATCCGTTGGGAAAGAGTCGTTGGGGAGACAAACCGACATAATCTAAAGTCAAGATTGAAGACCTGTTGACCAACCTTTAGCGCATGCTACGAAGGTATGACTAGCGCATGCTAGACATATAATCTTACCGTTGGAACGGTTTTGTGACCGTTCAGATCGGCCAAGTTAGAGATCGATTGCGCACGCTACGGAGGTATTATTAACGCACGCTAATAATACAAATATCAGAATTCGAAGAAGGACCGACACCTATAAATACCCATATCATTTAGGTATCTGACACACAACTTCAAGCATTCAAGTATACAAGCAATCAAAGCATTCTTGAGCTCAGTTTTCTATCTTTTATTGCATTCCAAGTTATGAGAAGAAAGATACAAAGAGTGATACATCTTGTAATATTTATTATACTTTGTATTCTTTCATTTGGTTGTGAGTGTTGCATCACTCATACAAGAGCGTTAGAGAAACGAATTTAGAGTCACTAATCCGGTGTTATTAGGATCTTTGATCCGGCATTATTAGGATTACACTCCAATATTCGTAATTAAGGGTTATCTAGTTCCGATAAAACACTAGATAAACAAAGTTTATTTTGAGAGTTGTTGAACTTGGACCAATAGAAGACAAGCGGTTGTAACGGTTGTTGTACTCGGACCGATCGAAGACGAGTCAAGTGTGTGGTTGTTCTTGACCCAATAGAAAATGAAGTCGGAGAGAAGACGTAGGCAAGTTGCCGAACCTCTATAAATCTTTGAGTCTTTTACTTTCTGCACTATTTCTTTTTATTCGCGAGAAAGTTCGATATTCCGCATTACCACTATTCAACCCCCCTTCTAGTGGTGAATTTATCTCTTCAGTTGGTATCGGAGCGGGTCTCTTTTTAAAAGGTTTAACCACCTAAGGGAAAAAGATACGCAAATGGCACTTCTTGGCCAAATCGAAGGAAATGCTCTCAACCGTCCTCCCTTCTTCGACGGTTCCAATTTCATGACATGGAAAAAGAAAATGGCTATATTCGTTCAAGCCTATGATATTGAAATTTGGAAAGTCATTGCTCTTGGTCTGAAACTCGCCAAGAAAGAAGATGGATCGTTGAAAAAGTTCGACGAGTTCAACGACAAGGACTGGAGGAACACGCACATCAACTCACGTGCTACTCAACTTCTCTATTGCGCCCTTAATCCCGAAGAACTCAATAGGATATCTTCCTACGAAAGCGCAAAGAAAATTTGGTAAATCCTCGAAGTAACTCATGAAGGAACCACCCAAGTTAAGGAGACTAAAATCAACATGCTTCTTCATGACTACGAACTCTTCTCCATGAAGGACGAGGAAACGATCACCAATATGTTGGATCGGTTCTTGGCTATAACCAACGGACTTGCATCATTCAGAGAGCCTATATCTAGTAGCGACAAAGCTAAGAAAATTCTTCGCTCGTTGCCACGTGAATGGGATGCCACAGTTACCACGATCATGGAGTCCAAAGATCTCAACAAGCTCGAGTTTAGTGCCCTCATCGGGTCACTCATCAATTATGAGATTGTTCTCAAGTCTAGAGGTACCAAACCAAAGCCTCGTGAAAAGGTAGTCGCATTCAATGTTGATAGCGATGTTGAGGAAGATGTTCCCGAGGATGAAGACGATGAAGAACTTGCTCTCTACGCCAAGAAGTTTAGAAGGTATAAAAATCGAATTCAAAGAAGGCGAAATTTCCTTGGTCCGGATGGTAAGGCGGAACAAAAGAAGAATAGCTATGTTCCTATAAAAAAGTTCGACAATAATTGTCGGAAATGCGGTCAAGTCGGTCACTATGCCAAGGATTGTCGAGGATCCTCTTCAAAGCCTCAAGTCAAAAGATTAAAAAAGAAGGAGGTTCTAATCGCGTCTTGGAGTGACGATGAGGAGGAGATTGAAAGATCTCTCGATGCTAATCTTGCATTTATGGCATTCAACTCCGAAAGCAATATCGAGGTAAGCTCTAAACTCAATGATGATGAATATGATAATTTTGATTTTTGCGATTCACAAGAAGTCCATCATGACGATGAGCTATTAAGTGCGTTTGAATCTTTAAACATAGAATACGACGAGATGGTTAAATTAAATATGTCCTTAAAGAGGAAAATAAAATCTTTAGAACTCGAAAAATCCTCTCTTCAAAACAAGGGCAAAACTATTGAGCTCGACCATACATTATGCCTTGAAAAGGAAAACATTTTGAAAATAGAGTTGATGAAAACTCAAAAGGAGCTAAAATATATTTTGAACAAATTTACTCTTGGAAACGAGAAATTCGAAAAGCTCTTATTCATTCAAAAATCTCCATTATTAAAACACGGCCTTGGTTTCGACCCGTTTAAAAGGGAACAATCCCTTATCAACCTTGACAAAATAAAGAAAATCGAAGCCGAGAACTCAAAAACTCCTTTCAAACAACGAGTTCATGATAACGTTCGTTCAAAGTTAAGAACCATCAAAGTTAAACAAATATGGGTTCCAAAAGGGACAATTGTTCCTAATGCTATAAGTATCGTTAACTTTGGAGGAACCAAAAGGGCTTGGGTACCGAAACAACCAAGAAACACTATTTTTGTAGGTACCGGCACCAAAGAAAAGCAAGTGGTACATTGATAGTGGATGATCAAGGCACATGTGCGGCTCCGAGGACTTATTTGAAGACCTCGAATATCAAGAACAAGGACATGTGACATTTGGGGACAATCAAAAGGGAAAAAATTAAAGGCATCGGAAAAGTCGGTAAGGAACCCTCTCCCTCTATCAACAAAGTATTATTTGTTGAAGGTTTGCATCACAACTTACTTAGTGTTTCTCAACTTTGTGATGAAGGTTTTAAAATTCTCTTCGAGCAAACTCATTGCACGTCATTTAGAAATAATAAAATTGCATTCATCGGTTTGAGATGTGGAAATATTTATATTGTCGATCTTAATGATAAAGTTCATTCAATGAAAAGTGCATTATTACTTTGGATGATAATGCATATTTATGGCATCGTAAATTGGGGCATACATCTTTACCCATCATTTCTATTTTATCAAGACACGATCTTGTCCGTTGTTTACCCAAACTCAAATTTGATCGAAAGCATTTCTGTGAATCATGCATAAAAGGGAAACATACTCGAGAATCTTTCAAACCAAAATTCGAGGTTTCCACTAGCCGTATTCTTGAACTTGTGCATATGGATTTAATTGGACCATCTAGATATGTTAGTCTAAATGGTAAGCTTTATACTTTGGTCATTGTTGATGATTATTCCCATTTTACTTGGGTTAGATTTATCGCTCATAAAGATGACACATTTTCCGAGTTTTCCAAATGGTGTCGTTTGGTGCAAAATGAGAAAATCTTTCTATAATTTCAATCCG
This sequence comes from Orobanche coerulescens, assembly GCA_033398695.1. Classification (NCBI taxonomy): domain Eukaryota; kingdom Viridiplantae; phylum Streptophyta; class Magnoliopsida; order Lamiales; family Orobanchaceae; genus Orobanche; species Orobanche coerulescens. The sequence goes on along the minus strand of CM065809.1, from coordinate 144,352,486 downwards.
CACCGATCACGGAGGTGAATTTTATTGCACTCCATTTGAGCTTTTATGTGACAAATATGGTATTAATCACATTTTTTCGGCTCCTAGAACACCTCAAAAAAATGGGGTTGTTGAAAGGAAAAATCGATCTTTGAATGAAATGTCAAGGACTATGCTTAATGAATACTCTCTTCCACAATACTTTTGGGCCGAAGCAATTTTTACGGCATGTTATGTGATTAACCGTGTCCATGTTCATATAAGTAACCTTAAAACTCCGTATGAATTATGGAAGGGCAAAAAGCCAAATATATCGTATTTCCGTCCTTTTGGTTGCAATGTGTTTATCCTAAATAATGGTAAGGATAACTTGGGGAAATTTGATGCTAAATCCGATTCCGGTATATTTCTTGGTTATGCTACAAATAGCAAAGCATATCGTGTGTATAACATTAGAACAAATAAAGTTGAAGTATCCATTCATATTAAATTTAGCGATATGATCTCACCCCCGAGAAAGGTAGAATATTTTGATGATGCAGGTACTTTTCCGGACTCTCATCCCTCAAACGAAATGGAGAAAATTTCTGAAATTCAAAAGAATACAATCGAGAGTCTACCGAAAGATGGGAGGCACATCAAAGACCATCCAAAAGATCTTGTGATTAGAAACATTGAAGATAGTGTTCAAACCCGAAGGAGAACCATCGATTATATGGATCATTGTGCTTTCGTATCCGAAATAGTTCCCAAGAATATATCCGAGGCCCTTGATGATGAAAGTTGGGTGATGGCAATGCAAGAGGAGCTTGTACAATTCATGCACAATAATGTATGGAATTTAGTTCCCGCTCCTAAAGATAAAAAAATTATCGGAACTAAATGGGTACACAAAATCAAGAGTGACGAAGACGGTTACCCGATTGGAAATAAATCTCGTTTGGTAGCTCAAGGTTATAATTAAGAGGAAGGCCTTAATTACGAAGAAAGCTTTGCTCCTGTGGCTCGACTCGAAGCCATGCGTTTGTTATGTGCATTTGCCGCTCACAAAAAGATCAAACTATTTCAAATGGATGTGAAAAGTGCATTCTTGAATGGCTAGATTCAAGAAGAAGTCTATGTCAAGCAACCTCCCGGTTTTGAAGATCACCAATTTCCGGATCACGTCTACAAGCTCAACAAGGCACTCTACGGGATGAAACAAGCACCCCGAGTATGGTATGATCGTTTAAGTCAATTTTTAATTGCAAATGATTATAAAAGAGGTAAAGTCGATAATACCTTGTTTGTGAAAATATTGAATAATGATATACTTGTTTGCCAAATCTATGTTGATGACATTGTATTTGGAGCTACTAACGAATCATTGTGCCAAGATTTCTCTAATCTTATGAAAGGAGAGTTCGAGATGAGTATGATGGGAGAATTAACATTCTTCCTCGGGCTTCAAATCAAGCAATGCAAAGATGGAATCTTTATTCATAAAACAAAGTACTCAAACGATCTCCTGAAGAAATTCAAAATGGAGAGTAGCAAAGTGATTTCAACGCCAATGTCCTCTTCATTAAAGCTTGAAAAAGATGAAAATGGCAAATCCGTAGATCAAAAATTATATCGAGGTATGATTGGATCTTTGTTATATTTGACTGCCTCTAGGCCAGACATAATATTTGCTACATGCTTATGTGCTCGATTCCAAGCTAATCCCAAGGAATCACATTTAATTGCTTGTAAACGTATTTTTCGTTACTTGAAAGGGACCATCGGACTAGGTCTATGATATCCCTCTTGCTTGGACTTTAATTTGATTGCATATAGTGACGCCGATTTCGACGGATGCAAAATTGATAAAAAGAGTACCAGTGGTACATGTCATTTCATCAGTTCATGCTTAATATCATGGGGAAGTAAAAAGCAAACCAGTGTAGCATTGTCTACAGCTGAGGCCGAATACGTTGCTGCAGGGAGTGCCTGTGCTCAGGTACTATGGATTAAAAATCAACTCCGCGACTACGGCATTTATTTTGAAAATACTCCTATTTTATGTGATAATACTAGTGCAATAAATTTGAGCAAAAATCCTATGTTGCATAGTAGGACTAAGCATATATATTAGACATCACTTTCTACGCGATCATGTGCAAAAGAAAGACATTTGTTTAATTTTTGTCGGGACGAAAGATCAACTAGCTGATATCTTTACGAAACCTCTTCCTGAGGAATCATTTAATTCTATTTGTTTGCAACTTGGTATGGGACATCTTGACAATTTTTGAAACTAGTTGTCTACTCGAGAAATCAATCGTTTCATTCACTAGCGCGCGCTAGCTTCACCTTTTTAACGCGTGCTAATTTTTCATTCCTGTACGTTTTCCCTTCGATAGCGCACGCTAACACCTTTTCTTTTGCGTACGCTAATTAAAATTTTTCATATTCCGAACTTGCTACTGGACAGTCCAGTGAGCTATCCATATTCCCTTAACGTACGCTAGATATATACCCGTTGCATACGCTAACTAAACCTTTTCAGTTTCCTATATAAACCCTGAACAACCCGAAAAAACAAATACCCTTTTCATAACGCACGCAAACGAAGATCCCCTTTTCACAGCAAGAACCCTTGCTAATCCGATTCCGATCTCTTCTATCCAAATCCTTCAATTCCTATCTCAATTATGTCGAGCAAGGGAAGAAAAACTATGGAGAAGGCTTACAAAAGCACAAAACGTACCAGAGAACCAGAATATGATGCATCTCCTTTTTTTCTTATATCGCTTTCAAGGTATTTTCGGAAATCCTCCCTCTTGAGAACTTAACCGACGGCTATTTCTTCAATTCCGGCAGTCTTGAACGAGCCAAGGTATATATCCGTGAATTTTTTGAAGCCTTGAGTATTGCTCGATTCGTAGAATGCAAAGAAATTATCTTCCCTTCTTTTGTTCGAGAGTTCTATGCTAACTTGCATCTGGGAGATAGTGAGGGTTCCTCTGGTGTATTAGTGCTCAATAGCTTGGTTAACGGAACTGTAGTAAAGGTTTCTTCGGAAATACTTAACGAGCTTTTTGGATTGTCGTTTGAAGGTCTCACTTGTAGTGGGAAGTCCATTGTTGATGAATCGAACTTGACTGAGAAAGATGTTGCCGATTTTCTGTGTTCGAAAGCTGTCATAGAGGTTACTGATGAAGTTTTCGAAAACAACGACTTTAGTATACAAATCCGAATATTGTTGGTCGCACTTACGAAATGTTTGATGCCTAAAGTAAACACGCAACATAAACTAGTCGGCGTCGATAAACATGTGGTATACTTGGTGTTGAACGAGGATAAGGTGGATTTCACGGCGATTGTTTTAAATTAGATGAAGGCGAAAGGAGACTCTTTCCGCTCCAAACACTATTTGTCGAGAACGCGGAAATCTGGGCTTCCATTCGGATCTGTTTTGACTATGATTTTCCGTCGCTTCAATGTTGACTTGTCAGGCGAGGCATCGATTCCGGTGTCTCGGGGACACGAGATTAGCGACCTCACCCTCAGAGCGATGCATTATGTTGAAACCATAAATAGAGGTTGGGTGTTATTCTCGTATCTCTGGGAAGACGACCAAGTTCCAAAAGGAACACGAACACCGACTCCGGCCGAACGTGTTCTTCATCTTGGACCACATACGCTTCGGGAACTAAAAACCGGAATGTTGTTCGTCATCCGAAAACCAAAGGCAAATGACCGATGAAAGATTCTGTCACAGAAGAATAAGAGAGTGATCTCATTGCTCGGATGCGGAGCATCGAGACCTCACAGATGGAAATTCGTGAGGATATTCGGTCTCTACGTTCGGAAGTCCGAGAAGTTTGTGGGCTGATTTCAGATTTCATTCGATTCACTCACCCGTCATTCCCGTTCCCATCCTCTTCATCCAACCAAGCTTCTTAGATTCTAGGAGTTTGATACTCGTTGTAGCAACTTTTATTTCAAATGTTTTTGCTGTCTCATGCTTTGAATATCTATGTGTAATGCTTGAACTATCTTTCAATGAAATATGCATTTCTCTTCGTTTGGTTTTCATGTATCTTGGCATTTGTTGATTATGTGTTTTCGTTTTGGTTCATGGCATTTGGTTGATATTATTTTCTATACGCAACAACACACGGGGAGTCCTTTTTGTTAATGTCAAAAAGGGGGAGAAAACACTCCAAAACCGAACATACTAGCATATCGAAAAAATCACTTTGATTCGAATTTTTTTAAATGGTTTTGCAGGAAAATATTAAATGTTTTGACATCATCAAAAAGGGGGAGATTGTTGACTCAAAGTATTTTGATGATGATTTGATCCAAAACATTTAATAAAATCTATCTCAGTAAGCTGCTCTATTGAAGTTGACAAATGCTCCTAGCGCACGCTATATAATGCATCGTAGCGCACGCTATCGAATTTTATATGCAGGCAAGTCAAATCAGCTGCAGCCAAGTTGGAATCCTGCCTGATGACTTACGCACGCAAAGTGTCTATAATCAGCGCACGCTATACTACAAAATTAATGCACGCTATATTTCTTATTTAACGCATGCTATCGCATCAGTCAGAGAGGACAGTAAGGTCTGGAATGAAAAGAAGGAATTACTTAGCGCACGCTATGGAATATTATCTACGCACGCTATTCTGACTCATTAGCGCACGTTACCTAGAAAAAGCTTGTGGACGCTACCGGATAACATGTTTGGTAGTCCAGTAGCCACTGGACTCAAAATAAGGAAGCACTTACGTACGCTACACAAGCTAACGCATGTTACTGAGGAAAGTATATAGCGCACGCTATTCAACACTTATTAGTGCACGCTAAATCATTCAAATTTCTACCGTTGGACAAATTACCCGTTGGAACGCAGAAGTCAAAAGGAGATCCGAGAAATCTGGAAAGTTAATATTAAAAAATACAAGCGCACGCTATGTACAACTGGTAGCGCACGCTAAGTATAAATATATCCGTTGGGAAAGAGTCGTTGGGGAGACAAACCGACATAATCTAAAGTCAAGATTGAAGACCTGTTGACCAACCGTTAGTGCACGCTATGAAGGTATGACTAGCACACGCTAGACTTATAATCTTACCGTTGGAACAGTTTTCTGACCGTTCAGATTGGCCAAGTCAGAGATCGATTGCGCACGCTACGGAGGTATTATTAGCGCACGCTAATAATACAAATATCAGAATTCGAAGAAGGACTGACACCTATAAATACCCATATCATTTGGGTATCTCACACACAACTTCAAGCATTCAAGTATACAAGTAATCAAAGCATTCTTGAGCTCAGTTTTCTATCTTTTATTCCATTCCAAGTTGTGAGAAGAAAGATACAAAGAGTGATACATCTTGTAATATTTATTATACTTTGTATTGTTTTATTTGGTTGTGAGTATTGCATCACTCATACAAGAGCATTAGAGAAACGAATTTATAGTCACTAATTCGGTGTTATTAGGATATTTGATCCGGCATTATTAGGATTACACTCCAATATTCGTAATTAAGGGTTATCTAGTTCCGAGAACACTAGATAAACAAAGTTTATTTTGAGAGTGGTTGAGCTTGGACCAATAGAAGACAAGCGGTTGTAACGGTTGTTGTACTCGGACCGATCGAAGACGAGTCAAGTGTGTGGTTGTTCTTGAGCCAATAGAAAAAGAAGTCGGAGAGAGGACGTAGGCAAGTTGCCGAACCTCTATAAATCTTTGAGTCTTTTACTTTCCGCACTATTTCTTTTTATTCACGAGAAAGTTCGATATTCCGCATTACCACTATTCAACCCCCCTTCTAGTGGTGAATTTGTCTCTCCAGATCCATCCTTCCTGCTTACGCTTCCCCTTATATTCGTGAGAATGCATCTGGGTGGGTGGTGGTGTAACCGTGTGTTCACGTTTCTCTTCTGGCATTGCTGCCTCAATATCTAGAGCTCTATTCAGCGATTCAGTGTAGCTTAGCCTTCCAAAGGTAGTTAACGACATGCCTATCTCATGCCTGAGTCCTGATCTAAATTTCATTGCCATCTTCTATTCAGTATCAACATAGTATGGAGCATACCTTGCTAACTCATAGAACATTCTATCGTACTCGATCACTGACATCCTACCTTGCATCAGATTATAGAACTCAGCTTCCTTGTTTACCTTGAAGGTGTTAGGAACATTTTGTCATAAATTGCTTCCTTGAATTCCTCGCAAGAGTATTTTTCCAGTTGCTTATCCGTCAGAATATTCCTGCGTGCTTCCCACCAGAAGTATGCATATCCAGTGAGTTGGAAGAGCAGACAAGAATGACGCGTTTGGTTGGTACACTTTAGGAGGTTAAAAGTTCGTTCCATCGCTCTAGGCTAAAGCAGCATCTCTTGAGTTTCCTGATCCGTTAAAAGAAGGTGGATTCTGCTTGAGGAAAGGCTCTTTAATAGCGCGTTGGGGCAAAGGTGGTGGTGTAGGATCGCGTTCATGCCCTCTTCTCCTTCTTTGTATTCTAGGTGGCATTATGTGGTTCACATAATCATCATTAGTTCATCCTCGTTGGTCCATAATTATCATCATGCTTGATCATATCATAATGCATCAACACAGACTCATAGATAACTCTCGTGGCAAGGTCGAGAAAGAGATTATGAAATAACATCATACTCATGAGAAGAAAAGCCATCATGGGCCAAAATATATATCAATATATCATATGCATCGTAATAGAACAATTCTTTTCAACGAGCTCTTACTGTCTATCAAGATATACAAGCTGATCTAGGCTACCTGCCTACACATATACCAAAATACGGGATGCTATAACGGATAGCACTGCCGTCTATTAAATAAGAAAGTGCAAAACATCAGAACGACACATATAAGCAAAAGAATTGATTCCGCATAAAACATGCAAAAGATATGGATAACACCATCCTGAACTATCTCAACTCACCCTCAACTCAGCGGTCGAGCTGTCTCCCTCAGAAAACTCCTCCAGATCCTCTTTCGGATCTTATTCTGGCTCCTCGTCTAAAAGTGGAGACTGCAAAAGGGTCTTCAATGACTCTACACTTTCGCTGGGAGAAGTAGATGAGCATAATCTGCAATCAGTCGTGGGTGGACTGGATCGATGACTGGTATAGGTTGCAGTGGCGGAGACGTTCTCCTGTGAATAAAAGGCTCGGTCCTAATGTCCCTGCGGCAAGTTCCTGAGGTCCCTGTCTCTAGGTCTAACCCACCTGAGTATGAGGCGGTGCAGCAAGAACCACCTGGCTGGGTAGAGGTGTGGCTGGCCTCTCTGGAAATGATCCTTTAGCTTACGATCTGTAACGCCCTAACCCAGCAAGGGTAGAAACATTACAATATGGTTACACATCAGATACAAACAGATCAAACCAAATAGCGGAAGTATTAAGATAAATTCATCAAGGAGTATCAAAGGGTACTAAAACAACATCTAAATGTCCCCAAAACCAAACAAACAAAAGTACAATTACAAATGTCCAAAAATCCGGAAATAGGATAAAGAGATAATGTTCATTTATTCAAAGAGCTCTAGGGTAGGTCCACACTCTCTCATCCCCAAAGCTAAACCCCGCATGAGCTATGTACCTGCCGCATGGAAAGAAAAGCGGCTGAGCATAAAGAGCTCAGTGAACAGATATGAAATAAACAAGCAATACAAAGTAATACGAATTGAGGTTACATGTGGTGGCGCTTGGTTATATCAAAGGTATATCAAAAGTATATCAAGGTATATCAAAGGTTCATCAGAGTTAGGTATGAAAAGTCATCAATGTTTAAATATCAAAGATTATCAAAGTTAAGTGTCAAATGATTTCAGTATTTAACCCCCAGACCCAAACAAAGCCCAAATAAATAAAGTAGCTCAATGGAGTGATCAGCTCCCCAAATGTGAAGGGACTGCATTGCACGCATGCCCAATCACCAAATATAATATGGCCCAAATGTAGAGTGACCCAAAATAATCAAATCAAATATCAAACAGATCAAATCTAATATGCATCCATACGCCCCTGTAAGCAGATAACAATAATGATGGCCAAAGCAAATATATTATAAGAGGGACGGTGGGGGACATCTCTCCAACCTCACTGGAGTACATAATATTGGTGCATTAATGCTATGGTTGTGGCTACTCCACAACAAGTAATACAAAATGCCCGGGTAAATACTGAAAGGATCAAATAGTCAAGATCCCAAATCAAAGTATATATGTCAAAGGTCAAAAGTTCAAATCAAATATCAAGGTTCAAATATAAAGGGGCCATATCAAATGTTCAAATCAAAGGTTCAGATACCAAGTCAAAGTCAAAATCAGATATACAATAATGAGGAGAGAGAGAGTAAGTCATGAGAGAGAAAAGTTGCACCCTTACTGAAAGGGTGCGGAATATTTGTACCTTAGTTCCAAAGCAAAAGCAAGGTCAAACAAACAAGGAGAAAAGGATCACTCCCGCTTCACCGAACCTAGAAAAGAGTGGATACAGATCAAGACGAGCTCATTTCGCATAAGTTACCTTTTTTAGTTATCTTTCCATTTTTAGTAACTTTCCATATTTAGCAGCTTTCTATTTTAGGTAACTTTCTATTTTAGCAGGTTATCAAAATTAGCGAGTTTTCTCAATATAGACATGTTCTATATAGTTAGTTATTCATCTCATAAAGTTTTCATGTCATGTTAAGTTATGAATTTCATTTTATGCATGTTTTCCAAGATTAGGGTTTCTTATGACAAGTCTTCAAAATTTAGGGTTAAAAGTGTCAATAATGAAAGTGAAGGGTCAAAACTGAATATAAACACTCAAATACACATATATATACAGTTCATACACTTCAAGTATCACATATATACACATTACACTCTCAAGTATCACAAGTTACAAAAAAAATAACCCTAATACACCCTAATTTCCACAATTAAATCATTGATTATCAAAACTAGCATGTAAGGCCCATAATTATTCCAAAGTGTCACGAACAGCCCATAACATATTATTCCAGCCAAAACATGCATACATTCATCATATTTACATTATTAGTCCTTCTAGGTATCATATTTACAATATAAACCTTCTAATCATCAATTATCTATTATGTTTCATAATTTCAGCTTTTAAACACAAACAGGTCACCAATATACGAATTTTTATTCCATACTAGAACTACAAAATAAAATTCACAAAAATTCTCACATCTACTTGAATGTCTTTAGAACCAACACGAATTTTTTTCAGAATTTATCAGTTAGTATAAACCCACATTAAAAATACCCAAACCCAGACTACTCAGAAAACTGACTAGCAGCAGTACCTAAAACGTATCTGCCTCAACGGCCTATCATTTCATTCAGGAAAAATCTACAAAAATTCCAGGAAGTCACACATAACCCACATATTACCTCTGTAAAAGGAGAGATCTTAACTACTTATGGTTTGAACATGAATAAACATAAACCAAGACTGAATTAAATTCTGCAAATACAGTTTTGACATATCGTCTCATAAAATTCCAAAATAAGACCAAATCAAACTCAAATCCATCCAAACCAATTGGAATACTTAACTAAGACCCTAAACTGAGTGTACAAATAAAAATACCGAATTAAACATTAATAGAATTCGTTTGGTGATGCATACATATTCGATTATCAAAGCTGTCCAAATCAATTAATTCATTTAAACCCTAATTTATCCAATTCTTTTTTAATCCATTTAATTATATGATCATAACACATCATATATTCAGAAAATAAACATAAAAAACACATCAAACTAATTCTCATATGAATCCAACAAGATCAATAACAAAAACGTTCATACGATTCATAACAATTTCATGGTTATTTCTTAGCCGATTTATATAGGTTTTTAGAATAGGTTTTTATCACACGAATTAAGGATCAAAAGAGTGAATCAAAATCACAAGAACATACCAAATAGGGCTGAGAAAACGTGACCAAGAATTGGGCCAAACAAATCAACCAAAACCGAATCAAAACCCTTCCAAGATGATGTATGGATCGAATGGGGAGGGAAAACCAAGAACGAGACCACCAAATGCTTCCAAACAAATTCCAATGTGCACCAATCTTCCTCGAGAACACGTAGGATTAGTCACCAAGAATTGGAGAGCAAAATTTTGTGGTGTGTGTGTGTGTGTGTGCCGTGACCTAGGAGATGTAACACCCCCAGATCCAACCGGGAATATTACACGCCACAGGACACACAAGGGTCCCGCCAGGCTGACGACACACAAGATTTAACCACAAATTCGATACATAACAACCATGACATAATAGTCCAACAAAGGTTACAAAATAAAAGTTAGGCCTCGGCCGCGGCCAAAAGAGTATATTTCAAATCATCACTGAACGCAAACATTACACGACAAAGTACAACTCAAAACCAACCATAATACAGTATATAAAACTGACTCAACATCACAAATACAACGACTGATGTGAGCTCTCTAACATCCAGTGTGCTTGTCAACTCCGTGTGCGCCACATGGGGGCTCCTGTCCCTCGAGAATACCTGAAATGTACAAAACATTCCACCCCAACAATGGGGTTAGCCACAACCGCTAGTGCAAGTACAGTATTACAATTATTTTAATCCACAGGCATTTCCAAATCATTTCAAAATCCCAAAACAGTTCAATTTACGATATTCCGGAATATCAATATCAATCACCAGTAAAAACACTCCGACAACCCTCGCGACCCGGTCCGGCCCTCAAGCCACCAAGTCCCTGTGTGCCCCGTCGAGCAATCCCCAGGTGAGGATGTCCACTCAAAGTATCTCTCGTGACCCGGTCCAGCCGCTAAGCCACCAGGTCCCCGTGTGACCCCGTCGAATCAATCCCCGGGTGAGAGTACCCGAGAATAACCTTTCAACTCTCATCATTCTCTATACCATCACAGAAATGCATGCCATAAACTAATGCAATAAAGTACTTGCCTGAACTTTCTTACTCTCAAAGGAACAGACGACGAACAAGGTTACGGTCCGAACTATCTTCCGAATCCCGCTCCTAACAAACATTGAGGCTTTAATCGTTACAATTTGTTGGAGACACGAAAATCCATCCTAAGTTCTACCCTTAGGACCATTTAATCGAGTACTACGAGGGCGTAATGGGTTTTGCTCGATTTACAAAATAGGATTTGGAATCAATCCACAAAACCTTGAGGAAATCATGAAATCATACCTATACAACCATTTTCAACTACAATCCATCATGATTTGGAGTTAAAACAGCTGGAGAAACGAGATCCCCAAAATCCCCAAATTTCCTCAAAGTTAGGGTTCTACGGAAGGATTACCTCAATTCCTTGGTGAAAATGACGTAAGATTGATAGATCTTTACTTGAAGTTGAAAAGATTTGAGTTTCAACCGTGCTCCGCCGAAAGCCTCGCCTACACTGCCCTGGAGTCGTCTAGAAGCTCGAAGAAGAGGAGAGAAAATGAAAAATGACAAGTGTTGACCGCAACACATGTATTTATATAAGTGCGCCTTAGCGCGCGCTAACGCTTACCGAATAGCGCGCGCTATCGGCCTAGGTCTACAGCCCAGACCCTTTTGCCCAGCCGAGCTAGTGTGCACCATATCCGATAGCGTGCGCTACTCAATCGAGTTAGCGTGCGCTGTATCGCCGAGTTAGCGCGTGCAGCTTCCGCCTTAACGCGCGCTATCTGGTGTCCAGTCTAAGTCCAGAACCTTCTGCCCTGTTCAGAAACCCTTCTGTCCACACCGGTAGCGTGCGTTACGACCGAATAGCGTGCGCTACGACCGACGAGTTAGCGCATGCAACGACCGTCTTAGCGCACGTTACCTGTTGGTCTGGCTAAAGTCCAGACCGCACTGTCCTTACTGTCCGGGTCACTTAGCGCGCGCTAACACCCAACAGTGGCGTGCGCTACCTGTTCCCCTAGCGTGCGCTACTATGATGCCTTAGCGTGCGCTAGCTCAATTTTTAGTCCCCGTCCAGTGCTCTCTGGACTGCCCCATGCTGCCGGTTAGTGTGCGTAACCTCTTGTAGTAGCGCGCGCTAGCCTACAACTTCCGTTGCGTACGCTACGCATATAAAGTAGCGCACGCTAATCCTGGGTTGCAGAAGCGATGCAAGCGGTTCGACACCACGATGACGGATATTAACGGAATACTAACAAGAAACACAACATACAGGCTCAATTTCGAATCAAACACATGATACCAATGTTCGAAAAAAATTACGAACCAAACTACAAAGTTCTTGAATTCCTAATTATAAGCGATAAAAGGTACGATTATTACAGGAGAGGGGAGGGAAGGGATGATTTTATTTTTGGGTCAAATGGGGTATAAGGAAGGTGTATAAAAGGTTTTAATGTGATTAAATAGGTTACCAAAACTGAAAGGATTCACCTATCCCTTTACACGGCACAACAAGAGGGGGCGAAAGGTCAAAGTTTTCAAAATTTATTATTTTCATACTTTGGTTAGTTACAATTATGCATTTTACAAGTTATGTACAAGTTTTATTAGTTTTGGACCCCTTTAGGTCAAGTAACATGTAATACTTGTGTTTTAATTCAAATTTCACATTCTTGAGTTCATATGATGTCGTAGTAGCTCAATTATCATTTACTTAAAGTTACATGTTCATATTTATGATTGTACCGTAACCGTTTTTGATTTAGGACTTGTTTGGTAAACGTACACATTTCTTCAAATTTTCAAACTGGAGGGCATTTTAGTAATTTAGACGTAGTATGGAGAAGTGGGTTTTATAACTATTCCCTCCTCAAAAGAATTTTCGTCCTCGAAAATTGAAAAAAGAAAGGTACCGAAACAAAACGAAAGCATACCAGACTACAAAGGGAAATGAGAGTAGCTGGCTCACATAGACTCCTCGGTCTCCCAAGTCGCCTCGCGTGGTGGATGGTTTTTCCAGAGAACCTTAACAAAACGGATCACTTTATTCCTCATGACTCTCTCCTGTCTATCAAGAATGGCTTCCGGTTCTTCTGGAAGTGACATGTCCGGTTGAATCTGATCCAAAGGATATGACACCACATGTAAAGGATGGTAGTTATAACCCCGCAACAAAGATACATGAAAAACGTTATGCACATAAGAAAGCTGAGGTGGAAGAGCCAATCAATAAGACACCTCGCCAACACGTTCCAAAATCTCGAAAGGACCAATAAAACAAGGACTCAATTTGCCCTTAATACCAAAACGCTTAACACCGCGAAAAGGAGATACTTTCAAAAATACTCGGTCGCCAACTTGGAACTCTAACTCGCGTCGATGCTTGCCGGCGTAACTCTTCTGTCTAGACCTGGCTTCCTTAAGCCTCTCTTCAGCAACATTCACCTTCTCGTTGGTGATCTTAATCATCTCAGGACCCTCGATAATCCATTCACCTACTTCATCCCACATAGTAGGTGACCTACACTTGCGCCCATATAACATCTCATAAGGTGCCATCCGAATACTAGCGTGCCAACTGTTGTTATACGCGAACTCAACCAAACATACGTATTCGTCCCAACTGCCGGTCCAATCAAGTGCACAAGCCCGTAACATAACTTCCAAAGTTTGGATAGTCCTCTCCGATTGACCATCCGTCTGCGGGTGAAAAGCGGTACTGAACTTGAGGCGAGAACCACAAGCATTTTGTAACATCTTCCAAAAACGCGAAGTAAACCTCGGATCTCTATCAGAAACAATCGAAACTGGAGTGCCATGCAACCTGACAATCTCCTACTGGAAAATTTCCGCCAACTTCGCCACGCTATAATGCTTCTTGATTGGTAGGAAATGAGCTGACTTGGTTAGCCGATCAACGACTACTCAGATCGCATCATGTCTTTTACGTGTGACCGGTAACGCCGTAACAAAGTCCATCATAATCTCTTCCCATTTCCACTGGGGAATCTCTAACGGATGCAAAAGACCACTAGCTCTTTGGTGCTCAATCTTTACCTGTTGGAAAGTCAAACACCTAGCAACATACGAAGCCACATCCTGCTTCATCCCATTCCACCAGAAATGCTGTTTCAAATCCCGATACATCTTAGTGGATCCCGGATGTATGGTGAAGGGAGAACTGTGAGCTTCTGACATAACCATCTCACGGATTTCAGAATCGTTTGGTACACAAAGGCGCTCACCCAACCAAACAATGCCATCATCGTCAACCCGAAATTCAGACTGTTTCCCTTCCTCTATATTCTGCACAATGGCCCATAACTCACCGTCGTCACGCTGAGCTTCCTTAATCTTCAAGATCAAGTTAGACTCAACTTTTAGGCTGGCCCAATAACTTTCGCGTCCCAGTAAATAAAACTCCACCTCCATGAGTTCAAGATCATGCAAAATCTTAGACTCGAATTTCAGACTAGCCACCATTCCCGACTTACGACTAAGAGCATCGGCAACTACATTAGCCTTACCCGGGTGGTACTGAATGTTGGTGTCTTAGTCCTTTAGTAACTCCAACCATCTATGTTGTCTCATGTTTAACTCCTTCTGGGTAAATATGTATTTAAGACTCTTATGATCAGTGAAGATATCGACAGAGTCTCCATACAAATAATGCCTCCAGATCTTAAGAGCAAAAACAACCGCAGCTAGCTCTAGATCATGAGTAGGGTAGTTCTCTTCATAGGGTTTCAACTGGCGTGAGGCATACGCAATAACTTTCCCGTGCTACATCAAAACACAACCTAACCCTTTCTTGGAAGCATCACTATAGATCCGCCCGTACCAGATGGGAGTGTCAAAATGGGAGCCGACACAAGTTTCTGCTTCAGGGTCTCAAAACTCTCTTCCTGCTCCTCGGTCCACTCAAATTTCAACCCCTTCCTCATCGACTTAGTCAAAGGTGAGGTAAGTTGTGAGAATCCCTCGACAAACCTCCGATAGTAACCGGCCAAACCAAGGAAACTCCTGACCTCAGTCACCGTAGTAGGTCTCGGCCATTTAGTGATGGCCTCAACCTTTGCCGGGTCCATAGTAATGCCACTAGCAGATACAACATGACCAAGGAAGGCAACTTGACTAAGCCAGAACTCACACTTGGAGAATTTAGCATACAACTTCTCCTGTCTCAAAATCTGCAAAACCGTACTAAGATGTTGTTCGTGCTCCTCCTCGGACTTCGAATAGACCAAAATGTCGTCAATGAATACGATCAAAAATTTATCAAGAAAGGAACTGAATACACGGTTCATAAGATCCATGAACACTTCCGGAGCATTAGCGAGTCCGAAAGGCATAACCAAGAACTCCTAGTGCCCATAGCGTGTTCGAAAAGCAGTCTTAGGAATATCCTGCTCTTTAACATGAAGCTGATGATAACCGGACCGAAGGTCAATTTTAGAAAAATATTTAGCCCCTCGGAGCTGGTCAAACAAATCGTCGATACGAGGCAAATGATAACGATTACGAATAGTGATGCGGTTCAACTCCCGGTAGTCTATACACAACCTCATACTACCATCTTTCTTCTTTACAAATAGGACAGGTGCTCCCCACGGGGATACACTCGGACGAATGAATCCATTCTCAAGGAGTTCCTGTAGTTGATCTTTCAACTCTTTCAATTCGGTAGGAGCCATACGATACGGAGCCTTAGAGATGGGTTCAGCACCCGGAATCAAATCAATACCAAATTCAATGTCACGATTAGGAGGAAGACCAGGAAGTTCCTCAGGGAAGACATCGGCAAAATCACAAACAACCCGAATACTATCGATAGTAGGACTGTCCATCGAAGTATCCTGAATAGAAGCAATAAAACATGCACAGCCATGGGATAACAAGGTACGTGCTTTCAAAGCGGATATGATCTTAACAGACCGAAGTGGTTGGGAACCAGAGTATACAAAATCAGGTCGAGACAAATCTCCAAACATAACCTTTCGGGCATGACAATCAATAGTGGCCCGGTGAGTGGCCAACCAATCCAGACCAAGGATCAAATCAAAATCAAACATATCAATCGGAAGAAGATTAGCCAGTCGTACGCGATCATCAAAACGAAGTGGGAAATCAACAAATTCATGGTCAATGATGATGTTATTATTCATTGGCGTAGAGATAGTTAAGTGATGATTTAATGGTGTTGGGGTTAATTTCAGTTTCTTAGAGAATGTGACAGATATAATAGAGTGGGTTGCGCCCGTGTCAAACAAAACAAAAGCAATATGATCACCAATATGCAGAAAACCCGTAATGGTACCTGTAGTTTTCTCTGCCTGCTCACGGGTAATGGAATAAACACAGCCAGAAGAAGAAGAAGGCTGAGAAGAGCCTGCAGGAACAATGCTAGCTTTCTTTGGACAGTCCCTCACATGATGAGCAGTGGAGCCCCACCCAAAACAACCTCCAGAAGCTCTGTGGCATGGCCCGGGGTGTGCCTTACCACATGTAGGGAAAGTAGGTGGGGGTGGCAAAATCTCAGTACGCTTCTGCTGACCCGACGAGTTCCCAGAACGGTACTGCTGACTTGAAGACCCAGAGCCCGAGTACCTGTTCTGATGGTTTCCCCTCGAAAACTGCCTCTGGTTAGAGTTACCCGACTTATCACCCTGCCTACCCGAAGATCCATAATCAAAACCCTCTGAACGTGTCGGCCCTAATCCTGTCCTCGGTTGCACTGTCCCCTGTTCTCAAACTGGCGGTTGGAACGACCACGGTTATCAAAACTCTGCTCAGAATGACCTCGATGATCAGAACCCCGGTGATACCACTACACCAAAAACTGACATTTATGACTTTTTATCTCGCTAATTTTGTGACTGCCAATAGCTGTCACAATTATTATGACTGTTTACAACAGTCACAAAGCTTGATTTGTCATAATACTAAATATTTGTGACTGTTCACTGCAGTCACAAATTATAATGTACTTTGTGACTGTTTCTAGCAGTCACAAATTTTAATTACAGTCAATTTATTAAAAACGTTATATTTTTTGCGCTGGAACCCTAGGCAAGATCGTATGACTTTTATCTCAGTTTCTTCCTCCTATCTCTGTCTCTGAAACGCTCTCTCTCCCTCTCTCAGTATCTCGCCCATTTCCACTCCTCAGAATCAATCGTATGATTCAGATACCGTGACTTTCAAACTTCATCAATCGCAGAGGCGGAGTTCTCTTTCCTACTTTCCTTGATGTTCGCAGATGCGTAACCCAGAGAACCCAAAGCAATAGAGAAACCTTTTGCCAGGACTCAACCCTTAAACCGCTGATTTAGAAGTCCGAAGTTGATCTGGTGAGTTCTTATTTCTAGTTTCCTGATTATAAATTCTTTGTGTTTTTATCAAATTTTAATCTTAGTTTTTAATTGTTGTTTTGGAGCAGAATGGGATTTTAATTTTTTGCCGTGAAGTTTGTTTCCTATTTCTTTCCAAATTCTTCATTTGCATCAATCATTCTTGATCTGGTAATATGAATTTTTGAGTTATTTTGCACGGGTTTTGTTTCTGTTATAGAAGTCAGAATGTGTATGACAACATGGAAGCATAATATGAAGGAGTAGTTGTAGTTGATGCTTAAGCTGATGTAGTTTTGGATTTAGACGGTTTGATTATAACCTGTTTACGAATTGGATTTTGTTTTTGTTATGAAATATGAATGACTATCTTTATTGTCAAGCTTACTTATCGGTAATTTTAATTTATGTTCTGAGTTGGCTATAAAGATGCCATTGTCTAACTCATAAATAAGCATAACGTGTTTGGTGTCTTTAATTATTATGATTTTATGGTTATAAAAACTAGTAATTGTGCATCAGATATCACCGTTTTTTTAGACAGGGATATCACCCTTAAAATACTATCAAAACATGTTAGATTTCACAATAATATATAAGTGAACATTGACTAAGTGTCTGTCTAGGAGAACTTCATTAGCAGTGGGGTAGATTCTGTTATCAGTGTACCGTTAAGGTAAGTCTGTGTAGACAATCGAAATACCCTCATCCTCCGTTCATTTATATATTTACATTTCTTAGAGTTTTATCTGATAATATTTCTAGAAGATAAAACTCAAAATAACTTCTTTTATAATACATATTGTGTAATAAACATACTGCCTCCCACTTCTTTTATAATACAATCTAATGTATGTTGTTTTTATATTTATAGAAGGTAGTGATGGAGTTTCCACCTTATAAAGAGTGGATGGGTGAAAATAATAATAGACTGGGTGATGCGTATGTCATTGGTGTTAGAGAATTTGTCAAGTATGCGAGAAGAAATCTAGGAGATGATCTTATCTCATGTCCATGCACGCGTTGTAAAAATGGTAAAAATGTGAATCGGGAGATTGTTGAGGTACATTTGATAAAGTGGGGAATGCAAGAAGATTATTTATTCTGGAATTATCATGGGGAGAGAAAATTCCCTTTTGTTCCTGATCAAATACCAGCAAGCGAGCCTTTTCATAAAGAGTGTGATCCACTGCAACATAGTAGCTTGAATGACCTTGTTAATGACGCTTATGGACTTAACATGAATCAAGCTAATCAGAGTTCAATACGTGATAATAGATGTGACGTAGAAGACCTTAGTCGATAAGGACTATATCAAGTTGAAAGTTGCACCATGAGACCTTGTATCATAATTGCAACCCAGCACACAACATTATATGCTACGGTTGGTTTGCACAACTTGAAGAGCCGTTTCGGTTTGTCGGAAATAGTGTGACAGAAATCTTAAAGTGGGCGAAAGACTTACTTCCAAAGGATAACACACTTCCCGATACCTATCCAGAGATGAAGAGCACTTAAAGGGTTTAGGGATGAAATACAAATCTATTCATGTGTGCAAGTTCGATTGCATTCTATATCGAAAAGAGCATAAGCATAAATTGAAATGTCCGGTTTGCAATGAATCTAGATATGTCCGTAAAGTAAATATAAATTGTAACATAAAATGATAAAAAGTACCACATAAGGTACTTAGGTATTTTCCTCTAGGACCAAGATTGTCGAGACTTTACAGTACCTTGGATAGGAGAGGCAATGACACGGCATGCTCGGGCGAAGTTGGTGACAATCTCATGCGTCATCCGATCGATTCTTCAATGTGGAAGGTGCAAATTTGCGATACCCCGAGTTTGCTCAAGAAAGTCGCAATGTGCGCCTTGGAATATCAATCGATGGGTTTAATCCTTTTGGTAATTTAAGCACAACCTATAGTATTTGGCCCGTCTTTGTAGTTCCTTATAATCTCCCGCCATCTCTATGCATGAAAAAGAATTTTCTATATTATCATTGATTATACCGGGGCCTAAGGCTCCAAGTGATGACATAGATGTATTTTTGGCACCACTAGTTGAAGAATTGAAGGACTTGTGGGTTGAAGGTGTGCGTGCATTTGACTCATTTAAACAAGAGACATTCACTTTGAGGGCTATGTTATTGTGGGCCATTCACGATTTTCCGGCGTATGGTACTTTTTAATTTGTAATGTGCATGGTTACACGGGTCATCCCATTTGTGCAGAGAAACAAGCCACATATTTAAAAAACAGCCACAAAGTATATTATCATTCTCATAGGAGATTTTTACCACTTAATCACAAGTTCAGATCAGTGGAAAGTAATTTTCTTCCAGATGGCGCTGAATTAAGGCCAGCTCCAGGAAAGCTAACAGTGCCAGAAGTTGAAGAGAAGTCTTCCTTGGCTTTTCAGGCTCTCAGGGGTAAACATCCTAAAATTTTGGCTGAGAAACGTAAACTGAAGGATGAATCTGTGAAGATGGCTTGGTCTAGGAGGTCAATATTGTTTGATTTGCCGTACTGGAAGCAACATTCAGTACGACATGTGCTAGATATAATGCATGCTGAAAAATATATTATTGAGCATATAATGGGAACATGTATTGATGGGAGTCACTCGAAAGATGGGGTAAATGCTCGAAAAGATCTTCGTACGTTCAAAACAAAAAGATCGTTATGGCTGGAGGAAGATCCTAAAACTATGAGGACTGTAATGCCGGTCGGAGCCTTTTCTTTGTCTACTGACGAAAGAAAGGTGTTACTAAATACATTGTATGAGTTGAAGGTCCCCTCAAATTTCTCTTCTAATTTGCGTAGAGTTGTCCATCATGCAACTAATGATTTGAAACAGTGTAAGTCTCACGATTGGCATGTAATTATGCAATTAGTCCCACTTTTATTTGGACATTGTTTTGGGAAGCATAAGGATCTTCGAAAGGCTATTATGCAAATAAGTTTGTGTTTTACCATATTGTGTGCAAAAGTTGTCAATAAGAAGCATGTTATGGCGGCAAAGACTACTATAGCCGAGGCTACATGTGTATTGAGAAGTATTTTCCTCCCTCATTCTTCGACATTAGCATCCATTTCTTGGTGCATTTATGTGACGAAGCCCTCCAATGTGGGCGGTTAGGTATCGTTGGATGTATCCTTTGAGCGGTTGATGAAAACCTTCAAAGATTATGTCAAAAATGCACGATATGTTGAAGGTTCTATTGCGGAGGAATATATCACGAAGAAGCTTCCATATATGCAAAGGAGTATATTCCCAACCTGTAATGAAATACGGGAATGTTTTGTTGATGAATCGGATGGTTTTGTTGATGAGGAGGCTCGGGAATGAAAAGTTAGTGACACTAACAAGTGTCCAAGATTTAACAAGTAGCTCGATATGTTTTGAAACGCATGAAGATATAGACCACTTTGGAAAGAGTGAGAATTTCTGACTTTATCTAAAATTAATAATGTTAATTATTATATGTTCGTTGTCATAATTCACTTATTTATCGTATAGGAAATTTGATCAATCCGATCCAGGAAGAAAAAGAAAAAGAACACGGAATATAGGCATTGAATTCAGGCATTGGGTAGCAAAAGAGGTATGCTAACAATAAGTTCAGTCTAGCTTTATAAATAATAATAGTATTATAGCTTGACTAATTAGTATGCACGCCCTTTAATTTCAGTTGTTGAAAATTAAGGATGTGTCGTCGAAGCTTGCACGCTATGCCACCGGCCCCAACTTTGTGGCTAAGGAATATAAGAGATATCGTCTTAATGGCTACATGTTCTCAACTAGTGCACATGATTCAAATCTTGTGGCTAAACAAAACAGTGGTGTTGCAATTACTGCTTTAACGCACTTCAGGGCTAGTTCGAAGGACAAAAAATTGGTTGAGGCTGAGATTACTTATTATGGTATTATAAGACAAATTCTTGTATTAGACTATGTAGCGAGAATGTAACAACATTTTGCTGTGACTTGGTTAGAGTAGAAGACAAGGCAGCTTGTACAGTCGATGCAGACACTAACTTGGTCATGGTAAATTTGGATAAGCTCAAGAGCAAAGACCATATAAATGACGAACCATTTATTTGTGCATTCCAGAATCTAAAGCAAGTATTCTATGCGAAGAGCCCGAAGGATGGACCGTGGTCTGTTGTTCTATCTTCCCCAAACGCTTTGACTATATCTCAGAGATGACTTGGAGGCACCAACTCATTATCAATCTGCTTTAGATGACAATCCAGAATTGAAGAAATTTCTTGATTTTCTAGATGAATAAATGTCTAATTTTGTTAGTACGCTATATGAATTTTTGTTATATTTATTCGAACTTTGTACTACTGTAAAGCACTCATTATTGTTCTATTCCGCATTTTGAAATATTAAATGTCACTGTGTAAGACCATAGAGTAGTAAAGCAGATGATCTGACTTCATTTCTTGGAAGTGTTCTGACCATTGCTACCTTATTTTTAACAGGTTTGTAAGAATTTCTTTGATTTGGATTTACAATGTGAAAAATACATCATTATTGGTTGAGCTTTGATGTTGTATTTGGAGTTGGGGTCGTCGTGGTTTAATTAGTTGGGCCAGTGTATAATTGCACGCACACCACCTGTTCGATGATATGCCTTAGTATGATGAATCTGAACTAAGAATTAAAAAGTGAAAAATTGTTGAGGCTACATGCTACTGTAGTGTTTTTGTTCCTAACACCTTTGAACATGTGGCAGATCTAATGTACACATCTCACATACACAAAAAAGGTACACATCAAAGTGATTTGGAACATATATTATTGAATTATGTACATACTTTTCATGAATCACACATTGTAGTTATTGTCAACTTGTTTCTTTAACTCTTTTATTTTACTTTATTTTAGGTATAGGAAATGGACAAAAGTTGTATTACTGAAAGAAATAAGTTTTCGACCTCATATGTTAGTGGTGTAAAATCTTTTATCAACCTTGCAAAACAAAATATGTTAGGGCGTGATAATTTGATTCAGTGTCCATGTGTCATTTGTAATAATATGTTCTACAAATCCTTAGATGAAGTTGAGTATGACCTACATGTGAATGGGTTAAAAAAAACTTATGTAGAGTGGATACTTCACGGAGAAACACCAAATAGGTTACAAGAAAGGGAGAGGAATGTTGATATGAATGATAAAAATGTGGGGGCATCTAGCAATTCTATTTGGGATGAGTTGGATGAATTGTTAGAGGAAGTTGGTGAAGCCCAACAAGCAAATGATATGAATGAAGAAAACACAACAAACTTCAGTAAGTTGTTGGAAGATTCACAACGAGAGTTATATCCAGGTTGCAAAATGTCATTGTTATCAGGTATTGTTAAGTTGCTGCATATTAAGATCTTAGGAAAATAGAGTGACAAATCTTTGAATATGTTGCTGGCATTTCTAAAAAGTATTTTACCAGAAGGCGAAACAATCCCAATGTCAGAAGAAATCTAGAACAGGTAAAGCAAGAGACCGAGCTTGTAATACAATGGATGATTTAATAGAAACAATGAAGCCAAGAAACTTTTCATTCGTTGCTGGTTTTTCTTGCAATACAATGGTTTAGGAGCAGAATGTTCTGATTTTTTCCATTTCATGATGAAGTAAACTGATATATGTTACAGACCCGGTTATGTTCTTTTTCATTACATTAAGATGCTGGAGGTTCTGATCTAATTCAATCTTTGTGTTATTAATTTATCGAATGAAAACAAAAAAGATCCCCATTGATTGTTTCATGACATATCATTTTCTTATTATTTTCTGGATCTGCTAGTCAGAACTTTAATCTACTACAGGAGTTTTATCAGACCACCTTGAAGGCTCGTGTTTGTGTGTCCAGGATTTCGCAGATTTCATGTTTGTGTGGTAGGATCTTGATATCAGGAGATTTCTTGTTGCAGATTTGTCAAATGCTTCTTGATTTTAGTTGCATCTCATCACTATTCCGCACTTGACCATCTCCCATACATTTTAAATCATTTTACTATTCTGTCTTTCAACCTGTACAATAGCTAGAGCACTGTAGGCTTCCATTCTACTGTAATACCCGAGATTTCTGTTATGTAATTGGAACTTGTGATATTGTAATGATTGTACTTGATTTGAGTATTATTTTCCGTATTTCATAATCCGATGTTGTCGAGCGTTTAATTCCGTGATTTTGAATTAAAGATTGTAAATCTGCGCATGTAGCGCACGCTATCAGCTATGTTTAGCGTGCGCTAACGTGGGTTCATAGCGCAGGCTACTGAGTGTCCTTAGCGCACGCTATGCGCGGTCAAATTGATTGAGACGTGCGGTAGGTGAGAGCTGGCCGGGGGACCCCTGTCGGATGGTGTCGGGATGTACCTGGACGTCTTTCGGGGAAGAGCCGAGTCAACGCCTTAGCGCACGCTACAGGTATATGCGTAGCGCACGCTAAGTGCCGAGTACAGTTTAGTCCAGTGAGCCGTTAGCGCACGCTACGAGCAGGGTCTAGCGCGCGCTAATAGCCATTTATTATAAATAGGACAGCATCCTATTCGTGATTTCAGTTCTCTCTTCTCCCATTACCCGAGTTCCTACACTTAGAACATGTCTTCCTTCATCCTAAACATCTCATATCAACATCCTGATTCGTGATTGAAGATCGTTTATCATTGGAGATTGTTGTTCAAGCTTTCGGTGTCGGATTGCTTCATTTTCCTCCGTGTTCTTTACTACTTGAGGTAGGTGATTCTTCACTAATGTTAGTAATGTTCTTAAGGACGTCTGATCATGCTTAGATAGCCAGTTATTTCGTTTATGATCGGTCATCACATGATAGAAGGATACTTTGACGTATCGGCACTATTTATCTTATGAACCTTTGAACCATCTTAGTAGATTGGACTCCTAAGCGTTTTCAAATCAATTTATGATCAGTAATCGGATATTACCCAGTTGCTACGTTGTACACGTTGGAATCATGTGTTTTGGGACTTGGAATAATCGGAACTTAGAATACTTCCTGAAGATCTTAGAAAAGATATGATATTGAGATGACTATCCGTATATTTGTATTTCACGATCATAAATCTTCCACAAACCTTATTAGAATGATTTGCCCGAAGATAACTTGTATTATCACGGTAGAATTCATGAGTTCTTCACCATTCAACCCAGTTTTCGGTTTGTAGTATTCTGCCATGCAATATTAGCGCACGCTAACACATGTGAGTTAACGTGCGCTATCGGCCGGGTCGATTAACGCCCGAAACGCACGTAGCGACGTTATGAGACCAGCCGAGTCGATCGCGGACCGTGGCTAGCGACGCTAGTCTTACACGATAGCGCACGCTAACAAGCTCGCTTAGCGCACGTTACGTAGAGTACGTAGCGCACGCTAAGCGATTCAGCAGATTGTATTATATGAACTTTTGACCGTGAATCAAATTGTTAAACATTCATGCGACGTGAGATAAATCCTATATCATTTCTTTTGTTAAGGTTTGGCCTCGTTACGTGATTGATTGAGGAGGACGACTGCCGAGTGTTCATTTCGTGGAAGTATTGTTATTATCTTCAAATCGAGGCAAGTACCTTGATATACGAATTATAATTACGTTGAAATCATTGTTCTCAAGTATATGAATTATGTCATGAATATCTGTATTTATATTATATTATATATATATATATAGATATGTGTGGATATTTATGTAGTATTAATTGATAGAGTTGAAGGCACGATGTGCAAAGTCTTGATGAATAACGTGTGAGTTATTGTTTATTTTGCGTAGTTGCGTACTGGCGATTAAATTATGTGGATTGATGAACTGATTTGATAATTGTGGCAACGGTTGACTGTGTGCTTGGTATTTGTAATAATGTGAATACTTGTTATGAGAGACGTCATATCCGGGTAACTCGAGGGCGGGCGTGCACTCCGGCCTGTTGTACGCTGCAATGAGCGGCTCCATATGATTGGTGAACACCGGTGTTACTTAATGCGCGAGCAAGGGGCGGCTCCTGTGGGAGTGAACGCCGGCGCGGTGACATGTGCAATGGGCGGCCAATATAGTGGAGTGAACGCCGGTACACAGGTGTGCAAGGGAGGCGCCTGGCAGGCTTATTGGTAACGGATATTTGAGTGATAGCTAAGACCCCGTTACCAAATGATTTTCGAAATTTAAATCCTTGCAACTTGCTTTTAATGTTGGTCTTGATGTAGACCGCGGATTGTGTTTCTGGAGTTTGTTCCAACTCATTTTAAATGTTGGTATCAGAGTTAATTAACCAAGGATATTTGACGAGATCTCCGAGGGTTAATTAACCAGGGGTCTTGAGCAGGATTTGTCGAATGAGAAGTTGTGCCTTGATTGCACTGTGTTGATTGTACTGTGTTGATTGTTCTGTGTATTGGGTCGAGGACCCCATGAGATGTTGAGATTTGATCTCGTGATGATATTTTCTTTGATTGGGCCGAGAACCCCGTGAGATGTTGTAAGGATTCACTTGTGATAGTGTTTTATCATTTGGGTCGAGGACCCTGAATAACATTGTGATGGTTTTCTTGCAAATTGTTTTCCACATGTTGGTTCAAGGACCCGAGGGCTTTTGAAGTATTTTCTAAAGTAACTACATTTGATTTTCAAAACCCCAGGATGGCCCGCGTCAATATTAATACTTTCGAACTTTCTTATCAAAATACTTTTCCTTTTATAAGAAGGGAATTTTCTGACTCCTTGGGTTCGTTTAAAGTTTCATTGGTGTTATGATCTGTACGGAGAATATGACAATATGGTTATCTTTCATCTTGTGTATGTAATACTATTCTGTGCTGACCATTTGAATGTGTGGTTTGTGTTAAGGTTTCACGACTATTGAGTTTTGTGTTATTATTATTCGTATATCTTGTGTGTTGTGTACTTGCACTAGCAAAATTCCAGTTTGCTAACCCCCGAGTTTCGGGGTGGGTGCTGTTATGCGCTCAGGTTTTGGCACTCAGAGCATCACGGGATTGGCTGGGAAGGAGGTGGAGGACAATGATACTAATCACACCAGAGTTAGAGTCTTTTCTTTTGTTTCATTTTGGTCGGTATTACTCATTGCTCGAGTATTCACCCTTGCATGGGTGTAGTTTTAATTTATTAAATTGAGTTGTCGTTCTTTTCTGTGTTCAAGTTTATTTTTGTCATTGAGATGTAAAGTTCATTTGTTTCTGAATTGTTTAATGACCTTGTCGGTCTGCGTTGTATTTAGATTGACCCCGGTCGGTCAATCATTTTGTAGTCTAGTAGAGTTTAGCCTTGTAGATCCTTGTTAGAAGGGCCTACGGCGTGTAACATTTCCGGATGTATTCTGGGGGTGTTACATCTACCTCTCCGCTTTATCATTTCTCTGGTTCTTTTGCAAGTTATAATTATCCCCTGAAATCAGCAGCTTCCATCAATGTACTTAAATTGTTTTATTCATCTTTTTACAACTCACCCAAAACTAGAGCAGCGCCAACCATATCAATGAAATCCACATATTCGCATCTTCTCTTTTTACTATGGATCCATCTTATCCCATCACAATTTGTCGTCGATATAAATAACTGACGAAACTGTAGGACACATGGAACCAACTTATACTGAATAAACTTCATACAAGATCCTGACACTTCATACATATGCAGTGCATGATCTGCATTCCATGATTTTCATCTCTAGATACATTACTAGAAAAGAACATTTTATAATGTTTTTTATTTTATTTATTTAATCTTTACTTTTTCTTATTTATAATTAATAAATATATGGCAGATAATGGCAGCTTCATCAAGTCATCAAGAAAGTGAAAATGAAACTCAACCCAACTCGGAAGAATCTGCCGTTGAGAGGCAATTAGTTGATAAACGACCTCTCGTTACCTTTAATAGCACAGGACAGATAGTTGGAAATAAGGATAAGTTCAAGGCTCGATCTTTAGTCCTATTAAAAATACAAGTAGGATTGGAGTATGATGATTGGAGGCAAGTTGATCAAGCCATTAAGGACGATATGTGGACGACTCTCTACAGAGAATTTAATATCCCTCTTCTTAGGAAAGAAGATGTTCTGAAAGAGATGGGTGGACAACTAAAAACATGGAGATGGAATATGCGACATAAGCATTTAAAGGATTTGGATGCTACGGGAATAATGGCTTTGAAGGACCACGTACCTCCGAAAGAGAATATTCGCACCAGCCAATGGAATGCATTTATTGAACATGAAGCAACGGCCAAAAAGCTTCAACAAAGAAGTGTTTTAAAAGCTAACAGGGCTAATAAAAATGATGTCCACTGTCTTGGTAGGACATCCTACGCCGAGAAAGCTATGAAAATGGTATGTACACGAGCATTTAATATAAACACACACACGCACACGCGCGCACACACACACACACACACATATATATATATATATATATATATATATATATATATATATATATATATATATATAATGTACTAGGAAAGTTCTTGTTTTCAGCTTATATATGTATTGATTTGGCTATATTTTTACGTAGAAAGCGACGGATCCAGACTGCCGATCGCCTACTGCTCCGAGGTGTACTTAGAGTCGCGAAACAAGTGAAAACCGGGAATTACACCCTAAAGTTGCTGAAGCATGTGTAAGTTCTGAAATGTGATTTTTAAGTCATGTTATTACCAGTCATATATCTCTGATATGTTGAAAATTATGTAATTTACAGCAGAAAGTTAAAGAGTTCAGTAGTAGTGAGGACTCGTCAAGCCAGGCTTCTTTGGAAGATGATGCACTTACACAGATTTTTGGAAAGGATTCTAGAGGAAGGACCCGTGGTGTCGGTCGAGTCTCTAAGGGTACAGTGAAGGCTATTCAGCCTATTAAGTCAAACATTGACGTGGTCCTTAACAGTAATCAACACTTAGAGAAGGTTGTTTACAACATGCAAGATCAGCTTAGTACGTTTATAGCAGCATTCAACCATTCTCAAAAGTTATCTTCGCCACAAACTTCTGCGCCCTCACCTCGATCAACATTTCATGTACCAACTCCAACTGAAACAAGAACGCCACAATCATCCCGGGTTCTTATTAAAGATGTTATTTCAACCAAGGTCATTGCTAAAGGAGATGTAGTTCCAACTCTCAAAGGTGAAAAAGTACATGGGCGCAATATTCTGGACCATGAAAGCAAGGTTAGTGTTATAAGTGTTGAGCATGATGCCAATGACACTCTGTTGTATCTAGGTAGCCAAGGTTGTGCCACGACTATTGGGGAAGTTGTCGGTGGGTTCGTGGTGTGGCCTAAATGTTTCCTCGAAGAAATGTAATTTAATTTGGGGACTTGTATTAGTTTGTGTACTTGGTGGTACTTTGGGTTTTTGTATGTACTTGTAGTAAGTCGTGGACTTGATAGTACTTTGGATTATATATGAAACTTGTAATATAGTGTGGACTTGGTGGTATTGTTGTAACACCCCCAAGTTGTTCAGGGTATATTACAGCGCCGTGAGCCCCGCCGTGGGACCCACAAGGCTAAACATATACGGAACTATAAAACTTGACCGAGGAGGTCTACATATAATGAGAAGAAAGACGATACAAAGGTATTCAAAAACATAACCAATGTATTCACAGACATTACATCACAAGTCCATACTTCGGCAAACACAGGCCGGAACTTCAAGGAAAGAGGAAAAACAACACTCGAGTATTCAATAACCAATCCAGTACAACAACACTGAATGGAAAGCTCAAAACATAACTGGAAGACCAACACAGTATCACACTTGCCCACCATCTTCATGCCGACCCGGTACCTGCCTGTCCGATCTTCTGGAACCTGAAATACATGAAACGTATTTCCCCCATAAAGGGGTTAGCCGTCGAATAGCTAGTGCAAGTATATCAAGTATGAAACACAATACTCCTCGACAATAAAGTAAATGTAATCCGTCAATTCATCAAGTCAAGACTAGTTATTCCGGAATGACTAAAATCTTATGACGTATGTGAATGCCGTAAAAACGGTTCGTTCATATCATACGCCGTTACATGTAGGAATGCCGTCAAAACGGTTCGTTCGTTACATGCCAACAATACATATATGAATGCCGTAAACGGTTCGCTCATAATATGCCATTAATATATCTATGAATGCCGTAAAACGGTTCGTTTCATATCATGCCATCAATTCCTCTTACTTTCAAAGTCGAGAACGCACAATCATAAATGTATACTTGCCTTTGAGACATCGAGAAATCGAACGGAGGAAGGGTATGAGTTCGGTAGGTCCAAGAACGCGCTTCCGGCACCTAAACGATTCGCAAGGAGTATGATAATTACTCATCCATATTCAAACTACACGAAGGAACTCCCCAAACCCGTCTACGATTCATAAAGATATACGGATAATCACTAAAGGTTGGAAAATCGTTCTAAATCTCACAAGTCCGAAAACGGCACAATCTAAACCATAAAATCGAAGGAAAGGTACACATACGGTATAGATACATCATAATCTCAAGGTTCTCAAGCTTCAAAGCGGGTAAAACGGACGAATCTACGAAAAACCCCAAAATTCCCAAAAAGTAGGGTTCTAAGGATTTTTACCTTGATTCGGACGTTAGGAGGAATTAGATGTTGAGAAATCCTTGTTCTCCAACCAAATATGTTGTTGCTAGAAGGAAGATTACTCCCAATCGCCTGAGATCGTCTCTCCCGATCGCTTCCCGTCGAAAATGAGTGAAGTAGGTGAGAAATGACGAAATGGGAGTCAACTGTCATTTTTATAACTGTCCAGTCTAGCGCACGCTACGCCTCCTTCATTAGCGTGCGCTAGCGAAGTCACCGGATAGTCCAGTGGTTTCTGCCGGTGCCATTAGCGTGCGCTAATCGACTGTCTCTAGCGTGCGCTAGTCCAAAGTGTGGAACTTTCTGTCTCTGCCCTGCTCAACACTTAGCGTGCGCTAGCGCTAAGACTTAGCGTGCGCTATTCCATAACTCTAGCGTGCGCTAGCCGAAGTCTAGCGTACGCTACCTGATAGTCCAGAAAACCTGGCAACCTCACTGCCTCCGCTGACCGGCCCGGTAGCGTGCGCTACGGACGAATGATAGCGTGCGTTACTAACCACGAATAGTGCACGCTAACAACTCCTAGCGTGCGTTAAACCGCCACCCAGAGCAGCGATGAATACCGTTCTCGACTGATTGATCCTCTTAGCGCGCCACGGCCTCAAAGCTAGCGTGCGCTAATCAAGCATTTAGCGCGTTAGCCTAAGCCTAGCGTGCGTTAAATCTACGGCCCGAACAATTCCGCAAGGTCTAAACGACATGATCAAAAACCAATCGAGATACGAAACTCAATAACCATATTAACAACATCTCCAAGCATTTACAGAGCGACAAAATAAGGAGGATGACAGAGTCAAACACCAATAAAAGTACGGGTATTACATTCTCCTCTAAAAGAAGTTTCGTCCGAAACTTAAGAAATAAATGATTCGGGGTATTCCACCCGCATCTTCTCTTCCGTCTCCCAAGTTGCCTCCTCGACTCCATGCCTCGACCATTGCACTTTAACCAGTGGAATGGTTTTATGCCGGAGTTGTTTCTCGCGACGCTCAAGGATCTTCACGGGTCTCTCCGGAAAGGTAATATCCTCGGCTACGTTAATCTCACTGTAGTCGATGATGTGGCTCGGATCCGGTACGTACTTTCTCAATTGAGACACATGAAAAACACTATGGACGTGACTCAAAGCTGGAGGTAACGCCAAGCGATAAGCTAAATCTCCAACTCTGTCCAAAATCTCGAAAGGTCCGATATACCTCGGACTAAGTTTCTCCTTTTTCCCGAAGCGGAAAACTCCACGGGTCGGCGACACCTTGAGTAAGACTTGATCCCCCACTTCGAACTCTAAGGGTCGATTTACGAGTATCGCATAAGATTTGACGACTGGCAGCAATAATCGGTCCGGATAATAGTAATCTTCTCCTTAGTCTCCATCAACATATCCGGCCCGTCCCAACTAGCTCGAAGCCTCGTCCCAACACAATGGCGACCTACATCGCCTACCATAAAGTGCCTCAAGGGTGCCATTTGGATCGACGCATGCCAACTATTATTGTAAGCAAACTCGATCAACGGCAAGTGAAGCTCCCAACCATTACTCCGTCTAAGGCACAAGCCCGTAACATATCTTCCAACGTTTGAATCGCCCTCTCTGTCTCGCCCATCCGACCGAGGATGAAAAGAAGTGCTCAATCTCAACTCGCACCCAAAGCCCGATGAACGGCCCGCCAAAAGTGCGACTAAACGGCCGTCTCGATCGAAACAATGGTTTTGGGGGCACCGTGTAACCTCACGATCTCAAAGAATAAAGGTTCGAGCGCCTATCCGGCCCCCAAGTATCCTTAATACCCAAAAAGTGTGCGACTTAGTCAACCGATCGACAATTACCCAAATCATATTCATTCCGGCTCGAGTCCTCGCATGCTGATGAAATCCATAGAGATGTCTTCCCACTTCCACTCGGGAATGGGGAGCGGTTTCAACAACCCCGCCGGTCGTTGATGTTCGATCTTGACTTGTTGACACGTCAAGCACCGTAGTACAAACTCGTAACGCCCTTCTTCATATTATTCCACCAAAATTGCGCTTCAAATCTTTGTACATCTTGCTCGTCCCGGGTGGATTGAGTAAGGCGTAGCATGAGCTTCTCGGAGAATTCTCTCGCCTCAACTCTAAATCGCTCGAACACAAAGCCTCGCCTGAAATCTCAGAATACTATCCTCGTGAACCATAAAGCCAGGAGCTCTTCCTTTAATTACATCTTCCTTCAGTTGAGAAATCATCGGGTCACTCCACTGCTTCCCTTTGATGTCATCAACTAAAGACGAAGTAATTTCGAGAGTACACAGCTGCCCCTGTACTCGATGAAGCCAAACTTCTATCCCTTGCTCAATTAAGTCCTGACGGATTTTCGTCTGAGGTGTAAGAACCTTGAGCATTTGAAGAGATGCCGATTTGCGGCTCAACGCATCCGCAACGACATTAGCTTTACCAGGATGGTATAGAATTTCCAAGTCATAATCCTTTATCAACTCTAACCAACGCCGTTGTCTCATGTTCAGCTCCTTCTGACTGAAAATATACTTCAGACTCTTGTGATCGGTATAAATCCGGCACGGCGAACCATACAAATAATGTCGCCAAATCTTGAGTGCAAAGACAATTGCGGCTAATTCCAAATCGTGAGTAGGATAATTCATTTCGTAAGGCTTTAATTGTCGTGACGCAAAAGCTATTGTCTTATCATGCTGCATAAGGACACAACCTGTGCCTTGACCAAGCGCCATCAGTAAACGCAAAGCCTTCGCTACCATGTGGTAAAGTTAGAATCGGCGCTGAAGTCAATCGTCTCTTTAGTTCATCGAAGCTCTTGTCTCTCATCCGTCCAAACAAACTTTTCGGTCTTCCGGAGTAATTTCGTAAGCGGTCGAGCGAGTTTGAAAACCCCTCGACAAACCGACGGTAATACCCAGCAAGGCCCAAAAAGCTACGAACCTCCTTAACATTTTTAGGCGGTGCCCAGTCTAGCACTGCCTCGATCTTCTGCGGGTCTACACGAACCCCTTCGGCCGAAATCACATGGCCGAGAAACATAACTTCCTCCAACCAAAACTCACATTTCGAGAATTTTGCATAGAGGTGCTCGGTTCTCAAAATGTCTAAAACCAAACGCAAGTGTCGGGCATGTTCCTCCTTATCTCGAGAATAAATTAAGATGTCGTCAATAAAGACGACTACACACCTGTCGAGGTACTCGATGAATATCTTATTTATTAACTGCATGAATACTGCCGGCGCGTTGGTCAACCCAAAAGGCATAACTACAAATTCATAATGCCCATATCTCGTCCGAAATGCCGTCTTCGGAACGTCGGACTCCCTCACCCTGAGTTGATAATACCCAGATCTTAAATCAATTTTCGAGAAAACTGCAGCCCCTTGCAATTGATCAAATAAATCATCTATACGTGGCAAAGGATACTTATTCTTGATGGTTACTTTGTTCAGCTCACGGTAGTCAATGCACAAACGTAGTGAACCATCCTTCTTCCTCACAAAAAGAACAGGCGCGCCCCAAGGCGAAGCGCTCGGTCTGATGTACCCTTTTTCCAGAAGTTCTCCCAACTGATTCTTCAATTCTTGCATTTCGGAAGGTGCCATCCGGTAAGGTGCTTTAGAAATCGGAGCCGCATCTGGCTCTAGGTCCACGGTAAACTCTATTTCTCGATCTGGCGGTAATCCCGGGAGGTCATCCGGAAAAACATCAGGATACTCATTGACAACCGGAATCGAAGAGAGATCGACTTCGTTTCCTTCCATTTTCAAGGCATAACACCAGTAGCCCGCACAACCTTTATTCAAAAGTTTTACGGCCTTCATGGCACTGATAAGTAACTTGGGTAGTTCCGACTTACGCCCCAAAAATGAGTACTCAGACCCGTCTTCAGTCATCATGGTGATAACCTTGGTACGGTAATTCATAATCGCTTGATGACTATCAAGCCAATCCTCACCGAGGATTACATCCTCGCCTTCCATATCAACTACAATCAGGTTCGATAACCATTCCATACCGGATATAATCACCGGAAAATCTCTAATCTCCCGGTTCCCCACAATTCTATCCCCGCTAGGCAGTTTCACGATGAAAGGATCGCAAGCAGTCAAACAAGTTATATTCAAACGGCGTACACACTCCAAAGAAATAAAAGAATGTGTAGCACCCGAATCAAAAAGTACACGGACTGGACGAGATAGAATATGAATGGTACCTGAAGCCACCGCCGCGTCGGGTTCATCTGCTCGGCGCATCTCATAAACCCGTGGTTGTACCGAGCCGACACTAGAGTTCCCCCCTCCAGCATTCTGGCCCCGTCCCCGGCCCCTGCCGAAATTCTGTTGAGGTTGACCAAAAGATTGCCGCTGATTAATACCTTGATCAAGTGGCGTTGGGGCAGAAGCCCGAGTGTCCAAAGTCTGGTTCGGCTCGGAGCAATAAACCGCTCTATGCCCCATCTGTCCACACGTGTGACACTTTAATGGTGGAAAGTAGCATTCCGAATTCAAGTGGCCTGGGCGGCCACAATTATAGCAAGTCACCGTGCGATTTGAGGTACCTGGAGTGGAACGGTAACCCCTCTTCCCTTTATTAGAACGCGACGACTGTCCGGCGAAACGGTTAGTCGTCTGGGACTTCTGAAAGTTGCCACCTTTAGATCCAGAAAAATTTCCCGTGACTTTCTGTTTCTTCGGCTCTTCAACGGTATCGTTGTCGGGGCTCAACATATCATGGGCTAAGGCTCTGTCCTGATACTCTTTCAACGTGGTACAAGCAAATCCGGCCATGTACCGTCGTAAGTCCAATTTCATCCGCATATCAAAATAACGGATCTTATCACGCTCGTTACGTACTTGATCCTTCACATGGATCAATTGTTGATTGTACTCCACGATCGCCTGCGAAACGGGAATATCCTGTGGTTTAGCCTCGAAGAAGGCTCGGATTCGCTCTCTCGCATCGCCAAGGGCAAAACTCGGCCTCCAAAAGCTCCTTAAATTCATCCCACGAGGCAATACGATCCTGTGGCTTGATGACCTTCCACCAAGTAGCGGCCTCCTTAGTGAGGAAATACTGAGCAATTGGTACTTTCCTCACCTCGGGGCAATCAACCGCCTCGAAAATCTTCTCTAATTCCGCTAGCGCCTTCCCAAATTAACGGTGCGTGGCACCGCCAAACCGTGGAGGGTGCATACGGATTACATTCTCAAGTAAGGCATCCGTGTTTGGGTTCGGGTTATTCATCCGAGCAGTTTGGGCCAAAATAGTCATCTCGAGTAGCCAATTGTTGAAGTGCATTCGCCACTCCAACGTCCCGCGTTGTTCCTCGACCGCCCGATCGTCGTGGCCGACTCTGTCGGATGCACCAATTCGACAAACTGGGGTTGGTCGATCCCGCAACTGAACTGATGGAAACGGCCGCGCCACGACCTCTTCCTCGTCCACGGCCACGACCACGGCCACGGCCCCTACCAGCTGACATACTGAAGAACACGCAAGGTACGTAAGCACAATTCAAACACACGTCATTAAGGTGATCGATTCTCAAGAACATCCATAGATGAAGCATAATGAATAAGGAAACATCATAAGAGTAAAAGGTCTTACAAGTACCGGTCGCACTGTGATGATGGCAGAGTAGTGATACTGTGGGAAGTTGACGACTCATTCGACCCAAAAGACCGACAGCCTAGGTATCCATAGACCTAAGCTCTGATACCATATTCTGTAACACCCCCAAGTTGTTCAGGGTATATTACAGCGCCGTGAGCCCCGCCGTGGGACCCACAAGGCTAAACATATACGGAACTATAAAACTTGACCGAGGAGGTCTACATATAATGAGAAGAAAGACGATACAAAGGTATTCAAAAACATAACCAATGTATTCACAGACATTACATCACAAGTCCATACTTCTGCAAACACAGGCCGGAACTTCAAGGAAAGAGGAAAAACAACACTCGAGTATTCAATAACCAATCCAAGACAAAGAACACCGAATGGAAAGCTCAAAACATAATGGAAGACCAACACAGTATCACACTTGCCCACCATCTTCATGCCGACCCGGTACTGCCTGTCCGATCTTCCGGAACTGAAATACATGAAACTTATTTCCCCAATAATGGGGTTAGCCGTCTAATTGCTTGTGCTAGTATTTCAAGTATGAAACACAATACTCCTCGACAATAAAGTAAATGTAATCCGTCAATTCATCAAGTCAAGACTAGTTATTCCTAATGACTAAAATCTTATGACGTATGTGAATGCCGTAAAAACGGTTCGTTCATATCATACGCCGTTACATGTAGGAATGCCGTCAAAACGGTTCGTTCGTTACATGCCAACAATACATATATGAATGCCGTAAAAACGGTTCGTTCATAATATGCCATTAATATATCTATGAATGCCGTAAAAACGGTTCGTTCATATCATGCCATCAATTCCTCTTACTTTCAAAGTCGAGAACGCACAATCATAAATGTATACTTGCCTTTGAGACATCGAGAAATCGAACGGAGGAAGGGTATGAGTTCGGTAGGTCCAAGAACGCGCTTCCGGCACCTAAACGATTCGCAAGGAGTATGATAATTACTCATCCATATTCAAACTACACGAAGGAACTCCCCAAACCCGTCTACGATTCATAAAGATATACGGATAATCACTAAAGGTTGGAAAATCGTTCTAAATCTCACAAGTCCGAAAACGGCACAATCTAAACCATAAAATCGAAGGAAAGGTACACATACGGTATAGATACATCATAATCTCAAGGTTCTCAAGCTTCAAAGCGGGTAAAACGGACGAATCTACGAAAAACCCCAAAATTCCCAAAAAGTAGGGTTCTAAGGATTTTTACCTTGATTCGGACGTTAGGAGGAATTAGATGTTGAGAAATCCTTGTTCTCCAACCAAATATGTTGTTGCTAGAAGGAAGATTACTCCCAATCGCCTGAGATCGTCTCTCCCGATCGCTTCGTCGAAAATGAGTGAAGTAGGTGAGAAATGACGAAATGGGAGTCAATCGTCATATTTATAATCGGCCCGCCTAGCGCACGCTACGCCTCCTTCATTAGCGTGCGCTAGCGAAGTCACCGGATAGTCCAAAGGGTTTCGCCGTTCCGTTAGCGTGCGCTAATCGACCGTCTCTAGCGTG
Source organism: Orobanche coerulescens (assembly GCA_033398695.1). Taxonomy (NCBI): domain Eukaryota; kingdom Viridiplantae; phylum Streptophyta; class Magnoliopsida; order Lamiales; family Orobanchaceae; genus Orobanche; species Orobanche coerulescens. The sequence continues at coordinate 144,315,404 of CM065809.1, read as the reverse complement.
CGCTAGTCCAAAGTGTGGAACTTTCTGTCTCGCCCGCTCAACACTTAGCGTGCGCTAGCGCTAAGACTTAGCGTGCGCTATTCCATAACTCTAGCGTGCGCTAGCCAAGTCTAGCGTACGCTACCCGATAGTCCGTAAAACACAGCAACCTCATCGCTCACGACCGGCCCAGAGCGCGGCGCTACTGACGAATGATAGCGTGCGTTACTAACCACGAATAGCGCGCGCTAACAACTCCTAGCGGCGTTAAACCGCCACCAGAGCGATTCGAATACCGGTTCGACTGATTGATCCTCTTAGCGCGCGCTACGGCCTCAAAGCTAGCGTGCGCTAATCAAGCAGATTTAGCGTGCGTTAGCCTAAGCCTAGCGTGCGTTAAATCTCTGGCCCAGAACAATTCCGCAAGGTCTAAACGACATGATCAAAAACCAATCGAGATACGAAACTCAATAACCATATTAACAACATCTCCAAGCATTTACAGAGCGACAAAATAAGGAGGATGACAGAGTCAAACAGTCAATAAAAGTACGGGTATTACAATTGTGAGTTTAAGCTATTCTGGTTGCATTTTGGAGAATTATTATGGCTGTATTTCTTGCTGTGTTTCTAAACAGGCTTTGATTGATTCTGGATTGATTGAATAGGCTGTGATTGATTATTATGGATGCTGTGTTTTTAACAGGTCTCCTGCTGTGTTTTTGGGGCTATACTGATTGATTCTTTTTGTGACTGTCTTTAACAAATTTGTGACCGTCCTGACAAATACTAAAAAGTCACAAATATTGTATATTTCTTATCACAACGACATAATAAAATCGCCAATTTGTGACCGTCCTGATAAATACTAATAGCTATGTTTGTGATCACACAAATACAAACATTGTATATTCCTTATCGTTGCTGATAAGAATAAAATCGCCAATTTGTGACCGTCCTGATACTCACTAATAGCTATGTTTGTGATCGTTTTGGCGATACAAACATTGTATATTTCTTATCACAACGATAAGAATAAAATCGTCAATTTGTGACCGTCCCGGACAGTCACTAAAAGCCTTTGTGACTGCCATAAAAAGTGGGATTATAAAGTCAGAAAATCAAGTTCTTGTGACTTTTTTGTTACTGTTTTTGATAGTCACAAAATAAATTGTGACTGTTGCTTATGTGACAATCATTTGTGACTTTTTGTGCCTTTTGTGACTGTTTTTGGCAGTCACAAATCCCTAGTTTTGGTGTAGTGTACTGACCCAAAGACCCAGACTGAATCCTCTCACCATCACGAGTATGCTTGTTGGACGTTCCACCCTCATACAACAGCTCAATATTACGTGCCGCATCATAAACCAACGACACATCAGCATAATCCGTATTAACAATACGGTCAAGTATCCAACGCTTCAGTCCCCACTTATAGTGACGAGCCTGCCTAGCCGCGTCCCCTGACACAGTAGGCCCCACAAATCCATCCAACCTGAGAAAATGTTCCATATACTCCGCCGCATTCTCCCGATCCATCTGATAAATGGTACCATACTCTCTCTCGTATCGCTGCTGTTCCGAGAGGCGGATGAACCTCTTGTAGAAGGCCTCACGAAATGCCGCCCAAGTACATGTCTCAACAAAACCATCACCCTTCGCCCCAACATACAACGTCCACCAGTTAAGGGCGTCACCATCAAACTTGAAAGCTGCTAAACGAGCTTTCACCCCATCAGGACAACCAATCACCTGAAACAACTTCTTACAATGGGTAATCCAGTCACTCGCTTCAGTCGGAGTGGTAGCTGATAAGAGAGGATTGGGCTTTAGTTTGTTGAAGCGTTCAATCCACACATGAATGCCCTCATTGCTGCTTTCAGCCCTATCCCTACGCTCATTACGCAAATTCTGAATAGCAGCGACTACTGCTTGAGCAACAATCTCATCAATGTTTGGAGGGTTAGCTTCACCACTTCTTTGCCGAGTGTTCACCATCTAAAACGATATCAAGCGGTTAGCGAAAAACAAACGAATATGAATATGGAAAGGAAAGACGAAACAAAAGCCTAGTGTCTACCCAATCCTCACAGGTCAAAGCCTAAGCCGTAAAGATCCAAACATGTCTCTCTGATACCATAAATTGTAACGCCCCAACCCAGCAAGGGTAGAAACATTACAATATGGTTACACATCAGATACAAACAGATCAAACCAAACAGCGGAAGTATTAAGATAAATTCATCAAGGAGTATCAAAGGGGACTAAGACAACATCCAAATGTCCCCAAAACCAAACAAACGAAAGTACGATTACAAATGTCCAAAAATCCGGAAATACGATAAAGAAATAATGTTCATTTATTCAAAGAGCTCTAGGGTAGGTCCACACTCTCTCATACCCAAAGCTAAACCCCGCATGAGCTAAGTACCTGCCGCATGGAAAGAAAAGCGGTTGAGCATAAAGAGCTCAGTGAACAGATATGAAATAAACAAGCAATATAAAGCAATACGAATTGAGGTTACATGTGGTGGCACTTGGTTATATCAAAGGTATATCAAAAGTATATCAAGGTATATCAAAGGTTCATCAGAGTTAGGTATGAAAAGTCATCAAGGTTTAAATATCAAAGATTATCAATGTTAAGTGTCAAATGATTTCAGTATTTAACCCCCAGGCTCAAACAAAGCCCAAATAAACAAAGTAGCTCAATGGAGTGATCAGCTCCCCAAATGTGAAGGGACCGCATTGCACGCATGCCCAATCACCAAATATAATATGGCCCAAATGTAGAGTGGCTCAAAATAATCAAATCAAATATCAAACAGATCAAATCTAGGATGCATCCATACACCCCTATAAGCAGATAACAATAATGATGGCCAAAGAAAATATAATATAAGAGGGACGTTGGGAGACATCTCTCCCACCCCACTGGAGTACATAACATTGGTGCATCAATGCTATGGTTGTGGCTACTCCACAACAAGTAATACAAAATGCCCTGGTAAATACTGAAAGGGTAAAATAGTCAAGGTCCCAAATCAAAGTATATATGTCAAAGGTCAAAAGTTCAAATCAGATATCAAGGTTCAAATATAAATGGGCCATATCAAATGTTCAAATCAAAGGTTCAGATACCAAGTCAAAGTCAAAATCAGATATACAATAATGAGGAGAGAGAGAGAGAGTAAGTCATGAGAGAGAAAAGTTGCACCCTTGCTGAAAGGGTGCGGAATATCTGTACCTTAGTTCCAAAGCAAAAGCAAGGTCAAACAAACAAGGAGAAAAGTATCACTCCCGCTTCACCGAACCTAGAAAAGAGTGGATATGGATCAATATGAGCTCATTTCTCATAAGTTACCTCTTTTAGTTATCTTTCCATTATTAGTAACTTTCCATATTTAGCAGCATTCTATTTTAGGTAACTTTCTATTTTAGCAGGTTATCAAAATTAGCGAGTTTTCTCGATATAGACATGTTCTATATAGTTATTTATTCATCTCATAAAGTTTTCATGTCATGTTAAGTTATGGATTTCATTATATGCATGTTTTCCAAGATTAGGGTTTCTTATGACAAGCCTTCAAAATTTAGGGATAAAAGTGTCAATAATGAAAGTGAAGGGTCAAAACTGAATATAAACACTCAAATACACATATATACCGCCTATACACTTCAAGTATCACATATATACACATTACACCCTCAAGTATCACTAGTTACAAAAAAAAAATAACCCTAATACACCATAATTTCCACAATTAAACCATTGATTATCAAAACTAACATGTAAGGCTCATAATTATTCCAAAGTGTCACGAACATCCCCTAACACATTATTCCAGCCAAAACATGCATAAATTCATCATATTTACATTATTAGTCCTTCTAGGTATCATATTTACAATATAAACCTTCTAATCATCAATTATCTCTTATTAATTTCAGCTTTTAAACACAAACAGGTCACCAATATACGAATTTTTATTCTATAATAAAACTCAAAAATAAAATTCATAAAAATTCTCACATGTACTTGAATGTCTTTAGAACCAACACGAATTTTTTTCAGAATTTATGAATTAGTATAAACCCACAATAAAAATACCCAAACCCAGACTACTCAGAAAACTGACTAGCAGCAGTACCTAAAAAGTATCTGCTTCAACGGCCTATCATTTCATTCAGGAAAAATCCACAAAAATTCCATGAAGTCACACATAACACAAATATTATCTCTGTAAAAGGAAAGCTCCTATCTCTTTATGGTTTGAACATGAAAAATCATAAACTACGACTGAAATTAAATTCTGCAAACACAGTTTTGACATATCGTCTCATAAAATTCAAAAATAGGACCAAATCAAACTCAAATCCATCCAAACCAATTGGAATACTTAACTAAGACCATAAACTGAGTTAAAAAATAAATATACCGAATTAAACATTAATAGAATTCGTTTGGTGATGCATACATATTCGATTATCAAAGCTGTCCAAATCAATTAATTCATTTAAACCCTAATTTATCCAATTCTTTTTTAATCCATTTAATTATATGATCATAACACATCATATATTCAGAAAATAAACATAAAAAACACATCAAACTAGTTCTCATATGAATCCAACAAGATCAATAACAAAAACATTCATACGATTCATAACAATTTCATGGTTATTTCTTAGCCGATTTATATAGGTTTTTAGAATAGGTTTTTATCACACGAATTAAGGATCAAAAGAGTGAATCAAAATCACAAGAACATACCAAATAGGGCTGAGAAAACTTGACCAAGAATCAGGCCAAACAAATCAACCAAAACCGAATCAAAACCCTTCCAAGATGATGTATGGATCGAATGGGGAGGGAAAACCAAGAACGAGACCACCAAATGCTTCCAAACAAATTCCAATGTGCACCAATCTTTCTCCTGAATACGTAGGATTAGTCACCAAGAATTGGAGAGCAAAATTTTGTGGTGTGTGTGTGTGTGCCGTGACCTAGGAGAGGGGAGGGAGGGGATGATTTTATTTTTGGGTCAAATGGGGTATAAGGAAGGTGTATAAAAGGTTTTAATGTGATTAAAGAGGTTACCAAAACTCAAGGAATTCACCTATCCCTTTACACGGCACAACAAGAGGGGGGGAAAGGTCAAAGTTTTCAAAATTTTTTATTTTCATACTTTGGTTAGTTACAATTATGCATTTTACAAGTTATGTACAAGTTTTATTAGTTTTGGACCCCTTCAGGTCAAGTAACATGTAATACTTGTGTTTTAATTCAAATTTCACATTCTTGAGTTCATATGATGTCGTAGTAGCTCAATTATCATTTAATTGAAGTTACATGTTCATATTTATGATTGTACCGCAACCGTTTTTGATTTAGGGCTTGTTTGGTAAACGTACACATTTTTTCAAATTTTCAAACTGGAGGGTTTTACACGATCAGTACAAGCAAGCTCCAGGGGGACGGTGTTGGAGGTACTGAGTGGTGATACGGATAGCGAAGCCCGAGAAATCTTCGGTCGTTACCATAGTGCGCTCACGCAAAAAGGTGTAGTACCATGAGACTACAGAAACCCACTCCCTTCACTCGATCGGAAGGAGGTCAATAAGGCACTGAATGCCCTTGTAGTCTGAGACACCACGAGGAGCAGCTAGGCACCAGGTCGCCTCGAGGTCAGCCACACATTGGGCTACTGTGGCACCCGTGCCTCGGTACGTGCCACAGAAAGCCTCCACAAAGTCGCACGTTGTCCGCCTTCTCCTCACTAACTTCCGCAGTGTCGTCTTCGTGGTCGCCATCCTATGAAGATGGTATATATATAATAAAACAACATCTCAATATAATAGAACAACTCTACTAAAGGGTTCTCACACTCGAACTCTAGACTTTGAGAAACACTAACACATAAAAAAATATACTCTCAAACGGGGTACATTATGAAAGTTATTCGGGTTCAGCCATAAATAGACATCCCGATTGAAAATAACCATACTTGCGTCACTCATACGTAAGTGATATTCATTTTGAGACATCACTGCATCATTGATCCTCTTCATTACATCATCATCGTTTGCCTTTCACATTCGTATATATGTCAAAATACTTAAGACGCATAAGTTCTCATTCGCGTAATAGAAGACCCTAAGGAAGTTTCTAAGTTCTACTGTTTCATACTTCGTCATCAGCAACAATTCAAACGTATTTGTAAAAAAAATCGTATAATACACGCTTTGTCATGCATATCGTTTCATACATTTTCATAATTCACATCTCATAAAAGTTAGTAAAGATATACATTTTTCATGGAAAAAGAAGTTTGAATCATAAAGACTTCTAAATCATGTACCTTACTCTTCAGTTGAGCATGACGTGATGGGGTGTTGAGTTGACAATAGATTCTTATATCAGTTTAGAGAATCGAACTAAACTTCACTCGAAAGAACATAGAATAAGAGTGAACGGATAGCTCTGATACCATTATATCATGGCCCCTTATCACCTAAGGACGGCACAACTAGGACGTGACCCAGGGTAGGAATTAAAAAGCGGGGAAGAAATGGGGAAAACATACATTTCGTAAGAAGGATATGTGGATTTCTACGAATAACCTATTAAGGCATCATGAAGGGGAGTCAATCCCGGAGGAACGACTTAGAATTCAAGGTAAGAATATACAGTAATAATAATGATATTAGAATTGAAGTTCAGGAAAACCTTCATAGTACATTACAAATGACGTGACGTAGAAAGAAAAATCATGGAAAGTATTTGCAGTGAAAAAACATGGTTGCTTACATATATGAAGATATGTAACCAGGGTCTTAACATTGTTTGTAGACAAAAGACTTCCACTCAACACGCTCCATCACATCCCATGCTCAACCTGCAAATTTAAAAGATATTAAGGGCTGAGTACAAAGTACTCCGTTAACATATTGCCAAAAGATAAATCATGCTTTTGTATTTGTTATAATGCATATAAGCAGTAACCTACGGGGGTTTTGAAAAAAGCCTGTATTTACTAAATCATTTTGTGTCATTGTAGATATCATCAGATTCACCATATCCATAATTATGCAAGGGAAGGTGCCCACCTCCCGTAAACATTACTCCCAGAGATCGGCCACTCCGAAGAGAGCTCACAATCCCGAGTACTGTGTATGCTAACCCTGGCCAGCGACCTTTGTCTAGCTCAGGATTCAATCATTTTATAGGTTATCAATCCAACGGCGATAGGTTCATAAGAATCTACATAATAATTTTTATGCATCATAATTATTGAAATCATAATTTGCTTGTAAAATATTTCATCAAAATAGAGCAAAACTCAAATTATTTTCGTATAGAAATTCCACTTGGACAAACAATAAGAGCATGCAAAATGATTTCCGACTCTTCCTTAGTCTTCAATCTACTGCTCCACCTTTCATCGGAAACAACTAAGTTTAGCGGTCGATTGAGCTTAACAAAGTTTAACGGACAACGAACTCGATCTACATATTTGGACTTTAGGACTTTGCATTCGAATTAAGTTTAATAATAAAAGCTATGATTCTCATACAGAACCCAACTGACCATATAACATATAAAGCTATTAACAACGGTAACTGAAACTTGATTCCGTTACACGTTCTTTTGTTTGAAAACCATCATCATACACTTAACATAAATCAAACCATAAATGTGCATAAAGGATGGAAAGAATTAGAATTCTGTTATTTCACAGTACTAATTAGATGGTTTATCCTACTCCATTGGAAAGCCACTGAAGTGTAATTTCATGTCCATTTTACAGATCTCAAAAATATTTATCATGGCGTAAGTTATTGCCGTTTCCGTAAAGTGTAGCAAAACTGCCAATTTCCGGCGAAAATGGAAAAAACGTCATATTAACCTAGAGATTGTTTCTTGCAATGATAACACTAAACATACAAACTCTAATCATTCATATCATACATATAACACATGTAGAAGTCGGCATACAAGTATGCTTCTCGACACTAAGAACTCCATTCCATAATCTTTGTTGAAAAATAACTACTAACTCGTTTTCATATTTCAACATCAAACATCATCAACATCAAATAACACATTTAATACGTACTCATGTTGATAATCAAAGTTTCGGTCCTAACATGAAAATGACCTAACCATGATTTAAAAACCCTCTATACATAATATGCTCTTTAATTTATATCAACTAATATCTAACACATTATCAACTTCATACATTTAACTTCATCTCTTTGTTTTCAAACAAATTTCTAAAACATTTTATAGAAATCTAGTAAAAACATATATCAACATATCAATAACTAAGCATGATTCTTCCTCTCTTTCAAAATATAAAACATTCTATTAAAATCCCATAAATTCATCATAGCATCATATCATCAAGTATTAACATATCATGTAAGAAAACTATAAGAAAAACAACACATGGTTGGGTTACAAATCCCTAAATAAATCGGCCCAAATGAGGAAATCAAAACATGATTAAAACTTGTTCTAAACACTCCCGAACACCTTAGAATTAACTTATAAACAACATATAAAAGATTGGAACATCAAACCTAAGTTCTTTCATAAACTTTCAGTTAAAGAGAGCTAAAATCAATTTTTACTTGGATGGAAAGAGCTAACTTCTTGAATATGAACTTGGATTCAAGTTTGGAACATAAATGGGGCTTGCAACTTGGGTTCTTGTGGAAGAACAATGAGGAGCCTTCTATGGGTGGGGTGGGGTGGGGTGGGGGGGCAAAGAGAGAGGTGAGGGAAAGAAGATGAAGTGAAGAGGAAAAGAAAGGGAGGTGATGTCTCTTTTATACTAGGTTAACCCTAGTGGTTTAATAAAACGGTCGAAGAATATTTTACGTTCTGCTCTTTCGCAGATAAAATTACCGCGGTATTGTATGTATGTCTTATACTTAAATTATCGTGTCGAACCTACATCTTAAAGTTGGAGAAAAGGTTTGCAATTTACGGAACGCGAATTATCCGAGAAAGTGACTCGACATATAATTTACCAGAAAACTCAAAAAGTAAATTTTAAAAATTATACTCGCAACATAAAAATAGTGTATGTAGAAGGCGGCAGAATCACGTTTCTATCAATTGAAATAAAAATAAAAATCAGATGATATTCCAACCAGATAACCGAGTATCCGATTTCTGAATTAAAAACATGCAAATAGATCTAAAGTTATCCAATTAGTTAAAATTATTATTACTTATGAATGCAGAAGTCCTAATGTCGCACTTGATGTTATAATAAATCATGCATTAAAATACCGAGGCATTATAATATAATGGTTAAGGTGTCTCCTACCCGAGGTGTTTTCTGTTTCGGGAAAAGAGGCAAGCCAGTCCAAGGTATATTGGACCGTTTGAGATTTTGGGATGAATAGGCGATGTAATATCCGACGGAAATTCTTACCTACTGTTGTATTATTCGGGTAATTCAATAATGTTGTAGTCTTGCTGCATTTGTTTAATGTTCATTGATGTTGGAATATATCATAATAGACTTGATAATAACTATCACTCGTACTATGGTTTGATTTCTCAACATTGTATGAATAAGTGCATTTTTGAGCTAGTAATCCTGCGCTTAACGTACGCTAACCCTTTAGCATAACGTGCGCTATGTTGTAGGATTTACGTACGTAAGGGTGTGCATTTTACATACGTAATACGTGTAGTCGTATCCGATCTCAACTTTCGGCGTGTGGGGTCGGGCGTGATTCGAATATCTGATCTTTTGGAGGCAATCTAGTTGACCTACATTACGTATGTAAGTCTTAAAGCCATAACGTACGTAATGGTGTTCGTATTTTAGTCCAGTGAACAATCTTACGTATGTAACACTTTGGGTGTAGCGTACGTAAAATTGCTAACGTACGTTATCCTTTTGTGATAACATACATAACGAACTGTGCTGTTATAAAAAGACAATTTGTGTCTTTCATTTTGCACGTCCAACTTCGATATTTCTCCAGTATAAACATCCCCCTGCCTCCCTAGATCACTTCTACCTTCTTCCAACTTGTGTTTGAGCTGTGTATCTTGATTGGGAGATTGTTGATTTGGAAGTTTAGAGTTATTCTTGAAGCTAAAGTGTGTTCTTGTGGTTTTGTTATATTGTTCTTCAATTTGAAGGTATGTTACACGAATTCACTCTATAATTTTGTAGTTATAATGTTAGTGATAAAGTATACTCCACCTAATGATGAATTAATCAAGTTAAACATGTTTGTAGTTAAAGCTTTTATCAAACTTAATGATGAATATGGTGATTAAGAGTTTTGTAATGATGTGTTCTTGGTATTTTAATGGTAATGATCAAGGTTAACAGAAACTCACTCTTCTTGCTGAACTATTATCATCACTAAGACAATAATGATCCTTAGTTTCATCGTAGATAGGTTGAATTGTAGGATTGTTATCATTGTATTGAATCAAACCATCATGTTTAGGAAGATTCTAATGAACTTAAGATCATCATCTAATTTGGTTGAACCTTGAATCATATCAACATAAGGTTATAGTTCAGAGATATTTAATCCCCCTTGATAATGATTTCGTAAGGATCTTGTGATAAATAACTCGACTTTATCATTAACCTAACTTGATGAACTCATAATCGATGAACATAGTAATAATATTACAAACTCGTGATTCATTCGAACAATGATAATCGCTGAGTAACTTCCATTTTGATTAATGCTTTAGGAAACATAGTTGGTTGGATTATATTTCTAAACATTGATGTTGTTTTTAAGAAATTCTATCGGCATATCAATTTTGGAGAAGTTCTCCTTGATGATTGTTCCTGATAAATTCTCATTCGTTTGAACCTCATGAATAATCGAGGACGCCTTAAATGGTAATCGAAAATAATAATAAATTGAAGTTAATATAAATCCTTGAAGTGGAATTATGATACATAGTGGTTGAACTAAACAAATTGCATTTAGGATAGCGATTCGTTGAACTAGATATCGATAGTTATGAGAATGTGTTATTAAATGGATTGTATCCCTTACAAGGTTGATTGTTCGAGTAACCGATATTAAGTCGAGGACTGTTCGTTCGTTCGACAAGAAAGGACTAGTCTCGTCTCCGTATTGAGGCAAGTTATCTTGCTTGGTTATAATGATGTTTAGATTCTTGTGATGATTATGCGTTTCGTGCATGTGAAACACTTATAAATTTGTGACCCGTGGTTTGATATTATTCTTGATGATGTTCCGTTTTCAACGTGGGATTACATTCCCAAGTTCGTCACTTTCGAACCATTGATATCATTGATCCTTATTGTCATTTCGGTAAGTTTCTTGATCCTTAATCGGATATGTTATTTATTGAATTCGTTGTCATGTTGTATCGTGACATCTCCGGAATCATATCTGCGTTCCGATTGGTCATTGTGTAGGATTTTTAGCCAGGCACATATATAGTCATGCGTGGATGTTTCCGTATTGAACTGTGCACACTAGACGTAGTTCGTGAGGCTAATTAGGCATATTGTCCCACGTATATCCTGGATTTCGTATACGGGGTGGACATGTGTACTGACACATTTCCGGATCGGGCGTACTGCGATGTCCATCATTGAGCCATACTATTATGGTCGTTCATAGTCCATATATATTTGGATGTGTTCGACGTTTTGTGACTAACCGTTCATACGCCCGAGGGGTATGTACGTTAGTCAGGTTGTTTTCCTTGAAATCTAATATATGTGAATTGTATAAAATCTTGAGAATCATTTATCATGTATATCTGACCCTGTGTTGGGCGAAATACTTGTGTTGTATTTTAGGTCGAGGTAAAGGCAAGGCACGGGAAGATCATGGTGACGGCGAAGGGTTCGAAGGATACTAGTTCGGGGGCCCCGAGTCTTTTGTTGTCCGGTTTTGTTCAGACCATGTAATGTTATCATTCCGCTCTATTTTACTTTCTAGACAAATTTATTGTTATTTTAGGTATACTCCATCTCCATATGGATTATACTCGTATTTCGGATCCTGTGTATAATAAGGTCTTTGGCCATACTACTGTAAACCCTAATCGGAGTAAGTATTATGTTTTGTGGTTCGGTATCACAAGTATTGTGTATTTAACCTGTATTTTAGGTATCGCGTGGTGGGTCCCAGTGTGGGATCCACGGCACTATAATGGCCGCCTTTTTGGGGTGTTACAGAAGATGGTATCAGAGAGAATTTTTGTTTTTATTATTTATGAGTCGTTATGAAATGAACTAGTATCAAGAGACCTCCGTGTCACGTGTGACTTGTGCAAGCGCCTGACCTACGAGCCAAATACGGTATGTACTTTACAAGCCATGATTTAATAACTGGCATGATAATGATATTGAAATGAATATCCTTGTTGATCTTGTCATCTTTGAGGATTTGAGACAAGATTTATCGAATTGATAATTCAAAGTGAATTTTGAACTAATTATATGATTGAAATTGTTCGACTCAACGTCGATATGATATTCTGTTTGTGTGGCACTCGTAGTGTCGATAATATTATTGCGAACTGTTTTCTTGAATATGTAATTCCTTGTTGCTATTAACTTAGCATGAATTTTGATTGATGTCATGAACTGTACTTATGGTTATCATTATGAATTGATTCTTTCAGTATGGAAAGAAATCTGAGAGGCCGTGGCAGAGGGGGACGAGTCAGCGGAAGGGGCCGAATCCCGATACCACGAGCCAACAGATGTGCAAATGTATAGTTCCGCAGGCAGTGATTCGCCTACTAGGGACCAATCACACCACACTGGATGCGAGGATGCACATGTCGATCCTTATGCTGTGATGCAAGGCATGATGGCTCAAATCATCCAGAGGGGTCAGTTAATGGAAACTATGCACCAACAACAGGGGCCACCTCCTGTACATGGTGGACCGGTGAGTCGGATTATCAGCGACATCTCTCGCCAGCTACCCCCGACTTTTGAAGGCACCTCTGAGCCTGCTGATATCGTGCATTAGATCAAACACTTCGAGAAATTATTTGATATGGTAGACTGTCCAGCAGAGAATTGCGTCTCCGTAGCAACTTACTACCTTGGCAAGAGCGCCCACACCTGGTGGCTTTCGGTGAGGCCAGCTGATGGCATATGTACTTGGGAGGAATTTAAAAATCTCATGCTAGACCGTTACTATCCGGGTCTTCTCTACGAGGCCAAATTGTCAGAATTGCTGAATCCAGACCCGTCTGAAGACGATGATGTACTATCTATTGCCGAGAAATTCCAGGCACTTCTTCCTTTTGCCTCGACGATTGTCCGAACGGAGGCTGATAAAATAAAATATTTTCTCAAGAGGCTTAAACCCTGAATGAGAATGCAACTGCTGAATCACCACTGTACAACCCTATCGGAGTTCATCGAGAAAGCTCTGAAGTACGAGCTGACCGCGAAAGAAATTTCCAAGAAGCACCCACAGTCCAACAACAAGAAATTCAGGAACCAGAACCAGACCGACAGCAATCGGGGTACTTTCAAGAGGCCCCAACCTGTGCCAAATCCTTCTGATCGACCACCCATGACGTCGAAGCCAACAGGATCGCAACCTCGAACGGTCAACCTATCGGTGGTGTGCTATAACTGTGGAGATCAGGGGCACATCAATTCTAAATGCCTGAGGCCGGCCGTTGAATGCCATACATGTGGAAAGAATGGTCATCGTGCTCGTTTTTGCAAGAGTGGACCCAGACGTGAACCATTAGCATCTCATGCTCCAGTTCAGTCCTCTGTCCAAAACCATGCGCCTCCGTCTGCTTCTTATCAAACCACCGGGGTAAACAAGGGAATGGGCCGTGGGAATCATAGTGGTACACCTGGTGCTGGAGCTGCGAAACCCAAGATTTATGAGATGAAGAAATTTGATGATCCCGAGGCCAGCATGATTGCAGGTATACTCGAGATCCACTCTCATCCTGTGTGTTCTTTTTGATACTGGTGCTTCACACTCCTTTATATCTACTTCTTGTTTAAGTTGTTTGCCTCTATACCATGTTATCAATTGTGAGCCTTATGTGATTGGTCTACCCGATGGTAGAAGAATTATTGGAAATCGAAAAGTCCAGGACTGTCTGATTCGTATGAACGACCGTGAGTGGTTGTCAAATCTGATTGTCGTCGATTTACCTAAGGATGATATAATCTTGGGTATTGATTGGATGGATCGTCATGATGCCATACTTGGTGTCCGCAAGCGGATGGTAACCGTCATTTCTGATGATGGTTTCGAGTGTATTTTTCGAGGTGATAATCCAAGACGTTCCGGGAGAGTCATCAGCGCTATGAAAGCAGTGAAACTGCTTAACCAGGGGTGTATTGGCTATTGGTGTTTCATGACCAAAACAACAGATCGACCAGTCGAATTGGTCGATATTCTGGTAGTCCGAGACTACCCAGACGTATTTCCAGATGAGTTGACAGGCTTACCTCCACATCGTGATGTAGAGTTCAATATTGAATTAGAGCCAGTTACGTCCCCCCTTTCGTAAGCACCGTATCGTATGGCTCCGACTGAGATGCAGGAGTTGAAGAACCAGCTTGAGGATTTGATGGAGAAGGGCTATATTCGACCTAGTGCGTCCCCTTGGGGAGCACCAGTGCTATTTGTACGGAAGAAAGACGGATCTCTGCGTTTATGTATTGATTACCATGAACTGAACAAGGTAACCATCAAGAACAAATATCCTTTACCTCGTATTGATGATTTATTGGATCAACTTCAGGGGGCTGCTGTGTTTTCTAAGATCGATTTGAGGTTCGGTTATCATCAGTTAAGGATTCGAGAGTCGGACATTTCAAAGACAGCTTTCCGTACTAGCTATGGGCATTATGATTTCGTAGTGATGCCTTTTGGTCTGACTAATGCACCTGCAGTATTCATGGAGTTGATGAATCGAGTCTTTATTAACTATCTGGATCGCTTTGTAGTCATTTTTATTGATGACATTATGATCTACTCTCATGACCATGAAGATCATGAGTGGCATCTCCATCTAGTTCTCGAGGCGTTAAGGCGGGAACAGCTTTATGGGAAATTTTCTAAATGTGAGTTCTGGATGCATGAAGTTATCTTTCTCGGACATGTGATATCATCTAATGGGGTGCGGGTAGACCCACAAAAGACAGAAGCTATCCGGGACTGGCTACCACCAAAGAACGTGAAGGAAGTACGCAGTTTCTTGGGATTAGCAGGTTATTACCGACGGTTCGTGGAAGGTTTTTCCAAGATTGCGCAACCAATGACTAACCTGTTGAGGAAGGATATGAAGTATTTATGGTCAGAGGCATGTCAGCGGAGTTTTGACGAACTCAAGAGTCGGTTAATTTCAGCACCTATCTTGGTTCTACCGAAAGGAATGGAAGGATTCATGGTGTATAGTGACGCGTCTAAACAAGGCCTGGGATGTATACTAATGCAGAACGGGAAGGTGATCTCCTATGCATCAAGACAGCTACGACCTTATTAGGTCAACTACCCCACCCATGATTTGGAACTTGCAGCCGTGGTGTTTGCTTTAAAAATATGGCGTCACTATCTGTATGGAGTTACCTGTCAGATTTTTACCGATCACAAAATTCTGAAGTACATTTTTACTCATAAAGAGTTAAATACGAGGAAGAGAAGGTGGCTAGAACTCATCAAAGATTATGACATCGAGATCCTTTATCATCCGGGTAAAGCAAATGTGGTTGCCGATGCTTTGAACCGTAAGACAGTGCAGGAGCAGATGCTGAGTCGCTTGACAGCACAGAGAGAATTGCAGTTAGATCTTATGAGGCCAGAGATTGAAGTTTGGCTACAGCGTGTTCAGGGACAACTCTGCACACTTGAGATTTCTTCGTCTCTTGATGATATGATCAGATCGAAGCAGGTTACAGACCCATTCTTATCTCGAGTTCAGGATGAAGCAACTCAAGGGAAAGCCCCTGGATTTGTGATCTACGAGGATGGATTGATACGCTTTAGGAATCAAGTTTGTGTGCCCGCAGACGAAGAGTTGATAAACTCTATCATGAGAGAAGCCCATGCTACTCCATACTCTATTCACCCGGGATCTAGCAAGATGTATAAGGATTTGAAGCAAAATTATTGGTGGGGGAATATGAAACGTGAGGTTGCCGAATTCGTTTCGAGATGTTTAACCTGTCAGCAGGTTAAGATTGAGCACCAGCGACCCGCAGGAATGCTGAAGCCGCTCCCGATTCTCGAGTGGAAATGGGAGGATATATCGATGGATTTTATCACTAGCTTGCTGACGAGTCGTCGAGGGATGAATACGATCTGGGTGATTGTGGATCGTCTAACCGAATAAGCACACTTTTTGGAGAATAAAGACACCTGGTGTAACACCCCCGAGTTATTCAGGGTATATTACAGCGCCGTGAGCCCCGCCGTGGGACCCACAAGGCTAAACATACGCGGAACTATACAACCCTGACTGAGAAGGTCTACATACAATGGAAGGAAAGACGATACAAATGGTATTCAAAATCATAACCAATGAAACCATATACATCACCGCACAAATCAATACCTCGGCAACACAGGCCGGAGCATCAAGGAAACTGAAATACAATACTCGAGTATTTAAAATCCATTCCAGTACAGCAACACTGAATGGAGGAATCCAAAAAGATAACCGGAGACAAGACACAGTATCACACTTGCCCATCATCTTCACGCCGACCCGGTACCCGCCTGTCCGCTCTCCTGGAACCTGAAATACATGAAACGTATTTCCCCCATAAAGGGGTTAGCCGTCGAATAGCTAGTGCAAGTATATCAATATGAAACACAATACTCCTCGACAATAAAGTAAAAGTATCCATCAATTCCTCAATTCAAGACTAGTATTCCGGAATAACTAAAATCTCATAAGACGTATGTGAATGCCATAGAAATGGTTCGTTCATATCATACGCCGATACGTATGTGAATGCCGTAGAAACGGTTCGTTCATATCATACGCCGATACATGTAGGAATGCCGTAAAAACGGTTCGTTCATTACATGCCAACAATACATACATGAATGCCTTAAAAACGGTTCGTTCATAATATGCCATCAATATATCTATGAATGCCGTAAAAACGGTTCGTTCATATCATACCATCAATATTTCTTACTTTCAAAGTCGAGAACGTATAATCATAAATGTATACTTGCCTTTGAGACATCGAGAAATCGAACGGAGGAAGGGTATGAGTTCGGTAGGTCCAAGAACGCGCTTCCGGCACCTAAACGATTTGCAAGGAATATGACAATTAATTGTCCATACTCAAATTACACGAAGAGACTCCCGAAACTCGTCTACGATTCAAGAAAATACACGGGTGAACAACTAAAGGTTGGGAAATCGCCCAAACTCCCACAAGTCCGAAAACGGCTCAATCCAACCCATAAAATCATAAGAGAAACACGCATACGACATAGATATATCATAATCTCAAGGTTCTCAAGCTTCAAATCGGATAAATCGGACGAATCTACGAAAACCCCCAAAATCCAACACAATATTCAAAGTGTTCTTGAATAATCCTTCAATAATCTAATGAATAATCAAACATGTCCATAATCATGAATATATCACTTCATACAACATGATTTTAACATCCAAAACATCATCACTCAATACAAAATCGAAATCTAAGAGGTTTGATGAAATTACCTTTGAAGATCCAAGTACCATGATTCAAAGAATACTCGATAGATCGATGATCCGAGCTTCACAATCAAAAATAGATGAAGAGAAATCACACACTCAAGTGATAGGTGAAGAAACTTCTCTCTCTCAAGCCTTCTCTCTCATGCCCAAGTGAAGAAATGGGGAAAAAATGAGGTGATCCGCTCAAAAAAACGCAGATATAGGGTTGACTGTCATGTGTGCCGCGGCCCAGGCCGAGTGTGCCGCGGCACAGGCCCAAAAATGGCTCCCAGGGCTCGGCCGTGTGCCGCGGATCAGCCGAAGTGTTCCGCGGCACAGGGTACAGATGGTTTTGGCCGAATCTGGAAAATGAGAGTGACTTAGCTATTTCGACCATAACTCCCTCGTCTGGACTCCGATTGACTCACCGTTTGAGCCATTAGAAAGCCAACTCGATGCTTTATAATATTGCAAAGATTCAGAATTTTTGGAGTTTCCAAAAATTAATGGTGATCTAACAAAGTCGAACTCATACGTGGAAAAGTCGCTAAAGAACACGGAATTCAACAGAACGACACCGAAACGAACTCGGATGACAAAAAGTGTAGAATTAATCATTCTCAGGATGACGAAACGGTCCCAAGCAAGTCGCCAAAACGGACTTTCGCCAAAAAAGAAAAATTACCGGAAATCGAATTTGCGGATATTACATTCTACCCTCCTTAAAAGAAGTTTCGTCCCGAAACTTAAAACAACTAGGGAGAAGCAATATCCCGCCAGGAAAACTCAACGAGATACACAAGAAACGCGTAACTTACGCCCAACGGCGAAACGTTACAAGTAACACAACAATACATTACCCGAAGGTAATCCAAGCCAACGCTGAAGTAAATACGAATCACAATGTCTGAAGGCTCCAACAGAAATACCAATCCATCGCAATGGCTTGAAAGCCCCTCAACCGAAGCTGTATAACACGATGGCCTGAAAACCGAACAGACCAAAGCTGTAAATCATCACAATACAGATCTCAAAGAAACAAACCTGACTGTCGGACATACCCCTCAGCGTATGAACAACTAGTCGCAAATCGTCGGACATATCCAATACAACATGGACTACGAACGACCAAACAATAAGGCTTAAGAGGGACATCACAGTACTCCCGATCCGGAAATGTGTCCGTGCACATGTCCACCCCGTATACGGAATCCAAAATATACGTGTGACAATGCACCCTATTAGTCTCACGAACTACGTCTCGTGTGCACGGTCCAATGCGGAAACATCCACGCATCACCATCGTGTGCCTGGCTAAAAATCTTACACAATAACCAATCGGAACGCAGATATGATTCCGGATATGTCCCGACACAACACGACAACGAAACTCAAAGGATAACACATCCAACACGGATCATACGACTCACCAAGTGAACGATGACACTCGAATAATGAAAGATCGACACGACCAATAATATTCAAAACAACCATCTTGGGATCAAAATCCCTAAGGACCGATTAACAAGAGCAACGATTACAACACAAGAGTCCGGGAAATCCTCAATCCTCAACGATTACAAAATTACCGAGTTCACAAGAATAACAGTGTGCTGCCTTGAGTCGGCCAACACGACAATAATAATTTCAACGGATGGGAACTATCCTCGACAGTCCCAATTCAATACTTCGATTACCGTAGAATGGCCAATCGATAACAACGATACAACGGATGAGAATATCTTTGACAACGGATGGGAATTATCTTCGATAATCCCAATTCAATACCTCGATTACCTTAGAACAGTCAATCGATAATCAATGATACGATAGAATAGATGTACCGGCGCCTTAAACCGACCACCGAAACGGAGATGATAAAAGGATACATCAAACGCCTTCAATCGGTTAATATAATATCAATAGAAAAACACCGATATCAATAACGACGATCACCACAATATCTCAATGGAACATCCATCACAATCACAATCGATACGTCGATACCGCGAACCGGCTATCGACAGCAACTTTACCAACAAGTATTGTAATGCCTTGAACAGGCCATTTATGAATAAAAATAATATTTAGCATAATTGCCGAAGGGTATTGCATCAAACAATTTCCGAATATCAACAAAATCATAAAGAGGCCAAGTCTCGAAATGATACATGCATTCGTACACCTACATGATAACATTAATCTCGTTGACCCGTACAAGTATAAAACTTGTCTCGATATCAATGCCACGAACTGTTACCAATTCAGTTGCTTTCGTCTACGAGTTCCTCAGTCCCGACCAAAGTAATCTATGAACTCTTCAACCTCAACCGCAACACAACAGTCATAATCCATGATCAAACATCATATCTTATTGTAAAATGGAGAATTAATAATCAACAGGTTCGATGACGACCAATATCAATACCACCAAACCACAAACTCAACCGTTTCACCATATCTCGACTAAACACAGTCTGAACAATCCAACTCAGACACTGACAAATCCTGTCCACAATATGAGTTGAAATATGATGATCATATCAATCAACCAATTCGGACCAATAATAAGGGTCTAAATGTTCTAACTCAATTCTTAAATACGAATTGACAAGGTTCCCTTCTCGTAAATCCATCGTTAAAATTTGCTTATGACCGTCATCAATTCGAATCATTCGACTGGTTCAAAACAATAGATAATCATATTAAAAAGGTTATCCAGCAATCCAATCATTCGACTTGTATATTTGCTCCATACGTATGGGCTTCCAAATTCAGAGATGAACAATAGTCTCATCAAACTCATAATCACATTCGTATTCCTATACGAATATTATTTCAAACACATGGTTTAGCTCTAGATATGAATATTCCATATTCATTTTCAAAACATCAACACTTCTAAAAAAAATTTTTATCACCTCGTATAATTCAAGAGTTCTTCAAGAACGCGAAATATACGAAATCCCGTTCAGAACAACATATCCGAGGTATATATCTCCATGTTACCATTTTCTTCATCATGCCATTCATACAGCCTTAAGAATCGCAACAATACCGTTATCATCGTATGAAGAAGATCTCAATAATCATATCAACATCCGAAATCTCTTATTACAATTCCAATAAATCTCGTATAACATTATCACATGATACCATAATTGTAACACCCCAGATCCACCTGGGAATATTACACGTCGTAAACCCTTCTCACAAGGATTTACCCAGCTAAGCACATTTTTCCACGTCATTTCAAAAATGCTAAAAAGACCGATGACGGTAATAATTTTCAAATAGTAAGAAAAAATCATTTTCCAAATACCGTCAAAACGATCAAGGCCAAAATGCCAAAAACTCAGTTTAGGGAATCGGTTTTACAAAATAAAATTCAGTTGGCAAAATACCAAAAGCCATTTCAAAATACTCACGCAACGGATAAAAGTACAGTCCAATTTATGCATTTTCATTGAAATAAGACGAACATCAAAATACACGATTCCCAACATACTCCCTCCCAAGTAGTAATCCTAAAAAAATGAACCACTATCAAAGGGATACGAGGACTACCATGTATGGACGAACCACGAAGAAGAATAATTTGAACTCCATTCCAAGAATCATCAAAAACTTCAAGAACAATACTTAAATCCGAGATCTCCATCTTAATCTTGTTTGAGAGAATCATCTCTCAATGTTTAGGAACTTCAAGTACTTCCCAAGGTTCTCTCTATTGACCGAATGAAGGAGAATGGACAAAATGCCTCTCAGCACTCGTCTATCCTCTCTATAAAACACATCACTAGCGCGCGCTAGACCTTATATTTAGCGTGCGCTTCATGACTAACGTGCGCTATCCTTCCTCGATAGCGTGCGCTATCGGGCAGTCCAGAAGCTACTACATTGCTTCGAAATTCATCTAACGTACGTAATGCCCATGCATTAGCGTACGCTAACAGGCGTTGACTTGGTACAGTGAAATGCTCAGTAGCGTGCGCTATTCTTCAATCTTAACGCGCGCTAATCGTCATTGACTTGCTACAGTATCGTGCCCCTACATGCCGAAAGCATCCGCGATTATCGGGATTCCTTTGACCGATATGGAATTAGCGTGCGCTAATCATACGGTTTTAGCGTGCGCTAGCTCTACACGACAAGCACTCGTTGACCTTATCTGGACACGCGTCGAACATGGCCAGGTCCACCCGCCGAAAGCTAAGATTCCATTATTGGCGATCTGGTGTTAGTGTGCGCTAACCAACATGCGTTAGCGTGCGCTAACTGAATATAAAAATCAACCTGGGCCTACCTGTCGGCCACCTTCCGGACCTTATCCAGAATACCTTACGTACGTTAGGGGTCCTCCTTAGCGTACGTAACTCAAACTTCTTAGCGTGCGCTAAGTATGCACCGTGGCGTACGCTAAATATATATGTCTTAGCGTGCGCTAGGCATACCTTGTAGCGTGCGCTAACGTGGCTGTACTTAGCCATTTTCCGCTATTCTCGACCAGCATCTCGACATACCAAACGATCATAAGGCACAATGAATACATAAACGCATTCAATAACATTGTCATACGTTCACATCATCCTCAAGAACAATTATCCATCAACGACATCCAACATATAAACCCAAAAAAAAAATATATCCGAAAAATCGGGGTATTACACTCTACCCCCCTTAAAAATAAGTTTCGTCCTCGAAACTTGCAATCACTCGCACAAATAACATTTCAACGGGAATTCAAATTCACCAAGAATTATCGAATAATCCGAACAACATACTTACAAGTCTGTGAAGTCGAAGATCTCCCGTGGTACTAGCATGTGACTCCTAAACAAAGTCTCAACATAATACCGACACACACCAATATCGCAATTAGCAATTTAACAAAATCTCAAGGAAGAGTTATCGTCCGTGACCACGGCCACGATCCTTCCTACTTTCAGCCAACATTCTGAAAGGCACACACGTGCGTAAATATAATCCGAATCGCACATTCTCGAAGTGACCAAATCCCAAGAATACCAAGCTATAAACGAAACGATTAAGAAAAATACAAGAAGAGTGAGAGGGCTTACAAGTACCGGTCGCACTGTGATGATGGCAGAGTAGTGATACTATGGGCAAATGCCGAATCAATCGACCCAAAAGACCGACAGCCTAGGTATCCATAAACCTAAGCTCTGATACCATATTCTGTAACACCCCCAAGTTATTCAGGGTATATTACAGTGTCGTGAGCCCCGCCATGGGACCCACAAGGCTAAACATACGCGGAACTATACAACTTGACCGAGAAGGTCTACATACAATAGAAGGAAAGACGATACAAATGGTATTCAAAATCATAACCAATGAAACCATATACATCACTGCACAAATCAATACCTCGGCAACACAGGCCGGAGCATCAAGGAAACTGAAATACAATACTCGAGTATTTAAAATCCATTCCAGTACAGCAACACTGAATGGAGGAATCCAAAAAGATAACCGGAGACAAGACACAGTATCACACTTGCCCATCATCTTCACGCCGACCTGCACTCCGCCGTCCGCTCTCCTGGAACCTGAAATACATGAAACGTATTTCCCCCATAAAGGGGTTAGCCGTCGAATAGCTAGTGCAAGTATATCAATATGAAACACAATACTCCTCGACAATAAAGTAAAAGTATCCGTCAATTCCTCAATTCAAGACCAGTATTCCGGAATAACTAAAATCTCATAAGACGTATGTGAATGCCGTAGAAACGGTTCGTTCATATCATACGCCGATACGTATGTGAATGCCGTAGAAACGGTTCGTTCATATCATACGCCGATACATGTAGGAATGCCGTAAAAACGGTTCGTTCATTACATGCCAACAATACATACATGAATGCCGTAAAAACGGTTCGTTCATAATATGCCATCAATATATCTATGAATGCCGTAAAAACGGTTCGTTCATATCATACCATCAATATTTCTTACTTTCAAAGTCGAGAACGTACAATCATAAATGTATACTTGCCTTTGAGACATTGAGAAATCGAACGGAGGAAGGGTATGAGTTCGGTAGGTCCAAGAACGCGCTTCCGGCACCTAAACGATTCGCAAGGAATATGACAATTAATTATCCATACTCAAATTACATGAAGAGACTCCCGAAACTCGTCTACGATTCAAGAAAATACACGGGTGAACAACTAAAGGTTGGGAAATCGCCCAAACTCCCACAAGTCCGAAAACGGCTCAATCCAACCCGTAAAATCGTAAGAGAAACACGCATACAGCATAGATATATCATAATCTCAAGGTTCTCAAGCTTCAAATCGGATAAATCGGACGAATCTACAAAAACCCCCAAAATCCAACACAATATTCAAAGTGTTCTTCAATAATCCTTCAATAATCTAATGAATAATCAAACATGTCCATAATCATGCGTATATCACTTCATACAACATGATTTTAACATCCAAAACATCATCACTCAATACAAAATCGAAATCCAAGAGGTTTGATGAAATTACCTTTGAAGATCCAAGTACCATGATTCGAAGAATACTCGATAGATCGATGATCCGAGCTTCACAATCGAAAGTAGATGAAGTGAAATCACACACTCAAGTGATAGGTGAAGAAACTTCTCTCTCTCAAGCCTTCTCTCTCGTGCCCAAGTGAAGAAATGGGGAAAAAATGAGGTGATCCGCTCAAAAAAACGCAGATATAGGGTTGACTGTCATGTGTGCCGCGGCCCAGGCCGAGTGTGCCGCGGCACAGGCCCGAAAATGGCTCCCAGGGCTCGTCCGTGTGCCGCGGCTCAGCCGAAGTGTGCCGCGGCACAGGGTACAGACGGTTTTGGCCGAATCTGTAAAATGAGAGTGACTTAGCTATTTCGACCATAACTCCCTCGTCTTGACTCCGATTGACTCACCGTTTGAGCCATTGGAAAGCTAACTCGATGCTTTATAATATTGCAAAGATTCAGAATTTTTGGAGTTTCCAAAAATTAATGGTTATCTAACAAAGTCGAACTCGTACGTGGAAAAGTCGCTAAAGAACACGGAATTCAACAGAACGACACCGAAACGAACTCGGATGACAAAAAGTGTAGAATTAATCATTCTCAGGATGACGAAACGGTCCCAAAAAAGTCGCCAAAATGGACTTTCGCCAAAAAAAAATTACCAGAAATCGAATTTGCGGATATTACACCTGGGGTCCCGAGAGATTAGCCCAGCTATTTATTAAGGACATTGTAAGGCTACATGGTACCCCCAAGATTATTGTATCGGATCATGATGGATGATTCGTGTCGCATTTCTGGAAGGCAATTCATCGTGCGATGGGCACGCAGTTGAATTTCAATTTGGATTTTCACCCGCAGACCGATGGTCAGTCTGAGAGGACTATCCAGACTCTAGATGATATGTTAAGGGTGTGGGTTCTTGATTGGAAGGACGATTGGGAGGCCCAACTACATTTAGTGGAATTCACTTATAATAATAGTTGGCACGCTTCGATTCAGATGGCACCTTAGGAAGCATTGTATGGCTGTCGTTGTAGATCTCTTTTGTCCTGGGATGATCCATCTGAAGTCTTGGGTACGGAACCCGATATGTTGTTAGCAGCCGGTGAGAAGATCACTCTGATTAGGAGTCGTTTGTTGACGGCTCAAAGCTGACAGAAGTCTTACGCAGACAACCGTCGACTACCACTTGAGTTCGAGGTCGGCAACCATGTGCTAATGAAGGTGTCCCCTACTCGAGGTTTTTTTCGTTTTGGGAAGAGAGGCAAGCTGAGTCCGAGATATGTCGGGTCGTTTGAGGTTTTGGAACGAGTAGGCTATCTAGCCCCTGGCCTGGGGTTGCCACCAGCTCTGGGTCGGATTCATAACGTGTTCCATGTCTCCCAGTTAAGGAAATATGTTGCTGATCCGAGTCATATACTTCAGTTCGATGAGATCGATACAGCGGAGGATCATTCGTACGAGGAGCGCCCCGTACGAACACTTGAGTGGAGGATCAAACAATTGCGGAACAAGACTATTCCCCTACTGAAGGTTCAGTGGTCAAGACACGGAGTCGAGGAGGCCACGTGGGAGACGGAGATCAGCATGCAAGAGAGGTATCCCGAATTGTTTACCCCTTAGTTTCGGGGACGAAACTCCTTTAAGGGGGGGAGTATGTAATATCCGACGGAAATTCTTACCTACTGTTGTATTATTCGGGTAATTCAATGGTGTTGTAGTCTTGCTGCATTTGTTTAATGTTCATTGATGTTGGAATATATCATAATAGACTTGATAATAACTATCACTCGTACTATGATTTGATTTCTCAACGTTGTATAAATAAGTGCATTTTTGAGCTAGTAATCCTGCGCTTAACGTACGCTAACCCTTTAGCATAACGTGCGTTATGTTGTAGGATTTACATACGTAAGGGTGTGCATTATACGTACGTAATGCGTGTAGTCGTATCCGATCTCAACTTTCGGCGTGTGGGGTCGGGCGTGATTCGAATATGTGATCTTTTGGAGGCAATCTAGTTGACCTACATTACATACGTAAGGCTTAAAGCAATAACGTACGTAATGGTGTTCATATTTTAGTCCAGCGAACAATCTTACGTACGTAACACTTTTGGTATAGCGTACGTAAAATTGCTAATGTACGTTATCCTTTTGTGATAACGTACGTAACGAACTGTGTTGTTATAAAAAGACTACTTGTGTCTTTCATTTTGCACGTCCAACTTCAATATTTCTCTAGTATAAACATCCCCCTGCCTCCCTAGATCACTTCTACCTTCTTCCAACTTGTGTTTGAGCTGTGTATCTTGATTAGGAGCTTGTTGATTTGGAAGTTTGGAGTTATTCTTGAAGCTAAAGTGTGTTCTTGTGGTTTTGTTATATTGTTCTTCAATTCTGAAGGTATGTTACACGAATTCACTCTATAAATTTTGTAGTTATAATGTTAGTGATAAAGTATACTCCACCTAATGATGAATTAATCAAGTTAAACATGTTTGTAGTTAAATCTTTTATCAAACTTAATGATGAATATGGTGATTATGAGTTTTGTAATTATGTGTTCTTGGTATTTTAATGGTAATGATCATCGTTAACAGAAACTCACTCTTCTTGCTGAACTATTATCATCACTAAGACAATAATGATCCTTAGTTTCATTGTAGATAGGTTGAATTGTCGGATTGTTATCATTGTATTGAATCAAACCATCATGTTTAGGAAGATTCTATTGAACTTGAGATCATCATCTAATTTGGTTGAACCTTGAATCATATCAACATAAGGTTATAGTTCAGAGATTTTTAATCCACCTTGATAATGATTTCGTAAGGATCTTGTGATAAATAACTCGACTTTATCATTAAACTAACTTGATGAACTCATAATCGATGAACATAGTAATAATATTACAAACTCATGATTTATTCGAACGATGATAATCACTGAGTAACTTCCATTTTGATCAATGCTTTAGGTAACATAGTTGGTTGGATTATATTTCTAAACTATTGATGTTGTTTTTAAGAAATTCTATCGGCATATCAATTTTGGAGAAGTTCTCCTTGATGATTGTTCCTGATAAATTCTCATTCATTTGAACCTCATGAATAATCGAGGATGCCTTAAATGGTAATTGAAAATCATAATAAATTGAATTTAATATAGATCCTTGAAGTGGAATTATGATACATAGATGGTTGAACTAAACAAATTGCATTTAGGATAGCGATTCGTTGAACTAGATATCGATAGTTATGAGAATGTGTTATTAAATGGATTGTATCCCTTACAAGGTTGATTGTTCGAGTAACCGATATTAAGTCGAGGACCGTTTGTTCGTTCGACAAGAAAGGACTAGTCTCGTCTCCGTATTGAGTCAAGTTATCTTGCTTGGTTATAATGATGTTTGGATTCTTGTGATGATTATGCGTTTCGTGTATGTGAAACACTTATAAATTTGTGACCCGTGGTTTGATATTATTCTTGATGATGTTCCATTTTCAACGTGGGATTACATTCCCAAGTTCGTCACTTTCGAACCATTGATATCATTGATCCTTATTGTCATTTCGGTAAGTTTCTTGATCCTTAATCGGATATGTTATTTATTGTTGTCATGTTGTATCGTGACATCTCCGAAATCATATATGTATTCCGATTGGTCATTTTGTAGGATTTTTAGCCAGGCACATATATACTCGTACTAATTAGGTACATTGTCCCATGTATATCCTGGATTCCGTATACGGGGTGGACATGTGCACTGACACATTTCCGGATCGGGCGTACTGTGATGTCTATCATTGAGCCATACTATTATGGTCGTTCATAGTCCATATATATATATTTGGATGTGTTCGATGTTTTGTGACTAACCGTTCATACGCCCGAGGGGTATGTACGTTAGTCGGGTTGTTTTCCTTGAAATCTAATATATGTGAATTGTATAAAATCTTGAGAATCATTTATCATGTATATATGACCCTGTGTTGGGCAAAATACTTGTGTTGTATTTTAGGTCGAGGTAAATTCAAGGCACGAGAAGATCATGGTGACGGAGAAAGGTTCGAAGGATAATAGTTCGGGGGGGCCGAGTCTTTTGTTGTACGGTTTTGTTCGGACCATGTAATGTTATCTTTCTGCTCTATTTTAATTTCTGGACAAATGTATTCGTATTTTAGGTATACTCCATCTCCATATGGATTATACTCGTATTTCGGATCCTGTGTATAATAAGGTCTTTGGCCATACTACTGTAAACTCCTAATCGGAGTAAGTACTATGTTTTGTGGTTCGGTATCACAAGTATTGTGTATTTAACCTGTATTTTGGGTATCGCCTGGTGGGTCCCAGTGTATGATCCACGACACTGTAATGGCCGCCTTTTTGGGGTGTTACAGGTGATCTGCCCTGTCGTTTGGCATTTCCACCGACATTAAGTCAAATTCACAATGTGTTTCATGTTTCGTAGTTGAGCAAGCATGTTGCTGATTCTAGCCACATACTTCAGTTCCAAGAATTCGAGATAGCTAATGATCATTCTTACAAGTAGCATCATGTACGAATACTTGAGAGGAGGACCAAACAGTTGAGAAAGAAGACAATTCCCCTGCTAAATATTCAGTGGTCGAGACACGGAGTTGAGGAGGCTATATGGGAGACTGTGGATAGTATACGAGAGAGATATCCCGAGTTGTTTACCCCTTAGTTTCGAGGATGAAACTCATTTTAAGTGGGGAAGTATGTAATATCCATATGTAATATTCGGCTATAATTTTTCAATTTTTCTATTGTATTGTATGTATTGTATGAATAACGTTGTATTATGGTTGTATTTATATAATATTTATTATATTGAGATATTTTAGAATCGAACTATTTATGTTTGACGTTCCTATTGTTTTGACTATTAGATGTTGCATGGTAAGTTGTGTTTTTGGTTAAGTACATCAGATCTAGCATAAGCTACGATTAGTGTCTAGAGTACTCTATCACGACGGGTGTTACATACGTTAAGCTTGATAGATTACATACATAACCGAGGGTATTAAATTGCATCTCAACTTTCAGGGTGTGGGACCACACATGGCCATGCGTGGCTGGAACCTTTGGCTTGATTCGGATAGCCAAGTCAACGGGTATTACCTATGCATCGTCGTTGTGTTAGTGTACGTAATGATAGTGAGCTAACGTATGTCATTTTTGTCAACGTATGCAAGGCAAAGTATGAATTGAGGCAGTAGCCTCTGGAAGAGGTTTACGTACATAACACTGTGGTGTTAGCATAAGTAAAGGATGTTAGAGTACATTAACCTTTGGAGGTAGGGTACGTTAAGAGAAGTGCATATTATAAGGACATGTCTTGTTTTTCATTTTTTCACTAACCAACTCTGACATTTCTCTCTAGAGATCATCCTCCTGCCCTCCTAAGTGATTATAAGTGTCTTCTATCTTTCCCTGGAGCTTCATATCTTGGATTGGAGCTTGAGAGCTTGAGGATTATAGTGGATTCTTGAAGTCTTTTAGGCTCTTCTTCATCTTCAGAGTGGTATGTTGTCTAATCTTGTGTTAATTATGAGATGATGATGATATTGTTGATGATTACATCATTCATTGTTGAATTGTTGGATGATAACATGATTATTGTTGATTATTATGAACACATGATAAGGAACATGATTATTAGAACTTACAGATGAGTATGTTCTTAATACTTAGAGATTCTTGGATGTTATAATCATGTTTTAGAAGGATTATTAACTTGCTTGATGATTAATATAATTGGGGATGATTATTGATACATTGGGTGTTCTTGAGAGTTTTAACTAATTCAATGGAAGATAATAATAAATTATGAGATAACTATCATAGTTTTGATATAGTTAAGTTAAGCTTGATATTAAATACAATATTCTTGATAAAATGATTGTAATGCCTGGTTATCCCCTTCTAAGCCAATAACCATTTTATACCTAAATGCATTTACATAATATGCATTAGGGAAGCATGCCATACAATGAGCACGAATAATTGCTATTTATGTGCTTAATTATGTTTTATGTCTATGATACATGCAACATGTTATTCATTCCTCCTAACATGGTAAAATGTGTCTTTATAAATGTCTCATTACAGTGAGAAGCTCATTTTCTCAGTTATTGGGGATCGATGTGCTAAATGACTACAAAGTGATTTTATTTGTTAATTGCATTTTTACATTACTTTCACATATGATGATTCAGTCCATCTCATAGTTAAATCACTATGTTGAAGAGTATTAAACATATTAAATTAGCACTAAGCATAGTTGGTAAACAAATAAGTACTAATAGAGTCACTGACAGGTCTATCGTAGGTTAACCAGTTTAACCCCGGAGCTTAGTGGTGTGTGTGTTGAGTAAAATTAGATATACGAATCAAGTAGATAACATTTGTTTAACCTAATAAAATGTGTCAAATATTATATTCTTATCAACATTATAAATAATTCAATTCGTAGTTGCATACGGCATCACCTGTTAATTAATTGGACATGTCACTTCTCTATTCGTCCCAGTTGCGGTCGGAACCAATTGAACTTATATTTTATTTTATCATAATAATCATCATAATATCTTATTGATAAATAAGCTCTTACATTTTTATCCATAGTGTTATAGGCATGAAGGTTCAGAAAGTTTGACCATGAACTCCATTATTAGCATTTTTAATGCTTTCTGCATAGTAACCGGTTTTAAACAATAAAAACACACCTTAAACTTCTACAAAATCACTAGACCAATCATTAATACCTTAAATATGGTGTATATATATATATATATATATATATATATTAGGAAACGGTTCAAACCAACCAAGAAACTGTCTATAAATACTTGAACCGGTCTTAGTCTTGCAAACATGATTTATGAAAGCTTTTTGAGGGTATCTTTGGTATTTCACCCTCAAAATTGCCTCTCTCACTTGGATAAGAGAGGAAAACCGACCTTCAATTCCATTAACACTCTGGAATCAACCTAGAAGCATCATCTCCGAAAAATCACCAAAAAATCAAGAAAAATCATCAAAACACCAACAACTCACATCCTTTGAGAACCAATGTGAGTTTCCTTTATTTTCTTCATGTTTTTTCAGCCCTTAGACATGTAATGATAATGTTAAGAATTCATTCATGGATTAACCTTGTGTTTATTATGGGTTTATAGAGCCTAAATCATCAACATAGAACTCAATTCTGCCACCTTTTATAAACATATATGGAGTATGCATATTTCGTATAGTTCTGGGGCCGGTGTTCCCATATATTTGTTATATAAAAATTTTATGCAAATACAACTTATATTCAAGCTGTTATAAGCTAAACAAGTTCTATTATTCAAAGGTTTTGATAAACTCTCTTGAACAATTATGTTGTTGTAGAATAGGTTACATAAATTACTATATATTCATATTTTCAAAATAAGTTTTCTTGTATAAGTAAAGGATAAGGATACAAAGTTAAAACATCTATAGTATAAATGAGTATATATTTATAATTATTGCATCACAATAACTAGTTGTGAAGGGATAAGTCATAGATGATCATAAATTATATTCCAAACATTTTGTAACATTCATGAAATTAATGTTAAGTGCAACATGGTAAATTAATTCAGGGCTTTTAGCACATCCATCTAGCGAGATAAGCTGATCTTTTCACTTCATACGCAGCTGGACCTGAGGTAAGATGAGGCTTTTCCTTTTTGTATCATAACGATCATATATTGATTGATATTTTTATATGTGACTGTTATTGAATGATCATGCATAACATGTGTATGTTAAAGAATGTTTAAGAAAAGGAAGTACGGTATTTGATTGATGGTGGGTAGGCACGGGACGTGGGGGACCGACGGACCCAACACATAGTGTCAAATACTTGCGGCTGAAAGTCGGTCGAGGAAACGCACAGTGAATGAAAAAGATTGAATACGTCTAATACCGTTGGTTGAAAAACCAGTATGGGAAACCCCGTATACATGTTTTATTAGCCAATTATATGAACAGGTTTCGAAAGCCATGGCCTATCGCTATCAGTCGAGTACCACACTTCAAGGGTACCCGATGAAAGGATTTTACAAGAACATGACTATATCATATAATGTACTTATTTGTTGATGGATGTGATACGTGATACCTTGATATTACAGAAGTCTCATCTTACTGAGCCATTAGCTCACTAGATTCTTATGATACAGGTGATGATGCTCATGTTTAGAGATTGACTATACTTCTTCAGTGTTACCAGTTCGAGACTTGTCCATATGCCATTCCCAAGCTATTTTGCCCCTATGCTGGAAGACTATGTTGTGTTTTGAATAAGATCGCTCTGTTATGGTTTTGTTTATGCATTAGACTTAAGGTTGTGTAATGTTTTGAACAAATAATACCAGTTTATGTTATTTCCCTGAGTTCTTGCTTTTAACAAATTTAAAATTATGGTTTTCAAAGTATAAAAAGAGTGATACTCCCCAACTTAGTAGCACAGAGCCCTTTGCGGTTCAGCTGCTAGGTTAGGGGGTGTTACAGTTGTGGTATCGGAGCGAAGGTTTAAATCTTTCCTGCAGACATAAGATGGCATATGGACATTCTCGACTGAGGGATATTGTCAACTTTTATCTGTTAAGTATTATGTTTAATAGATTACAATCAATTAGTTGTCATTATCATTATTGTGTGTTTGTTATTTGGCCTATGAATGGGTGAGATTGGGCAGTATAGTGGAAGTGATGGCACCCAAAAGGAAGACAAGAGATGATCCAAATCCAAACCACAACCTTCTTGAGAATTTGGCTGAGCTGATGCAGCAACAGACAAGGATGTATGGTGAACAAATGCAACAATTGCTAAATATGCAACAAAGAAACCAGGAACAAAACCGACAACCTCCACCAAGAAACAATAATGGACCAGGAGTGTGAGAAATTTAGGAAAATAGAACCTCCTGATTTTCACGGTGGGCCCGATCCTATGGTTGCAGAGGAATGGGTCAAATCACTTGATGTTATCTTTGATTACATGCACATCGATGATGCTGAGAAGATACTTTGTGCGGTCTTTCAACTTAAAAAAGATGCCAGAACTTGGTGGAAAGGAGCCAAACTTGCAGTCAATATGGAAGAGCTGACATGGGAGAGATTTAAAGTAATATTTTATGATAAATACTTCACCAGGGATACCCAATCTCTCAAGGTCAAAGAGTTTTTGGAGCTGAAGCAAGGGGATATGTCTGTTTGTAAATATATTTGTAAATTTGAAGAAGGCTATAGGTACATTCCCTATGTTGCTAGGGATAATGCTTAGAAGATGGATCATTTCCTAAGAGGCCTCCGACCTGAAATTAGAAGAGATGTGAGAATGCCTACATTAACGGAGTTCAGAGAAATAGTTGACAAAGCGCTGCTCGCAGAAGCTGACGAAAAGGAGATACAAAGGTCTTATCAGCAGAAGAGGCAAGCATTTGCTTCAAAAAATTCAGCACATTGGAAGAAACTGGAGCAAAAACGAGGCAAAGCCAATCAGAAGCATCCTATAGTGAGACATGATCCAAATACAACTGAGAAGCCTAAGTGTACTAAATGTTGAAAAATCACTTTGGAAAATGTTTTGTCGGGTCTAATAATTATTTCAGATTCAAGAAGCCCGGACATATGGCGAAAGATTGCCCAAA
This sequence comes from Orobanche coerulescens, assembly GCA_033398695.1. Taxonomy (NCBI): domain Eukaryota; kingdom Viridiplantae; phylum Streptophyta; class Magnoliopsida; order Lamiales; family Orobanchaceae; genus Orobanche; species Orobanche coerulescens. Next base: position 144,281,484 of record CM065809.1, on the reverse strand, counting down.
CCCAGAGAATAAAGTTCAAGGAAGGGTGTTTGCAATGACATGAGAACAAGCTGATACAGATGCTTCTGTAGTCTCAGGTACCATTCTGATCTCAGGAATTCCTACACTTACATTGATAGACCCAGGTTCCACACATTCATTTGCATCATATGCCTTTATGATAAAATCGGGCATTAAACCAGAACTATTGAAAGTTGGTTATACTGTGGCTGCTCCATTTGAAGAAAATATGGATTCTGATCAGATGTTGAGGGCTTGTAAAACTTGAATTGGTGGGAGGGTACTCTACGCCAACCTTGTTGTCCTGCCAATATCTAATTTTGATGTTATGCTTGTTATGGATTGGTTAGCTAAATATTGTGCAAATTTCGATTGTAATAAGAAGATTGTGGCCTTTTAATCAGTAAATGGAGAACGATTTACTTTTAGAGGTAATTCGTATTCCTGCTCTTTGCCAATTATAACTGCACTGAAAGCTAGGAAGATGTTAAATAAGGGGTGTACTGGCTATTTGGCTAATATTTTGGACACCTCCATTGAAATGAAATTGAAGCCTGAAGATGTAGATGTTGTTAGAGAATTTCCTGAGGTATTTCCAGATGATCTACCAGGTTTGCCACCAGATCGGGAAATTGAGTTTTCAATCGATGTTATGCCAGGGAGTATCCCTATTTCTAAAGACCTATACAGAATGGCACCAATAGAATTGAAAGAATTAAAAATTCAGCTACAAGAATTACTTGATAAGGGATTCATCCGTCCTAGTTGTTCACCTTGGGGAGCACCTGTCTTATTTATGAAAAAGAAAGATGGCTCATTGTGATTATGCATTGACTATAGAGAACTGAATAAGGTGACCATCAAGAACAAGTATCCTCTTCTAAGGATAGATGATTTATTTGATCAGTTGCAAGGAGCATCATTATTCTCAAAGATTGATTTACGTTCCTGATATCATAAACTGAAGGTCAAAGAAGAAGATATCCAAAAGACAGCATTTAAAATGCGATATGGTCATTATGAATTTTTAGTGATGCCTTTAGGTTTGACAAATGCTCCGGCAGCATTTATAGATCTGATGAACAGGGTATTAAAAGAGTTCCTTGATAAATTTGTGGTGGTTTTTATCGATGATATCCTTGTCTATTCACATGATAGAGATGAGCATAAAGAAAACCTCAGAATTGTGCTTCAAATTCTAAAAAAAAAAACTATTGTATGCTGAACTCAAGAAATGTGAATTCCGGATAGAACAAGTGGTATTGTTAGGGCATGTAGTATACAAGGATGGCATTTCAGTTGATCCAAACAAGGTAGAGGCAGTGAGTAATTGGCCAACACCAACGAATTTATCAGAGGTTCAAAGTTTCTTAGGACTAGCCGGTTACTACCGACGGTTTGTACAAGGATTCTCAAAGATTGCAACCCCATTGACATTGTTAAGAAGGAAGAATACAAAGTTTGTTTGGACTGATGCTTGCGAGGAGATTTTCCAGGAATTCAAGCATAGATTAACTACAACTCTTGTCCATGCCACTCCTATAGGAACATGTGGCTTTATAGTTTACGCCTGATGCTTCTAAAAATGGTTTGGGTGCTATATTAATGCAACATGGGAAGGTAATAGCCTATGCCTCCAGGAAATTAAAAGAGTATGAAAAGAATTATCCAACACATGATCTAAAACTTGCTACTGTTGTCTTTGCACTAAAAATTTGGAGGCATTACCTATATGGTGAAAAGTGCGAAATCTATACAGATCACAAAAGTTTGAAGTACTTTTTCACACAGAAAGAGCTGAATATGCGACAACGGAGATGGTTAGAATTGGTGAAATACTATGATTGTGAGATCAACTATCATCCTGGTAAGGCAAATGTGGTTGCAGATGCACTAAGTAGAAAGTCTGTGTCTTCCTTTCTAATCACGCAGAAGCCACTATTATTAGACTTGCAAAAATTAGAATTGGAAATTGTGCCCAAAAGGAAGATGTGTTTGTTATCAGCACTCATATAGAAACCTGCACTTCATGATATAATCAAAGAAACCCAGAAGGCGGATCAGTACATAGGCAAATTGAGGGAAAAATTTGATGAGGGCAACTTACCAAACTTCTCAGTATCTAGTGATAAAACATTACGATATAAAGGGAGATTGTGCATGCCAGCTGACCCAACCATCATTGGGGACATTCTGAAGGAAGCTCATTCCATACCTTATTCAATATATCTAGGTAGCACAAAAATGTATAAATACTTGCAACAACATTATTGGTTGCCTAACATGAAGAAATATAATGCAAAATTCGTGGCAGAATGTCTAACTTGCCAGCAGATCAAAACTGAACATCAGAGACTAGAAGGATTATTGAATCCTTTACTAATTCCGGAATGGAAATGGGAACACATTACAATGGATTTCGTGCTTGGGCTACCAAAGACTCAAAGTGGGTATAATTCGATATTGGTGATTGTTGCTAGATTGACCAAGTCTGCTCATTTCCTTCCATTAAAATCCACATATAATATGGATCGATATGCTCAGGAATATATTAAAGAGATATTAGTACTACATGGGGTGCCAGTATCAATAGTGGAGAAGTTTACATAATGCAATGGGTACGAAGCTTGCTTTTAGCACCGCATTTCATCCACAAAGTGATGGGCAGTCGGGAAGAGTTATCCAAATACTCGAAGATATGTTGACAGCATGCATACTAGATTTCAAGGGCAATTGGGATACAAATCTTCCATTGGTAGAGTTCACATACAACAACAGTTACCAATCTACAATTAGGATGGCACCTTATGAAGCACTGTATGGGAGAAAATGTAGATCTCCCACACACTGGGATGAAGTTGGAGAAAGAAGTCTACTGGGCCCAGAAATGATACAACAGACTGCTTTGATGGTAGAAAAGATAAGAGAACGAATGAAGATTTTAGACAGAAGAGTTATGCAGATATTGAAAGAAGAGATTTAGAATTTGTAGTTGGGGATCATGTGTTCTTGAGGGTATCCCCAATGAAAAGTATTACGAGATTTGGAAAGAAAGGAAAACTAAGCCCGAGATATGTTGGCCCGTTTGAAATTCTTGAGAAAGTTGGTGCTAGAGCTTATAGAGTAGCCTTACCTCCTTCATTATTTGGTGTACACAATGTCTTCCATGTGTCCATGTTAATGAAGTACATTTCAAACCCCTCACATGTGTTAAATTATGAGCCGTTGGAATTGTCCCCAGATTTTTCCTATGAAGAGAAGCCAGTATAGGTTCTTGATAAGAAAGTAAAAGAAACTAAGAAATAGGGAGATTCATTTGGTAAAGATTTTGTGTAGGAATCATGATGTTGAAGAGGCTACATGGGAAGGAGAGGAGGAAATGCAAAGCAAGTATCTAGAACTATTCGGTATGTCAATTTCGAGGACGAAATTTTATATGGAGGGGAGGATTGTAATGCCCGGTTATCCCCTTCTAAGCTGATAACCATTTTATACCTAAATGCATTTACATAATATGCATTAGGGAAGCATGGCATACAAGTAGACATTTCATGAGCATGAGTAATTGCTATTTATGTGGTTAATTATGTTTTTTGTCTATGATACATGCAACATGTTATTCATTCCTGCTAACATGGTAAAATGTGTCTTTATAAATGTCTCATTGCAGTGAGAAGACCAGTTTCTCGGTTAATGGGGATCGATGTGCTAAATGACTACAAAGTGATTTTATTTTTTAATTGCATTTTTACATTACTTTCACATATGATGATTCACTCCATCTCATAGCTAACTCACTTTGTTGAAGAGTATTAAACATATTAAAAATGTTTACGGGAATGAATGTCGTAAGTGTTTTATGTCCTCTAGCTTGGGGCCCATTTTGAAACTTGGAAAAGATCCGTTTTAAATGTAGTCATTGGCTGGTTGGTGAGATGTTGACATCTCTGATTGGTGGCTGTTGATTGTTTGAATTAAAGCAGATTGCATTTGATGCTTCAGACATCCTTTCTGACTTCACATTAAATGCTCTTCAGAGCATTCAGACTTGTCTCTTTCCTGATGCATTAAATGTTGTCCTATTAGCAATAAATGCTGCTTTAACTGTGAATACTTTATGAATAAACAATGTTTATTTCACAATTGTTAAAGCTTTCCTTAAGTCCTATCGGATGTGTGTTACATTTCCTAAGTAAAATATCTACAGTTTGACCGCTGTATCCAACGTACTAAAACTCTTGTTGTATTATCTAGGATGAACTTTGTAGTAGATCTCTTTGCTGTATGGACACGTCGTAGGGAGTATCCTAACAGCTTCCATACTTAACTGCATTCTGACTTCTTTAGGACATCTTTGCTGTATGATGGCAATTATCAAAATGGGAATGTTTGTCCCAACAATTTTCCCCTTTTGACAATGCCAAAACTTCCTCTAGATACCTTCTTATAGATGGTATTCAAGTCTTCTGTACGATTGATCTGATCTTCAATACTTAGTCTAGAAATATGAACTGCTCGCAGGCAAGTTCTAAAATCAAAAATCCTACATGAATAAGTATAATACAACTAAACTTATGATTGGCGCGTAGGCACAATCTTACAGAGTGTAGTCTAGGTTGAATACAACTTAATCTATGAACTGTTTGCAGAAATCAATCAATCTTGTATCTTTGACAATGCTTACTTCTAGCGTGGTGGCTTTCAGCTTTTTCTCAATTTGATCAACCTATTTCCTGTACTCAGTAGTAGATTCATCAAATACAACATGAGATGTTTCTTCCACAACTAATCTTATTTTGTTTAAGACTTCGTATGCTTTGTTTATTTAAGAGTATCCCATAAAGTGACAATCATCAGTTTTAGCATCAAAAGCATTCAGTTGTATTTTGCGATTGTTGTGGATGAAACACTTACAACCAAAAATATGAAAATATACAACAGTTGGTAATCTGTCATTCGAAACCTCATAGGGAGTTTTACTGGTCTCCTTACAATCATGCTCTGTTCTGCGTATGACATGCTGTGTCACAGCTTCAGCCCATAATCTTTTGGGGAGATCAGTTTCTGTAATCATTGTCATGGCTGCTTCTTTGAGTGTTCTGCTTCTTCTTTCAGCTAAACCATTTTGTTGTGGTGTTCTTGCAGCTAAGACTTCATGTTGGATCCCATTCTGATCACAGTTTTCAGTTATGGCCTTGTTGAGAAATTCTCCTCCTTTGTATGATCTGATCTTTATAATGGGTAGGGATTTCTCATTTTAAATTTTCCTCATAAGTTTAGGCAACTTAGTTAGAGTTTCACTCTTCTTGTAGAGAATAACTATCGAAGTGTATCTTGAGTAGTCATACACAACTACTAATGCATGCTTCCTTCCACATAGTGTCTTGGATTTATAGAATCAAAGAGATTCACGTGGAGTAGTTCTAGTACCATGTTGGTTAGAGTAGTAAGTTGAACATATTTGAATGAGGCTATGTTCTGCTTTTATTTATGGCATGCATCACGTAGAGTCTCCTTCTGGGAGACCCTTTATCAATTTTTGAGAGCTTATCTTGTTGAGAGCTTTGAAATTCAGATGACTTAATCTTTTGTGCTAGAGCCATCCATTTTCAGCTACTTCCTTTGATATGAAACAAGCATTTGGTGTGCCTGTTTTTCAATCTATCACATAGACATCTCTTCTTCTGTAGCCTTGGAGTTCCACTTCTCCAGTTTGGAGGTCAGTCACCATACATTTCCATTTGGTGAAAACTACTAGATTGTTCTCATCACGGAACTGGCTTATGCTTAGGATATTGTCCTTGAGTCCTTTGACATACTGCACTTTTGTTATGACAATATTTCCTCTATGTAACTTCCTATGTCATTTGGTTTGACCACATGAGCTATCTCTAAAGGTTACATCTAGGCCTTTTTCTTTAGTGTAGTCTGACAGGATTTTCTTATTCCCTGTCGTATGCCTTGAACACCAGAATCCACAAACCATTCCTCACCTCCTACTGGTGATTTTGAGGTAACTTGATAGTAATCCTTCCATCTCTTCTACAATCATTAAGAAGGGATTTAGGTACCCAATTCTGAGTGGGTCCTCTAGGGTTAGTAGTTTTATGAAGAATTGATTTCTCCTGGGAGTATAAGAGTTATTTTGATATTTATTTTGATATGCATGGTTTTATTTTCTATTCCTCTTATCTGGATTGTACACATAGTAAGATTGATACTTCATTTGGTGTGATCTATTGTTAAATCTAGAAGTATAGGTTTGTTGTTTCCAGCCATTTGGTAAGTTTTGATACCTTGGTGTATCTCTCCAAGTATGAAGGTTGTTTTGAGAGAACTTTTGACAGAAAGGATTTTGTTGATAATGTTTTAGTTGTTGATTTTGCTTTGGCCATTGCCTAGTATTTTGTCTCAACTCTGTCTTAAATTATCTTGGATGCCCCTTAGACTGTCTTGGATGATGCCTAATATGTGTTGGTTGCTGCTAGATGGTCTAGACTGTTATTGAGCCTGAGACTTGGTTGTTGCCCTTTTTTACTATTCAGTTCAACTGGCTGCACACTTGCTTCTCCTTGTAGAAGTATAGTTTTAAGAGTATGAGCAGCATTTGGATCATATCCAAGACCTGATTTTAAATATAATGGTCTTTGGTTAGTGCATGTTTCTTCTAATGTTTTTGATGCTTTAAGTGATATTATTTCTTTAGCTTGAGCATCATTTAATTGTTTGATTTTTAACCCAGCCTCAAGATTAACGAGTGCACCTGATATTTTATTGTTTAAAACTGTTAATCTATTTATTTCAGCTATGGCCATATTACTTTCAGCTTCAGCCTAGTGTGTTCGAAATTGACTGTATCCTGTCTGATTTTATCAAAATTGTTTTTCGGCTGGTTTTTCTCATTTTTTTGCTGGGTATACTCAAATGTTACAGCCAGGTGTGTTGTTTTAAGAATTTCAAAATCTTTAAACAACTGATTTAATGACATGTGTAAATCAAGATCCTCAGACATGTCTGAGCTAAACCATTCTGAAGTTTGGGGTTTAGATGTTACCTCTTCATCAGCAATGTTGGCCATTGAGTAGTTGTAATAATAATTATCATCAAATAGGAATCTACTGCTTGATTCCACAGTCTCTAGCATCTGATCCTATCCAATAAGAGCTTTCCTCTTGTGTTCTCTTTTGCCCATGTCCTTCTCTTCCTCATCTTTCTTTATGCCAGGGCAGTCATATTAGATTTTTCATGTCTTATGAAAGTTATAGCATTCCACCTTCCAATTCTCAGCTTTTTGGTTTCTTCTGGGATTCTCTTTGTAGTTCTTTTTTGTTTTCTATGATCAGCTCAGTTCCCTCACACATTGCTGCTAACGTTTTTTTTTATAAAAAAAAGGACATATTATAGCACAGAGATTTTATAGGGGGGCCTATTCCCTTATAAAGCCGATATTTTATGGGGGGCCAAATCCCAAACATAGCCACAAATAAAAAGAAACAAGCTAACTAAATACAAGAAAGCAAGTAAATTTTAGGGTGGCCAAATCCCAAACATAGCCACACGACAACTGACACAAACAAATATCTTCAGCTGAGTGTCTGGTTCGAGCTTGAATATCTGCAGAGCTGCACCAGGAGCCGTGAAAAGATTAGGTACTTTAACGACATATCCAGGTCAAGTTTCAGTGCCAACTAAGTGCCAGGCCAAGGTTCAGAGCAAAAACTGAATCCAGCAAATTACCAGGAGCCATTGCTGCTAACGTGTCCATATTTCTATGGCATTTTTGCAATTCTTGATTTTACCATGGTGTCTTTGTCAAGAGTTTAATATTGAATATCTCTGGCCTGGTTGTCAAGGTTGTCCAGCTTCTTTTCAACAATGGTCAGCCCTGATCTGGTCTTGGGAATTTGCTTTGATTTTCGAGTTGCGATTTCTTCATCTGTGTTATCTTTTTGGTAGATGAAGGGACCTTCCTCTATGATGCTCTGCATTCTTATCTTCCAAAGATCATAATCATAAACAGAGAAAACTGGGAGTCTAGAGTGCATGTGCTCCATCTTAATGTGAGTGTTTAATGAGATATACGTAAGTATATGGATCTGATTCAGTGACTACTAATAATATTGTCTTTGAATCAAACTCTTCGACACCATTTGTAGGTCACAAGTACGTATGCTAAAAGTTTAGGAGGGGGTGAATAAACTATTAAAATCACTTTGCTGAATTAGCGAGTTTAAGAAACTCAACTGTTAATATGCAGCTAGGTGAACTTAGTTGATCTTGTTGAAATCTCAGCGAGGTACAACTCAGAGGTCATCTGATAAATATTATGCGGAAGACTTAGCTGACTTTTAATGCAACAGTTAAAGATGGAAGCATCAAATAAGTATGATGCTTAAAGTAGTAAACAACACAGCACTTATAGTTGTTTTAGAGGTGGGGTAATCCTCTACTGGTCCACTTCTCTACAATCCTCTTGGAGATAAATTCATTATAACTTTCTAACATTATAATAAATCTAGTTACAATAGCTTTCACAGTGAAAATCCGGGGCTGTTGTAACTTCTTACCTTTGGTTGCCTGTCACCTCTTGATCGAAAACCTGTGGATGTCTCAACAACTCTCTAATTGTCTATCACCTTCCAATCAAGAACCCGTGTATTTCTTACAACCTTTTACTTTCAAGAACCCCGTCGAAGAAAGTACCCCGTACTCAAAACTTTAATACACGAGTGTTTGTCTTCTCCAACTTCTAAGAACTTCTTAGTATTTTATTCTTATGGTCTTTGCTCTTCATGATGCTATAGTTGTAGCTTATATTGCTTTTGATTGCTTTGATTGCTTGTAACTATAAATTCATCGTACATATGCTCATCCTCTCTTCGGATACTTATATTATGATCTTTAGTTTCTTTATAGCCGTTTCATACTTTGAACAAATCGGTCTGTTGGAGAGTGAAATTTTTGTTTAACATTTCTTTTTGCACGGCTTGTCGATTTCTTCAAATCTACCTGTTTGAAAATCTACAGTTGTTCGCGCTGTTTTCTTTGATTTCTAAAAATAGGAAGTCTTCAGGGTGTGAATCTCAAGGAATATTTTATTCCTTAACTTGCTGGAATCATTCACATTATCTCCTGGATTTATTTACGCCACCATGTGATTTCCCGTCTTTGGTGAATTTTCAATGTTTGCTGACATGGTCATAGCTGAAGTTATGTCTTGGTTAAACTCAGGTGATATTATGTCTTGACTAATCTCAGCTAATATTCAGACTTGACGATACTCAACTGATATGCAATACTTAGTTGATGTGCGATAGTCAGCTGATATACGATACTCAGCTAATATGCGATACTTAGCTAATATGCGATACTTAACTGATATGTGATAATCAGATGATATGCGATACTTAGCTTATGTGCGATACTCAGCTAATATTGTGACTTGGCAATACTCAGCTGATATTCTGACTTGGCCAGTTTGATCAATCCTTAGTCTAACTTTAAAAAGACCTATAGAATATAATCATTTGGTTCTTTTTTACAATGTTAAGTAATTAGAACATTACATTTGAATTAAACTTTAGAATTCATTGATGACATTATCAAAATCCTAAGTGTATTCCAAACATCATTGATCGTTGTTGTCACATCAGTGAGTCCTTGATCCTTGTTGTATATATGATTAGTTGAGTTTCGTTGTCATGTTACATCGTGACATTGTTGGAATCAAACTTGTGTGCCGATAGGTTATGTGTAGGGTTTTTAGTCGGCACCTATGATCGTGTGTTGATGTTTCCACATCGGACTATGCACACGAGACGATTACTTCATGAGACTAGTTAGGTACATTGTCTTACGTATATCCTGGATTTCATATACGGGGTGGACATGTGCATATACATATTTTCGGATCGCGCATACTATGATGTCCATCTTGAGCCATATTGATTGGTTGTTCATACACCATGTGTGATTAGTATGTCTGATGGTTTGTGGTTGGTTGTTTCATACGCCTGAGGGGTATGTTCAACAGTCAGGTTTGTTTCATTGAGATCTATTATATATGATTTGTATAACATTTTTAGATTTATTATCATGTATATTTGACTTTGTGGTTTTGGGCGAAATACTTGTTGTTATATTTTAAGTCAAGGGAAGGCCAAGACACGAGAAGATCATTGTGACGGCAAAGGGTTTGAAGGATACTAGTTTGGAGGGCCCAAGTCTTCTTTACTCTAGTTATGAGTAAAGCGTGTATTTTCATTTCCACTTTGTAGTAATTCTTTTTGGTTGTATTATTATTTGGGGTAAACTCCATCTTTATATGGTTTATACTTGTATTTGAATCCAATATGTCGTGGCGATTATAGCCGTATGATGTATAAACTACTCGTCGGAATGATAGTTAATATTTTGTGGTTCGGTACTACAATTATATTAAGGTTGATTTGTGTATGGTGCATCCCAGTGTGGGATCCATGACACTTGATATCTGCCATTTTTGGGGTGTTATAGAGACAGTATCAGAGAGAATTGTTTCTCCTTATGAGTCATTGTTGAACAAATTAGTCTCAAGACCTTCTTGTCACATGTGACCTGTGTAAGTTCCAAGCCCTGCGATCCAAATACAGTATGTGATTTTTGTACCATGATTTAATTACAGGCGAGATATTTATTTGCGGAATTGATCCTTTTTGTTGATCATGATATTCCGAGTGGTTTGTGGTGGAAGTTTATCTTATTGATATTCCGAGAAAAATACAAATTTGATTATTTGATTGATCTTATTTCGACCTTTTGTCGATATGATATTTGTATAGAACCCGTAGTGCAATTAATTCTTGATGAATTATTTGAGCGCGTAGACTCATTGTTGCTATTAACTTAGCATAATTTTGTGATTATCCGTAAAGGTGAGTACGAATTGTGCTCATGATTATTGCTTGATTCTTTCAGTATGGAAAGAAACTTGAGAGGTCGTGGTAGAGGGGCACTAGGGCGCAGAAGGGGCTGAATCCCGAGGCTATGAGCCAACACTCGTTCGAATGTGGAACAAAGTTCGGCAGCAAGTGATTCTCCTACTGGAACCATTCGCACCACAAAGAACAGCACGAGGGTGAGCACGTCGACCCTTATATACTTTTGCAGAGCATGATGGTCCAGATAACCTAAATGGGTCAACTGATGGAAACTATGCATAATGCTTCTAATACTAGCCAGCAGCTAGGACCCCAGCCACTGCCTCCCTGTGCATGGTGGGATCGTGAGTAGAATTTAGTGACATCTCTCTTCAACGACCTCCGAATTTTGAGGTAGCTTTCTCTGAAACCAGCTGATGGCTTGTGCAACTTGGACGATTCAAAAATCTCATGTTGAATTGTTATTATCTGGATCAACTCCATCAGGCTAAGCTATCAGAGTTGATGAATCCGGACCCATCTGATGATGATGTGTTATCGATTGCCGAGAAGTTTCAAGGACTTCTTATGTTTGCCTCGTTGATTGTTCGGATAGAGGCTGATAAGATCAAATACTTCCTTAAGAGGTTGAAACCTCGGATGATAATGCAGTTACTTAATCACCACTACACTACTCTACTGGAGTCCAATGAGAAAGCCCTTGGGTATGAACTTACTGCTAAGGAGATTTCTAAGAAGCAGTCGTCGTCTGCTAATAAGAGCTCAAGGAACCAGAACCAAACTGGACCGTCTTTTTATGAGCGGCTACCTATGGCGCCTAAACAACCGGGATCACATTCCCGAGCAGCCAGTTTGGCCACTATTTGCTTTAAATACGGGGAGCAGGGCCACATCAACTCCAAATGTCCAAGGCCGGCGATTCCATCCCATACTTGTGGAGGTTCCGGTCATCGTGCTCGTCTCTGCAAAGTTGGATCGTAATAGACTCTGGTGGCCTTGCACGGTCTAGTTAGTCTGTGGTTCAGGATTGCACCCCTCCATCTGCTTCCCACTAAACTACAGGCACGGACAAATGAGTAAGTCGTGGAGGTGAAGCTGGTACATTTGGTACCAGAACTGCAAAGCCTAGAATTTCTGAGATGAAGAAGGTCAATGATCCCGAGGCCAGCATGATTGCAGGTACACTCGAGATCCTTTCTCAGCCTGTATGTACTCTTTTTGATACTAATGCTTGACATTCTTTTATATATGCATCTTGCTTGAGATGATTGCATCTAGATAATGTTGCTGAGTACGATCCTTATGTGATTGGTCTACCTGGTGGTAGAAGAATTGTTGGAAATCGTGAAGTTCAGAATTGTCCGATTTGAATGAACGATCGTGAGTGTTGCCAGATTTGATTGTGGTTGATTTACCTAAAGAAGATGTAATCTTGGGTATCAAATATATGGATCCTTATGATGCCATACTTAGCGTTTGTAAGAGGATGGTGACCGAAACTTTCGATTATGTTTTTGAGTGTGTTTTCCGAGAGAATCATGAGAGCAATGAAATTATTGAAACTGCATAATGAGGGATGAGCTGGTTATTGGTGCTACATAACTAAGACAAAGGATCAACCAGTTGGATTGACATACATTCAGGTGGTTCGAGACTATCCATATGTTTTTCTGAATGAATTTTCGGGTTTACCTCCACAGCGAGAAGTAGAGTTCACCATTGAGTTAGAGCCATATACGTCCCTACTTTCAAAATCCTCGTATCGTATGGCTCCGACTGAGATGTAGTAGCTGAAGAATCAGCTTGAGTATTTGATCAGGAAGGGTTATATTCGACCTAGTGCATCCCCTTAGGGAGCACCAGTGTTATTTGTATGGAAGAAGGACGGATCTTTGCGTCTATGTATTAGTTACCATGAGTTGAACAGGGTAATAATCAAGAACAAATATCGCTTGCCTCGTATCGTTGATTTATTAGATCAACTTCAGGGTGCAAATGTGTTCTCTAAGATCGACTTGAGATATGGTTATCATCAGTTGAGGATCCGAGAGTTTGATACTTCTAAGACTGCCTTCCGTACTCGTTATGGGCATTACGAGTTCGTGGTTATGCCATTTCGACTGAACAATGGATGAGCGGTATTCATGGAATTAATGAAGTGACTGTTCATTGAATATCTGGATCGTTTTGTGGTTGATTTCATCGATGAAATTTTGATTTACTCCTGTAACCGTTAGGAGCATGAGTGTCATCTTCGTTAGGTTCTCGATGTGCTGAGGCGAGAACAACTTTATGGAAAAAATTTCAAATGTGAGTTATGGACGTCTGAGGTGACTTTTCTTGGGCATTTGATATCAGTTGATGGGGTTAGTGTGTACCCATAAAAGACAGATGCTATTCGAGATTGGATACCTCCGAAGAACGTGAAGGAAGTTCGTAGCTTCCATTGACTAGCAGGTTACACTACTACAAAAACAGCATTTAACAGCGGTTCTTGAGCCCCTTTAACAGCGGTTTTCGGAACCGCTGTTAAAGGTACCGCTGTTAAATTTAACAGCGGTTGTATAAAAACCGCTGTTAAATTCTAAATTTAACAGTGGTTCTTTTACAACTGCTGTTAAATGAATTTTTTTTAATTATCTTTTTAACAGCGGTTGTTTAAGAACCGCTGTTAGAACTTTTGAAATAAAAAAATCAATTGCCCCTGCTCACATCCCGCCCCCTGCCTGCCCCGCTCGCCCGCACATCCCCGCCCAGCCCGCCCACCTCGCGACCTGTAAATGTACATTTTTTGTGCATTTTTGCTGCTCATGGGATTCGAACCTGTGACCTCCATAAGATGGAGGTGGTATCAAACCGCTGAGCTGAAGTCACTTTCTGTTATTTTTATTGCTTTATTTGATGTAAGTGTAGAACAAATCATATATATATGTATATATATATATATATGTTTTTTAATATTTTAAAAATTATATTATATACATTAAACTTATAATGTATATTATATCAAATTTAATGAAACTGATAATTAAACTCTTATGGTTTATATTATTAATTAAGATATTATATTATTATCGAATAATAATATAATTTAATAAAAATATATTACATATTAAAAATTATAGTGTATTTATTGCATATAATCATGCTGAAAATTAAAATTTTATAATGTACATAAAAAATAAATATGTTATATTATATACTATAATGTACATTCTTTTATTATATGTAAAAAAATTATAATACATTATATAATGAAAATTATAGAGAAAATATAGAGAAAATTCTTATTCGTTCAATAGTGTCGAAATATAGTCTTACAAGCATATATATATATACCCTTGGAAAGCTCTCGTTAACAATACACAATTAAATAAGAAGCACAAAAACTTTTAAAATTTTGTAATTAGGTACCGAAAAACAGAAAAACGCAAAATTGAGGGCCTAAACATCATTTTTTGGCCAAAAAACGATGTACCTCACCGCATAGCCGATTCCGATAAGAAAAGGCTGAGTTCATCCCAAAAATCACTAATAAATATTTTTTTCAAATATTTCGAAAGCGCCCCCACTCTAAATATCAAATAGCAATCTCGTCCACTACATCAAATGTATACATATAATTATATAATGAATTTAATCATGGTGAAAATTAAACAACAATCTCGTACAATGAATATTAATAAAAAAACTATTGTTAAAAAAACTGTTAATACACTTAACAAATGGTTCTAAAAAAACCGTTGCTAAAAAAAACACTTAACAGCGGTTCTACAAATAACCGCTGTTAAATGTGCAGTTTAACGGTTGTTAATAACAACGTTATTAAGTGTATTTTTTAACGGCGGTTATTTAATGACATTTGTTAAACAACGGTTTTTTATAACCGCTATTAAATTGCTATTTTAACAGCAGTTTTTTAAAGAACCACTGTTAATTTATTACACAATATTTACAGGTATGCCACCGCGTCATTTTAACAGCGGTTTTTTAACAACTCTGTTAAAATGGCGCTGTTAAATGCCACTTTTGTAGTAGCGTTATTATACATGATTTGTGGAAGGATTCTCCAAATCACTCAGCCGCTGACTAATGTGTTGAGGAAGGATAAGAAATATACGTGGTCATAGGCGTGTCAACAGAGATTTGATGAGCTCAAGAGTTGATTTATATCGGCACCAGTTTTGGTATTACCATAAGGAATCGAGGGATTTGTGGTGTATAGTGATGTGTCAAGAAAGGGTATTGGATGTGTATTGATGCAAAATACGAATGTGATTGCCTATGCATCGAGACAATTGCGACCTCATGAGGTCAATTACACGACCTATAATATGGAGTTAGCAATTGTGGTGTTTGCTTTTAGAATCTGGTGCCATTACTTGTATGGAGTCACCTATCAGATATTTACTGATCACAAGAGTCTGAAATACATTTTTACTCAGAAGGAGTTGAACATTACTCAAATGAGGTGGTTAGAGTTGATCAAAGTTTATGATACCGAGATTCTATACCACCCGGAAAAGGCGAACATGGTTGTTGATGCCTTATCTATAAGACATTGCAGGAGTAAATGCTTGCCCGTTTGACAGTTCAGAGAAAACTACAAATAGAATTTGTGAGACTTGGATTGAGGTCTAGTTACAACATGCGCAAGGGCAACTTTGTACACTTGAGTTACAGACCCATTCTTATTGCGGATCCGGGATGAAGTAACTCAGGAGAAAGCCCCTGGATTTGTGGTCCACAAGGATGGACTTATGCGCTTCAATAATCGACTATGTGCGCTGGCAGATGAAGAGTTGAAAAACTCTATTCTGAGAGAGGCTCATACTACCCCGTACTCTGTTCATCCAGGGTATAACAATATGTATGTAATACCCGATTGTAAATTCATTCATTATCATTCAGTTAATTTTCATTCAGTAATATTTCACTCAGTAATAATCATTCATCATTCATGTTTGTTCATCGTGTTCACTGTTTGACGTACTCAGAATCTTGGATCAGTTATAATTCGTCTTTCTACCTTGTTTGAGATTTGAGCCAAGTTTATCTTCATCCTCATTTTTGTGGTGAACTGTGCGTGAGGAGTAGCGCACGCTACGTACTCTTTTAGCGTGCACTAATTGAGTATAGGTAGCGCACGCTAACCTCTTAGTACTAGCGCACGCCAATGCAATTGGGCAGACAGTCCAGAAGGCACTGGACTAGACTAGTAGGACTCATAACGTACGCTACAGTTGGAGAATAACGTACGTTGATGATATGTGTAGCGCACGCTATAGGGATCCATCAGCGCGAGCTAGCGTATTGGAACAGACAGTCCAGTGGGTACTGGACTGGGTTGAAATAATTCGTAGCGTACGCAAAGAGTGTGCATAGTGTACGCAAGGGTCAGTTGGTAGCGCACGCTAATAATTGAGTAGCGCGCGCTAAGGCTCAATCTGGCCAGAGGACAGTAGGTTCTGGACTTCAGTTACTGGGCATCAGACATCAGTTAGCGCACGCTAACATTTGGATTAACGCACGCTATCGGGAAGATGTTAGCGCACGCTACCAAGTTCGTAACATACGCTAACGAGGCAGTCAGAGCTCACTGGACTGTGCGGTTAACCCACTAGCACACGCTACATATCAGGACATAGCGTGCGCTAAACTGTATCAGTATAAATTGGACAGTCCAGTCAAGTTTCGTCATTTTCACTCCTCACTTCGTTTTTCGGCGATTTCTGGCGATTTGGAGAGATCTTTTAGAGATGCACTCACCTATCATCATCTTCAAGCTTGTAAGTTGGATTAATAATCACCTATTCCTCTCCAACACATTAAATCAAGGTAATCATTCTTGAATCTAGAATTTCGGAGTTCGAGTGTTTATCTTCCGATCTATTTGTGTGAGCTTGCTATGATGTTGTAATATGTTAGATATGGATTATCTACCTTGAATACATGTATTTCTACGGATTTATTGGTGTATATAGTGGATTTGATGAAAATTTGGGGAATTATTCAAGAAACCTTGGGTTTGACTTTGGATATTTTGGGGGTTTTCGATTGATGTTGTCGTAACCTTGAGTTGTGGTTTCCTATTGGATGATTGATGTCGTTAATGAAGTTTTGTTGGATTGATTTGCTTGTGGAGGTTGGTTCGATATATTTTTGGGGGATAGTTGTAACCAACGAGTGAATGTTTTCAACGTATCCGTTAGAATGCCCCAATGAGTTTTGGTTATTGTTGTAACGACATTTGAGTTGGTGATAATTGTATATAGTACGTTTATTGAGCGTTTGTTGGTAATTATGTTATTCAAAATTGTTCGAGCGACCGGTATCTCCATTAGAGACGTTTGTTCGTGAGGAGACCTTTCATCACCGGTGTTGTGTAAGTAAATTCTTACTCGGTTAAAGGGATATTCATTCCTTACGTTGTTGTTCATTAATACATATAATTCACTCATAATATATCATTCATGTCGAGACTTGTAATCATCAACTAATCATGTAACTCACGAGGAATGACGGTTCCAAATCATTTAAGCTATCACTCGTTGTATCATCATGTCATCTCGGTGATTCGTTCTTTATCCTTGTCGGATTTTATTCATTATCTCTCATCTTGGTCGCTTTTGTTCTTGTGACCTTCCGGGATTGTATTGCGTGGCCGAGTGGCGTATGTGTGGAATTTTTAGTCGGGCACACTATGGTCATGTGTATATGTAGGACTCCGAACACATTTGGACTGTTCACGCGGTAAAGTACCTCCGTGAGACTAATTAGGCCAAGTTGCGGGTGTATATGCGGGACTCCGGACACTCGGCTACTTGTGCACTCACACATTCCATTCGGGTGTACTATGATGCTCATCATTCAACTCTATTCCTTAATTCATTCATGTGATTGTTGTATATTGTTCAACTCTTGAGGATTGTTGTTCTGTGTAACTGACCCCGTTGGGGATATTGTTTTTAGGTCATGGAAAGGAAAAAGCACGGGAAGAGAACGTTGATGGCGAGGAGTCCCAGTGATACAAGTAGGAGGCCCCAGTCTCTTCATTTCATTCATGTTTCCTGTTTTGTATTTTCCGCTGCACTTCCTTTTGAATTGTCAATTGTTCAGTGTTGTGTATTTTATCTTCATATAAAATATACATGTATTCAGTATTCACTGGGTGTGTTGTATTTGAAACTCCTCATCGGAGTAACTGATGACGTAATGTGGTTCGATACTACATTTGTATTGTGTAATTCATTAATTTTCATTCGCCTGGTGGGTCCCAGTCAGGGGTCCACGGCACTATAATATCCGCCTAGTTTGGGGTGTTACAGAGTTGGTATCGGAGCGTGGTTTTGAATACTACCTTCCGAGTCATGTCTCATTTGAAATCATCGTTCATCAGACTAGTATCATTGGACTTTCGCGTCACGTGTGACCCGTATAGATGCCAAGCCCCTCAGACCGAAAGAACTGTAAGATTTCTGACGCCATGGTACAATTTCTGGCAATAAGAATCATTCATTTCATCAGTCAACAATCCTCAATCATCATATTCATTCTGATCATGTCGATCATGTTAACTCATTAATCACTCAGTTCATTTCATCACTCAGTTGTTGATCTTGAGGATCGTACCATTATTCTTGTTAACTTGTTCAAGATGATCATTTCAAGAATTTCACCAGATAATCAAGTCACCTCAGTTGATCATTCATGGAATCATTGTGTTAGAGCGCATATGCTCATTATTATCATTTCATGACGTAATCATAATGTGGTATTCATGCGAGATCTATAACTATCATGTGACTTTCCTACTTCAGTATGGAGAGAGCTAGCAGAGGACGCATGGGAAGAGGCCGCGGTGCGGGCCGAAACCAGGGGGCTCGAATGAATACTCATGCGAACGCGAGGAATAATGCTAACTCATCAAGCAGCGATGCTACCACACATTCACCTGGAAATAATCCTTCACTGTTAGGGAGTCGTACTCGGGACATGACTCAATCAGAGGGTGTTCAATTTGACCCTCCCGCTTTTATGCAGGGCATGATGGCCCAAATGACTCAGATGACACGTCTGATGGAGACGATGCAGAATTCAACAGCTCAGAATCAGCAGGCTCTTCCTTAGCCACCTTAGAGGCAAGAGAGGAGTGTGAGTAGCATCATCAATGACATTTCTTGCCAGAGGCCGCTTACCTTCGAGGGCTCATCTGAGCCGGCGGACATCATTCACTAGATGGAGCATTTCGAGAAACTATTTGCTTTAGTGGAGTGTCCCAAAGAACACAAAGTTTCAGTCGCGGCTTACTACCTGGGTAAGAGCGCTGACTCATGGTGGCTATCTCTGAAGCCCACCGACGGAGATTGCACGTGGGACCAGTTCAAAACCTTCATGATGGAAAGATATTATCCGGCTCCAATCAGAGAGGCCAAATTATCAGAGTTACTCAGTCCCAATCCCTCAACAGAAGGTGATGTTCTCGCCATTGCCGAGAAATTTAGGAGTTGTTGCCTTTCGCCTCATCTATTATCCACTCGGAGGCGGATAAAATCAAGTATTTCAGTAAGAGGTTGAAACCTCGCATAAGGCTTCAATTGCTTAATCATCATTGCACCACTCTAGCTGAATTCATCGAGAAAGCTCTTGCTTATGAGCTTACTGCTAAGGAAATTTCTAAGAATCAAAATTCATCTTCTGGCATGAAATTGAAGAAGCGTAATCAGTCCGAAGGCAGCCCAACTACTTTCAAGAAGCCTCGTACGGGCTCTACTTTTTCGGAGCGACCTCTTACGGCGCCTAAGCCTGCAGAATCTCAGTCCCGAGTGGCCAGCTCGGCCATCACTTGTTACAACTGTGGTGAACAGGGCCATTTCAGCACGAAATGTCTGAGGCAGACTGTCACGTGTAATAACTGTGGTGTTGCTGGGCATAAGGCCCGTTTCTGCCGAAGAGACTCCAGGCCTACTCCGGCGACATCTCAGGCCCCGAAGCAGTCAGCAACTCAGAATCAGGCTACTCAGTCAGCGTCGTTTAAAACGATGGGAGCAAACAAAGGCGGAGGCCACAACTATCAGACAAGAGCATTCGGTTCCGAGACTGGCATGCCCCGAATATATGAGATGAAGAGAGCCGACGATCTGGAGGCCCAAATGATCTCAGGTACACTCGAAATTTTATCTCAACCTGTGTGTAACCTTTTTGATACTTGTGCATCGCATTCATTCATTTCCGAGTCATGCTTGAGTAGACTTCACCTGGATAGTGCTACTAGTTGTGAACCTTATATCATTGGTCTACCAGACGGTAGAAGAATTATCGGATATCGTGAGATTAAGAATTGTCTGATTCAGCTTAATGGCCGTATGTGGTTGGCAGACCTGATCGCAGTATATTTACCCAAAGACGATGTTATTTTGGGTATTGATTGGATGGATCGTCATGATGCCATCCTCAGTGTTCGTAAGCGTATGGTAACTGTCATTTCAGACGATGGGGTCGAATGTGTTTTTCAGGGGGGTAACCCCAGCCGTTACAGAAAAGTTATCAATATGATGAAAGCAGTTAGATTACTCAATCAAGGGTGTGTTGGTTATTGGTGCTATATGACCAAGACCGAGAAATCATCAGTGTCATTGGCGGACATTCCGGTAGTGAAGGAGTATGTCGATGTTTTTCCAGACGAGTTACTTGGTTTGCCTCCACAGAGAGATGTGAAATTTATAATTGAGTTGGAGCCTGGTACATCTCCAATATCGAAGTCACCATATCGAATGGCCCCGACAGAAATGCAGGAATTGAAGAACCAACTTGAGGAATTGTCCGAGAAAGGTTATATCCGACCGAGTGCGTCCCCGTGGGGAGCACCTGTATTATTTGTCAAGAAGAAGGACGGTTCATTTCGCTTGTGTATTGATTATCGAGAGTTGAACAGGGTGACGATCAAGAATAAATATCCCCTACACCGCATCGATGATCTTTTGGATCAACTTCATGGAGCTTCAGTATTTTCCAAGATCGATTTAAGATCTGGGTATCATCAGTTGCGAATTTGAGAGTCGGATATCGCACGGACGGTGTTTCGAATGCGCTATGGACATTACGAGTTTGTAGTGATGCCGTTTGGGTTAACTAATGCACCTGCGGTATTCATGGAATTAATGAATCGAGTTTTCATCAACGTTTTGGATCAGTTTGTGGTTGTCTTCATTGATGACATTTTGATTTATTCTCATGACCAGGAGGAGCACGAATTTCACCTTCATCAGGTTCTCGACGTGTTGAGACGAGAGCAGCTCTATGGGAAGTTTTCCAAGTGTGAATTTTGGATGTCCGATGTGACGTTTCTGGGACATGTAATTTCAGAAGATGGAGTACGTGTCGACCCTCAGAAGACGGAGGCTATCTAGTATTGGCAACCTCCGAAGAATGTTAAGGAAATCCGAAGCTTTCTCGGATTAGCTGGCTATTACCGGTGATTTGTGGAGGGATTTTCTAAAATCGCTCAACCTATGACAAACCTTTTGCGGAAGGATAAGAAATACACGTGGACTGGCGCCTGTCAGCGGAGTTTTGAGGAACTCAAGAGCCGGTTAATTTCAGCGCTTGTCCGTTCCTTACCGCAAGGGATGGAGGTATTCGTAGTTTATAGTGACGCGTCCGGGTAGGGTCTCGGATGTGTACTAATGTAGAACGGGAAAGTAATTGCTTATGCCTCGCGGCAACTGAGGCCTTATGAGGTCAATTATCCGACCCATGACTTGGAGCTAGCGGTCGTGGTATTCGCATTGAAGATTTGGCGTCATTATATTATGGCGTCACCCGTCAGATTTTCAGCGACCATAAGTGTTTGAAGTATATATTTACTCAGAAGGAGTTAAATATGCGTCAGAGACGGTGGTTAAAACTGATTAAGGATTATGATATTGATATTCAATATCACCCGGGTAAGGCGAATGTTGTCGCCGATGCCTTGAGCCGTAAGTCCGTTTAGGAGCAGATGCTTGCTCGCTTAACTGTTCAGAAGGAACTTCAACGGGAATTCCGTAGGCATGAGATCGAAGTTTGGTTACAGCGTGTGCAAGGACATCTTTGCATGCTTGAGATTTCATCTCCACTTGAGGAGGCGATCAGACTTAAACAGGGTTCAGACTCATTTTTACTGCGCATTCAAGATGATGTGACTCAAGGGAAAGTTCCTGGATTTGTGGTCCACGAGGATGGACTTTTGCGATTTAAGAACCGGTTATGTGTTCCGGCGGATGACGAGTTGAAAAACTTGATTTTGAGAGAGGCCCATGCTACCCCTTATTCTATTCATCCGGGGTCTAGCAAGATGTACAAAGACTTGAAACAAAATTACTGGTGGAGTAATATGAAGCGGAAGTTGCAGAGTTGTTTCGAAATGTCTCACCTGCCAACAAGTCAAGATAGAACATCAGCGACCCGCGGGAATGCTTAAACTGCTTCCTATCCCAGAATGGAAGTGGGAGGATATTTCAATGGATTTCATCACGAGTTTGCTGACGAGTCGGCGGGGCATGAATACAATTTGGGTGATTGTGGACCGTTTAACTAAGTCAGCTCATTTTCTTAAGATTAAGGATACGTGGGGTCCCGAGAGACTTGCCCAGTTATTTATCAAACAGATTGTGAGATTGCACGGTACTCCTAAGAGTATCGTTTCTGATCGTGACGGGCGATTCATGTCACATTTTTGGAAATCAGTTCATCGTTCCATGGTAACTCAACTCAACTTCAGCGTGGCTTTTCACCCTCAGTCTGATGGACAATCAGAGAGAACTATTCAGACGTTGGAGGACATGTTGAGGGCCTGCGTCCTCGATTGGAAAGATAATTGGGAAGCCCAACTACCATTGATCGACTTCACATATAATAACAGTTGGCACGCTTCGATTCAGATGGCACCTTACGAGGCCTTATACGGTCGTCGTTGTCGATCTCCCCTATGCTGGGACGACTTATCGAAATTAGTCGGCACTGAGGTCGATATGCTTATAACCGCCCGCGAGAAGGTAGCTTTGATCAAAAGTCGTTTGTTGACCGCTTAGAGTCGACAGAAGTTATATGCAAATAATCATCGTCGACCATTAGAGTTCGAGACAAGTGACCACGTTTTGGTCAAGGTATCCCCGAGTCGAGGGATTATCCGATTCAGGAAACGGGGGAAGTTGAGTCCGAGGTTCATTGGACCATTTGAGATTTTGGATCGAGTAGGCGAGCAGGCTTATCGATTGGCCTTACCTCCAGCCTTGAGTCGAATTCATAATGTTTTTCACGTCTCTCAGCTGCGGAAGTATGTTTTCGACCTGAGTCACATACTTTAGTTCGACGATATCGAGATCGTGGATGATCATTCGTATGAGGAGCGTCCTGTACGAGTCTTAGAGCGGCGTATCAAACTGTTAAGGAACAAGACGATTCCTTTGGTTAAGATTCAGTGGTCTAGACACGGAGTCGAAGAGGCTACTTAGGAAACCGAGGATAGTATGCGGGAGAGTTATCCCGAATTGTTTGACCCTTAGTTTCGGGGACGAAACTATTTTTAAGGGGGAGTATGTAATACCCGATTGTAAATTCATTCATTATCATTCAGTTAATTTTCATTCAGTAATATTTCACTCAGTAATAATCATTCATCATTCATGTTTGTTCATCGTGTTCACTGTTTGACGTACTCAGAATCTTGGATCAGTTATCATTCATCTTTCTACCTTGTTTGAGATTTGAGCCGAGTTTATCTTCATCGTCATTTTTGTGGTGAACTGTGCGTGAGGAGTAGCGCATGCTATGTACTCTTTTTAGCGTGCGCTAATTGAGTATAGGTAGCACACACTAACCTCTTAGTACCAGCGCACGCTAATGCAATTGGGCAGACAGTCTAGAAGGCACTGGACTAGACTAGTGGGACTCATAACGTACGCTACAGTTGGAGTATAACGTATGTTGTTGGCCACTAAGTATACTGGATACAACTTGGAAAGTGTTTTAAACTACAAGCTGTACGGTTTTAAATCTGAGTGCATAGCGGAAGTCTTAAATACAGTAAGTTGATATGGATACAGCAACTCGATGTGCAGTGTATACTTTAAATAATCACAGTTTAATAAAACAGGTAAGGCAGAAGGTAAATAACACAATATTTAAAGTGGTTCGAGGTAAACCCCTCTACGTCTACTGGTCCTCCACACAGGAGTAAAAAGTTTATTATAATTACTGCGTACACAACTACATAATTATAACAACACACAATTAATATATCGTTCACACAAATTGATATAAAGATCTTAGCTTCAACCGTTCACACAGATTGGTTTGAGCTAACACTTAACTGGCTTCTTCACACACAGTTCTGAAGCTTTGTCTTCTTCGATGCAATTCTTTCACACACAGTTCCGGAGTAGCAAAGATTACTCAGTCCAAACAGGGATGATCTGGGTTTGTTCAAGGGTAGAACAGGGTATGAACAAAACAGCTTTGACTTTCTGAGCTTCTAGCTGATGAAGTGTTGTTCAAGTTGTTGAGCACTGTATATCTCTTTGATCTGAATAGCAGTGAGCTTTGGAGATATGTTTTGCTCTAAATATTTCTTTGTAAGATTTATCGTTTGTAATTCGTTCAGAAGATTAATCGTTCAGTGGTGATGATCTTCAAACTCTGGAGATATATATAGTCTCTGAAATATATTCGTTTGAACTCTATCCGTTGGGCAAGATTCTGTGACAACAGACATTTGACTGAGATCCGGATATTACGGGATTTGTAGATCTTTTGACTTACAATATTTAAATACTTTATCCTTTAGTATTTAAATACTTATTTATCAACAGGACTTGACTTTTAGCGAATACTGAAGATTCCTTCTTGTCCTGTTGAGAGCTGTATCGAAGGATCACTGTATTGATAATTCGAGATAGCTTCCATACTTGGTCTTTATAAGACTTCTTTGCTGTACTGAAAGGTTCTACTGTATGCTGGATCTATGACAGGTCTTCGATATAGGTTGACACTTCAGCTTTTCGATACAGTTTGCGTGATACAGTTTGCGTACTGTATGCTGGATTAGCATATTGTCAAAACCTCTTATCATCACTATTCGATACACGGATTGTTTATCCTGACTGTTTCCATACCGGGCATTTGTTATCCCAACAATTTCGATACAGGGTATTTTGTTATCCCAACATACGTTAATGATGTGTGTATCGCACGCTATCGGGATCCATCAGCGCGTGCTAGCGTATTGGAATAGACAGTCCAGTGGGTACTGGACTGGGGTGAAATAATTCGTAGCGTACTCTAAGAGTGTGCATAGCGTACGTAAGGGTCAGTTGGTAGTGCACGATAATAATCGGGTAGCGCGCGCTAAGGCTCAGTCAGTCCAGAGGACAGTAGGTTCTGGACTTCAGTTACTGGGCATCAGACACCAGTTAGCGCACGCTAACATTTTGGATTCACGCACGCTATAGGGAAGACGTTAGCGCATGCTACCAAGTTCGTAGCGTATGCAAACGAGGCAGTCAGAGCTCACTAGACTGTGCAGTTAACCCACTAGCGCACGCTACATATCAGGACATATCATGCGCTAAACTGGATCAGTATAAATTGGACAGTCCAGTCAAGTTTCGTCATTTTCACTCCTCACTTCGTTTTTCGGCATTTTCGGGCGATTTCGGGCGATTTGGAGAAATCTTTTCGAGCTGCACTCACCTATCATCATCTTCAAGCTTCTAAGTTGGATTAATCATCACCTAATCCTCTTCAACACATCAAATCAAGGTAATCATTCTTGAATCTAGAATTTCGGAGTTCGAGTGTTTATCTTCCGATCTCTTCGTGTGAGCTTTCTATGATGTTGTAATATGTTAGATATTGATTATCTACCTTGAATACATGTATTCCTATGGATTTATTGTTGTATATAGCGGATTTGATGAAAATTTAGGGAATTATTCAAAAAACCTTGGGGTTTGACTTTGGATATTTTGGGGGTTTCCGATTGATATTGTCGTAACCTTGAGTTGTAGTTTCCTATTGGATTATTGATGTCATTAATGATGTTTTGTTGGATTGATTTGCTTGTGGAGTTTGGTTCGATATATTTTTGGGGGATAGTTGTAACCAACGAGAGAATGTTTTCAACATATTCGTTAGAATGCCCCAATGAGTTTTGGTTATTGTTGTAACGACGAGTTGGTAATAATCGTATTTAGTAAGTTTATTGAGCGTTTGTTGGTAATTATGTTATTCAAGGTTGTTCGAGCGACCGGTATCTCCATTAGAGACGTTTGTTCGTGAGGAGACCTTTCATCACCGGTGTTGTGTAAGTAAATTCTTACTCGGTTAAAGGGATATTCATTCCTTACGTTGTTGTTCATTAATACATGTAATTCACTCATAATATATCATTCATGTCGAGAATTGTAATCATCAACTAATCATGTAACTCACGAGGAACGACGGTTCCAAATCATTTCATTAAAGCTATCACTCGTTGTATCATCATGTCATCTCGATGAGTCGTTCTTTATCCTTGTCGGATTTTATTCATTATCTCTCATATTGGTCGCTTTTGTTCTTGTGACCTTCCGGGATTGTATTGCGTGGCCGGGTGGCGTATGTGTGGAATTTTTAGTCAGGCACACTATGGTCTTGTGTATATGCGGGACTCCGGACTCATTTGGACTATGCACGCGGTAAAGTACCTCCGTGAGACTAATTAGGCCAAGTTGCGGGTGTATATGCGGGACTCCGGACACTCGGCTACTTGTGCACTCATACATTCCATTCGGGTGTACTATGATGCTCATCATTCAAGTCTATTCCTTAATTCATTCATATGATGTATATTGTTCAACTCTTGAGAATTGTTATTCTGTGTAACTGACCCCATTGGGGATATTGTTTTTAGGTCATGGCAAGGGAAAAGCACGGGAAGAGAACGTTGACGGCGAGGAGTCCCAGTGATGCTAGTAGGGGGCCCCAGTCTCTTCATTTCATTCATGTTTCTTGTTATGTATTTTCCGCTGCACTTCCTTTTGAATTGTCAATTGTTCAGTGTTGTATATTTTATCATCATATAAAATATACATGTATTCAGTATTCCCTGGGTGTGTTGTATTTGAAACTCCTCATCGGAGTAATTGATGACGTAATGTGGTTCGGTACTACATTTGTATTGTATAATTCATTAATTTTCATTCGCCTGGTGGGTCCCAATTGGGGTCCACGGCACTGTAATATCCGCCTAGTTTGGGGTGTTACAATGTATAAGGACTTGAAACAATATTACCGCTGGGGCAATATGAAGCGAGAAGTTGCAGATTTTTCTTTTAATGTGTTTAATGTCAACAGGTTAAGATTGAACATCAATGACCGGTGGGTATGCTAAAACTACTCCCTATTCCAGAATGGAAATGGGAGGACATATCAATGGATTTATCACAAACTTACCGATGAGTAGCCAGGTATGAATACGATTTCGGTGATTGCGGATTGTTTGACCAAATCAGCTCACTTCTTGGAGATCAAAGACACGTGGGGTCCTGATAGATTAGCCTAGTTGTTCAATAGAGAGATTTTAAGGTTGCATTGAACTCCCCAGAGTATCGTATTGAAGCTTGACAAATGGTTTATGTCACATTTCTAAAAGGCGGTTCATCGTGCAATGGGTACGCAATTGAATTTCAGTACGTCATTTCACCCACAGACCGATGACCAGTCTGAGAGGACTATCCAGACTCTAGAGGATATGTTGATAGCTTGTGCTCTCGATTGGGAAGATGATTAGGAAGCCCAACTACCTTTGGTGGAGTTCGCCTACACTAATAGTTGGCATGCTTCAATTAAGATGACACCTTGTATTACACTGTATGGCCGTCGTTGCAGGTCCCCATTGTATTGGGATGACTTGTCTGAGTCTCAGGGTATGGAACCTAATATGTTGTTAGCGGCACGTGAGAAGATCGTTCTGATTAGGAGTCGTTTGTTAAACCCAAAGACCGCAGAACTAGTATGTAAATAACCATCGACGACTGCTTGAGTTCGATATTGGTGACCATGTCATGGCCCCTTATCCATAAGGACGGCACAATCAGGGCATGACCCGGGGTAGGAATTAAGAAGCGAGGAAGAAAGGGGGAAATATATGTTTCATAAGAAGGATTGTGGATTTCCACGAATAACCCATTATGACATCATGTAGGGGAGTCAACCCCGCAGGAATGACTTAGAATTCAAGGTAAGAATATATAATAATAATAATAATAATAATAATATTAGCCTTGAAGTTTAGGAAAGGCTTCATAGTACATTACAAACGACATGATTTGGAAAGCTAAATCATGAAAAGGGATTGCAGTGGAAAAACATGGTTGATTACATATATGAAGATATGTAACGAGGGCTTAACATCATTTGTAGACAAAATACTTCCACTCAACACCCTCCGTCACATCTAAAATATATACAGGGCTGAGTAAAAAGTACTCCATGAACATATTGCCAAAAGATAAAACATGCTTTCATATTTGCCATCATGCATATGAGCAGTAACACATGGGGGTTTTAAGAAAAGCCCGTGTTTACTAAATTATTTCTTTTCATTGCACATATCATCAGATTTACCATACCTGTAATTATGTCGGGGAAGTTGTTCACATCCCGTGAATGTTACTCCCCGAGATCGGCCACTATAAAGAGAGCTCACAGTTGTAACACCCCTAGAGCCATCCGGGAATATTACAGCACCGTGGGCCCTGAAACGGAACCCACAAGGCTGAAAGACATTTTTACAAACATTTCAAATTCGCTTAAGCGACAATGACAGTAATATCTTTTAAAAATATTAAAAGACTCTATAACATCCATTTATCAGGTACCGTCGTAAAATCTCATTTGGAAGTACAAGGCTAGAATGCGAAAACTCACCAATTTAAAAATAGATGTTAAGCCACTGCTTACATGTACCGACAAAATAATTTCGAAACGATTCTCCGAAATAAACCCAAGTTCGCAAAATACTAGCAAGTCATTTTAAAACACACTCGCAGCGGATATGACAAATAATTGACAACTAGTCAAAATTCTTTGCACGACAAAAATGTAATACCCGAGATTCTCGGTTCCAGTTATTTTTGAATTTTTGTCGGTTGTACTGGTCATTTTGTTCTATGGACGATTTCTTGGTACGGCATGATGTACCGTGTTGTGATATTCGTTGGGTACGACTTATCATTGCATAAGTCGAGCTAATCGTATGTCCTATTTTATTATTATGCCTCTTCTTCCGGATCGTTGTTGTGGTCCTATCGTAATTTTCGGATTGTGCCGGAATTGTTTTTGCAACCGGAAGTTTTGCTGGCCGGACCTGTACGAAACGGTGGTGAAAACGGCACTGCCGAGCGCCGTGTCCTGTGATGGGTCAGCCAGGCTAGCAATCTGCCGAGACACGGCCGAGACACCCGCGCAAGTTTTGCGCCGGGTGATGCGCCGTGTCGGACACGGTCGAGAAACATGCACATGTGTCTTGCGCTAGGTGTTGCGCCGTGTCGGTCAGGTCGTGTACTGACCCGCAACCCGGCAGTAAACACGGCGCTAGTTGGGCCGTTTGTTGCGCCGTGTTCCGCGCAGGTATAAATATGGTCGAGCAGTTGGGTTTCACTTATTTTTCTCATTTCGTCTTTGATCCTTCCGCAGCCAAGTCTTGGGAAATTCAAAGTCAAGTTGTTAAACTATTATTCCAAGAAGTTCCTGAGTCCATACCATCGATTAATCCTTCCATAACTTGCTCCGATCGATCAAATCATGGTAAGTTTTCTTAAAATCTGGTTTTAGGGATTTTGTTCGATTTTGTCCGTTTAATCCGAAATAACTTAGAATAGTGATGGATTGATGATTTTTAAGCTGTATTATATCGAATTCATTGTTTTTCCACAGTTGGATTGCCGAGGATTCGTCGTTTTATTGAGTTTCTAATCGACACCCTGAAGGTGTTCGATAAATGTCACAAAGGGGATTCGGGCATCCTACGATTATTATTCCTCGTTCGATCGTTAATTTATTTATGCTATGATGTTAGGGTCAGGTTCCTTGTGAAGAACTCGAGTCGGAACTCTTCTATTCGTCGTTTTCCTCAAGCTTCCCAATCGATTGTGTTATTATTGTTCCGTCTGGAGAATTGTAGATGTTTGAGGTTTCCCGATTGATCCGTGTTCGTCGAAGTGTCCGTTATCAATTATCGAGGCAAGTATCTTGCCCATACGTTATGTGTTTTGTGGATATAATGGTTGCTAATCGACGATATGTGCTAAATGGATGTTTATAACCATTTTCAAAAGAATCGGTATATTTACCATCATGGTTTTCTTAAAGATGACTCGTACATTCCGTGAATTAATGTGCTCAATTGAATATCTGTGCTAGTGTTGAGTATAGGATTGCCTTACTTTCATGTGATGCCACTATATATGATTATGTCGTCGGTAAATTTGGAGTTCAATCCTTTTGTTAGGATGTGTGCGTTGAGACCTGCAGTTGTGTGTGAATATGTGAGCTTGTGTGGTATTTGTTGTGCCGTTCGGTGCTGTTTGGATGGTGTGTTTCCCTGTTGACTGTATTAGTTCTGGGTCATGAGTATGTGTTGGATAATTTGACCATTCTAGCAAAATACCTCGACATATATATATATTGTGATTTGACTCTTGAGGATTGTGGTTTTGGAATGTGAACTGATGAGAGTTGCGAGGTTGTTCTCGGGTACTCTCACTCGGGGTTGACTCAACGGGGTCACACGGGGATCTGGTGGCTTAGCGGCTGGACCGGGTCGTGAGGGTTACTTTCGAGTGGACATTCTCAACTGGGGTTGCTCGACGGGGCGCACAGGGACTTGGCCGAGTGGTCTTGCGCGAGAATTGCCAGAGTTTTTGTAATAATGATTAATTGTGATATGTCCGGAGTATCAAAATTCGTGGTGCCTGAGGTCGACAGACATTGTATATTTGTAACACCACAAACTAGGCGGCTATTACAGTGCCGTGGACCCCCAATTGGGACCCACCAAGCGAATGAAAAATAATGATTTAAATAATATAACTGTAGTACCGAACCACATTATATTACCAAATTACTCCGATGAGGATTTTCAAGTACAATACACCCAGGAATACAGAATACATATATATTTCATATGAAGATGAAATATACAACATTGAATAAAATGAAAATCCAAACGGAAAGTGCAGTGGAAAATACATACGAAGAAAACATGAATAACTGAAAGGACCGGGGCCCCCTACTATTATCACTGGGACTCCTCGCCGTCAACATTCTCTTCCCATGCCTTTGCCTTGCCATGACCTAAAAACAACATCCCCAACGGGGTCAGTTACACAAAACAACAATCCTCAAGAGTTGAACAAATACAATAATCACATGTCTTAGTTATGAAATGAGTGATGAAACAGGGGCATCATAGTTTGCCCGAAATGGGACGTGCAAATGCACAAGTAGTCGAGTGTCCGGTACCCCGTATATACACACGCCACTTGGCACAGTCTAATGTGTACGGATACCCACATATACACATGACCATAGTGTGCCCGACCAAAAATTCCACACGTATACCATCCGGCAAGCAATACGATCCCGGAAGGTCACAAGAACAAAAGTGACCATGATGAATAAGAATGAATAGAAATCCGACAAGGACCAAGAATGACTCACCGAGGTGAAATAATGGCGCAATGAATGATAGCTCAAATGAAATGATTGGAACCATCGTTCCTCATGAATTGAATGATTAGTTTGATAATTACAAGTATCAACATGATTGATATATTATGCATGAATTACATGTATGAGTGAACAACAACGAAAGGAATGATTATCCTTTTAACCGAGCAAGAATTTACTTGCCTGGAATTAGATGAAATGGTACGAATGCCGAGGTACCAAGGTTGAAGGGAAACGACAACTCCGAACCTAAATGAGTTCGTAATCAATTATCAATAATCTATCGGCAGGAAAATAAGTTGGAATCCACCCGAAAAAATACTACCCACGATTCATGTATTCTGTTAATGAAATATCTAGATGGTGAAACACACCCTACCATCCCAAATACTCAACAATTTCAGAAAATACACCAATAAATCCATGGGAGCACATGTATCCAAGGTAGATAATCCATACTCAACATATTCCAACACCATAGCAAGCTAACTCGAAGAGATCAGAAGGAAAACACCCAAATCCCGAAATTCTAGGGTTAGACAATGTTTACCTTTATTTGGAGTGGAGGATAGGATTAAATGTTGAATAATCTGAACTAGAAGCTTGAAGATGTTAATGGATGATAGCAGATCGAAGAGATATTCACAAATCGTCCCAAATCACCCGGAATCGCCCAAGGAAGGAGGAGAAATTGAAAAATGACGAAATGGGGCGGAAATGTCCTATTTATACTAAACCCAGCTTAGCGTGCGCTAGCTTTTGATATTAGCATGCGCTAGCGGGTTAACCGGGTAGTCCAGTGAACTCTGTCTACCTCGTTAGCATGCACTACATACTTGGTAGCATGCGCTAATACCTTCCTCTTAGCGTGCGTTAACCGAGCCTAGCGTGCGCTACTTGATAGTTGGCGTCCGGAAAATGGGAGTCCAAAACCTACTGTCCACTGCCTGCTCAAGCCTTAGCACCCGCTACTACGACTGCTTAGCGTGCGCTACTAATACAGCTAGCGTACACTATTTTCCACTCATAGCATGCCCTACAAATTCTCCAATTCAGTCCAGTACCTTCTGGACTGTCTTCCTCAATTGCACTAGCGTGCATTAATGCTGAACGATAGCGTGTGCTACCAGTAATCAATTAGCGCTCGCAAAAAAGAGTACGTAGCGTGCGCTACTCCTCACACATAGCCTACCAAAAAATGATGATAATTATAAAATTCTCGTCTCGATTCTCAACGAAGGACGAATGGTAATTGATACACAGTTCAAAATACGCCGAGCGGTGAACACAATGAAACAATATGAATGATAAATGTTTATTAATTAGTGAAAAATTACTTAGTGACAATTACTGAATGATAATAAATGAATTCGCAACCGGGTATTACATACCCCCCCTAAAAAGAGTTTCGTCCTTGAAACTAAGGGTCAAACAACTCGGGATAACTCTTCCACATACTGTTCTCGGTTTCCCAAGTAGCCTCTTCGATTTATTGTCTAGAACACTAAATTTTAACCAAAAGAATCGCTTTGTTCCTAAACTGTTTGATTCGCCGCTTTAAGACTCGTACAGGATGCTCCTCGTACATATGATCATCTGCGATCTCGAATTCATTGAACTGAAGTATATGACTCGGGTCGCCAACATACTTCCGCAACTGAGAGACGTGAAACACATTATGAACTCGGCTCAAAGCCGGAGGTAAAGCCAATCGATAAGCCAGACTGCCTCCTCGATCCAAAATCTCAAATGGTCCAATGAATCTCGGACTAAACTTTCCACTCTTCCCGAAATGGAAACACCTCGACTCGGGGATAACTTGACCAAAACGTGTTCACCTACCTCGAACTCTAATGGTCAACGACGATTATCTGCATACAATTTTTGTCGACTCTGAGTGGTCAACAAACGACTCCTGATCAACGCTACCTTCTTGCGGGTGGCTATTAGCATATCGGGCTCAGTGCCGATTGATTCTGATAAGTCATCCCAACACAAGGGAGATCGACAACAACAATTGTATAAGGCCTCGTAAGGTGCCAACTTAATCGAAGCATGTCAACTGTTGTTGTATGTGAATTCAATCAACGGTAGTTGGGCTTCCCAATCATCTTTACAATCGAGAACACAAGCCCTCAACATGTCCTCCAATGTCTGAATAGTTCGATCTGATTGTCCGTCAGACTGAGGGTGAAAAGCTGTGCTGAAAATTAGTTGAGTTCCCATGGCACGATGAACGGATTTCCAAAAATGTGACACGAATCGCCCGTCACGATCATAAATGATACTCTTAGGGGTACCGCAACCTCAAGATTTCCTTAATGAATAATTGGGCAAGTCTCTCGGGACCCCACGTATCCTTGATCTCCATAAAATGAGTTGACGTATTTAAACGGTCCACAATTACCCAAATTGTATTCATGCCTCGGCGACTCGTTGGAAAACTCGTGATGAAGTCTATTGAAATATCCTCCCACTTCCACTCTGGAATAGGCAGCGGTTTAAGCATACCCGCCGGTCGCTGATGTTATATCTTGACTTGCTGACAGGTCAAACATCTCGAAATAAATTCTGCCACTTCTCGCTTCATATTACTCCACCAATAATTTTGTTTCAAGTCTTTGTACATTTTGCTAGACCCGGATGAATGGAATAAGGGGTAGCATGAGCTTCTCTCAAAATAGAGCTTTTTAACTCATCATCTGCCGGAATGCATAACCGGTTCTTAAATCGCAAAAGTCCATCCTTGTGAACCACAAATCCAGGGGCTTTCCCCTGAGCCACATCCTCTCGAATGCGCAATAAAAATGGGTCTGAACCCTGTTTCATTCTGACCGCCTCCTCCAGTGGCGATGAAATCTCTAACATACAAAGTTTCCCTCGCACTCGCTGTAACCAGACCTCGATCTCGGGTCTTAGGAATTCCTATTGAAGTTCCTTCTGAGCAGTCAAACGAGCAAGCATTTGCTCCTAAACAGACTTACGACTCAAGGCGTCAGCGACGACGTTCGCCTTACCCGGGTGGTATTGTATCTCAATATCATAATCTTTAATCAGTTCCAACCACCATCTCTATCGCATGTTTAACTCCTTCTGAGTAAATATATACGTCAAACTGTTATGATCAGTGAAAATCTGACAAGTGACGCCATAAATATAATGACGCCAAATCTTCAACGCGAATACCACGGCCGCTAGATCCAGGTCGTGGGTCGGATAATTGACCTCATAAGGCCTCAGTTGCCGCGAAGCATAGGCAATAACTTTCCCGTTCTACATTAGTACACATCCAAGACTGTGTCCGAACGCGTCGCTATAAACCATGAATCCTTCCGTCCCTTGTGGTAAAGAAAGGACACGTGCTGAAATTAAATGGCTCTTGAGTTCCTCCAAACTCTGCTGACACGTGTCACACCATGTATATTTATTATCCTTCCGCAAAAGGCTCGTCATAGGTTGAGTGATTTTAGAAAATCCTTCCACAAATCTCCTGTAATAGCCTGCTAATCCGAGAAAGCTTCGGATTTCCTTAACATACTTCGGAGGTTGACAATCTCGGATAGCCTCCGTCTTCTGAGGGCCGACACGAACCCCGTCTAATGAAATCACATGTCCGAGAAGCGTCACCTCGGACATCCAGAACTTGCATTTGGAAAATTTCCCATAGAATTGCTCTCGTCTAAACACGTCGAGGACCTGATGAAGGTGAAGTTCGTGCTCCTTCTGGTCACAGGAATAAATCAAAATGTCATCTATGAAAATAACCACAAACTGATCTAAATAGTTGATGAAAACTCGGTTCATCAGCTCCATGAATACCGTAGGTGCATTCGTTAACCCAAACGGCATCACTACGAAATCGTAGTGCCCATAGCGTGTTCGAAACGCTGTTCTTGCGATATCCAACTCTCGAATTCGCAACTGATGATACCCAGATCTTAAATCGATCTTGGAAAATGCTGAAGCTCCCTAAAGTTGATCTAAGAGATCATCGATGCGGGATAGGGTATATTTATTCTTGATCGTCACCCGGCAGCTCCCGATAATCAATGCCAAGCGAAATGAACCATCCTTATTCTTACCAATTAACACCGGTGCTCCCCACGGGGATGCACTCGGTCGGATATAACCTTTCTCGATCAATTCCTCCAGTTGATTCTTTAGATCCTGCATTTCGATCAGGGCCATACGATATGGCGATTTCGAGATTGGGAACGTACCAGGCTCCAACTCTATCGTGAATTCAACATCTCTATGTGGAGGTAAACTCGGTAACTCGTCTATAAATACATCAGCGTATTCTCTCACTACAAGGATATCCGACAACATCACTGATGATTTCTCGGTCTTGGTCATATAACACCAATAAGCGACACACCCCTAATTAAGTATTACTGCTTTCATCATATTAATAACTCTTCCGGAATGGTTGGGGTTACCCACCTGAAATACACACTCGACTACATCATCTGAAATGATAGTGACCATACGCTTACGGACACTAAGGATGGCATCATGATGATCCATCCATCAATACCCAAAATTACATCGTCCTTAGGTAAGTCCACCACGATTAGGTCTGCCAGCCATTCACGGCCCTCTAGCTGAACCGGACAATTCTTAACTTGACTATTTCCGATAATTCTTCTACCGTCTGGTAGACCAATGACATAAGGTTCGCAACTAGTAGCACTATCCAGATGTAGTCTACTCAAACATGAGTCGGAAATGAGTGCGATGCGCCAGTATCAAAAAGGGTACACATATGTTGAGATAAAATTTCGAGTGTACCTAAGATCATTCGGGCCTCCAGATCATCGGTCCTCTTCATCTCGTAAATTCGGGGCTTGCCGGCCCCTGAACCAGATGCTCTTGTCTGATAAGTATGGGCTCTGCCTTTATTTGCTCTCGTCGTCTTAAACGATGTTGACTGAGTAGGAGCCTGTTGAGTTTGAGTGGTTTAATTCTGCATCGTCTCCATCAGACGTGCCATCTGAGTCATTTGGGCCATCATGCCCTGCATAAATATGAATGGGTCAACCCGAACGCCTTTTGATTCGGCTGAATCTCGGGTACGACTCCCTGACAGTGAATACTTATCGACCGGTGAGTGAGTAGCATCGCCAGCTGAGTTGGCAGCATCACTGCCTGTTGAACTAATGACTTCGCACGAGCTCTGGGGTTTCGGCCCGCACCGCGGCCTCTTCCCCTGCGTCCTCTGACAGCTCTATCCATACTGAAGTAGGAAAGTCGCATGATAATTATAGATCTCGCATGTATATCATATTATGATTATGTTACGGAATGATAATAATGAGCATACGCGCTCTAACACGATGAACGCATGAAGGATCAACTGAGGTGACATGATTATCTAATAAAATTCTTGAAATGATTATCTTGAACAAGTTAACAAGATTGGTAATACGATCCACAAGATCAACAACTGAATAATGAGATTGACCGAGTGATTAATGATTTAACATGAATCAGCAGGATCCAAAAGAAAATGATGAATGAGGATTTTTGTCTGATGAATTATGAATGAATTGATTCTTATTGCCAGAAACTATACCATGGAGTCAGAAATCATACCGTTATTTTGGTCAGGGGGGCTTGGCGCTTACACAGGTCACACGTGACGCGAAACTCCAATGATACTAGTGTGATGAATGATGATTTTAATGAGACATGACTCGGAAGGGTAGTATTCAAAACCAAGCTCTCCGATACCAACTCTGTAACACCCCAAACTAGGTGGTTATTATATTGTCGTGGACCCCCAACTGGGACACACCAGGCGAATGAAAAATAATGATTTAAATAATATAAATGTAGTACCGAACCACATTATATTACCAAATTACTCCGATGAGGAGTTTCAAGTACAATACACCCAGGAATACAGAATACATATATATTTCATATGAAGATGAAATATACAACACTGAATAAAATGAAAATCCAAACGGAAACTGCAGCGGAAAATACATATGAAGAAAACATGATTAACTGAAAGGACTGGGGCCCCCTACTAGTATCACTGGGACTCCTCTCCGTCAACATTCTCTTCCCATGCCTTTGCCTTTCCATGACCTAAAAACAACATCCCCAACGGGGTCAGTTACACAAAAAACAATCCTCAAGAGCTGAACAGATACAATAATCACATGTCGTAGTTATGAAATGAGGGCTGAAATAGGGGCATCATAGTACACCCGAAATGGTACGTGCAAGTGCACAAGTATTCGAGTGTATGGTGCCCCATATATACACACGCCACTTGGCCTAATTAGTCTCACGGAGGCACGTTACCATGTGCACAGTCCAATGTGTCCGGATACCCGCATATACAAATGACCATAGTGTGCCCGACTAAAAATTCCACACGTATACCATCCGGCACACAATACGATCCCGAAAGGTCACAAGAACAAAAGTAACCATGATGAATAAGAATGAATAGAAATCCGACAAGGACCAAGAATGACTCACCGAGGTGAAATAATGGCGCAATGAGTGATAGCTCAAATGAAATGATTGGAACCGTTGTTCCTCGTGAATTGAATGATTAGTTTGATAATTACAAGTCTCAACATGATTGATATATTATGCATGAATTACATGTATGAATGAACAACAACGAAAGGAATGATTATCCTTTTAACCGAGCAAGATTTTACTTGCCTGAAATTAGATGAAATGGTACGACCGCCGAGGTACCAAGGTTGAAGGGAAACGACAACTCCGAACCTAAACAAGTTAGTAATCAACAATCAATAATCCATCGGCAGGAAAATAAGTTGGAATCCACCCGAAAAAATACTACCCACGATACATGTATTCCGTTAATGAAATCTCTAGATGGTGAAACACACCCTACCATCCCAAATACTCAACAATTTCGGAAAATACACCAATAAATCGATAGGAGCACATGTATCCAAGGTAGATAATCCATACTCAACATATTCCAACACCATAGCAAGCTAACTTGAAGAGATCAGAAGGAAAACACCCAAATCCCGAAATTCTAGGGTTAGACAAAGTTTACCTTGATTTGGAGCGGAGGAGAGGATTAAATGTTGAATAATCCGAACTAGAAGCTTGAAGATGTTGATGGATGATAGCAGCTCGAAGAGATCTTCACAAATCGTCCAAAATCGCCCAGAATCACCCAAGTAAGGAGGAGAAATGGAAAAATGATGAAATGGGGCGGAAATGTCCTATTTATACTAAACCCAGCTTAGCGTGCGCTAGCTTCTGATATTAGCGTGCGCTAGTGGGTTCACCGGGTAGTCCAGTGAACTCTGCATGCCTCGTTACAATGCGCTATGTACTTGGTAGCGTGCGCTAATGCCTTCCTCTTAGCGTGCGTTAACCGAGCCTAGCGTGCGCTACCCGATAGTTAGAGTCCAGAAAATGGGAGTCCAGAACCTACTGTCCACTACCTGCTCGAGCCTTAGCATGCGCTACTACGACTACTTAGCGTGCGCTACTAATACAGCTAGCGTACGCAATTTTCCACTCATTGCGTGTGCTACGAATTCTCCAATTCAGTCCAGTACCTTCTAGACTGTCTGTCTCAATTTCACTAGCGTGCGTTAATGCTAAAAGATAGCGTGCGCTACCAGTACTTAATTAGTACGCGCTAAAAAGAACACATAGCGTGCGCTAGTCCTCACACACAGCCTACCAAAAAAATGATGATAATGATAATATTCTCGTCTCGATTCTCAACAAGGTTGAAGGACGAATGGTAACTGATACACGGTTCAAAATACGCCAAGCGGTGAACACGATGAAATTATATGAATGATGAATGATTATTAATGAGTGAAAAATTACTGAGTGACAATTACTGAATGATAATAAATGAATTCACAACCGGGTATTACAATATTGAGTCTTGGTGTTTGGCTAGAATGGCATAAGAATAATGTATTATGTGTAATGTATCCTTGTAAGTGATTTGAAGTGGATGATTGGGTCGTGGACCCCGTGTTTTGTTAACGGATTTGCATTTTGGGAAATGAACTTTGGGGCTGTGACCCTAAGCGACTTTCGAGCAATTAAGAACATTTTAATTTCAAATGTTTTCAAAACTCCCGAGATTTGGAAGTGTTTTCAAAGTGCTTACTTGTTTCGTTTCTACTTTCAAGACTTGAACTATTTTAACTAAATGAAATATCTCGGGAAGTCTTCCGTTATATTCTCGGAATGTGTTGTGTATGGCTCATATTTGCAATTTATACTTGCACTAGCAAAACAGTGGAGTTTTGCTAACCCCCGAAGTATTCAGGGGGTGGATGTTTGTTCTGCATCCAGGTACATACAGGTTTTGGGAGCAAAACACAGGATCGGTGCGAAGGATGATAGAAGACAATGGTATTAATCACATGAAGACCGATTTTGGGTGCAGTCAATCGGAGTTCATTGTATGGTCTTTTCTGCTGTCGTACTTTTTGTTTATGAATGTATTTACTCTTTCATGGTTATGAGTCGAGATAGAAATGTATACTTTGATTTGTATGTCAGTCATAAAAGACCAAATCGGTCTATTGGTTCATTATTTTGTTATGTCGGTATGTAAGGTAGTGTGTTTTTTCAATGTCTAGCCTGGTGGGTCCTCACGGAGAGTGTATGCGGTGTGTAATATTCCCGTTTTGATTTCAGGGGTGTTACATTTATGGTATCAGAGATTAGGTTGCGGAAACCTAGGTCATCGGATCCAGTCGTGTAATGTTGGGTCTTGTCCTGTCAGATTGTGTCTGACTGATGTCGTGTCGCGACGCGTCGTCTGGGAAGTCGGTCGCATTAGTATCATGGTGCAGCCATCCTCTTCGTGCGATCTGTGGGTGTAAATCTCCCTACTTAATGTTGTGCCTTGAGCTGCACGAGCTAGTTGTGAGATTCAGTATTTTGGGGTATAGTTTAAATGTGATTTATGATTATGTGGCATATATTTGTTGATTCCCGTCTTATGCTAGAATGAAGAATGATATTGCTGAATGTATCTTCGTATAAACTATTTTTCTTGCAAGAATAACACCCTTGGAATTTTAAGTTTTCGAATGCTTTCGGGGAGTCACGTATTTTTTTTTAAAAATGTCCTCCAAGGGAGGAAAAAGTTTGATTTTCGTATGTTGACCTCAAGGTTGAAAGTTCTGAAAACTC
Source organism: Orobanche coerulescens (assembly GCA_033398695.1). Lineage (NCBI taxonomy): Eukaryota > Viridiplantae > Streptophyta > Magnoliopsida > Lamiales > Orobanchaceae > Orobanche > Orobanche coerulescens. The sequence continues at coordinate 144,240,637 of CM065809.1, read as the reverse complement.
GAATTATTGATAATTCTTTTCCATTGTGTACTATAAGTTTTCCAAACACGAGTTTGAAACTCAAATGAGGTCTACAAAATATACTCAAGACGTGACTCTCGTTTGTAACCTTTTGAATTCATGAATGTTAGTCAGAAGATGTGTATTGATGATGTTATCGCCATTTTTGGGCAAGGGTGTCTAGTTTTATGATTAATATGGTAGTGTGAACGCCGAGTCATTCGGTATGTGCACGTTGAGATAACCATCCATGCTGAGAGGAGAAATTTCGATTTTGAATGATGATTGTCTTTTGATGGTTGCTTGTGAGATGTTGTAACTATGTGAATCGATGGCATTCAGACTCGTATATTGTTGCTTAATTGCAACCTTTGATTCTAGTATTGCCTTGTATATGTTTGCAATCGTGTTGTTAATTAGAGAAGTTAGCGCAGACGTATTACGAGGCTAACACGCGCTAACGTGGCATGTTTAGCGCAAGCTAATCTTTGTTGTAACGCGCGTTAGTGTGTTGGAGAACGTTTTCCTGAAAATTCCATAAAGATTCGATGGCTCGATTAATCGGCAGCTCCGTGTGTACTTTGAAAATTATTTGGAATTGGCGAGCCGGCCTCGGATTCTCAAATAAAACTTCGACGGTATTTGAAAGAGTTGTTTTAAAGTACATGTAGACATTTTGTAAAATGTTACCGTCATTGATTTTCATGTAGTGTTGGGAGGATTTTGAAAATGATTTCAACGTATTGTTGTATTTTCAAATAATTCGAGTACATTATTTTCAAAAAAATCTTTCACACCATAAAAATATTTTATTTAAAAAAAACAATACGATTTTTATTTTCAAAAATATATACTGAAAGATAAAAAATCTCACTCGATGTAAACTTCAAACTCAGATTTGAGAAAGTTTCATGTATTGATTAAAGTATGTATGAATGGTTTGATGACCTTGCGTGGTTACCTTGTTTGTTATTAACGGCGATGCTGGTGTGTAGTGGTGTGGTGGTTTTGACAATGCCGATTGCATAGAAATTATTGTTTTGCAAATGATTTTAAAATGAGACGGTTAAAGTCTGTTGTTTACAAGTTTGGAAGAAGCAACCCGAGGTACCAAAAATACTTTTAAAGTCTTATTTGGAATAGCATACAAATCCAAGGATTTTCAAATGATATCATTTAAAAGGATACCTTGTGTATTTTCTTATCAAGTTGTTATTAATTACCTTATGTGATATGTCATGCTGAGTTGGTACTTTAGCATTTATTTTTGCGAAGTTGTGCCATCGTATCGAGTGAGAATCCGCTTCGTATGTCAAGGGACAGAGGACGCGGTCGTGACCGCGGTACAGTTGATCATAGAGATCATATGCGGGACCAAGAGGATATGGCCGGGAAGGTTGCTATTCCATCACTTCGTTCTCGTTGTTTAGGTTTCGGGGATGAAACCTCTTTTAAAGGTGATATGATGTAATACCCATATTTTTTTTTGCTTCTGTTTCGTTCGACCGTATCGACTCAATTGTGTTGGTTGATGCTTCTGACCTTGTGTTGTTTCTCACCTTTGTCATTCGAGCGAGTTCTGATATTACCCCAAATTGATCTGTATATCGTTGCGATCTTTCCAAGTTCGGATCGATTTCCTGTGAACTGTGTGCGAAATTGCCACCTCGTGGTTCCTACAAGTTTATTGATGTCTTGATTTGAGATGTGAACTTCACAGTTGATCGTTTTTATTCGATCATTGCTATTCGCTCATCGTTGTCCAATCATTATTGTTTGATCTCGATCGAAATCATAATTATTGAACATCTAGGCTACTTCGAAATTTCCATAAGTGTTGGGAAATTGTCTTCGTATTTGATCTTCCAAACATCTGAGGTTATTGGAAATTACATTCTTGTTCAATGTTGGACTTGTGTTTTGGTTGTTGTACTGCTCGGATTTATCAACCGTAGTGGTTCATGTTCGTTGCTTTTCGTAAACATTCTTGCGTATTGAACCGGACTGCAGTAGCTCTGTACTGCATGGAGCTCTTGTGCGCTGTAAGTATCAGATAACGTGTGTTATCTAGAATTTCCTTGCTCTTGTTTTAAGTTTCGGGACGAAACTCATTTTTAGTAGGGTTGAATGTAAAACCCGAGATTCTCGGTTCCGGTTATTTTTAAATTTTTGTCGGTTGTACCAGTCATTTTGTTCTATGGATGATTTCTTGGTACGGCATGATGTACCGTGTTGTGATATTCGTCGGATAACCCCGAAGTTTCCTCTTTTGGTCATCTGCGAGGTCCTGCGGGTGGGAAAAAAGGCGCTCAGATCCGCAGCCTTAGAAGATAGACGGGTGGAACTCACCGAGATCAATCATCATGGTACGACTTATCGTTGCGTAAGTCGAGCTAATCGTATGTCCCGTTTTATTATTATTCGTCTTCTTCTGAATCGTTGTTGTGGTCCTATCATAATTTTCGGATTGTGCCAGAATTGTTTTTGCAACCGGAGGTTTGCTGGTCGGACCTGTACAAAACGGCGGTGAAAACGGCACTGCCGAGTGCCGTGTCCTGCGACGGGTCGGCCAGGCTAGCAATCTGCCGAGACACGGCCTAGACACACGCGTAGGTGTCTTGCGCCGGGTGTTGCGCCATGTCGGTCAGGTCACGCACTGACCCGCAACCCGGCGGTAAACACGGGGCTAGTTGGGCCGTGTTCCGCGCGGGTATAAATATGGCCGAGCAGTCGGGTTTCACTCATTTTCATCATTTCGTCTTTGATATTTCCGCAACCAAGTCTTTGGGAATTCAAAGTTATGTTGTTAAACTATTATTCCACAAAGTTCCTAAGTCCATACCATCGATTAATCCCTCTATAACTTGCTCCGATCGATCGAATCAGGGTAAGTTTTCTTAAAATCTAGTTTTGGGGATTTTGTTCGATTTTGTCCGTTTAATCCGAAATAACTTAAAATAGTGATGGATTGATGATTGTTAGGCTGTATTATATCGAATTCATTGTTTTTCCACGGTTGGATTGCCGAGGATTCGTCATTTTATTGAGTTTCTAATCGATGTCTTGAAGGTGTTCGATAAAATGTCACAAAGGGGATTCGGGCATTCTACGATTATTCTTCCTCGTTCTATCGTTAATTTATTGATGGTATGATGTTAGGGTCAGGTTCTTTGCAAAGAACTCGAGTCAAAACTCTTCCGTTCGTCGTTTTCTTCAAGCTTCCCGATCGATCGTGTTATTATTGTTCCGCCCGGATAATTATAGGTGTTCGAGGTTTCCCGATTGATCCGTGTTTGTCGGAGTGTCCGGTATCGATTATTGAGGCAAGTATCTTACCCATACATTATGTGTTTTGTGGATATAATGGTTGCTAATCGTCGATATGTGCTAAATGGATGTTTATAACCATTTTCAAAAGAATGGGTATAATACCATCATGGTTTTTTTAAAGATGACTCGTGCGTTCCGTGAATTAATGTGCTCAATTGAATATGTGTGCTAGTATTGAGTATAGGATTGCCTTACTTTCATGTGATGCCACTATGTATGATTATGTCGTCGGTAAATTTGGAGTTCAATCCTTTTGTTAGGATGTGTGCATTGAGACATGCGGTTGTATGTGAATATGTGAGCTTGTGCGGTATTGGTTGTGCCGTTCGGTGCTGTTTGGATGGTGTGTTTCCTTGTTGACGTATTAGTTCTGGGTCGTGAGTATGTGTTGGATAACTTGACCATTCTAGCAAAATACCTCAACTATATATATATATATATATATTGTGATTTGACTCTTGAGGATTGTGGTTTTGGAATGTGAACTGATGAGAGTTGCGAGGTTGTTCTCGAGTACTCTCACTCGGGGTTGACTCGACGGGGTCACACGGGGACCTGGTGGCTTAGCGGCTGGACCGGGTCGCGAGGGTTACTTTCGAGTGGGAATTCTCACCTGGGGTCGCTCGACGAGGCGCACAGGGACTTGGCCGAGTGGTCTTGCGCGAGAATTGCCAGAGTGTTTGTACTGATGATTAATTGTGATATGTCCAGAGTATCAGAATATTTGGTGCCCGTGGTCGAGAGACATTATATACTGAGTCTTGGTGTTTGGATAGAATGGCATAAGAATAATGTATTATGTGTAATGTGTCTTTGTAAGTGATTCGAAGTGGATGATTGGGTTGTGGAGTCCGTGTTTTGTTAACGGATTTGCATTTTGGGAAATGAACTTTGGGGATGTGACCCTAAGCGGATTTCGAGCAATTAAGAACTTTTCAATTTCAAATGTTTTCAAAACTCCCGAGATTTGGAAGTGTTTTCAAAGTGCTTATTTGTTTCGTTTCTACTTTCAAGACTTGAACTATTTTAGCTAAATGAAATATCTCGGGAAGTCTTTCGTTATATTCTCGGAATGTGTTGTGTATGGCTCGTATTTGCACTTTATACTTGTACTAGCAAAACAGTGGAGTTTTACTAACCCCCAAAGTATTCAGGGGGTAGATATTTATTCTGCATCCTGGTACATGCAGGTTTTGGGAGCAAAACACAGCATCGGTGCGAAGGATGATGGAATACAATGATACTAATCACATGAAGACCGATTTTGGGTGCAGTCAGTTGGAGTTCGTTGTATGGTCTTTTCTGCTGTCGTACTTTTTGTTTATGAGTGTACTTTACCCTTGCATGGGTATGAGTCGAGATAGAAATGTATACTTTGATTTGTATGTGAGTGATAAAAGAGCAAATAGGTCTATTGGTTCATTATTTTCTTACGTCAGTATGTAAGGTAATGTGTTGTTTCGATGTCTAGCCTGGTGGGTCCTCACGGAGAGGGTCTGCGGCGTGTAATATTCCCGGTTTGATTCTGGGGGTGTTACAAAAAATACTTTGCAGCGGAAAATGACAACTAGTCAAAATACTCGATTCTCACACGTCATAGCCAATATCCTCTAGGAAGCTCATCTCTTCACGACCGCTGCAAGCTCGATCTCCGAGTACCTAAAAATGAATCCCACGACAGGGTCACCCATAATATTCAACAATGATAACGATCACATTACGTCAATAATTACATACCACATTACATAGCAAGAATACTACCAATGTAATCTTACCGTCATAACCTTACCAATTCGTGATAATCCTTATTTAAAAAACCCTAACCTTATTGCATATCTCGTAATCTCACTAACACAATAAACTAGTACAAGAACATTTATAGTGTATCCCGAACAACAACCAAGATTCTCAAAGCATCATCATATGTCACCAATACGGAAATATTCCAACTCTGACCATTCCAATCCTTCGGATAACATTAGTAAATCTCACCACGATAATCGATTGTCCATTAAAAGACAAGTACCAATAAGGAAATACGAAACATACCTCAAGATACGCAATGCCAGATGAATCACGTCAGTCTAACCCGAGATCAGATCAATACACATACGGATATGGTCCTAGCACAAGACCTACAAATGCATACTCATATGACAACACCAATATGCTCAACAAGACAACAACAACAACAAGTCTCTCCTACAAGAAGAGTAACAATGCATGACACAACATGTCAACCTCAACATACTCAGGGTAATCCAACGATCCAGCGCACACAGCATTGATTCCCAAGATGATCCCGTCAGACCAACACTTGGTGAAAACCCGTCCAACGATCCAGCGCACATAGCATAGATTCCCAAGATGATCCCGTTGGACCAACACTTTGTGGACAAACAACTGTTAGGAGTATGCCCTCGAATGCCACTAAGAGTGATGTAACCGAGCTGATCGGTCACCAAGAACCGGGTTAATCTTAGAAGTTTAGCTAAGAAAACCCAAGATATATGAAGTACTCTCTTTTCTTTCTCTCTCTAAAAAATGCTGTATTCTCCCAGTGTCTCTTTTTGAGGAACCCCCCCTCTCCCTTTTATAGGAGGGAGGATGCCTTGTTATCTGGGATGATTCCTGGTTCCTAGAGAGAATCCCGGATATCCAGGGATTCAAGCTGCGATTTCCCATCCCCGGATTTCCGGGATTGCGAGGTATGGGCTCTCAATCCCCGGATTTCGGATTGCAGGTATGGGTTCTCGCACTCGGATCTTAGGGATTACGTCGGGTGAGTCAGGATCTTCTTTCCCAAGAGTCCAATGGTTCTTAGGTCGGCTCATCCCTATTCAAATCAGTAGTTCGGGAGGCCTTTGAGGTCGGCGACCTGTTATCGGATATCATAGGTCAGCGGGGGCCTCCGAGGTCGGCGCCCTTCTAACAGATGTCACAGCTAAAAGGGGCCTCCGAGGTTGGCGCCCTTTATCTTAACAGATATCACATCTAAATGGGGCCTCCGAGGTCGCGACCTTCTAAAGGACTTTGGGGTTGTAATCTCCTTATCTAAGAACCTAGGTCGGACCTTTATTGGTCCATATTTTAAACCGGGTTTTCAGTGAGCGTACATTCGACGTCCTATCAACCAGTCCCCCCTACTCTAGTCGAGCTGTAAGACCGAGTAGAGTAAGATTTGTTTACAACCGGACGACCTCGACGCAACTATCCTAGGGACTCCCATTCCCAGATAACGAGGCTCTTCGTACTTTGTGCGCTATAATTAACCTGTCTTTTCCTTTCCCTACCTCCAAGACGTCGCATCGGTGGCCGAAGCCAGGTGTCGACCTGCCATAGGTCGGCTAAGACGGCACCAAATCCCAGCCGTTCCTTCGGATAGGACATCGGACGCTCCAGATCGTCCCTATCCTCCTCGGTTTTCGCCCCTCCCCCCTATAAAAGGTCTTCTTCTTCTTCCTTCCCCACTTCCGCGATTTTACAACCTCCATCTCTGGTGCAAAAAATTCCCAGGCAACCCTAGCAATCGCAGCTATCTACCCCCGGCGACAAGTTTGCTCCACCTTTCTCCGGCGAACTTCCACCCAATCCCATGGGTATGTTCATCTAAACATCTTTAGCTTTTTGATTTGTTTTACACATATTTTTCCTTTTCTTCTTCCTCCTCTTTTCCTCAAGTTATGTCGTCTGCTTCGGATTCCCAAAATATTTCCGGCGAGTCGGCCGTGAACTCTTTTTTGGGGGGTCTTTCCTCTTCTGATGGGGATTCGGGGGGTAGGTCGGGGCGAGCTACTGGTTCCTCCCTCCGCCTTAGGGATGAACCTTTAGGTGACGTAGACTGGTCCGAGCTAGGTGACATCCCCCCCTCTGGCATCCCCCTAATCGTTGTAGATCATCCTTCCCCTCCCCGCGACGAGGTAATCGTGACCGCCTTTTAGCCGACCCTATCAGACGGTTGTAGGGGCGACTCGAGTTCTCCCTCCCCATCCTCTATCGAGGACTAGCCCGGCTACCGGCTAGTTTTATAAGATTTCTTAGGCTTCCACCGGGGTGGGAATTTGTCACACCTCGTGCTAGTGACACCCCGATCATCCCCCTCCGGTCATATTACAGTTTGTGGACTGTGAGCAAAGGGTCTCCGCTTCCCACCCCATCCCTTTCTTGTCTCTCTCTCCACTAAATACAATCTTCCCTCAACCAGCCTTCCTAACTCCTTTCGCTACATGGTAGGTTTTCTCGTCTTGTGTCATTACAGCACAAGAGGAACCCGACTGAGCTTTTCTATTTTTGCTTCTGCCAAAGAGTTTTAAAGGCTCTTTTACTTGACCTCCAAACGAAGCCCGTTTTCACCCACCTCCTCCAATGTGAAGGACTGGAGGTCCCGCTTCTTTTCCTTCGGCTCCCACATCCGATTCCCCGGGGCTTTCCTACGCAATGGACGCAGCTACCCGAGCCGTGATCCTATTCCCAGGCGTAGTTCCGTTCGGCCGCGTGGGTCGAGAAAGTTCGGAATGGAATGCCATTCCCTATAATGCTTTCCACCGACGCAATTCCATGATCTTCTGCTCCATTGTGGGCTGAGCTCGAATCCCTACCCGGCTATCCCGACATCGGTAGGCTTTATCTATGTATATATTTTTTTAGATCTTTGTTATTTTTCTTTTCGTTGTTTCCTTGACCGCTTGTATCGCTTTTTGTAGATCGATTCATGCGAACTCGCCCGGATGCCTCCAAGCCACCGAACCAAACAAAGCGAAGGTTCCTAAGTCGACGAGTCCTCCCAAGGAGAGGGCGAGGGCTGCCCAAGGCCAAACGGAAGGCTCCTGCTCGCCCCAAGTCCGGGGTAATTCTTCCATCCGATCTGGCTCCTACCTTGACCACCGGACGAGGCTCTGCGAGCTCGTCTCGGCGGCCTTCAGTCACTCGGAGGGCCTCTTCTCCTAGCTCCTCGCTTCCAAACGGCCAAGGCCGCGGGTCCTCCGATCCGACTATGGAGACTCTTCTCCGTTGCAAGGAGTTTAATAAATTTCTCCTTATTTTAGCTCCATGGTCCCGGCTAAGGATAAGTCAGTTACGAGACGCCGAGGAGGACCCTAAATTCGACGCTATGATGATGTACTTCGGGAAGGTATTCCCCTTTTCGCCTTCATACTTCTTTTGGTTATGTTTATGTTTTTTATTACCTTCTGCCGACCTGATATAACTTCTTGTGCAGTTTTTTGCCACCTTCGTGACCTTTGCCGAGGATCACAAGCTCGGTGCTACTTCTTCTTCACAGCTCACCCAGACGCAAGCCGATCTGGCGGCCGCCCTGGCGGATAATTCTGACCTTTCGGCCCGACTTCAGGAGAGGGAGTATCGCTTGGATGCTGCCCTTAAGAAAGAGTCCGAGAGGGAGGCGGTTTTAGAGCGGGCCCAGATGGCCAATGTTCAGCTAAACACCGAGTTGAAATTTTGGAAGACCATGTCTTCGGCTGAAACGGAGAAGGTGGGCCAGCTCGAGGCTCAGTTGTCGGCAGCTCGGGCCGAATCCGAAAGGATAGCTCAACTTGAGGCACGGGCGAAGGCTGAGCTGGAGAAGGTTGCCGACCTCGAAGCTCAAGCTAGGGCAGCATCGGAACAAGTGACCCTGCTGGAGACTCAACTAGCCGAGGCTAGATCCGAGGGATCGTCTTACGAGCGCGGGTGACGGATGGCCAACGTCGGTTCCTAACTAGTGACGTTGGTCACTCTTTTCTGGAGGCCTACCGTTCTGCCCTCCTGGCCCGGTATCATAATTCCACCGCCTTCCTGGTTAAACTAGCCCCAGCTGCGACGCAATATTTTGATTTTGCTCTGACCCGTGCTCGCGAGCGGCCTAGCTTCATTGGGCTTTTCGAGCTGGACCGAGATGCGGCTTTGGACGGGGCTCCCGTTCCTTCGGGTTGGTCCGGGGACGTGGAAGAATCCCCGGAGGCGGCCTGGTGGAAGGACGCCCTTGAGGAGTCCCTAAAGGAATCCGGCTTAGACTTGGAGCTGCCTTCGGATCCTCCCAGTTCACCTATCAAGGCCAATACTCCTAGTCCCGAGGTGGTTGGGACCGATCGTGATGCTTCTCCTCCGCCTTCAGAGCCCGTAGCTTAGTGTAGACAATGTGTATTTTTCTTCTATTTTTTTATCTTATTTGTCTTGCAATGACCATTTTGAATGACAACTTTCGAGTTGAATATACTTTGGGTTTGTGTGCTTTTTGAGTTTGAATGACAACAAAGTTGATATAGCTCGGTATTGCTTGTAACCTTAGTGTATCTCGTACTGTTTGTTTTGATACAACAAAGTCGATACTGCTCGATTGCTTGTAATCTTAATGTATCTAGTGCCTATTTGTTTTGATACAACAAAGTCGATCTGACTCGGTAACCCCATTTTAAAATTTGAAAATTCCTGAATGTAATCCGATCAGTTTGACTTAATCCTTTCACCGATTTTTAGTGTAAGTTGGGTATTTCCTTTAGTCATAGTTTCATAGGTCGGTTCGCCTTTACTCGGATCTGGAGACGTTTCGCCTATTCAGATGTCAGAGGGTGGTTCACCCTTACTCGGATCTGGAGGCGTTTCGCCTATTCAGATGTCAGAGGACGGTTCACCCTTACTCGGATCTGGAGGCGTTTCGCCTATTCAGATGTCAGAGGGCGGTTCACCCTTACTCGGATCTGGAGGCGTTTCGCCTATTCAGATGTCAGAGGGCGGTTCACCCTTACTCGGATCCGGAGGCGTTTCGCCTATTCGGATGTCGAGGGCGGTTCACCCTTACTCGGATCCGGAGGCGTTTCGCCTATTCGGATGTCGAGGGCGGTTCACCCTTACTCGGATCCGGGAGGCGTTTCGCCTATTCGGATGTCGAGGCGGTTCACCCTTACTCGGATCCGGAGGCGTTTCGCCTGTTCAGATGTCAATTCTAGCTTTACTTGATCAACACATTCAGAGATATATTTTTGTAATAGACTTTCATTAAAACAACATAAGCTTTTTTCCACATCTCTTCACACAAAATACTTTTTTAAGTGACATATGTTCCAAGGTCTTTTGATGAGACGCCCTCCATATCCTCAAGCTCGTAAGCTCCTCCTGCGTAAATTCGGATTACTTTGTAAGGGCCCTCGATTCGGTTCCAGCTTTCTGTTTTTCGAGGGCATCGCCGCCTAAGCACCAAATCACCGACTGAATTGTCTCTTCTTGACTCTTTGTCATGAGCCGCTTTTGTCGCTTTTGTATCTTTGATTCGTGCGCCGCGCTTCCCTCCTTACTTCTATAGTATCTAACGCCTCCTTCATTATTTCCTCGTTCTCCTCCTCGTTGAACCATCGAACCCGATGGGACATTTCTCCGACTTCTGCGGGGATGACGGCCTCGGACCCGTAGACCATACTGAAGAGTGTTTCTCCTGTTGACGATCTAGGTGTGGTCCTGTACGACCATAGTACCGAGCTAAGTTCATCCACCCATCCTCCTCCCACTTTGTCCAAGCGGGTTTTTATCCCCTGCAAGATTATTCTGTTAGTTACCTCTACTTGCCCATTAGCTTGCGGGTGAGCAACCGCAGCGAACCTTTGCTTGATATGCATACCCTCGCACCAGGACTGGGTTCTCTTCCCATTGAATTGGGTTCCATTATACGAGATGAGTATCTGGGGCGCTCCGTACCTGCAGCAAATATTGTTAAACAGGAAACTTATGATTCTTTGCTCGGTTATGGTGGCCACAGGCTCGGCTTCTACCCATTTGCTGAAGTAGTCTATGGCTATTATTAAAAACTTTCTTCCTCCCGAGCCAGGTGCAAATTGTCCCATGATATCAATTCCCCATTTGGCGAATGGACAGGGCGCTCCCATGGTGATCATATCCTCATTTGGGATATGAATTAAGGGTGCGTGTACGACATTTTGGCATCGCTTAACCATTTCCACTGCTTTCCTGCTCATCGTTGGCCAAAAGAAACCAGCCCTTAGCGTTTTGCTAATCAGCGCTCTTCCTTTGGTATGGTCTCCGCAGCACCCTTCATGGATTTCTTCCAATACACTTCGCCCCTCTTCTTCCGAGATGCATCGTAGGTATGGCCCAAGGTAGGACCTCTTATATAGCTCATCGGTAATGCAGCAGAACCTTGCTGCTCTTCGCACAATTTTCATTCTTTCTTCTCTCTCCTTGGGTAATTCTGCCCTTCTTAGGTATGCCAATAGAGGGGTTCGCCAATCTACAATCTCATTCACCTCCATCACCTGTTTCATGATGCTACTGGCCGCTCCTGGAATCGCATCTGTCGCGAGCGGCAATCCACTAAGGAGCTTCCCATCTTTGCTAGGTAATCAGCTTTTGCATTCTCCGACCTAGGGATATGGATTAACTTCCATTCCCCTAGTTTTTTGGCAGCCTCTTTTACTTCCTCCACATACTTCTTCATCCGATCTTCATTTATCTCAAATTTTCCTTCTACCTGTTGTGTGACCAGTTGGGAATCAGAGTAGGCAATGAGTCGTCGTGCGCCCAAGTCTATTCAGCCTCATTGTTAGATGCCCTGAAATCGAATTTTATGGCGTACTCTAATTGCTCACCTTCCGGGGTAGTGAGGATTATTCCTGCCCCAGAACCACTGGTTGTCGCCGATCCATCCACATGCAACAGCCACTGTCCTTCTGGTGGCGATGGCATGGCCCCCTCTTGGATAAAGTCTGCTAGGGCCTGAGCTTTAATCGCCGTTCTCGGCTCATACTCCATGTCGTACTCCCCCATTTCCACCGCCCACTTCACCAGACGACCTGACACATTAGGTCGCCCTAATATCTCTCTCAAGGGCAAGTTGGTTCGCAATTTTATCCGATGGGCTAGGAAATAGGGCCTCAACCGCCTGGCCGTAACCACTAACGCCAGCGCCCCTTTTTCTAGCTCGGAGTAATTCCGTTCGCTCCTTGCAAGATTCGGCTCGTATAATAAATGGGCTTTTGTTTATTCATTTCTTCTCTTAGCAAGACCGAGCTCACCGCTCCTTCTCCCACGGATAAGTAGAGTACAAGATCCTCTCCTGGTACCGGTTTGGTGAGTAGAGGCGGCTCGCCAAATACTCTTTCAATTTTCCGAATGCCGTTTGTGCTTCCGGGGTCCATTCAAACTTGTTCCCTTTTCTTAAGAGTTTAAAAATGGGAACCCTTTCTCGGCCGAGCGTGATATGAAACGGCTCAGCCTGCTATTCTCCCCGTTAGTATCTGGATATCCTTTATGTTTTTGGAGGATTCATTTGCAAGACCGCCTTGACCTTCTCCGGGTTGACCTCGATTCCTTGCTCTGTGACCATATACCCTGGAATTTTCCCGATTTGACTCCAAAACAACATTTTGATGGGTTGAGTTTCATTCCGTATGTGCGGAGGTTCTCGAACGTCTCTTCTAGGTCCCTGATATGTTCTCCTGCCTTCACACTTTTTACTAGCATATCATCTACGTATACCTCCATGTTTCTGCCGATTTGGGATTTAAAGATTCTGTCGACCATCCTCTGATATGTAGCTCCTGCATTTTTCAATCCAAAAGGCATGCGTACATAACAAAAAGTTCCCTTTGAAACCACAAAACTAACCCTTTTTCTGTCCTCGGGTGCGAGAGGAATTTGATGATATCCTTGGGAAGCGTCCATCATACTGAGTAACTCGCACCCTGAGGTTGAATCCACCAGCTGATCTATGCGGGGCAGCGGGTAGTGATCCTTGGGACATGCTTTATTTAGGTCCCGGAAGTCCATGCACATCCTCCACTTCCCCGGGCCCTTCCCTACCATCACGGCATTGGATAGCCACTCCGGAAACTGGATTTCCATTATGTGCCCAGCTCGGAGGAGCTTATCAACCTCTTCCCCAATGACCCCATCCATCTCTGGCCCGAAATGCCTCCTCTTCTGCTTTACTGGTCTTACGGTGGGGTCGATGTTCAACCTGTGCTCGGCAACTGCTGGGCTGATTCCCACCAGATCCTCAGCTGTAAACGCGAAAATGTCCACGAATCTTCTTAGCGGTGATGAGGCCTTCCCTTATTCCATCGTCCAAACGACTCCCCATGAGAGTATTTTTTTACGGCTTTCCCGAACCAATTCTATTTCTAGCAACTCCTCGTTGGGCTTGACACCTTCTTCCTCGGCTTCCTCGTGTCTTCGATTGTTTATTTCTCTTGATTCGGATCCGACCCCCGAGCTCGGGTGTCCTCTTTCCACGCTGTACTCCTGCTTCACGGTCGTTTGATAACAAGAACGGGCGACAAACCGATCTCCTGCTACCTCTCCCACCTCCTCCTACGGGAATTTCACTTTCATGTGCGCAGAGAGGCTATCGTCGAATTTGGTGAGCCCTGGTCGTCCTAAAATGGCGTTATAGGCCGATTTGGTGTCCACCACTAAGAATCGAGTGTCTTGACCTTCCGATGGGGCATCCGACCTAGTGCCACCGGGAAGCACCACTTCTCCCACCGGTTGCACCTCGGTCATACAGAACCCATAGAGCGCGGTATCTACCTTTCTCAATTCCACTTCCAGGTTCATCTGTTTGAAACAGTCATAGAATAAGATGTCTACTGAGCTTCCCGTATCGATAAACACCCTCTGCACATCGTAATGGCGATTTCCATTGTGATGACCAACGCGTCATTGTGGGGCGTATGTATCCCGTTATAATCCATGGGGCTGAACTGAATGATAGGCCCACTGCCTACAGAGGCGACCTCCTTGAGTTGATGACACCTAGCCTTTCGTGCGTGGGCTTTTCTAGCCTGATTAGAACTTCCGTCGGTTGGTCCCCCTGATATCATGTGGATCACTCCTTTTTAGCTGGGAGCGGCGGGTCCCCGAGGAGCTTCTCTCTTCACCCCCGCCCCTCCTTGGGGCATGGGTGGCTGCCTCCGACCTCCATTTCTCTGTTGATATGTGAACTCCATCAGATGTCCCGCTCGGACCAGCCTCTCGATCTCATCCTTAAGGTGCTTGCATTCGTCTGTTTTATGCCCGTAATCACTGTGGAATCGACAATAAAGATCTGACTTCGGCTGGGTGGGCCTATTAGGGCGAGATGCAGGCCACTCGATGACCCTGCTCATCTTGCCCTCAACTGCTTCCAAAACACAGGCTCTCCTCATTGTTAGTGGGCTGTATTGGTCAAATCTTGGTCGCCTTAGAACGATATCGTTCTTCTTCCGATCTGTTTTCCCCCGTGACATTTCTTCCCGAGGCAAATTTCCTTGAAAGGTGTACTCCTCCCGTTGTATCAATCTGCTGGACCCCCTTTCCCTCTCCTCGGGCTTTTCATGCAATTCCTCCATATCCTTCTCGGTTTCCTCAACGTTGATGTACTTCGAGCATCGGGCTAAGACTTCATCGTATGTTCTGGCTGGTTTTTTGGCTAATGAGGTGCGTAACAACCCCGGCCTCAATCCCTGTGTCAAGGCACTGGTTTTTACCTCTTCTGACGACGAGGGTACCTCCAGACACGCCTTCGTGAATCGGGTCACATAAGCTCTCAGCGCTTCTCCAGAATATTGTTTGATACTGAACAAGGACATGAAGGTCTTTTGGTGCGCCCGCGGCTGCAAAATGCGTCAAGAACGCGGAGCCGAAAGTTTTGAAGCCGGTGATTGACCCGGGGGTATCCGGTGGAACCAATCCTGAGCTGACTCGGTCAGTGTGGCCAAGAATGCCCTGCAACTCACGGCATCCGAATATCTATGTAGTACCGCCATGTTCTCGAATCGGTATAAATGTCGGGTAGGATCTGAGAGTCCATCATAGGTGAAGGTAACAGCCCTAAACCCATACGGGAGCTCGGCCTGTAGTATTCCTTACCGAGAAGGGATGGCACGGATGACTTTCTGTGTCCCTCCCCGTAACCCTTTGTCGCAACTCTTCCAGCTCGTCCTGCATGCTGGATATCAAGGGATCCTGCGTTTTTTCCTGCCTAGATCGCTCCCATATTTTTGGATAACTCTCACCATGTTCTTCTTGCTGATCAATTTCTTCCGGCCCATCCGATAGGATAGGTATTACTTTTCGTGGTACCCTTTGTTTTTCGACCTCCCGGCTCTTCTGGATTGCACTGGCGATTATGTCGGCCAAGGCTTCCTTCGTTAGTGTAATTGTGCTGGGTGCGACTTCTTCTAGAGGGGTGGCGGGCGTTTTCTCCAGAGTCGCTTCTCCACCTGCCGCCGCTAGTTCCTCTTCTAGATTTCTGGGTATTAAATCCCCTATTCTCTTCTGGTTCATTTCTTCTGCCATTACTAACCTCACGTCTCAACTCAAAGTGACTCGATGTCACAAGTCCCACAGACGGCGCCACTTGATGTAACCGAGCTGATCGGTCACCAAGAACCGGGTTAATCTTAGAAGTTTAGCTAAGAAAACCCAAGATATATGAAGTACTCTCTTTTCTTTCTCTCTCTAAAAAATGCTGTATTCTCCCAGTGTCTCTTTTTGAGGAACCCCCCCTCTCCCTTTTATAGGAGGGAGGATGCCTTGTTATCTGGGATGATTCCTGGTTCCTAGAGAGAATCCCGGATATCCAGGGATTCAAGCTGCGATTTCCCATCCCCGGATTTCCGGGATTGCGAGGTATGGGCTCTCAATCCCCGGATTTCCGGGATTGCGAGGTATGGGTTCTCAGACCCTGGATCTTAGGGATTCTGTCAGGTGAGTCAGGATCTTCTTTCCCAAGAGTCCAATGGTTCTTAGGTCGGCTCATCCCTATTCAAATCAGTAGTTCGGGAGGCCTTTGAGGTCGGCGACCTGTTATCGGATATCATAGGTCAGCGGGGGCCTCCGAGGTCGGCGCCCTTCTAACAGATGTCACAGCTAAAAGGGGCCTCCGAGGTCGGCGCCCTTTATCTTAACAGATATCACAGCTAAATGGGGCCTCCGAGGTCGGCGACCTTCTAAAGGACTTTGGGGTTGTAATCTCCTTATCTAAGAACCTAGGTCGGACCTTTATTGGTCCATATTTTAAACCGGGTTTTCAGTGAGCGTACATTCGACGTCCTATCAAAGAGGATGTTGAGTGAGGGCATTGTACTTGTAATTATGTAAATCATTAATATAAGGCAATGGTTGTTTCTTTATTTACTGGTGGTTAGTGGCATTCCTAACTCGTAAATATACATATAGAAACTAGTCCGTGTATTTGAGAGCAAAACGTTCCACTCCTTATTGGATAAGGGGGTCGGCACTGGAAAGGTTTATAGCTCAAATACTTAATCGTTCGCAAGTCGATGAAACTTGACTGGGCGTTAAGTTTATGTGAAGACTTGTATGACATGTTCTTTGACATGGAGAGTGCCTGTCGAACACTAATGGTCAGTGGGAGCACATGTTGTAGGTATGCTAATTGGATTAGTATACTCGAACCGACTCACCCTCGATTCGTCACACGGATTTCACTCCGGGACAGTCAATGAGGGAATCGAAAGGTTGTGATAGGTATTCGTGAACCTTCGACTTGAGGATTTAGTAGGGATGTGCTTGTGACGTCAAGATTTTCATTAGAGAAGTTCGACCTTGTAAACCGGAAGGCAAGGGTCAACCTCGACGTGCATCCTGACGGGCAAGTAGCAGGTCCTACTGAATACCAAGATAGAATTCTTTCTCCCGTTAGTGAGCGGGTTATATGTCCTGTGCGGTTATTGGCAGATGAGATCGTAAGTCTTTGGCCAAAGCATTGGAGCTAGTTGTATTAGATACACGAGAGGTCGATGATCTCGATTTGCATTAACGCATGCATAGTGTCAAGTACAGATAGGGTTTGACTGACTGTGACCCTATAACTTGATCGGGACATTTGAAAGAAGGGTTTATACATATACTGGTATTCACGACATAATGGTTCTTGAATGATCCCATCATTCGTTCACAGTTAGGGCATAGTGTAGGCTGCCAGGCTGGCTAGGTGGTGCTACTACTCTTTGGTTCCTCCCATTGCTGACTGAGACGGACCTACCGAGTTGCGCAATAGGATTGACGACGGAATGAATCAAGCTTGTTATCTCTTTACGAATATTAGATATTGGATATCTAAATTTGGGACATTAGAGGTCTAAATCGATTTATTGGATAAATTAATTTACGGCCTAATGAATTAATAAATTACTGGGTAATTAATTTAATTCATAAATATAATTATTTCTTGGAGAAATAATTATGTTATTATGTATTTGATATGATTAATTAATTGGATTAATTAATCGATATAAATACGTCGGAACGGAATCGGAGTTTATCTGTTTGGACTCATGGGAATCCGAAACGGACCGAACTCGTACGACTCCTTCTAGATGGCCGCCCCCCATTTCCACCTACCTTCCACCTAGTTTTTTTTTTCCATTTTATAATGGATGACAATGACTTTGTTGGGAATCTCTCATGTGAGATGAGTTGTTGGTAGTGTATTAAAGTATGATGAAGACTTGACTCCATATATATAATTGGGCAATTTCACCCGTGAGATAGAGGGTATAGAGAGAGAGAAAAACTTCTCCAAGTCTTCTTCATTTTCATCACAAGTTCTAGATTTTTTCTTGGAGAAAAATTGAGAGATAAATTGAGAGATAGTTAGTTATACACTTAGAGTATTATAATCACAATCAAATGCTTCATCACTTGATTCTAGCCGTAGCCTTAGAGGTTAATCGGGTGTTGTCATTCCGGTCATTTTTCCGGTGCGTGGCAAGTAGAGACGCGGTGCTTTCGGCATTGGATCGTTCAAGGGCTTGGAGTGGATTGGATTCATAGAGATCAAGCAAAGATTGGGGAATAGCTCAAGAGAAGGTTACCATTTAATCAACGGACATCGAGGGTTAGTTTCTTACAACTCTTGCTTTTCGTTTATATATTCGTATATACGTAGATCGATCGATCCTCGTAGGGATTCGGATCGAATGAATTTCGTTTTACTGCTTCCGCTGGGCCTTTGTTTTAGGCACCGAATCCCAACAGTGGTATCAGAGAGTAGGTCTTGCGATCTGTTGTTGCCCAAAATATTATCCGAAGATAGATATTGCTGGAATGGTCGAGCAACAGCAAATTGCGAGAGTATGTCCATGGGAATGGAAATAACACAAGATTTGCCGGGTTTGTTAGGCCCGGGCTTGAATCTCTCGCGAGATGTTATTAATAAGAATACGTATGAGTACAGATATTAATGAAAGAATGCGATCACAATGAGTGTAAAAGATTCTAGTTCTCTAGCTCTTGAGCGAAGCTCTGCGTGTTCTTGCTTCTCGTTTCTGACGACCGTCTCGAGATCGAGAGGTGCTGAGAGAGAGAAAAGCCGAGAGATAGCTGTTGCCATGAGTGAGAAAGCCAAGTTATGAGTTGAGCTTCTGAACAGGATGTGAAGCAGACAAATCAGATAGTTGGACCGTTGGAGCAGAGACAGAGACAGAAAGTTGGATGGTTGGAAATCCGAGGGTTGTCCAAGTGTAGGCAGCCTTCTATTTATAGGAGCTGAGATGCTCTGTTCACTGACGGGCGATCGCCTTTATGTCACATGGGTTGTCTGCCTTGAAGTCCGCAGCTGGTCCTAGCAGCCAGCTGTGCGGTCCAATGAGGAGCCTGCACGCGTCCTGAGTTGCTCTCACGGGCAGTCCCACTGTGCACCTTTCGGTGGGTCTGTCGGTAGGTGAGAAGATGCTGACAGGCTGTGGTCAACGATCCATGTCCTGCGGCGCCTTTTCCAGATCTGCACATGTGGGACTCTGCTTCGAGCTTCGGCCTTTGCCGACTAGATGGGCGATGGCTTCGCGTGGTATGAGGCGGTCGTCATTGGTCGGTCACCAGAGGTCGATCGCCAAGTACCGAGAGACGATCGCCTTAGATGTCGATCGCTCGGTACCGGGACTTGACCTGGGACCTTCGGTTGGCCAATCTATCTCGGTTGTTAGGCTCTGGATCGGTCGCCCAGTCTCTGTGCCGATCGCCTGTTGAGATGTATAAATCTTGACACAACAATTGCCCCCCAGCTTGCTCCGATGTTGAAGACATGGGGTGAGGTGGTTCTCGCTGGCGATCGTGTAGGATGAAGACAGGCAACCCGTTGAGCGGACTTTGGCGATCTGGTCGATTGGCGAGCTATCTTCGATCTTGTACCTGCAATAAACAATTTTGCCGATCCCTCGCAGAGAGCTGATTGCTTCATCATTGAGGAATCGTGCACAGTCGCGGAGTTCGATGGACCGACTCCATGACCATGTCTTGTGCGCGAGCGACATTGTCTGTCTCGTGACTCATTTTATTGTGAGGGTCCTCCGTTAGGCTGCGCCTCGCCTCGTATTTAAACGAAGGGCGTGCGGTCTTGGTCTGGAGGAGTCCTTGCGCGGGGCGATGTCGGATGAATCAACTCCACGTCCGCGGCTTGTTAGATCTTTTCTACCTCGGATCGTCATGTTAGATGGCAATCCTCGACGGTATACATTGAGACAGGGGTAGGGATGCGTCGCATTTTCCGTGAATGATCCACCACGCTAAGTGACGGACCTTCGAGGGCGAGCGATCGTGTCCACTAATTTGTTTGGAGGGTTCTTGGACTACGCACGCCTCGTATTTAAACGAAGGGCGAGAGATCTCAGCCCAAAGGAACCTTGCATGTCCGAAGCAGTCGGTTCCATCGACCACCAGGACCATGGCTGCACTCTTCTACCTCGGATCGTCATGTAAGATGCCGATCGTCGACGGTGTACGTTGTGCGTGGGAGGCGATCTCGTGCCTTAGTCCATCATGCTAGATGACGAACTGTGAGGGCGAGCGAGTCCTCCGGTTTCAGAGATGTTGCCTTATAATGGCGATCGGGTTGGAAGACTGGTGATCGTCGTTCGGTCGCCGATCGCGCTGATCATAGGTTGAGAAATAACCTTTGCCTGGCCAGAAAGTCTGCAGCTTTGGCGCGGAAAATCACGTGGGTCGGGGGGAGGTCCTTCGTAAGATGCCTGAACATAGGCGAAAGACCATGGAATCCCCCTAGGACCGAGTATAAGGCGATCTCATCGCTAATGGGCTCGCTGTTGAGGATGATCTCGTCCACACGGTCGATGTAGTCAGCGTCGGACTCTTCTTCCCCTTGCCTGATCTGCATCATGCGATGGGGACCTTCTGGCCGAGCGACCTTGGCAGCGAAGTAAGTTGTGAAGCTGTTAGCCAGTTGATTGAAGGAATTGATGGATCGCGGCGGTAATGAGGTGTACCACCTGTTAGCAAGGTCGTCCAGTGTCAGTGGGAACATTCGGCATCTGGTTACGTCTGATGCCCCACACCCGGTCATATAGATCCGGAACTTGCTCAGGTGAGTACTGGGATCCGACCTTCCCTTGTACAAAGGTGTTTTCGGAGGAGCGATCTTGCGCTGCACGGGGGCGAGCTCGATGCAGACCACGAGTGGCTTGCTCGGCCCGGCGATCTTGTTGCTGGCGCCTGCCCCAGATTCTAAGAGCACCTTCATGTCGTCGAGATGGCGTTGCATCGCGGCCATTGCTGTAGATTGGTTGCTCGTGGTTCAGCTTCCGGAGCGGGAGCCGAGGCGATCGTGTACCGATCTCCTGACTCCGCAATCGCCGACCTCGGTTCTTCTGTGAGGAGGAGCCACATGGATGGTCGGCCTTCTGGGAGTAGGATAGGCTAAACTACTGGTGACGGATTCAGACTCCGTCGTCTCGTGGCTGGGGCCGGACTGCCCCGGTCGCCATGATGGGTCGCTTCCGAGGCGGCTGAAGATGGAGCTGTCCCGGCTAGCGAGAGCCTCTTCTTGCGAATGGGGGCCTCCTGGCGATCGCTCGGTCAGTATCGCCTTGAACTTCCGTTTGGTCATGCGGCGGATGGCCGAGGGGGTTATAGCAGGCGGCGCGTCGAGAGCTCTCCGTCGCTCCCGTAGGGTGGCCAGGGCCTTTTCGATCTGTTCAGCGGTTTGGAACTGATCGAGCGAGAGGCTTGGGCCGTCCCTCGGGGGTGGGATCGAGAGTTTCGGACCGCGGCGGCTGCCCTCTGCCATAGGATGGGGCTCGGATTGAGACGGAATGAGGCGTCTGGCGGATCGGCCAGCGGCTTTCTTCGATGTGGAAGCAGAAGTCATGATTCTAAAAGCTTTCTTTGAAGAGCAGTGAGTGTCTCTTCAAGTATATGCCCCGGAGAACAGTGAGTGTTCTTCAAGATGGTAGGAATAAAAATGAGGGTCAAGATGCCCTCCTTCTAGCGCCAATTGTTGTTGCCCAAATTATTATCCGAAGATAGATATTGCTGGAATGGTCGAGCAACAGCAAATTGCGAGAGCACGTCCGTGGGAATGGAAATAACACAAGATTTGATGGGTTTGTTAGGCCCAGGCTTGAATGCTCTCGCGAGATGTTATTAATAAGAATACGTATGAGTACAAATATTAATGAAAGAATGCGATTACAATGAGTGTAAAAGATTCTAGTTCTCTAGCTCTTAAGCGAAGCTCTGTGTGTTCTTGCTTCTCGTTTCTGCCGACCGTCTCGGGATCGAGAGGTGCTGAGAGAGAGAAAAGCCGAGAGATAGCTATTGCCAAGAGTGAGAAAGCCAAGTTATGAGTTGAGCTTCTGAACTGGACGTGAAGAAGACAAATCAGATAGTTGGACCGTTGGAGCAGAGACAGAGACAGAGAGTTGGATGGTTGGAAATCCAAAGGTTGTCCAAGTGTAGGCAGCCTTCTATTTATAGGAGCTGAGATGCTCTGTTCACTGACGGGCGATCGCCTTTATGTCACATGCGCTGTCTGCCTTGAAGTCCGCGGCTGCTGCTGGCAGCCAGCTGTGCGGTCCAATGAGGAGCCTGCACGCATCCTGAGTTGCTGTCACGGGGGGTTCCATTGTGCACCTTTCGGCGAGTCTGTCGGTAGGTGAGAAGATGCTGACAGGCTGTGGTCAACGATCCATGTCCTGCGGCACCTTTTCCGGATCTGCACATGTGGGACTCTGCTTCGAGCTTCGGCCTTTGCCGACTAGATGGGCGATGGCTTCGCGTGGTATGAGGCGGTCGTCATTGGTAGGTCACCAGGGGTCGATCGCCAAGTACCGAGATACGATCGACTTAGATGTCGATCGCTCGGTACAGGGACTTGACCTGGGACCTTCGGTCGGCCATTCTATCTCGGTTGTTAGGCTCTGGCTCGGTCGCCCGGTCTCTGTGCTGATCGCCTGTTGAGATGTATAAATCTTGACACAACAATTGCCCCCCAGCTTGCTCCGATGTTGAAGACATGGGGTGAGGTGGTTCTTGCTGGCGATCGTGTAGGATGAAGACGGGCGACCCGTTGAGCGAACTTTGGCAACCTGGTCGATTGGCGAGCTATCTTCGGTCTTGTACCTGCAATAAACAATTTTGCCGATCCCTCGCAGAGAGCTGATTGCTTCGTCATTGAGGAATCGTGCACAGTCGCGGAGTTCGATGGACCGACTCCATGACCATGTCTTGTGCATGAGCGTCATTGTCTGTCTCGTGACTCATTTTATTGTGAGGGTCCTCCGTTAGGCTGCGCCTCGCCTCGTATTTAAACGAAAGGCGTGCGGTCTTGGTCTGGAGGAGTCCTTGCGCGGGGCGATGTCGGATGAATCAACTCCACATCCGCGGCTTGTTAGCTCTTTTCTACCTCGGATCGTCATGTTAGATGGCAATCTTCGACGGTATACGTTAAGACGGGGGTAGGGATACGTCGCATTGTCCGTGAAGGATCCACCACGTTAAGTGACGGACCTTCGAGGGCGGGCGATTGTGTCCACTGATTTGTTTGGAGGGTCCTTCGACTACGCCCGCCTCGTATTTAAAGGAAGGGCGAGCGATCTCAACCCTAAGGAACCTTGCATGGCCGAAGCAGTCGGTTCCATCGACCACCAGGACCATGGATGCACTCTTCTTCCTCGGATCGTCATGTAAGATGCCGATCGTCGACGGTGTATGTTGTGCGGGGGAGGCGATCTCGTGCCTTAGTCCATCATGCTAGATGACGAACTGTGAGGGCGAGAGAGTCCTCCGGTTTCAGAGATGTTGCCTGATAATGGCGATCGGGTTGGAAAACTGGTGATCGTCATTCGGTCGCCGATCGCGCTGATCATAGGTTGAGAAATAACCTTTGCCTGGCCAGAAAGTCTGCGGATTTGGCGCGGAAAATCGCGTAGGTCGGGGGGAGGTCCTTCGTAAGATGCCTGAACATAGGCGAAAGACCATGGAATCCCCCTAGGACCGAGTATAAGGCGATCTCATCGCTAATGGGCTCACCGTTGAGGATGATCTCGTCCACATGGTCGATGTAGTCAGCATCGGACTCTTCTTCCCCTTGCCTGATCTGCATCATGCGATGGGGACCTTCCGGCCGAGCGACCTTGGCGGCGAAGTAAGCTGTGAAGCTGTTCGCCAGTTGATCGAAGGAATTGATGGATCGCGGCGGTAATGAGGTGTACCACCTGTGGGCAAGGTCGTCCAGCGTCAGTCGGAACATTCGGCATCTGGTTGCGTCTGATGCCCCACACCCGGTCATATAGATCCGGAACTTTCTTAGGTGAGTACTGGTATCCGACCTTCCCTCGTACAAAGGTGTTTTCGGAGGAGCGATCTTGCGCTGCACGGGGGCGAGTTCGATGCGGACCGCGAGTGGCTCGCTCGGCCCGGCGATCTTGTTGATGGCGCCTGCCCCAGATTCTAGGAGCGCCTTCATGTCGTCGAGCTGGCGTTGCATCGCGGCCATCGCTGTATATTGGTCGCTCGTGGTTCGGCTTCCGGAACGGGAGCCGAGGCGATCGTGTACCGATCTCCTGACTCCGCGATGGCCGACCTCGGTTCTTCGATGAGGAGGAGCCACATGGCTGGTCGGCCTTCTGGGAGTAGGATAGGCTGAACTCCTGGTGACGGATTCGGACTCCGTCGTCTCGTGCCTGGGGCCGGACTGCCCCGGTCGCCATGATGGGTCGCTTCCGAGGCGGCTGAAGATGGAGGTGTCCTGGCTTGCGAGCGCCTCTTCTTGCGAATGGGGGCCTCCTGGCGATCGCTCGGTCAGTATCGCCTTTAACTTCCATTTGGTCATGCGGCGGATGGCCGA
The DNA here is from genome assembly GCA_033398695.1 of Orobanche coerulescens. Taxonomy (NCBI): domain Eukaryota; kingdom Viridiplantae; phylum Streptophyta; class Magnoliopsida; order Lamiales; family Orobanchaceae; genus Orobanche; species Orobanche coerulescens. The sequence continues at coordinate 144,216,213 of CM065809.1, read as the reverse complement.
GGGGGTTATATCAGGCGGCGCGTCGAGAGCTCTCCATCGCTCCCGTAGGGTGGCCAGGGCCTTTTCGATCTGTTCAGCGGTTTGGAACTGATCGAGCGAGAGGCTTGGGCCGTCCCTCGGGGGCGGGATCGAGAGTTTCGGACCGCGGCGGCTGCCCTCCGCCATCGGCTGGGGCTCGGATTGAGACGGAATGAGGCGTCTGGCGGATCGGCCAGTGGCTTTCTTCGATGTGGAAGTAGAAGTCATGATTCTAAAAGCTTTCTTTGAAGAGCAGTGAGTGTCTCTTCAAGTATATGTCCCGGAGAACAGTGAGTGTTCTTCGAGAGGGTAGGAATAAAAATAAGGGTCAAGATTCCCTCCTTCTAGCGCCAATTGTTGTTGCCCAAAATATTATCCGAAGATAGATATTGCTGGAATGGTCGAGCAACAGCAAATTGCGATAGCACGTCCGTGGGAATGGAAATAACACAAGATTTGCCGGGTTTGTTAGGCCCAGGCTTGAATGCTCTCGCGAGATGTTATTAATAAGAATACGTATGAGTACAAATATTAATGAAAGAATGCGATTACAATGAGTGTAAAAGATTCTAGTTCTCTAGCTCTTGAGCGAAGATCTGCGTGTTCTTGCATCTCGTTTCTGCCGACCGTGTCGGGATCGAGAGGTGCTGAGAGAGAGAAAAGCCAAGAGATAGTTGTTGCCAAGAGTGAGAAAGCCAAGTTATGAGTTGAGATTCTAAACTGGACGTGAAGAAGACAAATCAGATAGTTGGACCGTTGGAGCAGAGACAGAGACAGAGAGTTGGATGGTTGGAAATCCGAGGGTTGTCCAAGTGTAGGCAGCCTTCTATTTATAGGAGCTGAGATACTCTGTTCACTGACGGGAGATCGCCTTTATGTCACATGGGATGTCTGCCTTGAAGTCCGCGGCTGCTGCTGGCAGCCAGCTGTGCGGTCCAATGAGGAGCCTGCACGCGTCCTGAGTTGCGGACATGGGCGGTCCCACTGTGCACCTTTCGGCGGGTCTGTCGGTAGGTGAGAAGATGCTGACAGGCTGTGGTCAACGATCCATGTCCTGCGGCGCCTTTTCCGGATCTTCACATGTGGGACTCTGCTTAGAGCTTCATCCTTTGCCGACTAGATGGGCGATGGCTTCGCGTGGTATGAGGCGGTCGTCATTGGTCGGTCACCAGGGATCGATCGCCAAGTACCGAGAGACGATCGCCTTAGATGTCGATCGCTCGGTACCGGGACTTGACCTGGGACCTTCGGTCGGCCAATCTATCTCGGCTTTTAGGCCCTGGATCGGTCGCCCGGTCTCTGTGCCGATCCCCTGTTGAGATGTATAAATCTTGACACAACAATTGCCCCCCAGCTTGCTCCGATGTTGAAGACATGGGGTGAGGTGGTTCTTGCTGGCGATCGTGTAGGATGAAGACGGGCGACCCATTGACCGGACTTTGGCGATCTGGTCGATTGGCGAGCTATCTTCGGTCTTGTACCTACAATAAACAATTTTGCCGATCCCTCGCAGAGAGCTGATTGCTTCGTCGTTGAGGAATCGTGCACAGTCGCGGAGTTCGATGGACCGACTCCATAACCATTGTGCGCGAGCGACATTGTCTGTCTCGTGACTCATTTTTTTGTGAGGGTCCTGACATGGTTCTTAGTGTAACTATCGCAAGTGCACGATATAGTATCAAGTAGTAAAGTAGACTTTTTGAGTCCGGTTTATCGATCCCACAAGGAAGTTTGGTTATAATTTGAATTATACACTATTAGTCTATTTTTATAGATACTAAGATAAGTGAAACACACAATTAAAAAGTTTGGTTTAATAGTTGCAAAGAAAATGCAATATTAGTTTTAATATTATAAGGAAATAAAAAGATAGCAATAATAATAGATTGATTAACGATAAAATGAAATAGTTGGGATTACAAACTTAGTTCGTCATTAGTTATAGAAGATGTATAGGAGATCATAAGATGAATTTACTTATTATGTTGTGTAGATTCGATTTTCCTTAAAAAGACGGTTTCTCTTTCGAACTATAAAATGCCCCTTACATATTGAATCAATCCACTATATTTCTATGTTGATTGGCTTCAATACATAGCATTAGGATTTATGAAAATAACTCAAAGAATCATCTAAGGTCTAGAGGTATATTTCTATCCCCTAGAACAACTTAGAGTGAAGATCATTTGATCTAATCAAACATATTTTCTTTCGAAACATATGAAGACCATAAATATCGTCATTTATTGGCCAAATAAATAAAGATTGTTAAAACAATGAAAATCACACACAATAATAAGTAATTCACAATAGATCTTTTATACAAACATAAATAACATGACTAACCTTGTTTATAATCCCAACTAAAGGTAACTTAGCCCATGAAGGGTTTATTATACATAATACAAGCTTTGGTGGTCATTATTAGTTGAATCAAGAGAAAGAATTGATCCTCACTCACTTAGTAGATAAAGGAGAAAGAAGCAATAAACTCTCTGAACAACATATGCTATACCACACTCAAGCAAATCACTCAAGAACACAAGTGTGTTCTTCACACAAAAAGAAAAGTTTATAAAAAGTGAAAAATTATATGATGAATCATGAATGATGAAGGATCTAAGGGGTCTATTTATACACCTAAAGTCATCTAATAGCTCCAAAACTCCAGCATTATTACAATAGATCGGATCAATGCCAGTCATCCCCTCAATAATACACAAAAAGTATAAAAAATTAGACAAATCATAACAATCTGTCAAGAGTTACGGCCGTAACATTAAGGAGTTACGGCCGTAACTTGGATGACTTACGGCCGTAATATTCTGTAGTTACGGCCGTAACTTGGCTTCGTCAATTTGTTCACTGGTTGCTTTGAGAGTTACGTTTTCAGCCCAGAATTTCTCAAACTTTGCGTTTTTGCCCCAAATCTTCTTCGGATGATAACTTTTGATATATAACTCTGATTTTGAATCCGGAAAGACTGCCGAATTCATCTCGGAAAGCCCTACAACATGCATATATCAAAATTCATCAAAGAGAATATTTAATAAACATGTTATTTCTTGAGTAAATCAGTTATTTAATCCGATTAGGACTAGATTTACATCATCATCCGATAAAAATAAAATTATTAAAAACTAATTAATTAAAATCAAAAAACGAGTAGACTAGCTTAATTATGGGTGAATTTTATCGATACAAACCATGGATAAGTGTATAAAACTGACACTTATCACACCCCCAAACTTGAATTCTTGCTAGTCCCGAGCAAGACTCTTTATTATTCATGCTCCAAAAATAAAAATAAGAAAAATTAATACAAACATAAATTAAAATATAAAAAGAGAAAAGGAGATCAAAATGCCATTAATACACAACAACCAGCTTTATACAGTAGATAGAAATGAATCAATATTCAAAATAAATCTACTAATGATTTTGAAGTTAAAACACGGTTTTATTTTGTAATTCCAAAATGCAAGGTTTCCCCCCAAAAGGCTGGTTATTTCTTTCCCACTCGTGATACACACGACTCCCTTTAATGATTTCTCTCGATCACTCGTTTATTTTTCAACTCAATATGAAGAAGAATTTTATTGGCGTCATCAAATATTGTGATTTTTCATGAAATTGAGTGTATTGAAATTCAGCCGCTAATTAATTCAAATCTGCTCATAAAACTACATCCCTTTTAGCGATAGCTTTCACACCGTTATTTGCTAACGTGTAGCTCTTTTCACCAATGTAACACCCCCAATCCACTCAGGGATATTACACGCCGTAGAACCTTTCCTCAAGAATCTACCAGGCTGGTAACAACATCGAACAACTCAACAATGCCTTTAAGGCTAAAAATGACTCAGTAGACCGATTTAGTCTTTCAATTAAAACATACAACTCAACTACAACACATGCCCACGCATGGGTCAAAATACGATGAACTCCCGTACAACGGGGAAAAATACTGCAGTGGAACTAAAGTACAACTGAACCAATACACAACGTACGGTTCCACATGTGACTAGTATCGATCATCTTTCATCATCCTTCGTGCCGACCCTGTGTTCTGCTCCCAAAACCTGAATGCAAAAACAGACATCCACCCCCCGAATACTCGGGGGTTAGCAAAACTCCACTGTTTTGCTAGTGCAAGTATAAAATACGAAAACAAGCCATACATATCATACTCCAAGGACATAGAAATCATAAACATACTTCCCGAGGTAATTCACTTGATCAAAACGGTTAAATCGAAAGATAGGGGTAAACCCGATATACATCTTGTAAAAATATTTCATGATCTCGGGAGTTTTGAAAACATTTGGGATTGAAGAATTCTCAAGCCTTTCGAAAAAACATTTAGGGACACAGCCCAAAAGTCATTTTTCCCAAAACAAAGTTATGATAACAACACACGGGGTCCACGACCCGATCATACCACAATAACCTGTTTCCACAGATTATTCGCGTCCCGTGCTAGCAAGCCACGGACCTCAGATGCTCCCATAGAACAAACTCGAGTGAATAACCCACAGGGAAACTAAATCAATTCACATGTCACCGTAACAACAGCCACGTGACTACAAGCACAGATACGCACTTAACCAAACCACAACCATAAGTTATCCCGGCATCGCACTAACAAGCTACGAACCTCGGAGTCCCCACAAGACATACCCGATGATAACCCCATCAGTTATCCCGGCATCGGGCTAACAAGCCACCAACCTCGGACTCCCCGCAAGACATACCCGGTGGATAACCCTACGGTCACGTCCGACCCATACTAGCAAGTATGGATCCCGGAGATTCAACAATCCTACCCGGAGGCACATCACATACAACAACCACATAACAATGAACAGAACATCCAGCCAAGCAACACTTAAACATCACAACCTCCTTTCAAAGGGGTAACAACTAATATCACACACATTACGTTCTTACCGAACAAGTACACATACATTACGTAATCCCCGGCAAAGGATTACGGTCTATTAAACTCATTCAAAGTGATCATAGCATCTTTCAACATACAAAACCAACACACATATTCCGAGAACACATATATTCACAAAGTACACGAATTATCGTTGAAAGACAACATTTATCGAGAACATACCGATCCCTTTTTACGTTCATTAAACATTGGGTTTCGCATAAAATCATTTATCAATAATTATGCCTACGAAACATGAAACATATGGACAAGATACTTTCCTCGATACCACGAGCAACCGAACAACGAACGGACACGGTCGGATAGTTCTCGAGCTTCCAAAAACGACCAAGGATTCGGCAATCCCACGAATACTACGGAAATAACGTCACCACGAATCAATAACACTAATCGAAATCCGAAACGATTTTAAAAACAATAAGGATCTAAGTGTTCTCAAAGAAATCAAGAATCATTGATCCGGGCGATAAAAATCGATGAACGGTTAACAAAATCTGAAGATTACGGTCAAGACAACCAAGAATACACAACCAATCGGATGAGATCGGTTAAGAATCACAAATCCAAGGAAAACCCCCAAATTCAAGAAACTAGGGTTCTAAGAAGAGATTACCTTGATTTGGACCAAGAAGACGATTAGATGTTGTTAAACACGTATAAATTCGCTCGAAGATGAAGCTAGAAGAAGAAGATCGCTCAAAATCGCCTCTGGAGCTCACTCCCGTCGGAAGGGATGAAGAAAAGTGAGAAATGACGAAGTGAAGCCTGCTGTCCAGTATTTATACTGGACAGTCATTAGCGTGCGCTAACCAGACAGCATTAGCGCGCGCTAACGAGGTCAACGCCCAGAATTTACCGAATAACACTGTTAGCGTGCGCTAGGCCCATGAGCGTAGCGCGCGCTAACGGGTCACAAAACCAGTTCAGTGGCCCCTGGATAGAACTGCACCTACCGGGTAGCGTGCGCTAGAAAGAGGAAAGAGCGTGCGCTAAGCAGTCGATAGCGTGCGCTAGCTATCGACCTTAGCGTGCGCTAACAAAGCCCCAGTCCCAGTCCAGTAGCTCCTGGACTGCCTCTGGACTGCCAGTTAGCGTGCGCTACACATTCAGTAGTGTGCGCTAACCACAACACCGTAGCGTGCGCTATGTCATGAGCATTAGCGTGCGCTACACCACAAAATCCCAAAAACTCACATAGTGATCCGAAATGCCTCCAAACAAATGTCCCAACAAGGCACACCTAAACATGGCACAAAATTCCAACGATGAGGACAATAACAATCCGATAAAACCCCGAAAACTCAACGAATCCGGAACAAAAATCTCGGGTATTATATTCTACCCCCCTTAAAAGAAGTTTCCTCCCCGAAACATAAAACATAGGACGATCAACGCAAAACAATTCCAGATGACATAAGCTATCCGTTGCCGACAGCCTATAACGAATCACATGCAGCACGTGGCTGCTACCATGCATGTCGCTACGTCAGAAAGATAACAGAACGCAACGAACAAAATCAATATGGTTGACCAGCCCGAACAGTACGTCAATCAAAATGCGATCTAATCGCTGAACAAATACGAAATTCTACACACAAGGATTGGAAGATCGAAAACGAAGTTAATCTCCCGAGCTCAAGGGAATTACGAAGAAATCTAAACCTTCAAAAATTACGATACAAGACCAACAAGACTGGACAACAGGCGATCGAACCACAACGATCGAGACACATCGGTCGAACGATCATATTCGAATCACGACGAACAATAATACTCGAACAACAACCCCAAAGTTCACATCTCGACTCGAGACAATATACGATCCGGTGAAAACAACAAGATGTGCATTCACATAAGATCCACAAAAAATGGAATAGCAATTGGAAAGTCATAACGACAAACGGGTTATTCTGAAACAATACCACAACTCGTTCGATCAACAAAAGCACAAGACAGGACAAGTTCAGAAAATGTCAACGAACATAAACGAGTCGACAGAGTCGAAAGTACAGAGTTCAAAATCCAATCCACTTCAAATAAAAGAAGTTAATCTCCGAAACGAAACAACAAAGCAAGGGAAATAACTCAACATACAACCGATAGACCATGCCCCTCCGGGACTACTCGGAGTCGATCATGATATCAGCGCTCAAGTCCGTGCCTCGGAAGGCTCAATGCCGAACTCGCAAAATTGAACCTGGTGTCCCTCGAGTCCGCACTTGTAACACGTTACTGGCGGAGAAGGACAATGTGCACGAACATGTCCCGCCACATTACAGTTAAAACATCTCCTAGCTTTACCAGGAGTCAGAGCAGACGACTTGGAACTCTCAGTTCCTCGCATCGAGCGATGGAGCTTCAAAGCGGAAAGGCTACGACATTGAAAACTAGAAACACCAACTCCTGCACCGTCCACACGGTCATCGGACTTCCTCTGCTTCTTCGACTCGGGCACACGCTCCGACGATAACGAAGCTAGTTCACGGGCTAATGCTCGATCTTGGTTGTCCCTTAACGAAGTGCAAGTGAGTCCCGACATATACACGCAAATTCCTGGCTTCATTCGTCTATCAAAATGAAAGATCCTCTCTTCCTCGGTTCTCACCCGATCTCACACATAACTGAGTTGTTTGATATAGTCGATGATAGCCTGTGACACTGAAATATCTTGCGGTTCTGCAAAATAAAATTCGTGAATCCTCTGCTCTCTAATCGGTTTCGGACAGAACTCAGCTTCCATAAGTGCCTGGAACTCCGCCCACGTGACATCACGATCACGAGGCTTAACAGCTTCCCACCAATTAGCGGCATCTTTGTCAAGAAGGTACTGCGCAATAGGTACCTTCCGCTCTTCAGGACAATCGATAGCCTCGAATATCTTTCCCAACTGGAAAAGCCAACCATCCCAGCCCAACGCATCCGCAACACCGGCGAATCGAGGGGGATTCATACGAATTACCTCCCGAAGCCACTTATTTGCACCAGTGTTCTGAGTCACATCTGTAATGCGCTGAACTGCCTGAGTCAACTGAGTCATCTGTGTAGCTACCTGCTGTAAAATAATAGCGACATCGATACCGGCATCATCACCGGCAACATGATCTAGACCACGCGTCTGATTGCCACGACCACGACCTCGGCCTCTCGGCATACTGAATAAGTAATCACTCAGCACAACAGAAAAATCATAACACATACCACATACAACGATTTCCATCGTAAAGCAACACGCATACTAAAATCATAGCAACGACGGCATCGTTCAGCGATCTCAACGGCACGAACGAGAACCAGCACATAATCTCAAAACATCATGGAACAATCACACATATACACGAACGCACCAACCCAAGCTTCAACAGCTCATACTTGTGTGACAACACGCAAATCATCACGAGGCGACAAACAGTAAATATCAGTTCACACCCCTCACAGAGGGCTAGTATAACCATTGCGTGGCAACGCCTCAACGTTCATACCACCAATTCGATCATACTTGGGAGCTAACATCATAACGACAATGCGAACATCATACATACATTCCCAGACCGCAAACGGGAATGGATAGATTTTAAAGAAAACGAAAACCACATTTTGAAAAATAATTTGGAAACACCAGTTGATCTTGAGTATCACATTTTCAAAAAGTTGTACAAACTCCATTATCGAGACTTTGAAAACCATCTTACATTTGATAAAACGAGGACACTCTCCTTTAAATTGAAACTTTCAGAAATATTCGACCCTTGGGTCTAAGCAACTGCATTTCTAAAAATAATTGAAAATATCTCAAAATATTTTGGTCCTCAATTGGAATAATTTTGAAACATATTGCGGCACTAGAAGGCACCTTGAAAGTACCGCGATAAAATAATTCATTTTAAAAGGTACATCTCGAAATTTATTTTCTAAGATACTCAAGGTTTTCGAAATCTATTAGGCTAGAATGCCTAAAAACTCACATGATCATTTATCAAACCGTCATAAAACATTCAAGTCTAAAATGCCAAAATTCGATTTAGGGAGTCGGTTTTACGAAGAAAAAAAAATCAGTTTGCAAAATACTAAAAGTCATTTTGAAAGAACTCACGCAGCGGATAAAATACAGTTCGAAAATACATTAGCAGCGACACCGCTCCTCATATAGACAAAATATGAGAGTCACATAAACGCAATCATGAGACTAAAAATCTGCATAAAATTTCCGTCACTTAACACCTAATCATACCAGTAACTCGCATCAGACGAGGCACAAACACAGAGAGGAGAGACTTACATCCACAGGTCGCACGAGGATGATGATCGCCCCACGATACTAATCACGACAAACCAACTCAGACGACGCATCGCGACACGACTCAGTCAGACAAAATCCGACGAGACAAAACTCAACAGACACCACTTGACCCGACAGCCTAGGTTTCCACAACCTAAGCTCTGATACCATTTATGAAACACCCCCAATCCACTCAAGGATATTACATGCCGTAGAACCTTTCCTCAAGGATCTACCAGGCTGGTAACAACATCGAACAACTCAACAATGCCTTTAAGGCTAAAAATGACTCAGTAGACCGATTTGGTCTTTCAATTAAAACATACAACTCAACTACAACACATGCCCACGCAGGGGTCAAAATACGACGAACTCCCGTACAACGGGGAAAAATACTGCAGCGGAACTAAAGTACAACTGAACCAATACACAACGTATGGTTCCACATGATATTAGTATCGATCATCTTTCATCATCCTTCGTGCCGACCCTGTGTTCTGCTCCCAAAACCTGAATGCAAAAACAGACATCCACCCCCCGAATACTCGGGGGTTAGCAAAACTCCACTGTTTTGCTAGTGCAAGTATAAAATACGAAAACAAGCCATACATATCATACTCCAAGGACTTAGAAATCATAAACATACTTCCCGAGGTAATTCACTTGATCAAAACGGTTAAATCGAAAGATAGGGGTAAACCCGATATACATCTTGTAAAAATATTTCACGATCTCGGGAGTTTTGAAAACATTTAGGATTTAAGGATTCTCAAGCCATTTGAAAAACATTTAGGGACACAGCCCAAAAGTCATTTTTCCCAAAATAAAGTTACGATAACAACACACGGGGTCCACGACCCGATCATACCATAACAACCTGTTTCCACAGATTATTTGCGTCCCGTGCTAGCAAGCCACGAACCTCAGATGCTCCCGTAGAACAAACTCGGGTGAATAACCCACAGGGAAACTAAATCAATTCACATGTCACCGTAACAACAGTCACGTGACTACAAGCACAGATACGCACTTAACCAAACCACAACCATAAGTTATCCCGGCATCGCACTAACAAGCTACGAACCTCGGAGTCCCCACAAGACATACCCGATGATAACCCCATCAGTTATCCCGGCATCGGGCTAACAAGCCACGAACCTCGGAGTCCCCGCAAGACATACCCGGTGGATAACCCTACGGTCACGTCCGACCCATACTAGCAAGTATGGATCCCGGAGATTCAACAATCCTACCCGGAGGCACATCACATACAACAACCACATAACAATGAACAGAACATCCATCCAAGCAACACTTAAACATCACAACCTCCTTTCAAAGGGGTAACAACTAATATCACACACATTACGTTCTTACCGAACAAGTACACATACATTACGTAATCCCCGGCAAAGGATTACGGTCTATTAAACTCATTCAAAGTGATCATAGCATCTTTCAACATACAAAACCAACACACATATTCCGAGAACACATATATTCACAAAGTACACGAATTATCGTTGAAAGACAACATTTATCGAGAACATACCGATCCCTTTTTACGTTTATTAAACATTGGGTTTCGCATAAAATCATTTATCAATAATTATGCCTACGAAACATGAAACATATGGACAAGATACTTGCCTCGATACCACGAGCAACCGAACAATGAACGGACACGGTCGGATAGTTCTCGAGCTTCCAAAAACGACCAAGGATTCGGCAATCCCACGAATACTACAGAAATAAACTCACCACGAATCAATAACACTAATCGAAATCCGAAATGATTTTAAAAACAACAAGGATCTAAGTGTTCTCAAAGAAATCAAGAATCGTTGATCCGGGCGATAAAAATCGATGAACAGTTAACAAAATATGAAGATTATGGTCAAGACAACCAAGAATACACAACTGATCGGATGAGATCGGTTAAGAATCACAAATCCAAGGAAAAACCCCAAATTCAAGAAACTAGAGTTCTAAGAAGAGATTACCTTGATTTGGACCAAGAAGACGATTAGATGTTGTAAACACGTATAAATCCGCTCGAAGATGAAGCTAGAAGAAGAAGATCGCTCAGAATCGCCTCTGGAGCTCACTCCCGTCGGAAGGGATGAAGAAAAGTGAGAAATGACGAAGTGAAGCCTGCTGTCCAGTATTTATACTGGATAGTCATTAGCGTGTGCTAACCAGACAGCATTAGCACGCGCTAACGAGGTCAACGCCCAGAATTTACCGAATAACACTGTTAGCGTGTGCTAGGCCCATGAGCGTAGCGCGCGCTAACGGGTCACGAAACCGGTTCAGTGGCCCCTGGACAGAACTGCACCTACCGGGTAGCGTGCGCTAGAAAGAAGAAAGAGCGTGCGCTAAGCAGTCGATAGCGTGCTCTAAGCAGTCGATTGCATGCGCTAGCTATCGACCTTAGCGTGCGCTAACAAAGCCCCAGTCCCAGTCCAGTAGCTCCTGCCTCTGGACTGCCAGTTAGCGTGCGCTACACATTCAGTAGCGTGCGCTAACCACAACGCCGTAGCGTGCGCTATGCCATAAGCATTAGCGTGCGCTACACCACAAAATCCCAGAAACTCACATAGTGATCCGAAACGCCTCCAAACAAATGTCCCAACAAGGCACACCTAAACATGGCACAAAATTCCAACGATGAGGACAATAACAATCCGATAAAACCCCGAAAACTCAATGAATCCGGAACAAAAATCTCGGGTATTACAACCAACACAATTTCTATCTTTTTTAAAAGGTGATAGCTTTCACACCGTTATTTGCTAACATGTAGCTCTTTTCACCAATTTTTCTGTGAGACGGCAGCTACGCACCAACAATGTTTAGTCCTTTATTTTTCGCAAAATTTTAGAATCCCCAAAATTAGGCAGCTGTTGCTACTCACCACTTCTCCTTTTTGTCATTTATTTTTTTTAGGTGATAGCTTTCACACCGTTATTTGCTAACGTGTAGCTCTTTTCACCAATGACTCCATTTTTTTTAGGGAATAGAATTTTTGCAGAATTCTTAGTTAAGCATGAAAATTCAAAAACTCCACAAATTAAGTAAATTTCAGTTCTATTTTTCATCAACCGACTGATTCTTCTTTTCTCAAGGTAACGAATGACTCGATTTATATGATAACTACAAGGCTTGGAAAGAGAGATTAAGGCTCAAAAATTTTGGAATATACAATTTTTTTTACCGGTTAAAATGATTTTAGAAGCTTGTATATAGCTAATTTATTGGTGTTATGGCCAGATCTAGAAATCTCAAAAATCAAAATACTATAAATATATATATATAATAAAAAAATTAAGACAAATAACCAAATCAATCAAAACACACCAAAATTCCAACACACCAAAATAATTAAATAAACCACCCCCAAACTTGAAAATAAAACTGTCCTCAGTTTAAAAATAAAAAAATAAAAAGCAATGCAGAAAAGCAGAATACTCCCTGTTAAGAAAGTTGATGTTTGAGCCAACGCCTTTTAGATTCCGCAAGAGAATAAATATACGAGGCACACAACAAAATAAAATATACTCATAAGTATAACACAATTTTTAAGATGCGCATCAAGAAAGTCCGAAGAGTCGCCTTACGCTGCCATCAATGCTTTTATAAAAAAAAACACATAATAAAAATTACAGCAATAAAATAACAATACTTAAATCGCGAATAGATGCGCGTCAAGAGATCAAGAAGAAACTCCTTAAGCTGCCACCATTTAGCACGATTATTACACACGACAGAAAGTAAAAATACAAGAGGTCCGATATGGGTTATCAAAGGGAGAGGAATGAATCCACTTTTCGTTTTCTCACGGTAAAATCTTCCATCCAAACAATTTTAGCAAGAGCTGGATCTGGTTGAGGAACAAATTCATTGAGTTTTTTGATTAGTTATTCTGGTGTTGTTGCAACGACTATGATTCATTTAGCACGCTCTGAAATAAAACCCTTTTCAGTAGAGTAGTCGATGAAAGACAGTAAACCATCAAAGAAACCATTGACATTAAGCAGACCTATTGGTTTTTGATGAACATTTAGCTGGGCTCTGGTAACCACATGAAAAAGTTCCTCAAGGGTGCCAAAACCACCGGGAAGGGTGATAAAGGCGCCAGAATTATTTATCATGTGAGTTATGCGATCTTGCATATTTACAGATCTAAACTCATCTCCAATAGTTCACCCGGTGATTTTACTTTCAGTCAGAGGTTTTGGAATTATTCCCAACACTCTTACTCCTTCCATATAGGCAGAAGCAGCATCTCGTCCCATTAGTCCTAGACTTCCTCCTCCGTAAACTACATGAATGCATTTTTCTCCTAAGGTACGACCCAAGTTGTGGGCTGCTTCAGTAAAGCAAGCATCTTTTCCATAACTAGCTCCACCAAAAATGCAGACTGTGCTAAATTTTTTTGTTGAAGATGATGACTCCATTTTTGAAAAGAAATTATTTAGAGAGAAACAGAGAAAAGTGCAAGTTTGAGGGATGAATGAAAGAAACAAGCACAGTGCTTATTTATAGAAGAAAAAGAAGGTAAAAATTGTTTAACAAGTTTGTGATTGCATTGATTGCGCTTCAACTACTCAATAGAATAATGAAAGCATTTATCACGTATCACATTTTTTTATTCAGAAAATCTCACCACACGACAAAAATAAAAGATACTTACGCATATGTACAGTAGTTGTTATTGTGGCTCACATCTTCCTCTGATTTTACGTTCAGAAATGGCCTAAACGCCTTCTATGAGTCGGGGAGAAGCTTCCCATCCAATTTTCTTACAAATTGGCAAACAGGGTCTTTTAACGTCAGATTCCCAAGACATTGTTCATATTCTGGTTTAAATTTATTCCACAAACATCAAATTCCGTAATGTACGAGTCCACTAGGATGCGTGTCAAGAGAAATTTCGATATTATCTAAATTCTCTTTATTCAGACCATCCTTAATGAAATGAATTTTATCTTCTCTGTTTGTAGATGGAATTCCTAAAGATCGACATTTTAAATTACAGTTCCATCTAGCACATTTATAACAAACGGCTATCATCTTTGCTTGTCGTTTCTTTGCATATGAACTTTTTCCAAGCCCTGGTAAAAATCTAGTCGGTGTTTCTGTGAATTCACCCTCTATTCTTACTTTGGCTTCAATTATGAATCTTATGTCAAAAGGTATGCTTTTATTCATAAGCAACCTCATCCTTTCAAGTCTCGTCTTATAAATCTTTAAAATGACATTTTTGCTTAGAAAGGGAAATCTTTTTTCGATTTTATACAATGTTTCTTCCATGATAAAAAAAAATAAATAAAAAGACAATGAAAATAATTGAAGAAAATATCTACAAATATCGGTTGTTGTGGGAAACTGAAAAATCCGACTTTAATAGTCACGTAGTACCGTTATCCGCCACTTGACCGGAAAAACAAAATTGAGTACTAAGTTACAATGTCAAGAAATTTGTACTTATAAAAATAGTTTACAATGTAAAATATAACTTATACTTCCCCGGAAACGGCGCCAAAAACTTGACACGGTTCTTAGTGTAACTATCGCAAGTGCACGATATCGTATCAAGTAGTAAAGTGGACTGTTTGAGTCCGGTTTATCGATCCCACAAGGAAGTTTGGTTATAATTTGAATTATACACTATTAGTCTATTTTTATAGATACTAAGATAAGTGAAACACACAATTAAAAAGTTTGGTTTAATAGTTGCAAAGAAAATGCAATATTAGTTTTAATATTATAAGAAAATAAAAAGATAGCAATAATAATAGATTGATTAACGATAAAATGAAATAGTTGGGATTACAAACTTAGTTCGTCATTAGTTATAGAAGATGTATAGGAGATCATAAGATGAATTTACTTATTATGTTGTGTAGATTCGATTTTCCTTAAAAAGACGGTTTCTCTTTCGAACTATAAAACTCCTCTTACATATTGAATCAATCCACTATATTTCTATGTTGATTGGCTTCAATACATAGCATTAGGATTTATGAAAATAACTCAAAGAATCATCTAAGGTCTAGAGGTATATTTCTATCCCCTAGAACAACTTAGAGTGAAGATCATTTGATCTAATCAAACATATTTTCTTTCGAAACATATGAAGACCATAAATATCGTCATTTATTGGCCAAATAAATAAAGATTGTTAAAACAATGAAAATCACACACAATAATAAGTAATTCACAATAGATCTTTTATACAAACATAAATAACATGACTAACCTTGTTTATAATCCCAACTAAAGGTAACTTAGCCCATGAAGGGTTTATTATACATAATACAAGCTTTGGTGGTCATTATTAGTTGAATCAAGAGAAAGAATTGATCCTCACTCCCTTAGTAGATAAAGGAGAAAGAAGCAATAAACTCTCTGAACAACATATGTTATACCACACTCAAGCAAATCACTCAAGAACACAAGTGTGTTCTTCACACAAAAAGAAAAGTTTACAAAAAGTGAAAAATTATATGATGAATCATGAATGATGAAGGATCTAAGGGGTCTATTTATACACCTAAAGTCATCTAATAGCTCCAAAACTCCAGCATTATTACAATAGATTGGATCAATGCCAGCCACCCCCTCAATAATACACAAAAGTATAAAAAATTAGACAAATCATAACAATCTGTCAAGAGTTACGGCCGTAACATTAAGGAGTTACGGCCGTAACTTGGATGACTTATGGCCGTAATATTCTGTAGTTACGGCCGTAACTTGGCTTCGTCAATTTGTTCACTGGTTGCTTTGAGAGTTACGTTTTCAGCCCAGAATTTCTCAGACTTTGCGTTTTTGCCACAAATCTTCTTCGGATGATAACTTTTGATATATAACTCTGATTTTGAATCCGGAAAGACTGCCGAATTCGTCTCGAAAAGCCCTACAACATGAATATATCAAAATTCAACAAATAGAATATTTAATAAACATGTTATTTCTTGAGTAAATCAGTTATTTAATCCGATTAAGACTAGATTTACATCATCATCCGATAAAAATAAAATTATTAAAAACTAATTAATTAAAAGCAAAAAATGAGTAGACTAGATTAATTATGGGTGAATTTTATTGATACAAACCATGGATAAGTGTATAAAACTGACACTTATCAGGTCCTCTGTTAGGCTGCGCCTCGCCTCGTATTTAAACGAAGGACGTGCGGTCTTGGTCTGGAGGAGTCCTTGCGCGGGGCGATGTCGGATGAATCAACTCTACATCCGTGGCTTGTTAGCTCTTTTCTACCTCGGATCGTCATGTTAGATGGCAATCCTCGATGGTATACGTTGAGACGGGGGTAGGGATGCGTCGCATTGTCCTTGAAGGATCCACCACGTTAAGTGACGGACCTTCGAGGGCGGGCGATCGTGTCCACTAATTTGTTTGGAGGGTCCTTCGACTACGCCCGTCTTGTATTTAAACGAAGAGAGAGCGATCTCAGCCCAAAGGAACCTTGCATGGCCGAAGCAGTCGGTTCCATCGACCACCGGGACCATGGCTGCACTCTTCTACCTCGGATCGTCATGTAAGATGCTGATCGTCGATGGTGTACGTTGTGCGGGGGAGGCGATTTCGTGCCTTAGTCCATCATGCTAGATGACGAACTGTGAGGGCGAGCGAGTCCTCCGGTTTCAGAGATGTTGCCTGATAATGGCGATCGGGTTGGAAGACTGGTGATCGTCGTTCGGTCGCCGATCGCGCTGATCATGGGTTGAGAAATAACCTTTGCCTGGCCAGAAAGTCTGCGGCTTTGGCGCGAAAAATCGCATAGGTCGGGGGGAGGTTCATTGTAAGATGCCTGAACATATGCGAAAGACCATGGAATCCCCCTAGGACCGAGTATAAGGCGATCTCATCGCTAATGGGCTCACCGTTGAGGATGATCTCGTCCACACGGTCGATGTAGTCAGCGTCGGACTCTTCTTCCCCTTGCCTGATCTGCATCATGCGATGGGGACCTTCCGGCCGAGCAACCTTGTCGGTGAAGTAAGCTGTGAAGCTGTTCACCAGTTGATCGAAGGAATTGATGGATCGCGGCGGTAATAAGGTGTAACACCTGTGGGCAAGGTCGTCCAGCGTCAGTGGGAACATTCGGCATTTGGTTGTGTTTGATGCCCCACACCCGGTCATATAGATCCAGAACTTGCTCAGGTGAGTACTGGGATCCGACCTTCCCTTGTACAAAGGTGTTTTCGGAGGAGCGATCTTGCGCTGCACGGGGGCGAGCTCAATGCGGACCGCGAGTGGCTCGCTCGGCCCGGCGATTTTGTTGCTGGCGCCTGCCCCAGATTCTAGGAGTGCCTTCATGTCGTCGAGCTGGCGTTGCATCGCGGCCATCGCTGTAGATTGGTCGCTCGTGGTTCGGCTTCCGGAGCGGGAGCCGAGGAGATTGTATACTGATCTCCTGACTCCGCGATCGACGACCTCGGTTCTTAGGTGAGGAGGATCCAGATGGCTGGTCGGCCTTCTGGGAGTAGGATAGGCTGAACTCATGGTGACGGATTCGGACTCCGTCGTCTCGTGGCTGGGGCCGGACTGCCCCGGTCGCCATGATGGTTCGCTTCCGAGGCGGCTGAAGACGGAGGTGTCCCGGCTTGCGAGCGCCTCTTCTTGTGAATGGGGGCCTCCTGGAGATCGCTCGGTCAGTATCGCCTTGAACTTCCGATTGGTCATGCGGCGGATGGCCGAGGGGGTTATAGGAGGCGGCGCGTCAAGAGCTCTCCGTCGCTCCCGTAGGGTGGCCAGGGCCTTTTCGATCTGTTCAGCGGTTTGGAACTGATCGAGCGAGAGGCTTGGGCCGTCCCTCGGGGGTGGGATCGAGAGTTTCGGACCGCGGCGGCTACCCTCCGCCATAGGCTGGGGCTCGGATTGAGATGGAATGAGGCGTCTGGCGGATCGGCCAGCAGCTTTCTTCGATGTGGAAGCAGAAGTCATGATTCTAAAAGTTTTCTTTGAAGAGCAGTGAGTGTCTCTTCAAGTATATGCCCCAGAGAACAGTGAGTGTTCTTCGAGACGGTAGGAATAAAAATGAGGGTCAAGATGCCCTCCTTCTAGCGCCAATTGTTGTTGCCCAAAATATTATCCGAAGATAGATATTGCTGGAATGGTCGAGCAACAGCAAATTGCGAGAGCACGTCCGTGGGAATGGAAATAACACAAGATTTGCCAGGTTTGTTAAGCCCGGGCTTGAATGCTATCGCGAGATGTTATTAATAAGAATACGTATGAGTACAAATATTAATGAAAGAATGCGATTACAATGAGTGTAAAAGATTCTAGTTCTCTAGCTCTTGAGCGAAGCTCTGCGTGTTCTTGCTTCTCGTTTCTGCCGACCGTCTCGGGATCGAGAGGTGCTGAGAGAGAGAAAAGCCGAGAGATAGCTGTTGCCAAGAGTGAGAAAGCCAAGTTATGAGTTGAGCTTCTGAACTGGACGTGAAGCAGACAAATCAGATAGTTGGACCGTTGGAGCAGAGACAGAGACAGAGAGTTGGATGGTTGGAAATCCGAGGGTTGTCCAAGTGCAGGCAGCCTTCTATTTATAGGAGCTGAGATGCTGTGTTCACTGACGGGCGATCGCCTTTATGTCACATGGTCTGTATGCCTTGAAGTCCGTGGCTGCTGCTGGCAGCCAGCTGTGCGGTCCAATGAGGAGCCTGCACGCGTCCTGAGTTGCTGTCACGGGCGGTCCCACTGTGCACCTTTCAGCGGGTCTGTCGGTAGGTGAGAAGATGCTGACAGGCTGTGGTCAACGATCCATGTCCTGCGGCGCCTTTTCCGAATCTGCACATGTGGGACTCTACTTCGAGCTTCGGCCTTTTCCGACTAGATGGGCGATGGCTTCGCGTGGTATGAGGCGGTCGTCATTGGTCGGTCACCAGGGGTCGATCGCCAAGTACCAAGAGATGATCGCCTTAGATGTCGATCGCTCGGTACTGGGACTTGACCTGGGACCTTCGGTCGGCCAATCTATCTCGGCTGTTAGGCTCTGGCTCGGTCGCGGTCTCTGTGCCGATCGCCTGTTGACATGTATAAATCTTGACACAACACGATCGTATATACGATATTGGCATTTGGAATGGTTGATTAGATGGTATATGATTTGGAATCATAATCGTATTAATCGTTGATTTTCTATTGTTCATCTAAAAATTAATTTTTCATGATTTTATGTTACAATATAAATCTATTTTTATTTTGAAAAACTGATTTAAATGAGTAATATAAAGATTAGCAAAATATTATTTTTGGAATCGGGGGAAAAAAAGAGCCGAAAACGTAAACGGACCCGGCAGCTTGGAGTTGTCCGCGCCGCCTGTGATGCCACTCTGGGATCATGCGGTCACACTATAGGACATACTCGGTGACCTCTCGGCCGCACAGCAATGGTCTTGGCCGCTTCGGCCGTGCTCGGACTGTGGCAGTTCGCCTTTCTTTGGTTGGCAAAGTCGATGTCCGGGCTTGTTTTCCGACTCCGTTTTTTATATTTCGTGCAATAATTAATTTTCCACAAATTAAATTGGATTTAATTTGACTAAGATTTAATTATGGTAATTTTATTCTTAGGGGAATTAATTTAATGAAATATTTTCTCGTCCGGAACAAGTTAAAATTGACGGTTGTTTGAATTAATTAGATTAATTCGTTTTGAATGGATTGTTTTATATTGATTGGATCAATATTCAGATTCACTATGAATGCCATTTATTTAATGTGTTGGATGCATTATTTTTTAATGGTGATGTGGTTCATGGACCTAGTTTTTGAATCATTCGGTTTTATTCGATTGGGTTGTAAAGGCCGTTTTGAGCCTATTTATTTTACTAGAAATATTTGTATCTAGGATGCAATTTTCAATGTAAAATTTATATGTAATGACGAAGACCGGAGGAAGATCCGTTTTGAGAAGACGAAGATTCAAGACGTAGACTTGTAATTAGATTACGAAGTTTTTGTTTTCTAGGAACGGTCCATGAACCACATGTTGGTAGCAACTAGGTTGTGAATGGTTGTTCATATTGTATGAATGCTACAAACGCGCTTAAATGAACTAATGTGCGTGTAACATTAATCGCGCTAATTCTCCCACAACAAATTATTAAGTTTATAAGGTTTCAAGGTTTTCCTTCCCTCCATCGAGCTTTCGGGAAATTGAAATCCAAACCAGATGTGCTATGCTTCCGAGTTATCGGGGTAGTCGTTCGGGGAGGATGGATAAATTACCGGGAGCGCATTGGATGCCTTCGGTTGGAGCAAATTTTATCCCTAGAAACCTGATAGGTTGCCGGATAAGATTCAATTGTGAAACTTATTTGCGTCGATGGTATAAACTTAACTTGTTCACGAACCATAGAAACTATATAGGTTGAGGGGAGTGAACAAGGGAAAAAAGAAGATCGAATCATCCATTAGATGGATTGGTGTTGGACACCATTTTATGAAAATAAATATACTAGAAACCTATTCGGTTGCCCTCTATTAAGATTTATAAAGAACTCGATCACCACTATGAAGTAGAGCGACGATACTTACGGATTTCACATGGGAGTGTGTTATTCCGATAAAAATAGTGAGAGCTGGGTAACAAGAATAGAAAAGACCTTAATTCTATAATCAGAACATAATATAACAAGTCACTAATTAATCTGTTATACTTAATGCAGACATAACTCTCAATATGACAATGAATCCACTCGCAATTCTACTCGAAAAGAACACCTTAATGGGACCTAACTTTGTGGATTGGCTCCGAAATCTGATGATTATCCTCAGTATAGAGGCATTGAGATATGTCTTGGAGATGGACATTCCGGCGCCTCCTGTGCGGACCCGAGCCAATCAGGAAGAGATTTAAAACCACAAAAAGTGGGTTAAGGATGACGTGAAAGTCCGTGCTTATATGATGGCTTCCATGTCTAATGAGCTTCAGAGAGCTCATGAGAAAATGACTTCTGCTAGGCAGATTCTATCTCACTTAACCGAGCTTTATAATGAGCACAGCAGGACTGCTAGATATGAGATATCCAAGCAACTGTTCGGTGCAAGGATGAAGGAAGGTGAGAAGGTTGGGGAACACGTCCTCAAAATGATATCCATGATCGAGAGATTGGAGGCTCTTGATTTTAAAATGGATACTTCTCTCTAAATCGACCTTATCCTTCAGTCTCTCCCTGATTCCTTCTCACAGTTTGTTATGAACTTCAACTGCAATGAGATTGCATGTAACTTAGCTGGGCTAATGAACAAACTGGTGACTGCTCAGTCTCAGATGAAGACTACGCGGATAAAGGAGTCTTCCCTTGTGATTTCTTCTGGACTTCGGAAGTCTAAGAATAAGAAGAAAAAGACCAAGAAGTAGACTGGACCACAAGTTAAGGACCTTAAAGGAAAGGGCAAGGCCCCGATGGTTCCAAAAGGCAAGAAGAAGAAAGATACTTATCTCAAGTGCGGTGAGCTGGGCCACTGGGCTAGATACTGTCTGATTCTTCATGGCACTTCAGGTACAAAACTTTTAGTTTTGGAAACAAATTGTTCTGCTACTGTATTTTCTACTTCCTGGATACTGGATTCTGGTTCTAGTTCTCATATTTGTGCCGTGAATCAAGATCTGGAACAAAGTAGGAAGCTTGGAGCTGGAGAAGTTATGATCAAAGTCGGAAGCAGGCATAGTGTCTAGGCGACCGACATAAGATCACTTCTTTTGGGTTTAGAATTCGGCTTTGTTTTGACTTTAGAAGATGTACTTGTTTTGCCCAAGGGGCACAAAAACATTGTATCCATTCCGGTCATGGACCGAAAAGGCTTTTCATTTATCATTGGTGATGGTTCCTGCAAAATTTATTTCAGAAATAAACTAGTGGGTACTGCTACATTGTTAAATGGATTGTATCATCTAAATCTCAGCAACAAAGTAGTTGTGAATACTATGACTATAAAACGTGGTAGGGATGAAACCAATCAAGTTTTGAAATGGCATCTTAGACTTGGTCATGTTGGTCAGACCAAGGTTTACAAGATGGAAATGGATGGACTTATGGGTCCATTGGGATCAGATCCTTTTTCCTACTTGTGAATCTTGCCTTAAAGGCAAAATGACTAAGTCCCACTTCACAGGGACTTTTGAAGGAGCCGCTGATAAACTGGGATTAATCTATACCGACGTATGTGGTGCTTTGGAAGCAGCACGTGACGGATATCAATATTTCATTACGTTTACAGATGATCATACTAGGTATGGTTATGTATACTTAATGAAACATAAATCCGAGGCCATTGAGAAATTCCAGGAATTCAAGGCCCTAGTCGAGAAACAAATTGGTAATCATATCAAAGCACTTCGGTCGGACCGAGGTGGCGAGTATATGTGTACGGAGTTTGACGAGTTCCTTAAGGAACATGGAATAGTTTCACAACTAACACCTCCAGGTACTCCTCAGTTAAATGGTGTGTCAGAAAGTAGGAACCGGACCTTGTTGAACATGGCCCGTTCCATGCTGGGCTATACTGACTTACCGATTTACCTGTGGGGGTATGCACTCCTGACTGCCGCTTACATATTGAACAGATGTCCTTCCAAATCCGTTCCTAAAACTCCACATGAGATGTGGGAGGGCAGGAAACCAAGTCTTAATCACATCAGGATTTGGGGATGTCCCGCCTATGTCAAGAAGACTAAGGTGGAGAAGTCGGAAGCTAGGTCCACGAAGGGACGTTTCATTGGATTCCCGTCTGGGACGATGGGATATCTATTCTACATGCCCGAAGATCGAAAGATTGTTGTTGCTTTACAAGCACACTTCCTGGAAGATGAGTTAATTGAGGAAGGCGGAGCAGGTAGAAGTATTTCTTTAGAAGAATACAATGAAACTCCTTAGGAGACACCTGTGCAAGAAACTGGAACCGAACCTTCTGACACACAAGTATAACCACCTCGTAGGTATAGTAGGGTGTCTCATTTACCTGAGAGGTATGGGCTTGTGCACTTGGAGGAGCTGGGTCTCTATGAGGTTCCAAGTGATAGCCAAGAGACCGACCCAACAACCTATGACCAAGCGATGGTGGATGTAGACTCCGCGAAATGGCGTGAAGCTATGGAAGCTGAGATAGACTCGATGCATGTCAATCAAGTCTGGACTCTAGTAGACCGCCCCAAGGGCATAGTGCCTATTGGGAACAAGTGGATCTACAAGAGAAAGACTCATGGTGATGGCAAGGTTGACGCCTATAAGGCCAGGCTTGTGGCAAAGGGTTATACCCAGAAGGAAGGGATCGATTACCACGATACCTTCTCGCCCGTATCCATGATCAAGTCTATTAGCATGATGTTTGTTATAGATGCCTACCACGATTATGAGATATGGAAAATAGATGTAAAGACAGCTTTCCTTAATAGATTCCTCGAGGAGGAAATCTATATAGAGCAGCCTAAAGGCTTTGTGTCCGAAGTCGATATTCAGAAAGTGTGCAAGCTTCAGCGTTCCATTTATGGACTGAAGCAAGTGTCGCGTAGTTGGAACCTTCGTTTTGACGAGGCAGTCAAAGAGTTTGACTTCGTGCAAAATGAAGAGGAACCTTGTGTATACAAGAGGGTTAGTGGGAGCAAGATCGCATTCTTAGTACTATATGTGGATGACATTCTACTAATAGGAAATGATGTGGGAATGCTCGATTACGAAAGCTTGGCTTTCGAGTAATTTCTCCATGAAAGACTTGGGAGAAGCAACCTATATTCTTGGAATTCGACTCTACCGGGATAGAGCGAAGAGAACAATAGGTCTTTCCCAAGCCCTCTATATAGATAAAATCTTAAAGCGATTTAAGATGGATGATTCTAAAAGAGGGTTCCTACCGATGCGACATGGAATAAAACTCTCCTTGAAGATGTGTCCTCAAAGTGAGGAACAACGAAAGGAAATGAGTAATATACCATATGCTTCGGCCGTGGGTAGCCTTATGTATGCTATGTTGTGTACGAGACCTGACATTGCGCATGCTGTAAGCGTGGTGAGTAGGTTTCAGGCAAACCCAGGTAGGGAACATTGGACTGCTGTAAAGAACGTTCTCAAGTACTTAAGAAGGACTAGAGATATGGTTCTGATGTATGGCGGTGGAGAATTGGATGTTGTGGGATTCACTGATTCGGACTTCCAAGGACTGAATGATGATTCGATGTCTACTTCTGGCTACATATTTACTCTTAATGGAGGAACAGTATCTTGGCGTAGCGCCAAGCAAAGCGCGACTGCTGATTCCACCTGTCAGGCTGAGTATCAAGTAGCCTCGGAAGCTTCCAAGGAAGGGTTCTGGATTAAGAAGTTTCTGGGAGAACTTCAAGCGATACCATGTGCTGAGCTTCCTGTTCCACTGTACTGCGACAACGACGGAGCTGTAGCACAGGCCAAGGAGCCGAGGTTTCACAACAGTATCAAGCACATTGAGAGGAAGTATCATCTCGTAAGAGAATTTGTTCGCAAGGGATTCATTGTGCTGCATAGAGTGGACTCATCCGACAATGTCGCTGATCTACTGACCAAGCCACTTTCTTAGACTAGCTTGGAGCGTCATCTGGAGAACATGGGTATTAGATACCATAGTATGTGGCATTGAGTGCAAGTGGGAGATTGTTATGAGTATGCCCTCGAATGCCACTCAGAGGATGTTGAGTGAGGGCATTGTACTTGTAATTATGTAAATCATTAATATAAGGCAATGGTTGTTTCTTTATTTACTGGTGGTTACTGCATTCCTAACTCATAAATATACATATAGAAACTAGTCCGTGTATTTGAGAGCAAAACGTTCCACTCCTTATTGGATAAGGGAGTCGGCACTGGAAAGGTTTATAGCTCAAATACTTAATCGTTCGCAAGTCGATGAAACTTGACTGGGCGTTAAGTTTATGTGAAGACTTGTATGACGTGTTCTTTGACATGGAGAGTGCCTGTCGAACACTAATGGTCAGTGGGAGCACACGTTATAGGTATGCTAATTGGATTAGTATACTCGAACCGACTCACCCTCGATTCGTCACACGGATTTCACTCTGGGACAGTCAATGACGGAATCGAATGGTTGTGATAGGTATTCGTGAACCTTCGACTTGAGGATTTAGTAGGGATGTGCTTGTGACGTCAAGATTTTCATTAGAATAGTTCGACCTTATAAACCGGAAGGCGGGGGTCAACCTCGACGTGCATCTTGACGGGCAAGTAGCAGGTCCTACTGAATACCAAGATAGAATTCTTTCTCCCGTTAGTGAGCGGGTTATATGTCCTGTGCGGTTATTGGCAGATGAGAACGTAAGTCTTTGGCCAAAGCATTGGAGCTAGTTGTATTGGATACACGAGAGCTTGATGATCTCGATTTGCATTAACGCATGCATATCGTCAAGTACAGATAGGGTTTGACTGACCGTGACCCTATAACTTGATCGGGACATTTGAAAGAAGGGTTTATACGTATACTCGTATTCACGACATAATGGTTCTTGAATGATCCCATCATTCGTTCTCAGTTAGGGTACAGTGTAGGCCGCCAGGCTGGCTAGGTGGTGCTACTACTCTTTGGTTCCTCCCATTGCTGACTGAGACGGACCTACCGAGTCGCGCAATAGGATTGACGACGGAATGAATCAAGCTTGTTCTCTCTTTATGAATATTAGATACTGGATATCTAAATTTGGGACATAATATGTCTAAATCGATTTATTGTATAAATTGATTTACGTCCTAATGAATTAAATAAATTACTGGGTAATTAATTAATTTATAAATATAATTATTTCTTGGAGAAATAATTATGTTATTATGTATTTGATATGATTAATTAATTGGATTAATTAATCGATATAAATACGTCGGAACGGAATCAGAGTTTATCTGTTTGGACTCACGGGAGTTCGAAACGGACCGAACTCGTACGATTCCTTCTAGATGACCGCCCCCCATTTCCTCCTACCTTCCACCTAGTCTTTGTTTCCATTTTATAATGGATGACAATGACTTTGTTGGGAATCTCTCATGTGAGATGAGTTGTTGGTAGTGTATTAAAGTATGATGAAGACTTGACTCCATATATATAATTGGGCAATTTCACCCGTGAGATAGAGGGTAGAGAGCGAGAGAGAAACTTCTCCAAGTCTTCTTCATCTTCATCACAAGTTCTTAATTTTTTCTTGGAGAAAAATTGAGAGATAAATTGAGAGATAGTGAGTTATACACTTAGAGTGTTAGAATCACAATCAAAAGCTTCATCACTTGATTCTAGCCGTAACCTTAGAGGTTAATCGGGTGTTGTCATTCCGGTCATTTTTTCGGCGCGTGGCAAGTAGAGACGTGGTGCTTTCGGCGTTGGATCGTTCAAGGGCTTGGAGCGGATTGGATTCGTAGAGATCAAGCAAAGCTTAGGGAATAGCTCAAGAGAAGGTTACCATTTAATCAACGGACTTCGAGGGTTAGTTTCTTACAACTCTTGCTTTTCATTTATATATTCGTATATACGTAGCTCAATCGATCCTTGTAGGGATTCGGATCGAATTAATTTTTGTTTTACCGCTTCCGCTGGGCCTTCGTTTTAGGCCCCGAATCCCAACAACAACTACGATGCACAAGATAACAACAATACACAAATGTATGACAACAGCAATACACGAATGTATCACAACATGATCGACACAAAATGATAAAAAAGATTAGAGTACTTGCCCCGTGTCCTTCGAGAGCAATATCGATGTCAAAAACCATCACCAACAATTATTCTCGATATTCGACGATCCAAGATATCACGGACTGTAGATAACTCATATCCTCTTCTTTACCACAATGTATCCTCGATACCCAAGTATACCAATAAAGAATGTAAATCATATACATTATGATTTAATCCCAAATTGTTATATGAATTGTAAACGAATGGAACTGAAACCATTCATTAAATATTATAAACTGAGTAAGTAATAACTTGCCTCAAATACTGATACGCCAACAAGTTGATTTGGGTACACAAGTAATCCAACTCGATAGTTCTTCAATCACGACATAAACAATATCAATCTATCTAAATATCAATAAACATAAAATTAGTATCCTTGAATATATCAATATCGAATTCAAACCACAACATCCGAATTACTACGACCAATTAACAAGAAAAATTCTACGAGTTATTCAACATATACTTAATTCCAACTTCCCCAAAATTCCTCAAAGTCCGTGTATCAATTCGATAAGGCGAATATACAAACTTAACCAAAATATTCCAATCAATATCTCTTTTAAGTCTTCAATCAAACACATTGAAGGTGAAATTCAAAGGTATATTCGAATCATCAATTAATAAACATCAACCACATCAAGAACATGAAGAACACAATCACAAACATATATATCCTTCAACATAATACAATTCTAGCCATCTATACGAACTAAACAACTCAAATATACCAAGATATCTCAAAAATCTCAAAATATGAGAGTCCAAGCCAATTACCTTCAATCCCGGAAAACAATCAAGAATGATATTATAATCCTTGTTCCAACCTTTCCTAGATGTTAAAACTTGATAAACCAACTCAAAATATGATATTCAGGGGTTAAAATTGAGTTTGGGTACATTGGGGTGAAAGGGGATCGTGTAGGAAGAGTTGGGAAGTGAATTCCCGATTGTTGAACATATTTATACGTCCATGCATGTTAGCATACGTAACTTAACCCATAACGTATGTAATATGTTCTCCCTAAACAGGCAGTATAGGTTATGCCATTTTGGTCATAACTCACTCATCCGGACCCCGATTAACTAACCGTTTGAACCATTAGAAAGCTAACTCGATGTTATGTCATACTATTATGTTCCAGAAATTTCGGAGTTTTCAAGATTCGGTGGTAATTTTTCAAAGTCGGACCTTGAGCATAATTCTTTCCGGAAAGTGGCCAAATCTAATTTCTTCCAACACTTCAACATATAATCATGTTGTATAAACCAAGAACTATTCAAGACATGAATTAATCCATAACCATATTCGATTGATATTACTTTGTCCATAATCATCAAAACAACATAATCCAATATGTGTTCTAACATCTAAACCACAATCTTAACTCATAATCCAACAAATATCAAACATGTCATCATTTCTCAACACGAACTCCATGAAACACCAATAATGTAACACCCCAAACTAGGCGGATATTACAGTGCCGTGGACCCCCGACTGGGACCCACCAGGCGAATGAAAATTAATGAATTAAATAATATAATTGTAGTACCGAACCACAATATATTATCAATCACTCCGATGAGGAGTTTTATTACAACACACCCAAGATAATAACCGAATACAAGTATATTTTATATGGAGATAAAATATACAACACTGAATGAACTCAATATCCAAATGGAAATCTGCAGCGGAAATAAAATA
This sequence comes from Orobanche coerulescens, assembly GCA_033398695.1. Lineage (NCBI taxonomy): Eukaryota > Viridiplantae > Streptophyta > Magnoliopsida > Lamiales > Orobanchaceae > Orobanche > Orobanche coerulescens. The sequence continues at coordinate 144,187,497 of CM065809.1, read as the reverse complement.
AAGAAAACATGGTGAATGAAAGGACTGGGCCCCCCTACTAGTATCACTGAGACTCCTCGCCATCAACGTTCTCTTCCCGTGCCTTAGCCTTGCCATGACCTGAAAACAATATCCCCCAACGGGGTCAGTTACACAGAACAACAATCCTCAAGAGTTGAATAAACACAATCATGATATATCTTAATTATGAAATGAAGCTGAAGAGAGGCATCATAATATACCCGTAATGGAATGTGCACGTGCACAAGACGGATGTCCGGACACACCTGCCATTGTACCTAATTAGTTTCACGGAGGTAAATTACCATGTGCACAGTCCAATGTGTTGGTGAACCCAACACATGACCATCACATGCCCGACTAAAAATCCCACACATCCACACCCGGCCGCGCAATATTAACCCAGAAGGTCATATGAACAAGAATGACCATGAAGAATAATAATGAATAACAATCCGACAAAGTCAAGAATGACTCACCGAGATGAAATGATGGTGAAATGAATGATAGCTCAATGAAATGATGGAACCGTCGTTCCTCGTGAATGAAGTGATTAATTGACAATTACAAGTCTCAATACGGTTAATACATTATGAATGAATTATGATAATGAATGAACAACAACGAAAGGAATGAAAATCCTTTTAACCGAGTAAGAATTAACTTACTCGACACCGGTGAACAATGTCCTTCCACGAACAACATCCTAAATGAAATGTCGGTCGCTCGAACAACCTTAAATAACACAATTACCAACAATCCGTTCAACATACGAATCAAACACGAATATAACGAACTCAAAACGTCGATACGACTAAACCAACTTCATTGGGGCATTATATCGAACACGTTGTAACCAATCTTCAATTGTTTACAATCAATCCTCAATTATACCAATATAAAATCCCCAAGGAGTGTTTCAAACCGACAAAACATCTACAATACAATCAAAAATCCAATATGAATATCCAAATTCGTGATTTCAACAACAACTAATCGAAAACCCCCAAATCCAACTCAATATTCAAAGTGTTCTTGAATAACCTTTCAATAATCCGATGAATATTCATACATACTCATAATCATATGTATATCTATTCATACAACGTGATTATAACGTCCAAAACATCATATCTCAACACAAAATCGAAATTCAAGAGGTTTGATGAATATTACCTTTGAAGATCCAAGTAATTTGATTCGATGAACACGCGTTAGATCGACAATCCGAGCTTCACAACCGAATGAAAATGATGAAAATCGAGTACTCAAGTGATTGATGATGAAAAATTTCTCCCACAAACCCTCTCTCTCGGAACTAGGATGAAGAAATGGTGAAAATGAGGAAATCCCGTCGGTCCACTTATATAAGTCCCAGGGACGCACGACCAACCCGCACGACCAAGTGTTCGTGCGTCCGGTCGTGCTTGAGGCTTCTGCCGGCTGCTGCTCTTAGCGCACGAGCGCCGCGCACGAGCAGCAACTCGTGTGGCCTGCTCATGCGGCCCTGACTCGAACGCTGGGCCTCCTGTCCAGTACATCCGCAACACACGAGCGCCGCGCACGAGCAGTTGCTCGTGTGTCCTGCTCGTGCGACACTGACTCGGCCGTTGGGTCTCCTGCCCAGTCTATCCGCAATACACGAGCGCCGCGCACGAGCAGTTGCTTGTGTGGCCTGCTCGTGCAGCACTGACTCGGCCGCTGGGTCTCCTGCCCAGTCCAGCCGCAACGCACGAGCGCTACGCACGACCAGATGCTCGTGCGGCCCTACTCGACAAGCAGTTCAGCCTATAACGATGCGCCAAGTACAAAAATCACAGAATTCGAGAAGTACGGGGGCAAAAGCACGAGTACACAATTATTACGCCGAACGGTGAATACAATTAAATGAGTATGAATGATGAGTGTTTAATAGTGAATGAAAATTACTGAGTGACAATTACTGATTGATAATTACTGAATAAAAATGACTGAATTACAACCGGGTACTACATACTCCCCCCCTTAAAAAGAGTTTCGTCCTCGAAACTAAGGGTCAAACAACTCGGGATAATTCTCCCGCACACTATCTTCGATTTCCCAAGTAGCCTCTTCGACTCCATGTCTAGACCTCTGGATCTTTACCAAAGGAATCGTCTTGCTCCTCAACTGTTTGATTCGCCGCTCTAATACTCGTATAGGATGCTCCTCATATGAATGATCATCGGTGATCTCGATTTCGTCAAACTGAAGTATGTGGCTCGGGTCGGCAACATACTTCCGTAACTGAGATACGTGAAACACATTATGAATTCGGCTCAAAGGAAATGAAGAAACATAAGAAATGAAAGGGGTGTTGTCTTATTTATAAAACTCAAACCTTTACGTAAGTTAATATCACAGCCTTGTAACACCACCAAACCAATTGGGAATATTATAGCGCCGCATACCCTCTCCGTGAGGATCTACAAGGCTAAATATAGAAAGCACAATAACACAACACGTGCCAACATGGCTAATAACGAACCATTAGACTGGTTTGTTCTTTTGTCACAACACACATCAAACATACATAAATTTGTCTCACAACTCATACCCACACAGAGGTTGGAATGCATCAACATACCCATAAAATGGGAGAACAGCCCAACGGAGAGCCAAACAATAAGACTCTACCAAAATACTCAACAACTGGTCTTCATGTAATTAGTATCGTCGTCTTCTATCATCCTTCGTACTGATCCTGTGATTCGCTCCCCAGCAACCCGCAAGTACCTGGATGCAATACAGACATCCACCCACCGAATACTTAGGGGTTAGCAAAGCTCCACTGTATTGCTAGTGCATGTATAAAATACAGATACAGGCCATACATATCACACTCCACGAATAGAATAATCGTGAACATACTTCCCGAGGTAAATCACTTGATCAAAACAATTCTAACATGAAAGATAGGGATAAACCCGATATACATCTTATAAAACATTTTACGATCTCGGGAGTTTTGAAAACATTTGGGATTTTCATTTATCGAAAACACCAGGGACACAACCCAATGATCATGTTCCCAAAATACATCCATGATAACAACATACAGGGTCCACAACCTAATCATACCATTCCAGTCACAAAGCACGGGGTCCACGACCCAATCATACCATTTCTGGGGTCCACAACCCAATCATACCATTTCGGTCACAAAGCATGGGGTCCATGACCCAATCATACATATCAACATATTCCCAAGGATTATTCGCGTCCCGTGCTAACAAGCCACGAACCTCAGATGCTCCCGCAGAACATACCCGAGTGAATAACCCAATGGGAAACCATACCAAATCACGTCACCGTGACGACAGTCACGTGACCATAACCATATATACATTCATAGTCATCCTGGCATCGCACTAGCAAGCTATGAACCTCGGAGCCTCCACGAGACATACCCGAGTGGAAAACCCATGACACGTACAACATACAACCAAAACACAATTATAAGTTATCCCGGCATCGCACTAACAAGCTACGAACCTCGGAGTCCCCGCATGACATACCCGGATTGGATAACCCCATAAGTTATCGTGTCATCGGGTTAGCAAGCCACGAACCTCGGAGTCCCCGCAAGACATACCCGATTGTATAACCCTACGGTCATGCCCGACCCGTACTAGCAAGGATGGATCTCGGAGATTCAACAATCTTACCTGGTGGCACATCACTTACAACAATCACACACAACAACAAGCAAAAACCAGTGTCACACAACACTAAACACCACAACCTCCTTACAAAGAAGTAATGACTAGTATCACACAACGTTACTTATTCACCGAACAAGTACACACATCAATACACAATCCTCGGCAAGTGATTACGGTCTACTATATTCATCAGACGTGATTATAACATCTTCCAACATACGACACATACTCACATATTCCGAAAACATATTTATTCACGAAGCATACGCACTATCTTTGAACAAAACCCTTTAATTGAGAATATAGCGATCCTTTTTAAGGTTCATTAAAACATTCGGATTTGCACACATACACTTAATTATCAATCGTTACGTCTACGACACATGAAGTGTATGAGCAAGATATTTGCCTCGATACCACGAGCAACGGGACAACAAACGGATGAGGTCAAGCAGCCCTCGAACTTCCGAAAATGACCAAGAATCTCGACAGCCCCACGAATACTACGAGAACGATACCATCACGAATTAACAACACTAATCGGAAACTGAAACGACACTAAGAATAACAAGGGTCTAAGAGTTTCTCCAAGAAATCAATAGCCAAGTTTTGAGTTGTATAAAATCATGAATGAGTTACCAATTTGAAGAGCGTAACCAGGGCAACAAGATTACACAACCAATCGGATGAGATCGAGTAAGAATCACAAAACCAAGAAAAACCCCCAAATTCAAGAAACTAGGATTCTAAGAAGAGAATACCTTGATTCGAGCAAAGAAGATGATTAGGTGATGTTGAACATACACAAATACACTCCAAGATGAAGCTTGATGATGAAGATCGCCCAAAATCACCTCAAGAACTCGCTCCCGATGGAAAGAGACGAAGAAGGCTGAGAAATGACGAAATAAAGGTTGTTGTCCAGTATTTATACTGGACAGTTATTAGCGTGCGCTAAACAGACTGCATTAGCGCGCGCTAACGGGGTCAATGCTCCAGAACATTCCTCCTGCAACACTGTTAACATGCACTAGCCAATACGCATAGCGTGTGCTAACGAGGCACGAATCCAGTCCAGTGGCTCCTGGACAGATGCACCTACCAGGTAGCGTGCGCTAGAAAGGACAATTAGCGTGCGCTAAGCAGACGATAGCATGCGCTAACAACCAACCTTAGCGTGCGCTAAAGAGACTCCAGTCCCAGTCCAGTAGCTCCTGGACTGCCTCTGGACTGCCAGTTAGCGTGCGCTACATACCCGGTAGCGTGCGCTAACAATGACACATTAGCACGCGCTACACCACAAGCGATAGCGTGCGCTACACCACATTGAGTCAAAAACTCATGCAACGATCTGACACGGAATCAAACATGTGTCCACTTGACACACCCAAACGTGTCACAACATTCCAAGGACATGGACAACGCCAATCCGATAACCCACAGATAAACTCAATGAAACTGGAACGAAGATCTTGGGTATTACATTCTACCCCTCTTAAAAGAAGTTTCGTCCCCAAAACTTAAAACATAAAATGATCAACGCAAAACAATCTCAAATAACACACGCTATCCATTGCCGACGACCTGCAATGAATCACATGCGGCACGTGGCTGCTACCATCCATATCGCTACGCTAAAATGATAACAAAACGTTCAAACAAAAATCAATACGGTTAACCGACCCGAACAGTACATCAATCAAAACGCAGGTTAATTGCAGAACAAACACGAAATTCCACAACCAAGGATGGGAAGATCGAAAACGAAGTTAATTTCCCGAACTTAAGAAAATTACGAAGGGACCCGAACGCTCAAAAATCACGATATGAGATCAACAAAAACTGGACAATGAATGCTCGAACTACAACGATCGAGACAACAATAGTCGAACAATCATATTCGAGTCACGACGGACGAAAAAAATCAAATAATAACTCTGAAGTCTATACCTCGACTTGAGACAATAGGTGGTCTGGTAAAAACGACAAGATATGCATTTAAATAAGATTCACAGGAATGGAGTCGAATTCGGAAAAAGTCACAACGACAAACGAATTACTCCGAAACAATACCACAACTCATCCAACAATGAAAATTGAAGAATAGAACGAGTTCAGAAAATATCAACGAGCACAAATGAGCCGACATGACTGAAAATACAGAAGTTCAACAATCCGATCCACTTCTAATAAAAGAAGTTTATCCCCGAAATTCGAAACAACAAAGCAAGGAAATAGCATAACATACGACTGGTAGACTACACTCTCAGGGACTCTTCAGAGTCAATCCTGATATCAGTGCTCATGTCCGTGTCTTGGAAGGCTCGGTGACTAACTCGTAGAACTGAACACGGTGTCCCACGAATCCACACTTGTAACACGTTACTGGCGGGGAAGGACAATGTGCGCAAGCATGCCCCGAGACATTGCAGTTGAAACACCTCCTGGCTTTACCAGGGGTCAAAGCTGACGATTTGAAACTCTCAGTCCCACGCATCGAGCGATGGAGCTTCACAGAAGAAAGACTACGATGTTGCAATCCATAAACGCCAACTCCTGTACTGTCCATAAGGTCATCGGGCATCCTTTGTTTCTTCGACTCGGGCACACGCCCCGATGATAATGAACCTAGTTCGTAAGCTAAGGCTCGATCCTGATAATACCTCAATAAAGTGAAAGTGAATCCCGCCATATACCGACGAATCTCTGGCTTCATCCGTCTGTCAAAATGAAGGATCTTCTCTTCTTCGGTCCTCACCTGATCTCGCACATAACTAAGTTGTTTGCTATAGTTGATGATAGCCTGCGACACTGCTATATCTTGTGGTTCTGCCAAATAACATTTGTGAATTCTCTGTTCTCTAATCAGTTTCGGACATAACTCAGCTTCCATAAATGCCTGGAACTTCGCCCACGTGACATCACGATCACGAGGTTTAACAGCTTCCCACCAATTAGTGGCGTCTTTATCAAGAAGGTACTGAGCGAGAGGTACCTTCCGCTCTTCGGGACAATCGACATCCTCGAATATATTTCCCAACTGGAAAAGCCAACTGTCCCAGCCTAACGCATCCGCAGCACCAGCGAATCGAGGGGGGTTCATACGAACTACCTCTCGAAGCCATTGATTTACACTGACGTTCTGAGTCGCGTCAGTGTTGCGTTGAACAGCCTGGGTCAACTGAGTCATCTGTGCTGCTACTTGTTGCAATATAGTAGCAAGACGAATACCAATATCATTCCCGACAATATTCTCTCGATTCTGCATCTAATCCCCGTGGCCATCAGTACCATGGTTACGACCACGACCTCTGCCCCTCGGCATACTAACAAGCAACAACCTAACGCAACGAAAATCACATAATCACACATAGAATCCACTCACAATGATAGACTGCAAAAATTAGGCCTGACGGCAAAAATTACAGTCCCAAAAATTTTGCCCAGCTAGAAAGCGCGCTCCACAACAAAGATGGCATGCGCTAACTCTGCAAGTTGGGCAACACATACATACTCGCCTTCCAACGGTACTAGACCGTAGGTTACAAATAAACAATAGCGTACAAATCCAAACGCCAATGATTCACATAATAATAACATTACACAAATAACCATCAGAAATTAATTAACATTCAAAACCGAATTTCTAGATCTCATTCAAGAAAACTATCTCAATGAGTGCAGACCGAACCACTCAGCGTCCACACCACCACTTTAATCACAACTCTGAGCATTAAAGTTGAAATAACAATAACATCATTACTACATACCTATTAACCGAAATTCATAACCGAAAAGTTTAAAGTGAAAGTCATGTTTCAAGTAAATTTTTGGTAGACCTCATTTGAGTTTTAAAAATCAAATTTTTGAAAATTTGCAATATAAGATGAAAATAAAATATAAGTAGTTTGAATCCTCAAAATATTCAGCCTCGAGGTCATCATACAAAAATCAAACTTTTCCTCTCTTGAAGGATGTTTTAAAATAAAATTTACGTGACTTCCCAAAACATTTAAAGCTTTAAAAGATCACATTGACAAACTCTCCTTGCGTAGCCACACCAAAACATTACTCCTATAAAAATGATTTATACAATGATATATATATATATACATATACACCGACACCACTCTTCATTCCAGCACAATGCGAGAATGAATACTCATGAAGTACGTATTCACGATTCACATTTAACTCCACATCATAACACAAAAATCACACAAGCTCGTGTTACACGAGACACAACATATAGTGGGGAGACTTACATCCACAGATCGCACGAAGATGATGGCTGCACTTTGATACTAATCACGACCGACATCCCAGACGATGCGTTGCGACACAACTCAGTCAGACAAAATATGACAAAACAGACTCGACAATACACAACTTGACTCGACAGCCCAGGTTTCCGCAACCTAAGATCTTATACCATATTCTGTAACACCCCAAACCAATTGGGAATATTACAGCGCCGCAGACCCTCTCCGTGAGGATCAACCAGGCTAAATACAGAAAACACAATAACACAACACGTGCCAACATGGCTAATAACGAAACATTATACCAATTTGGTCTTTTGTCATAACACACACATCAAACATACATAACTTTTTCTCACAACTCATACCCATGCAGGGGTTGGAATACATCAACATACCCATAAAACGGGAGAACAGCCCAACGGAGAGCCAAACAATAAGACTCTACCAAAATACTCAACAACTGGTCTTCATGTGATTAGTATCATCGTCTTCCATCATCCTTCGTACCGACCTTGTGATTCGCTCCCCAGCAACCCGCAAATACCTGTACGCGATACAGACATCCACCCCACGAATACTCGGGGGTTAGCAAAACTCTACTATTTTGCTAGTGCAAGTATAAAATACTGATACAGGCCATACATATCACACTCCAAGAACAGAATAATCGTAAACATACTTTCCAAGGTAAAGCACTAGATCAAAACAATTCCAACATGAAAGATAGGGATAAACCCGATATACATCTTACAAAATATTTTACGATCTCGAGAGTTTTGAAAATATTTGGGATTTTCATTTTTCGAAAACACCTGGGACACATCCCAACGATCATGTTCCCAAAATACATCCATGATAACAACACACGGGGTCCACAACCCAATCAAACCATTTCGGTCGCAAAGCATGGGGTCCACGACCCAATCATACCATTTCTGTCACAAAGCACAAGGTCCACGACCCAATCATACATATCAGCATATTCCCAAGGATTATTCGCGTCCCATGCTAACAAGCCACGAACCTTAGATGCTCCCGCAGAACATACCCAAGTGAATAACCCAATGGGAAACCATAGCAAATCACATGTCACCATGACGACACGTGACCATAACCATATATACATTCATAGTTATCCTGGCATCGCACTAGCAAGCTACGAACCTCGGAGCCTCCACGAGAAATACCCGACTGGACAACCCATGACACATACATCATACAACCAAAACACAACCATAAGTTATCCCAGCATCGCACTAACAAGCTACGAACCTGGAGTCCCCGCAAGACATACCCGGATTGGATAACCCCACAAGTTATCCCGGCATCGGGCTAGCAAGCCACGAACCTCGGAGTCCCCACAAGACATACCCGATTGGATAACCATACGGTCACGCCCGACCCGTACTAGCAAGGACGGATTCCAGAGATTCAACAATCTTACCCGGTGGCACATCACTTACAACAATCACACACAACAACAAGCAAAAACCAGTGTTACATAACACTAAACACCACAACCTCCTTACAAAGAAGTAATGACTAATATCGCACAACTCACTTATTCACCGAACAAGTACACACATCAATACACAATCCTCGGCAAGTGACATACTCACATATTCCGAAAACACATTTATTCACGAAGCATACATGCTATCTTTGAAGAAAAACCTTTAATTGAGAATATAGCGATACTTTTTAAGGTTGATTAAAACATTCAGATTTGAACACATACACTTAATTATCAATCATTACGTCTACGAAACATGAAGTGTATGGGCAAGATACTTGCCTCGATACCACGGGCAACGGGTCAACGAACGGATGAGGTCGAGCAGCCCTCGAACTTCCAAAAATGACCAAGAATCTCGATAGCCCCACAAATACTACGAGAACAATACCATCACGAATTAACAACACTAATCGGAAACCAAAACGACACTAAGAATACCTTGATTCGAGCAAAGAAGATGATTAGGTGATGTTGAACATACACAAATCCACTCCAAGATGATTGATGATGAAGATTGCCCAAAATCACCCCAAGAACTCGCTCCTGATGGAAAGAGACGAAGAAGGGTGAGAAATGACGAAATAAAGGTTGTTGTCCAGTATTTATACTGGACAGTTATTAGCCTGCGATAAACAGACTGCATTAGCGCGCGCTAACGGGGTCAATGCTCCAGAACATTCCGCCCGCAACACTATTAGCGTGCGCTAACGAGGCACGAATCCAGTCCAGTGGCTCCTGGACAGATATGCACCTACCAGGTAGCGTGCGCTAGAAAAGACAATTAGCATGCGCTAAGCAGATGATAGCCTGCGCTAACTACCAACCTTAGGGTGCGCTAAATAGACTCCAGTCCCAGTCCAGTAGCTTCTGGACTGCCTCTGGACTGTCAGTTAGCGTGCGCTACATACCCGGTAGCGTGCGCTAACAATGATAGTAGCGTACATTAAACCACAAATGATAGCGTGCGCTAAACCACAATGAGTCAAAAAATCATGCAACGATCTGACACGGAATCAAACACGTGTCCACTCATCACACACCCAAACATGTCACAACATTCCAAGTACATGGACAACGCTAATCCAATAACCTGTAGAAAAACTCAACGAAACTGGAATGAAGATCTCGGGTATTACAAGCCTTACGTACATTATCGTATTAACGACGCTACCTAAAATCTATAGCGTACGTTATCGTATGACAGTAGTTACTGCCTCATTTTATGATCTCCTTAATGTACGATAACCATCACCTTTTACGTACGTAATAAGCTCTGTGTAGCGTACGCTATCTTAGTTCTCTAGCATACGTTATGCCTCGTTGACTTGCTTTATCAAAAAGCTGTCCGAACCTCGCGGAATCTTATTCTATCCGACCTCATCCCAAGCTGGCCCATACGCCGACCAATCTGATCTTTTGACTGCCTGTTGCGTATGCTATGCTTCGTCCATAGCGTACGCTATCTTCAGCTCATAATGTACTTTATGTTTACCTGCTAACGTATGCTAGGACGTAGCTGCATTCATGAATTTGCAAAACTCTTCCTAATATGATCATGAATGTAGGAATACGAATATGGAAAAATCACACTTCGATTGTAGATACCACAAAGTCGAATATTGCAAGGTTCAAATACATATGAAAATAATCAACAATTATTCGGATATTACAGATACGAACTAAACAACTCAAATATACCAAGATAACTTAAAAATCCCAAAATATGAGAGTTCAAGCCAATCACCTTCAATCTGGTAAAACAGTTAAGAATAATGTTATAATCCTTGTTCCAAGCTTTCCTAGATGTTAACACTTGATAAACCAACTCAAAATCTGATATTCAGGGGTTAAAAGTCAATTATGGATGCCTTGGGGTGAAAGGTGATCGTGTAGGAAGAGTTGGGAAGTGAAATTCCCGATTGTTGAACATATGTATACGTCCGCGTATGTTAGCATACGTAACTTAACCCATAACGTACGTAATATGTTCTCCCTAAACAGGTAGTATAGGTTTTGCTATTTTGGTCATAACTCACTCATCCGGACTCCGATTAACTAACCATTTGAACCATTAGAAAGCTAACTCGATGCTCTGTCATACTGTTATGTTTCAGAAATTTTGGAGTTTTCAAGATTCGGTGGTAATTTTTCAAAGTCGGACCGTGAGCATAATTCTTTCCAGAAAGTGTCCAAATCTATTTCTTCTAACTCTTCAACATATAATCATGTCGTATACACCAAGAACTATTCAAAAACATTAATTAATCCATAACCATATCCGATTAACATTACTTGTCCATAATCATCAAAACAACATATTTCAATATGTGTTCTATCATCGAAACCACAATCTTAACTCATAATCCAACAAATATCAAGCATGTCATCATTTCTCAGCATGAACTCCATGAAACACCAATAATAATAAAAATACTTTCATAATCTATCATAATACAAAATAATCATCAATAAAAACATCAAAATCCGAGAAAGAAGAGAGGGATTATGTAACACCCCAAAATCCTATTGGGTTATTACAGTGCCGTGGACCCCACGCTAGGAGATCCACCAGGCGAACATGACTAAAATACAATAAATTACACAATAAGGGAAAATCATAGTCCCTACCATGACATCCGACACAATATTCCGATAAGGAATTTCAACGACAAAAGTGGCCTACATGGCCAAAAATGAAATACAACAACATCCACGAACATCTGTTCGGGTAATACAACACGACAACAACTGACAAGACTGGAGTACACTCCAACTGACTGACCGACAATGAACAACTCGGACTAGTATCGCTCGAATGCCTCGTCGCCATCGTCATGCCCCTGTGTCTCAACTCTCTCCTCGTAATCACCTAAAACATGAAAACATGTTCGCTTACGGGGTCGGGCCATCCAGATAATGAACATCAAATACATGTATAACATGATATGCATCCAAAGGCAGAATGAAACGGTACAATGATAATCATAATACGAGATGCTCACAAATCAAGGTAAGAAACGAGCATTCGCGAAATACTATGCCCACGGCATACTATTAATACTTGTTCGACAGGTTAGAACATAAGTGCCCAACGGCGAATCAAAATCACAGAATACCACAATGAATTACATGACATGAACTAAACCAGGACTGAATTAATTATGAATCACAATGCCCGAAGGCTCCAATGAAATTACCAGGACAATAATAAAGGTCAAAGCCGCCAAATTAAGTCACAAATATCACAATCACATGAAGCCAAAACAGCCCAAGTCAGATCGATTAGGGCCACCGCACGAAGCCATATCACAATTAGCCGGCCACGCACGGCCGTATCACAATTAGGGCCGGGCCACGCACGGCCGTATCACAATGAGGGTCGGCCACGGCACGAAGCCATATCACAATTAGGGCCGGGCGACGGCACGGCCGTATCACAATGAGGGCCGGGCCACGCACGGCCGTATCACAATGAGGGCCGAAGCCACGGCACGAAGCCGTATCACAATGAATGATAGTGTGCTGCCTTGAGTCGGCCAACACGATGACAGTAACACACGGATAGAAACCGTCCTTGGCAGTCCCAATTTAACACCTCGATTGCCTTAGGATGGCCACCCGATAACAATGATGCAGCGGAAGATTCCATGAATGATTAAGCGCTTCGATTGGCTTAGAATGGCCAATCGCTACGAATGATACGATGAATGATTAAATACCTCGATTGCCTTAGAACGGTCAATCGATAACAATGATATGGTGAATGATTGAACATTTCGATTTGCCTGAGAACGGCCAATCGATGACAATGATATGCCTCGGCACCTTTAGTCGGTGACCGACGACGAAGATGATAAATGAATACGCCAATGCCTTTAATCGACCAATACCGTTTTAATGACAACCCCAACATGAATAACGATGATCTGAACAATGTCTTAGATTGACATCAATATTAACAACAATCGATACATCGATACCGTGAACCGGCTATCGACAATGACTTTAATAACGAGTATCACAATTCCTTGAATCGGCCATTAACGGACAATAATAAACATTTGGCATAGTTGTTGAAAGGTATCGTATCAAACGATCTCTTAATATCAATGAATTCATGAAGAGACTAGGTCTCGGAATGATACAACACATTCATACACTTATATGATGACATTAATCTCATTGACTAGTACAAGTATAAAACTTGCCTCAAACCGAAGGCGAGAAGGTACTTCCACGATCAACGTCCTTAATGAAAATATCGGCCGCTCGAACAACCTTGAACAACACAAATATCAAAAATTCTCTTAATACACGAATCAAGCATGATCACAACCAACTCAAAAGTCGATACAACAATACCCGAACTCATTGGGGCATTAAAACAAATGCGTTGTAAACAATCTCCAATTGTTTACAACCAAAACTCAATTAAATCCGAAACTAACTTCCAATGCATGATTCAATCCAACAAAACCTCATGAATATCATCAAGAATCCAATAGGAATACTTAAATCGATATTTCAACAACATTTAGTCGAAAACCCCCAAAAACCCAAAGTCAACCCGTAAGGGTTCTTGAACAATTCCTCAATTATTCACAAATTCCGAAAATTACACCAATGAATCCGTAGAAATACATGTATCCAAGATAGATAATCCATATCTAACATATTCCAATACAATATCGATTTAACACGAAGAGATCGAAAGAAAAACACCCAAGATCCGAAATTCTAGATCCAAGAATCATTACCTTGATTTGGAGTGATGAAACTGATTAGATGATGATTAATCCAACTTAGGAGCTTGAAGATGATGCTAGATGATTGCAGCTCGAAAAGACCTTTCCGAATCGCCCAAGCTCGTCCGAAATGGTTGACAAATGAAGAAATGACGAAGGTTGGACTGAACTGTCTTATATATACTATCACAGCTTAGCGCACGCTATGACCTGATATTTAGCGTGTGCTAGCGGTTTACTGGGCAGTCCAGTGAGCTCTGAAATGCCTCGTTAGCGTGCGCTACGACTTGGTAGCGTGCGCTAACACCTTACCGATAGCGTGCGTTATCCCAGATTGTTAGCGTGCTCTAACTGATGTCTGATATTCAAAAACTGAAGTCCAGAACCTACTGTCCTCTGCCTTGCACGCGTTAGCGTGTGCTACTAATGTGACTTAGCGTGTGTTACCAGCACAATTAGCGTACGCTACTTACCACTCGTAGCGTGCGCTACGAATTTCCCAAATCAGCCCAGTACCTTCTGGACTGTCTGCCCCACTTGCGCTAGCGTGCGCTAATACTGAATCATAGCGTGCGTTACCTGAACCCCATTAGCGTGTGCTAACCAGAATGTGTAGCGTACGCTACCTCTCAAACTGAAAATTTAAAACATGATGATGATTATGACAATAATCTCGGCTCGATCTCAACAGTGATGATCCCAAAATACGCCGAATGGTGAACATAGTTGACTGAATATGAATGATGAACGATTATTACTGAGTGAAAAAAAATTCTGAGTGACAATTACTGAATGATAATAAATGAATTCACAACCGGGTATTACATACTCCCCCCCTTAAAAAGAGTTTCGTCCTCGAAACTAAGGGTAAACAACTTGGGATATGTACTATCCATCATGATCTGAAAACAATAATGCCCAAATAGTCCTCGGGACCAAATCAATCGCACGCTCAAGTCCCCAAGACTTGACGTCTCGAATAACAGTGAACGATTTCCAAATTATCACGAAATCTTGAGTACAACGCCAAAGGGATGAATTCTCAACAAATGACCTAAATCTCAAGATTCTCGAATATGATCGTCATAAAATAGATCAACAATAAATGATCCACAGTCACGATACATTATTACGGATAGATTTACACAGTCATCCAAAAACAAGGCTACACCTCAAATGTACCCAACATCGATATCCTTCCATATCATCGATCTCCTCTATCTCAACGATTTAAGGTATATCCGAAGATGAACTCGCCGCTAAATATGATCTCAGAAGGTCACGAGAATGAAGGTGACTAAAATGAATGATGAATGATAAATGACTATAAATCCGACAATGATTAAGAATGATTCACCAAGGTGAATTAATAACACCATGAGTGATAGTTCAAGTGAAATTATTGGAACCGTTGTTCCTCATGAATTGAATGATTAGTTTCATGATGACAAGTCTCAACATGATTGATGTATGATGAATGAATTATATGAATGAATGAACGACAACGAAATGAATGATAATACTACTAACGAACAAGAATTAACTTGTTCAAACCGGTGATGAATGTCCTTACCTCTGGCCCTCGAGGCCTAATAGGGTCCCTTAGATGATGCACGGGATGGAGTAACGAAGTCTCTCTAGGCCTTTGAGTTCTTTTGAGATTTACTGGCACTAGAACGCCTGCAGTATTTATGCCGGTATCCCTGCCTCCCACACAGAAAACAAACAATAGCTGGCACCGTACACCGGGTACTAACGTGACCTGCTGAATCACAGTTAAAGCAAACAACAGTTGAACTCGTCGGCTGAGAGGAAAATGCTATCCCAGCACGAAGACGACTAGAAAACGACCCATTGGACGTCGGAGCCCGATGTCCCTCTGAACGAGCCGGCATTCTAGTCCTCTCACCCGAAGAAACTGAAGGATGCTTCTGAGTAAGATCCTTGATCAAAAGCTCTGCTCCAAGAGCCTTCCCGATGAATTCGCTAAGTGAACTACAATTGTGATTGAACAACTGCATCCTCAACTGCGGATTTAGCCTCTTACTAAAATATTTAATCCTATTCGCCTCAGTACGGATAACTGACGAAGCAAACTGAAGTAGTTCCTGAAACTTCTCAGCAATGACAATAACACCCTCGTCCTCGACGGGTTCGGGGTTCAAAACCTCTGACAACTTGGCTTCACGAAGTGTATCCGGATAATACCTCTCTAACATGAGGGTCTTGAACTCACTCCAACCACAATCGCGATCGGTGGGTTTCACAGAAAGCCACCACGAATAAGCACCCTTAATCAAGTAATAAGCCGCTACTGCCACTTTACTCTCCTCCGGACACTGAACCATGTCGAAGAGTTTATCAAAATGCTCAAGCCAATGAACAATATCAGCTGGTTCCGACGAACCCTCAAAAGTAGGCGGCCTCTGACGAGAGATATCGCCAACAATCTGATTCACTCCCCCAGTCTGTCCATGAAACGGCACCTGGAATCCCTGTTGCGGTGGACCACGAACCATCGAGGTCTGCATGGCCTCCACTATCCACGTCATATGAGTCATCTGGGCCATCATGCCCTGCATAAATATGAATGGGTCAACCCGAACACCTTCCGAGTGAGATGCCTCTCGGGTACGAATCACTGACAGCGACTGATTATCTGCTGATGAATGAGTAGCCCCGCTATCTGATGAATAAATGATATCCCTTGCATTCGCGCGGGTATTCACATGAGGTCCTGGGTTTCGGCCCGCACCGCGGCCTTATCCCATGCGTCCTCTGACAGCTCTATCCATACTGAAGCAGGAAAGCCACATGATGATTACAGATCTCGCATGAAGATCGCATTATGATTACGAGACGGAATGATAACAATGAGAATACACGCTCTAACACAATGAATGCATTAATAATGCAATAAAACGATCGTCGACATGACGTCGGAATAGGATAAGATCGCATGAAAGATCAAGTGAGGTGACAAGACTATATGATGAAATTCCTGAAATGATTACCTTGAACAAGTTAACAAGGTTGAAAATTTGATTCACATATCAACAACTGATCCGTGAGATGGACTGGATGGTTAATGAATTAATTGAACAATGAGATTGACTGAGTGATAATGAATTAACTGAGCGATGAGATTGACTGAGTGATGAATGAATCAACTGAGCGATGAGATTAACAGAGTGATGAATGAATTGACTGAATCAATGAGATTGACTGAGTGATGAATAAATTGATTGAACAATGAGATTGACTGAGTGATTAATGAATTAACAGAGGGATGAATGGATTATCTGAGTAATGATATTGACTGAGTGATGAATGAATTAACTGAGTGATGAATGAATTATCTGAGTAATGATATTGACTGAGTGATGAATGAATTAACTGAGTGATGAATGAATTATCTGAGTAATGACATTGACTGAGTGATGAATGAATTAACTGAGTGATGAATGAATTATCTGAGTAATGACATTGACTGAGTGATGAATGAATTAACTGAGTGATGAATGAATTATCTGAGTAATGATATTGACTGAGTGACGAATGAATTAACTGAGTGATGAATGAATTATCTGAGTAATGACATTGATTGAGTGATGAATGAATTAACTGAGTGATGAATGAATTATCTGAGTAATGACATTGACTGAGTGATGAATGAATTAATTGAGTGATGAGATCAAAATGATGATTGAGGATTATTAACTGATGAATGAGTTGATCCTTAATGCTTACACAAGTCACACGTGCTCCAAAACAATTAGTCATGAATCAATCATAACACTAATATCACATATATGTTTCAACAAACATGAACAATTAATGACATGATGAAGGTATGAACATAAAGAGAATCGAGTCCTTACACAGGTCATACGAAGCTTCGAGGTCTCACGATACTAGTCCCAACTGACGACGACTCGATGAATGAATGACTCGTGCAGTCGTACTAATATTACGACTCACAAAACCCGACTGTCCAGATTGTCATAACCTGACAGTCCCACTACTAACGCATCGGTAGAGCCACATAACTCACATATCAAGGTACCTCACAACCCAAAATCTCTGATACCATCTTCTGTAACACCCCAAAATCCTATTGGGTTATTACAGTGCCGTGGACCCCACGCCAGGAGATCCACCAGGCGAACATGACAAAAATACAATAAATTACACAATAAGGGAAAATCATAGTCCCTACCATGACATCCGACACAATATTCCGATAAGGAATTTCAACGACAAAAGTGGCCTACATGGCCAAAAATGAAATACAACAACATCCACAAACATCTGTTCGGGTAATACAACACGACAACAACTGACAAGACTGGAGTACACTCCAACTGACTGACCGACAATGAACAACTCCGAATAGTATCGCTCGAATGCCTCGTCGCCATCGCCATGCCCCTGTGTCTCAACTCTCTCCTCGCAATCACCTAAAACATGAAAACATGTTCCGCCCCCACGGGGTCAGTCATCCAGATAATGAACATCAAATACATGTATAACATGATATGCATCCAAAGGCAGAATGAAATGGTACAATGATAATCATAATACGAGATGCTCACAAACCAAGGTAAGAACCGAGCATTCGCGAAATACTATGCCCACGGCATACTATTAATACCTGTTCGACAGGTTAGAACATAAGTGCCCAACGGCGAATCAAAATCACAGAATACCACAATGAATTACATGACATGAACCAAACCAGGACTGAACTAATTATGATTCACAATGCCCGAAGGCTCTAATGAAATTACCAGGACAATAATAAAGGCTGAAAGCTGCTCAGCAGAAGATGTCAAATATCACAATCACATGAAGCCAAAACAGCCCGAAGCTGTATCGATTAGGGCCGAAGCCACGGCACGAAGCCGTATCACAATTAGGGCCGAAGCCACGGCACGAAGCCGTATCACAATTAGGGCCGAAGCCACGGCACGAATCCGTATCACAATGAGGGCCGAAGCCACGGCACGAAGCCGTATCATAATTAGGGCCGAAGCCATGGCACGAAGCCGTATCACAATGAGGGCCGAAGCCACGGCACGAAGCCGTATCACAATGAGGGCCGAAGCCACGGCACGAAACCGTATCACAATGAATGATATTATGCTGCCTTGAGTCGGCCAACACGATGACAGTAACACACGGATAGACACCGTCCTTGACAGTCCCAATTTAACACCTCGATTGCCTTAGGATGGCCAACCGATAACAATAATGCAGTGGATGATTCCATGAATGATTAAGCTCTTCGATTGGCTTAGAATGGCCAATCGCTACGAATGATACAATGAATGATTAAATACCTCGATTGCCTTAGAACGGTCAATCGATAACAATGATATGGTGAATGATTGAACATTTCGATTTGCCTGAGAATGGCCAATCGATGACAATGATACGAAGGATGCCTCGGCACCTTTAATCGGTGACCGACGACGAAGATGAGAAATGAATAAGCCAATGCCTTTAATCGACCAATACGGTTTTAATGACAACCCCAACATGAATAACGATGATCTGAACGATGTCTTAGATTGACATCAATATTAACAACAATCGATACATCGATACCGCGAACCGGCTATCGACAATGACATTAATAACGAGTATCACAATGCCTTGAATCGGCCATTAACGGACAATAATAAATATTTGGCATAGCTGTCGAAAGGTATCGTATCAAACGATCTCTTAATATCAATGAATTCATGAAGAGACTAAGTCTCGGAATGATACAATACATTCATACACATATATGATGACATTAATCTCATTGACTAGTTCAAGTATAAAACTTGCCTCAAACCGAAGGCGAGAAGGTACTTCCACGATCAACGTCCTTAATGAAACTATTGGCCGCTCGAACAACCTTGAACAACACAAAGATCAACAATTCTCTTAATACACGAATCAAGCATAATCACAACCAACTCAAAAGTCGATACAACAATACCCGAACTCATTGGGGCATTAAAACAAACGCGTTGTAAACAATCTCCAATTGTTTACAACCAAAACTCAATTAAATCCGAAACCAACTTCCAATGAATGATTCAATCCAACAAAACCTCAGGAATATCATCAATAATCCAATAGGAATACTTAAATCGATATTTCAACAACATTTAGTCGAAAACCCCCAAAAACCCAAAGTCAACCCGTAAGGGTTCTTGAACAATTCCTCAATTATTCACAAATTCCGAAAATTACACCAATGAATCCGTAGAAATACATGTATCCAAGATAGATAATCCATATCTAACATATTCCAACACAATATCGATTTAACACGAAGAGATCGAAAGAAAAACACCCAAGATCCGAAATTCTAGATCCAAGAATCATTACCTTGATTTGGAGTGATGAAACTGATTAGATGATGATTAATCCAACTTAGGAGCTTGAAGATGATGCTAGATGATTGCAGCTCGAAAAGACCTTTCCGAATCGCCCAAGCTCGTCCGAAATGGTTGACAAATGAAGAAATGACGAAGGTTGGACTGAACTGTCTTATATATACTATCACAGCTTAGCGCACGCTATGACCTGATATTTAGCGTGCGCTAGCGGTTTACTGGGCAGTCCAGTGAGCTCTGAAATGCCTCGTTAGCGTGCGCTACGACTTGGTAGCGTGCGCTAACACCTTACCGATAGCGTGCGTTATCCCAGATTGTTAGCGTGCGCTAACTGATGTCTGATATTCAAAAACTGAAGTCCAGAACCTACTGTCCTCTGCCTTGCACGCGTTAGCGTGCGCTACTAATGTGACTTAGCGTGCGTTACCAGCACAATTAGCGTACGCTACTTACCACTCATAGCATACGCTACGAATTTCCTAAATCAGCCCAGTACCTTCTGGACTATCTGCCCCACTTGCGCTAGCATGCGCTAATACTGAATCATAGCGTGCGTTACCTGCACCCCATTAGCGCGCGCTAACTAGAATGTGTAGCATGCGCTACCTCTCAAACTGAAAATTTAAAACATGATGATGATGATGACAATAATCTCGGTTCGATCTCAAACAGTGATGATCCCAAAATATGCCGAATGGTGAACATAGTTGACTGAATATGAATGATGAACGATTATTACTGAGTGAAAAAAAATTATGAGTGACAATTACTGAATGATAATAAATGAATTCACAACCGGGTATTACAGATTAACCATCATACCTCTTGAATACGAATCAACACAATCAAACAGCACAAGAATCAATAATAAGTCCCCATCTGAAGTTCCAAATCCATGTTATGATATTCCACATCAAGTTAGAAGAGCCAACAATCTTTATGGGAGTGAATACGGATAAAAACTGAAGAAAAGTATCTCAAAATGACGAAGGAATGGGTGTATCGCATATTTATAAACTCAGACATTACGTACGCTACATGAATCATCTTAACGTACGTAACAGACATTACATACGTTATCCGACCTTAATAGCATATGTAACACTAATCCAGAGGCCACTGCTTCTTTTCGTTCAGTGACTTACATACGCAAAGCCCATGCCATAGCGTACATAATATAGCCGTTGACTTGCTACAGTAGTATACCGATTTAATGTACGTAATGTGCAAGCTATAGCGTACTTTAACATCGATGTTGACTTGCCTTGTCCACACCCGCATCGAAAGTTGCAGACCACGGGACCCACTTGTCGGTCATAGCCTGATCCTGTCCGATATGATCTTACATACGTTAACTATCCTTCTTAACGTACGTAAGCCTCGCACTTTAACGTGCGCTAAGTCCCTATGTAAGCCCACGTTAATTAGGTTATACTTAGCCAATTCCAACTGTTCTTGTCCATCATCTCATCATATGGGATACGTATACACGACATGCTGAATATACATATTCATTACAATAATATTCTCATACGATACACAATATCCTCAAATACAATTGTCGTCCAACTACGACAGTTATACCAATACAACTGTCTTAGTCCTTTAATTATTATATCCATATTGTCAAGATTCCACACTGTGTAATATAACTAGGATAAAATAATATCGAACAACCATAGTAGAAGTTCAGGATATTACAACAATTCCAAGTAGTGTGGACACTAACGCTGGACAGCGACCTTTGAATAGCTTAGGATCTGACCATTTCATATGTTGGCAAGCTAAGGTCGATAGATTTATAAGAGTCCACATAAAAGTTTTTATGCTTCATAATCATTGAAATCACAATTTACTTGTAAAATATTTCATCAAAATTGAGCAAAGCTCAAATAATTTTCGTATAGAAAGCCCTGGACAAGCAATAAATGCAAGCAAAATGATTCCCGACACTTGTGCAGTCTGCTGCTCCACCTTTCATAGGAAACATCTAAGTTTAGTGGTCGATCCAGCTTAATGAAGTCTAACAGACAACGGACTCGATCTACATGTTTGGACTTTAGGGCTTTGCATTCGAATTAAGTTTAAACATAAGACCTATGATTCTCACAGAAATCCCAACTAACCATATAACATATAAAGCTACTAATAACGATAACCGACACTCAATTTCGTTACACGTTCCTTGGTCCGAAAACCATCATCATACACTTAACATAAATCAAACCATAATTGTGCAAAAATGATGGAAAGAATTAGAATTCTGTTATTGTAAAGTAAGAACTAGATGGTATATCTTATACCACTGGAAATACACTGAAGTTTAGTTTCACATCCATTTACGGATCTCAAAAATATTAAACATGGAGAAAGTTATGGCCGATTCCGTAAAGTGTAGCAAAACTGCCAATTTCTGGCGAAATTGCGAAAAACGTCATATTAACCTAGAGCTCATTTCTTGCAATGAAAGTTCTAAACATGCAAACTCTAATCATTCATATCATATTTATAACACATGTCGGAGTCGACAAAAAAGCATGATTCTCGACACTACGAACTCCATTTAAAATTCTTTTTTGAAGAATAACTACTAACTCATTTTCATATTTCAACATCAAATATTACCAACATCAAACATCATCAACATCAAACAACACATTTAATCCATACTCATGTTGATAATCAAAGTTTTGGTACTAACATCAAAATGACCTAAACATGATTAAAAATCCTCAATACATAACATGCTCTTTAATTATATCAACTAACATCTAACACATAATCAACTTCATAAATAACTTCATGTCTTTGTTTTCAAACAAATTTCTAAAACATTTTATAAAAATCTAGTTAAAACATATATCAACATATGAAGTCACAAATATCAAGTCACTTTAAACATATATCAACATATCAAGAACTAAGCATGATTCTTCTTTTCTTTCAAATATCAAACATTTTATTAAAATCTAATAGACTAATCATAGCATCATCTCATCAAGTAGCAACATATTGTATAAGAAAATCATAATAAAAATAACACATGGTTGGGTTACAAGACCCCAAACAAATTGGCCCAAATGAGGAAATCAAAACATGATTAAAACTTTTTCTAAACACTCCCAAGCACCTTAGAATTAACCTATAAACAACATATAAGAGATTAGTACATCAAACCAAAGTTCCTTAATAAACTTTCAATTTTAAAGTGGGCTAACGTCGATTTTTGCTTGGATTGAAATGAAGAAGATAAGCTAACTTACATGAATATGAATTTGGATTCAAGTTTGGAACACAAATGGGGCTTGCAACTTGAGTTCTTGTGGAAGAACAATGGAGGAGCCTTCAGTTGGGGGGGGGGGGGGGCAAAGAGATAAGTGAGGGAACGAAGATGAATTGAAAGAGGAAAAAGAAAGGGAGGTGATGTCCCTTTTATACTAGGTTAACCCTAGTGGTGTAATAAAATGGTCGAAGAATATTTTATGTTTTGCTCTTTCACAGATAGAATTAACCGGGTATTGTATATATGTCGTATACTTAAATTATTGTGTGGAACTTAAAGCTTAAAGTTTGAGAAAAGTTTTGTGATTTGTGGAACGCGAATTATCCAAGAAAAGGACTAAACATATAATATACCCGAAAAAGTAAACTTTTAAAAATTATACTCGCAACGTAAAAATTATTTACGTAGAAGGCGACAAAATCACAATTAAGTCTATCGAAATAAAAATAAAAATTGGACGAGAATCCCAACCAGATAACCAAGTATCCGATTTCTGAATTAAAAATATGCAAAAAGATCTAAACTTGTCCAATTAGTTAAAATTATTATTATTTATGAATGCAGAAGCCCTAATGTTTCACTTGATGTTATAATAAATCTTGCATTAAAAGACCGGGGCATTACATCCTACAACTCTAACAAGAAATTTCATCCCGAAATTTACATACCTCATCCAAAAGTTCTGGGTGTTTCTTTCTCATCTTTTTTTAGAGTTGCCACCTAGCTTCTTCCTGACCATGGTGACTCCATAATACTTTTACCAAGGGAATCGACTTATTCCTCAGTTCTTGAACCTTCTCATCTAAAATAGCTTAAGGCCTCTATTCCGAAATTATGTTGTGACTAAAAACTATGTCACTCTCATGAATAACATGCTTGGGGTCAAATACATACTTCCTCACCTGCGAAACATGGAAAACATTGTGAACACTCCCAAGACTGGGTGGCAAAGCCAACCTATAAGCAACTGGGCGAATCCTCTCTACAATCTCATATGGCCCTATAAAACGTGGCCTAAGCCTGCCTTTAATGTCAAACCTGATTATTCCCTTATAATGGGAACCTTGAGGAAACCTTATCCCCACTTTCAAAATGTAATTCAGTTCGGCATTTGTCAGAGTATAACTTATGTCGAGTATGGGCCTCTTGTATTCTCTATTGTATCTTGCGAATAATATCGATCACTTTGTTGACTGTGTCTAGCCCTAACATTCTCCTGCCACCCACTTCATCCCAATAAAGTGGTGATCTGTATTTTCTACCGTATAAGGCTTCATAAGGTGCCATACCTATCGTTGCCTGATGATTGATGTTGTAAGCAAATTCGATTAATGGCAAAACATGATCCCAGTTTCCACCTTGATCCAACACTATAGTTCTTAACATGTCTTCTAGTATCTGAATCATCATTTTCGATTGTCCATCAGTCTACGGGTGGAAAGCCATACTAAATTTCAGGTGCGTAGATTTTTTCTGTAGGCTCGTCCAAAATCTGGAGGTAAATTTTGGTTCTCGATCTGATCTGATTGATATTGGCACGCCGTGTAAACGTACAATTTCACGGACATGTAACTGTGCTAAATTCCCTGATATATAAGTGATCGGCATAGGCAGAAAGTGAGTTCGTTTAGTGAGTCTGTCTACTATAACCCATATAGCAGTGTTTCCTCCTTTGGTCCTTGGCAAACTATCACAAAATCCATCGCAATTCCTTCCTACTACCATTTTGGAATAGTCAATGGATGTAACTTCCAAAGACCATTGGTGTAGTGCTTTCACTTGCTGAAAAGCCAAATGTCGCTCGACAAATGAAGCTACATCCTGTTTCATACCATCCCACCAGAAATTTCTCTTCAGGTCTTGGTACATATTGGTACTTCCTGGATGAGCGCTGTAGGGGGTATCATGATCATCACTCATAATTTCATTCTTTAGATCCTCATCATGTGGAAAGCATATTCTCTATTCAAACATAATTACGTTACTAGCCATTTCACGGTAACTTCTTGGGTTATCATTATTGGAGCAGGATTCGGTATACGCGCTATTGTGCGAAAGCGTATTTAAAGGTGTGGAAAATAAATCGACACAGGATTTATAGAGGTTCGGCCAAATGTTCCTACGTCCTCTCTTCGAATCTTTTTCTACAGGTTAAAGATGAACCTATGCACCTCTCTTCTATCGGTCGAGGGATTATCGTTACATTCTCATCTTCTATCAGTCCGAGATAAACCATACACACTTGTCTTTTTGTCGGTCTAAGTTAAACCGTTTTCCTTTTCTAACGGACAAGGAATCAACCGATCTAGCTTTCTATGGGTACTAGACAAACCTCACTCGGATATAGATTGTGATTCTAATAATGTCGGATCCTTGATCCTAATAACACCAAATCCAATCTTATCCTTTCTTTTTCCTCTAGTGTATGAGTTATCATGTATTACACTCAAACTCTTATCAATATAAGCTCAAATACAACAACGATAGAATGTATAACTATATCAGATCAATATCTCGATTGCTTGAAGTTGTTGTAGGGTCAATACCATAGGAAGTGGTATTTATGGGCTCCAAAGCCTCAACTGGCCGTTAGCTCACTGCTGCCTCATTACGTATGTTGCGTACAATCCATTACGTACGTTATCCATGTTATGTACGTTAACTCATCTTTGTTGGTCATCCCATGCCTCCGGCCTTCACGGCGACCACGGTCATCTTGATCCCGAAGAAGCCTATTCCGAGTGGTTGGTCAAATTACCGGCCTATTAGTCTGTATAATGTGACCAATAAGATTATCACGAAAATCCTTAACGCTCGGCTCGCTTCTATCCTCCCTCTTGTCATCTCTCTGAACCAGAGTGGATTCGTTCAGGGGCGGGTTATTACGGATAATATACTCTTGGCCCAGGAACTGATTCACGACCTCCACGTCTCGGACATTCATGTGTCCTGAACCTTGCGCTGAAGCTTGATATGGCTAAGGCATATGATAGGGTTCACTGGCATTTTTTACGTGAGGTCCTGGTGAGGATGGGATTCCCGGATAGATGGATTCTGTTCATCCGTCACTGTGTCGAAAGTTGCACGTTCTCCATTCTGGTGAACGGCAGCCCGACCGACTATTTTGCCTCTAGTCGGGGTTTGCGTCAGAGCGACCCCATTTCTCCGTCGCTCTTTGTGCTTTCCACCGATTATTTATCGTGCTGCTTGGATCGATTCATTCGTGACCATCCGTTGATGAGGTACAGAACTGCCGGACGGCCTTTCCCCATCTCGCATCTCTCCTATGCCGATGACATCATTATATTCACACGGGCTGTGGATGATGGTCTCGTTGACCTTATGCGACTCCTGGATCACTATTCCATGGCCTCCGGGCAGATGGTTAGCATCCATAGGAGCACTTTTATCCTTGATCTGAAGCACGCGCCTCATTGGCATCAGAGAGTTCATGATCTTATTGGTTTCCGCTAGGGTGATCTCCCCATCACCTATCTTGGTACACCCATTTACAAAGGCTTTATGAGACGAGATCTCTTTGCTGGGGTGAAGCAATGGCTGTTGGATAGTATATCTGGTTGGTCCCATCGCCACCTTGCTTTTGGGGGTCGCTTGGCTCTTAAGAGCACGCTCTGAATGATTCCTCTGTACCTTCTTCAGGTGTTGGACCCGCCCCAGTATGTTATCTAGGAGCTCGAGCAGATTATGGCGAGATACTTCTCGGTGCTGTCGGTCCTAAGAAGAAGACGCATTAGGTTCGTTGGTGGCAGATCTGTTGCCCAGTCTTTGAGGGAGGCCTCGGGATTCGGAGCCTCTCGGATATGGCAAGAGCTTTTAGTTATAAGCTCTGGTGGCGTCTTTGCGCGGGTACGTCTTTGTGGGCGCAGTTTATGCTCCACAAATACTGCTTCGCTGGCCCTTCAACGCCTATGCGTACTGCTCTTAAAGCTCATGCCAGCCGCCCTTGGCGCCGTCTCCTCTGCATGGGTATCGAGACGCAGGAGTTCATTTCTTGGACTCTCGGTAGTGGCAGTGGGGAGGTCAGTTTTTGGGAGGACACTTGGTTTGGGGATAGGCCTATTTCGTCTTATTGTCAGATTACTGGTAGACCGTATCTTAGGATTAATGATCTCTGGGTAGATGGGAGTTAGGACAGGGGGTAGACTCGAGTCCATTGTTGGTGAGGAGCTAGGATTTACCCCTTATTTCATACAGGATATTCTCGCGACTCCCACTGCCGAGGAGGATTCGGATAGCATGTGCGGGACTCTTACATCAGGGTGAGGGATCAAGCTAATCTAATTTTCAGGGACATTTGGATTAACTTACTCACACCTATGATATCGGTGTTCATTTGGCATCTTCTACTGTGACAGATCCATACTGATGATGTCTTACAGAGGAGGGGCGTTTCCTTGGCCTCCAGATGCTCATAGTGTACCCACCCCTACCCATACCTACCATACCGAGATCCTTTCCCACCTTTTCTTGGAGTGTGACATGGCTCGTGATGTGTGGGAGTATATTGGCGCATGGACTCATCTATCCCTACCCCATATAGATAATATCTTTAAGCTCCTGAGTTTTTTCTCACATGGCACACACTTTAGGCACGCAGCTTTCATTATTCCTTGTCTGATACTTTGGTTCATCTGGACAGAGAGGAATAGTGTAAAGCATAGGGCGGTTACTTTTCTTGCTTCTCATGTTATTGTGCAGGTGGAGCGCCATGTTTCATTACTAGCTACTGCGGGGCTTATTTCTTCAGAGTTCTGGGCGGGGGTGCTCGCCTCCTGACCATTTCTAGCGAGCTCGCTCCTCTCCCGCTCAAACACATCGCCCCGTTCCGGAGGTTTGGCTTCGACCCAAGATCCTTTGGATCAAGCTGAATACGGATGGCTCCTTCGATAGAGATACTCATATTGTTGGTGGTGGGGGTCTGATTAGAGATCATCACGGAGACCTCCTCCTTTCTTTCTACTCCTCTTTTCAGGCCTCTTCGAGCTTTGATGCAGTCATCCAGGCGCTTGCTGTAGGACTGATTTTGGCTTCCCAGAGATCGAGATGTTTTTGGATTGAGCTTGATGCTGTTGCTATGGTGACCCTGCTCTCATCTGGCCATCAGGGATCTTGGCAGGTTCGTCACACCCTTATGTGTATCCGACACATTCTCCGACATATTCAGTATAGAGTTACTCACATTTTTCGGGAGGGCAACAGGCTGACTGATTATCTCTCTGAGCTCCGCATGTCGTCCCTCGGTATTCAGACTTATACATATGATACTGCTCCTCCGTTTCTTCTCTCTCTTACACGGATGGACCATCTTGGCTACCTTTCTTTTAGATTTAGGTAGTATTTTATGATTTAATTTATTGTTATGGGCCCGCACATTAGCCCACATTCTTAGTGGTGCACCTTGTATTTCTCTAGCGGGTTGCTGGCATTTTAGTTTCTAGGATCCGAATTATGACCCATTTTTTGTCATAATTCGGAAGTGATTTTTACCTATCGATCCGCACATTAGCCCACGCCTTTAGTGGTGTACCTTGTATTTCTTTAGCGGGCCGTCGGTATTTCGCTTTTAGATTTAGGATCCGGATTATGGCTAATTTTTTGTCATAATTCAGGACAGATTGCTTGTATTCTCGATTTTTTTCTTTATCTCACAGGTTGGTGGGTCCCGCCTCAACCCCCCGTCCAAAATGGACGCTTTTTCTAAAAAAATAATCATCAAAACTCTATTATGAATATTTGGAACAAAATATTCCAACAATCTCCCCATTTTTGATGATTACAAAACAACACCTTGAATGGGATAAACCTGCAAAATAATATATATATATATATATATATATATATATATATTGCACGAATCAAAGTTTTCAGCTTTGATCGTTTCTTGAGTTTCCATCTCCCATCTTTCCTTTTCAGTTTCTTCTTTTCATTTTCAACTTCTTCGTTTCTTTTTCAACTTCTTCGACTTTCATATTCGAACATTTTTATTTTGCTCGTCATTTTTATTTTTCTCGCTTTACTATTCTCCCCCTAATATCATTCTTCTTTTAGACCATATTTCTCCCCCTTTTTGTTATCATCAATAAGTTTATATGATAAATATAAAATCGATAATTAAAATGAATGCATAAAATAATGTAGATCTGGGTAAACTCCCCCTAACAAAATTCTCCCTTTAAAAATATAAACTCCCCCTAAGTAAAATACCAATTGATGAGAATTAATTTTTATTTTTGGGGATCCAACTGATGGTTTTTCTTTCGAGACATAGACGATATTCGGAATAAAAGTTCCTTTTGGAATCCAAATCTTTTTGGTTTTAATCGTCCAACGTGGGCTTTTACAATTTGAAATATGATGCCTAATGTTTAAACATTTGTCACAACGGGGTATTTTCAAATTTACGGATTCAGTTTTAAAATTTAGTTTGAATCCTAACCCTTGTTTATTCAAAGTGTATTTTTGAACCGATAGCATTTGTTCAAACTTATCATTACCGCATGAAAACTTCTTTGTCAAAACTTTAAGTTCGTCTTGAACTTTCAAAAAATAATTCTTTAAATTATTCTCATTTTCAAGGCATTTATAATGATCGGTCTCGACAATTTTCCCTTTTTCAAGAATTTTGGAAATTTCTGTTTCCAATAATTTATTTTTAGATTGGAGGGATTTTATTTCACTTAAAGCATTATGAAAATCGGTATGTAATAATTCGAATGCTTCAAATAATTCATCTTGAGACGATGTACTAACCTGGCTTTCGACGTCGCTTTCGTCCAATGAACTTCGTGCCATAAGAGCGAGGTTATTTTGATTGATGAAATCTTCGTCTTCGTCACTCCATGTGGCAGTTAAGACTTCTTTCTTTGAATTTGATGCTCGACAATTCTTTGCGAAGTGGCCTGGTTTACCACAGATTCGACAGTTGTTGTCGAATTTTTTAGATTCGCCCATCTTGATGTCTTTCTTTCTCCGGTTTAATAAGTTTTGAAGCTTATTAATATTCTTGGCATAATATGCCGATTCTTCGTCACTTTCATCTATCGGGATTTCTTCTTTTCTTGACATCTTAGCTTTTAAAACTATCAATTTTTCTTTCAGTTTTTGCTTTACGTTCCGATATTTTAGGACAATCTCGTAATTAACTAGCGAACCAACGAGGGCACTAAAATCAAGATTATTGAGATCTTTCGATTCCATTATCACCGTCACCGTGCCGTCCCATTCTCGGGGTAGTGATCGTAGGATTTTCTTTACTTTTTCACTACTTGATAGGGGTTTTCCATAACAAGCTAATCTATTTGTAATGACTGAAAATCGGTCGAGCATGATTGTAATGGATTCGTCATCTTTCATTTGGAATAGCTCGTATTCGTGGAGAAGCATGTTTATTTTTGTCTCCTTGACTTGAAACGTTCCTTCATATGTGACTTCTAGCATTTTCCATATCTCTTTGGCGCTATCACAAGAAGATATCCGGTTGTGTTCTTCTAGATTTAAAGCACAGTATAATAATTGCGTAGCTTTGCAATTATAGTGATCATTTTTCCAATCGGAATCATCATACTCTTCAAAACTTTTAAGCGTAATGTCGGATTTGATTGGAATTTTTGGACCAAGACAGATCAGTTTCCACAATTCGATGTCGTAAGCTCGAATGAATATCGACATCTTCTTCTTCCAAGTCATGAAGTTTAATCCATCGAAGAATGGTTGTCAGTTCAAGGCAAGACCTTCTACCGGGGCAAATTGAAACACCATTTAGATCGTATTCTCCTCGGATGTTAAGCCGCTTCTAGGAGGTACCGCTCCGATACCAATTGTTGGAGCAGGACTCGGTATATGCACTATTGTGCGGAAGCGTATTTAAAGGTACGGAAAATAAACGACACTGGATTTATAGAGGTTCGTCCAAACGTGCCTACGTCCTCTCTTATGATCTTTTTCTATAGGTTAAAGATGAACCTATGCACCTCTCTTCTATCGGTCGAGGGATTACCGTTACAATCTCGTCTTCTATCGGTCCGAGATAAACCGTACACGCTTGTCTTTTTGTCGGTCCAAGTTAAACCATTTTACTTTTTTATCGGACAAGGAATCAACCTATCTAGATTTCTGTGGGTACTAGACAAACCTCACTCGGATATAGATTGCGATTCTAATAATACCGGATCCTTGATCCTAATAACACCGAATCCAATCTTATCCTTTCTTTTTCCTCTCGTGTATGAGTTATCGTGTATAACACTCAAACTCTTATCAATATAAGCTCAAATACAACAATGATAGAATGTATAACTATATCAGACCAATGTCTCGATTGCTTGAAGTTGTTGTAGGTTCAATACCATAAGAAGTGGTATTTATAGGCTCCAAAACCTCAACTAGCCGTTAGCTCACTGTTGCCTCATTACGTATGTTACGTACAATCTATTATGTACGTTATCCATGTTACGTATGCTAACTCATCTTTGTTACGTATGTTAAGCTCTTCATATATCAGTCCAGTAGCTTCGTTTCTTCCATTACATACGTTATAATAGCTCCATTACGTACGTTATCTTCAGTCAAAATATTCGTTGCATGCTGACGTACTACATGACGTCATCTGTCCGTTCAACGGTTCCAATATTTGAATTTGTATCTTCATTACATACGTTATACCCTTAGCATTATGTACATTATCATCTTGTCTTAGCGTACGTTATTCTTTATACTTTGCGTACATTATTCCATCAGGTGATACTCTCGTCTGATCAAGTAACTTGTCATTATGTACGTTATTCATTCCATGTTACGTACGTTACCTTCATTAAAGTTGAACTTCTTTGCATTTCAGTCTGGATCTAGCGTCTTCAACTTCTTTGTTGTTTTGTTTTGCTTCCTTGTTGCTTTTCTTTGTTTAACAACTAATCATCAAAACTCTATTATGAATATTTGGAATAAAATATTCCAATAATCAGATCTAATCCTCATATGTAGTTTCTCAAATGCTTCATCACTACTTTGCGCATTCATCATCCTTCCTCTCAGATCTGGTGTCGTCACTAACATCACACCATGACCCATTATAATTTCTGGTCGATGAACAACCTCTAAACTCATTCCTTCAAAATCTTAGATTAGTTCCTCTTCTATGGTAAGTAGGTATCCCAACTGTGGTTGAGTCTTACGAATCAAGGCATCTGCTACCATATTACTCTTGCCGGAAAGATAATTTATACCACAATCATAATCCTTTACCAATTCGAGCCATTACCTCTGTCTCATGTTCAAGTCCTTCTCGAAAAAAATACTTTAAACTCTTGTGATCAGTAAAAATCTAACACCTTACTTCATAAAGGTGATATATCATCTCCATATCTTTAAGGACTGCACAACAGCGGCTAGTTCCAAATCACGCGTGGGATAATTCACCTCATGCGGCCTAAGTTGTCTTGATGTGTAAGCTATCATTTTCCTATATTGCATCAATACACAACCTATCCCATTCTTAGATGCATCTATGTAAACCACATACTCCTTGTTCGCTTCTGGTACTGCTAAAACTGACGCAGTAGTCCACTTTCTTTTAAGTTCCTGAAAGTCTCATCGCATTCATCCGTCCATAAATACTCAATTTCTTTTTCCAAAGCAGTTGTGTCATCAGTCTAGCAATCCTGGAAAATCCTTCGATGAACCTTAGGTAGTACCCATATATACCTAAGAAACTCTTATAGGGTTGGTTGGTGATTCCAGTTATGTACTGCTTCCACTTTAGCCGGGTCCACCCTAATACAATCTATTGATACAATATGCCCAAGAAATATTACTTATTTCGTTCAAATTTCACACTTACTAAATTTGGCAAAGAGTTTTTAAGTTCTCAGTGTTTCCAACACTATCCTGAGGTGTTCTTCATGCTCCTTCTGGCTTCTAGAGTAAATGAGAATGTCTTCCATGAACACCAAGACAAACTTATCTAAGTACGGGTGGAACACTCTGTTCATGAGATCCATGAATACAGCGGGAGCATTCTGAATGGCATGACTATAAACTCATAGTATCCATATCTTGTTCAAAAAGTTGTCTTGGGTATACTTGTAACACCCCAAACTAGGCGGATATTACAGTGTCGTGGACCCCCGACTCGGACCCACCAGGCGAATGAAAATTAATGACTTAGAAAACATAATCGCAGTACCGAACCACATTATATCATCCATTACTCCGGTAAGGAGTTTCAAGTAAAACACACCCAAGATAATACAGAATACATGTATATTTCATATGAAGATAAAATATACAACACTGAATGAAACGGAGTATCCAAACGGAAATCTGCAGCGGAAAATAAATGAGGACAACATGAATAACTGAAAGGATTGGGGACCCTACTAGTATCACTGGGACTCCTCGCCGTCAACATTCTCTTCCCGTGCTTTTACCTTGCCGTGACCTGAAGACAATATCGCCCAACGGGGTCAGTTACACAGAACAACAATCCTCAAGGGTTGAATATACACAATCATGATATATCTCAATTATGAAATTAAGCTGAAGAGGGGCATCGTAGTACGCCCGTAATGGTATGTGAATGTGCACAAGACGAGTGACCGGACACACCCGTCCTTGTACCTAATTAGTCTCATAGAGGTACGTTACCGTGTGCAAAGTCCATTGTGTCGGTGAACCCGAACACAAGACCATCATGTGCCCGACTAAAAATCCCACACATCACCACCCGGTCACGCAATACGAACCCAGAAGGTCATATGAACGAGAATGACCATGATGAATATCAATGAATAATAATCCGACAAAGTCAAGAATGACTCACCGAGGTGAAATAATAGTGAAGTGAATGATAGATCAATGAAATGATTGGAACCGTCGTTCCTCATGAATGAAGTGATTATTCGACAATTACAAGTCTCAATATGGTTAATACATTATGAATGAGTTATGATTATGAATGAACAACAACAAAAAGGAATGAATATCCTTTTAACCGAGTAAGAATTAACTTACCTTAACACCGGTGATGATACGTCCTCTCTCGAACAACATCCTAAGGGAAACTACCGGTCGCTCGAACAACCTTGAATAAAACAATTATCAACAACTCGCTTAATATACGAACCAAAAGCGATCATAACCAACTCAAGAAGTCGATACAATAAATCCAAACTCATTGAGGCATTTCGACAAACACCTTGAAAACAAACTCCCGTTCTAAACAACTAATCCCATTTGTATCGAAAACCAACTTCTATTGAGTGATCCAAACCACCAAAACACCATCAATACAATCGATAATCCAAACGAACTACTTAAATCGAGTTTACGATAACATTAAATTGCAAAACCCAACTCCAAGTCAACCTTCAAAGTGTTCTTGAGAAAAACTTCCAACAATCCGATGATAACTCGTAAAAACTCATAATCATATGTATCTCCATCACAATTCATGATTATACCATCGAAAACATCATGCTCCAACTCAAAATCAAATTCAAGGGTTGAAGAAGTTACCTTAGATTAGGATGAAGAATCCACAAATATGTTGTTGATCCACACTACAACTTGAAGAAGATGAAAATCTCTGAGTTTTGATGATGTTAAAACACCCCAAAATCACCCAACATCGCCCCAAGAAAGAGAGGAAGGAGTGAAATGAAGAAATGAGCTTGTTCTCATCAACAAAATGCAGTTATAATGACGTCTGCACTGTGTGCCGCGGCCCGACCGAGTGTGCCGCGGCACAGGGCCAAAATCTACCCCCAGTTCGGCAGTGTGCCACGGCTCGGCCGAGTGTACCGCGGCACAGGTCCAGAAATCTTCCCAATGGCTCGGCAGCGTGCCGCGGTCCTGTCGGCAGGAGCCGTGGCCCCCGGTACAGAAGGGTCGGCCAGAATTCTGCAACATGTGTGTGCCGCGGCGCACACTCCCTTATGCCGCGGCTCACACCCCTTGGGTCCTAAAATGATGAAAAACGACCCGGAAAGAGAATAAAAGCAATAGGATTCAATATTTGGGAAATAATAACACGAAATGGAAGTGCGGAAACCCAGAAACGGTGGTTCCAAGCAATGATTACAAGGCTTCGCCCAACAATAGTACGATTTGAACAATGAGGAGATTTGAAATGACATGAACTCCAATGTCAACATCGACTAATGAATCAATTAAAACAATCAAGATAATATTCTTGTCTCGATTTCCAAGCAAGGTTGAAACAATGAACGATATTGATACACGACTCGAAGTTATTC
Source organism: Orobanche coerulescens (assembly GCA_033398695.1). NCBI lineage: Eukaryota > Viridiplantae > Streptophyta > Magnoliopsida > Lamiales > Orobanchaceae > Orobanche > Orobanche coerulescens. Next base: position 144,151,338 of record CM065809.1, on the reverse strand, counting down.
CGAACGGTGAACACGAATGAATGAATGTGGATGATGAATGATTATTAACAAGTGAAAATTATTGAATGACAATTACTGAATGATAATGACTGAATTACAACCGGGTATTACATACATCCCCCCTTAAAAGAGTTTCGTCCCCGAAACTAAGGGTCAAATAACTCAGGATAACTCTCCCGCATACTATCCTCGGTTTCCCAAGTAGCCTCTTCGACTCCGTGTCTAGACCACTGGATCTTAACCAAAGGAATCATCTTGCTCCTCAACTGTTTGATTCTCCGCTCTAAGATTTGTACGGGATGCTCCACATATGTATGATCATCAGCTATCTCGATCTCATCAAACTGAAGTACGTGACTAGGGTCGGCAATATATTTCCGCAATTGAGAGACGTGAAACATATTATGAATTCGGCTCAACGCTGGAGGTAATGCCAATCGATAAGCCAGACTACCTACTCGATCCAAAATCTCAAACGGTCCGATGAATCTCGGACTCAACTTCCCCCGTTTTCCGAATCAGAAAATACCTCGACTTGGGGATACCTTGACCAACACGTGGTCACTTGTCTCGAACTCTAGTGGTCGACGACGATTATCTGCATATGATTTATGTCGACTCTGAGCGGTCAACAAACGACTCCTGATCAAAGCAACCTTCTCACGGGCGGCTATAAGCATATCGGGCTCGGTGCCGATTGATTCTGATAAGTTGTCCCAACACAAAGGAGATCGAAAACGACGACCGTACAAGGCCTCGTAAGGTGCCATATTAATCGAAGCATGCCAACTATTATTGTATGTGAACTCAATCAACAGTAGTTGGGCTTCCCAATCGTCTTTCCTATCGAGGACGCATGCCCTCAACATGTCCTCCAATGTCTGAATAGTCCTCTATGATTGACCGTCGGACTGAGGATGAAAAACGGTGCTGAGATTAAGCTAAGTTCCCATAGCACGATGAACTGACTTCCAAAAATGTGACACGAATCATCCATCACGATCGGAAACGATACTCTTAGGAGTACCATGCAAACTCACTATCTCTTTGATGAACAACTGGGCAAGTCTCTCGGGACCCCATGTATTCTTAATCTCGAGGAAATGAGCTGCCTTAGTTAAACGGTCCACAACTACCCAAATTGTATTCATGCCACGACGACTCGTTGGCAAACTCGTGATGAAGTCCATAGAAATATCTTCCCAATTCCACTCTGGAATAGGGAGCAGCTTCAGCATACCTGCTGGTCGCCGATGTTCTATCTTGACTTGCTGACAGGTTAAACATCTCGAAACAAATTCTGCGACTTCTCGCTTCATATTACTCCACCAGTAATTTTGCTTCAAGTCCTTGTACATCTTGCTAGACCCCGGATGAATGGAGTAAGGGGTAGCATGAGCTTCTCTCAAAATAGAGTTTTTCAACTCGTCATTCGCCGGTACGCATAATCGATTCTTAAATCGCAAAAGTCCATCCTCGTGGACCACAAATCCAGGGGCTTTCCCCTGAGCCACATCCTTACGGATGCGCAACAATGATGGGTCTGAACCCTGATTCACTCTGATTGCCTCCTCAAGTGGCGATGAAATCTCTAACATGCAAAGTTGCCCTTTCACTGCCGGGCTGCACTCGATCTCGGGTCTAAGAAATTCCTGCTGAAGCTCCTTCTGAACTGTTAAACGAGCAAGCATTTGCTCCTGAACGGACTTACGACTCAAGGCATCGTCAACCATGTTTGCCTTACCCGGGTGGTACAGGATCTCGATATCATAATCTTTGATTAGTTCCAACCACCGCCTCTGTCGCATATTTAACTCCTTCTGAGTAAATATATACTTCAAACTCTTATGATCGGTGAATATCTGACAAGTGACGCCATAAAGGTAATGACGCCAAATCTTCAACGCAAAAACCACGGCTGCTAGGTCCAGGTCGTGGGTTGGATAATTAACCTCGTAAGGTCTCAATTGCTGCGAAGCATAGGCAATAACCTTCCCATTCTGCATTAATACATATCCGAGACCGTGTCCGGACGCGTCACTATAAACCACGAATCCCTCCGTCCCTAGTGGCAAGGAAAGGACAGGTGCTGAAATTAACCGGCTCTTGAGTTCCTCAAAACTTCGCTGACACGCGTCGGACCACATGTATTTCTTATCCTTTCGCAAAAGGTTCGTCATTGGTTGGGCGATTTTAGAAAATCCTTCCACAAACCACTGATAATAACCTGCTAATCTGAGAAAGCTGCGGATTTCCTTAACATTCTTTAGAGGCATCCAATCACGGATAGCCTCCGTATTCTGAGGATCAACACGTACACCGTCTGATGAAATTACATGTCCGAGAAACATCACTTCGGACATCCAGAACTCATATTTGGAAAATTTTCCATAGAGTTGCTCCCGTCTCAACACGTCGAGAACCTGATGAAGGTGAACCTCGTGCTCCTCTCAGTCATGAGAATAAATCAAAATGTCATCAATGAAAACAACCACGAACTGATCCAGATAATCGATGAAGACTCGATTCATTAACTCCATGAACACCGCAGGTGCATTAGTTAACCCAAACGGCATTACCACGAACTCATAATGACCATAGCATGTACGAAATGTTGTCCTTGCGATATCCGACTCTCGAATTCGCAGCTAATGGTATGCAAATCTTAAGTCGATCATGGAAAATACTGAAGCTCCCTGAAGTTGATCTAAGAGATCATCAATACGAGGTAGAGGATACTTATTCTTGATCATCACCCTGTTCAACTCCCGATAATCAATACACAAGCGAAACGAACCATCCTTTTTCTTGACAAACAACACTGGTGCTCCCCACGGGGACGCACTCGGTCGGATATAACCTTTCTAGAACAATTCCTCAAGTTGATTCTTCAACTCCTGTATTTCGGTCGGGGCCATCCGATACGGTGCCTTCGATATTGGAGACGTACCGGGCTCCAACTCAATCGTGAATTTCACATCTCTCTGTGGAGGTAAACCAGGTAACTCATCTGGAAACACATCGGCATACTCTCTCACTACCGGAATATCTGCCAACATTATTTATGATTTCTCGGTTTGGGTCATAAAGCACCAATAACCAACACACTCCTGACTGAGTAATTTCACTGCATTCATCAAATTAATGACCTTACCAGAACAGTCGGGATTACCTCCCTGAAAAACACATTCGACTCCATCGTCTGAAATGATAGTGACCATACACTTACGGACACTAATGATGGCATCGTGATGATCCATCCAATCAATACCCAAAATGACGTCGTCTCTCGGTAAATCTACCACGATTAGGTCTGCTAACCAATCACGGCCATGAAGTTGAATCGGACAATTCTTAATCTCACAATTCCCGATAATTCGTCTACCATCAGGTAGACCAATGACATACGGCTCACAACTAGTAGCACTACCCAGACGTATCCTACTCAAACATGACTCGGAAATGAATGAATGCGATGCATCAGTATAAAAAAGGCTACACACAGGTTGAGATAGAATATCGAGTGTACCTGCGATCATCCGGGCCTCCGGATCGTCGGTCTTCTTCATCTCATAAATCCGGGGCTTGTCGGCCCCCGTACCGGATGCTCCCGTCTGATAGCTCTTTGCTCCGCATTTGTTTGCTCCTGTCATCTTGAACGACGCGGACTGAGTGGCCTGATTATGAACAGCTGACTGCTTCGGGGCCTGAGATGATGCCGGAGTAGGTTTGGAGTCCCTTCGGCAAAAACGGGCCTTATGCCCAGAAATCTCACAGTTATGGCATGTGACAGTCTGCCTCGGACACTTGGTGCTGACCTGACCAAGTTCCCCACAGTTGAAACAGGTGATGGCCGAACTGGCCACTCGGGACTGCGATTCCGCTGGTCTGGGCGCCACAGGAGGTCGCTATGAGAAAGTAGAGCTCGTACAAGGCTTCTTGAAGGTTGTCTGACTGCCTTCAGACTGATTACGATTCTTTGACTTTTTGCTAGCAGATGAAGGTTGTTGCTTAGCAATCTCCTTAGCAGTACGCTCATAAGTAAGAGCTTTCTCGATGAATTCGGCCAGAGTGGTGCAATTATGATTAAGCGACTGCATCCGCATATGGGGTTTCAGCCTCTTGCTGAAATACTTAATCTTATTCGCCTCGGAGTGAATGATAGATGAGGCGAAAGGAAGAAGTTCCTAAAATTTCTCGGCGATGGCAAGAACATCATCTTCTGCTGAGGGGTCGAGAGTGAGTAATTCTGATAACTTGGCCTCTCTGAGTGGGGCCGGATAATACCTCACCATCATGAGAGTCTTGAATTGATCCCAAGTACAAGATCTGTCGATGGGCTTCAATGATAACCACCATGAATGAGCGCTTTTACCCAGATAGTAAGCCGCAACTGAAACTTTGTGTCCTTCGGGACACTCTACCATAGCAAATAACTTCTCGAAATGCTCGAGCCAATGAATAATATCCGCCGGCTCAGATGAGCCCTCAAAAGTAGGTGGCCTCGGGCGAGAGATATCGCCAATGATACTGCTTACACCCCTCTCCTGCCCCTGAGGTGGCGGCGGCGGAGCCTATTGATTCTAAGTAGCTGAGTTCTGCATTGTCTCCATGAGGCGTGCCATTTAAGTCATCTGGGCCATCATGCCCTGCATAAAAGCGAGTGGATCAACCCGAACACCTTCTGATTGAGCTGTGTCCCGGGTACGACTCCCTGACAGTGAGTGATCATTTCTGGGTGAACGAGTGGCAGCATCGCTGCTCGATGAATTAGCATTATTCCTCGCGTTCGTGTGGGTATTCACACGAGCTCTCGGGTTTCGGCCTACACCGCGGCCTCGTCCCCCGCGTCCTCTGCCTACTCTCTCCATACTGAAGTAGGAAAGTCACATGATAATTATTGCTCTCGTATGAATATCACATTATGATTACGTCATGAAATGATGAAAATGAGCATACGCGCTCTAACACAGTGATTACATGAATGATTAACTGAGGTGACATGATTATCTGATGATGTTCTGGAAATGATTATCTTGAACAAGTTAACAAGATTAATGATATGATCCTCAAGATCAACAACTGAACAATGAAATGAACTGAGTGATTAATGAGCTAACATGATCGTCCTGATCAAAATGAATGAAGATGAGGATTGTTGACTGTTGAATGATGAATGAATGATTCTCCTTGCCAGAAATTATACCATGGCGTTAGAAATCTTACAGTTCTTTGGTCTGAGGGGCTCGGCATTTGCACAGGTCACACGTGACGCAAAAGTCCAATGATACTAGTCTGATGACGATGATTTCAAATGAGACATGACTCGGAAGGTAGTATTCAAAACCACGCTCTGATACATATCTTCCAGTCGAATCTTCAACTGGTGATACCAAGGCCTAAGGTCTATCTCAGAAGACACAGTTGTTCCCTTGAGTTGGTGAAACAAGTCATCTATCCTAGGTAGATGATACTTGTTCTTGAGTGTGAGCTTGTTCAGCTCCCTGTAATTAGGGGTACTCAAAACCGGATATCCAGAGTTTTGGATATCCGAAAATTTGGATAATAGATTTTGATATCCGATATCCGGAAAAAAAATATAAATTATATCCGGTTATCCTTATATTCGAAAAAATATTCGGATTTGGATATCGGATATCCGAATATCCAAAAAAAACTTCGGATATGGATATCGAATATCCGAATATCCGAATACATTCTATTATTTAAAATATAAAAAATAAAATTTTTAGGATTTTTCGGATATTTCGGATATCCGAATATCCGATTTTTATAAAAAGTACTATCCGATATCCGAATCCGAAGTTCCGGATATCCGAACTTTGGATATCTAAATTTTCGGATATCCGGAACTTCGGATTTTCAGATATTTCGGATCGGATATCAGATATTTTTGAACACCCCTACCTGTAATCTATACACATTCTCAATGTGCCATCCGTTTTCTTCACAAAAAGGATAGGTGCTCCCCATGGAGAAACACTCGGTCTGATGAAACCTAAATCCAATAGCTCTTGCAATTGGAACTTGAGTTCCTGTAGTTCATTCGATGCCATCATGTATGGTGCTCTCGACGTTGAGGCTGACCCTGGCTCCAGGTCGATGTTGAAATCCACTTGTCTATCCAGTGGTAAACCCGGCAACACTCCTGGGGATACATCCTCGAATTCCTGAAAAATTGACACGTCTCCTATCGTCTTCTCTTCTCTAGCTTCCCCGTTCAGGTAAATAAGGAAAGCCTAATAATTCTTCTTTATCATCATCTTCTTGTCTTGAAGGGTAGAGATAACGGGTTCTTCTCTACCCAATCTAATGCTGTGAAAGTCTGTGGCCTATGTTCCCGGTGGTTGGAAGGAAATTTTCCTCTCATGACAAAGAATTGTGGCATATCTCTTGGCTAACCGATCCATTCCTAGGATTATATCAACATCACACATCGTCATAACATTCAGATTATTAGTTACCACTTTCAGGGTTCCGATTGATAATTCCATATTAGAACAAACATGTGTGGTAGTTGACATTCCTCCTGGTGGTGTAGATACTCTCATCACATAACTAACACATTCTGGTATAATGTTAAGATTGTCGACACATGCTCTAGCAATAAATGAATGCGATGCTCCAATATCAAACAAAACAATTACAGGTAGGTTAAGAAGATTGCCCATAGCTACCAAGTTACCCTTATTCTTCTCTAGTTGCTTCTGATTGATGGAATATGACCTAGCATTATGATTCTGCTATTTAGGTGGTGGCGGTAGTTGCTGCTGCCCTTGCATTGCCCTCTGTGGCTAGGGTTGACTCGGGTGGTTTGGTCTCTCTCCCTGTTGCTCCTTAGGAGAATTCCTCATGATATGGCCATTCTAACCACACGTGTAACAACTTCCAGTGCCCAACAGACAGGTGACATGATGCAGCTTGTTACACTTAGGACATACGAAGTTTGCAACTCGTCCCTGATTGTTGACTCCCTAGGCAGGAACCATCTGTCGTCCCTCATTCTTATCCTTTAGCTTGAGGTTGTCCATGAGGTGCATTCCCTGCCACGGCTTTCTGTTAGCCTGGTTGTTGCCATTGTGGTTGTTATTGACACCATTGCTCCATCCTTCCTACTTAAGCTTCCCCTTATATTCATGAGAATGCGTCTGAGTGTGTGGTGGTGTAACTGTGGGTCCGCGTTTCTCTTCTGGCATTGCTGCCTCAATATCCAGAGCTCTATTCAGTGATCTAGTTTAGCCTTCCATAGCTAGCTAACGACATGCCTATCTCATGCCTCAGTCCTGATCTAAATTTCATTTCCATCTTCTATTCAGTATCAACTTGGTATGGAGCATACCTTGTTAACTCATAGAACATTCTGTCGTACTCGATCACTGACATTCTCCCTTGCTTCATATTATAGAACTCAGCTTCCTTATTGACCTTGAAGGTTTTAGGAGCATACTTGTCATAAATTGCTTCCTTGAATTCCTCCCAAGAGTATTTTTCTAGTTGCTCAGCCGTCAGAATCTTCATACGTGCTTCCCACCAGAAGTATGCAGATCCAGTGGCTTGGAAGAGCATACAAGAAAGACGCTCTTGGTTGGTACACTTTAGGAAATTAAAAATTCATTCCATCGCTCTAGGCCAAAGCAGCATCGCTCGGGTTTCCTGATCCGTTAAAAGAAGGCGGATTCTGCTTGAGGAAAAGATCTTCAATAACACATTGGGGTGGAGGAGGTGGTGGTGTGGGGTCGCGTTCATGCCCTCCTCTCCTTCTTTCTCTTCTAGGTGACATTATTTTGTTCACATAATCATCATTAGTTTATCCCCATTGGTCCATAATTATTGTCATACTTGATCATACATAATGCATCAACACACACTCATAGATAACTCTCGTGGCAAGGTCGAGAAAGAGATTAGAAAATAACATCATACTCATGAGAAGAAAAGCCATCAAGGGTCAAAATATATATCAATATATCATATACATCGTAATAGAATAATTCTCTTCAACAAGGTCTTACTAACTATCAAGCTATACAAGCTGATCTAGGCTACCTGCCTACACATATACCAAAATATGGGATGCTCTAACAGATAAAACTGCCGTCTATAAAATAAGAATGTGCTAGACATCAGAACGACACATATAAGCAAAAGAGGTGATTCCGCATACAACATACAAAATAAATGGCTAGCACCATCCTGAACTATCTCAACTCACCCTCGACTCAGCAGTCGAGCTGTCTCCTAGAAAACTCCACCAGATCCTCTTTCGGATCTTCTTCTGGCTCCTCGTCTAAAAGTGGATAATGCAAAAGGGTCTTTAATGACTCTACGCTTCGTTGGGAGAAGTAGATGAGCATCATCTGCGATCAGTCGTGGGTGGACTGGATCAATGACTGCATAGGTTGCAGTGGCGGAGATGTCCTCCTGAGAATAAAAGGCTCGGTCCTCATGTCCCTGCCGCGAGCTCCTGAGGTCCCTGCCTCTAGGTATAACCCACCCTGAGTATGAGGCGGTGCAGAAAGAACCACCTGACTGAATAGAGGTGTGGCTGGCCTCTCTGGCAATGATCCTCTTGCATACAGTCGGTACAAGCAAGCTCCAGGGGGAGGTATACAGTGCTGGAGATACTGAGTGGTGATCCGGATAGCAAAGGCCGAGAAATCTCCCGTCGGTATTGTAGTGGGCTCACGCAAAAAGATATAGTACTATGAGACTGCAGCAACCCACTCCCTTCACTCAATCAAAAGGAGGTCAATAATGCACTGAATGCCCTCGTAGTCTGAGACACCATGAGGAGCATCTTGGCACCAGGTCGCCTCGAGGTCAGCCACACACTGGGCTACTGTGGCACCCGTGCCTCGGTACGTGCTGCAGAAAGCCTCCACAAAGTCGCACGATGTCCGTCTTCTCCTCACTAACTTCCGCGGTGTCGTCTTCGTGGTCGTCACCCTATGAAGAAGGTATACATATAATAAAACAACATCTCAGCATAATAGAACAACTCTACTAAAGGGTTCTCAGACTCGAACTAAAGACTCTGAGAAGCACTAACACATAAAAAAAATATACTCTTAAACGGAGTACGTTATGAAAGTTATTCGGGTTCTGCCATAAATAGACCTCCAGATTGAAAATAACCATACTTGTGCCACTCGTACGTAAGTGATATTCATTTTGAGACATCACTGCATCATTGATCCTCGTCGTTACATCATTGTCGTTTGCCTTTCACATTCATATATATGTCAAAATACTAAAGACGCATAAATGCTCGTTCGCGTAATAGAAGACCCTAAGGAAGTTTCTAAGTTCTCCTTTTTCATACTTCGTCATCAGTAACAATTCATGCGTATTCATAAAAAAATCATATATTACACGCTTCATCATACATATCGTTCCATACATTTTCATAATTAACATCTCATAAAAGCTCATAAATAGATACATTTTCCATGGAAAAAGAAGTTTGAATCATAAATACTTCTAAATCATTTACCTTACTCTTCGGTTGAGCATGACGTGACGGGGTGTTAAGTTGACAATGGATTCTTATATCAGTTTAGAGAACAAACCTAAACTTCAGTCAAAAGAACATAGAATAAGAGTGAACGGACTACTCCGATACCATTCTATCACGGCCCCTTATCCCCTAAGTACGGCACAACCAGGGTGTGACCCGGGGTAGGAATTAAGAAGCGGGGAAGAAATGGGGGAAACATACATTTAGTAAGAAGGATAGGTGGATTTCTACAAATAACCTATTAAGGCATCATGAAGGGAAGTCAATCCCGGAGGAACAACTTAGAATTCAAGGTAAGAATATATAGTAATAATAATAATGATAATAGCCTTGAAGTTTAGGAAAGGCTTCATAGTACATTACAAACGACGTGACTTAGAAAGCAAAATCATGGAAAGTGTTTGCAGCAGAAAAACATGGTTGGTTACATAATGAAGATATGTAACCAGGGTCTTAACATCTTTTGTGGACAAAAGACTTCCACTCAACACCCTCCATCACATCCCTTGCTCAACCTGCATATTTAAAAGATACTAAGGGCTGAGTACAAAGTACTCCCTGAACGTATTTCCAACATATAAAGCATGATTTCATATTTGTTATAATGCATATAAGTAGTATCACACGAGGGTTTTGAAAAAATCCCGTATTTATTAAATCCTTTCGTTTAATTGCACATATCATCAGATTCACCATATCCATAATTATACCGGGGAAGGTGCCCACCTTCCACGAACGTTACTCCCAGAGATCGACCACTCCAAAGAGAGCTCACAATCCTGAGTACTGTGTACGCTAACCCTGACCACCGACCTTTGTCTAGCTCAGGATCCTATCATTTTATAGGTTATCAATCCAATGGCGATAGGTTCATAAGAATCCACATAAAGTTTTTATGCATTATAATCATTGAAATCATAATTTGCTTGTAAATATTTCATCAAAATAGAGCAAAGCTCAAATTATTTTCGTATAGAAATTCCACTGGACAAGTAATAAATGCTAAGTTTAGCAGTCGATTGAGCTTTAAATGATTTCCGACTCTTCCTTAGTCTTCAGTCTGCTACTCCACCTTTCACCGGAAACAACTAAGTTTAGCGGTCGATTGAGCTTAACGAAGTTTAACGGACAACGGACTCGATCTACATGTTTAGACTTTAGGACTTTGCATTCGAATTAAGTTTAATAATCAAAGCTATGATTCTCATAGAGAACCCAACTGACCATATAACATATAAAGCTACTAACAATGGTGACTGAAACTCGATTCCGTTACATGTTCCTTGATTTGAAAACCATCATCATACACTTAACATAAATCAAACCATAAATGTGCACAAAAGATGGAAAGAATTAGATGGTTTATCTTATTCCACTGGAAAACCACTGAAGTCCAGTTTCATGTCCATTTTACATATCTCAAAAATATTTATCATGGAGTAAGTTATGGATGTTTCCGTAAAGTGTAACAAATCTTCCAATTTCCGGCAAAAATGGGAAAAACGTCATATTAACCTAGAGATTGTTTCTTGAAAAGAAAACCCTAAACATGAAAACTCTAATAATTCATATCATGCATATAACACGTGTAGGAGTTGACATACAAGTATGCTTCTCGACACTACGAACTCCATTTCATAATCTTTGTTGAAAAATAACTACTAACTCGTTTTCATATTTCAACACTAAACATTATCAACATCAAATAACACATTTAATACATACTCATGTTGACAATCAAAGTTTCGGTCCTAACATGAAAATGACATAAACATGATTTAAAAGTTCTCAATACATAACATGCTCTTTAATTTATATCAACTAATATCTAAAACATTATCAACTTCATACATTTAACTTCATCTCTTTGTTTTCAAACAAATTTCTAAAAGATTTTATAAAAATCTAGTAAAAACATATCATGTACTCCTTTCATACATCATCACAAATATCAAGTTACTTTGAACATATATAAACATATCAATAACTAAGCATGATTCTTCCTCTCTTTCAAAATATCAAACATTTTATTAAAATCCCAAAATATAGCATCATATCATCAAGTAGCAACATATTGTGTAAGAAAATCATAAGAAAAAAACACATGTTTGGGTTACAAATCCCTAAATAAATTAGCCCAAATGAGGAAATCAAAACATGATTAAAACTTGTTCTAAACACTCCCAAGCACCTTATAATTAACTTATAAACAACATATAAGATATTAGAACATCAAACCTAAGTTCCTTCATAAACTTTCAGTTCTAAAGTGAGCTAAAATCAATTTTTACTTGGATGGAAAGAGGGGGAGATAACTTCTTGAATATGAACTTGGATTCAAGTTTGTAACACAAATGGGGCCTGCAACTTGAGTTCTTGTGGAAGAATAATGAGGAGCCTTCTGTGGGCGGGGGGGAGGGAGGGCAAAGAGAGGGATGAGGGAAAGAAGCTGGAGTGAAGAGGAAAAAGAAAGGGAGGTGATGTCCCTTTTATACTAGGTTAACCCTAGTGGTTTAATAAAACGGTTGAAGAATATTTTACGTTTCACACTTTCACAGATAAAATTATCGGGGTATTGTGTCGTATACTTAAATTATCGTGTCGAACTTACACCTTAAAGTTGGAGAAAAGTTTCGCAATTTACGGAACGCGAATCCGAGAAAATGACTCGACCTATAATTTACTCGAAAACTCAAAAAGTAACCTTTTAAAAATTATACTCGCAACATAAAAATAGTGTATGTAGAAGGCGGCGACATCACGATTCTATCAATTGAAATAAAAATAAAAATCGGACGAGATTCCAACCAGATAACCGAGTATCCGATTTCTAAATTAAAAACGTGCAAATATATCTAAAGTTATCCAATTAGTTAAAACTTATGTAGTTGAGCAAGTATGTTGCTGATCCTAGCTACATACTTCAGTTTCAAGAAACCAAGATAACTGATAATCATTCGTACAAGTAGCATCATGTACGAATACTTGAGACGAGGATCAAACAGTTGAGAAACAAGACAATTCCCCTGCTAAATATTAAGTGGTCGATACACGGAGTCGAGGAGGCTACATGAGAGACCGAGGATAGCATGCGGGAGAGATATCCCGAGTTGTTTACCCCATAGTTTCGAGGATGCAACTCGTTTTAAGTGGGGAAGTATGTAATATCCATATGTAATATTTGGCTATAGTTTTTCATTATTTTCTATTGTATTGTATGTATTGTACGAGGATCGTTGTATTATGGTTGGATTTATACAATGTTTATTATATAGAGATATTTTAGAATCGAACTATTTATGTTTGACGTTCGTATTGTTTTGACTGTTAGATGTTGTATGGTAAGTTGTGCTTTTGGTTAAGTACATTAGATCTAGCGTAAGCTACTATCAGTGTCTAGAGTACTCTATCGCTACGATTGTTACGTACGTTAAGCTTGATAGATTACGTACGTAACCGAGGGTATTAAATCGCATCTCAACTTTCAAGGTATGGGACCACACATGGCCGTGCGTGGTTAGAATTTTTGGCTTGATTCGGATAGCCAAGTCAACGGTCATTACGTACGTAACGTCGTTTTGTTAGCGTACATAATGATGGTGAGCTAACGTATGTCATTTTTGTCAATGTACGCAAGGCAATGTACGAATTGAGGCAGTAGCCTTTGTAAGAGGTTTATGTACGTAACACTGTGGTGTTAGCATAAGTAAAGGATGTTAGCGTACATTATCCTTTGTAGGTAGGGTACGTTAAGAGAACTACAAATTATAAGGACATGTCTTGTCTTTCATTTTTGCACTAACCAACTCTGACTTTTCTCTCTAGAGATCATCCTCCTGCGCTCCTAAGTGATCTTCTATCTTTCCCGGGAGCTTCATATCTTGGATTGGAGCTTGGGAGCTTGAGGATTATAGTGGATTCTTGAAGTCTTTTAGGCTCTTCTTCATCTTCATAGTGGTATGTTGGATAATCTTGTGTTAATTCCGAGATGATGATGATATTGTTGATGATTACTTCATTTATTGTTAAATTGTTGGAAGATGACATGATTATTGTTGCTTATTATGAACACATGATAAAGAACATGATGATTAGAACTTATGGATGAGTATTTTCTTAATAGTTAGAGATTCTTATATGTTATAATCATGTTTTAGAAAGATTATTAACTTGCTTGATGATCAGTATAACTGGGGATGATTATTGATACATTGGGTGTTCTTGAGAGTTTTAACTTATTCAATGGAAGATAATAATGAATTATGAGATAACGATCATAGTTTTGATATAGTTAAGTTATGCTTGATATTAAATCCAGTATTATTGATAAAATGATTATTTGGGATTGTTTAGAACGTCATGTTCAAATGTTGATAATCTTCTTGAGAGAATTATGATGATATATGAAAATATTATAATAATAGGATGATTAATTGATGTTGTTCTTCATAATCTCTATTTAATGGATTATTATGGGTATTAAATATCATTATGAATATGTTGATCTGATTATAGAGATGATTTGGGGGTATTGTAGTTCATAAATTAGGACTTTAATATTCATTGGAATAAGTTTGAATCATTCGTATTGACTTGTGGATGTTGATTTCTATGAATTCGATATCAGTGTCGTAAGATTGTGTTATTGAATAAAATTTTATTTCATTCAAGGTTGCTTGCTCGAATGAGTGTTGTTTATCGAAGGACATCGTTCGTTCGTTTGAGAAAAGACTATTTTTCGTGTCCGAAATTGAGGCAAGTTATCTTGCTTGGTTATAATGATAAAATGATTCTTGTGAATGTTATACATTTCGTGTATGTGTAATGCTTTATGAATCTACGATTCATAATAAGGTGTTATTGTTAATCGTGTCGATCGTTTCGTTGTGGTAATGTACTCCCAAGTTCACTACCTTTGATATCATTGGTGCCGTTGATCGTTGTTGTCACTTCGGTGAGTTTCCTTGATCCTTGTTGGATATGTGATTATTTGAGTTTCATTGTCATGTTGCATCGTGACATTTCTGGAATCATATATGCATGCCGATTGGTTATGTGTAGGATTTTTAGTCGGGCCCATATGATCGTGTGTTGATGGTTCCACATTGGACTGTGCACATAAGACGATTACTTCGTGAGACTAATTTGGTACATTATCCCACGTATATCATGGATTCAATATACGGGGTGGACATATGCACGGACATATTTTCGGATCTAGCGTACTGTGATGTCCTTCTTGAGCCATATTAATTGGTCGTTCATACACCATGTGTGATTAGGTATGTCCGACGGTTTGTGATTGGTTGTTTCATACGCCCGCGTGGTATGTTCAATAGTCGGGTTTGTTTCATTAATATATATTGTATATGATTTGTATAACATTTTGAGATTTATTATCATGTATATCTGACCCTGTGGTTTTGGGCGAAATACTTGTTGTTTGTATTTTAGGTCGAGGGAGGGCCAATGCACGGGAAGAGCATTGTGACGTTAAAGGATTTGAAGGATACTAGTTTGAGGGCCCAAGTCTTCTTTTGTCTGGTTATGAGTAAACCGTGTATTTTCATTTCCATTTTGTCGTATTTCTTTCCAGTTGTATTATTATTTGGGGTATACTCCATCTTCATATAGTGTATACTTGTATTTGAATCCTTTGTGATGTGGCAATTACAGCCGTATGATGTATAAACTCCTCGTCAGAGTGATGGTTAATATTTTGTGGTTTGGTACTATAATTATATTACGGTTGATTTGTGTATTTGTATCACATAGTGGGTCCCAGTGTGGGATCCACGATACTTTAATAGCCGCCATTTTCGGGGTGTTACATTATATGCACAATCATCATCACAACAGCCATCACGAATAATACACGTTCAATTACACCACAAAGTACACAAACAACATAACGACAACCATTACAACGACACATAATCAACACAACATGTCCAACGATCAACACATCATGATACAAATCCAAATGTATAAACAAACCAACACAAATATCACAACCAAAACAATTCTATCACAATGAACATTCAAGAATAACATAAACATCACAAGACATCTATGACAAATAATTAACAATCAGTTCACATTAACCATGTTAAAAAGGGCAATATGATTATCACAGCTCAAAACATGACTTCCATTCACAATATACAAATTATATATACAAGAATACTTGCCTTGGAATCAATACATGAATATACCAACAAAACACGGATCGATCGGAAAATTTCGAAAACCTACAACCTCCACACAAAAACAAAAAAAAACACAATCACTACTAGAACTACAACCAACAACGACGAAAAACACGTCGAATACTGGAAAGGGAACCCATTAAAATGTTTAATCAAACATTAAATGTTCAAAGTTTCTCAAGAACACCAAAATACCAATCAGGCTGAACAAGTTCAAGATATGTATATACAAATAACCCCCTAGAATATGACTAATAACATAAAATAACATCAACCCATATATCAAAATCGGAGTAGAATCAAAATCAAGAATAAAACCCAAAAAAGTCAACTCTAGGAATTCAAGAAAAAAATTATCGTTGATCCGACGAAGAACGAATAATTAGATGGTGTTAATCCTTGCTAGAATCTAAAATACATTGATGGATCATGAAATCCCGACCCACCATTGCCCACAAATCGTATCGATCAACTTCAAGAAGAAATTGGTTATAAAGTGATGAAAAACGCAAAATGAAGTCCGCTGCCCGCCTATATATAGGCCGCAACATGTTACGTGCGCAGCGTTGCATTGTTAAGATACGCAACAGCACTTACATACGCAAGCAACCTAATGTTACGTACATAATGCTCTATCCGGAGGTCAATGCCTCGATTCTACAGGTATGTTAATGTAAGCAACCATCCCATTGTTATGTACGCAAAGAGGGATAATGTATACAGTTGGCCACAGAGTATACAAATTATCGAAGTTAATTGCGTAGTGGAAGTCTGGTTAGTGAGTTGCTGTAAATACAGCAACTGAGTGTTCTCTTGTTTGCTTGATGCGTACATGGTTTTTATAATGTATACTTAAAAATCAATAGAATGAAAACAGTAAAGACTAAAAGTAAATAACACACAGTTTAAAGTGGTTCGAGGTAAATCCCTCTACGTCTACTGGTCCTCCACACAGGAGTAAAGAGTTTACTAAAATCACTACATACACAACTAAGTGACTTTAACTAGACCTGTCTCTATATCTTTAACACATATCGATACAGGGACTATAGCTTTCGCCGTTCACGCGGATTAGCTTCAAGATCTTTTTGACTCGCTTCTTTTCACATATATTGACGCTTCATCTGCAATGTTATTCTTCCCACACAGGTCGGAATATGCAAGGATTTTTAGTCCACGCAGGGCTAATGATAATCTCAATGGTAAGGGTAGGACAATTCCAAATAACAGGTAGATCTTTGATGAATGTTCGCTTTATGTTATGTTGTTTGTGTTCAGGACTTGGTATATTTCTTCGCTTGAATACTATTGTATGCTCACGAAATATACTGCTTTTTTATAGCTAGATTGTTAGAGTAATCTGTCAGAGTATTCACGAGAATGAATGTCGTAAGTGTTTTATGTCCTCTTGCTTGGGGGCTATTTATAACCTTGGAAAGATTCATTATAAATGTAGTCGTTGGCTGTTTGGTGAGATGTTGACGTCTCTGATTGGTGGCTGCTGATTGTTAGAATTAAAGCAGATCGCATTTGATGTTTCAGACATCCTTTCTGCCTTTTAATTAAATGCTCTTCAGAAGACTTGTCTCTTTCCAGCTGCATTAAATGTTGTCCTATCAGGAATAAATGCTGTCCTATCAGCAATAAATGTTGCTTTAATTGTGAATACTTTATGAATAAATGATGTTTATTTCACAACGGTTTAAAGCTTTCCTTCAGTCCTATTGGATTTGTCTTACTTTTCCTAAGTAAAACACCTACAGTCTGTCCGCTGTATCCAACGTACTAAAACTCTTGCTGTATTATGTAGGATGGACTTTGTAGGAGATGTCTTTGTTATATGGACATGCTGTAGGGAGTATCCTAACAACTTTCATACTTAACAGTACTTCTTTAGGACATCTTTGCTGTATGATGGCAATTATCAAAACAGGAATGATTATCTCAACAATTTCCCCCTTTTTGATAATGCCAAAACTTCCTCTAGATGCCTTCTTCTAGATTAAGAGAGGATGTCTCCAAGTCTTCTGTACGATTGATCTGATTTTCAATACTTAGTCTAGAAATATGAACTGCTCGTAGACAAGTTCTAAAATGAAAAATCCTACATGACTAAGTGTATTACAACTGAACTTATGATTGGCGCATACAATCTTACAGAGTGTAGTCTAGGTTGAATACAACTTAATCTATGAACTGTTCGCAGACAAGTTCTTATAGCTTTGAGACTTAACAAGTTTGTACTTGTTGAAATATAGCAAAAATTCGTAATCAAATAGTAAACAGTAAACGTAGAGTACGAGCTTTAATCATTCAAGAAATTAAATTTTATTGCTAATATGGGAAAATTATAATTTTTGAAAGATAGAGATACAAAACAAATAATACCTACAATAAACATAGCACACAAATAGTAAACACACACACTGCACACACAGTAACCCCAACACACAAACACACACTTCATACACGATCTGTTGGGAAAAGATCCTTAAGACAAAATTTAACATCTATCCCAAAGGGAGAAGATCCTTACAACGTTAAACACGTCTATCCCAAAATAATTCGTGTTTCCAAAGAAAATGTTGTCAAGAGCAACACACACCCAGCTACAAAAACACATATATTTACACACACAAACACACATATATTTACACTCATGTAATTAAATGTATTATCTTGGGATATATCCAACTAACCGCCTGCTTCGATTTACTTGTATGCATACCATCCACGGTCTTGAATGCGGTCACGGCACTGTTTAAAAGTAACAATAATATATTATGAGTCTTCGATATAAAATTTTCGAGTAAATATGTTATAAATAAAATCTTACTTTTGGAGTATGACCTTAACGCGAGAGTCGGGCTTATTATGTAATGATCAAAACCATAGCCTCACAAACCATAAAATATTACATACACACAGTGCACACACACATACATTACACACACAGAGCACACAACACAACACAACAACACACACTGCCACACAAACAATACACACACTCACACGCACAACACACATAGCACACACACACAACACACAACACATACATAATACATACACACACTGTACACACACGCTGCCACACAAACAATACACACACACACAGCACAAAACACAACACAAAACACACACTGACTCACACACAATACACACACACACAACACACACTGCCTCACACACAATGCACACAAAAACACTGCATACACACACACACACAAACACACACTGCCACACCAATACATGCACACACACACAACACACACATAGTAAACACACACAGCACACAACAATCCTTAAAGACTAGATACAATTACCAAATAGAAAAAAATTCGGAATAGTTACTTGATTTCAATGTAGAGGACCGCGGGTCGATTGCGAAGCGTCGGGGAGGTCGCGAAGTTCAGGGAGGTCAAGAAGGTTGGGGAGGTCGCATGTCCATTGTGAAGCGTCGGGGAGGTAGAGTCGGGAGGAGGCAGAAGCATCAGAGAAGAAAGAAAAAAGAAAGAAAGAAGACCCAGTTAAAAAAGAAGACCATTATTAACATCGGTTACAACAAAGACCGCTACTAGAGGAAATATAATATGTTGGAACAATATTTTTCATAATGCACTTTATATGTTTTGATGGTGGGTTACTTAAACAAAATTTACTTTCCATATTTTTTTTATACTTAACATGCATAACGTACGTAATGAGCTTCCTTTAACGTACGTAAACTTAACAAATTTGGTAAGTGTTTTACTGCAGATAACGTATGTAATACATTATGTTTAACGTACGTAAGGTTTGAATTTTGCCCGTTACCAGTCAACACTATAAGTCATCAACCGTTACTCAAAAAGTCATCTCATCCAACGGCTCTCTTGACTAAGCACAACGTACGTAATGACTCCTACATAACGTACGTAACGTAATCTCAGCCTATGCTACTGAACTGTTTTAAGGGTTTTGTTACGGCCGTTACAAAAGAGGTGTAACATACGTAAAGTTCATAACTTACGTAACTAATGTGCTATAACGTACGTAAGCCACTCCACTGCTCCAACGGGAAACTTGGTCCAAGAAGCCTATAAATAGCTTCATTCATTGAGTTGAAATACACACAATTGATCTGAGCTTACAAGCATACTCAAGCAAGATCAAGCATACATTTTGAGAGATATATATTCCATATTGTGATATTAGAAGAACTGTTCTATCATTTCCATATCTATATTCTTGTATCAACGATCGATATCTTCTGTAAAGTCTAGTTTCCTACTCGCAACTATTTATCGTGAGGTTGTCTTGTATCCTGAAAAACAAGAGTGTTTAAGTGAGGTTGTTCTTGAGCCCGGAAATCAACAAATTGTAAAGTTTGGCACTAAACTTGAAAGTGCAATTGTAAGAGTTGGCACTAAACTAGAAAGTGCATTCAAGGTTTCTAGAAAAGTCCTAGTCGATAAAACTAGGTATGGGACGTAGCCTTCGTTAATAGCCGAACCTCTCGAACAATTTCTTGTGTTCTTTCTTTTCCGTATTTCATTTACTCCAATATTTAGCTTCCGCACAAAAAGAGTTCAAAACTCTTATCTGAACTATTCAACCCCCCTTCTAGTGGCCGTACTAATCTAATATAATAAATGTTTAACAGCAATTGTATGAAAACCGCTATTAAAAAATGAAACATGACTGCAGTTTTTGATAACCACCGTTAACCTTCGGATTTTAACAATGGTTTCTTTCATAACTGCTGTTAAAGTTTCATGATATTTAAAATATATGCCACCGCACAAATTTAACAGCAGTTTTTGCATAACCGCTGTTAAAAGTGCGCTGTTAAATGGATATTTTGTAGTAGTGATGATATGTCTCAATTCTCAACCAACCCTGTCGTTGGCATACTTTCTAAAATACATCAATGTTTAGAAAATTCACAAAATATACTCTACCATCCATAATCTAATTCATTACTATATTCCAACCACTTCACCCCCAGTATACCACAAGTATCAAATACAAGTTCCATTTTACATCATACATATAAACAAAGTCATAAAATTCAAGATATGGCACATAAAAGAGAAGACTTACATCCATTGCTTGCACGAAGATGATGGTCGCCCATGATACTAATCTCAACTGATAATATAGACGAGATGACGTGACAACGGACAACTCTACTCATCAACCAAAAACTCAAATGACGTCGTAAAACACATCGACAAGTCAGGACTCGACTCAACCCAACAGTCTAAGTTTCCACAACCTAAGCTTTGATACCATAAATGTACCACCCCCTAAACCATAATGGAATATCACTCGCCATAGACCTTCTCTCAAGAATCTAGCAGGCTATACGCTGTAAGAGACATCATAATATATAACCGACCACGGTCAAACTACATAACAGTGCAGACCAATAAGGTCGTAACTCAAAAAAATGCGGACCGATAAGGTCACACCAAATACATGAGTAATATAAATCGGAAGTAATTACATCTCATGCCCACATGGGTCAAAGTATAGTAGCGAAAATCGAATACAACACAAAATCTAACAAACTAAAACCTCCAGTTGATCAGTATCACAGTTTATCATCTTTCATGCCGACCTATGACTGCTCCATCGACTAAGAATGCCTGAAATGCATAAAACATATTTCCCCCATTGAAGGCATTAGCAACTAGAATTTGCTAGAACAAGTATTTCAACCATACAAAACATACCATGCAAATATCAGTCATGAATCCAACAATGACGAACATTAAGAAAAATTCTCGAGCGGTTTTAAGGTTTAGAAAACAACTCAAGTCTTTGAAAATGATTCATCATCTAGGGGCTTTTAGAAATTGGAAGTCTTTTAGGACCTCAAGTACTTATTTATAAAACCTTTCAAAACTATTAGGGTCTCAGCCAGAATATTGTTTCACATTTCAAAATAAAAAAAAATATCAAGGGGTCTGTGACCCAACAAAAAAACATCTCAATATCGGTCCATAAATCATCCCGGTCCCGTACGCGCAAGTGCGCAACCCAGAGATCCCATTAGATCATACCTGGTTGGACAACTCATAGCTGAATACTATTCATACTCCTAATAAGGAACCACAAAGGTCTCAGCAGACCCTACTTTCTACCACAACACATACGTTCGTACTCTCAAGTAACGAATTCCAAGGGCCCTGTCGGGCCCTACCTGGCACTACACATTACTGAATTTTGCCCCGTACTCACAAGTACTGAATATTAGAGGCCTAGTCAAGCCTTAGTTGGTTAAACCCAACATAACACCACTGTGTCCCGTCCTCTACTTTCAAGTACCGAATCGTAGAGGTCCCGTCAGACCCTTCGTGGCTGAACATAGTGTCACAACAATCCACAACACACATCAATATCAAATAATCATCACGAACAACACACAACTGACAAACATATCCACTGATCAACAACACATCACAATATACATTCTAGTGTATAATAAACCAACCAATTTATCACAACTAACACAATTCCCTGAAAAGTAGTATTCACGTACAGCATCAACTGAACTAGGCATCAACATCGATCAATTACTATAATAATCCCACAATCATTGACAATGAAGAAACCATCATAAATCCATTATGAAACTTCAATTCACAAGATATAAATCGTATAGATGAGATCCTTGCCTTGATAATCGACACACGAATATTCGGAAGAAAACAACTTGATCGAAAAGCCCGAAAATATATAATCCCATGAGAAGACGATAATGATACAATAACTACAAGCAAATCAGCTACTCCCGATGGAAAGTACATAGAAAACCCGACTAAAAACCCATCGAAGCAATTAATCAATGTCCAAGGTTTCTCAAGAACACATTAATCCCCATCCGGATGAAAGGAAACTTAGATATGGAAATTAAATCTATAGAATATGTTCAACAACACCTAATACCACTATACAACTCATCCACAATGCACAAAAACGAACCAATTAGGAAATCCCCAAAGAAAGATAAATAGGGATTTTCAAGATATTACCTCAATCCGAATGAAGAATTAACAAAGGATGATGTTAAACACGAGCAGGACCTCAATATATGATGATAATTTTCCCAAGGGTCGAAACCCCTTGTCAAATTGCCCCAAAAATAAGAGAGAGAGAGAGAGAAATGAAAGGCTAAAAAACGCAACCGTCCTATTTATATAGCTGAACAAAACGGCCCAGAACACGGTACAAACAACACCGTGTTGGTCCCCATGTTTCAAAGGTTGCGAATACCTGAAGGAAATGACACACAGACGTGGCTCAGAAAGCAGCGGGTTTAGCACCGTGTCTCAAAAGGTTCAAAACACCCACGCCAAACATGGTTGTGTGTCTCGGTCGTGTCCTGCCTTACGAGTACAGAGGCCTTCCCCCAAACAAGGCGCGCACACATGGCCCTTACTCGGTTTTGTCATAATCGATGCAGAACATGGCGCAATTAGTGCTATTTTTGTCGCTGTGTTCTTCCAGAATCCGCGAAAATGCCTCAGCGAGTTAACAATTCGAAACGAAAATGAACAACGCCATCACACGACGTGTAGTAATATGAATACACATACGAATTATCACAGAAATAATGTCAACAAATTCACATTAAATGAAAAACACGACAACATAGTCTCAATATACACAGTCAACGAAAAACATTGTGATCATTCACCAATCGAGGAACATTAAGCATAAAATAACAAATAATCAAAATAACTGGAAAAAAAATCACGGTATTATAATAACTGAGCAAAAATATTTTGTATGAGAAAGGCTATGCAAATGCTTGTTTTATGTTTTAGTGTACATTTATGTGTGTTATGTTACTTACAATGATCTCCTATATATAGATGTTAACATTAGGTAGTGAATTAAATCTGGGCATCAATGACAGATTTAATGTGGTTTAGTGAAATTAAAATTGCCACATTAAGATACACTTAAGATACACAATTAGTGTCTTCTAATTGCTTATCATTTTGTTTCAATAGTAAAAAACCAGAGGAGTTTTTCAACATTTACCAAGAAAACCGTAAACCAGAAGAGAACTATGTTTCACTTCAATACTACAAAGTTAGAGGAGTTTTTCAATGTTTACCAAAAGAAAACCATAAACCAGAAGAGAACTCTTTTGGACCAGAGGCTCATCTCTTCTTGACAAGGAGAGTTTCCAGGAGATTAACTATTCTTAACAAGAAGAGTTACCAGTGGGTAAGCTCTGTAGTGAAACTAATACTTCAGACAACCAAAAGTCAACCCAGTCTCCCGAATACCGCCAAAGTACAGCCGAGTTTAATTTCCAAGAACCAAGATCCAAGGCCCAAAGTCTAAGGCCCCTGATCCACGACCAAGCCCAGGCTGGGGCTTATTCGAGCCGAGTCGGTCGGACGGGCAAGTGGGTGCGCGCATTTGGCCGAGCCACATCTGAGACTGTGGTCATAATCTTGGTAATGTTGCACACTCTCTCACCCTCTTCACTTTATTAATTGTCTTAATTTTATCACATATTAAATATGGAATGGGATCCGTCATACTTCCATTCCTCTCAAATTGCCCTTTCAAATAGCTAACTTCAATCATTAATTTCTCACTCATCATAAATTATTTTTGAAAATTTAGATATATTACATTATCTACTCCAAACATAGATCAACTGTGGACCATTTAATTTTAGAAAAAATAAATCTTCATCCATTTGAAAATCAACTAAAAAATTGATTTTTGAACAATAACCGCATAAGTGGAAATTAATGCATGTATAAATGTAGACTATTTTGCTCAGTCCTCATAAGTTTTTATTGTATCAGGATAGGTGTGTTATGGCTTTGAACCTTCCTTAATAAGTATCATATGATATACTAATGGCCTAGTGTACGTGATGCCTTGAATTATTCCTTCATAGTATATACCAAGATTCACACAATATATTTATGTTCTCCAATTATATCCGTTTTCGCCATGAACATCACTTTGGATTCATAAGTGTTTATATTCGAAGTGGCTCTAAGTTCGCACTTATATACTCTTTAAGAGTACTTTGCAATACTCCGTCTTTATAAGGTTTGGAATTCATAACAAGTCTTCACGATTTAACCTCACCACAATTCACATGTTATTTCACTTAGATTGCTTTTAGGTATGAGCATTGGACATTCATACTGTTCCAAGTGCTAGACGAAACTCACATAGCTTAGTTATTCCTTTAACCCAAGTTCGTAGAATCTCCACTCTGCATGGTTGGATTACCACTATGATCATTCTTTAAGTTTGGGGATTTCAAACTCACTCCCTCTAACAAAATTCCCAATTGATTTCAATTAAGCCCAAGATTATCCTTTGACTTAACATAGTCTATAGATGTAACACCATTTGAGATCAATTATTTATCAGTATTATGTCTTCGAAAAACATGTGTAGACTTCCATCATACATCTTTCTCTGTGATCTACCAAGAAACTATTGGATATCACAATGAATCATCACAGGTGGAATATCTTCTAAAAAGTTACGAATCCATTATGCTTCTTCACCAACTTTATATAAAACTATAAACTCAAATTCGATGGTGGATCGAGCTATACATGTATATTTTAATGATTTCCATGGAACGAATCCTCCACCGATACAGAATACATATTGTTTGGATAATTCCTCTTGGTTTTGATAAATGCACCCTACAACATACTTCATACATCCTTTAACCAACAGCATTTATCTAACAGTGTATTGAATAGACCTGGCAATTCGTTCGTGTCGTGTATTTTCATGTCGTGTACTTTCGTGTTTCGTGTACCAAAAGTCCAAACCCATACACGACACTAAATGAATTCGTGTCATATCGTGTCATGTACCGCGCAAATTCATGTCGTTTCGTGTCGTGTTTTCGTGTCAAGCACATAATATAAAATAAATATTAAAATATTAGAAAAAATAATAATTTTACTATTGTAATATTATTTTTATAGGTTTTAGTAGACGAAATAAAACGAATGGCAACGAAAATACGAATGTTTATACGAAATTTATGAAAGTTCACATTATATTTTCAAATTTTAAAGTTTAGTATAAACAGAATTCATAAAATAAATATTTTTATTAAATTAAATATAAAATATTATATATATTTATTTATTTATTTATTTATTTCGTGTACCTCATGTCGTGTCGTGTACCCAAAGGGTAAACACAAACCCGACACTAAATCTCGGTCGTGTATTTTCGTGTTCATGTATTTTCGTGTCGTGTACTCAAAATGCAAACCCAAACACTAAATTTTCGTGTCGTTTTCGTATCGTGTTTTCGTATCGTGTGGTAAATTGCTGGCTCTAGTATTGAAGTTCAAGATGTCTACAGCAAAAGCTCCTGGTTCGCTACATCAATAATCTGGTATGTACTTTACTTAGGAAAAATAAGGTGTAAAATCCAATGGGAAAGTACTTAGACTTCAAACCATTGTGAGATAAGTAATATTATATTTACAAAGTATTCAAGATTTTGACGAGCATTTACTGCTAATAGAGACAGCATTTAATGCGTTCGGAGACTGTGGGATACATAGCATTTAATGATGGTCAAAAGAATGTCTGAAGCATTTAATGCTGACAAGATGAATTACTTTAATTCAAACATTCACCAAGCTGCCAATCTGAAGTGTCCACATTACCAACCGACCAACAACTACATTTATAATGGATCTATTTTCGAGATTATAAATAGCTTGACCAAAGGACTTGTTGAACACATATGAAGTTGAACTGAAAATACTGATCCTACAATATAAGCTATCAAAAGAGAACACTCTCTTCAATCCTACAACGATATTATGCTTCAAAGAGATTGACACTCCTCTACGAAAGACAACATCACATTACAGCAAGTGACTTAAAAACCTACAGTTGCTGTTCAAAGACTTGATATATCCATATTTGACGTTGAGAGGTAGCCCTATGTGGACTAACAAAATGAGCTTATTCGAACATGTGCGAAACGAAGAAAGTTTAGGAGAATGAAGCTTCAAGCTGTGTGAGAAAAAATAAGTCAGAACTTAAATAATAATGCTTTTGCACACAAGCAAGAAATGCAAACCGAGCAACTAATGGAAATATGGCCCGACTCAAGTTGAAAAATGGTTCAGTTTTAGATACAAAACGGAACGCTACATCATGTTAGAAAGAAGATATATAATGAAAATTTGATTTGAAGTAGGCATCTATTTTCACGTCCTCCGATGCAAAGGAACATAGAAGGAACTTTCCCAAAATTGTGAGTGTATTTTAGTAATATAAACAAAAATTTGACACTTAAAAAACTAACTAGGGACACCGGACTGGACATGTGCAGGCATGTGGACATTTATATCTTTTCCTCGTGGATAGTTAGACCACACTTAATTCTTAACATAGAAAAAAGAAACAACCTCCGGAATAGAAACACACAAGACACACAACAAACTCAACCTTTAATGTATATGCATGTCAAGATTAAAAATCCCCAACTCTGGCCCCAAATCTCCAGAGTGCCAACATAGATCATCAAATGCTTGGTTCCATCTTTCTTCGCGCAAGTGATCAAAATATACGACATAATATGATCTTTTTGATTAGCTTACAATATAATGCTGTAAAAAGTCGTTGGAAGAAAGTTTATACATATATATCAGCTACAAGTTATCATCTGGGTATAGTTTAGACCTTCTATGTTGACTGGAACACAAAAAGACAAATAAGAAGGCATCATCAACTGTCTCAATCAAGAACTTTGCTGAGATGAGTGGAAATCATAAAAGTGTAGGCATACAAAGTTTCCCCTTATAGAGGTATTAACACACCGGATCCATCAGTAATATGCCGTCTAGCATACACATTATCCAAACCCATAATCGCAAACTAAAATAGCAAATTCCGAAAATATATCTGCTTTTACTTTTTCTTTCCACCGATATTTTGGAGATGAACAATAAAGAATTATAGTAGTAATCAATCAGCAAACAAACAATCACTTTGATTAGTTGACATCAATAGACAAACATTTTTTTAATGATTAATGCATTACATTTAAGAATTCTTAGGCACCTTGCGCAGTGCAAAAATTAAACTCACTTTGTTCCACTTCAAGATTTCCCGCTGAAGAGTCTTACTTCAATAAATAAGTTTGTCCTAATAGAAGAGTCCACTTCAAATAAAACTCTAATATCTAAATAAAATTTATGTAATATTTCTTAAATTAATTTGTTATTGTTATATAAATAGGAATATTATTTATTGGACAAGAAAAAATAAAATATATGGGAACCTATGTTTAAAGAAGAGTTATACTTTTATTAAAATGAGTAAAAAAATTTGTGCATCTATTAAAGTGGACTCTTCAAGTGTGACGGAAGTACCAATATACAATATGATACAAGAAAGACATCCCACCGTTGCGAGAATACCGTGTACCTTTTTTTTCCAACAACCAAAAGATTACAATAATAATCAGCACGTAACTGATTAATGATAATCTCTAAGTCCATATATGAATACCACCAATCAATCACTAAATTATTAAAGTCATTTTGGGGTTGTTTGGCTGATAAGCTCTTTAAAAACATCTTATAAGATCTTTAAGAGCTTATAAGGCCCTGTTCTTTTGGACTTATTTTTGATTTTTGATTCGATTGATCGAGTCCATTCGATTCAGTTGATTGATTCATTCGAGTTCATTGGATTCGATTGATTGCTTCTTCTTCTTCTTAAAATTATTATTATTAATCTTAATTATTATTATTATTGTTATTATTACTAATAATATTACTATTATTGTTGTTGTTGTTGTTAATTACTATTATTATTATTATTATTTATCATTATTATTATTATTTACCCTTATTATATATTTCAATTCGATTGATTCAATTGATTCGATTCGATTCGATTCGATCCATTCGATTCGATTCGATTCAGATCCATTCAAATTCAAAAGAGTTCTAAGTTCAAACTAAGTTTGGTATTTTTTTTTTTCTTTTTTCAAAAAGAGCTTATAAGCTCCTCAAACAAGAGTGGTATTGTCTTTTTACCTCAACTCCACCGTTTTTAAAGGAGCTTATAAGCTCCATAGTTTGGAACGTCATTTAAAGGACCACAATACACTTAATAATTTAATACTATTCCACATTTAACCATGAATCGCCAGAAAACTGCATCACCAACCATATGCAGAAGGCCATCACAAAGAATTTGCGAGGTACATAATTTTAGGTCAGTGAAACAGCATAATACAGAAGACCGTTAAATGTTATATTAAACATTGCTTGATTACCTTACTAAGAAGATAACGTTTCACAAATAGATGATTAGGACTTGATAACAATGGGATCGATTTCCAGCTGGATAGGTTGATCTTTTGGGTAGGATGGTAAGTGCAAAATGATAAATAGAATGCAGCGCTTCCGTTTGATAATGAAGATAAATACATTTCGATAAGGAGATACGAGTAAAATCGATTTTCTTACCATTATCATTAAAAAAAACAATGCCTCGAAGAACTATTACACAAGTAACAGCCTTTTTGTTTTCATAGAGTCCACTCAACCATCATAATCATTAGCAGAAAAGTCGCCTGAGAACTTCAGGTAGCTTTTTTACAAGAAATATTTCAACTCTACAATATGCCAACATTTGCTATTCACAAACGTTGGGTCCCTCCAAGATGTTTAATCTTGCTCTTGGATTAAATGAATTCATCTTCTCTGCCATAATATAAACTGGCCAGAAAAACTGGATACAAAATTGGTGCAAATTTAACCGTACAATCTACCAATAATCCTTACAAGAACAAGCTCCATCTCTAAAATGATGAAATCGACTGCAATCTCTAACAACAATCTCCCGTTCAAAAAATTTTGATAGTAATTTAATCACGAGGTGGCAATCTGTGCAAACCCTCAAGTTCTTCACAATCCTAATCAGAGTCCCAGTTGGTGTATTAATCAATGCAAACGCTATTGCAATCTTCTCACTGTGATAAGACAATGCAGCCTCCTTTTCTTCTTCCTCTATGTCGGCAAGCACATTTGATGTATGAGGTGCATAGCCTTCGAGTCTCAGCAGCCTCGTCATCTCCAAAAGCATTGCATATATGGCCTCAGTTTGAGGGTGCGATTTATCCCCCATCACGAACTCATGCGTCCAGCTTCCTAATTCGACAAGACTGTGGCCTGGGACTTTCCTCACTCCTTCTTTAAGTATTGTCTTCCTCACCTTATGAACATCCGACCAACGCCTTTCAAATGCATAGAGGTTGGAAAGAAGCACGTAATCCCCACAATGTTTAGGTACTTATTGAGTTCATTTCTAGCAAGCTCCCCTATTATTATATTCCCATTAATTGTACATGCACCAAGTAAAGTTCTCCAAATTACTGCGATAGGTTCTATAGGCATTTTGCAGATAAATTCATACGCCTTCTTTACTAAACCCACCCTGGCCATTAAATCAACCATACAACCATAATGCTCTATCTTCGGCACAATACCAAATTCCTGTGTCATCCTATCGAAATAAGAGAACCTTTCATCCACCATTCCACAATGACTACAGGCATACAACACACCAATAAAAGTAATTTCACTAGGAACCAAACTCCTTAACTCCATCTCGTGGAAATGTTGAATTGCTTCCTCACCAAACCCATTGACAGCCAACCCAACTATGAACGAAGTCCACGATACCACACTCCTCTCCTCCAATCCATCAAACACCTCCTTTGCCTCCATGATATCACTATCAATATAAATACACTTACATATGCTATGTTCATCATTGTGAATGTTAATACACACCAATGTAAATTATGTACGTCATGTTGACCCTGAATATACATTATTTTGATTTTAAATATATATCAGTGGACAGTGACACACTATGTACATCATGGTGACTCTAAATGTAAATCACGTATTACTTTATGTACATCACTTTGACCTTAAATATACACCACTGACTCACACTATACACATTCGTGTGACACTAAATATACATCACTTACTCACACTATGTATATCATTCTAACTGTTAATATACGTCACTATACACAATATGTATATCATTTTGATTCTAAATATACGTCACTGATACACATTATGTATATTATTGTGGCTGTTAACATACACCACTTACATATATTATGTACAACACTCTAATTGTAAGTATACACGAGTGACATACATTATGTGTTGGAAATATAAGATAAAATGGAGAAAATGGGCTATTTTGAGCAGCCCATTTGAGAGGAAATTTTGAGTGGGCTCGACTACGAGTTCAAGTCGGGACTTAGTTGGAATACGTAGTACTCCGTACGAGGTTTCCAAAACATGTAAGAACACTCAAAATGATTGAGGTATGAATGAGATATAATGTTCCAAAGTGAACCCTTTAAAAATGAATTTGGGATGCTATCCCACATTTAGGGGTGTCGAACGGTTCGGTTCCGGTTAACCGGACCGAAATTTTCGGTTAACCGGAACCACAATTGCCCAAAAATGAGAACCGAAAACCGAACCATATAAAATTTCGGTTAACCGGAACCGAACCGGTTAATTTCGGTTCCGGTTCGGTTAAACCGACAGAACCGTTTTTTTTTTACGAGCTAAATTATAAATTATAAATTATAAAATATAATATTAATATTTAATACATATATAGTATATTATTATAAATTTTAAACAAAATATAAAATATTTATCTAACAATATTAGGGTTTTAAAATTTTAATTTACAAAAATTAAAATAATAAAATATATAAGTATAAAATATAAAAATAATATTTAATAAATATATTATAAAATCGATTTTCGGTTCGGAACCGTTTGGTTCCGGTTCCGAACCGAAAACCGAAAAATTATGTAATAAGGAACCGAAAACCGAACCGAAAACCGATTATACGGTTCCGGTTAACCGAAACCGACTCGGTTCCGGTTCGGTTCCGGTTCTAACCGAGAACCGGGAACCATTTAGACACCCCTACCCACATTGGAAAAAGAAGGGAGAAATTTTGAGTATATAAGGAGATGTGGACAAAGGCATGTTCAAAATGAGACATGCGTGGATGTGTGACTAGGCGCCCCTCGCGCACACACACACACGCGCGCGCCGCCGCCGCCGTCCGTCCATCCGGCTCGGGTCGGATCGGTCGGTCGGTCTGTCGGTCGGTCGGTCGAACGGCGATTTGGGCGAAATGTTGCGGACAAACCAGAGAAATTCAACGGGCAGAATTTCAAGAGATGGCAGCAGAAGATGATGTTCTATCTGACCACTCTAGGCTTGTCTCGATTCCTCAAGGAGGATGCGCCAAAATATGACGAGGACAGTGACCAACAAACTCTGATGGCCATTGACGCTTGGAAAACTTCCGACTATCTCTGTCGGAACTATGTGATGAATGGCCTTGCCGATTCACTGTACAACGTGTACAGCAGTGCTAAATCAGCTAAGGCTTTATGGGACTCACTAGACCATAAATACAAAATCGAGGACGCCGGTGCCAAGAAGTGGATTGTTGGACGGTTTCTCGATTACAAGATGATGGACTCCAAGACTGTAGTGAGTCAGGTACAAGAGCTGCAAGTGATCATTCACGAAATTCATGCTGAATGAATGGTCATTAGCGAATCCTTCCAAGTGGCTGCTGTGATCGAAAAATTGCCCCCGACTTGGAAAGATTTCAAGAATTATCTAAAGCACAAGCGCAAGGAATTGAGCATGGAAGATCTGATCGTTAGACTTCGCATAGAGGAAGACAACCGAGGATCAGAGAAGAAAGCAAATATTGTTGTGGCAAAGGCCAATGTTGTGGAAACTGGACAGATATCCAAGAAAGGCAACAATGGAAAGGGAACCAAGCTGGGACCTAAAGGAGGAATTGGGAAAAAGAAAGAAAAATTCCTTGGAAAATGCTACAACTGTGAAAAGATGGGTCATAGGGCGTCCGACTGCAGGCTGCCAAAGAAACCAAAGAAAAGGGAGGGTAATGCAGCACATCTGATTACCGAACAAGTGGAACATCTTGACTTATGTGCTATGATCTCCGAAGTGAACCTAGTTGGCTCAAACACCAAAGAGTGGTGGATTGACACTGGAGCAACTATGCATATATGTGCCAACAAGACTATGTTCTCCTCCTTGGAAGAAACGGATGCCGGTGATATACTGTATATGGGAAATTCTGCAATCTCAACTATCTTGGGCGAAGGCACGGTGATCTTAAAGATGACATCTGGAAAGGAAGTGACTCTTAAACGTGTGTTATATGTGCCTGATATTCGAAGGAACCTTATTTCTGGTACCTTGTTGATGAAGCATGGCTTTAGAATAGTTTTCGAGTCCGATAAAGTTATTTTGTCGAAAATGGTGTATTTATAGGCAAGGGATATGAATGTGATGGGCTAGTTAAGCTCAATGTAATGACTATAAAAAATAATGAAATGAAGAATTCTTCTGCTTACTTGCTTGAGTCTCCTAATTTATGGCATGCTAGATTAGGACATGTTAATTTTAATGCAATGCGTAGACTAATTGCATTAGAACACATACCAAAGTTTAAAATTGATTTAAACCACAAGTGTGAAACTTGTGTAGAGGCAAAATTAACTCGATCTCCATTCCGACAAGTGGAAAGAAACACCAAACCTTTAGAATTAATACATAGCGACCTATGTGATTTGAAGTTTGTTCAAACTAGAGGTGGAAACAAATATTTTATTACTTTCATGGATGATTGTACTAAATATTGCTATGTATACTTGCTTAAAAGCAAAGATGAAGCCATAGAGAAATTCGTTCTCTATAAAATGGAAGTTGAGAATCAATTGAATGCTAAGATAAAAATCTTGAGAAGTGACCGCGGAGGTGAATATGTGGAACCATTTGGCGAATTTTGCTCGCAACATAGGATTATTCATTAAGTCACTGCCCCATATGCACCACAGTCAAATGGCGTGGCGGAATGTAAGAATCGCACTCTGAAAGAGATGATGAATGTGATATTACTAAATTCAGGGCTGCCGCAAAATATGTGGGGAGAAGCCATCTTAACGGCGAATTATCTCTTAAACAAGATATGCCGTAAGAACGGGGACAAAACTCCTTATGAATTGTGGAAAGGAGTCAAGCCTTCCTACAATTACATGAAAGTGTGGGGGTGTCTAGTAAAGGTGCTGATACCTACTCCTAAGAAAGTTAAAATATGTCCAAAAACGGTTGACTGCATTTTCATTGGATATGCACACAACAGCACTGCTTACCGATTTCTTGTGCATGAATCCAAAGTGCCTGAAATTCACAATAATACGATTATGGAATCAAGGAATGCGTCATTCTTTGAGAATATCTTTCCTTGCAAGACTGCAAGCGAACCCCTTATCTCATCCGAACAGACTTCTGAACTAATGGATGAAGATAATGAAGACCAAATAATGGATAATGAGGACGAACCTAGAAGGAGCAAGCGACAAAGGATGGAGAAATCTTAGGGACCAGATTTCATCACCTACTTGCTCGAAAAGGCTCCTCAAACTTACAAAGAAGCTGTAAGCTCGACGGATGGACCTCTATGGAAGGAGGCTATCAAAGAAGAGATTGATTCTATATTATATAATCATACTTGGGAACTAGTGGAATTACCTCCTAAGTGTAAACCATTAGGAAATAAGTGGATTTTCAAGAAGAAATTGAAAGATGGAGCAGTTGATAAATATAAGGCTAGGCTCGTAGCGAAGGGATATAACCAACGTGAAGGCCTAGACTATTTTGATACTTACTCTCCTGTGACAAGAATAACCTCCATCAGGATGATACTTGTCATCGCAGCATTACGAGGCTTAGAAGTTCATCAAATGGATGTTAAGACTGCCTTTCTTAATGGAGACTTAGAAGAGGAAATCTGCATGGAACAACCCGAGGGGTTCTCTGCTCCTAGACAAGAAAGGAAAGTCTGCAATCTGGTAAAATCTTTGTACGGATTGAAGCAGGCACCAAAACAGTGGCATGAAAAATTTGATCATGTCATGATAAGCGGTGGCTTCAAAATTAATGAATCCGACAAATGTGTATATGTGAAAGACACAGAAGATGGCTATGTCATTTTGTGCCTATATGTAGATGACTTACTCATTACCGGCAGTAATGAAAGAATAATCAAATCGACCAAAGACATACTGAGGACGATATTTGATATGAAGGATATGGGACTCGCAGATGTAATTTTAGGGATTAAAATCACACGAACGTCGGAAGGTCTCATGCTGAGTCAAGCCCACTATGTGGACAAAATCCTTGAAAGATTTAATAAGGATGACTCGGGCACAGCCAAAACCCCGGTGGATATGACGTTGAGACTATCCAAGAATAAGGGTGAAGGAGTATCTCAACTCGAATACTCACGCATAATAGGAAGTCGGATGTACTTGATGAGCTGTACAAGACCAGACATAGCCTACTCAGTTAGTAAACTAAGTAGATACACGAGCAACCGGAAAGGATCACCGGAAGGCGATCATAAGGGTACTAAGATACTTAAGGGGTACTCGAGAGTATGGGCGCACTATACCAAATATCCAGAAGATTTTGAAGGATATAGTGATGCAAATGGATATCCGATATAAAAGACTCCAAGTCTACAAGTGGATATGTATTCACACTAGCTGGCAATTGTGGCATGGAAATCTTGAAATGACACTTATATCTCGGTCAACGATGGAATCTGAGTTTATAGCCTTAGATAAATGTGTAGAAGAGGGAGAATGGCTACACCATTTTCTAGAAGATATTCCAAGATGGGCAAAGCCTGTGACCGCAATATGTATTCATTGCGATAGTCAATCTGCGATTGGCAGGGCACAGAGCGTAATGTATAATGGTAAGTCTCGTCACATAAGGAGGAGACATAGTACCATTAGACAATTGATATCAACAGGAGTTATCACTATTGATTATGTGTCATCAAAGGATAACATTGCGGATCCGCTAACCAAAGGGTTATCAAGAGACCTTGTTGATAAATCATCAAGAGGAATGGGTCTATTGCCTTGAGCTAATGGTTTTATGGAGGATACCCAACCTAGGATGACTGGAGATCCCAAGATCTAGGTTCAATGGGACAACCAATCCATAAAACTGGGCACGATCACTGTGGGGGTTACCCCGAACCGACCATTCCTAGGATGAAAACAGTGATACCCGTAGGGAGAGGTTAAGCTTATGCTTTTAATGATTCTTAAGTCGACAACGTATAGTCGGGTGGAGTAAAATACGGGTTTACTCAAAACACTTAAAGAGGAATCACCTATGTTAGATAGAAGAGGGGCCGCTTCAAAGGAGAATTGCTAAGGCACAATTCTTTAGAAACTCTCGCAGAACCAGGACAGTGTCTACGGCTGAAATGTGCACAATAATGAGAACAGAACAAATTAGGAAGGGCACTTGTGAATGATATACGATCACTTACACAAGCGGTCGGACAGTTCAAAGGCATCTAGTCACACTGTCTAGCCAGTAAGGAGAATATATCTTTTCGAGGGAAGGTTCAAGGAGCATACTCTACCTATACTATGCAATGCCTAACCGTAGTAACTATCACCAAGTCAAATCCGTGTCTGACGTGTGCTGCTGGACCATCAATCTCATTCATGTGGGGGATTGTTGGAAATATAAGATAAAATGGAGGAAATGGGCTATTTTGAGCAGCCCATTTGAGAGAAAATTTTGAGTGGGCTCGACTACGAGTTAAAGTCGGGACTTAGTTGGAATACGTAGTACTCCGTACGAGGTTTCCAAAACATGTAAGAACACTCAAAATGATTGAGGTATGAATGAGATATAATGTTCCAAAGTGAACCCTTTAAAAATGAATTTGGGATGCTATCCCACATTGGAAAAAGAAGGGAGAAATTGTGAGTATAAAAGGAGATGTGGACAAAGGCATGTTCAAAATGAGACATGTGTGGATGTGTGACTAGGCGCCCCTCGCGCACACACACACACACACACACACCGCCGCTGCCGCCGTCCGTCCGGCTCGGCTCGGCTCGGGTCGGGTCGGTCTCGGTCGAAGGGCGATTTGGGCGAAATGTCTCAGCGTCTCGAAGTTATCTTTTTACTGCAATTTTATTCGGTAAAATTTTATTTTACCGAAAATACCTCAATTAATTCCGAATTTTCGGATACGGATAAAATCGAATCTGGATAAGTATTGAGATACTAATCCTAATCGGTTTAGAGTTCCTCCAGAAACCAATTTCAATCGGTTTAGAGTTCCTCCAGATACCAATTTCGGTCGGTATAGAGTTCCTCCAGCACACAACCTCCTCCAGCCTTCACCTATAAATACCTGGCTGAGGGGGCTCGTTTTTACACACCTTTTATTGCGGATGGATTTCAGAGCCAAAATTCAGCCAAATATTTTTCTTCTTCATTTTTCTTCTTCGGTCGGTGATAGTAGACAGATTTTGTTCTAGTTCGTTGAGGGTGCAGCGGATCACAGATTCGTTACATCGAGCTGTTGTTTTATCCTGGGAGGCAGACGTCATACACCGTGGTGAGGACGAATTTGCTTTAAGGAGACAGACTAACTGGACTCAACAGCGAATCTTCCGTTTTATATACGTGATCGGCGAATTTCGTTTTGCTAACAAATTTTCTGCAGGGCTTATACTATATATATATATATATTTATTTATTTTCTGTTATTTTCAAGTAATTGTTTTCAAAATATTTCAACATTATGTATATCATCATTACTATTGAAGAGGACAACTCTAGTAATATTGCATCTTTCTTGTTGAGAAGTCGTAATTTTATCAAATTAACTGCACATTTTCAAAAATATAAAAAATTAAGGACATAATATATACACCATCAAATATCCAAAATGATAAAAGAGTAGTATCAGAAAATTACAAATGCGGAAAGGTGTTGGAATTTTGGCAATAATAAAAGAGAGTTTTTGAAGGCATCCCACATCAGTCAGGTAAGGAAGTTTGGGTGGTCTCCAAACCTATATAAGAAGACCAAGGCTTAGGTTTCTAAGTGCCCCAACCAATACACTTGAAGTGTTTGGTTCTTTCTTTCTCTCTTGTGTTTAGAGCATGAAAGATGTGAGTTAAATCTTCGGAGAGTGTGGGTGTAATTGGTGGGTTGGCTTGAGAGATAAGTCTATGTCATTGTAACAATTTGTCATATAGTGGAGTTTTCTCTCTGCCCGTGGTTTTTCTCCGATTTTGGAGTTTTCACGTATATTCTTGTGTTGTGGATTATTATTATTTTTCATGTTATTTCTCGGTTATTTCTGCTCATCCCTAGTGGATGAATGCGGGATCTGATTTATTCCCAACAAGTGGTATCGGAGCCCGGGTTGGGTCTCTTGAAATTCTGAGTATGCTCTGTGGTCGCAGCAATGTCTCACCTTCTACATCAGAAAAGATTTCTTGAGCAGTGTCCGGTGGTCTCATTTGGAGGCGGTTGTTCATCAGGCTAGGATGGTTCAAGCAGGTGGAGAAATTTGATGGAATGATCAAGTTTGGCTTATGACAAGTATAAGTCAAGGATGTGTTGGTACAATCCGGGTTACACAAGGCTATGAAGGTGAACTGTCAAGGTGGATGTGGAGTTAATCTGGCAAATAACTCCTAATTCGGGCTAACATTGTGACAGTGATGATTTTCTCTGATGAGAAAATGTATGTCCTTTTGGAATATGAGTTGTCATGAAAGAGGATGTGGTTATGTTAGCGGGTCCACGAATTTGCGCACGGGTATTGGCTTGTCATGGAAAGATACCAGGTGTGGTGGAATTTTACACGGGCATTGATTTGACATGGATGTAGGGTGTGTGTTGGAATTTACACACGGTTATCGGTTCGGCATGGATACAATGTGTGTGTTATGTCGATGGCTGAAGTGTAATACCCGGATGTAATTCAGTCATTATCATTCAATAATTTCATTCGGTAATTATCTCTATGTATTTTTGCACTTGTTAATAACCGTTCATCATCCACATTCATTCATCTATGTTCACCGTTCGGAATTACTTCGAGTTGTGTATCGATATTGTTCATTGTTTCAACTTTCCACGTATGAGTTCGACTTTGTAAAATCACCATTAATTTTTGAAAACTCCAAAAATTCTGAATCTTTTTAATATTATAGAGCATCAAGTTATCTTTCCAATGGTTTAAACGGTGAGTCAATCGGAGTCCGGATGAGGGAGTTATGGTCGAAATAGCTAAGACACACACATGTTGCAGTTTTGGCCGACCCGCCTGTACCGGGGGCCGCGGCTCTTGCCGGAAGGGCCGCGGAACACTGCCGAGTCACTTCCGCGGCACACTCAGCCGGGCCGCGGCATACCGCGAGCACCGGGGCGATTCTGCCCCGTGCCGCGCACACTCAAAGGCCGCGGCACACAAAGGGCCTCGCACTATAACTTCGTTTTTTGAGAAGAAAAACTCATTTCTTCATCCTACATCCGAGAGAGAGGGTTTGTGGGAGAAATTTTCATCATCAATCACTTGAATACTCGATTCTTCTTCATTTTCATTCGATTGTGAAGCCCGGATCGTTGATCTAACGCGTGTTCATCGAATCAAAGTGTTTGGATCTTCAAAGGAAATTTTCTCAAACCTCTTGGATTTCGATTTGTGTTGAGATATGATGTTTTGGATGTTATAATCATGTTGTATGAAGAGATATACATATGATTATGAGTATGTATGAATATTCATCGGATTATTGAAAGGTTATTCAATAACACTTTGAATATTGAGTTGGATTTGGGGGTTTTCGATTAATTGTTGTTGAAATCACGAATTTGGATATTCATATTGGATTATTGATCGTATTGAAGATGTTTTGTTGGTTTGAAACACTTCTTGGGGATTTGATATTGGTATTATTGAGGTTTGGTTGTAAACAATCGAAGTTTGGCCTCAACGTGTTCGATATAATGCCCCAATGAACTTGGTTTAGTCGTATCGACGTTTTGAGTTAGTTATATTCGTGTTTGATTCGTATGTTGACGGATTGTTGGTAATTGTGTTATTCAAGGTTGTTCGAGCGACCGGTAGTTTCCTTAGGATGTTGTTCGAGAGAGATTGTATCATCACCGGTGTTAAGGTAAGTTAATTCTTACTCAGTTAAAGGGATATTCATTCCTTTCGTTGTTGTTCATTCATAATCATAACTCATTCATATTGTATTAACCGTATCGAGACTTGTCATTGTCAATTAATCACTTCAGTCACGAGGAACGACGGTTCCAATTATTTCATTGAGCTATCATTCATTTCACTGTCATTTCATCTCGGTGAGTCATTATTGATTTCGATGTCACTTTTGTTATCTCGTGATATTCCGGGTCATACTGGCGTGCCGGTTGGTATGTGTAGGATTTTCATGTCGGGCACATATTAAGTCATGTGTTGGTTGTTGGCCTCACATTGGACTGTGCACACGAGAAGATCACTTCGTGAGACTGATTAGGTACAAGACCACACGTGTATTCGATCGATACTCGATGGTGGCTTGTGCACGAACACATTTCCATCCCGGGCGTAGTGTGGCGCCACCCTTTGAGCCGTACTGTTAGTTGATTCATACAGCATGTTTGATTGCGTATGTTTTCAACAAGATTGGGTTATAATCTAACCGATTCATTTTTGATCGAACTTGTGGTTTATACAACATATATATGATTGTGTTTATTCAACTCTTGAGGATTGTTGTTCTGTGTAACTGACCCCGTTGGGGGATTTTGTTTTTCAGGTTGTGGCAAGGCTAAGGCACGGGAAGATAACGTTGACGGCGAAGAGTCCCAGTGATACTAGTAGGGGGCCCCAGTCCTTTCATTCACCGTGTTTCCTTATTTTATTTCCGCTGCAGATTTCCGTTTGGATTTTGAGTTCATTCAGTGTTGTATATTTTATCTCCATATAAAATATACTTGTATTCGGTCATTTTCTTGGGTGTGTTGTATGAAACTCCTCATCGGAGTAATTAATGATGTAATGTGGTTCGGTACTACATTTACCCTGTGTATTTCATTCATTTTCACTACCCGGTGGGTCCTAAATGGGGTCCACGGCACTGTAATATCCGCCTAGTTTGGGGTGTTACAGAGTTGGTATCGGAGCGTGGTTTTGAATACTACCTTCCGAATCATGTCTCATTTGAAATCATCGTTCATCAGACTAGTATCATTGGACTTTCACGTCACGTGTGACCTATGCAAGAGCCGAGCCATTGAGACCAAAGAACAGTAAGATTTCTTCATTTATCATTTTCATTTAATCATGTTGATCATGTTAACTCATTAATCACTCAATTCATTTCATCACTTAGTTGTTGATCTTGAGGATCATATCATTAATCTTGTTAACTTGTTCAAATTAATCATTTCAAGAATTTCATCAGATAATCATGTCACCTCAGTTGATCATTCATGTAATCATTGTGTTTGGGCGCGTATGCTCATTTTCATCATTTCATAACGTAATCATAATGTGATATTCATGCGAGATATATAATCATTTCGTGACTTTCCCACTTCAGTATGGAAAAAGCTGGCAGAGGACGCGGGGGAAGAGGCCGCGGTGCGGGCCGAAACCCGAGAGCTCGTGTGAATAAACGTGTGTATGCTAGGAATAATGCTAATTCATCAAGCAGTGATGCTGCCACTCATTCACCTGGGCGTAATCATTCACTATCAGGGAGTCGTACCCGAGACACAGCTCAGTCAGAAGGTGTTCGGGTTGAACCACTCGCTTTTATGCAGGGCATGATGGCCCAAATGACTCAGATGACACAACCGATGGAAACGATGCATAACTCAGCTACTCAGAATCAACAGGCTCCTCCGCCGCCACCTCAGAGGCAAGAGAGGGGTGTGAGCAGTATCATTGGCGACATCTCTCGCCAAAGACCACCTACTTTTGAGGGTTCATCTGAACCGGCAGATATCATTCACTAGCTTGAGCATTTCGAGAAACTGTTTGCTATGGTGGAGTGTCCTGAGGGACACAAAGTTTCAGTCACGGCTTACTATCTGGGTAAGAGCGCTCATTCATGGTGGTTATCGTTGAAGGCCACCGACGAATTTTGTACTTGGGAACAATTCAAGACTCTCATGATGGAGAGGTATTATCCGGCCCCACTCAGAGAGGCCAAGTTATCATAATTACTCACTCTCGACCCATCAGCAGAAGACGATGTTCTAACCATCGCCGAGAAATTTCAGGAGCTACTTCCTTTCGCCTCGTCCATTATTCATTCTGAGGCGGACAAGATCAAATATTTCAGCAAAAGGTTGAAACCTCGTATGCGACTATAGTTGCTTAATCATCATTGCACCACCCTGGCCGAATTCATCGAGAAAGCTCTTACTTATGAGCTTACTGCTAAGGAGATTGCGAAGCAGCAACTTTCATCTGCTGGCAAGAAGTCAAAGAATCGTAATCAGTCTGACGGCAGTCAGGCCACTTTCAAGAAACCTCGTGTGGGCTCTACTTTTTCCGAGCGACCTCCTATGACGCCTAAACCCGCGGAATCTCAATCCCGAGTGGCCAGTTCGGCCATCACCTGTTTCAACTGTGAAGAACAGGGTCATTTCAGTACCAAGTGTCTGAGGCAAACTGTCACATGTCATAACTATGGAATTGCGGGGCATAGGGCCCGTTTTTGCCGAAGGGACTCCAAACCCACTCCGGCGACATCTCAGGCCCCAAACCAGTCAGCGGTTCCGAATCAGGCCACTCAGTCCGCGTCGTTTAAGACGACAGGAGCTAACAAAGGCGGAGCCAAGAGCTATCAGACGGGAGCGTCTGGTTCGGGGGCCGGCAAGCCCCGAATTTACGAGATGAAGAAGACCGACGATCCAGAGGCCCGGATGATCTCAGGTACACTCGATATTCTATCTCAACCTGTGTGTACCCTTTTTGATACTGGTGCATCGCATTCTTTTATTTCCGAATCATGTTTGAGTAGACTACGTCTGGGTAGTGCTACTAGTTGTGAGCCTTATGTCATCGGTCTACCTGATGGTAGAAGAATTATCAGGAATCGTGAGATTAAGGATTATCCTATTCAGCTTCATGGCCGTGATTGGTTAGCAGACCTAATCGTGGTAGATTATCCGAGAGACGACATCATTCTGGGTATTGATTGGATGGATCGTCACGATGCCGTCATTAGCGTCCGTAACCATTTGGTCACTATCATTTCAGACGATGGGGTCGAATATGTTTTTCAGGGAGGTAATCCCAACTGTTCCGGGAGAGTCATCAACTTGATGAAAGCAGTGAAATTACTCAATCAGGGGTGTGTCGGTTATTGGTGCTATATGACTAAGACCGAGAAATCATCAATAATGTTGGCGGATATTCCGGTAGTGAGAGAATATGCCGACGTATTTCCAGACGAGTTACCTGGTTTGCCTCCACAGAGAGATGTGGAATTCACGATTGAGCTGGAGCCTGGTACATCTCCAATATCGAAGGCACCGTATCGGATGGCCCGACCGAAATGCTGGAACTAAAGAATGCGTCTCCGTGGGGAGCACCAGTATTATTTGTCAAGAAAAAGGACGGTTCTTTCCATTTGTGTATTGATTACTGAGAGCTGAACAGGGTGACGATCAAGAATAAATATCCCCTACCCCATATTGATGATCTTTTGGATCAACTTCAGGGAGCTTCATTATTTTCCAAGATCGATTTAAGATCTGGGTATCATCAATTGCGAATCCGAGAGTCGGATATTGCTAGGACGGCGTTCCGAACACGCTATGGTCATTATGACTTTGTGGTGATGCCGTTTGGGTTAACTAATGCACCTGCGATATTCATGGAGTTAATGAATCGGGTTTTCATCGACTATTTAGATCGGTTCGTGGTTGTCTTCATTGATGACATTTTAATTTATTCTCGTAACCGGGAGGAGCATGAGTTTCACCTTCATCAGGTGCTCGACGTGTTGAGACGAGAGCAACTTTATGGGAAGTTTTACAAATGTGAATTCTGGATGTCCGAAGTGACGTTTCTCGGACATGTAATTTCATCAGACGGAGTTTGTGTTGATCCTCAGAAGACGGAGGCTATCCGAGATTGGCAACCTCCGAAGAATGTTAAGGAAATCCAAAGTTTCCTAGGATTAGCTAGTTATTATCGGCGATTTGTGGAAGGATTTTCTAAAATCGCTCAACCCATGACGAACCTTTTAAGGAAATATAAGAAATACACGTGGTCCGACGCGTGTCAACAGAGTTTTGAGGAACTCAAGATCCGGTTAATTTCAGCACCTGTCCTTTCTTTACCGCAAGGGACGGAAGGATTTGTGGTCTATAGTGATGCATCCGGACAGGGTCTCGGATGTGTACTCATGCAGAACGGGAAGGTTATTGCTTATGCTTCACCGCAATTGAGACCTTACGAGGTAAATTATCCGACCCACGACCTGGAGCTAGCAGCCGTGGTATTCGCATTGAAGATTTGGCATCATTATCTTTATGGCGTTACCTGCCAGATATTCACCGATCATAAGAGTTTAAAATATATATTTACTCAGAAGGAGTTAAATATGCGACAGATACGGTGGTTGGAACTAATCAAAGATTATGATAGAGATACTTTACCACCCGGGCAAGGCGAACGTTGTCGCCGACGCCTTGAGTCGTAAGTCTGTTCAGGAGCAGATGCTTGCTCGATTAATAGTTCAGAAGGAACTTCAGCAAGAATTACTTAGGCATAAGATTTAGGTTTGGTTACAGCGTGTTCAGGGACAGCTTTGTGTGCTGGAGATTTCATCGCCACTTGAAGAAGCGATCAGAGTGAATCAGGGTTCGGACCCGTTTTTGTTGCGCATCTGCGAGGATGTGGCACAGGGGAAAGCCCCTGGATTTGTGGTCCACGAGGATAGACTCTTGAGATTTAAAAATCGGATATGTGTATCGGCAAATGACGAGTTGAAAAACTCAATTTTGAGAGAAGCCCATGCTACCCCTTATTCTATTCATCCGGGGTCCAGCAAGATGTACAAAGACTTGAAACAAAATTACTGGTGGAGTAATATGAAACGTGAAGTCGCCGAGTTTGTTTTGAAATGTCTCACCTGTCAACAAGTCAAGATAGAACATCAGCGACCGGCGGGTATGCTGAAACCACTCCCTATTCGGAGTGGAAATGGGAGGATATTTCA
This sequence comes from Orobanche coerulescens, assembly GCA_033398695.1. Taxonomy (NCBI): domain Eukaryota; kingdom Viridiplantae; phylum Streptophyta; class Magnoliopsida; order Lamiales; family Orobanchaceae; genus Orobanche; species Orobanche coerulescens. The sequence goes on along the minus strand of CM065809.1, from coordinate 144,106,361 downwards.
ATGGACTTCATCACGAGTTTGCCGAGAGTCGCCGTGGCATGAATATAATTTAGGTAATTGTGGACCGTCTAACTAAGTCAGCTGATTTTCTCGAGATTAAGGATACTTGGGGTCCCGAGAGACTTGCCCAGTTGTTCATCAAAGAAATAGTGAGGTTGCATGGTACTCCTAAGAGTATCGTTTCTGATCATGACGGGCGATTCGTGTCTCATTTTTGGAAATCAGTTCATCGTGCCATGGGAACTCAGCTTAATTTCAGCACATCTTTTCATCCTCAGTCTGACGAACAATCAGAGAGGACTATTCAGACATTGGAGGACATGTTGAGGGCATGCGTCCTCGATTGGAAAGACGATTGGGAAGCCCAACTACCATTGATCGAGTTCATGTATAATAATAGTTGGCATGCTTCGATTAAGATGGCACCTTACGAGGCCTTGTACGGTCGTCGTTTTCGATCTCCTTTGTGTTGGGATGACTTATCAGAATCAATCGGCACCGAGCCCGATATACTTATAGCCGCCCGTGAGAAGGTAGCTTTGATCAAGAGTCGTTTGTTGACCGCTCAGAGTCGACAGAAATCTTATGCAGACAATCGTCGCCGACCATTAGAGTTCGAGACAGGTGACCACGTGTTGGTCAAGGTATCCCCAAGTCGAGGTATCTTTCGTTTCGGGAAGCGGGGAAAGTTTAGTCCAAGATTAATTGGACCGTTTGAGATTTTGGAACGAGTAGGCAAGCTAGCTTATCAATTGGCCTTACCTCCGGCGTTGAGCCGAATTCATAATGTGTTTCACGTCTCTCAGCTACAGAATTATGTTGCCGACACGAGTCACATACTTCAGTTCGACGAAATCGAGATCGCAGATGATCATTCGTATGAGGAGCGTCCCATACGAGTCTTAGAGCGGAGAATCAAACAGTTGAGGAATAAGGAGATTCCTTTAGTTAAAATTCAGTGGTCTAGACACGGAGTCGAAGAGGCTACTTGGGAAACCGAGGATAGTATGCGGGAGAGTTATCCCGAGTTGTTTGACCCTTAGTTTCGAGGACAAAACTCTTTTAAGGGGGGGTGTATGTAATAGCCGGTTGTAATTCAGTCATTATCATTCAATAATTTCATTCGGTAATTGTCTCTATATAATTTTTCACTTGTTAATAATCGTTCATCATCCACATTCATTCATCCATGTTCACCGTTCGGAATAACTTCGAGTTGTGTATCGATATTGTTCATTGTTTCAACTTTCCACATATGAGTTCGACTTTTTAAAATCACCATTAATTTTTGGAAACTCCAAAAATTCTGAATCTTCTCAATATTATAGAGCATCAAGTTAGCTTTCCAATGGTTCAAATGGTGAGTCAATCGAAGTCCGGATGAGGGAGTTATGGTCGAAATATCTAAGACACACACATGTTGCAGTTTTGGACGACCCGCTGCATCGGGGCCGCGGCCTCGGAAGGGCCGCGTACATCGAGTCATCACTGCGGCACACTCGGACGGGCCGCGGCACACTGCCGAGCACCGGGCAGATTCCGGCCCTGTGCCGCGGCACACTGGCCGGCCACAGACACAAAGGTGCGATCGCACTATAACTTCGTTTTTTGAGAAGAAAAACTCATTTCTTCATCCTAAATCCTAGAGAGAGGGTTTGTGGGAGAAATTTTCATCATCAATCACTTGAATACTCGATTCTTCATCATTTTCATTCGGTTGTGAAGCTCGGATCGTTGATCTAACGTGTGTTCATCGAATCAAAGTGTTTGGATCTTCAAAAGTAATTTTCTCAAACCTCTTGGATTTCGATTTGTGTTGAGATATGATGTTTTGGATGTTATAATCATGTTGTATGAAGAGATATACATATGATTATGAGTATGTATGAATATTCATCGGATTATTGAAAGGTTATTCAAGAACACTTTGAATATTCAGTTGGATTTGGGGGTTTTCGATTAATTGTTGTTGAAATCACGAATTTGGATATTCATATTGGATTATTGATCGTATTGAAGATGTTTTGTTGGTTTGAAACACTTCTTGGGGATTTGATATTGGTATTATTGATGTTTGGTTGTAAACAAACGAAGTTTGGCCTCAACGTGTTCGATATAATGCCCCAATGAACTTGGTTTAGTTGTATCGACGTTTTGAGTTAGTTATATTCGTGTTTGATTCGTATGTTGAATGGATTGTTGGTAATTGTGTTATTCAAGGTTGTTCGAGCGACCGGTAGTTTCCTTAGGACGTTGTTCGAGAGAGATTATATCATCACCGGTGTTAAGGTAAGTTAATTCTCACTCAGTTAAAGGGATATTCATTCCTTTCGTTGTTGTTCATTCATAATCATAACTCATTCATATTGTATTAACCGTATCGAGACTTGTCATTGTCAATTAATCACTTCAGTCACGAGCAACGACGGTTCCAGTTATTTCATTGGGCTATCATTCATTTCACTGTCATTTCATCTCGGTGAGTCATTATTGATTTCGATGTCACTTTTGTTATCTCGTGACATTCCGGGTCATACTGGCGTGCCGGTTGGTATGTGTAGGATTTTCATGTCGGGCACATATGAAGTCGTGTGTTGGTTGTTGGCCTCACATTGGACTGTGCACACGAGAAGATCACTTCGTGAGACTGATTAGGTACAAGACCACACGTGTATTCGATCGATACTCGATGGTGGTTTGTGCACGGACACATTTCCATCCCGAGCGTAGTGTGGCGCCACCCTTTGAGCCGTACCGTTAGTTGATTCATACAGCATGTTTGATTGCGTATGTTTTCAACAAGATTGGGTTATAATCTAACCGATTCATTTTTGATCGAACTTGTGGTTTATACAGCATATATATGATTGTGTTTATTCAACTCTTGAGGATTGTTGTTCTGTGTAACTGACCCCGTTGGGGGATTTTGTTTTTCAGGTTGTGGCAAGGCTAAGGCACGGGAAGATAACGTTGACGGCGAAGAGTCCCAGTGATACTAGTAGGGGGCCCCAGTCCTTTCATTCACCGTGTTTCCTTATTTTATTTCCGCTGCAGATTTCCATTTGGATTTTGAGTTCATTCAGTGTTGTATATTTTATCTCCATATAAAATATACTTGTATTCGGTCATTTCCTTGGGTGTGTTGTATGAAACTCCTCATCGGAGTAACTAATGATGTAATGTGGTTCGGTACTACATTTATGTAACACCCCAAACTAGGCGGATATTACAGTGCCGTGGACTCCCGACTGGGACCCACCAGGCAAATGAAAACTGATGAATTATGTAATATAATTGTAGTACCGAACCACATTATATTACCAAATACTCCGATGAGGAGCTTAAGTACAATACACCAGGACAATACAAAATACTAGTATATATTTTATATGAAGATAAAATACACCACTCTGAATAAATAAACATCTCAAACGGAATTTGCAGCGGAAAATACAAATGACGGAAATGACTGAAATGAATGAAATGACTGAAGTGATTGAAATAACCGAAAAGACTAGGGGCCCCTACTAGTATCACTGGGACTCCTCGCCGTCAGCATGCTCTTCCCGTGCCTTTGCCTTGCCGTGACCTGAAAACAAAATCCCCCAACGGGCCATCCATACGTAACAACAATCCTCAAGGGTTGAAAATACACAATCATGATTTAACTGAAGTTATGAAATATCCTTAGTTATGAATTACGCTGAAGAGGAGTATCATAGTACGCCCATAGTGTTCTGTGCAAGTGTACAAGATGGATGACCGGACACACCCGTCCTTGTACCTAATTAGTCTCACGGAGTTAATCTTTACCGTGTGCACTGCCCAATGTATCACTCCCAATACATGGCCATCACGTGCCCGACTAAAAATTCCACACATCCGCACCCGGCCACGCAATATGAATCCAGAAGGTCATATGAACGAGAATGACCACAATGAATATCAATGAATAATAATAATCTGACAAAGTCAAGAATGACTCACCGAGATGAAAGTAATAATGAAGTGATTGATAGTTTCAATAAAATGATTGGAACCGCCGTTCCTCATTAATGAAGTGATACTTCGACATTTACAAGTCTCAATATGATTAATACAATGATGAATGAGTTATGATTATGAATGATCAACAACAAAAGGAATGAAATCCTTTTAACCGAGTACGAATTAACTTACACAACACCGGTGACAATTATCCTTCCACGAACAACGTCCTAATTGAGATATCGGTCGCTCGAACAACCTTGAGTAAATACAATTAGCAACAATCCGTTCAATATACGAATCAAATAGGAATATAACGAACTCAAAACGTCGATACGATTAAACCAAGTTCATTGGAGCATTATATCGAACACTTTGTGGCCAACTTCGATTGATTACAACCAAACCTCAATAATACCAACATCGAATCCCCAAGAAGTGTTTAAAACCAACAAAACATCTTCAATACGATCAATAATCCGTTATGAATATCCAAAATCGTGATTACAACGACAATTAATCGAAAACCCCCAAATTCAACTCAAAATTCAAAGTGTTCTTGAATAATCCTTCAATAATCCAATGAATAATCAAACATATCCATAATCATGCGTATATCACTTCATACAACATGATCTTAACATCCAAAACATCATATCTCAACACAAATCAAAAATCCAAGAGGTTTGATGAAGATTACCTTTGAAGATTCAAGCACTTTGATCCGAAGAATACGCGATAGATCGATGATCCGAGCTTCACAACCGAATGAAAATGATGAAATTCCAACACTCAAGTGATAGGTGAAGAAAAGTTCTCCCCTCAAGCTCTTTCTCCCGTAAGAAGGTGAAAAATGGATGAAATGAGCTGAATACGCTCAGGAAAACGCAATTATAGGGTTGACTGCCCTGTGTGCCGCGGCTCACCAAGTGTGCCGGCACGACAGGCCAAAAATATGCACCCAGTGATCGGAAGTGTGCCGCGGCCCTGCCGGCATGTGCCGCGGCACAAGGTACAGAAAGTTTGGCCGATAAGTGCCACACGAGTGTGCCGCGGCCAAGAGAGGTGTGCCGCGGCAGTGACTCGGCAGTATGTCGCGGCCCTGCCGGCATGTGCCGCGACACAAAGTACAGAATGATCGGCCAAAAAAACTGGAGGTTGAAACAATGAACAATATCGATACACAACTCGAAGTTATTCCGAACGGTGAACACGGATGAATGATTATTAACAAGTGAGAAAGTACATAGCGACAATTACCGAATGAAATTACTGAATGATAATGACTGAATTACAACCGGGTATTACATACACCCCCCCTTAAAAGAGTTTCGTCCCCGAAACTAAGGGTCAAACAACTCGAGATAACTCTCCTGCATACTATCCTCGGTTTCCCAAGTAGCCTCTTCGACTCCGTGTCTAGACCACTGAATTTTAACCAAAGGAATCGCCTTATTCCTCAACTGTTTGATTCGCCGCTCTAAAACTCGTATAGGACGCTCCTCATACGAATGATCATCCGCGATCTCGATTTCGTCGAACTGAAGTATGTGACTCGGGTCGGCAACATACTTCCGTAGCTGAGAGATGTGAAACACATTATGAATTCGGCTTAATGCCGGAGGTAAGGCCAAACGATAAGCTAGCTCGCCTACTCATTCCAAAATCTCAAATGGTCCAATAAATCTCGGACTCAACTTCCCCTGTTTTCCAAAATGGAAAATACCCCGACTCGGGGAAACCTTGACCAAACGTGGTCACTCGTCTCGAACTCTAGTGGTCGACGACGATTATCTACATAAGATTTCTGTCGACTCTGAGCGGTCAACAAACGACTCCTGATCAAAGCTACCTTCTCACGGGCGGCTATAAGCATATCGGGCTCGGTGCCGATTGATTCTGATAAGTCGTCCCAACACAAAAGAGATCGACAATGACGACCGTACAAGGCCTCGTAAGGCGCCATCTTGATCGAAGCATGCCAACTATTATTATACGTGAACTCGATCAATGGTAGTTGGGCTTCCCAATCGTCTTTCCAATCGAGGATGCATGCCCTCAACATGTCCTCTAATGTCTGAATGGTTCTCTCTGATTGTCCGTCAGACTGAGGATGAAAAGCGGTACTGAGATTAAGCTGAGTTCCCATAGTACGATGAACTGATTTCCAAAAATGAGACACAAACCATCCGTCACGATCGAAAACGATACTTTTAGGAGTACCGTGCAGTCTCACTATCTCTTTGATGAATAACTGGGCAAGTCTCTCGGGACCCCAAGTATCCTTAATCTCGAGAAAGTGGGCTGACTTAGTTAAGCGGTCCACGACCACCCAGATCGTATTCATGCCACGATGACTCGTCGGCAAACTCGTGATAAAATCTATAGAAATATCTTCCCACTTCCATTCTGGAATAGGGAGAGGTTTCAGCATACCCGCCGGTCGCTGATATTCAATCTTGACTTGCTGACAGGTTAAGCATCTCGAAACAAATTCCGTGACTTCTCGCTTCATATTACTCCACCAGTAATTTTGTTTCAAGTCCTTGTACATCTTGCTAGACCCTGGATGAACAGAATAAGGGGTAGCATGAGCTTCTCTCAAAATCAAGTTTTTCAACTCGTCATTTGCCGGCACGCACAACCGACTCTTAAATCTCAAAAGTCCATCCTTGTGGACCACGAATCCAGGGGCTTTCCCCTGAGCCACATCCTCACGGATGCGCAACAATGCTGGGTCCGAACCCTGATTCTCTTCGATTGCCTCCTCAAGTGGCGATGAAATCTCTAACATGCAAAGTTGCCCTTGCACTCGCTGAAGCCAGACCTCGATCTCGGGTCTAAGGAATTCCTGTTAAAGTTCCTTCTGAACTGTTAAACGAGCAAGCATCTGTTCCTGAACGGACTTACGACTCAAGGAGTCGGCGACAACGTTCGCCTTGCCCGGGTGATAAAGGATCTCGATATCATAATCTTTGATTAATTCCGACCACCGTCTCTGTCGCATATTTAACTCCTTCTGAGTAAATATATACTTTAAACTCTTGTGATCGGTGAAAATCTGACAGGTGACGCCATAAAGGTAATGATGCCAGATTTTCAAAGCGAACACCACGGCTGCTAGCTCCAGGTCGTGGGTCGGATAATTAACCTCGTAAGGTCTCAATTGCCGTGAAGCATAGGCAATAACCTTCCCATTCTACATGAGCACACATCCGAGACCCTGTCCGGACGCATCACTATAAACCATAAATCCTTCCGTCCCTTGCGGCAAGGAAAGTACAGGTGCTGAGATTAACCGGCTCTTGAGTTCCTCAAAACTCCGCTGACACGCGTCGGACCACGTGTATTTCGTATCCTTTCGCAAAAGGTTCGACAAGGGTTGAGCGGTTTTAGAAAATCCTTCCACAAATCGCCGATAAAAACCGGCTAATCCGAGAAAGCTTCGGATTTCCTTAACATTCTTCGGAGGTAACCAATCCTGGATAGCCTCCGTCTTCTGAGGATCAACACGCACTCCATCTGATGAAATTACATGCCCGAGAAAAGTCACTTCGGACATCCAGAACTCGCATTTGGAAAACTTTCCATAAAGTTGCTATCGTCTCAACACGTCGAGAACCTGATGAAGGTGAACCCCGTGTTCCTCTCGGTTACGAGAATAAATCAAAATGTCATCGATGAAGACAACAACAAACTGATCCAATGAAAACCCGATTCATTAACTCCATGAATACCGCAGGTGCATTAGTCAATCCAAACGTCATAACCACAAACTCATAATGACCATAGCGTGTTCGAAACGCTGTCCTCGCGATATCCGACTCTCGAATCCACAACTGATGATATCCAGATCTCAAGTCGATCTTGGAAAATACTGAAGCTCCCTGAAGTTGATCCAAAAGAACATCAATACGGGGTAAGGGATACTTATTCTTGATTGTCACCCTGTTCAACTACCGATAATCAATACACAAGCGAAAAGAACCATCCTTCTTCTTGACAAACAACACTGGTGCTCCCCACGGGGATGCACTCGGTCGGATATAACCTTTCTCGAACAATTCCTCAAGTTGATTCTTCAACTCCCGCATTTCGATCGGGGCCATCCGATACGGTGCCTTCGATATCAGGGACGTACCAGGATCCAACTCAATCGTGAATTCCACATCTCTGTGTGGAGGCAAACCAGGTAACTCGTCTGGAAAAACATCGGCATATTCCCTCACTACCGGAATATCCATCAACATTACTGATGATTTCTCGGTTTTGGTCATATAGCACCAATAACCAACACACCCCTGATTGAGTAATCTCACTGCTTTCATCAAATTAATGACCTTACCAGAACAGCCGGGATTACCTCCATGAAACACACATTCGACCCCATCGTCTGAAATGATAGTGACCATACGCTTACGGACACTAATGATGGCATCGTGACGATCCATCCAATCAATACCCAAGATGACGTCATCTCTTTGGAAATCTACTACGATTAGGTGACAATTCTGAATCTCACGATTATCGATAATTCATCTACCATCGGGTAGACCAATGATATAAGGCTCACAACTAGTAGCACTACCCAGACGTAGTCTACTCAAACATGACTCGGAAATGAATGAATGCGATGCACCAGTATCAAAAAGGGTACACACAGGTTGAGATAGAATAACGAGTGTACCTGAGATCATTCGGGCCTCTGGATCATCGGTCTTCTTCATCTCATAAATCCGGGGCTTGCTAGTCCCGGCACCGGACGCTCCCGTCTGCTGGCTATAGGCTCCACCTTTAGTTGCTCCTGTCGTTTTAAACGACGCTGATTGAGTGTCTTGATTCTGAACGGCTTACTGCTTAGGGGCCTGAGATGACGTCTGAGTAGGTTTGGAGTCCCTACGGCAAAAACGGGCCTTATGCCCAACAATTCCACAGTTATGACACGTGAAAGACTGTCTCGGACACTTGGTGCTGACATGACCAATATCCCCACAGTTATAACAGGTGATGGCCGAACTGTCCGCTCGTGACTGAGATTCCGCGGGTTTAGATGTCATAGGAGGTCGCTCAGAAAAAGCAGAGTCCGCACGAAGTTTCTTGAAAGTGGCCTGATCAGACTGATTACGGTTCTTGGACTTCTTGCTAGCAGATGAAGGTTGCTGCTTAGCAATCTCCTTAGCTGTAAGCTCATAGGTAAGAGCTTTCTCAATGAATTCGGCCAACGTGGTGCAATTATGATTAAGCAAATGTAATCTCATACGGGGTTTCAGCCTCTTGCTGAAATACTTGATTTTATCCGCCTCTGAATGAATGATGGATGAGGCGAAAGGGAGAAGTTCCTGAAATTTCTCGGCAATGGCGAGAACATCCTCGTTTGCTGAGGGGTCGGGTGTGAGTAATTCTGACAGCTTGGACTCTCTGAGTGGGGCCGGATAATACCTCTCCATCATGAGAGTCTTGAACTGATCCCAAGTACATGATCCTTCGGTGGGCTTCAACGACAACCACCAAGAATGAGCGCTCTTACCTAGATAGTAAGCCGCAACTGAAACTTTGTGTCCTTCGGGACACTCTACCATCGCAAATAACTTCTCGAAGTGTTCGAGCCAATGAACAATATCCGCCGGCTCAGATGAGCCTTCAAAAGTAGGTGGCCTTTGGCGAGGAATGTCGCCAATGATACTGCTCACATTCCTCTCTTGCCTCTGAGGTGGCGGCGGAGGAGCCTGTTGATTTTGATTAACTGAGTTGTGCATCGTCTCTATAAGTTGTGCCATCTGCGTTATTTGGGCCATCATGCCCTGCATAAAAGTGAGTGGGTCAACCCGAACACCTTCTGACTGAGCGGTGTCCCGGGTACGACTCCCCGATAGTGAATGATCACGTCCAGGTGAATGAGTGGCAGCGTCGCTGCTCGATGAATTAGCATTATCCCTTGCGTTCGCACATGTATTCACATGAGCTCTCGGGATTCGGACCGCACCATGGCCTCGTCCTCCTCATCCTCTTCTTGCTCTCTCCGTACTGAAGTAGGAAAGTCACATGATGATTATATTTTCCGTATGAATATCACGTTATGATTATGACATGAGATGATGAAAATGAGCATACACGCTCTAACACAGTGATTACATGAATGACTAACTGAGGTGACATGATTATCTGATGAAATTAGTGAAATAATTATCTTGAACAAGTTAACAAGATTAATGATATGATCTTCCAGATCAACAACCGAGTAATGAAATGAATTGAGTGATTAATGAGTTAACATGACTGTCCTGGTCAAAATGACAATGATGATTGAGGATTGTTAACTGATGAATTATGAATGAATGATTATTGCCAGAAATTATACCATGGCATTAGAAATCTTACAGTTCTTGGTCTGATTGGCTCGGCATTTGCACAGGTCACACGTGACGCGAAGGTCCAATGATACTAGTTCGATGACGATGATTTCAACTGAGACATGACTCGGAAGGTAGTATTCAAACCACACTCCGATACCAACTCTGTAACACCCCAAACTAGGCGGATATTACAGTGCCGTGGACTCCCGACTGGGACCCACCAGGCGAATGAAAACTGATGAATTATGTAATATAATTGTAGTACCGAACCACATTATATTACCAAATACTCCGATGAGGAGCTTAAGTACAATACACCAGGACAATACAGAATACTAGTATATTTTATATGAAGATAAAATACACCACTCTGAATAAATAAACATCTCAAACGGAATTTGCAGCGGAAAATACAAATGACGAAAATGACTGAAATGACTGAAGTGACTGAAATAACCGGAAAGACTGGGGCCCCCTACTAGTATCACTGGGACTCCTCGCCGTCAGCATGCTCTTCCCGTGCCTTTGCCTTGCCGTGACCTAAAAACAAAATCCCCCAATGGGACTGCCATACGTAACAACAATCCTCAAGGGTTGAAAATACACAATCATGATTTAACTGAAGTTATGAAATATCCTTAGTTATGAATTACGCTGAAGAGGAGTATCATAGTACGCCCATAGTGTTCTGTGCAAGTGTACAAGACGGATGACCAGACACACCCGTCCTTGTACCTAATTAGTCTCATGGAGTTAATCTTTATCGTGTGCACTGCCCAATGTATCACTCCCAATACATGGCCATCACGTGCCCGACTAAAAATTCCACACATCCGCACCCGGCCACGCAATATGAACCCAGAAGGTCATATGAACGAGAATGACCACAATGAATATCAATGAATAATAATAATCTGACAAAGTCAAGAATGACTCACCGAGATGAAAGTAATAATGAAGTGATTGATAGTTTCAATGAAATGATTGGAACCGCCATTCCTCGTTAATGAAGTGATACTTCGACATTTACAGGTCTCAATATGATTAATACAATGATGAATGAGTTATGATTATGAATGATCAACAACAAAAGGAATGAAATCCTTTTAACCGAGTAAGAATTAACTTACACAACACCGGTGACAATTATCCTTCCATGAACAACGTCCTAATTGAGATATCGGTCGCTCAAACAACCTTGAGTAAATACAATTACCAACAATCCGTTCAATATACGAATCAAACACGAATATAACGAACTCAAAATGTCGATACGATTAAACCAAGTTCATTGGGGCATTATATCGAACACTTTGTGGCCAACTTCGATTGATTACAACCGCCTCAATAATACCAACATCAAATCCCCAAGAAGTGTTTAAAACCAACAAAACATCTTCAATACGATCAATAATACGTTATGAATATCCAAAATCGTGATTACAACGACAATTAATCGAAAACCCCCAAATTCAACTCAAAATTCAAAGTGTTCTTGAATAATCCTTCAGTAATCCAATGAATAATCAAATATATCCTTAATCATGCGTATATCACTTCATACAACATGATCTTAACATCCAAAACATCATATCTCAACACAAATCGAAAATCAAAGAGGTTTGATGAAGATTACCTTTGAAGATTCAAGCACTTTGATCCGAAGAATACGCGATAGATCGATGATCCGAGCTTCACAACCGAATGAAAATGATGAAATTCCAACACTCAAGTGATAGGTGAAGAAAAGTTCTCCCCTCAAGCTCTCTCTCCCGTAAGAAGGTGAAAAAATGAATGAAATGAGCTGAATACGCTCAGGAAAACGCAATTATAGGGTTGACTGCCCTGTGTGCCGCGGCTCAGCCGAAGTGTGCCGCGGCACAGGGCCAAAAATATGCGCCCAGTGATTGGCAGTGTGCCGCGGCCCTACCGGCATGTGCCGCGGCACAAGGTACAAAAAGTTTGGCCGATAAGTGCCACACGAGTGTGCCGCGGCCCGGACAGGTGTGCCGCGGCTGTGACTCGGCAGTGTGCCGCGACCCTGCCGGCATGTGCCCCGGCACAAAGTACAGAATGATCGGCCAAAAAAAACTGGAAAATGTGTGTGCCGCGGCGCACACTCCTTGTGCCGCGGCTCACACCCCCTTGGGTCCTAAAATGATGAAAAATGACCCGAGAAGGGAATAAAAGCAATAGGAATCGATATTAGGGAACCAATAACACGAAATGGAAGTACGGAAACCCCAAAACGGTGGTTCCAAGTAATGATTACAATGGTTCGTCCTACAAGAACACGATTCGAACAATGAAGAGATTTGAAATGACATGAATTCCAACGTCAACATCGACTAATGAATCAATTACAACAATCAAGATAATACTCTTGTCTCGATTCCCAAATAAGGTTGAAACAATGAACAATATCGATACACAACTCGAAGTTATTCCGAACGGTGAACACGGATGAATGATTATTAACAAGTGAGAAAGTACATAGCGACAATTACCGAATGAAATTACTGAATGATAATGACTGAATTACAACTGGGTATTACAATTTACCCTGTGTATTTTATTCATTTTCACTCATCTGGTGGGTCCCAGTCGGGGGTCCACAGCACTGTAATATCGGCCTAGTTTGGGGTGTTACATGAAGAACTTCCAGGAGGGCCAAAAGTTGGGAGTTGCACCATAAATCTCAGCGGGTTTTTTGATATGTGCCGAGGAAATTCTTAGAATGGTTGATTCTAAGTGGTTAAAATTATTAGACAGGTTTGTTCTAAGTGTTCTACTCATATGGTGGAGTAGGTTATTCTCTGTTTTGAGAATGGTGATTCTTTGGTTTAAGAATCATAATTGTCGGTGAAGACAATGGAATGTGGGTGAAGACGGTGAAGTTTTCTTTTATTTAGCCAAGGTGGAGTTTGTTGGAATTTTGGCTATAATAAAAGAGAGTTTTTGAAGGCATCCCACATCGGGCAAGTAAGGAAGTTTGGGTAGTCTCCAAGCCTATATAAGAAGACCAAGGCTTAGGTTTCTAAGTGCCCCAACCAATACACTTGAAGTGTTTGGTTCTTTCTTTCACTCTTGTGTTTAGAGCATGAAAGAAGTGGGTTAAATCTTCAGAGAGTGTGGGTGTAATTGGGGGCTTGGCTTGAGAGATTAGTTTATGTGACTGTAACAATTTGTCATATAATGGAGTTTTCTCTCTGCCCGTGGTTTTTCTCCGATTTTGGAGTTTTCACTTATATTCTTGTGTTGTGGATTATTATTATTATTTTTCATGTTATTTCTTGGTTATTTCTGCTCATCCCTAGTGGATGAATGTGGGATCTGATTTTTTCCCAACAAAAAGAACCGAAAGGAGTGAAAGAAAAACTAGGGCTGGGATAGTTCGGTTTTTTAAAAAAAAATGAGGAACCGAAGTTCAAAATTTGTTATGTAATTCGGGTTCGGTTCCTAATTTTTTTCTCCAGGAACCGAATTTCTAGGAACCGAAGTAATTTTATCAAAAACCGAAAAACCCGAACCGGAATTTACAGTTCAGAATTTTCATAAATAACCGAAAAACCCGAAATTTTTTCTGTTACTTCAGTTAATTTGATTATGTTGATATTATTACCTTTCTTTTTCTTATTTAAGAGAACAGAACAATTAACTCAAAAAGACAGTTCTCATACAACTTGAGCAAAATTTATTTATTAGCAGTAAACTTGAGGTTAAATCAAATTATAGTAAAGTATGAAATTGAGAGAAACAAAGATAATCATAAACATTGTTTTTAGTTGTCAATTTCAAATTTAATCAAATAACGAACTTTTCAAAAGTTCCAGAAATCAAATAACCACATAGTACTATTTATTCAGAAACCAAACAATCAAACTTTCAAAAGTTCAACTTCAAACTTTTAAACATCCAACAATTAATCAAAGTCCAAGAATATGTTACATATAAATAGTCCAAGACTCAAGGCAGAGTTCAAAAAATCTGAAAAAGTACCAAACTTAAAACTTAAAAGTCTAAAATTTTGAGGCACGACTTCAAATAAGTTATGGGTGGTACGGTTATTATGGGTTTTAATTTTTTGTTCGGGTATTGACACTGATTTCGGGTAGTACGGTTATTGAAATTTTAAAATTACAGTAACCGAACCCGAAATTTATTTCAGGAACCGAACCCAAAATTTATAAATAATTTTTTTCTTAAAACCCGAATCGAACCGAAATTGATTTTGGTTCGGATCATCAGTTATTCGGGTCGTAAGTCTCGGCCCTAAGAAAAACAGAGAAAAAAGAAAAAAAAAAAAATGAAAGCATTTTGGCCCAGAATCCACAATGCAAAATGCCTTGTTTTTTTAGACAATCCAATGCAAAGTAAATCCCGGTCGCGATATAATTGCCTATTTGCCTTTATGTCCGTTAGTTGAACTAACCAACATACCTAAATGGCGGATCTTTCGAAGCTCAGTCTTTGTAGAGCTTTCCCTCGGTTGCAAACCAACCCCCCCTGTAGAGGTAAAACATTTCAGATTTCAGATTGCAAAATCCATTTTTGATTTCCTCATTTATTACTGATTCATTTCTTCTCAAACTCTTTGCATTCTTCATCACATATGGACATCTCATTACCACTGGATCATATCCAGAGCAGCTACCGATTTGCTTGTTCACTGATCAATCCCACAATTTCCAAGCAAAAAGCTCCAGATGTTGATGTTTTCTCACTGAGAAAGATACGACGCAGATCCCCTTTTTCTCGGATCAGGTGTTCTTTGTTAGACCAAGGGTTAAGGCCCCGGCCAATGCCTAAACCTTTGAAAAGGGGCGAAAACAATGTCAAGAAAGGTGGCATTTTAGAAGAAACCCATTTGGAGAATCCCAACTCTACCGCTGGAATTTGTGCGCAGATAGAAAAGTTGGTTTTGTGCAAAAGGTATCATGAGGCTCTTGAGTTGTTCGAGATTTTGGAATGCGATGGCGGTTTTGGTGTTACAACTGAGACTTATGACGCATTGGTGAGTGCCTGTATTGGATTGAGATCGATTAGAGGTGTCAAGAGGGTTTTTAATCATATGCTTAATTCGAAGGTTGATCTGGATTTGTATATGATGAACAGAGTGCTGCTGATGCATGTGAAATGTCGGATGATGATTGATGCACGCCAGTTGTTTGATGATATGCCTGAAAAGAACATGGTTTCTTGGAATACGATACTCGGGGGGCTTGTGGGTTCGGGTAACTTTATAGAGGCTTTCAGATTGTTCTTGATGATGTGGGATAATGATTCGGATATCGACTCCAGAACATTCGCGACAATGATCCGAGCATCGGCTGGCTTGGAACTTATATCTCCCGGCCAGCAATTGCACTCTTGCGCTTTGAAAATGGGTCTGAGTGATGATGTCTTTGTCTCCTGTACCTTGATTGACATGTATAGCAAGTGTGGCAGCATTGAGGACGCGAGGTTTGTTTTCGATGCGATGCCCGAGAAGACCACTGTAGGATGGAACAGTATTATTGCTGGCTATGCACTTCATGGTCATAGTGAAGAAGCATTAAGCATGTACTATGAAATGCAAGATTCTGGCGCCAAAATGGACCACTTCACGTATTCAATGATCGTACGCGTGTGTACCAGGCTAGCCTCACTAGAACATGCAAAACAAGCCCATGCTGGTCTAGTTCGAAATGGTTTCGGTTCGGATATGGTGGCTAACACAGCGCTTATTGACTTTTATAGCAAATGGGGAAGAATCGAGGATGCTCGTAATATATTCGATAGAATGCCTCAGAAAAATGTTATCTCTTGGAATGCTTTGATATCCGGATATGGTAATAATGGTCGTGGAACTGAGGCAGTTGGATTGTTCGAGTGC
Organism: Orobanche coerulescens; assembly: GCA_033398695.1. Lineage (NCBI taxonomy): Eukaryota > Viridiplantae > Streptophyta > Magnoliopsida > Lamiales > Orobanchaceae > Orobanche > Orobanche coerulescens. The sequence goes on along the minus strand of CM065809.1, from coordinate 144,090,146 downwards.
ATGGTTCGTGAAGGGATGGCGCCTAATCATGTCACTTTTCTAGCAGTTCTATCAGCTTGTTGTTATTCAAGATTATCGGACGTTGGATGGGAAATATTCGAATCAATGAGTAGAGATTACAAAGTGAAGCCTCGGGCGATGCACTATACATGTATGGTGGAATTATTAGGCCGAGAAGGGCTTCTTGATGAAGCTTTTGCATTAATAAGAGATGCTCCATTTAAGCCAACGGTAAATATGTGGGCCGCCTTGCTCACAGCTTGTAGGGTCCACGAGAATTCTGTGCTCGGAAAATATGCAGCCGAGAAACTTTACAGTATGGGACCTGAAAAGCTCTCCAACTACATTGTGCTGTTGAATATTTACAACAGTGCCGGGAAATTAGAAGAAGCGGCTGCTGTTCTCCAAACGTTGAGGAAAAAAGGTCTCAGAATGTTACCTGCTTGTACTTGGATAGAAATTAAGAAACAGCAGTATGTATTCTTCACTGGAGATAAGTCCCATCCCGAAACCAAGGCGATATACGATAATCTAAGTGAAATCATGCTGGAAATATCGAAACACGGATATGTTCCTCAAGGGAAAATTCTTCTTCCTGATGTGGACGAACGGGAACAATCCTTGTTGCTCCATCATAGTGAAAAGCTGGCTGTTTCATATGGGCTCATTAGTACTCCTAGTTTTACTCCTCTGCAGCTTGTCCAGAGTCATAGGATTTGCAACGACTGCCATAACGCGATCAAACTGATCTCCATGGTTTGCCGAAGAGAGATTGTTTTCAGGGATGCTAGTAGATTTCATCGTTTTAAAGAGGGCAGCTGTTCGTGTGGTGATTACTGGTGAACTTCATTGTTTTTTTGGATCTGGGGAATTTGTTCTGTTTCACATTGCAAGTCCTTTTTCTATAATATGTTGGTGTAGAAACTTGTAATATATTCTTTATAAGCTTCTCCAAACTATTTTTCATGCATATAGTTTGTTGGAGCAATTGTGAACTGAGGCAATAATAATTTCTGTTATTGGCAATTCCTGCACTTCATAAATAGTTCTCTTTTATCTGTTTATTATATTTCCCAACTGTACTATGCACAAAGGATATCTTTCTCTTTCAAGAATGTTTAATGCGACATCATTATTTAATTTCGGACTATATGGTATCCGTCAACCATTTATGTTCTGTACGCGAGCTAGACATCTTCATGTTACACATTAAAACCCTTGTTGAAGTCGTATTAGCATATCTAACTTGGAATCGTCTTCATGAAAGATCAACCTTTTTCTTTCAGGGAAGCGCAATTACGCCGAACCTGGTGTGTTAATAGCCGAGAGTTTTTGTTCCTTTATATAGCTACAAACTCTTGGATCAGCGTATTATCATAAGTGACGTATGCATGTGCATTTCGTCACACTCGACTTCCTCCACATAGAAGGTTTTAGTTTCATTCTCGAAAAAAGAAAAACTAAACATCATCCTGCATTCTGCAACTTTATTTCCACAAGTTCTTGATCTAGAAGATTGAAGAGAATACGAAACATTGTTAGTCATCGTCACCCACCCTAAACATTGTTAATTTGCAGATCATGCTCTTATTTCCATCGTGCACGATCATGCTTTTGGACCACACGACACCAAGTAAGCCTTGATGTTACCCCTACCTTTTCCAGCTACATCTGTCCTTATCCGCCCACATCTTCTAACTGGTGCATGATGCATCCAAAGGTAGACGAGTAACGTGTCCAAACCGTCATTCTCTAAAATTTATCGACTATGGAAACAACTCCTGACCCTAATGTCATTGTTCGGAAGTTCCACTCGTACTAGAGCTCTAATTGGTCGAACGCTCTCCGTTAAGACAGTCTGTTCTCACTTATTTCTCACCTCTCATCGAAAGGAGTCTTTTCTGGTTTATCTATGATAGAGCAGCATATTCAGTTTCTATTGTAATCGTTCTTTATTAGCCAAGTTATAACTTAGAATGGTTTACCATAATATATCGTGAAAAATTATAAAAAAATAATACTACATCGGTACATACGTTTCTTTTTACTTGCTGACAATTTAATATTTGCATTATCTCCCCTATATACGAATTGTTACACCAAATTGCCATATGGCATAAAATTAGAGTTCACTTATTTTTATTGGGGGTTCACCAAATTGCCATATGGCATAAAATTAGAGTACACTTAATATTTGCATTATCTCCCCTTTAATACTTGCATTATCTCCTCTATATACGAATTGTTACATCCGTTTTTTTAATATAATTTTTTTGACCTTTTTTTTAACTTTTGGCTATTAATGTTTATCAAATTTTTTTTATAAACACCATTATAATCAACAATGTTTTGAATCTAAACCAACAAGGGCTTCTTACAAAAATCCACAAACAATTTTTTGTAGGGATGGCAATGGGGCGGGATGGGACAGGTAGTTGAAGACCCAGACCCGCCCCACGAGGTGAAGGGGGCGGGGCAGGTCGACCCACTGCGGGTCGCGGGGCGAGACAGGTCGACCCGCGTAGAGAAAAATATTATTTTAAAGTGAATAAAATAAATATTTTTATGAGCTTTTATCTAGTATTTTATTTTCATAATACATATTATTGGAATTTGTCAATATTAACATAAATATATAAGATATGTTAATAAATGTATAAAAACGTATATAAAATAAATACTATATATAAAAAATATATATTAAATATATTTAAATAATTATAAAGTAATGCGGGGTAGGGCGGGACGGGTACCCACGGGGCAAAAATAATACTCAGACCCGCCCCGCCCGCTGCGGGTCGTGGGGTGGGGCGATCCATACGCCACGGGTCAGGACGGGACAGTGCGAATCGGGCCAAAATTGCCATCCCTAATTTTTGGAATCTAAACCAACCAATATATCTTAAAATAAAATCAATACCGTAGATACAATATTTTATTTACAAAACCAACAATTGCTTCTTACAAAATACAAAAGAAAATAAAAAACATTCGAAATTCGATAATCACTATATCAAAAAAAAATAGAAGATAAAAAAATAAGATATAAAGTCATATCAATGAACCAAATGAAATATTGAATATATCTTCATTTACCTTGCCTATTTTTTCGAGGTACCTAAAATATTATACCTACGGCATTGGTTTTACTTTAAGATGGTATTTGTTGGTTTAGGTTCAAAAAAATTATTTGTTGGTTTTTGTAAGAAGTCCTTGTTGGTTTAGATTCAAAAAATTATTGATTATAATGGTGTTTGTAAAAAATTTTGATAAACATTAATAGCAAAAAGTTAAAAATTAAAGTCAAAAAATTATATTAAAAAAACAGTAAAAATAGTTAAAAAAACTGAAATTTTAGAAAAATATAAAATTTTGAAACTACACCTATTTGGTAATATTTCTGAAACTACACCTATTTGGTAAATCAGTTTTTCAAAAATACCCTTTTGGTCAGAAACAATAGAATGATGCACCATACAACAATAGAAAGAAACAAATTTAGTAACTAATAAAGAAATGAGAAAATTAAAAAACAATGATAAAAGTTCAGCTAAAATAAATAAATTTGTAGTTAAATATACTAGTAATATATTTTATAATTTCTTAAATAATATGAAATCTGAACACTAGAAAAAAGTATTTCATATATTAAAATATTACGAAACTAAAATTATTTGAAAAATATGAAATATCTAAAATATTATATTAACAAATTTGAATATCTTAATAATATTTCAAAATATCTAAAAGTTACTCAATACATAAAAAATAAATTATTTAAATCAATTGAGAATATATTACCAATTTTAGAAATATATCTTGAAATGAAAGATGAAAAATGAATAGACTGTATTTTTTCAAATACTTGATAATCACACACACACACACACACACACACATATATATATATATATATATATATATATGAATAATTATATAACTATATATACATATATAATTGGTATAAACTTGAGAGAAAAAGAGAGAAATTGGAAGAAAAGAAGAATAATGTATGTATTCTTATGAGGGCCAAAGACCTTTATTTATAGGTACACATTTAGGATTTCGGAGGTATAAATGTGATTCATTAATAAATACATTAATTATAGCACTCCCACTTGAATGACATTTAATACATGCTGCCTCATTAAAACCTTGTCGGGAAAACCCAGTGGGAAAAAACCCGATCGAAGGAAAAAGAGTACAGCTACCCCCTGAAATCGATTACATAAGATCTTTGAGTTGACGCATTCCGATCTTGTGTACTAGTCTTTTGAATGTTGATGTCGGCAACGCCTTTGTGAATAAGTTCGCCGACTAATCACTTAAGTGAATATTTGCTGTATCTACCTTTGAGATACAAGTGATATCGTCTTCATATAATACTTCCTCTTGAATATTATGATGTTCATGCCTCATCAAAACTCCTTCGGAAAAACCCTGTGGGAAAAAACCGATAGAGAAAAAGAGTACATAGTATAAATTTGCTCATGTGTTGCATTAGTTGCCTCGTTAAAAACCTTGACTAAGAAAACCTGGTGGGAAAAAACTTAGAAAGGGAAAAAGAGTACAACCATTTGGTCTTCAGGACCTTTTGACCTTCAGGGTCGACATAATCTTCAAATTAATTTAAAAGTTATCACTTCTCCCCCTCAAGATAACAATCTTGCACTCCAATACCATAAATATAATTTTCAGACATGGAGAGATTTAGTGAATAAATCTGCTAGATTATCATTATTGCTCTTTTGAAGCTCATGTGGAAATAAATTTTTTCTTACTTGCCCAAATATTATATGCAACACATAAATGGAGAATATTTCTCATCATAATAAATAGGCAGTATGAGAATAAATATGAGATATACCCTAATAGCCACCAATATCGAATCTCGATCTCTTTCATGTAATAGACCAATATGGATAACACCATTTCCACATTCCCTTCCTGGAGAAATATTAAATTTTGCTAGCATGTTAACTTCAAATTGTATATCAGGCCTGATAATGTAATGCTTCAATAGCATACAAATACGGAACTTCTGGTCCTCTTATATCTTTGTTATCTTATTGAGATCTATATGAATCAGTATCCACTTCAAGTGGTAAGACAACCTTTAGGTAGCTAAATGGATAAAAATTTTCCATCATATATGCTCGATCTACAAGTCGAGACAATACTAATACTTAGTTTTGTCTAAGTTTTTCATTTTGAACTTGTCCTTAGACATGAGTTCAAATAATTCACATATTTCCCCTTCAGGGGGAATTCACTTAGTCGGTTGATCCACCAGACTATTTCAAAAGTTATAAATATTTATAACTCAAAATAGTACATGTTGCGAATTTCGTGTTCCTATTACCTTAGGAACCTCAAGTCCGTCAGGAACTTTCATATAGATATTTGCATCCAATGACCCATAGAAAAATGTGGTGATGACGTCACTAATTGAATATCTATATTCATAATAATTGTCATATGTATATTAAATGACGAAATGTAGTGCTAACGGGAGAATATATTTTGGGTATGCGCTTAAACCCTTGATATGCTAATCTCGCTTATCTTTCACCACTTTATTTTCTTTTGCGAGTTAAACTCTGTCTCGATTGCTTATATTTTATTTAGTGCTTCAGACACTCCACTAGCAATTGTTGAGACACAAAGTGTTGTCGACAACTATCATTCTTATAAACAATTCTCCCATATTCACATAGTCCATGACAACTTCAACAAAATCAAATATTCAACATTTTCCATAACATTTGATTTGGTCGTTCCATAATCCCAATACTGTAATTATTTAATGCACGTGCAAATTAAGGTATTGAGATTCTCGTCTCTGAGATGATCCTCTTCAGGAGGTTTTTGAAGTGATGTTATAGTTTAATCTATTTGTATTCCGCGGATTTTATCTTTAATACCAATAAAGAATACGTCTCTCACGCTTCTGGCGTCGAGGGGTACCAACAAATATATTTCGTTCACATTCGACTTTAATTCATTATGGTACATATACAACTGGTATATGAGATTTCATCACTCCTTTGGCAATCAATAACTTATTGAACTTCGAGTTCATAGTGCATAAATTTAAATATCCAACCCAACGAGAACTTTCCGACTTTCTCTTATTTATATTTCATATCTCCCCCTAATGTCGGAGATAGTTGGAATTGGATTATAAAATCAATCCTCTTCAGGAGGTGCACTAATAACAGAGGGGGTGACCCAAATATTGTGCCTTTGATATGGATACTTGAATTTGAAATTCATCTGAAATTCATCGCAACATGATCATTGGATAAAATAATATATCGCTTATAATCAATTCGATAATCATTGAATAAAGCTTCTTTTAGAGCCGACAATAAGAATATTGTCATATAAAAATATACCAATCCTTCGGGGATTGTCTTTCCATTCCTCAAGTAGAAATTGTACAAATCAATATGACATAAAGTTATGTATTTTTCATTTGAAATAAATACATGCAACTTCAAATGTAAATTGCTCACCAGGAGCATGTATTTTTCTTCAAGAATATTAATTGTGCTAACTCAGGAGCAACAATTTAAATCAAAGATAATCATATATTACCGAAAATGTGAAGTACTCATCAAGAGTATGTGATATTTTTCAAAAGTATCAATTATGCTACCTTGGGAGCAACAATTTATAAGTATATAATACCCAAAATATAAATTACTCTAAAGAGTATGTAAATATTAATTAAAAGTATTAATTGTGCTACGTCATGAGCAACAATTTATATCAATATGGTGATAATAAAAGCAATTAAATAACACAAGGCCATATATCGTTCAAAAACAAAAAAAAAAAACACAAGGCCATATAGAAAATATTCAAAATAATGCCTTTTTTGTTTAATATTCTTAAGAAATATTAACTTTAATTGATGTGTTTATCATAAATACTGTCATAAAAATATGACTATATATCGTTGTATTTTATCAAGACATCAACAATTTCTTTTTAATAATCTTCTGGTTATTAAAATTACAAATTCATGTTTCTTCAGGAAATCATGAAAATATATTAATGTAATGTATTAAAGGAATCATTACAAATAATTTTATATCAATGATACAAGTATCATCATCAAATATAATATGTAGTAACTATCATTAGTACTCTTCTTCCAGAAGAAAGTGCAATAATTATTATACAATTAATCCAACATCTATAAGATGTTGATGAAAATTGGTCAACTCAAAATAATATATATTTAAGTGTATAAATATACTTCGTGATATTTACTAGTAATTTGTGATATTTATCATACAATGTAACACCCCCAATCCACTCAGGGATATTACACGCCGTAGACCCTCTCCTCGAGGATCTACCAGGCTGATAACTAAAATCAAACATCTAAACATCGCCTTTAAGGCTAAAATGACTCAGTAGACCGATTTGGTCTTTCAATAATAACATACAACTCAATTCCAAACGCATACCCATGCAGGGGTCAAAATACAATAAACTCTCGTACAATGGGGAACAGATACTGCAACGGAAAAGAAAATACAACTAAACCAATACGACATCAATGGATCCTCGTGTGATTAGTATCGTTCATCTTTCATCATCCTTCGTGCCGACCCTGTGCTATGCTCCAAAACCTGAATGCAAAAATAGACATCCACCCCCCGAATACTCGGGGGTTAGCAAAACTCCACTGTTTTGCTAGTGCAAGTACAAGTACAAAAATACGAGCCATACAATTCAAGTTCCAAGAATAACAATAACCATAAATCCTCAAAGATTAAAATACAACAAAACGAATACTTCCCGAGGCAAGAGTTTGAGTAAAACTTTCCAAATTCGAAAAATCACAAATAACGAGAACGGTTTGCAAAATGGTTTAAAATACCCTCGGGAGTTTTAATAGAAAACAAATTAGGATTATCAAATCCTTATCTTACCAAAATCAACAGGGGTCACAGCCCAAAGGTTTTGTTTTCGCAAATATAAAACCGACAACAATTCACAGGGCCAGAGCCCAACATCACGTGTCCTCGACGGACATAAAAATCAACAAAATATAATCGCGCACGCGTATCGCCTAGGACCGGGACGAAGCCACAAATCCCACTCGAGGCCTCGAAGGACCCTCCCGAGCTGGCTAGCGAAACAAATCACACACATCTCACGGTTGGATCAATCGCTTGTTGCATCCTGGCCACATGATCGCATGCCATGTGCCACCGTAGATTATCTCAGGCTCTCACGGTTGGATCAATCACTTGTTGCATCCTGACCACATGATCACGTGCCATGTGTCACCGTAGACCTTCAACCATATCCACACATTCACACAAATAATATATCACATCAATAATATCCAAGTAATTCACTCAATGGCAACAAACACAATACACGACGCAATGGTCAAATTACAACGCACCAATAAGAGATAATATACGCATATATATTATCAAAGCACAACAACACCACCAAGCATATTCATAAGATTCACATAGTCGTTTACGAAACACACCAATCACAAAATACACACGGTTTTGAAAGAGAGCCTTTAGCGAGGCTAAACCAAATCTTTGAAAGTTCAACTCAAACGAGCAAACAAACACATTTAGACGATCACTAATTATCATATCCATAAAACAAGAATTGTATGGACAAGGTACTTGCCTCGAATAAGAACAACGCGGAGAATCGACCGAAGTAGGTTGACACGAACCGACTACGAACCCGCCGACTCCACCGATCGCCAACTCGCGGTCATAAACTACGAAGGACAATAACAACAATGAAATGAATTCCATAACACGACTCAAAGCCGTTGAATTCAAAGAACGAATGACGAAAGTTCAAGTGTTTTCCCCAAAACGGCCAAGAACACGATTCGTCCCGACAAAACACGAAAACGGAATTCCAAGTCGAAATATGGATATACAATCCATAGAATATGTTTAACAACATCATTTAACCACAATCTATCCAACAAAAACGAATGGAAAACGAGATCGAGAACAAATCCCCCAAAAAGTCGATTCGAAGGAAATCAAGAAATATACTTCGATTCGACGAAGAACAATGGATTAAATGATGTTAAACACAAGAATACTACCAATATTAATCATACCCATCATGAATTAATCAACAACACGGAACGAATCGGACAAAAATGCAAAAACCCCAATATTCAAGAAACTAGGGTTCTAAGAAGAGATTACCTTGATTCGCTGGATCAAAGGATGATATAGGATTTACAATTGATGATATGAACTCCAAGACTTCATGGATTTGTTGTTCAAAAACATGGCTTCGAGATCCCCAAGGCTCCAGCCGCGGAATAGAAAGAGAGAAATGGGAAAAATGGCCGAAACTGGACTGCTCTGTCACATTTATACTGGGTCGGACTAGCGTGCGCTAGGCTGCCGAGCTAGCGTGCGCTATCGGCCCAGGCCGCAATCCAGAGCCCCCACTGCCCTACTGACTCGGCCAGGTAGCGTTCGCAACCTTCCGGCCGTAGCGCGCGCAATGCCCGACAGTAGCGTGCGCTACCTGCCGATCGTCCCCGAGTCCAGTACTCCAAGAACCCTCTCGCCCACTGACAACAGCTGGGCCGCCTGATAGCGGCGCTTACACTGCCGGTTAGCGCGCCTTTTCCGGCCGTAGCGTGCGCTACGCCGGTTCCTGCCGTGCTTTCCTGGCCAGTGCCCAGCACTTCCGACCGTGTCGGCCGCACCTGTCCGGCCAGTGCTCACCCGTCATGATCCGACGACTCGATTTCCGAAAATGTACGGAACGAACACGACGAAAAGCTCGCGGACAACATCATCGACCCGAAATGAAAACGTGATGCAATAATTAATCATACGCGACCAATAAAATGGTCGAGACAACAATTACAGATAAGGATACCCATAACTTTAGGTAAATTATAAAATGGCCCAAAATGCCCGAAAATCACGATACGTGATCGAATAACCAAACCGAAGTTCACAACACATCTAACAAAGTTAAACAGACTTACGGGAACCTCGAAACAGCAGTTTCGAACGATATTCGCAAGAATCGAACTCAAGTGCGGAAAAGTCGCTAAAAAGCACGGAACTCAACAAAACGACACCGAAACGAACTCGGATGTCAAAAAGTGTAGAATTAATCATTCCCAGAATGATGAAACGGTCATGAGCGAGTTATCAAAACGGACTTCCACCGAAAAAAAAGAAATTACCGGAAATCGAAATTACGGGTATTACATTCTACCCTCCTTAAAAGAAGTTTCGTCCCGAAACTTAAAATAAGTAGAGAGAAGCAATATCCCCTACCAGGAAAACTCGACGAGATACACAAAAACCGAAAACTCGCGCCCAACGGCGAAACACTGCAAGAAACGCAAAGAGACATACGGCGTGAAAATATGCTCCACGGCGACTAACACAACGCCACCGATAGAGACATAATAAAATCAACAAGTGACAAGCGTCATCAAACAGATAATACAATCGAGTCGATTATCTGAACAATCACAAAACACAACGAACGAAAATCAATACGATTGACCAACCCAACGGTTCATCAATCAAAACGCGAGCCAAACGCTGAACACATACGGAATTCCACCACTCAAGGGTTGGAAGATCGAAACGAGACTAATTTCCCGAAGGAGTCTGAACGCTCAACAATCACGAGACGAGATCAACAAAAACCGAACAATCAAATGATCGAACCACAACGGTCGAGACAACAAAAAGCGAATAATCATGTTTGAATCACGAAGAACAATAAAATTCAATCAACAACTCCAAGGTTCACATCTCGACTCGAGACAATATATATGATCCGGTGAAAACAACGAGATGTGTAATCACATAAGATCCACAGGAAAGGGAATAGAAATTGAAAAGTCACAACGACAAACGAGTTATTCCGAAACAATACCACACTCGTTCGATCAACAAAAGCAAGGGGCAGGACAAGCTCAGAAATGTCAACGAATATAAACGAGTCGATAGAGTCGAAAATACAGAAGTTCAAAATCCGATCCACTTCAAATAAAAGAACTAGTAGAACCAAAAGATGTTACTTCCGAACAAGGTTCACAAAAATCGAACCGAACTCGGAAAAGTCACAGCGATAACCAGATCGACCCAAAACAAGATCAAAATTCGTTCGAACGCTGAAACTGAAATACAAAACAAGTTCAGAAAGTATCAACGAACACGAGCGAGTCGATAGAATTGAGAAAGAGAAAATGCAGAAGTCCAAAAACGATACGGGTGTTACATTCGACCTCTTATAAAAGAAGGTCGTTCCCACAACTCAAAATAACGGAAACAAGGCAACAACACAAAAGCAGTTGACGGAAACCTTTCCCATGGGCCTCTTAGAGCCGATCTTGATATCTGTACTGAAGTTCGTGCCCCGAAAGACTCGAAACCCAACTCGCAAAACTGGATCCTGTGCCTCTCAGGTCCACACTTGAAATGCATCACAAACGAGGAAGGACAAATTGCACGTACATTCCCCCGGCACATCACGGTTGAAATGCCTCGGCTCGGCATACCGAAAATACAGATGCTAGATACAATGGAACATAACACCGCAAAACAAAATACCGGAGATGCCAACTCAGCATAACATATCAACGCATACAAAATTCACAACAGCAACGGCATCGTTCGACGATTACAACAGCCCGAACGATAGCCAACACACAATCACAAACATCATGAAACAATCACCCATGTGCATAAACGCACAAAAATCCAAGCTTAAACAACTCACACTCGTGCGACAACACGCAAATTACCACGAGGCGATAAACAGTAAACACCAGTTCACACCTCTCATAGAGGGCTAGTACAACAAATGCGTGGCAACGCCTCGACGTTCATGCCACCAATTCGATCATACTCGGGAGCAAACATCATAACGACAACGCGAACATCATACATACATACCCAGCCCTCAAACGGGAATGGATAGGTTTTAAAAATGAAAACCTCCTTTTGAAAATAATTTAGGAAAAACACCGGTTGATCTTGAGTATCACGTTTCAAAAAAATGTACAAACGTGAAACATCGTTATCGAGACTTTGGAGAACCATTTCGCATTTGATAAAAATGAGGACACTTTCTCTTAGTGAAAAACTTTCAGAATATTCGACCCTCGGGTCTAAGTAAAAGTGTTTCTAAAATATTGAAAATATCTCAAAATATTTTGGTCCTCGAGGTAGAAGAATTTTGAAATATATTGTGGCACCTTGGATGTACCACGAGAAAATAATTTATTTTAAAAGTACGTCTCAAAATTTATTTTCTAAGATACTCAAGGTATTCAAAGATAATTCAATGGGCTAGAATGCCCAAAAATTTCAGGTAATTACACGGAACATTATAGTGCCGTGGGTCCCGCGCCGGAACCCAGCAGGCTAAAAACCATTTACAAGAACGCCAAAAAGGTCGATGACGGTAATATTTCAAAAACTCACAAAAGCCATTTACAAAATATTAAATACCGTCATAAGAATTTCGCCAAAACGATCAAGACCATAATGCCAAAAACTCGGTTAAGGGAATCGGTTTTCGAAATGAAACTCAGTCGGTAAAATACTGAAAGCCATTACAAAAGAACTCACGCAACGGATAAAAGAAATAAAGTCAAACATGCACAATCCAGCAACACTACTCCTCATATGAACGAAATATGAGGGTCAAATAACTACATATCAAGAAATCAAAATCCATAAGAGGATTCTGTCACTGAACAAATAATCATAAAAATAGCTCGTGTCACACGAGGCACAACACAAAGAAGGGAGACTTACATCCACAGGTCGCACGAAGATAATGATCGCCCCACGATACTAATCACGACCAACAAACTCAGACGACGCGTCGCGACACGACTCAGTCAGACAAAATCCGACGAAACAAGACTCAAACAACACGACTTGACCCGACAACATAGGTTTCCACAACCTAAGCTCCGATACCATTTATGTAACACCCCCAATCCATTCAGGGATATTACACGCCGTAGACCCTCTCCTCGAGGATCTACCAGGCTTATAACTAAAATCAAACATCTAAACATCGCCTTTAAGGATAAAATGACTCAGTAGACCGATTTGGTCTTTCAATAATAACATACAACTCAATTCCAAACGCATACCTACGCAGGGGTTAAAATACAATAAACTTCCATACAACGGGGAACAGATACTGCAGCGGAAAAGAAAATACAACTAGGCCAATACGACATCAACGGATCCTCGTGTGATTAGTATCGTTCATCTTTCATCATCCTTCGTGCCGACCCTGTGCTATGCTCCAAAACCTGAATGCAAAATAGACATCCACCCCCCGAATACTCGGGGGTCAGCAAAACTCCACTGTTTTACTAGTGCAAGTACAAGTGCAAAAATACGATCCATACAATTCAAGTTCCAAGAATAACAATAACCAGAAATCCTCAAAGATTAAAATACAATGAAACGAATACTTCCCGAGGCAAGAGTTTGAGTAAAACTTTCCAAATCCGAAAGATCACAAATAACGAGAACGGTTTGCAAAATGGTTTAAAATACCCTCGGGAGTTTTAATAGAAAACAAATTAGGATTATCAAATCCTTATCTTACCAAAATCAACAGGGGTCACAGCCCAAAGGTTTTGTTTTCGAAAATAGAAAACCGACAACAATTCACAGGGCCAGAGCCCAACATCACGTGTCCTCGACGGACATAAAAATCAACAAAACATAATCGCGCACGCGCATCGCCTAGGACCGGGACGAAGCCACAAATCCCACTCGAGGCCTCGAAGGACCCTCCCGAGCTGGCTAGCGAAACAAATCACACACATCTCACGGTTGGATCAATCGCTTGTTGCATCCTGGCCACATGATCGCATGTCATGTGCCACCGTAGATTATCTCAGGCTCTCACGGTTGGATCAATCACTTGTTGCATCCTGACCACATGATCACGTGCCATGTGTCACCATAGACCTTCAACCATATCCACACATTCACACAAATAACATATCACATCAATAATATCCAAGTAAGTCACTCAATGGCAACAAACACAATACACGACGCAATGGTCAAATTACAACGCACCAATAAGAGATAATATACGCATATATATTATCAAAGCACAACAACAACACCAAGCATATTCATAAGATTCACATAGTCATTTACGAAACACACCAATCACAAAATACACACGGTTTTGAAAGAGAGCCTTTAGCGAGGCTAAACCAAATCTTTGAAAGTTTAACTCAAACGAACAAACAAACACATTTAGACGATCACTAATTATCATATCCATAAAACAAGAATTGTATGGACAAGGTACTTGCCTCGAATAAGAACAACGCGGAGAATAGACCGAAGTAGGTTGACACGAACCAACTATGAACCCGCCGACTCCACCGATCGCCAACTCGCGGTCATAAACTACGAAGGATAATAACAACAATGAAATGAATTCCATAACACGACTCAGAGCCGTTGAATTCAAAGAACGAATGACGAAAGTTCAAGTGTTTTCCCCAAAACGGCCAAGAACACGATTCGTCCCGACAAAACACGAAAACGGAATTCCAAGTCGAAATATGGATATACAATCCATAGAATGTGTTTAACAACATCATTTAACCACAATCTATCCAACAAAAATGGATGGAAAACGAGATCGAGAACAAATCCCCCAAAAAGTCGATTCGAAGGAAATCAAGAAATATACTTCGATTCGACGAAGAACAATGGATTAAATGATGTTAAACACAAGGATACTACCAAGATTAATCATACCCATCATGAATTAATCAACAACATGGAACGAATCGGACAAAAATGCAAAAACCCCAAAATTCAAGGAACTAGGGTTCTAAGAAGAGATTACCTTGATTCGCTGGATCAAATGATGATATAGGATTGACAATTGATGATATGAACTCCAAGACTTTATGGATTTGTTGTTCAACAACATGGCTTCAAGATCCCTAAGGCTCCAGCCGCGGAAGAGAAAGA
Organism: Orobanche coerulescens; assembly: GCA_033398695.1. Lineage (NCBI taxonomy): Eukaryota > Viridiplantae > Streptophyta > Magnoliopsida > Lamiales > Orobanchaceae > Orobanche > Orobanche coerulescens. Next base: position 144,075,108 of record CM065809.1, on the reverse strand, counting down.
GAGAAATGGGAAAAATGGCCGAAACTGGACTGCTCTTTCACATTTATACTGGGCCGGACTAGCGTGCGCTATGCTGCCGAGCTAGCGTGCGCTATCGGCCCAGGCCGCAATCCAGAGCCCCCACTGCCCTACTGACTCGGCTAGGTAGCATGCGCTGTAACACCCCAAACTAGGCGGATATTACAGTGCCGTGGACCCCCGACTGGGACCCACCAGGTGAATGAAAATGAATGAATTACACAGGTAAATGTAGTACCGAACCACATTACAACATCAATTACTCCGATGAGGAGTTTTATACAACACACCCAGGATGATACTGAATACAAGTATATTTTATATGGAGATAAAATATACAACAATGAGTGAAATGAATATTCAAACGGAATGTCTGCAGCGGAATAAATAAAGGAAACATAAATGACTGAAAAGACTGGGGCCCCCTACTAGTATCACTGGGACTCCTCGCCGTCACCGTGCTCTCCCCGTGCCTTAGCCTTGCCATGACACGAAAAGCAGTATCCCCAACGGGAAATCGATTCTGAGAACAACAATCCTCAAGAGTTGAAAATACACAATCATGATATATCCGGGTTATGAATTATCCTGTCGAAACATACGCAATCAAACATGCTATATGAATCGACTATCAGTACGGCTCAAAGGAATGGCGCCACACTACGTCCGGGATGGAAATGTGTCCGTGCACAAGCCACCAACGAGTATCGATCGAATACACGTGTGGTCTTGTACCTAATCAGTCTCACGAAGCCATCAACTCGTGTGCACAGTCCAATGTGAGGCCACCAACCAACACACGACTATAATGTGCCCGACATGAAAATCCTACACATACCAACCGGCACGCCAGTATGACCCGGAATGCCACAATATGACAAAAGTGACAACGAAAATGAATAATGACTCCCCAAGATTAAATGATGGTGAAATGAATGATAGCTCAATGAAATGATCGGAACCGTCGTTCCTTATGACTGAGGTGATTAATTGACAATGACAAGTTTTGATACGGATAATACAATGATGAATGAGTTACGATTATGAATGAACAACAACAAAAGGAATGAATATCCTTTTAACCGAGTAAGAATTAACTTACACAATACCGATGATAATGTCCTTCCACGAACAACGTCCTAAATGAAATGTCGGTCGCTCGAACAACCTTGAACAACAATAATTACCAACAACCGATCAATACACGTATCAAATACGATCATAACCGACCCAAACGTCGATACAACAATATCCGAACTCGTAGATGTACTCTAACGAAAACGTTGAAAATATCCTTCCCGTTGGTTAAAACCAAACCCATATTATCGAACCAACTCCAAAATGATTGATTCAAACCAGCAAAACATTATCAATGACATCAATAATCTCATAGAAATCCACAATTCAAGTTTATAATAACGACAATCGGTAATCCCCAAAATAATCGAAGTCAACCCCAAGGGTTCTTGCAATAATTCCGAAAATAACCATTAAATCCGTAAGAATATACTTATCCAAGGTAGATAATCCATATCTAACATATTCCAATGATAATCCAAGCTTACACGAAGGAATCGGAAGGAAAAACCCAAAAATCCGAAATTCTAGATCCAAGAGATTAATACCTTTGATTCGATGTGATGAAGATGATGAAATGATGATTAATCCGAAAGATGAGCTTGAAGATGATGATTGATGATTACACCTCGAAGAATCCTCTCCGAATCGCTCGAAATCACCCAAAAATACCGAAGGAGTGAAATGAGATGAATAAATGACGAAATCTGACTAAACTGTCCAATTTATAGTCAGTCCAGGTTAGCGTGCGCTAGCCCTTCTGCGTAGCGTGCGCTAACGAGTAATTTGGGTAGTCCAGTACCCACTGTCCGAACACGGTAGCGCGCGCTACGTACCTTTTTGTAGCGTGCGCTACGGCCATACTACTAGCGTGCGTTAAGTCTCATAGTTAGCGTGCGCTAACGAATAATTTGATGCCCAGTACTGGAGTCCAGAAAACCGTCTGCCCTCTGATCTGACCTCGATAGCGTGCGCTACAACAAACAATTAGCGTGCGCTAAAATATTGATTGCGTACGCTAAATATAACTCATAGCGTGCGCTATGAATTAATCCAGTGCAGTCCAGTAGCCACTGGACTCAACCTGATCCGTCCCTAGCGCGCGCTACTCCACATATATAGCGTGCGCTACTACAGCCCGTTAGCGCGCGCTACTTACCACTCGTAGCGTGCGCTACAAATAACTCACCTGCAGTCCAGTACCTTACGGTGCGGCCAGTAACCTTAGCGTGCGCTAAAGCCGAGTGGTAGCGTGCGCTACCTATACCCAATTAGCGTACGCTAAAAGGAGTACGTAGCGTGCGCTACTCCTCACGCCGCATTTCATAGCGAAAATGACAATGATGATAAACACGGCACGAAACTCCAATCGAATAATGATGAATGACGATTGATACACGATACAATTACTCCGAATGATGAATACCATGATGAATCGAGTGACAAATGATCAATAATGAATGAAATTACTGAGTGATAATGACTGAAGGATAAATACTGAATGATAATTACTGAATTACAACCGGGTATTACATACACCCCCCCTTAAAAGAGTTTCGTCCCCGAAACTAAGGGTCAACAATTCGGGATAACTCTCCCGCATACTATCCTCGGTTTCCCAAGTAGCCTCATCGACTCCGTGTCTAGACCACTGAATTTTAACCAAAGGAATCGTCTTATTCCTCAACTGCTTGATTCGTCGTTCTAAAACTCGCATAGGACGCTCCTCATATGAATGGTCGTCGGCGATCTCGATTTCGTCGAACTGAAGTATGTGGCTCGGGTCGACAACATACTTCCGCAGCTGAGAGACATGAAACACATTATGAATTCGGCTCAACGCCGGAGGTAAAGCCAATCGATAAGCTAACTCGCCTACTCGATCCAAAATCTCGAACGGTCCAATGAATCTCGGACTCAACTTCCCCCTCTTCCCAAAACAGAAGATACCACGACTTGGGGATACCTTGACCAACACGTGGTCACCTGCCTCGAACTCTAATGGTCGACGACGGTTATCCGCATATGATTTACGCGACTGGTCATCAACAAACGACTCCTGATCAAAGCTACCTTCTCACGGGCGGCTATAAGCATATCGGGCTCGGTGCCGATTAATTCTGATAGGTCATCCCAACACAAGGGAGATCGACAACGACGACCGTACAAGGCCTCGTAAGGTGCCATCTTGATCGAAGCATGCCAACTATTATTATACGTGAACTCGATCAATGGTAGTTGGGCTTCCCAATCGTCTTTCCAATCGAGGACGCATGCCCTCAACATGTCCTCTAAGGTCTGAATAGTCCTCTCTGATTGTCCGTCGGACTGAGGATGAAAAGCGGTACTGAGATTAAGCTGAGTTCCCATAGCACGATGAACTGATTTCCAAAAATGCGACACAAACCGTCCGTCACGATCGGAAACGATACTTTTAGGAGTACCGTGCAGTCTGACTATTTCTTTGATGAACAGTTGAGCAAGTCTCTCGGGACCCCACGTCTCCTTGATCTCAAGGAAATGAGCTGATTTAGTTAAGCGGTCCACGATCACCCAGATCGCATTCATGCCACGACAACTCGTCGGCAAACTCGTGATGAAATCCATAGAAATGTCTTCCCACTTCCATTCGGGAATAGGAAGAGGTTTCAGCATACCCACGATCGTGATGTTCAATCTTAACTTGTTGACAGGTTAAGCATCTCGAAACAAATTCGGCGACTTCTCGCTTCATATTACTCCACCAGTAATTTTGTTTCAAGTCCTTGTACATCTTGCTAGACCCCGGATGAACAGAATAAGGGGTAGCATGAGCTTCTTTCAAAATCAAGTTTTTCAACTCGTCATTCGCCGATACGCACAACCGATTCTTAAACCTCAAAAGTCCATCCTCGTGGACCACAAATCCAGGGGCTTTCCCCTGAGCCACATCCTCTCGGATGCGCAACAATGATGGGTCCGAACCCTGATTCTCTCGAATTGCCTCATCGAGTGACGATGAAATCTCTAACATACAAAGCTGCCCCTGAACTCGCTGAAGCTAGACCTCGATCTCGGGTCTAAGGAATTCCTGCTGAAGCTCCTTCTGAACTGTTAGACGGGCAAGCATCTGCTCCTGAACGGACTTACGACTCAAGGCGTCGGCGACAACGTTCGCCTTGCCCGGATGGTAGAGGATCTCGATATCATAATCTTTGATTAATTCCAACCACCGTCTCTGACGCATATTTAACTCCTTCTGAGTAAATATATACTTTAAACCCTTATGATCGGTGAATATCTGACAGGTGACGCCATAAAGGTAATGACGCCAAATCTTCAAAGCGAACACCACGGCTGCTAGCTCCAGGTCGTGGGTCGGATAATTAACCTCGTAAGGTCTCAATTGCCGTGAAGCATAGGCAATAACCTTCCCGTTCTACATGAGTACACATCCGAGACCCTGTCCGGACGCATCACTATAGACCACAAATCCTTCCGTCCCCTGCGGCAAGGAAAGTACAGGTGCTGACATTAACCGGCTCTTGAGTTCCTCAAAACTCCGTTGACACGCGTCGGACCACATGTATTTCTTATCCTTCCTTAAAAGGTTCGTCAAGGGTTGAGCGATTTTAGAAAATCCCTCCACAAATCGCCGATAATAACCCGCTAAACCGAGGAAACTTCGGATTTCCTTAACGTTCTTCGGAGGTAGCCAATCCCGAATAGCCTCCGTCTTCTGCGGGTCGACACGAACTCCGTCTGATGAAATTACATGTCCGAGAAAAGTCACTTCGGACATCCAGAACTCACATTTGGAAAACTTCCCATAAAGTTGTTCTCGTCTCAACACGTCAAGCACTTGATGAAGGTGAAACTCGTGTTCCTCCCGGTCACGAGAATAAATCAAAATGTCATCGATGAAGACAACAACAAACTGATCCAAAAAGTCGATGAAAACCCGATTCATTAATTCCATGAATACCGCAGGTGCATTAGTTAGCCCGAACGGCATAACCACAAACTCATAATGACCATAGCGCGTGCGAAACGTTGTCCTCGCGATATCCGACTCTCGAATCCGCAACTGATGATATCCAGATCTTAAGTCGATCTTGGAAAATACTGAAGCTCCCTGAAGTTGATCTAAGAGATCATCAATACGGGGTAAGGGATACTTATTCTTGATCGTCACCCTGTTCAACTCCCGATAATCAATACATAAGCGGAATGAACCATCCTTCTTCTTGACAAACAACACTGGTGCTCCCCACGGGGACGCACTCGGTCGGATATAACCTTTCTCGAACAACTCTTCAAGTTGGTTCTTTAATTCCTGCATTTCGGTCGGGGCCATCCGGTACGGTGCCTTCGATATCGGGGACGTACCAGGCTCCAACTCAATCGTGAATTCCACATCCCTCTGTGGAGGCAAACCAGGTAAATTGTCTGGAAAAACATCGGCATATTCCCTCACCACCGGAATATCCGTTAACATTACTGATAATTTCTCGGTTTTGGCCATATAGCACCAATAACCGACACATTCCTGATTGAGTAACCTTACTGCTTTCATCAAATTAATGACTTTACCAGAATAGCCGGGATTACCTCCCTGAAACACACATTCGACTCCATCGTCTGAAATGATAGTGACTAAACGCTTTCGGACACTAATGATGGCATCATGACGATCCATCCAATCAATACCCAAGATGACGTCGTCCCTCGGCAAATCTACTACGATTAGGTCCGCTGGCCATACACGACCATGGCCAGATCGGACAATTCTGAATCTCACGGCTTCCGACAATTCGTCTACCATCAGGTAGGCCAATGACATAAGGCTCACAACTAGTAGCACTACCCAGACGTAGTCTACTCAAACATGACTCGGAAATGAATGAATGAGATGCACCAGTATCAAAAAGGGTACACACAGGTTGAGATAGAATATCGAGTGTACCTGAGATCATTCGGGCCTCGGGATCATCGGTCTTCTTCATCTCAAAAATTCGGGGCTTGCCGGGCCCCGAACCGGACGCTCACTTTGATAGCTCTTGGCTCGCCTTTAGCTCCTGTCGTCTTGAGCAGCCGACCGAGTGGCCTTTGATTACGCACCTGAATGACACAGGAGCTTGAGATGACGCCGGAGTGGGTTTAGAGTCCCTACGGCAAAAACGGGCCCGATGCCCAGCAATCCCACAGTTGTGGCACGTGACAGACTGCTTCGGACATTTGGTGCTGAAATGACCCTGTTCCTCACAGTTGAAACAGATGATGGCCGAACTGGCCGCTCGCGAATGAGATTCCGCGGGTTTAGACGCCGTGGGAGGTCGCTCAGAAAAGGTAGAGCCCGCACGTGGTTTCTTGAAAGTGGCCTGACTCCCGTCAGACTGATTACGGTTCTTGGACTTCTTGCTAGCAGACGAAGGTTGCTGCTTAGCAATTTCCTTAGCGATGGCTCGTAGGTGAGCTTTCTCAATGAACTCGGCAGTGGCACAATTATGATTAAGCAAGCCGCATACGAGGTTTGACCTCTTGCTGAAATACTTGATCTTGTCCGCTTCGAGTGAATGATAGATGAGGCGAACGGAAGAAGTTCTGAAATTTTTCGGCAATGGCGAGAACATCATCATCCGCCGAAAGGTCGGGAGTGAGTAATTCCGACAACTTGGCCTCCCGAGTGGAGCCGGATAGTACCTCTCCATCATGAGAGTCTTGAATCGATCCCAAGTACATGATCCGTCTGTGGGCTTCAACGATAACCACCATGAATGAGCGCTCTTACCGAGATAGTAAGCCGCAATCGAAACTTTATGCCCTTCGGGCAATCCACCATAGCAAATAACTTCTCAAAATGCTCAAGCCAATGAACAATATCCGCCGGCTCGATGAGCCCTCAAAGGTAGGTGGTCGGCGAGAGATATCGCTAATGATATTGCTTACACCCCTCTCTTGCCTCGAGGTGGCGGCGGAGGAGCTGCTGATTTTGATTGACGGAGTTATGCATCGTCTCCATCAACCGAGCCATCCGGGTCATTTGGGCCATCATGCCCTGCATAAATGCGAGTGGGTCAACCCGGACACCCTCTGACTGAGCCGTGTCCCGGGTACGACTCCCCGATAGTGAATGATCGCGTCCAGGTGAATGAGTGGCAGCGTCGCTGCTTGATGAATTAGCATTATTCCTCGCGTTTGCACGTGTATTCACACGAGCTCTCGGGATTCGGCCCGCTCCACGGCCTCGTCCTCCACGTCCTCTGCCAGCCCTTTCCATACTGAAGTGGAAAGTCATATGATGATTATATATCTCGCATGAGTATCACATTATGATTATATTATGAAATGATGAAAATGAGCATACGCGCTCAAAAACAGTGATTACATGAATGATTAGTTGACGTGACATGATTATCTAATGAAGTTACTGAAATGATTGTCTTGAATGAGTTAACAAGATTAATGATTTGATCTTCCTGATCAACAACTGAATAATGAAATGAATTGAGTGATTAATGAGTTAACCTGACCGTCCTGGTCAAAATGACAATGATGATTGAGGATTGTTAACTGATAAATTATGAATGAATGATTAATGCCAGAAATTATACCATGGCATTAGAAATCTTACAGTTCTTGGTCTGATTGGCTCGGCATTTGCACAGGTCACACGTGACGCGAAAGTCCAATGATACTAGTCTGATGACGATGATTTCAAATGAGACATGACTTGGAGGGTAGTATTCAAAACCACTCTCCGATACCAACTCTGTAACACCCCAAACTAGGCGGATATTACAGTGCCGTGGACCCCCGACTGGGACCCACCATGCGAATGAAAATGAATGAATTACACAGGTAAATGTAGTACCGAACCACATTACAACATCAATTACTCCGATGAGGAGTTTTATACAACACACCCAGGATGATACTGAATACAAGTATATTTTATATGGAGATAAAATATACAACAATGAGTGAAATGAATATTCAAACGGAATGTCTGCAGCGGAATAAATAAAGGAAACATAAATGATGAAAAAGTAGGGCCCCCTACTAGTATCACTGGACTCCTCGCCGTCACCGTGCTCTCCCGTGCCTTAGCCTTGCCATGACACGAAGCAGTATCCCCAACGGAATCGATTACAGAACAACAATCCTCAAGGGTTGAAAATACACAATCATGATATATCCGAAGTTATGAATTATCACAGCCGAAACATACGCAATCAAACATGCTATATGAATCGACTATCGAGACGGCTCAAAGGAATGGCGCCACACTACGTCCGGGATGGAAATGTGTCCGTGCACAAGCCACCAACGAGTATCGATCGAATACACGTGTGGTCTTGTACCTAATCAGTCTCACGAAGCCATCCACTCGTGTGCACAGTACAATGTGAGGCCACCAACCAACACACGACTATAATGTGCCCGACATGAAAATCCTACACATACCAACCGGCACGCCAGTATGACCCGGAATGCCACAATATGACAAAAGTGACAACGAAAATGAATAATGACTCCCCAAGATTAAATGATGGTGAAATGAATGATAGCTCAATGAAATGATCGGAACCGTCGTTCCTTATGACTGAGGTGATTAATTGACAATGACAAGTTTTGATACGGATAATACAATGATGAATGAGTTACGATTATGAATGAACAACAACAAAAGGAATGAATATCCTTTTAACCGAGTAAGAATTAACTTACACAATACCGATGATAATGTCCTTCCACGAACAACGTCCTAAATGAAATGTCGGTCGCTCGAACAACCTTGAACAACAATAATTACCAACAACCGATCAATACACGTATCAAATACGATCATAACCGACCCAAACGTCGATACAACAATATCCGAACTCGTAGATGTACTCTAACGAAAACGTTGAAAATATCCTTCCCGTTGGTTAAAACCAAACCCATATTATCGAACCAACTCCAAAATGATTGATTCAAACCAGCAAAACATTATCAATGACATCAATAATCTCATAGAAATCCACAATTCAAGTTTATAATAACGACAATCGGAAATCCCCAAAATAACCGAAGTCAACCCCAAGGGTTCTTGCAATAATTCCGAAAATAACCATTAAATCCGTAAGAATATACTTATCGAGGTAGATAATCCATATCTAACATATTCCAATGATAATCCAAGCTTACACGAAGGAATCGGAAGGAAAAACCCAAAATCCAAATTCTAGATCCAAGAGATTAATACCTTTGATTCGATGTGATGAAGATGATGAAATGATGATTAATCCGAAAGATGAGCTTGAAGATGATGATTGATGATTACACCTCGAAGAATCCTCTCCGAATCGCTCGAAATCGCCCAAAAATACCGAAGGAGTGAAATGAGATGAATAAATGACGAAATCTGACTAAAGCTGTCGATTTATAGTCGATCCGGGTTAGCGTGCGCTAGCCCTTCTGCGTAGCGTGCGCTAACGAGTAATTTGGGTAGTCCAGTACCCACTGTCCGAACACGGTAGCGCGCGCTACGTACCTTTTTGTAGCGTGCGCTACGGCCATACTACTAGCGTGCGTTAAGTCTCATAGTTAGCGTGCGCTAACGAATAATTTGATGCCCAGTACTGGAGTCCAGAAAACCGTCTGCCCTCTGATCTGACCTCGATAGCGTGCGCTACAACAAACAATTAGCGTGCGCTAAAATATTGAATGCGTACGCTAAATATAACTCATAGCGTGCGCTATGAATTAATCCAGTGCAGTCCAGTAGCCACTGGACTCAACCTGATCCGTCCCTAGCGCGCGCTACTCCACATATATAGCGTGCGCTACTACAACCCGTTAGCGCGCGCTACTTACCACTCGTAGCGTGCGCTACAAATAACTCACCTGCAGTCCAGTACCTTCTGGACTGCAGCCAGGGTAACCTTAGCGTGCGCTAAAGCTGAGTGGTAGCGTGCGCTACCTATACCCAATTAGCGTACGCTAAAAGGAGTACGTAGCGTGCGCTACTCCTCACGCACTCATACGAAAATGACAATGATGATAAACACGGCACGAAACTCCAATCAGAATAATGATGAATGACGATTGATACACGATACAATTACTCTGAATGATGAATACCATGACTGAATCTGAGTGACAAATGATCAATAATGAATGAAATTACTGAGTGATAATGACTGAAGGATAAATACTGAATGATAATTACTGAATTACAACCGGGTATTACATGCGCAGCCTTTCGGCCGTAGCGCGCGCTACCTGCCGGTCGTAGCGTGCGCAATGCCCGACAGTAGCGTGCGCTACCTGCCGATCGTCCCCGAGTCCAGTACTCCAGTAACCCCTCGCGGCCCAAGCAGCGTCTGGCTTGCCGCCCGATAGCGTGCGCTACACCTGCCGGTTAGCGCGCGCAGCCTTCCGGCCGTAGCGTGCACTACGCCGGTTCCTACCGTGCTTGTCCGGCCAGTGCCTAGCACTTCTGATCGTGTCGGCCGCACCTGTCCGGCCAGTGCTCAGCCGTCATGATCCGACGACTCGATTTCCGAAAACGTATGGAACGAACACGACGAAAAGCTCGCGGACAACATCATCGACCCGAAATGAAAACGTGATGCAATAATTAATCATACGCGACCAAGAAAAGGGTCGAGACAACAATTACAGATACAGATACCCATAACTTTGGGTAAATTACAAAATGGCCCAAAACGCCCGAAAATCATGATACGTGATCGAATAACCAAACCGAAGTTCACAACACGTCTAACAAAGTTAAACGGACTTACGGGAAACTCGAAACAGCAGTTTCGAACGATATTCGCAAGAATCGAACTCAAGTGCGGAAAAGTCGTTAAAAAGCACGGAACTCAACAAAACGACACCGAAACGAACTCGGATGTCAAAAAGTGTAGAATTAATCATTCTCATAATGATGAAACGGTCATGAGCGAGTCATCAAAACAGACTTCCGCCGAAAAAAAGAAATTACCGTAAATCGAAATTACGGGTATTACATAGAATATGTGTGAATTTGTATTAATACATCTTCAGGATATATATCATAAATAAACATATAGTTAAATAATATATAAAAATGATATAATAGACTTTAACACCAAACACATAAATTTAAACATGTAAATATTGAAAGTATTGGAATTAGTAGACTTTTGGTCTAATAAGTGGTGAGTTTTATACGTCATTTACATTGATATTTTCTCTAATACCAATTTCTTTTCTTCATAAATTGTATATGTCATTTGTCTCACTTGTTATCGCATAATCATACATATTTCAAGCGATAGTTTAGAAATCCATAGATTTATCGATACATAGAAGATAATAGTGCATAATCATCGACCCTGTAGGAAGGAATTTAGTGGTTCTTCAGGAACTGTCAATAAATTTAGCACTACCTTTTTTTCATGCGAAAAGTATCATTCTAGAGATATCATGCATATTTGCACTTTGATGAGACAATAAATCATGACCACTATTTAACCCCAAGAACTTGGCATTCTATTCACAAAAAGAAGAAATAAGATAAGCCAAGAATTTGAATGATACAAATATCTTCAGGCTATTTCACCTTTTTATCACTAATTATATAGCAACGATCAATTCAAATCATACTTCAGGTATGACATCATATCTTATATTGATAATCAAAATATATCATAAGAGATAATAAAATATTAAACTACACAATATATAAGATTAGATATTGACATATAATCTTAAGATTATCATTTTCGTGTCCTTATCATTAATAGTTGATATATCAACTTCACGAGATAAAATTTATAAATAATTATCCCCTACAAGGATAAACTCTAAATTTTATCTACTCCAGGAGATAAAATTTGTGCCATGTAATATTGAAGTTTATAATTTAATATTGTTCACTTATCAGTACATATGATAGGAATATTCAACTACTCACTAATCTTGCTACCGTTGGAGCACAATCGGATTATGATTGTGGAGTATATCATATCTTACCAAGATAGAGAATATTCTTAAATTATATTAATATTTTTTATTTGAATTATAAGTTATATTTTCCTTCAGGGATAATATCTTGCTACATCAAGAGCATAATGATTTAATTATGCTATTATATTTATAAGTAACAAATCAATATTCTTCAGGAATATTGTATTATCACACAATTCATGTATAAATAAGAATTATTCATTTAGGATAGTAATATTCTTCAAAAATATTATAATTAATTGTGCTATTTCGGGAGCAATAATTTTAAGATTCGTAACTGAATATACAAAGGGAAATAAAATAGTACGAGAATTAAAAGGCTCGGAAGAACTAAATTAAAATAATTGCTTCTTCAAGAGCACTTACAATATTCATCAGGAGTATTATTTTGTGTTTTTCATTAGGAATTTACACAAATTATTAGATCTCATAGTGTTCTTCATGAATACATCATATTCAATTAGAATATGATGATATAACGTTGTGCTTCTTCAAGAACTACAACAATCTTTTAACTTAATAATTTTCTGGATTATTAAGTATTGTTGAATCGTGTTTCTTCTGGAAACAAAGAGGAATATGATTTGATAATAAATTTCGAGTTCATTATATATATATTATTTATATATGATGCACACAAAAATATAAAATTTAATAACTAAAGAATATATATTTTTCCTCGAAATCATCATATGCAAGAAAGTTTTTGAGGGAGTAAATAGAATTAATACCGTTCACCAATGTAAAAAAAGACTATTTCTGCTCGGACTTTTTTTTTATGTATGCAATACGTTTTAGAATCCGATCTCCACCGTTGAATTTGTAGATCTGTTTGTCAGGAAGATACTGTAAAAATTTCATGCTGATCCGACGGTTAACAAAGCGGGAATCACGATTTTAGCGATGCCATGATGCGAGAAAAGGCTTTCGCGTTTTTTTGGATTTCGAAAATTGGAGAGAAAGAAAATATTTTACTCGTAGAGTATCGTGCTGATAACGTGTTATAAACTTGAGAGAAATTGGAAGAAAAGAAGAATAATATGTGTATTCTTATGAGGACCAAAAACCTTTATTTATAGGTACACATATAAGATTTTGGGGTTATAAAGATCATTTATTAATAAATACATTAATTAGAGCCATAACAATATTATAACGAGGAGACTGAAAACCATTGGACGGAGTTGGAAAGGACTTCCCAGGCGGATATAAAGATTAGAGCGGGACGAAACGAGTTCACTTAATTTGGCAAAATGGGTTGGGCTAAAGCCCGACTTTTGCCCACTATGAACTCTTCCAGCTAATACAGTGTAATAAAGGAAAAGGCCTTGCTTGTTTGAGAAGCTTGAGGCAGTCTCTAATCTTATGACTTGTATAAAATTATTTATTATGTAATATTGTAAATTGTTGAAGTATAAATATGATGGTGCATCTAATTGAAACATGCATTGTAATGTTTAGCTAAATAGTTGTAAAATAAGTTGAGTTACTCTCGAATCTAACATAACCGTTGTAAACTTAAATAACACAAAACGAAGCTCAAATGCATACGGGTCTATAAATGTTGTTATAAGTTGGCTTTATTTTTAATTTGATGATGCAATTGCGTATGTTATTTCAAGATACTATTTTATAACATTCATTTGGTCAAAAAAGTGTTTGGAAACCTCTTACGTTATTAACCTTGTTTGTAAATCTCTTACGTGGAATATGATAGGTCTATCAGTTTTAATTGGAGATCAAATCATAAATAGCAAGAAACTCAATTTATTTTATAATTTTATAGATAAAAATTAAAGTCATTAAGACTCAACATTTAAGTCTTAGGACTCAATCCCGTGCGATGCACGGGTACTTTTCTTTCTGATAATATATCAATCTTGCATATCATGTTTATATTACATATTGTTTTAAGGCCCGAGCGATTCACGGTTTTTTGTTTTTCGCGTGAAACTATTCTAAACTAAAACGTCGTATTTTTAAATTATGTATTTTATATCATGTATGGCCTAGGCTGGGTTACTAACGGGTTAAAATGGCTTGTACTAAAAAATGTGCAACATATTTATCCATGATAATAACACCATCAAAAAATTACACATGCATTTCATAAGATGGATAATATCTCACCGAAGCAAAATATTTGTTCGTGTTTATAGAAATCAATACGAACGATATCAGATTGATATTTATATAGTCAGATTACCAAACATGTACGATCATCTAAAATGAAAGACAAATATATGATTTGTTGCCATTTAACCAAACACTTATTACGCATACAATGCTACGTATTTGAATTAATTTTCTCACGCATTTTTATACTTAACAATCCTGAAGACAAATATTATGATTTTATTACATATTAATAATGTTATTTCGTGTCATGTACGTGGAATTCAACGTGTTCTCAAAATTGCATAACCTCAAAATTTTAAATTTGTAAATTTTCAAAATTAGTTAAAACCATCGTTATTTTCTTAGGATATGTATGGATGCAAATATCTAGTTTTGTCATTGGAACTTTGGAAGGCTAATCAAATTTCTTTTTAATGTTTATCACGTTTGCATTGCCTAGCCAATTTTTAATCGACAGATTTGAATTTACAATGCTTCAAAATTAATATAAAGTGTGAACAATATTTTTGGATAGTCAAGCCTGTCATAATATTTTCGGTGGTGTCGGCGGCAGAAACAGTTGATGTTGGCAGTGGTTCCGGTGGCTGTGGCAGCGAAAGAATCTGATGTGAGCCTGCTGGAGGTGGTGGGCGTGACCTATTTTGTGAGTGGGTGAGTTGATGTGTGATTGACTTTCTGAATATGAGATAAAGAAGAGAGGACAAACATTTTAGAGAAGGCAAACTGAAAAAAAATTTGTGTTTTTTGTATTGTGTGTGACTTTTGGGTTCGTTATGCATGAGTTAGGTTCGGTTGTCTGAAGAGTGTGTTTTTGTGCTGTTTACAAGGGAGTATAAATACCTTAAAGAAGAAGTTGAAAAGTTAAACAATAAATATGCTTTGTGTGGTTAATACTTCAATCGTGTTGATGGACTGAGTGAGGCGAGACTCATGACTTTAGAAATCTTTACAATTCAATTGTTGTACTTAAACCCAAGCTTTTACACACCCAAAACTTAACTTTTGAATTAATCGCTTGAATCATTAAAACTAAATATTTAATATTAGGACTCAATATTTTACTATGTAACAGAAGCAGTTTTTTTTTTTTTTTTTTGGTTTATTTAAAGAAATAATGAAACTTGGAAGTTGATTAGGAGAAAGCTGCAGCTGCAAGGCAAGAGCAGGGAGCAGCCAACAGACCATAGCCCACAGCTCGTGTGTGAAAGGGACTCAACTCAAGGCTCACACTCCACACATTCATTTAATGTACAGAACATTTTATTTGCACCACAGTACATTGAATCTGTCGCAATCTTGTGTTTGTTCATCTCCTTTTGATCGTCTTTTTGGCCTTTTGCAAATCCACCATATCCACTATAGCACGAGATAGATCAACATAGGCTCGATACTTGTACCACGAATCGTATCAACCTACACACACTGGGAGGGTTCCCGCCGTGGTAATTTCGATGCTCAAGTAAAATACATAGAATCACGAACGATCGTCCTAAATAAATCAACACAATAATAATATTCTACAAAAAGGTCTATCAGCAGATCAGGGGCTAGGTGCGAATTAGTGCTAAATTCTGGTCCGAGAATAATTATAATAAATAGGTTTCGAGTTTGGGCCAATCTGGAATGATCCGATTATACGAATATTAAAACGAAACAAAGAAAGATTAGAAATCATACCCTCGTAGTCCGTTGATTAAATGGTGCACTTCTTGAAGACGATTCCCCAAGCTTTAGTTGCTCTTCCACGAATCCTATTCGTCAAGCTCTTGAATGATCCAACGCCGAAAACTTCATAGGGTATTGTCTGATCTCAAGTACTCAAAGTAGGCAACACTAGAACGTCGAATTTGGGAGGCACGTATACTATATACAAGGGTGAGAATTTATATATATATACATGCTTATTATGCTTAAAACCAACTTTTGGTCTTCTGACGGGAATAATAACACCATGTCCGAAACACAATCTTTTGCAAATAAGGGGCGAGTCACGTTTCGCCCACCTCTTTGATTCGATTGCATTGTTATTATGTTGAAGAATATAATCTCAATTTTAGAAATCGTCCATCAGCAAATGAATGTGTTATTATTTTGGCCCAACTTGGTCCAGAATTATATATCTCCCTCTGGCCCATGCAGTGCTGGTCCAGCCCGTGGCAGTCCTTTAATTGGAGCCGTCCGATCCAGACTTAATTCCTACTCCTAATCTGGACCGTCCGATCTCCCTTTAAATACCTAAACCTAACCCTACTCCCTCATTTCTTCTCTGCGCCTCCATCTCTCTCACCCGTCTCTTTTCTTCTCCTCTCCCGTGAGTTCACCTACCTCGGTCAACTTCACCCCGCCGCGTTTTTGCTCCCGATTCTCACTACCTCCTCTCCCCCGTGAGCTCTTGAATATGTCTATGGAATCCCATGACCGATTCCATCCTTGTGGGTATTTAAGACTTCACTGGGGAAGGGAGTTTACCACACCGAGAAGAGAAAAACGTTTTGTGCCTTGAGAATCCGAGTGAAATCGAGAGTGATATCTGTGTGTGATATCTTTGAGGGAGATCGGGTTTGGTTTCTGAGATTTCTAAAGTTTTCTGGGTTTAGGAAGGTGCTACCAGGGCTGTGTGCCGGCCGGCGGTGATTCGGCGTTCGTCCTTCGTGGAATCGAACATTCTTGGTGTCAAATTGCAAAGGGTTCGGAAGATCTGAGCCTAAAGATCTCTTTCACAAAGGGGGTTTCTTGTCCCTTATTTTTCTTCCGTTTTTTCGTGTTATATATATATATTATTCTATATATCTGTTATATATATATCTATATATATATATTCTGCAGTTTCTGGTATTTATCTCTCTCTCTATATATATATATCTATATATATATTATTATATATATTTGTTTTATATATATATATATATATATATACTGCAGTTTCGTATTATACCATATACATATATAGTATATATATCTGTTATATATATAACTATATATACTGCATTCTTATTACTTGGTGTATTTTCGATCGGTATTATCGTTATTTCGGCTAACTTAAACGAATCTTTGTGATTTACAGATTGGTTCTGGACGATCGAATTCCTTTTATGGGGTCAGCTTGTTCTTGGGATTTATTTCAATAATTATATTGTTATTATAGGTTCATTAGTTGGCCTGTAATCCTTAATCCCTTTCCCGTTGAATATAATTGTAATAGTTATATTCGTTTAATCCGCTTGTATTAACGATCCTGTTTTTAGCCATTGTACAACCCGATACCCAACAGTGGTATCGGAGGCCGTTTTGTCGGGTGTCGGGTTCTTTGGCTTCGTGGTGATACGGAATTACCGGGTTTCCGCTCAGGTATATCGGCTTGAACCTCTCTTTTATTATTGTTGCTAGCTTCGGTTTTATTGTCAAATTGCTGTCCTTATACTGTTTTTATCGGTTTGCTTGCCGCGGCCTATTTCTGTGTAATCTGGTTGGATTCAGTTTTTCGGGAGACTCCTGTTTCCTTTTAAATTAAAACTCAAACAAATTAAAATCTTAAAATCCAAAACAGCACTAATCTTGCGCTGCCAGGACCAAAAGTGTCGCTCGGATCTTTGTCAAGAGCTTGAGGATCCCGGTTTTAATTTAAACGGGTTTTAATCTCAAAAATAAAATCGAGTCCCTGAATTTTGATTCTCATCAGCCGTGTGCTTCCTTTTCTGTGTGATTTGCGGTTGTCTTTGTGATTATCTTATATTGTGTGTTACAATGGGCTCTTTCTCTGTCTTTAATATTGCACCTTTTGATGGTAAAGGAGATTTTCAAATTTGGCAACAAAAAATGAAGGGCATTTTGATTCAACAAAAAGTTTTCAAAGCTATTGATCAGTCCTTTTCTGACAACACTGCTGCCAATAAAAAGGCCGAGGCAGATGAGTTTGCGTATTCATCAATTATCCTAAATCTGTCCAATTCTGTAATTTAGAAAATCGGTAAACATGATACAGCTCAAGCTTTATGGGAAAAATTGGAAGAGACTTATACTGAAACTTCCTTGCCTAACAAACTGTTTTTACTTGAAAAATTTTTCCGGTTCAAACTTGATATTTCAAAGGATATAAATGATAACCTGGACACTTTTACAAAATTAATCCAGGATATCAAACAAACCGGTGATAAAAATATTGATGAATACACCCCTATTGTTCTCTTAAATGCCATCCCTGATTCTTACAGTGATGTTAAATCTGCTATTAAGTACGGCAGAGATAAAGTAACTCTTGATACTGTTATAAACGGTTTGAAAAGTAAAGAATTGGATTTGAAAAACGATAAGGGGAATAAATCTCTAGGTGAGGTTAATTTTGTGAGGGGAAGACCTCAAACCCGCTTTCGAAAACTGAAACCTTCATCAAGTCAAAATTTACAGAGTAATTTTTTCTGAAAAGAAGAAGGGCAAATGGAAGAGTAGGTCAAAGTCTCGACCTAAGAACCGTAAGTGCTATAATTGTGGTGAATCTGGTCATTACATTCATGAGTGCACTAAACCTAAGAAAAATTATCAAAATGATAATGCCAACCTTGTGGCTGAAAATGGCCGTGAAGATGAAGTTTTCATGGTTTCTGAAATTTGTGAACAAGCTAATACTGTGCATACTCTCACTTTGTGTGAAAATGAGTGGCTTGTTGATTCCGCTTGCACGTTTCATATGTCGCCTTTCAAAAGGCTATTTTCTGAATATAGAGAAGTGACAAATTGGTCTGTCTCTATGGCTAATGAGAAAAAGTGTCAAGTTCATGGTTTAGGAGATATTCAGGTAAGATGTGACTCTGATTATTTGTTAACTTTAAAGAACGTGAGGCATGTTCCTAATTTGTGTCACAATCTTGTTTCTTGTGGTACCCTTGATGATGAGGGGTATGAAGGTAAGTGGGGTAATGGGATTATGAAAATCTTTAAAGGAAACTTGTGTGTTTTCAAAGCAATAGAACGGAATAACCTCTATGTGAAAATTGCAAAATATGATTCTTTTGTGAATGCTGTCCAAGGTGACTCAACATATCTGTGGCATAAACGTCTAGGCCACATCAGTGATAAGGGTCTGGAAATTTTGCAAAAACAAGGGGTGTTTGGGAAAGATAAATTGTCCTCTGTTCCGTTTTGCGACTCCTGTGTGGTAGGTAAACAACATAGTGTTAAGTTTCCAAATCCCCATCCCCCTGGAACTCCTACCACTTATGACACTTTGCATTATTTGCATGCTAATGTGTGGGGGCCATCTAGTGAATCCACACACGGTGGAAATAGATATTTTCTATCTGTGATTGATGATTATTCCCGTAAGGTCTTTGTGTTCCTTCTGAAAAACAAATCTGATGTATTTGAGAAATTCAAAAATTGGAAAACGTTGATTGAAAATCAACCTGGGAAGAAAATTAAAATCTTAAGGACCGACAATGGCCTTGAGTTTTGCAATCAAATGTTTGATGAGCTTTGTGCTCAATGTGGTATTCAGAGACATAAGTCTGTCCCTTATTCACCCCAACAGAATGGGGTGGTTGAACGCATGAATAGAACCTTGCTAGAAAGGGTCAGAAGCATGTTGGCTATGTCTGGGCTCTCGAAAAAGTTCTGGGGTGAGGCTTTACTTACTACTGCTTATTTGATAAATAGATCTCCCTCTGTGCCGTTGAATGGTAATTACCCTGAATGTGTTTGGTCTGGTCGATCTATTGATTTTTCTAATCTTTGTGTATTTGGCTGCTCTGCTTACGTGCATCAGAAAAATGATAAGCTTGAGCCTCGTTCTGTGAGATGTGTGTTTCTGGGATACCCGGAAGGGGTAAAAGGCTATAGGGTTTGGCTGAAAGGCCAACCCGGTTTCAAAACCATTATTAGTCGTGATAATGTTTTCAACGAAAATGAATTTCCTTGCCTTTTACCGGATCCGGAAAACCCACTACTCCTAATGAGGTGGAGCTGCACATTTCTTTGGATAATATGGATAATGTGCAAACAGAAACTATTCTTGATAATTTTGATAATGCTGATGTGCATGATGAAACAGAAGAAGTTCTTGAAGATAATTTGCATGATTATCAACTTACTCGAGATAGGCCTAGGAGAGAAATTAGAAGACCTTCTCACTTGAATGATTATCATATGGCATCATATGCATTCAATATGTTTGAATCTATTGATAATTGTGAACCCAAAACATATGATGAAGCTTTGAAATCTGAACACTCAGAACAGTGGCTTTTTGCAATGAATGAAGAAATGACTTCATTGCACTCAAATGAAACTTGGGCTCTTGTGCCCCGACCGCCCAACTGTTCGGTGGTTGACTGTAAATGGCTTTTCAAAGTTAAGGAAGAAAATGAGTCGGTCAGATTCAAAGCTAGACTCGTTGCTAAGGGTTTCACCCAAAAGGAAGGTATTGACTACACTGAAATCTTTTCCCCAATAGTTAAGTTTACTACTGTGCGTATCATGCTTGCTCTTGTTGCTCAATTTGATTGGGAATTAAAACAATTAGATGTCAAAACCGCCTTTTTACATGGTGAACTTGAAGAAAAGCTTTATATGAGTCAACCTAAAGGCTTTAATGATCCTAAGTTCCCCAATCATGTTTGCTTGCTTAAAAAATCAATTTATGGTTTAAAACAATCACCTAGGCAATGGAATAAGAAGTTCGATGAATACATGCTCTCACTTAAATTTTCAAGAAGTAATTATGATCATTGCTTGTATTACAAAACTGATTCCAAAAATCCTATTTTATTACTCATATATGTTGACGATATGCTCTTGGTGAGCCCTTGTGTGAAAACAGTTGATCGTGTCATTAAATGCTTAAGTGCGAAGTTTGACATGAAACACCTTGGTGATGCTAAGCGCATTCTTGGGATAAATATCTTTCGTGATAGGAAAAACTCCACCATTGTTTTAAACCAAGATTCCTATGTGCAGAAAATTATATCCAAATTTTCTATAGTCAGTCTAAATCAACCTCTGTGCCTCTAGGTGGTCATTTTCTGTTAAGTAAAGATCAATCCCCGAAAAATGAGGATGATATCAATTATATGAAAAAAGTACCTTACTCAAATGCCATTGGCTCGGTCATGTACCTAATGGTCAGCACAAGACCTGACATAGCTTATGCTGTGAGTTGTCTTAGTCATTATATGGCTAACCCAGGGGTTTACCATTGTCAAGCCGTCAAATGGCACTTAAGGTACTTGAAGGGCTCAACCAGGTATGGTCTTAAATTTTCTCGACACCCGCAAGGTGTAAAATTGGTTGGATACGTGGATTCTAATTACGCTGCTAATCGTGATAACCGTAAGTCTACTACTTCATATGTGTTTACTTTGTGTGGCACACCGATCAGTTGGAAGTCTCAATTACAACCTATAGTTGTTTTATCCACTACAGAATCTGAATATGTTGCTATAACAGAAGCATTAAAAGAAGGTATATGGTTAAAAGGACTATTATCAGAAATTGGTTTTCTAAATAATAAAGTCGAAGTTTTTTCGGATAGTCAATCCGGTATCCAACTGTGCAAGAATCCAGTTTTTCATGATAGAACGAAACATATTGATGTTCGTTTCCATTTCATACGAGATGTTGTTGCTAAACGTATAATCTATCTTGAAAAAATACCCTCCCAATTTAATCCTTCAGATATGGGTACTAAGTGTTTACCCGTCGAGAAATTTAAAACTTGTTTAAAAAGACTGAATTTTGATTCAGTCGAATAAATTTTTGAACTTTGTGTTCTTTAGGGGATCTCTTTGTGAGTTAGTCTTCTTTGTGAATTCTTTTACCTTATTTACTTTGTGTATGTGCAGGTAACCCCAGAGATAGGCGATGATGAGTCTTCTCCGAAACCCGAAAATGCAAATTGACTGGTTGGACCAAAAGGTGGAGAAATATTATTATTTTGGCCCAACTTGGCCCAGAATTATAGATCTCCTCCTGCCCATGCGATTACGCCCACGTGCAGCTTCTTTAATTGGAGCCATCCGATCCAGACTTAATTTCTACTCCTAATCTGGACCGTCCGATCTCCCTTTAAATACCTAAACCTAACCCTACTCCCTCATTTCTTCTCTGCGCCTCCATCTCTCTCACGCGTCTCTTTTCTTCTCCTCTCCTGTGAGTTCACCTACCTCGGTCAACTTCACCCCGCCGCGTTTTTGCTCCCGATTCTCACTACCTCCTCTCCCCCGTGAGCCCTTGAATATGTCTATGGAATCCCGTGACCGATTCCATCCTTGTGGGTATTTAAGACTTCACTGGGGAAGGGAGTTTACCACATCGAGAAGAGAAAAACGTTTTGTGCCTTGAGAATCCAAGTGAAATCGAGAGTGATATCTGTGTGTGATATCTTTGAGGGAGATCAGGTTTGGTTTCTGAGATTTTTGAGGTTTTCTGGGTTTAGGAAGGTGCTACCGGGGCTGTGTGCCGGCTGGCGGTGGTTCGGCGTTCGTTCTTCGTGGAATCGAACATTCTTGGTGTCAAATTGCAAAGGATTCAGAAGATCTGAGCCTAAAGATCTCTTTCACAAAGGGGGTTTCTTGTCCCTTATTTTTCTTCCGTTTTTTCGTATTATATATATATATATATATTTATTCTGCAGTTTTTGGTATTTATCTATATATATATATATATTATATATATATATATTTGTTATATATATATATATATTGCAGTTTCGTATTTATCTATATATATTATTATATATATTTGTTATATATATATATCTATATATATATACTGCAGTTTCGTATTATACCATATACATATATAGTATATATATATATATGTTATATATATAACTATATATACTGCATTCTTATTACTTGGTGTATTTTCGATCGGTATTATCGTTATCTCGGCTAACTTAAACGAATCTTTGTGATTTACAGATTGGTTCTGGACGATCGAATTCCTTTTATGGGGTCAGTTTGTTCTTGGGATTTATTTCAATAATTATATTGTTATTATAGGTTCATTAGTTGGCCTGTAATCCTTAATCCCTTTCCCGTTGAATATAATTGTAATAGTTATATTCGTTTAATCCACTTGTATTAACGATCCTGTTTTTAGCCATTGTACAACCCGATACCCAACAGAATGAATGAATTATTCAAATTGTATAATATGCGGGTCATGCATTTCCCATCAAAAGTTCAAGTTACACATGAATAAGTAGGATTGTTCCAAATTGATCAATCACACGAAATTAAACAAGTCAGCTTTGAGTTAATGTGCCTTGATCCAACCTGCAATAACTTGAAAGGGGACTCTTAAGTGTATGTCTGCGTGCGCGTGTGTATTGTACGATTAAGATTTGAAATAAATACAAATTATTTTTATGGTGTAAGTAGTTCTTCTATGAAACATGTCCCATACAAATAATTTATAAAATAAAAAATTATAGCACCTCCAATCCGCTCAGGGATATTACACGCCGTAGAATCTTTCCTCAAGGATCTACCAGGCTGGTAACCACATAGAACATCTCAACGATGCCTTTAAGGCTAACATGACTCAGTAGACCGATTTGGTCTTTCAATAAAAACATACAACTCGATTACAATACTTGCCCACGTGAAGTCGAATACAACACACTCCCGCATAACGGGAAAGAATCTGCGGAAATAAAATACAACTAAACCAATATAACATCAAACGGTCCTCGTGTGATTAGTATCGTTCATCTTTCATCATCCTTCATGCCGACCCTGTGCTATGCTCCAAAACCTGAATGCAATACAAACATCCACCCCCCGAATACTCGGGGGTTAGCAAAACTCCACTGTTTTGCTAGTGCAAGTACAAGTGCAAAAATACGAGTCATACAATTCACATTCCACGAATAACAATAACCAGGAATCCTCAAAGATCCAAACGAAACGAAAAGTACTTCCCGAGGCAAGAGTTTGAGAAAAATATTCCAAAACCGAAAGATCACAAATCAATGGAAATAATTTATAAAACAGTTTAGAATGCCATCGAGAGTTTTAATAGAAAAACAATTTAGGATTATCAAATCCCACTTTTCAAAACCCAAAAGACGAAAGGGGTCACCGCCTCAAAGGTTTACTTTCCGTAAAATGACCTTTACCAAACCGTTGGGATTTTAGCCCCAAATCTCATCAACTCACAGTACACAAGAACGACCATAAGGTTCGTCTCCCAACATCAAAATCCACAATTAAAGGATTTAACACAAACAACAAAATACTCTAGTGCCATCCTAGCCAAGTAAGCCAAACGAACAACTTACCTCTTACACACTTAGTCGATGCATGCAATCATGAAAACCATTCGAAAGCACTCATTTCCGAAAATTCCAATAATCCAAATCATCTTGTAAAATGCACCACAATTAACCGCGGACCCACAACTTCGTGGACCCCTACCGAGACCCCGTCGGATCTAACCCGTAGTGGTTAAAAGCAAGCTCGCGGTTCCACAGCTTCGTGGAGCCCTACCGAGACCCCGTCGGATCTAACCCGTAGTGAGCATACACAAACACACGTTACTCATGCAATACTAATATGCTAAGAATGTAAGTTCATCAAGAATACTTACTAGAGATGGCCACTTACTCGACGCCGTTATCAAACTCTTCAAAACATAATAACAAGATTAAACACGGAATACACGATACCATAACTTTAAACAACAGGGATATCATCAAAGCCTTCAACGTTCAAAATGATCAAATCATAAACAATTCCCAAAACACACCGTTCGCAAAACACACATGCGTTTTGAAAGAGAGCCTTTAATGAGGCCAAACCGAAATCTTTTGAAACTTCATTTCAAACAACCAAACAAACACACCAAGATGATCACCGATCATCATATCCACAAAATAAGAAATGTATGAGCAAGGTACTTGCCTAGGAACCACGTTCGAAACAATACGACGGATGAAATGCGGTCGAACAGCCCTGAACTCCCGAACACTATCAAGAACGCGATAACATCGCAATTACTACGAGAATAACACCACACGAATCATCAATCACCAACGGAATTCAACATCGGAATCCTCGAGCACCTATAAACCTCCGGAAGGAACAATAACACATGGTTACGACGAGAATCAAGGCCAAAACAATGGAAATCCCAACAAACTATCGAAGGGAACTCATTGGGACATTTAATCGAACACTCAATGTTCGATAACTCCCAAGAACACTCGAATCACTAATCGAGTTGAACAAACTCGAAATATGGATATACAACCCATAGAACACGATTAATAGCATCATACTACACCAACCGATGTATCAAAATCGGACTAGAATCGAAATCAACAATAAATTCTCCGAAAAGTCAACTTGAGAAAAAATCAAGAAATATACCTTGATTCGACGAAATACACGGATTGGATGATGATATAATCAACAAGAATCTTCTAAAACGTCTTGGAATTGATTAGAATCGGCCAAGAACTCAATTTCCCGAGCCTCCCGTCGCCAGCCGCCGAAAAAAGGAGAAAATCGAGTAAAAATGAAGTCTGGCCGAGCCCAGGCTATATATAGCCGGCAGGGTTACGGCCGTAACCGGCAGTGCCTTACGGCCGTAACTCGGCCCTTACGACCATACTCGGCAGGCCTTACGGCCTTAACCGGCATTCGTCAAAAAATCTGCCCAGCACCTGCCGGACACTTACGGCCGTAACTGGCACACATTACGGCCGTAACCGGCCTTCGTCTGGAAGATGCCCAATGCTCGTACGGCCGTACCCGATCACGCCTTACGGCCGTAACTGGCATACGTCCGGAAGGTGCCAGGCGCCATACGGCCGTAACTCTCGGCCCTTACGGTCGTAACTCGGCCAGGCCAGGCCTTGCTCCGACCGTGGCCACTCCGACGGCCCGGACGACCCCGAAATCCGAACCTGAGTATAAATCAAAGGTACGGTTACGACGTACTCGCAAAGACGAATCCAAGAGCTAAGAGAACACACGATTCCGACCACCCGAAGGCTCGAGATTCGACAACAGAAGTAATTACCCCAAACTTTGGGAAATTACGAAAATGGCCCAAAACGTCCGGAATACACGATACGTGATCGAAACACCAAACCAAAACTCGCAACATGTCTCACAAAGTTAAATGGACTTACGGGAAACTTGAAACAACAGTTTCGAACGAGATTCGCAAGAATCGAACTCAAGTGCAGAAAAGTCGCTAAAATCACGGAACTCAACAAAACGACACCGAAACGAACTCGGATGTCAAAAAGTGTAGAATTAATCATTCTCAGAATGAAGAAACGATCATTATTGAGTCATCAAAACGGACTTTCGCTGAAAAAAGAAATTACCGGAAATCGAAATTACGGGTATTACACACTACCCTCCTTAAAAGAAGTTTCGTCCCGAAACTTAAAATAAGTAGGGAGGAGCAATATCCCCTGCCAGGAAAACTAGACGAGATACACAAAAACCGAAAACTCGTGCCCGACGGCGAAACACTGCAAGAAACGCAAAGAGACATACGGCGTGAAAATACGCTCCACGGCGACTAACACAACGCCACCGGTAGAGACATAATAAAATCAACAAGTGACAAGCGTCATCAAACATACAATACAATCGAGTCGATTATCCAAACAATCACAAAACACAACAAACGAGAATCAATATGATTGACCAACCCAACGGTACATTAATCAAAACGCGAGCCAATCGTTGAACAAATACGGAATTCCACCGCCCAAGGGTTGGAAGATCGAAAAAGAGACTAATTTCCCGAACTTATGGGAATTACGAAGGAGTCTGAATGTTCAACAATCACGAAACGAGATCAAAAAATACCGAACAATCAAATGATCGAACACAACGATCGAGACAACAAAAATCGAACAATCATGTTCGAATCACGAAGAACAATAAAATTCAAACAACAACTCCAAGGTTCACATCTCGACTCGAGACCATATATGATCCGGTGAAAGCAACAAGATGTGCATTCACATAAGATCCACAGGAAAGGGAATAGCAATTGAAAAGTCACCACGACAAACGAGTTATTCTGAAACAATACCACACTCGTTCGATCAACAAAAGCAAGGGACAGTGCAAGCTCAGAAAATGTTAACGAGCATAAACGAGTCGACAGAGTCGAAAACACAGGAGTTCCAAATGATGTCACTTCCGAACAAGGTTCACAAGAATCGAACCGAACTCGAAAAAGTCACAGCGATAACCAGATCGACCCACAACAAGATCACAGCTCGTTCGGACGATGAAACCGAAATACAGAACAAGTTCATAAAGTATCAATGAACACGAGCGAGTCGATAGACTTGAGGTAGAGAAAATGTAGAAGCACAAAATAATACGGGTATTACATTCGACCTATTATAAAAGAAGGTCGTCCCCGCAACTCACAATAACGGAAACAAGGCAACAACACAAGGGCAGCTGACGGAAACATTCCTCATGGGCCTCTTAGAGCCGATCCTGAGATCTGTGCTGAAGCTCATGTCCCGAAAGACTTGGAACCCAACTCGCAAAACTGGATCCCGTGTCTCTCGGGTCCACACATAAAATGCGTTACTAGCGAGAAGGACAATTGGTACGTGCATGCCCCCGGCACACCACAGTTGAAACACCTCGGCTCGGCATACCGAATATACAACTGTTAGGTACAATGAAATATAACGTCGCAAAACAACAAACCGGAGATGTCAACTTGGCATAACATATCAACACATACTAAAATCACAACAACCACAGCATCGTTCGACGATTACAATGGCCCGAACGATACCCAGCGCACAATCACAAACATCATGAAACAATCACCCATGTGCATAAACACACAAAAATCTAAGTTTTAACAACTCACACTCGTGCGACAACACGCAAATCACCACGAGGCGATAAACAGTAAACACCATTTCACACCTCTCACAGAGGGCTAGTATAACAAATGCGTGGCAACGCCTCGACGTTCATGCCACCAATTCGATCATACTCGGGAGCAAACATCATAACGACAATGCAAACATCATACATACATACCCAACCCTCAAACGGGAATGGATAGGTTTTAAAAAAACGAAAACCACCTTTTGAAAATAATTTAGAAAAACACCGGTTGATCTTGAGTATCACCTCTCAAAAAGTACAAACGTGAAACATCGTTATCGAGACTTTTGAAGACCATCTTGCGTTTGAACAAAATGAGGACACTTCCCTTTTCGTGAAAAACTTTCAGAATATTCGACCCTCGGGTCTAAGTATAAGTGTTTCTAAACATCGAAAACATCTCAAAACATTTTGGTCCTCGAGGTAGAAGAATTTTGAAACATGTTGTGGTACCTTGGATGTACCATGAGAAAATAATTCATTTTAAAAGTACGTCTCGAAATTTATTTTCTAAGATACTCAAGGTTTTCAAAAATAATTCAATGGGCTAGAATGTCCAAAAATTTCATGTAGTTACACGGAACATTATAGCGCCGTGGGTCCCACGCCGGAACCCACCAGGATAAAAACCATTTACAAAAATGCCAAAAAGGCCGATGACGGTAATATTTCAAAAACTCACAAAAGCTATTTACAAAATACTAAATACCG
The DNA here is from genome assembly GCA_033398695.1 of Orobanche coerulescens. NCBI lineage: Eukaryota > Viridiplantae > Streptophyta > Magnoliopsida > Lamiales > Orobanchaceae > Orobanche > Orobanche coerulescens. The sequence goes on along the minus strand of CM065809.1, from coordinate 144,046,294 downwards.
TCATAAGAATTTCGCCAAAACGATCAAGGCCATAATGCCAAAAACTCGATTAAGGGAATCGATTTTCGAAATAAAACTCAGTCGGTAAAATAACGAAAGCCATTACAAAAGAACCCACGCACCGCATAAAAGAAATAAAGTCAAACATGCACAATCCAGCAACACTACTCCTCATATGAACGAAATCTGAGGGTCGAATAACCACATATCAAGAAATCAAAATCCATAAGAGGATTCCGTCACTTAACAAATAATCATAAAAATAGCTCGTGTCACACGAGGCACAACACAAAGAAGGGAAACTTACATCCACAGGTCGCACGAAGATGATGATCGCCCCACGATACTAATCACGACCAACCAACTCAGACGACGCATCGCGACATGACTCAGTCAGACAAAATCCGACGAGACAAAACTCAACAGACATAACTTGACCCGACAGCCTAGGTTTCCACAACCTAATCTCCGATACCATTTATGTAACACCCCCAATCCGCTCAGGGATATTACACGCCGTAGAACCTTTCCTCAGGGATCTACCAGGCTGGTAACAACATTGAACATCTCAACGATGCCTTTAAGGCTAACATGACTCAGTAGACCGATTTGGTCTTTCAATAAAAACATACAACTCGATTACAATACTTGCCCACGCAGGGGTCGAATACAATACACTCCCGTACAACGGAGAAAGAATACTGCAGCGGAAATAAAATACAACTAAACCAATATAACATCAAACGGTCCTCGTGTGATTAGTATCGTTCATCTTTCATCATCCTTCATGCCGACCCTGTGCTATGCTCCAAAACCTGAATGCAATACAAACATCCACCCCCCGAATACTCGGGGATTAGCAAAACTCCACTGTTTTGCTAGTGCAAGTACAAGTGCAAAAATACGAGTCATACAATTCACATTCCACGAATAACAATAACCAGGAATCCTCAAAGATCCAAATGAAATGAAATGTACTTCCCGAGGCAAGAGTTTGAGAAAAATATTCCAAAACCGAGAGATCACAAATCAATGGAAATAATTTATAAAACAGTTTAGAATGCCATCGAGAGTTTTAATAGGAAAACAATTTAGGATTATCAAATCCCACTTTTCAAAACCCAAAAGACGAAAGGGGTCACCGCCCCAAAGGTTTACTTTCCGTAAAATGACCTTTACCAAACCGTTGGGATTTTAGCCCCAAATCTCATCAACTCACAGTACACAAGAACGACCACAAGGTTCGTCTCCCAACATCAAAATCCACAATTAAAGGATTTAACACAAACAACAAAATACTCTAGTGCCATCCTAGCCAAGTAAGCCAAACGAACAACTTACCTCTTATACACTTAGTCGATGCATGCAATCATGAAAACCATTCGAAAGCACTCATTTCCGGAAATGCCAATAATCCAAATCATCTGGTAAAATGCACCACAATTAACCGCGGACCCACAACTTCGTGGACCCCTACCGAGACCCCGTCGGATCTAACCCGTAGTGGTTAAAAGCAAGCTCGCGGTTCCACAACTTCGTGGAGCCCTACCGAGACCCCGTCGGATCTAACCCGTAGTGAGCATACACACACACGTTACTCATGCAATACTAATATGCTAAGAATGTAAGTTCATCAAGAATACTTACTAGAGATGGCCACTTACTCGACGCCGTTATCAAACTCTTCAAAACACAATAACAAGATTAAACACTGAATACACGATTCCATAAATTTAAACAATAGGGATATCATCAAAGCCTTCAACGTTCAAATTGATCAAATCATAAACAATCCCCAAAACACACCGTTCACAAAACACACACGCGTTTTGAAAGAGAGCCTTTAATGAGGCCAAACCGAAATCTTTTGAAACTTCATTTCAAACAACCAAACAAACACACCAAGACGATCACCGATCATCATATCCACAAAATAAGAAATGTATGAGCAAGGTACTTGCCTAGGAACCACGTTCGAAACAAGACGACGGATGGAATGCGGTCGAACAGCCCCGAACTCCCGAACACTATCTGTTAGGCGTATTTTTATACGCTTATTTATCATTATTTAGTATTATTTTGGCGAGTAAAATTTGCATAAATGAGCTTTTAATGTCTTATTCTCGCATGTTTGACAGAAGATTGGAGTCTGGAAGCTAAAACGAGGCAAAATGGGCGAAAACGGCGAATTTTGGCCGTGGGCCGCGACACAAGGCAAGTGGGCCGCGGCACACGAAGAGGAGCAGCGGGCACCAGAGTAATCTGTACTCTGTGCCGCGGCACAGACCATGTGAGTCGCGGCCAGAAGAAAATCACAACGCCCAGTTTTTAACCTGGACGCCATGTGCCGCGGCACAGATTAAGTGAGCCGCGGCACACAAGGCGGTTTTGGTGTGCTCCGCGCGGATTTGGGCCGTTTTGAAGCCAGTTCTCGACCTACTCACACGGACGTGATTCGGAGATTGTGAGATCTATAAATAAGGGTTTAAGACCCTAATTAATTATCTTGGAGGCTTGGGAAAAGGAGGAACACAGAAGATTATCGCAGACGAGAGAAGCAGAAGATATCAAGGGCAGAGGGCGGAAGCCAGAAGAATGGAGGAATCCGAGCTCTTCATCTGCGTTTGATTTTCATGCTTTTATTTATTAATTCTGTATTTTCATTATTTAGCATGTCAGGCTAAAACCCTAATCTAGGATTTTGATGAAACCTATGTTTTGACGGATTTGCTTGAGATTATCTATTTAATTTCCTTTTTGTTGAGTTTTCCCAATCGTGTTTAATGCTTTCAATTATCTGGCCAATAGTTGCATTGTTTTAATCATTCAATTCGAATCGGGAGAGGAGAGTTGGTGAGGAACTATTGGTGAGGACCGTTTTATCTTGTGAGATAGGAATATACTCATAGGAACTACGTGGCCTTTTGGAGATTTTATGCTTTTTGCCTATTGACGAATTAATTCACCTAGGGATAGAGTGCGTTATTCGCCTTTAGAAAAATCTATTGACCTCGGGAGAGGCGGTAGAGTATATTAGCAATCTTCGCCTTCAATAAATTGGGAAAGTCATTAACTTCAGATAATCGAGAGTAAATTCAGATAAACCAAGGTGGATTCAGAATCCTAGACTTATTCATCATTTGATTCTCTTTCTTCAAGCGATCGTTTTTACTGTTTAGTCTTTTATTAATTTTTTTAGTAATTAATTGCCACCCAAAGTTCGATTGTTCAAATAAAACTGGAATACACAAAAATCGGTAGTTAGTGATTCAGTCCTCGTGGGAATGATACTCACTCATCACTTCATTACTTGTATACGATAACGTGCACTTGCGTTCAAGAAATATCGCAACAAGTTTTTGGCGCCGTTGTCGGGGACTAAAATTTTTGCTAATATCGATTTCAGTATTTCTAGTCTTAGTTTGAACGTTTTTTATTTACTTATTTTCGTGTATTTAATTTTATTTATTTATTTGTTTGTCCTTTCAGGATCTTTCGCATAGTGCATGAGAAGATTCGGTAACGAAGGCCTACTACCTTTGGATACCGAACTCGAGCGCACTCTTCGAAGGAACAAGAAGGAAAAATGAGAGTTACAGACGACAGTGACCATGGCCGATAATATCGAAAATCACGGAGGAAATAATATTGTGCAGCAAGCTCAACCGGAAATGGCACTTCGAGATTATGCTATGCCGCAAATTAACGCAAACTTTTCGGGGATTCGGCGTCCCACCATTTAGGCGAACAACTTCGAAATCAAGCGTGCAATCATTCAGATGGTACAATCGAGCCAGTTTTGTGGATTGCCGAATGATGACCCCAACGCACACATTGCGTCATTTCTCGAGATTTGTGACACGTTCAAGAACAATGGGGTCACCGACGATGCTATCCGATTACGGCTTTTCCCTTTCTCTTTGAGGGATAAAGCGAAATTTTGGCTGAATTCTTTACCGCCGGGCTCGATCACGACATGGGCAGAGTTAGCGCAAGCCTTCCTTGCTAAATTCTTCCCACCTTCTAAGACGGCGAGGCTTAGAAACGAGATCACTATGATATGGAATCGCTTCACGAGGCGTGGGAGTGATACAAAGATTTTTTAAGGAGATGCCCACATCACGGCCTTCCGGACTGGCTTCAGATTCAGACATTCTACAATGGTTTGAGTGCCTCTACACGCACTCTCGTGGATGCGGCCGCCGGAGGAGCTTTGATGGGAAAGACGATGGCTGAAGCACACTCGTTGTTGGAAGCTATGGCCGCTAATGCTTATCAATGGCCATCCGAACGAATAACGCCGAAGCGAGTTATGGAAATTTCGAGTAATGACCCGATATCTACATTGTCAGCCCAAGTCGCAGCATTAACACAACATCTTCAAGCATTTTCGCATGCTCCTTCCCCTGTTACCATTGAGTCTTGCAATTGGTGTAACGGATCTCACCCTAGCGCGGAGTGCCAAGTCGGAAACCCGTTCGAGCAGCCCCAAATTGAACAAGCTCAGTTCGTAGGAAACGGAAACCGGCAAAATAATCCGTACTCCAACACGTATAATCCAGGGTGGCGTAATCATCCCAACTTCTCGTGGAGAAACGGGCAGAACTCGAACCAGCCTCCGTTCACTCAAAACCAACAGCAGCCTCCTCCCGCTCCAAAAGTTTCTCTCGAGGAAGCAATTGCGAAATTGGCAGTGAATACGAGTCAATTCATGACCCGTACAGAAGCGACATTGCAAAATCACTCCGCTTCCATTCGCAACTTGGAAGTCCAGCTGGGCCAGATTGCTAATGTCTTGACAGCCCACCCGGAGGGAGCATTGCCAAGTACGACCGAGACAAATCCTAGAGAAAGTCTAAATGCGATCAATTTGAGAAACGGGAATGAGGTGTGTGACCATCCCGAGAGAAGTGAAAAGAGAAGTGACATTGAGGAGAAGAAAAATTTAGCGACGGAGGAATCACAAGATTGGAGACCCTCGATAACATTTCCGGATAAACTAAAGGCATATGTGCCACCCGTCCCGTTTCCGTAGAGATTACAGCAGAAAAAGGCGGACAAGCAATTCTCTAAGTTCCTCGACGTGTTCAAGAAGCTTCATATTAACATTCCATTTGCCGTCGCGTTGGAACAAATGCCAAGCTACGTTAAATTCATGAAAGAGATCTTGTCAAAGAAACTAAAACTCGAGGAGTTTGAGACAGTCGCCTTGACGGAGGAGTGCAGCGCGATTCTTCAGAAGAAGCTTCCACCAAAATTGAAAGATCCGGGAAGTTTCAACATACCGTGCACCATGGGGAATCTCTCTTTTAATAAGGCGTTGTGCGATCTCGGTGCTAGTATTAACCTCATGCCTCTGTCTATTTTCAAGAAGCTGGGAATTGGAGAAGCAAAGCCGACGATGGTCTCCTTGCAATTAGCGGATCGATCTATTAAGTATCCGAGGGGAGTGATTGAAGACGTTTAGTAAAAGTGGATAAATTTATCTTTCCAGCGGACTTCATTGTTCTCGACATGGAGGAAGATCAAGATATCCCGATTATCTTGGGACGACCATTTTTAGCAACCGGCCGAACTCTTATAGACGTGGAAAAAGGGGACTTAACTCTGCGGGTTCAAGACGAGCATGTTACGTTCCAAGTGTTCAAATCCTTTTCATGTCCGGGAGGTGTTGATAAGATCTCACAAAGTGAAAGTGTGGAGGTCGTTGCGAAAGAAAGACACCGAAAAATTCGTTGTTCGAAAAACTCGGATTCCGTTTCAGATGGTCCAACTTTTAAGAAAGATGTAAAACGAGTCGCATTTCTCAAGCATGTGAACATGCAATCATCGCCATCTGACCAGCCACAATCGGAAAAATATGCTTCTATCATAAGTTCGTTCGTGAAAGAGAAAAATAAGCCGAAAGTCAAACGGACGTCTAGTCATGAGAAAAACGAGTGTTTCGGAAAGTTGTTCTCGTCAAAATATTTCCGCAACCAACATTGGGTGTCCTACCGAAAATCGAATCGTTAATGACCGATGGTCAAAATTTTAAAAAACATATTAACGGTTCGATGAACGGGGCGGAGATCAAATGGAGTTTGCGAAAAGCGAACTAATTTTTAAATAGGTCCGGCTGAAGACTATAAACTTAGCACTTCTTGGGAGGCAACCCGAGTTCTTAGTTGTAGATTGTTGCGTTTCTGTATTTTTCTTGCATTCTTGAATTTTTATTTTTCATCATTTTGTGCTTTGATTTGCTTTTACCTCTCGCTCTTGACGTGTTCTTCTTAAAATTCTGTGCAGAAAAAGTCCCAGGGGAGAAATTTATGCTTGAGCCGCGGCACAAGGCTTGTGAGCCGCGGCACACACAAATCAAAAGGGAGAGCTAAACTTTCTGTACTATGTGCCGCGGCACAACACTACTGAGCCGCGGCACACTTGAGCCCTGAGCCGCGACACACGGAAGCTGAGCCGCGGCCCATGACAAAACATTCGAGCAGGTAAAAAGGGATTGTACTCTGTGCCGCGGCTCACTTGAGCTGTGTCGCGGCACACCTTGCGGAATTTGAACAGCCCAGGTAGTTTATAACTCTTATTCGGCCGACTACCCAGGAACGCTTCCCTTCCCTTTTCTCTCCCTTGCGCGCGTGATCGGCCAACCTTCATCTCCCTTCTTCTTCTTGCAATTTTCTTGCACTTTTCACAATCCAAGCAAGGTAAGTCTAAATCTCTAATCTCAAATTGTTCTATGAATTTAAATGTGAAGTTGTGTTATGCATTTGATGGTTGAATATGTTTATTTCTTCTTTCAAAAGTTCTATGATGGTTAAGTGGAGGATATGATGGTTTTTGGTTGATTTTTCATGATTATTTTCGATTATAAATGAGTTGAATGTGTCGTTTGTCATGACGAATGAGTCGTGTTTTTGTTCTTGGAGATTTAATCGAGCTATTGTCATATTTGTTCTTCAATTGAACTCATGCCCTTTAAGTGTTTGATGAAATGTCTGAATGAAAAATTTTCTTTGTTAAGGCAATATTTTGAATCTATGTGCAACGTATTCGTTTTGGAATTACAGCAACCCCAACCCATACGTCTAGTTTAAACGTTATGGTTCAATTTCATTTTTCTCTCACGGCTGTGCTATCTCATTAAATTTCTGATTTACGGCCGGATATCCTTAGCCGACTGATGACTATTCTCGTTATTGTTTGAGTACGTAAACTCCGGTGTTTAATTTTTTTTTCAGGACTCGCTATGGCTAGGACTAAGAAGCTGAGCAAGAGGGCCAGGACTCAGTCGTCCCCCACTCGAGGGGAAACTTCTCGTAGTTGCGCCGAGTCGGAGGCGCACCAGTTTTCTGACCTGGAGATCCACAAAATCTTCAACGAGAAGATTCGACCGCGACCTCTGATCCCGGAGAGGGGATTCACTCCAGCCCCCCAAGACGGGGAAATGCTTACCATGATAGACGAGATGGGGTGGGCCCGTTTTGCTGCACCCCCCCGAGCCAGCGGTGATCTCGATAGTGCAGGAGTTCTATGCCAGCGCGTTATTGAAACACATTCAGGCAGGCCAGATGTTGCAGCAGTCAGACACTCGGACTCAGGTCGATGTCCGAGGTATTACGGTGGATTATTCTATAGCTGCTATTCGGAGGCTATTTAAGCTGCCGGTGGTAGATGAGACGGCTTATGACCGAGTTATGGGTAGCCTCACGAAGGAGGCTCTGCTCGAGACTCTTACGCAGCCCGACTCCGACTGGGAGCGGTGCGCACCGGGTTCTTCCACTTTCCACTTTAAGAGCTCGCGCCTCAGTCGGCTCGGGCGTGCCTGGCTATATTTTATCTGCGCTCGTATAGACCCCACATCTCAGATCCGCACTGTTTTTCTCTCCCGAGCCCGGACATTATACGCTATCACCTCCGGGCTGTGATTCGATGTGGCTCCTCTTCTGGTCCGATCCATCTTCCAGTGTACTCAGGGAGGGGCCAAGACGGGGTTGAAGCACCCCTCTCTTATCTGCGCTCTGTGCCGGTAGTCGGGGATGACGTGGTTAGATGACGAGCCGATGCTTGCTCCCCAGGCCCCGATCGACCACCGCATCATCTCACATTTTGACCAGTGGGGAGGAGCGCCGGCGCACGCTCGGGGGCGAGGATTTTTACTTGAGGAGGCCCACGAGGGGTCCCCCGAGCCCCTTCTGCTGACACAGGGGCAGACACATGCTAGTCCGCCACCCGACAGAGAGAGATTGCAGGCGATGTTCGACGGGCTGAGGGAGGATATGAGGAGAGAGAGAGGAGATGAGGATAGAGAGGGAGAGTATGCTGGCTGCCGAGAGGAGCAGCGGACGGAGAGAGAGAGCATTATTGTTGCCGTCAGGGGTGAGATGCGAGAGCAGGCCCGCCGGGCCAATCGACGAGAGGCGAGGTGTCTAGCAGCGAGGGATGCCTACCACCAGGAGCACCTAGCTGCATGGACGGCCCATATCATGCACCCAGACGGGCCATTCATTCCACCTGCTGCCACACCACCCTCCTCGCCGGACGACGCCCGCACCAGTTCGTGAGCTGTTTGTAGGGGAGTATTTGACCTTCTTATTTTATTGCATATTATATTTTGTCCATTGAGGTCAATGTACGTCCTAAGTTTGGGGGGGTCTATTTCTGTTGCTACATTTACTGCTGTACTTATTTCGTTGCACTTTTTGTTATTTTTAGTTATCTTTCTGTCGATAGCCTTGCTTGTCATGATTTTTCTCTTATTCGTGAATTTTTCGTGCTTCTATTTGTGTAATACTGATGTTACGACACTGTTTTTCTCTCTGAAGAAACGTTCGAGTTTTAGTCGAGTTGTAGTCAGTGATTTCTGTTTCTGCTAAGTCTTCATTTAGGTCCGAAATTTTTTCGTTTTTTGTAGAGATCTTAGCGGATAAGAGAGGAGACATACGTGTTTTAAAATCACCGTCGATACGTTTGGTTACATTTTTCGGTTAGCTAGTCGTCCAGTTACATAAGTCGTGTTGGCACTTAGATTGAGTTTAGAGTCGGTCAGTTTTTCCCAAAAGTCGAGTTATTTTTGTTCTATGATGGGAAGTCTAGTAACCGGGGGTATTCACGTGACCCGTTGTTTACTCTCGCATAAAACGACGACCCTGATTAGACTAGTGATTTAGAAATTTCGCATGTGCCAATGATAGGGAGCCTAGTAACCGGGGGTATTCACGTGACCCGTTGTTTACTCTCGCGTAAAACAGCGACCTTGATTCGGACATGCGGGAATTAGCTATTCGATTGTTTCTCCGTTGTGGAGGGGAACTTAATAACTAGAAGCATCCATGTGCCCAATGAGTGTCTTTTACGTCAAACGATTTCCCAATACATGAGAATGGAAGTTCCACCCTAGGATTATCCCGATGAAACATCCCGAGATCCGAACCTAGTGGTCAACTCGAATCAATTTCTGGAGCATATATATAAGGGAATACTGTCCGAGGGTTATTTTTGATGAAACTCGTGAAAATTTTGCCATTAGACTGTGGAACAGGGCGAACTAGCTTGTTTATTTTAACCTTTCATATTCACGGTCGATTTGATTCACGTTTGTTAATCTTTGAGCTGGATTTTCTTCATGAACGAGTGATTAGGACTGAACTTGGTTACTTTATAGAATCAGTGTTCTGAGTGTAGCTCGCTATTACGATACTCGTATTATTCAGAGAGAATTTCAGGATAGTATTGATTAGGTTGAGCACTATGAGTTGCACGATTATTCACGATATTCTTTTGGTTGAAATTAATTCTTTTTGCTTGAGGACAAGCAAAGGCTCAAGTTTGGGGGTATTTGTTAGGCATATTTTTATACGCTCATATATCATTATTTAGTATTATTTTGGCGAGTAAAATTTGCATAAATGAGCTTTTAATGTCTTATTCTCGCATGTTTGACAGAAGATGGGAGTCTGGAAGCTAAAACGAGGCAAAATGGGCGAAAACGGCGAATTTTGGCCGTGAGCCGTGGCACAAGGCAAGTGGGCTGCGACACACGAAGAGGAGCAATGGGCACGAGTAATGTCATACTGCGTGCGCAGCCTGAACCATGTGAGCCGCGGCCCAGAAGAAAATCACAGCGCCCAGTTTTTAACCTGGACGCCATGTGCCGCGGCACAGATTAAGTGAGCCGCGGCACACAAGGCGGTTTTGGTGTGCTCCGCGCGGATTTGGGCCATTTTGAAGCCAGTTCTCGACCTACTCACACGAACGCGATTTGGAGACTGTGAGAGCTATAAATAAGGGTTTAAGACCCTAATTAATTATCTTGGAGGCTTGGGAAAAGGAGGAACACAGAAGATTATCGCAGACGAGAGAAGTAGAAGATATCAAGGGCAGAGGGCGGAAGCCAGAAGAACGGAGGAATCCGAGCTCTTCATCTGCGTTTGATTTTCATGCTTTTATTTATTAATTCTGTATTTTCATTATTTAGCATCTCAGGCTAAAACCCTAATCTAGGATTTTGATGAAATCTATGTTTTGACGGATTTGCTTGAGATTATCTATTTAATTCCCTTTTTGTTGAGTTTTCCCAATCGTGTTTAATGCTTTCAATTATCTGGCCAATAGTTGCATTGTTTTAATCATTCAATTCGAATCGGGAGAGGAGAGTTGGTGAGGAACTATTGGTGAGGACCGTTTTATCTTGTGAGATAGGAATATACTCATAGGAACTACGTGGCTTTTTGGATATTTTATGCTTTTTACCTATTGACGAATTAATTCACCTAGGGATAGAGTGCGTTATTCGCCTTTAGAAAAATCTATTGACCTCGGGAGAGGCGGTAGAGTATATTAGCAATCTTCGCCTTCAATAAATTGGGAAAATCATTAACTTCAGATAATCGAGAGTAAATTCAGATAGACCAAGGTGGATTCAGAATCCTAGACTTATTCATCATTTGATTCTCTTTCTTCAAGCGATCGTTTTTACTGTTTAGTCTTTTATTAATTTTTTTTAGTAATTAATTGCCCCCCAAAGTTCGATTGTTCAAATAAAACTGGAATACACAAAAATCGGTAGTTAGTGATTCAGTCCTCGTGGGAACGATACTCACTCATCACTTTATTACTTGTATACGATAACGTGTACTTGCGTTTAAGAAATATCGCAACACTATCAAGAACGCGATAACACTGCAATTACTACGAGAATAACACCACACGAATCATCAATCACCAACGGAATTCAACATCGGAATCCTCGAGCACCTATAAACCTCCGGAAGGAACAATAACACATGGTTACGACAAGAATCAAGGCCAAAACAATGGAAATCCCAACAAACTATCGAAGGGAACTCACTGGGACATTTAATCGAACACTCAATGTTCGATAACTCCCAAGAACACTCAAATCACTAATCGATGTATCAAAATCGGACTAGAATTGAAATCAAGAACAAATTCTCCGAAAAGTCAACTTGAGGAAAAATCAAGAAATATACCTTGATTCGACGAAATACACGGATTGGATGATGATATAATCAACAAGAATCTTCCAAAACGTCTTGGAATTGATTAGAATCGGCCAAGAACTCGATTTCCCGAGCCTCCCATCGCCAACCGCCGAAAAAAGGAGAAAATCTAGTAAAAATGAAGTCTGGCCGAGCCGAGGCTATATATAGCCGGCAGGGTTACGGCCGTAACCAGCAGTGCCTTACGGCCGTAACTCGGCCCTTACGGCCATACTCAGCAGGCCTTACGGCCGTAATCGCATTAAATCAAAATCGCGGCACTGCCGGACACTTACGGCCGTAACTGGCACACATTACGGCCGTAACCGGCCTTCGTCTGGAAGATGCCCAGCGCTTGTACGGCCGTACCCGATCACGCCTTATGGCCGTAACTGGAATTCGTCCGGAAGGTGCCAGGCGCCATACGGCCGTAACTCTCGGCCCTTACGGCCGTAACTCGGCAAGCGAGGCCACCGTAGTGACAGCCGTGGCCACTCCGACGGCCCGGACGATCCCGAAACCCGAACCTGAGTATAAATCGAAGGTACGGTTACGACATACTCGCAAAGACGAATCCAAGAGCTAAGAGAACACATGATTCCGACCACCCGAAGGCTCGAGATTCGACAACGGAAGTAATTACCCCAAACTTTGGGAAATTATGAAAATGGCCCAAAACATCCGGAATACACGATACGTGATCGAAACACCAAACCAAAACTCGCAACATGTCTAACAAAGTTAAACAGACTTACGGGAAACTCGAAACAACAGTTTCGAACGATATTCGCAAGAATCGAACTCAAGTGCGGAAAAGTCGCTAAAAGCACAAAACTCAACAAAACGACACCGAAACGAACTCGGATGTCAAAAAGTATAGAATTAATCATTCTCAGAATGACGAAATGGTCATGAGCGAGTCGTCAAAACGGACTTTCGCCGAAAAAAAGAAATTACCGGAAATCGAAATTACGGGTATTACACATAGGAAATTATAAATATAAAATAAAATAACTAAAAATAAAACATGAACTTAAAGAACCTTAAAAACACAATAAAAATAAATAAAAATAAATTGAACGTTGAAGAGTAAATAACTGAGACAGAAAAGTAGGCAAAAAGCTGTATATTCTCATTGATAACATCCCTATATATAGGGGGATTACATAAAAACAAGCATAATCCTACCCTAACTAGGAAAGCCATAAATAACAGACTTAGGCACACATTAGGTATTATTACTTTAACACTTCCCCTTGTGCCTAGTCTACAAGCGCATGTCATGTTGCCTCGTTAAAACCTCGTCAAGCAAAAACCCAGTGGAAAAAATATCTTGATCATAGGAAAAAGAGTACAATATCTAGACACATCAAGTTTAGACTTCGTCCTTTGAATCTATCGTCTCATATGATTGTTACACTGATCATAGCGCTACTAAGGTGATCATTCCATCGATCCCTAAAATCGATACATCTAGTTACCTCGTTAAAAATCTTTAAAGTGATAAAAATCCTATGGAAAAAATAATTATTGGAAGGAAAATAGTATAACGTACGATGTGGATGTAAGACTCCCCCTCAAGTCTACATCTCCCCCTGATTTGTGCATCAATCAAGTAGTCGATGCCTCATTAAAAACTTCGTCAAGTAACAAAACCCAATGGGAGAAAATGAACTTTGGTCAAAGAAAAGAGTACAACAAATGTGATTAAGTTTCTTTATTTTCTTGTGATCTTTGTATCAATCTCAGAAGTCGGGAGAATCTACAGATCCCCCTAATGCTTACATTCATATATCGTTTGCCTCGTTGAAAACCTTGCCAAGTAACAAAAACTATTGGGAAAAATAAACTTTGATTTAAGGAAAAGAGTGCAACCTATGTGATTATGTTCCCTTATATCTCATATATTTTCCGTTATGATCATTCCATCTATCAAGGGGATTTACAAGATACATTATGCTCATAAATGTAATTATGCTCATCAGCAGTAGTACTAAACCACTAGTTCCTCACAAGTGTAGAATGATAGTTCGTAGTCATGTACACTCATAGATTGATTCGTTCAAAGCAATAATCTTGTCGCCATTCGATGATGTAGCCAAAGGAGGTTTGCTTAGTCGATTTCCAAAATATAAGCAAGTCATACCAACACATACTTTATGGTAGTTGCTTCGATATCAACATTTACTTTAGTATTTACCTTTTTAGAAGCAATTTCCTTTGCCTGCTTATAAGGAAAGAATAGTCCTAAGTCAATTGGTTTCTTGTAAGTATCAGAAGATATTCTTGATACCATTCCATTGATGTTGCGTCGATGCTGAAATAAATCTAGTAAGCAAATTAACTAAGGAGTGATAGTAGGTCGTGTACATTGAGCCAAATACAATATTGCGCTATTGCACTCAAGTAGGGAATTACAGCACCCAAAGCTCTTCGTCACTTTTCTTTTGACGAAATGGATCTTTCCTTTGCATCCAAACGTTCAATCTATCATGGGAGTGCTAGTCGGGTGTACCTTGTCCATGTTAAAGTGCCTGGAAATATTCTAGACATAGGCGGATTGGTGGAATGAATTCCACAAACTCGATGTTTTATGTCAATACCTCGACAGAACCGAGTTTTCCCAAGATCTTTCATCTCAAACTCAGATTTCCAGTATCCGGTGCTTTCTCCTATTTCATCAAGACCGATTATGTTCATGTCATCAGCATACATTGCGATGATTGTGAATCCGGAACTTGTTTGTGAAGATGCAGGGACACAGTTCATCGTTCTTATATCCCTTCCCAATCAAATAGTCACTTGACGGTTATACCACATCCTTAGGGATTGCTTCAAAACCGTAAAGCTGAGCATTTCAATCTAATTGCAAACGCACTCCATGGTCTCGAGTCACTTGATTTGGGTAATGAAATGCCATAGGGCACATTCACATATATCTCCATATCTAGATCCCTATAGAGATATGCAGTAACCATATCCATTAGCTTCATTTCCAGTCTCTCAGAAATTACTACGCTAATCAAATAGCGGAACGTATACGTGGGAGTATATTTGCTCGTAAATAACTCCAAGACATTGTGGGAAGTATTACTTCATGAACCTTGTACATTAAGACTCTATTATTCTCACTACGCTTTTCGACAAAGACTCGGTTATGTCATTCAGGCTTTACACTTGGCTAGGTTCGCACTACTTGCATCAAATACTTGACTTTTTAGCAGAGAATCTAGTTTTACCTCGAATGTTTCTCAGGGCCAATCGGCTCTATGTTGATTTCATCCAACTAAGCGAAGTTCGACATCATCGTACTTTATAATTCATGACATGTCATCAAAGTGGGTGGTTGATCGGGCCACACCCTCATAATTTCATCGAGATTCTTGATTTTCTTAATCATATCTTCGGGGCGTCCCTTTCGTCATGATTCATGGACATAATACAATGAAGCATTATCTCACGAAACGAGTTCATTGATGGTTAACATGTTAATTTGTGCCATACTCTACCTCTTTCTTGGGTGAGTATCTAGTCGAACCATGAGGCTTTACCACTTTCTTTGCAGGGAGACACATGCAATCAAGGGTTGAGATGTATTCTTATTTCTCAAAATAAATCATTCTCATTTGAACCCTTTCCTAATATATATATATATATATATATATATATATATCCACTGCAGCGTCATGATGTTATCAATATTTCCAAAATATCAGTTTTTGTATCTCCCAGTGAGGTGAATACTTTGGCCACTTTCAAATATGATCTTTCAATGTTCCCTGCATAACTTCATGAATACTTCAAATTATTGGATTCTTACACTTTCCATTTATGCGTGCGTGCTTTCCACCTAAAGATTATTTTAGAGCCAGTAAAACTATATTGGCTACATGCAAAGATGTAACAACATGAGTTGAGTTTGCCAAGCCACAAGGACTTCTACTTTTAAAAAAAAAAATTGAGATGAAAATAGCAAGTTAAATTTGTGTACATGCTCCTAGGGAAACTAGGAGCAGGGCCGTCCATGGGCCTGTGCAACCTGTGCTACTGCACAGGGCCCAGACCCAATATTAATTTTTCAAGGCCCAATAAATAAGTCAACATTATATAAAAGTGTTTTTCAATAATATAATAAGTGTTGTCTTGGTCTAGTGGAAAGTAGCACAGCGTCAAGTATACTAGGTTAGAAACTCAAGTTTGACCCCCAAAGTCTACACTCTTACTCTTCCTTTTTTCTTAATTCGGTTTTTTCCTTTTTTTGGTTTCACCTTCTTTTCTTTCCCTTTTTCTGATCTTGTTTTTTCTTTTTTTCTTTTTTTGTGTTTTCCTTTTTTGATTTTTCCTGTGTTTTTTACAATTATTTTTTGCTTCTTTTTATAATGTTAAGGAAAACTGTTTATATTAAATATATTATATTATATTGCTTTTAAAATGTATTCAACCAAAAAAATATTGTTTCTAGCAAAAAAAATTGAATAAATATTTGAAAATTTCGGAAAATAAGTTCCAACATTTTAAAACCAAAATCAACTAAATTTATATTTATTTTGTAAGAATATTGTGATTTAGTATGCTACACATATTAGCGGATTAAAATAATTTTTTAGAAATTTAATTTTTTGTAATTACAGTATTTTTTAAATTTATATTTATTCTTCTTATCTTTGATTATTGGGTATATTCATTAATAATTTTGACTCGCAAGATAAATTTTGTAAAATTAAGGTGACCAATTTGATAAAATTAGTGGTTCCATATATAAGATTTGAATAGGGCCTCTCAATTAGTTGGGACGGCCCTGACTAGGAGTTCATCTAGATCGAACTAAGTACATGGGTGTACATGATTTCATGCTAGGAAGCATTTATACGGTTCGGGACACGAGTGTGATACGTGTCGGGTGCATAGACTACAGTGATTTTATGAGTTTTCTGAAATACGTGGCATATATATTTATAATGTATATTATAAATGTACAAATAATATACATCCATTATGAAAATGTAAATTGCATATGCAATTATAATTGAAGAAAGTAAATATTACCAGAAAATAAAAGAGAGTCACCCCAAATTACAATCAAACACAAATTGTATATATCTCACTCTCGTCATTGCCATCATCAATATAAAGTATTGCTCCAATCTTTGGTTTTGCAACCTCAAAAATCCCAACCCCGTGAATGGGTCACATTCATCTTCTCTAATATCCCACATCTTTTGATGTAATCTCCCGGTACGTTCAAGAATATTACAGCATCGTATACCGTTCCCACACGTACCAAGCTGAGCATAATATAACTGGATTACGCATTTGGCTGACATGGTCAAATGACACCATAAATGGACCGACAAGGTTACACAACAGAGCAATGAAACTGGAATCTAAATGAATTCAATATAATACGTGAACACACTAAATTATATCATGTAGCCATACAAGGGTTCAGCACATAACAACGGAAAGAAACATAATATTCACAAATCAAACAAATACACTCTACCATATACCAACACGTAATATCTCAAGGATATGTTACCTATCAAACCGACCCTGTGGTTTAATCCTCCAATATACCTATACCTGGATACATGTATCCATCCTCGAAGGAGTTAGCATTAGAATTACTAGTGGAAGTAGAAAGATATACAAGTTATACGAATTATATTTCACAATATCAACAAGCAAGTGACATTAGTCAAAATAATCATCATAGGCACTTTACAGTATTCACACTGAAAATGAACATCATGAGGCACACACTCACGACAACATCAGACAAGCTAATCATCGAAGTATTCTTTAAACTTCTCGAGAGGTGTTTGGTGTAATCAAGAACAACTCAAACTTTTGATCTTGTATTAGGCGTATTTTTATACGCTTATTTATCATTATTTTATATCCATTTGAAGTTTAAATCTGCATAAATGAGTTTTTAATGCACTATTCTTATATGTTTTGCAGGAAATTGGAGTCCGGAAGTCTAAACGACGAAAAACGGGCGAAAACGTCAATTTCTGGTCATGAGCCGCGGCACAAGGAAAGCGAGCCGCGGCACACGCACGGCACACCAAGGCGCCGAGCGCACTGTACCGGGGGCCGCGACACGCACTTACTGAGCCGCGACCCATGAAGAAAACCTGCGCCCAGGCTTAAGGCGCTGAACATTAGGGGCCACGGCACACACTTACTGAGCCGCGGCCGGCGGGGCGGCAATGGTGTATCTGCTGCGTTTCTGAGCCGTTTCTGAAGCCCATTTTCGACCTAATCCACGGACGCGTTTTGGAGACGAAGGATGGTTATAAATAGGGATTAAGGGTCTGAATATCGGGATCGAAGGAATCATCGAGGATCATCGAGAAGAAGCAGAAAACACCAAGGAGCAGAGAACAGAAGCTAAAGAATGGAGGAATCCGAGTTCTTCGTCTGCGTTTGATTTCTTTTATGCTTTCTTCAATTCGTTTTGTATTATTTTCTAGCATGACAGGCTAGAACCCTATTCTAGGATTTTGATGAAACCAAGGTTTTGACGAATTCACTTTTGATTTTGCATTATTACAATACTTCCCTTTCTTATTGAGTTTTCCCAATTGTTTTAATTACTGTCAATTATGTTGCCTATTATTGATTTGTTCTGAGTACGCAACTCGAATCGAGAGAGGAGAGTTGGTAGGAAAAATTGGTGAGAACCGTTTTATCTTGTGAGATAGGAATATACTCATAGGAATTACGTGGCCTTTCTGAAGATTTCGTACTTCTTGCCTATTGTCGAATTAATTCACCTAGGAATAGAGTGTGTTATTCGACTTAGAAAATTCTATTGACCTCAGGAGAGGCGGTAGAGTATTTTAGCAATCTTCGCCTTCAATAAATTGGGAAATCATTAAATTCATATAATCAAGAGTAATTGGGATAAACCGAGGTGGATTCACAATCCTAGATTAATTCCCTATTTTATTTTCTTCCTTCAAACAATCGATTTTACTATTTTTTTGATTTTATTAATATTCTTTAATTATTACTTGCACCTCAAATTTCGATAGTTCAAATAAAATTAGAATACGCATAAATCGGTAATTAGTAAGTCAGTCCTCGAGGAACGATATCTTACTTATCACTTTATTACTTGTTTACGACAACGTGCACTTGCGTTCACCGAAAATCGCAACAAGTTTTTGGCGCCGTTGCCGGGGATTGATTATTTTACTAATATCGATTTCAGTATTTCTAGTCTTAATTTGAACATTATATTATTTTTGTGTAATTTTTTATTTTTTGTTTTCCTTTCAGGAATTTCTGGTTAGTGCATGAGAAAATTCGGTAACGAAGGCCTCTTACCTTTGGATACTGAACTCGAACGCACTCTTCGGAAAAAAAAGAAGGAAAAGCGTGAGCTACCGACGAAAGATACCATGGCCGATAACACAGAAAATCACAGAGGAGACAATCTTATGCAACAAGCTCAACCGGCATTGGCTCTCTGTGATTATGCAATGCCTCAAATCAATGCAAACTTTTCGGGGATTCGGCGTCCAACCATCCAAGCGAACAACTTCGATATTAAGCCTGCTATTATTCAGATGGTACAAGCAAGCCAATTTTGTGGACTGGTGAACGATGACCCCAACGCACACATCGCTTCATTTCTCGTGATATGTGACACCTTCAAGAACAACGGTGTTACCGATGATGCTATTCGTCTGCGGCTTTTCCCTTTCTCTCTAAGGGACAAAGCCAAGTTTTGGTTGAATTCACTACCACCGGGCTCTATCACGCAGAACTAGCACAAGCCTTTCTGGCTAAGTTATTTCCACCATCGAAGACAGCGAGACTAAGGAACGAGATATCTACTTTCGGGCAATTTGATATGGAGTCGCTTCATGAAGCTTGGGAGCGATACAAGGATTTGCTAAGGAGATGCCCACACCATGGCTTACCGGATTGGCTTCAAATTCAAACCTTTTATAACGGACTAAGTGCATCTACACGCACTCTTGTTGATGCAGCCGCTGGAGGTGCTCTAATGGGCAAAACGATGGCCGAAGCTCACTTTTTATTGGAAGCGATGGCTGCAAATGCTTATCAGTGGCCTTCCGAACGAGTGAACCCAAAGAGAGTTATGGGAGTTTCCGACAATGATCCGATCTCTACACTATCAGCCCAAGTTGCCGCCTTGACTCAGCAACTTCAAGCTTTTTCACATGCTCCTTCTACCGTTACTACAGAATCATGTAATTGGTGTAATGGGTCTCATCCTAGCGTAGAGTGCCAAGCTGGAAATCCTTTCGAGCAATCTCCGATGGAACAAGCTCAGTTTGTGGGGAACGGAAATAGGCAGAACAACCCATATTCCAACACATATAATCCGGGGTGGCGAAATCATCCTAACTTTTCGTGGAAAAATGGACAAAACTTAAACCAACCTCAGTTTTCTCAACACCAACAGCAACCTCCTTCCGCTCCAAAGATCTCTCTAGAGGAAGAAATGGTGAAATTAGCAGCAAATACGAGTCAGTTCATGACCCGTACGGAAGCAACCTTGCAAAACCATTCCGCCTCTATTCGCAACTTCGAAGTCCAATTGGGTCAAATAGCAAATGTGTTAACAGCCCGCCCTGAGGGTACCTTGCCAAGTACAACTGAGACGAACCCCAGAGAGAGTATTAATGCCATTAGTTTGAGAAGCGGGAAGGAATTGTGTGAACAGCCCAGGCAGAACAAAAAGAGAGGTGATGATGAGGAGAAGAAAAATTTGGCGACTGAGGAATCACAAAATTCTAGACCCTCGAAACTGTTTCCTGACAATCCGAAGGCATATGTGCCACCCATCCCATTTCCACAGCATTTGCAAAAGCAAAAATTGGACAAACAATTCTCCAAGTTTCTTGACGTCTTCAAGAAACTACATATCAACATTCCATTTGCTGATGCCTTGGAACAAATGCCAAGCTATGTGAAGTTTATGAAGGAAATCTTATCTAACAAAAGGAAGCAAGAGGAATATGAAACGGTGGCACTGACTGAAGAGTGCAGCGCAATCTTGAAGAGAAATCTCCCGCCTAAATTGAAGGACCCAGGAAGCTTCACTATACCGTGCACTATTGGGAACTTGTCTTTTGATAAAGCATTATGTGATCTCGGCGCTAGCATTAATCTCATGCCTCTTTCTATTTTCAAGAAGCTAGGAATTGGGGGAGCGAAACCTACTACGATCTCTTTACAACTAGCCGATAGATCCATCAAGTACCCGAGAGGGGTAATAGAAGATGTCTTGGTCAAGGTCGATAAATTCATTTTCCCTGCTGATTTTATTGTGCTTGATATGGAAGAAGACCATGAGATTCCGATTATTTTGGGTAGACTGTTCTTAGTCACCGGAAGGACCCTTATCGATGTTCAGGAGGGTAAGTTAATACTTCGGGTTGAAGATGAGCAAGTCACGTTCAAAGTGTTTCGATCTATCCCGTGTCCAAGTAAGGACCAGAAGTGTTCACAAATTGATATCTTTGAGAAAGACACACAACGGGAGAGTTGTCGGTCGAAGTGTTCAGAATCCGTTTCAGCTGCTCCGATGTTTAAGAAAAATGTAGAACGAGTCGCATATCTTAGGCATTTGGACATGTCGTCTTCATCAACCGTTCATACACCAACGAAAAATTCTAATGATGTCATAAGTTCATTCGTGAAAAAGGAGAATAAGCCGGAAACGGGTGCCAAGTCATGTGCAATATGGGTGTTTTGGAAAGTTGTTTTTGTTCAAATCTTTTCGCAAAGAACATTGGGTGTCCAAACCGAAAATCGAATTGTTAAAGACCAATGGTCAAAAATTTAAAACACATATTAACGGTTCGATGGACGGGACTGAGTTCAAATGGTGTTTGCGAAAAGCAAATTGATTTTTAAAAGGTCCGGCTGAAGACTATAAACTTAGCGCTTCTCGGGAGGCAACCCGAGTTTTAGTTGTAGATTTTCATTTTTCAGTGTTTTCTTGCATTTTAGGAGTCTATTTTTTTTTTGTCATTTTGCTTGGATATGCTTATCTCTCATGTTCTAAGTGTCTTCCTTTGAAAATTTTGTGCAGAAATCACCCTAGGGGAAAATTCAGTAATGGGCCGCGGCACAAGGAAAGCGAGCCGCGGCACACACAAGTCAAAGGAAAAGGGCTAACCTTCCTGTACCATGTGCCGCGGCACAACCTTACTGAGCCGCGGCACACTAGACCTCTGAGCCGCGGCACAAATATGCTGAGCCGCCGCACGCCAAATGCCCCAGAAACGCCCAGGAAGCTATACTCCGTGCCGCGGCACGGACCAAATGAGCCGCGGCACACTAACACGATGAGCCGCGACACTCGTATGCTGAGCCGCGGCACAAGGCGATATAAAAGAAACGCCCAAGCAGGCTGTACTCTAGGCCGCGTCTCACTTAAGCTGCGCCGCGGCCCCTGTTGCGAAGTTGAAATGCCCATGCCTGCTTTATAACATCGATCGGCCGGCACACCAGGTAAGTTTCCTTCCCTTCCTTTGCGCAGCGCTCAGACAAACCCTTCTCAATTCTACATCTTCTTCCATTATTCAATCCAAGCAAGGTAATTCTCAATTCCTAATCTTAATTGCTACATGAATTAAAAGTGAGGTATTGTTCTTCATTCATGGTTGAATATGTGTTAGTTTTTTTTCAAAGTTCTATCAAGTGGAGTTGGAATATGGTGATTATTGTTTGATTGTTGATGGTATTTGTTGATTATGTATGGATTGTAGATGTTGTTGTTTTATCATGACTATCAATTGTTGTCATCATTGTTGTGGGTTGGATTAAACCATTGTCATTCTTACTCTTCATTCAAACCCATGCATACTAGGTGTTTGATAAAATGCGTCAATGAAAATTTTTGAGCCAAACGTTTTAAAACTATATGCAATGAATTCGATTATCGGATTACATTGTACCCCAACCCTTACATCATGTTTAAATTTGAAAGCTCGGCCTTAATTTCCTCTTACGATGGTGCAAGCTAATTCGACTCTATATTCACGTTCCGCGTATCTTAGTCGAGAGTGGTGTAGTTTTCCTTAAAGGTTGTGTAATTTCCGGTGGTTATTTTTTTTCAGGAACCTCGCCATGGCTAGAAAAAGGAAGATAAGTACAAGGGCAAGGACACAATCATCCCCCACACGAGAGGAGACATCACAGAGCTGAGCCGATTTAGAGTCTCACCAATTTTCCGATCCGGACATTCACAAAATATTCAATGAAAAAATCCGGCCTAGACCAATAATCCCGGAGCGGGGATTCACTCCCGCCCCCAGGACGATGAGCTTCTGACTATGATTGATGAGATGGGATGGGCTCGTTTCACTGCGCCTCCCGAGCCGGCTGTGATCTCTATCGTCCAGGAGTTTTACGCTAGCGCTCTACTGCGACATATTCGGGCAGGGCAGATGATACCGCAATCAGATACTCAGACTCAGGTCGTCGTCCGAGGCCATACTGTGTATTTTTCAGTGGCTGCAATTCGGAGACTATACGAGCTGCCAGTGGTGGACGAGACAGCGTATACGCGGAGTATGAGTAGCCTCACGAGGGAGGCTCTGCTTGAGGCACTCACACAGCCCGGTTCCGTCTGGGAGACGCGCGCCCCGGGTTCTTCAGCCTTCTATTTTAAGAGTTCGCGCCTCAGTCGGCTCGGGCAAGCCTGGTTATACTTCCTCTGCGCACGGGTCGATCCTACCTTGCAGATCCGCTCAGTCTTACTCTCTCGGGCCCGACTACTTTATGTTATCACTACCGGGCTCAGATTCGATGTGGCCCCTCATCTGGTCCGATCTATCCTTCAGTGCATTCAAGGAGGGTCCAAGACGGGGCTGAAGCACCCATCTCTCATTTGCGCTCTATGCCGCCAGTCGGGCATGACTTGGTCGGATGATGAGCCGATGCTAGCACCCCAGGGTCCGATTGATCATCGCATTATTTCTCACTTTGACCAGTGGGGTGGAGCGCCGGCACATGCTCGGGTACGAGGATTTCTTCTTGACGAGGCACATGAGCAGTCCCCCGAGCCTCTTCTTCTAACGCATGAGCAGGCGGAGTCCAGCCCGCCGCCCGAGAGAGAGCAGCTCCATGTGATGTTTGACGGCCTGAGAGAGGAGATGAGAGAGAGAGAGAGAGAGCCATCTAGCTGCTTTGAGAGAGGAGATGCGGATAGAGAGAGAGAGCCTCCTCGCAGCTGTCCGGGAGGAGATGAGAGAGCAGGCCCGCCGGGCCAATCGACATGAGGAGAGGCGCTTGGCGGCGAGGGATGCTTACCATCAGGACTACCTTGCTGCGTGTACGAGCCACATACTGCACCCGGACGGGCCCTTCATCCCACCAGTTAGGCCATCCACACCACCCTCCTCGCCGGGCGAGGCCGACACCAGTTCCTGAGCGGACACTAGGGGAGTACTTGACCTTTTCTCTTATTGCATATTATTATCTATGTCCATTGAGGTCAATGTACGTCCTAAGTTTGGGGGGGATTTACTTTCAGTTGCTTTTTACTTATTCATTTGCATTTTTCGTTATTTTTTGTTATTTTTGACGCTAGCCTTGCTTATCTTGTTTTTATTTGCATTCGTGAATTTTTTGTGCTTCTTTGTGTAAAACTGATGTTATGATACTGATTTCTCTTTGAAGAAACGGTTGAGTTTTGGTCGAGTTTGCAGTCAGCGATATCTGTTTCCTCTGAGTATTCATTTAGGTCTATATTTTTCGTTATTGTAGAAATTTTAGCATATAAGAAAGGAGACATATGTGTTTTTAAATCGCTGTCTATATGTTTGGTTACACTTTTCGCGTAGCTAGTCGTCCAGTAACATGAGTCTTGTTGGCACTTAAATTGAGTTTAGAGTCGGATAGTTTTTCCCAAAAAGTCGAGATATTATACATATTCTATGATGGAAAGTTTAGTAACCGGGGGTATTCACGTGACCCGTTGTTTATTCTCGCGTAAAACGACAACCCTGGATAGACTAATGGTTTAGAAATATCGCATTACCGATGATGGGAAGCCTAGTAACCGGGGGTATTCATGTGACCCGTTGTTTACTCTCGCGTAAAACAGCAACCTTGACGTGCGGGAATTGCTATTCGAGTTTTTTCTCCGCTGTAGAGGGGGACTTAGTAACTAGAAGCATCCATGTGCCCCATGAGTGTCTTTTAAGTCAAACGGTTCCCCAATACATGAGAATGGAAATCCACCCTAGGATCATCCCGATGAAACATCCCGAGATCCGAACCTAGTGGTTAACTCGAATGTATATTATGATCATACATAAGGGAATGCTGTCCGAGGATTATTTTTGACAATGAAACTCTTGAATTTTTGCCACTTGACTGTGGGACTGGGCGAGTTGGCTTGTTTAATCTAACCCTTCATATTGGCGGTCGGTTAAATTCACGCTTGTTAATCTTTGAGCTTGATTTTCTTCATAAACGATTGATTAGCACTAAAAATGGTTACTTTGTGGAATCAGTGTCCTTGATGTGACTCACTAATACGGTACTCGTATTTTTCTTTGAGATTTTCAGGGTAGTATTGATTAAGTTGAGCACTATGGATTTGCACGATCATTCACGATACTTTTTATTTGAAAATTGATTTTTGCTTGAGGACAAGCAAAGGCTCAAGTTTGGGGGTATTTGTTCAGCGTATTTTTATGCGCTTATTTATCATTATTTTATATCCATTTGAAATTTAAATATGCATAAATGAGTTTTTAATGCACTATTCTTATATGTTTTGCAGGAAATTGGAGTCCGGAAGTCTAAACGATGAAAAACGGGCGAAAACGGCAATTTCTGGTCATGAGCCGCGGCACAAGGAAAGCGAGCCGAGGCACACGCACGGCACACCAAGGCGCCGAGCGCACTGTACGCACTTACTGAGCCGCGGCCCATGAAGAAAACCTGCGCCCAGGCTTAAGGCGCTGAACATTAGGGGCCGCGGCACACACTTACTGAGCCGCGGCCCGCGGGGCGGCAATGGTGTATCTGCTGCGTTTCTGAGCCATTTCTGAAGCCCGTTTTCGACCTAATCCACGAACGCGTTTTGGAGACGAAGGATGGTTATAAATATGGATTAAGGGTATGAATATCGGGATCGAAGGAATCATCGAGGATCATCGAGAAGAAGCAGAAAACACCAAGGAGCAGAGAACGGAAGCTAGAGAACGGAGGAATCCGAGTTCTTCGTCTGCATTTGATTTCTTTTATGCTTTCTTCAATTCGATTTTAATGGTATTAGTCTAATTAATACTTATAATCATCATTTTAATTCGTTCAAAGCAATTCGGCCAAAATAATATTCTCGTTTAATTTATTTCCCTTAACAACAATATTCTAAATATTTATTTAAGTCAAATTAAATCTAATTTAAATTTCGGGAAATAATTACAACGAAAAAGAAACTCAAAATGGAGTCCCGGATAATCCGGTATCAGGCCCAGCCCGCGGCCCGGTTCAAAATCAGGCTAGGACCCGAGAGGCAGCACGGTCGAGCCATGTCTCGGCAGCTTGGGCAGCAGGCCCAGGTTGCGCTGCCTACAGCACTGTCGGCAGCCCCGTTTTTTCTCATTTTTCGGCTCGTTTCCAAAACGTATAAAATTTACAACGAATAATTAAATATCTCCGATTATACCAATAATGAGAGTAAATCATAAACATCAACCAATAGCATTCAAAATGAAAATATATTCGTATATATGGTATCATTGACCTCGCTCCGATATCACTGTTGGGATTCCGGATACAAAATTGAGTACGCGGCGGAATAGATAAAACTCAATATAAAGAATCCCAAACATGATCGATCACGTAACATATATACGAAAAATAAATAGACGAAGATAAAGGAATAAAGTCTCATACCTTTGAAGCCTTTGATAATATCTTCGCAATACGATGATGATCACGCCCGAGCACGACCACGAAATCCCTTCGTTCCAAACACCAAAAATGCGATGTCTCTACTTCATACACGTCGGATGTTGACTGGAAGAATTCAACGAAATTCCGTTCTTGAAGAACACGGCTAGGAAGTTATTGTAGGAATTTTATCTCTCAATTTTCTTGTTTGTTTTCACCTCTAAGATGACAACACTTAAAGAAAATAAGTTTTTCTCACCCTCAAAATACCTATCGGCTAAAGCAATAATGGTGTCCATGGAGTGGTATTGTTTTGATCATTTTATAAGACAAAGTGATGAAAAGATGAGATATGAAAATGATATGATCTAATTATGTCATTCGGAAGCATGTGAGCAATAACATGCCATATCTAATTAAAAAACCAAAAGCAACACCAAGACAAAAGTGAGGGGAGGGGGCGGCCATTAGGAAGGTGCTAGGAAACTGGCCAAGTCACTCGGCTCGTGTACTGGACGTTCATCAAACGACTCCGTTAAATACACTCAATTTTATCACTAATGTATTTATACTAATTAATTAATCCAATTAATTAATTATATCAAATACCAATATATTTCTCTAAGAAATATAATTTATGAATTAAATTAATTACCCAGCAACTTAATTTCAATTCATAAGACCGCTATTTGATTTATCCAATAAATCATAATTAGATATCCAATATCTAATATTAATAGAGAGATAATAAATTCATATTTATCCATCAACGATTCTGATGCGCGACTCTGTAGGTCCGTCTCAACCGGCATTGAGAGGAACCAATGAGTGCGGGTAGCACTTAGCCAGCCTAGCGGGCCGCATTGTAAACCCCGACGGAGAACAAATGAAGGGATCATTCCAGAACCATTATGTCGTGAATACCATATACGTATAGGCCCTTCATCAGATGTCCCGGTCAAGTCTTCGGGTCACGGCAAAGTCAAACCCTACTGTTGACGAGACACTATACACGTGTTGATGTAAATCAAGACCGACTAATTACTAGTGTATCCAATACGACTAGGTCAGAATGCTTTGGCCAAAGACTTATGGTCTTATTTGCCATTAACTGTATAGGACATTTGCCCGCTCACTAACAGGAGATAGAATCGTTTCTGGCGTACAATAAAGATTATTACCTGCCCATATAATCCGCACTTCGAGGTTGACCCAGCGATTAAGCAAATGAGTCTAACTACTCTAATGACAAACTAAATGTCAGAGGCACATCTCTTACTGAACCCTCAAGTCAAATGTCCACGTATACTATCACAACCTTTCGATTCGTCATCGACTCTCCAAGAGTGAATACCGTGTGACTGAATCAAGTATAAGTCATGTTCGAGTATACTGGTCCCACCAATATATCTACAACCATGATATCAAGACAGGCACATGTCCTAGCATCAGTTATACAAGTCTTGCTCAAAACTTAATGTCCAATTAAGTTTATCGACTTGTGAACGGTTTATGTAAATAAGCCCTAAACACTTCCAGTGCACTACTCACTTATGCGATAACGAGAGTGGAACGTTCGCTCTTATTTATATGGACTTCACTTCAATGTTTACCAAATCAAGAATGCATTTGAAATACAATAAACAATGAATGAATTATATTGCCTTTTATTGATAATCCCGTAATTTACAAGTACAATGCCCCTTCTCTCTCATCCCTTGAGTGGCATTCGAGGGCATATTCCTAACAAATGGTATGTTGGGCGGCGATTTATACGCCTCAATGGCGATCGACATAATGGTCGGGAGCCAATCAAAGAAGACAGATGTTGGGCAAGCGCCTAGCGGTCGACGCCCAAGGCGATCGTCTTTTGGCATCTGGCGATCGCCTCTAATGTCCGACCGGGGACGATCGTCCCGTGCCACGTGTGAATCCGACACCCGTCAAAGTATGCGAAGATCGAATCTCGGGTGAAGACCCACGTGCATATCCGTAAAAGGCACCGTAAGAACAGGCCCTACTCCAGCCCATCAGCAGCTGTCAGTAATAAAGACGGCCTCACCTACCGACAGACCCGCCGAAAGGTCCTAGGTGGGACCTCCCAAGGCAGCAACGTGAGGCACCTGTCACCTCCTCATTGGTTTGCACATCTGGACGTCAGCAGCAGCTGTGGACTTTAAGGAAATAGTCCCACTTGCTAGGACGATCGCCCGCCTTATTTAAATGCAGGAAATGGCGATCACCCGCGGTGGACAGGGACATCCCAGCAGCCCTTTCTCCTATAAATAGGAGGCCTCCAGCTTCGTCAAGGAGCATAGTTTACAACGTGAACACATAACGCTAAAGGCAAACAATACATAGAACTCTCCATCTTTGTAACAAGAACTCACAGAGCTTCAACTCTGGTTCTTCCGGCAATCTTCAGCACTCGATAGATAAGATAACTAGAGTCTTTACACTTATTGTAATTGTACTCTAACATTAATATCTGTACTCACTAGTATTCATATTAATAACATCTCGCGAGAGCATTCAAGCCCGGGACTAACAACCCCAGCAAATCTTGTGTTATTTATTTCCCCACGGACTTGCTCTCGCACTTTGTTTGTTACTCGTCCATTCCAGCATATCATCTCCGGATAATATTTTGGGTAACAACAATTGACGCTAGAGGAAGGGGATCTTAACCTTCATTTTTTATTCCGACTGTCTCGAAGAACACTCACTGTTCTCCGGGGCATATACTTGAAGAAACACTCACTGTTCTTCAAAGAAAAACCTTTAGAATCATGACGTCTGTCACGACCTCGAAAAGAGCCCCCCTACGATCTGCCAGACATCTTATTCCGGCCCAGGCCGAGTCCCAACCTATGGCAGAAGGCGACCGTGGCGACGCTAGGCTCTCACTGCCGCCCCCGAGGGACGGCCCCAGCCTCTCACTCGGTCAGTTCCAAACCGCGGAAGAGATCGAGGAGGCTATGGCCATCCTCAGGGAGCGACGGAGAGCATGCGACTCGCCCACCATTACTCCATCTGCCATCCACCGTGCGGGCAAGCGGAAGCTCAAGGGGCTATATGTCGAGAAATCGTGAGAAAGCCCCGAGCCGCAGGAGAAGGCGCTCGTAAGGCGGGACGATTCCGTCTTCAGCAGCCTAGGGAGTGATCCCTCATGGCGACCCGGGCATTCGGGCCCCAGCCGGGAGACATCGGAGTCTGAATCCATCACCAGGACTTTGGCATACCCGACTCCCAGAAGGCAGGCCGACCAACGAGCCCCCACGTGCCCAAGAATTGAGCTCGGTGGCGGAGAACTCTGTTAGATTGGTACCGTGGGGATAAGAGTTTTGAACTCTTTTTATGCGGAAGCTAAAATATCGGAGTAAGTAAAATGCGGAAAATAAAGAACACAAGAAATTGTTCGAGAGGTTCGTCTATTAACGAAGCCTATGTCCCCTACCTAGTTATATCGACTAAGACTTTTCTTAGAATCTTAGAATGCACTTTCTAGTTTAGTGCCAACTCTTACAATTTCTTGATTTCCGGGCTCAAGAACAACCTCACTACAACTCTCTTGTTTTTCCGGGTACAAGATAACCTTTACAGTAAACAAATGCGAGTAGGAACTCGACTTTACACGATATATCGCTCTTTGATACAAGAATATAGATTAGAAATAATGGAGCAAATCTTCTCGTATCACAATATAGAATATGTATAACTTTCGAAATATTTGCTTGGAATAGCTTGAGTATGCTTGTAAGCTTAGATAACTTGTTTGATTTCCAAATCCTTGAAGTGTGCTATTTATAGCCTTCATGAGCTGAATTTCCCGTTGGAACAGTTGCACTGCTTACGTACGTTATGCTCCCTGGATTACGTACGTTATCTTTGCTACATACGTTATATGGCTTGTGTAACGGCCGTAACGAACTGGGAAAAATGGTCCAGAGATATCCGATAAAATACATTACGTACGTTACGCAAGGTAGGCTTACGTACGTTAACTTCCAGTCAGAGATCCGTTGAGTGTGACGACTTGTTGTAACGGCTAATGACTTTTTGCAATGGTCAGAATGTTCAAACGTTACGTACGTTATATTGAATGAGTTACGTACGTTACCTGTATAAAATATCTTGCAAAAACTGTGAATGTTACGTACGTTATAAAAGGTTGGTTTACGTACGTTAACTGAAGGAAAAATATGTTAAGTAAATTTTGGTTAAATAACGCATCATCAAAATGTATAAAAAATTATTGTTCCAACAATCTCCCCCTTTTTGATGATGACAAAATTTAAGTAAGGGAGTTTTTGAAAGAATATGAGTTTTGGAAGATCGAAAAAAAAAATTAGTAAACTCTCCCCCTGAAACAAGCAAGGGTTATTTCAAAAACGTAAGACTCCCCCTGAAACAAGCAAGGGTTATTTCAAAAACGATACATATTTTTTTCAAGGATTATTTCAAAAACGATACATATTTTCTCCCTCTTTTTTGTCATTAACAAAAAGTCGAGAGATCCTGTAAAAGCCAGCAAAACACAGAATAGTCAACAAATTTCAAGACAACGAATAACCATGAATAATAATACATAGGAACCGAGATAGTTTAAAACAACACACATTCATTAGAAAATAAAAAGAGTAATAGTTCAAGATAAAAATGCATGAAATGTTTGGTCCGGATAAAAATGGAAACATCATCAAAAGAAAGAGAACACGGCTAATCAAGGTCCGTATCCGGAGGTGTCGGTGGGATTCCGAAATGAGAGCAAATACTTTTGACCATGATTTTTATCTCGCTCATCTCTTTCTCCAATTTATCCATCCGAGCGACCATTTGGGATGAGGAGCTTTCTTGTCGCGGGCGAGAAGTACCAAGCTGAGATGAAGGGCGATGCCGAGTATGATCAATCCCTCGAGGCGTGATCCTCTCCTCCGGTCTCGGAAGGGCACCACCATCAACGAGTCGATCGTCATCCTTGATGTAAGCAAAGTATATCCACCCTCGGTTTCTCGTGCGGAGATACCTCATAGTCCGAATGGTCCCTTCGGTGACTAAGCTACCCCTCGGGATGGGAACCCCATGAAGCCCCGTGAGATCGACTCCGGCATTCTAAAATATTTCAGTAAAGATGGATCCAAATGGCATTCCAAATTTCCTTTGCCGGTCAACCTTGGCATAACTCTTTTTATGGAAGATTTGTCCTTTTTCCACAAACCACTTAAGCACGATAAAAGCAAAGTTAACTTGATGATCCTTCCAGACATGATAAATGATTTCCATGTCAATGTTTACCAAACGATGCTGAGCATTCACTTTCGGCATGAGGCAATGAGTGATAGCATCGTGAAGCAGATGCATATTTATCCCAAAATCATTATTTTCAAAGCGTCCCGAATGGACATCAATAACGGCTTTGCTCGAGAAAAAATCACGCACCTCAGACTCATGAACATCATGATTTTCATCGCTATAAAGAGAATAATCAACAACCTCATCAGGAGCCGCAAATACTCCTTTACAACAAAATCCCTCGTTAGGGAGACCAAAAAGTTCCGATAATTTTGCGGCATCAAATGAAATTGGTTTGCCACGGAATAGTGAATTAACTATGGCTAAACCGTCGGAATCATAAGTAACGAAGAAATTCGCGTAAAATTCTTTCACACAATCTACAAAGACAGGATGGGCGAGACTAACAAAACGGTTAATACCAAGCATATCGAAAAATTCTTCGATTGCAATACCGATAGAATTCAGGGATTCAAAATCGAAGTGATGGCTTGGAGTTACCTCTTCATCGATGAGTACTTCGTTGAAAATTTTGCAAGCATGAGCATTACGAAAGGTAGGTTCCCCTGAGGAAGCTGATTGAGAGGTCTCGCCTCTACGTATCTTGCTGATTTTGGACGCCATTGATGAAGATGGATGGAGGTTTTAGGGTTTTGGTTGGATTTTGTGTGGAGAGAAGATGATTTCGTCGCAGCCGATTTGGGATTCAGGAAGTAATGAGAAAGGAACTGACGAAATGGGTATTTAAGTATCAGGGTAAATAATTGATTACGTACGTTATACCGTTTTGGTAACGTACGTAGTGAGAAATCCCAAATTCCCTATACTAAAACCTGCATATCGTTACATACGTAGCCTGAATGCCTGTTACGTACGTAAGGTCCTATTACGTATGTAGTAAACCAGCCTTAACGTCCGTAAGCATGACCAAATGAGCAGTGTTTTTGTTTCGATGATGTCTCAATTTTAATGACCATTTAATGTAACTATGATGAATATGCAACACTTAAAAATGATCAACATGTCCCATTCCTAAATTTATGCGTATAAAATTGAAAGCTTCTTCGGGTAATGGTTTTGTAAAAATATCCGCCAATTGTTCATTAGTACCAACAAATTGGAGACGTACATTCCCGTTTTGGACATGGTCACGAATAAAATGGTGACGAATTTCTATATGTTTTGTCCTACTATGCAAAATGGGGGTTTTTACTTAAATTAATGCACTTGTATCGTCACAAAAAATAGGAGTATTTTTAAGCTCAATGCCATAATCGAGTAATTGATTTTTGATCCAAAGGACTTGTGCACATGCACTTCCCACAGCCACATATTCTGCTTCAGCTGTGGAAGTAGCGACACTAGTCTGTTTCTTACTCCCCCATGAAATCAAACATGAACTCATAAAATGACAAGTTCCGGTGGTGCTTTTTCTATCTATTTTACATCCACCGAAATCGACATCATTATATGCAAAAAGTTGAAAATCAATGCTAGAAGGATACCACAGACCTAAGCCATCAGTATATTTTAAATACCAAAAAATCAGTTTGCATGCAATGAAATGTGATTCTTTAGGATTCGCTTGAAAACGAGCACATAAGCAAGTAGCAAACATTATATCGGGTCTAGATGCAGTTAAATAAAGTAAAGAGCCGATCATACCTCGATACTGTTTTTGGTCAACAGACTTACCTTTTTTTATCTTTGTCGAGTTTAAGAGTGGAAGACATAGGAGTAGATATTTCTTTGCAATCTTCCATCTTAAATTTCTTTAGGAGCTCATTGACGTACTTGGATTGGTGAATGAATATTCCGTTATTGAGTTGCTTGATTTGGAGTCCGAGGAAGTTTTTCAACTCTCCCATCATGCTCATTTTGGACTCTCCCTTCATAAGATTTGAAAATTCTTGGGACAGAGATTCGTTAGTTGCACCAAAAACAATGTCGTCCACATAAATTTGACAAATAAGCATATCATCACCTAAATTCTTAATGAATAGGGTATTATCAACATTACCTCTTTTATACCCATTTGAAATAAGAAAAGTTCTTAAACGATCATACCATGCTCTCAGAGCTTGCTTTAATCCATAGAGAGCTTTATGGAGCTTGTACACATGATCTGGATGATCATAATCTTCAAAACCCGGCGGTTTCTTGACATACACTTCCTCCTGGATGATTCCATTTAGGAACTCACTTTTTACATCCATTTGATGGAGTTTGATCTTCTTGTATGCAGCAAAGGCACAGAGAAGACGAATAGCTTCAAGACGAGCAACAGGAGCAAACGTTTCTTCATAATCCAAGCCTTCTTCTTGATTATAACCTTGGGCGACCAACCTCGATTTATTTTTAATTGGGAGACCATCATCATCGGTTTTAATTTTATGAACCCATTTGGTACCAATGATTGAGTTGTCTATCGGTGCCGGAACTAATTCCCAAACATTATTTCTTTCGAATTGGTTTAGCTTTTCTTGCATAGCAATAGCCCAATTCTCATCATTTATGGCCTCATCGATATTCTTTGGTTCTGTAAAGAGAAATAAACGCAATATTGTTAATACAATCATTTATATTTCTCCTAGTTCGTACACCTTCATCGATTTTTCCAAGAATTTGTTCCATCGGATAGTCTTTCACATTTGCCCAATCTTTAGGAAGGTTGTAAGTATTCTCCTCCTGCTTGTTCGAGCTTACATCGAGCTTCTCCAATTCCTTTGATACTTCTGATACTTCTTTAGCTGGAACCATACCTGCATCATCATCAAAAACAACCTTTCTCGGGGGTAAAACTGTATCATTGAATTTTACATGAATAGACTCTTCTACCGAACCTCTTCTACAATTAAATACACGATACACTTTACTGTTAGTTGAATAACCAAGAAATATTCCAATATCTGATTTTGAATCAAATTTACCCAAATTATCCTTACCATTATTATGAATAAATACTTTACAACTAAATGGATGAAAATAAGATAAATTGGGCTTTTTACCTTTAAATATCTCATATGGAATCATTTTCTTCCTCCTGAGATGGACTCGATTAATAACATAACAAGCGGTGTTAACGGCTTCGGCCCAAAAATATTTAGGAAGACCATATTCATTGAGCATTGTCCGGCTCATTTCTTCTAGAGAGCGATTCTTCCTCTCGACATGTAGAGGTATCTGAGGTGCCGAAAAGTTGTGCCTAATACCATAATTATCGCACCAATCTTCAAAAATATTATAATCAAATTCTCCACCATGATCGGTTCGGATGGAGATAATTGGTAATTCTTTTTCCTTCTGGGTAACCTTACACCACTTAACAAACTCGTTAAATGCATCATCTTTATTTGCTAAGAATTTTACCCAAATAAATCTCAAAAAATCATCGACAAGAACTAAAGTATAAAGTTCACATGTTAAACTGGCATGTCGAGACAGACCAATTAAATCCATATGAATTAATTCAAGAATGCGACCAGTGGAAATTTCCATTTTCGGTTTAAATGAGCCTCTTGCATGTTTACCTTTAATACATGCCTCACAAATTTGGTCTTTTCTGAAATTTAATTTTGGTAGACCACGGACAATATCGTTTTTGGCCAATTTTGAAAGAAGTAGTAAAGAGGCATGTCCCAATTTTCGGTGCCAAATAACGGCATTTTCATCGTATGAGAGTAAACATTTTTCATTAAAAGAAGATTCATCTTGGAGATCAACAATGTAAATATTTCCATAACGTAAACCAATAAAAACGATTTGGTCTTTTCTCATTGCAGTGCAATGCATACTTTCAAAAATTAATTTAAGACCGGTGTCACAGAGTTGGGAAACACTTAGAAGATCATGGCAAAGACCATCAACAAATAGAACATTTTCAATGGTAGGTAAAGGTTTCTTACCGATTTTACCCGTCCCTTTTATTTGGCCCTTTTTATTATCGCCAAAGGTTACACAGCCACGATCTTCCTTTTTCAGCTCCGTGAAGAGATGTTCATTCGCACTCATGTAGAAGATTTTTGTATAAGATTCCCACTCATTACCACGATCTTCCTTTTTCAGCTTCCTTTGTAGAAGATTTTTGAATTTCTTTATGTTTTTGGCATAAAAGGCGGTTTCTTCGTCCTCTTCTTCGATAGGTTCATCTTCAAGATCGCTATCTTATTTTGCTTTGAAGGCGATCGTCCTTTCTCTCTCTTTAGGCTTCGGTTTCGAACTTCGAGATTTAATGACAATCTCGTAATTGATGAGAGATCCAATGAGAGTGCTGAATTCAATGGTGTTGAGATCTTTCGACTCCATGATAGCCGTAACGGTAGCGTCCCATTCTTTTGGTAGAGATCGAAGGATTTTCTTGGCTTTATCATTGCTTGATATAGGTTTCCCGAAGGAAGCTAACCCATTTGTGATAGCCGAGAAGCGGTCAAGCATAATAGTAATGCTTTCTTCTTCTTTCATAGTAAAGAGTTCATAATCGTGAAGAAGCATATTGATTTTTGTTTCCTTCACTTGACTCGTACCTTCATGGGTAATTTCGAGCATTTTCCAGATCTCTTTAGCCATCTCGCATGAAGATATCCTGTTGTGATCTTTTGGGTTGAGAGCACAGTAAAGCAGTTGAGTAGCTTTATTATTGAAGTGATCGTCCTTCCAGTCAGCATCGTCATATTCTTCAAAGCTTTTGATCGAGCCATCTGGATTCTTAGGGATAGTAGGTCCAAGAGCAATGACCTTCCATATTTCAATGTCGTGAGCTCGGATGAAGATGGACATTTTCTTCTTCCATGTCATAAAGTTTGAGCCATCGAAGAAGGGACGGCGATTGAGAGCGTTGCCTTCAATGGAGGAGTGGATAAAGGCCATTTCTGGGTCTTTTCTCTTGTGGGTGCTAATATGGTGATAAAGAGACCTCTCCGATACCAATTGTTAGATTGGTACCGCCACTAGAAGAGGGGTTGAATAGTGCGGATAATAGTTTTGAACTCTTTTTGTGCGGAAGCTAAAATATTGGAGTAAGTAAAATGCGTAAAATAAAGAACACAAGAAATTGTTCGAGAGGTTCGGCTATTAACGAAGCCTACGTCCCCTACCTAGTTTTATCGACTAGGACTTTTCTTAGAACCTTAGAATACACTTTCTAGTTTAGTGCCAACTCTTACAATTTCTTGATTTCCGGGCTCAAGAACAACCTCACTACAACTGTCCTGTTTTTTCGGGTATAAGATAACCTTTATAGTAAACAAATGCGAGCAGGAACTTGACTTTACACGATATATCGCTCTTTGATACAAGAATATAGATAGAAATAATAGAGCAAATCTTCTCGTATCACAATATAGAATATGTATAACTCTCGAAATATTTGCTTGGAATAGCTTGAGTATGCTTGTAAGCTCAGATAACTTGTGTGATTTCCAAATCCTTGAAGTGTGCTATTTATAGCCTTCATGAGCTGAATTTCCCGTTGGAACAGTTGCACTGCTTACGTACGTTATGCTCCCTGGATTACGTACGTTATCTTTGCTAAGTACATTATATGGCTTCTGTAGCGGCCGTAACGAACTGGGAAAAATGGTCCAGAGATATCCGATAAAATACATTACGTACGTTACGCAAGGTAGGCTTACGTACGTTAACTTCCAGTCAGAGATCCGTTGAGTGTGACGACTTGTTGTAACGGCTAATGACTTTTTGCAACGGTCAAAATGTTCAAACATTACGTACATTATATTGAATGAGTTACGTACGTTACCTGTATAAAATATCTTGCAAAAACTGTGAATGTTACATACGTTATAAAAGGTTGGTTTACGTACGTTAACTGAAGGAAAAATATGTTAAGTAAATTTTGGTTAAATAACGCATCATCAAAATGTATAAAAAAATATTGTTCCAACAAACTCGTCACCTACCATGGGGCCAGGAGATCGGTACATGATCGCCTCGGCTCTCGCTCCGAGAGCCAATCCGCGAGCAGTCAGGCTACAGCGATGGCCGCAATGCAGCTCCAGCTCGACGAAATGAAGGCGCTCATAGAAACTGAGGCAGGCGCCAAGAGATCGATCGCTGGACCGAGTGAGCCCGTCGCAGTCCAGATCGAGCTCGCCCCCGTACAATCGAAGATCGCTCCTCCTCAAACACCTCTATATGAAGGGAGATCGGATCCTGAGACCCACTTGAGCAAGTTTCGGATTTACATGACCGAATGTGGGGCATCGGACGCGAGGAAGTGCCAAATGTTCCCATTGACATTGGGCGATCTTGCCCATAGGTGGTACATCTCACTGCCACCACGCTCAATCAACTGTTTTGAGAAATTGGCGAACGACTTCACGTCATATTTTGCCGCCAAAGTTGCTCGGCCAGAAGGCCCCCACCGCATGATGAAGATCAGGCAGGGGAAGGACGAGCCCGGCGAAGACTACATAGACCGTGTGGATGAAATAGTCCTCACCAGCGAGCCCATTAGCGATGAGCTCGCTCTGTACTCGGTCCTAGGGGGATTCTATGGCCATTCATCCATGTTTAGGCACCTCACGAAGGACATCTCCCCGACCTACGCGATCTTCCGCGTCAGGGCCGCCGACTTTCTGTCTAGGCAGAGGATGCTCACCCTTCGCTTTAGAGAGGGATCTACCAGGGCAGGGAAGGTGCCATCTTCCATCCCGAAAAAGGCGGTCGGCAAGCCCAGAAAGGCGGTCGCAAAGACGCCCGGTGAGTTCAAGGCCTTCGAGGATGTGGAAGTTCACCTCCTCCGCAACCTCAATCTATCTTCGGCCCATATCTTCAACGCCATCAAGGGGCGCGAGTGGCTTATCAAGCCGAAGTCGATGAGGGACAACAGTCATCTGGACTGCAGCAAATTTTGTGCCTACCACAAAAGTCCCGGCCACAATACCAGCCAGTGTTGCGACCTCCTCAGACAACTCTGGAGACTGTTTGAGGAAGGCAAGTTGGACAACTTGGTGACCAAGCCAGAACCCCGGGCAGAAAGGGCCGGGGGACGCAATCGCCGTCAGAACGACGAAATCCCTCCCAATCCGGTCGTCAGGATCGAGCAAAACGAGCCAGAGTACTCAGACGAGTCAATCCCTCCGATCAACCCCGGCGGCCGGATCAATATGCTTCAGTCGGGAGGTGGAAACCTCGGAGGCCTTTCCCCGGTTTCCACCATGTCAAACAGAAAGCAGAAGGCCGAGTTGAGGGCATTCGTCGGGGTCTATGTCGTGGTGCCCCCAGCGCCGACCATCTCCAGAGACGCGCTTATCACCTTCTCCAACAAGGATAGAGAGGGAGTGCAGTGCCCCAAAGAGGATGCATTTGTAATCTCTGCATGTATCCTTGGGAAAGTGGTCGACCGAGTGCTGGTTGACAATGGGAGCTTTTGCAATATCATATTCAAATATGTTCTTGACCAGCTCGGCAACCTGACCAAGTTCATCAAGCCATTTGATACCGTGCTTCAAGGGTTCGGCGACAACACGGTCCAAGCCTATGGAAGGATCAAGCTCTCTGTCGAGCTAATATGCTATTACGATCCCAAGGTTATGTTCACTAGGAACCTCAATTCTGTAATCATAGATAGGCCCAGCATCTATAATGAGTTCCTAGGTCGCCCTTTTCTAGAAACCATCGAGGCGGTCGCCTCTTCTTTCTTTTACTGTATCAAGTTCCCCACTGCCGACGGGACGGTCGGTACTGTAAAAGGAGACCAGTTAATGGCAAAGAAATGTTTGAATTACTCCTGTGTCGTAACTTCCCCTTTAAACACTTCCCGTACTATTTATAACATTGAGACGATCGACATTCAACCGATGGAGATCGAGAAGCCAATCACCTCATACCAGCCGACTCAGAGGACGACATCTCACATCGATTGACGGACGACATCGAGTCAAGGATCGGTTTCGAGCCAAGCCTCGACATTGATCCAAGGACCGAGTCCGGAAATCGTTCCAAACGAGAAGCGACCATCCCCATTGAAGAGTTGGAAAGTATAATGATAGATCCAGCTCGCCCGGAGCGGGAAGTGCAGATCGGCACAAGCGTCTATCTCGAGTTAAAGGATGATTTGATCAGTTTACTATATAAGAACATAGGAGTCTTTGCCTGGTCGCATCAAGATATGGTCGGCATTAGTCCTGAACACGCTTGCCACTATCGAAAGATCGACCTAGCAAGGAAGCCTGTTCACCAGAAACGTAGGAAATTCGGTCCTGAGAAGTACGCTGTGCTCGACGCAGAAGTCAAGAAGCTACTCGACAACAAACTAATCGGAGTAGCTACCGACGAGCCGCAGTGGGTAGCCAACGCGGTGCTCATCAAAAAAGCGAGCAACTCCTGGAGGTTAAGCCTCGATTTCACCAACCTCAACGCGGCATGTCCGAAAGACCACTTTCCGATGCCTCATATTGACCACTTGGTCGATAGCATGGCAGGTTGCGAAATGATGTCGTTCATGGATGCCTTCGCTGGGTACCATCAGATCCCAATGGCGGAGAAAGACATAAAACACACGTCGTTCCACACGAAAAAAGGCGTGTACTTTTGAGTCCGAATGCCGTTTGGTCTGAAGAATGCGGGGGCGACCTACCAACGACTAGTCAACGGGATGTTCGCCAACCAGATCGGCAAGACCATGGAGGTTTACATTGACAACATCGTGGTCAAGAGCCTCAAAAAGGAAGATCACCTCAAAGACCTTGCCGAGACGTTCGCCATCCTCGAGAAATTCAACATGAAACTGAACCCCAAGAAATGCAACTTCGGGGTAAGCTCCGGAAAGTTCCTGGGGCACATCGTGAGCCAAAGGGAGATCGAAGCGAACCCCACCAAGATCCAGGCGATCCTCGACATGCAGGAGCCACGGAATATCAAACAGGTGCAACGCCTCACAGGTTGTCTAGCTGCCCTTAACCATTTCATTTCTCGGCTCGGAGACAAAAGCAAGCCATTCTTCGCCAACATAAAGAATAAGAAATTTGCATGGACGAAGAAAAGTCAAGTGGCATTCGCCAAAATCAAGGAGTATCTGTCTAATCCCCAAATTTTGGCGAAGCCAATCCCTGGCGAAAAGCTATTCCTTTACCTGGCGGCCTCGGAGGTTGCGCCGAGCACTGTATTAGTGCGAGCAGAGGGGCGAGTCCACTTGCCGATCTACTTCGTTAGTCAAGCGCTCCATGACGCGGAAACGCATTACACGCCTCTGGAGAAGATCGCCTACGCATTATTCATGAGTGTTCTCAAGCTGAGGGCCTACTTCTTCGAACACCAAGTGGAGGTTCTGACGACTTTCCCTCTAAGGCAAGTTCTACACCGGCCAGACACCAACGGGCGACTCCTCAAGTGGTCACTGGAGATCGCCCAATACGGTGTTACGTACGCTCCTCGCATGGCAATCAAAGACCAAGCTCTGGAGGACTTCGTGGTGGAATTAACGTTCCCACCCAGTCCGACCCAGGTCGGCCATCCTGCTTGGAAATTGTACATAGATGGCTCGGCAACCAACTCGCGAGCAGGGGCAGGGATTGTCCTCATCAGCCCCAATGGACAAAGTTTCACAAATGCTGTGCGTTTCGGGTTCCGTGCGACCAACAATGAAGCCAAGTACGAAGCCTTGGTAGGCGGGCTCGATCTAGCACTCGCCCTGGACGTTCGTCGCCTCCACATCTTCATGGACTCCCTCTTGGTCGTGAACCAAGTCAAGGGGGAGTATGAGGCGCGTGGAGAATAGATGATAAAATACCAAGAATTGGTCGCCGAAATGTGCACAAAGTTTGAAGAAGTGTTGATCGAACAAGTCCCGAGAGAGCACAACTCATAGGCCGGCGCCCTATCCATACTCGCATCGTCAGATGGGGCGGCAGACTTCTCTAACATCCAAATCACGAAGTCAGCAAAGCCGGCGATCGACAAAAGCCTGATCACCATAGTTGCCATCG
The DNA here is from genome assembly GCA_033398695.1 of Orobanche coerulescens. NCBI lineage: Eukaryota > Viridiplantae > Streptophyta > Magnoliopsida > Lamiales > Orobanchaceae > Orobanche > Orobanche coerulescens. The sequence goes on along the minus strand of CM065809.1, from coordinate 144,004,659 downwards.
CCGAAGAGAACTGGATGACTCCGTTCATTAAATACTTGAAAGACGGAACGGTCCCTGCCGATCAGATCAAAGCTCGCCATCTTCAGCTCCGAGCAACCAGATACACCCTATTGGACGACCGACTTTACAAGTGAGCTTTCAGCCTTCGTCTCCTCTAGTGCATTACATCGGAGGAAGGCCGACTCGTTTTAGCCGAGATCCATGACGGGATCTGTGGAAATCACACTGGAGGGCGAGCTCTCACCAACAAGACGACCAGGCAAGGCTTTTTCTGGCCTACACTACAAAAAGATGCGATCGCCTACGCCCGATCTTGTCATAGGTGTCAAGTGATGGGCCCGAACATCAAGCTCTCCCCCGAGCAGCTCACTTCTATGTACAGTCCATGTCCGTTCGCCCAATGGGGCATCGACCTCATCGGTCCCTTGCCGACGGCGCTAGGGGGATGTAAATTTGCCATCGTGGAGGTCGATTATTTCACAAAATGGGCTGAGGCCGAGCCACTCAACAAGATCGGCCAAGAACAAGTAATCAAGTTCATTTGGAAGAACATCATATGTCGGTTCGGTCTACCCCAGGCTATCATCTCCGACAACGGGAAGCAGTTCGACGGTTTAAAAGTCATGCAATTCTGCGAGAAATGGGGAATTAAAAATTTGTTCTCGGCCCCTTACCACCCTCAGATGAACGGGCAAGTAGAGGCTGTAAACAAGATTCTAAAACACACGATCAAAGCAAGACTCAAATCCAAACAAGGATGATGGGCGAGCGAGGTCTCGGATGTTTTGTAGTCCTACCGAACAACGACCCGGAATTCAACCAGCGAAGCCCCGTTCGCCCTCGCCTTCGGAACAAAAGCAGTGATCCCTTCATAGATCGCCGTCCTCAGCCTCCGAACTGAACAAGAAATTACGACGGACAATGATGTAGCCCGATGGATCGACTTGGATATGCTCGAAGAACGACGACTGACCTCGAAAATGAAGAACACGATCCACAAAAGGAAATCCGAGAACTTCTTCAATTCGAAGGTCAGGGAAAGGCGATTCCTAGTCCTCAAAAAGGTCCAGACTCACACGGGAGTATTTGGCCCGAATTGGGAGGGGCCCTTTAGGATATCTAAATGGCTGACTAGAGGAGCCTACGAACTCCAACACCCAGACGGCACTCCGGACCAATATCCCTGGAACACCGTACATTTGAAGAAATACTACCAATAAAAACTCTGTATTCAGTTACCCAATGTACAATGAGTTTAATGAGATTTTCCGATCCCCTCTATATGATTCGCCTCGACAAAACAAACAAATAAAAGAGAGGACGACTCGCTCACCCTACAAGAGGTCTTCATCTAACCTGACGGGACTATGCAAGCGATCGCCCCTCCAAGCACAATGTATACCATCGAGGATCGTCATCTAACATGGCAGAACGAGGTAGAAAAGTACAGCCATGGTTCTGGGAGTCGATGGAACCGATAGCCCGTCCATGCAAGGTTTCTTTGGGCAAAGATCGCCTGCCCTTTCATTTAAATACGAGGCGGACGTAGCCGAAGGACCCTCCAAAACAAATCAGTGGACGTGCTTGCCCGTCCTCGGATCCGTCATCTAATCTGGTGGACCAAGGCAGGCGATCGTGTCCTACCGCCGTCACAACGTATGCCCTCTTAGGCAGGAAAGTGCTAACAAGCCACGGTAGCGAAGTCGATTTATCCGACGGCGCACTGTGCAAGGACTCCTCCAGGCAAAGACCGACCGCCCCTTCGCTACATTGCGTGGCGAAACGTAACCTACGGAGGACCCTCACAATTAAGTGAGTCGCGAGAAGTTAACCATTAGACGGAATGTCGCTCGCGCATAAGACATAATCGTAGAGGTCGGTTCCATCGAACCCCACGACTGTGCGAAATCTTTCCAGGCCGGGACGTTCGGCCTCCCTCGAGGAATCAACAAAATTGAAGATCGCAAGAACCGAACTAAAGATAGCTCACTAAAACGAATTATTTTCGTTTCCTTACTTTCACTAAGTAAACGAAAACAAGGGGCAAAGCAAAGCCATACATGCGATCAGGAGGACAGAACCACATACGATCAGCTTTGTTCAAACACACATATGACGACCGGTTTTGTTCAGAAATTTACAAGTAAGAATTTTAAGTATATCAATACATTCGGAGCTATTCATACAACATCCGCTCTCCAAACAATTGTGCAAAGTCGAAATGATGCGAAACATTCAGACAGACGATCATACAAGCAAGGCATCAGGTGCAATTATGTAAACACTTATGTAAATTCGTATGCGAAACATTCAGAGAGACGATCGTACAAACAAAGAATCAGATGCAAATACATATTTTATATCATTCAAGTCATTTGTACATGCGCCCGAAGGCAAAACAAGAAGAAATTGAAAAATTACAAGGGAAAAAACATCATTTCAGCGGTCTCACTCAGGCCGCCCCGCCTGGCCTTCGTCGCCAGCAGCTGGATCGGCGTGTGCTTCCTCACCGGCTTCCAGATGAACAAGTTTGTCTGGCGACAGATACCAGCTCAGGTCGATCCCGAGGTCGGTGAGGTCAAGGATCGGCAGAAAGAAGGCCGGCTGCAAGGGATGCTCAAGCACATAGGCTTTGAAGTTATCGATCAGAGGGCCAACCTCGAGCCCTCCCTTCTTGGCAGCACGGATGGTGTCGGCATAAGCCATATAATAAGCAAACTCGCCGATGTACTCCACGTTGAGGAAGGGATCGGTCTCGGTCGCCTCCAACTTCTCCTTCAGCCCCGCGATTGTTTTGTCGGCATCCTTGAGCTCGGCAACCTTGGCGGCCAGATCCCCCTTCGACGACTCCAACTCGCCATTTAGCCGGTCCACCACCGCCTTCAGCCCGACCACCTCCTCATGCGAGGCCGCATGCAACCGACGAGCCTTCGTCATCTGGTCGCGCATCCGATCGATCGCCGCCTGGGACCGCTCGAGCTCCTGCCTCATCCGGTCGAGATCCTGTTTAGATCGCTTGGCCGTCTCAGCATACTCCTTTTTCCATGGCCATGATCCTGTCGGCAAACTCAGCATTCTGGTTCTGAGCAGCCTCGAGGTCTGAATGGAGGCGAGCAGTAGAGGGCCGTCCATCATAATCCTGTATAGCTTGAGCGGCCATCATCGCCGCTTGGAGGGTCAGGGCAAGAGTCGCCTGCATTGCATCTCCAGACCGCCGGCGCGGGATCGCATCCAGGTCGGTCGTCCAAGCCTTCAGTAGGGAGGAGATATCCCGAGAGACATAGCGAGGGACGTCGCTAGGCTCGTGGGGAGACCTGCTCGCCAGGAAGTCCAACACCATCGGCGAGGTGTTCGGGTCGGCAAGACGGACCCTGCAACAAAAAATAAAGGAGTTAATATGCACCCTACACAAGTGACTTAACTCAGCAAGATCAACCAATCTTACCTTTCGACCTTCTCGGGGTCGCGGCCGAAATAAGGCTTGCCCCGCGGAGTCTGGACGTCAGCGGTCGCCATCGCCTGTAGGAAGGCCGCTGAGGGCGTAGGCCTCTCCGCCATCGGAACAGCAGAAATAGAAGGCGTGGCGACCGGTGGCACCACAACGGACGCCTCCGCAGCAACAGTCGGCAAGGGCTCCTCCAGCCTCCGCCTCTTGCGGTTGCACTGAAGCAGCTTCTCCTCCTGAGCTTCCGGCTCGACGACCGGCGCTATGAGAGGTCTTGCCTCGGGGATAGGATGGGTCGTCGTTGCAGGGGCACGGCCTGCCTTCTTCCCTTGGCGGAGACGATTCATAAGGTCGGGGTTCGACATAGTAATCTCCCTCGGCGGCTTGGAGTAGCGGGGGAAGTGGATCTCTGTCAAACAAGACATTCAACCAGGTTAGACATCTCTTTCAATCAAAGACGATCGTCAAGCAGAAAGGAGATCGTAAACATTTATACCTAGGACCTTCAAGTGGCAGGGGAAGCGAAATAACCGAGCGCCCAACCAATGAGCTTCGTTATTGATCGTGCGAGCGTCGATGTAGTTGTCCGGTAGACTGCGGATTCACTCCCAGACGATCAAAAAGTCAAATGGAAGGTCACCGTCCGCTGGAACAAGGGAGCCTGCAAAAGGAAACCAAATTAGATCAGTTCAAAGTGTATCCGAACAAAGGAAGAGTTAAAACCCTTACTCGGATTCCTCTCCTGAAAGCCGGTGGGGATATCTAACTCATCCTCTGGTGTATCGTTCGCCTCCGACCTCCACGCTCCTCCGACCCAACACCATTTCGTCAGGTCGCCCCGGACCTTGTTCGGCACCCCGAGGACCACCCTGCCCATGCGAACCTAAATGTGGTAGCCGCCAACTGAACCCTTATGCGCCGTCAGCTTGAAGAGGTAGTTCATTTCCAGCACAAAAGGTAGACGGAACAGCCGATGATCGCCAAAAAGAGTCAAAGTACTGACGATCTGCAACCAGGCGTTCGGCGCCAGTTGGAGTGGCGCCACATTCCAGGCGGTCAACAGGTATGACATGGCGAACGGCAATGGGAACCGCAGTCTGGACCCCATGATCAATTCATTAACGGTGACCATACCCTCGGGAGGTTGGTCGGCGCGCTCGTTCTCGGCGGGCACATACAGCGAGACATCAGAGGGGACATGGAACTCCACCCTCCAACGACTCAAGTCCTTCTTAGTCGCCGAACTGCAGATCTGACCGAGGGTCCACGGGGAGCGGTCCGCGGCCCGAAATGACGTTCGCTTCACGGGATCATAGGGGTGGGCGACCGAGTATGCGCGGAAGTCAAACTGAGGACGTGGTCCGGCCAGCCTCTCCATGAGCTCAGCAAAATCCAAAAAGGCCCTGCCGAACAGACTGTTCTGCTCCTAATACAGTCTCACCGCCTCATCATCGTCTACCGGCGAGTGCTTCTGCTCCGATGCCGCCGACCTCGCCGCGTCAGCCTCGTTGAAAATCTCTTCAACCTCCGCGGGTGCAATCCCCGCGCAAATGGCCTCGACGGCCGTCTCCACGTGAAATTTCGAGGAGGTTTCATCCCGGGCAGGCGAAGTCGCGGCGGCGGAAGTCCTACCCACCTCGTACATGGTGGATCCTCCTCCAGACATGTTCGAAGAGAAAAGGGGGGAGAGAAGTTTTTGTTCTTACCTAGAGAGAACGTCAATCGGCGCAAGAAGCTTCAAGAAATTTCGGCAGAGTCTTCTTCTAAAAGAAAGAGCGCATAAAGATCTAAACCCCAGTAGCCCTAGCCCCTTTTATAGGTGAGAGCAGGGACTTTTGGGCAAATCGGCGGAAATTCGAGGGCTGAAAGTGCAACCGTCGGTGAGCCACATTTAATGCATCCCTCCAAACCCGCGTACGCATCGTTTCGAGGGCACGCCAGACGACAAGTCTGTCAAAAACCGTCGGAGTCGACCAACGGGAGCGCGATGCGTGTCCCAGTGATGTTTCAAAGCCGCCTCCACTTCCCGCTCTTTCCAACATTCAAGGAGATCGGCCAAATTCAAAATCAGTTCGTACGGGGGACGATCGTCCGCTTCATAAAAAGATGACTCGCTCGCCTAAAAAAAGCGATCTCTAGCAGAGCCACCTCACCCCACGTCTTCAACATCGGAGCGAGCTGGGGGGGAATTGTTGTGCGGCAATTTATACGCCTCAATGGCGATCGGCATAATGGTCGGGAGCCAATCAAAGAAGAAAGATGCTGGGCAAGCGCCTAGCAGTCGACGCCCAAGGCGATCGTCTTTTGGCATCTAGCGATCGCTTCTAATGTCCGACCGGGGACGATCGTCCCATGCCACGTATGAATCCGACACCCGTTAAAGTCTGCGAAGACCGAATCTCGGGTGAAGACCCACGTGTAGATCAGCAAAACGCACCGCAAGAATAGGCCCTACTCCAGCCCATCAGCAGCTGTTAGTGATAAGGACGGCCTTACCTACCGATAGACCCGCCGAAAGGTCCTAGGTGGGACCTACCAAGGCAGCGACGTGAGGCACCTGTCGCCTCCTCATTGGTTCGCACATCTGGCCGCCAGCAAAAGCTGTGGACTTTAAGGAAACAGTCCCATGTGCTAGGACGATAGCCCACCTTATTTAAATGCAGGAAACGGCGATCGCCCGCGGTGGACAGGGACGTTCCAGCAGCCCTTTCTCCTATAAATAGGAGGCCTCCAGCTTCGGCAAGGAGCATAGTTTACAACGTGAACACATAACGCTAAAGGCAAACAATACAGATAACACTCCATCTTTGTAACAAGAACTCACAGAGCTTCAACTCTGGTTCTTCCGGCAATCTTCAACACTCGATAGCTAAGATAACTAGAGTCTTTACACTCATTGTAATTGTACTCTAACATTAATATCTGTACTCACTAGTATTCATATTAATAACATCTCGCGAGAGCATTCAAGCCCGAGGCTAACAACCCCGGCAAATCTTGTGTTATTTATTTTCCCACGGACTTGCTCTCGCACTTTGTTTGTTACTCGTCCATTCCAGCATATCATCTCCGGATAATATTTTGGGTAACAACATGGCATAGCGGCCTTAATTTTCTCATAGTAGTCGACGTATGATCAGTCCAATGACATCTAGTAGCTTATGTTTGATGTGTTGCATACATCACATTTTGTACGTTGCGTACGTTAGATATGTCATCAATTAGTCTTTGGATGGTTGACTTTTTAGATACTATCAAAGGTCCAATTTTGAATCCAATACAAAAGATTAGCGGTTGTTATTAGGTAAATGTAGGGTATGTTAACATGTAAGTGACCGTTCGGTGTGTTGTCCTTCTGGAAGCAGTACGATAGTTGAAATTTGAACTTTACGTACATTACATAAATGGCATTGCGTATATTATGTTTGTTTGATAATATAGCTTCTCCAACTATGTAACTGTTGGCCACTAAGTATACTGGATACATCTTGGGAAGTAGTTTAAACAACAAGCTGTACTGATTTTAAATCTGAGTGCGTAGCGGAAGTCTTAGATACAGTAAGTTACTGTGGATACAGCAACTCGATGTGCAATGTATACTTAAATAATCACAGTAATTAAAACAAGTAAGGCAGAAGGTAAATAACACAATATTTAAAGTGGTTCGAGGTAAACCCCTCTACGTCCACTGGTCCTCCACACATGAGTAAAAAGTTTATTATAATTACTACGTACACAACTATGTAATTATAACAACACACAATCAATATATCATTCTCACAGATTGATATAAAGATCTTAGCTTCAACCGTTCACACAGATTGGTTTGAGCTAATGCTTTGACTTGCTTCTTCACACACAGTTCTGAAGCTTTGTCTTCTTCGATGCAATTCCTTCACACATAGTTCTGGAGTAGCAATGATTACTCAGTCCACACAGGGCTGATCTGGGTTTGTTCAAAGTATAGAACAGGGGATGAACAACAGCTTTGACTTTATGAGCTTCTGGATGATGAAGTGTTGTTCAAGATGATGAGCACTGTATATCTCTTAGATCTGAGTTGCAGTAAGCTTTGGAGATATGTTTTGGTCTGATGAATATATTGATTGCTTTGTTACTTCGGTTACTTAGCTAACTGATCTTCAATGCCTTGATGAGATATATATAGTCTTCTGGAAAATATATCCGTTGGGATAAATCCGTTGAGCAAGATTTTGTTCCAACGGGATGAAAAGCTCGATCTGAATTTAGCGGGATTTGAAGATCTGTTGACTGACAGTATTTAAATACTTTATCCTTGAGTATTTAAATACTTCTTCATCAACGGGACTTGACTTCTCAAGATTCCTTCTTTGTCCTGTTGAGGGCTGTATGGAAGATCACTGTATAGGTGATTCGAGACAGTTTCCATACTTGGTCTTTATAAGACTTCTTTGCTGTACTGAAAGGTTCCACTATATGCTGGATTAGAGACAGGCTTTCGATACAGGTTGACACTTCAACTCTTCGATACAGTTCCTTACTGTATTGAGGATTGGCATATATGTCAAAACCTCTTATCAATATTATTCGATACATGGATTGATTCTCCCGACTGTTTCGATACAGGGTATTTGTTTTCCCAACAATTTCCCCCTTTTTGACAATTCGCCAAGACTTTGAAAACTTTCAAGTCTTCTTGATGATGCCAAAACCTTCTTCATGAAATAATCTTCTTTGATGACTTCTGGCAGATTTCTTGGTCTTCTGTCAAATGGTTTGTCTTTCAGCAACTTAGTCTAATTTATGAACTGCTCGCAGGCGAGTTCGATACAGCTAAGAATTTTTACAACTTAAGCTTATGATTGGTGCGCAGGCACAATCTTACAATGTATTCTAAGCATACAACTGTATTTATGAAATGTTCGTAGACAAGTTCGTACAGCTTAATTTTCAAACAAGTTTCTATACTTGTTATTGTTATCTCAACAATTTAAGTTATGTAATCATACATCAACACAGTAGATTATGAGTTGTAATCTTTCAAGACAAACAAACACTTTTATTGATATTCCAAAAAAAATAGGGTACATGGTTTGCTGTTTTGAAGGAAAAATTACAAACAAAACTAATATACTAAGTATTTCAGCTCCTATAGTCCGCATGTCTCCATGGCTTTTTCCCTGGATCATTATAGGTTCCACGCCACCAGTTCTGTAGGGAATCGTTGCCTTGATCTAGGTATATTGCTCTACCTTCATAGGATTTGTCAATGGCAAGAATCCAGTCTTCTGGATGGGTTATCCGATCTCCTCTTCTGTGCTTGGATTTCATATCTAGCTGGAGAGGGAGTTTTCCTTCTTCTAACATCTTCGTGAATTTGTCTGCAGCCTCCGCTAATGTCTTATAGCTTTTGAAGATGGTGGATTCCCTGATGAGTTTAACAAAGTATCTCATCAGTTCATTCTTCCTCCATTGTTTCACCTCTTCGGCAGTTGGATGGCAGTTGGTCGGCAGACGAATTTCAGAAGGTCTTTGGATTAAGTTTTGCCATGGGACATTTGGATCATGAAATTCAGGTCGGGAGCCTGAAATCTTAAAACTCTGAGAGGGAGGGGCTAGCTTGTTCAATTCAGCGGTAATTCTGTCTTGAGCAGCATTAAATTTCCTTTCGTGCTGTAACCTTATTCTCCTAGCAGCTTCTCTTGCTTCTTCCCCCTTTTGGCGTCATCAAGACGTCCTAAGATCTCAAGTGCGGCATCCTGTTTCGTCTCAATGTTTGTCATTCTTTCTACAAGGGTGGAAAGCACCTGCGACATATCCTTGATACTTTTGTCGTGGGCTCGAAGATGAGAAATGGTTTCGATCATAGCAGCTGCGGTCTTGGCCTCAGCAATGTGCGTTTTGGATGCTTCTTCTCTCAGGAGTTGCTCTTGTTTTTCTTGCATGATCTTCAGGGCTTGCTTGAAGACTTCTGGAAATAAAGTGAAGGCTTCTACTACGCGAGAGACTTCATGCTGTAATGTAGTCATTTCTTCGACTGCAGAAGTGTGCATCCAATTAAGAGCTTTCTCGACTGAGTACAGGGCATTGACTGCATCCTGTATGAAGACAGTTTGAAGACCAAGAGCACGCAGACGCTGTTTCCTAGTAGCAGTGCTTGGAGAATCCGGTTTGGCAAAATCTTCACATCCATTCAACCTCCTCAGATTCACGGTAGGGCGTGAATTGAGTTGGACATCCTCAGGTACATTACCGTCCTCGGATTCCACAGTTGATGGGGCGGGAGCAGCATTTTCTGGTTCGGCGACAGGGGGTGTTGTGTCCTCCTGTTGCGAAGGTGCGTCTGTAGACATGGATACAGGAGGGACTGATTCCTCCTATTATCTCTGAGCAACAACTTCTTCTTCTTGAGCGGCGGCAGGCTCGGGTGCCTGTTCCAAAATAATTTCTTCTTCCTCGACTTGAGGGACTGATTCCTCGTCGTCAGGAATGTTGTCTTGCTGTGGCGAAGGGGGCTCACTTCGACTTGATGGCCCTTCGTCATCCTTGGGTTGAGAGGCATCTCTGTCTTGAGTCTCTTCACGACTAATTCTCAGACCAGCCTATAAAGCGTCATCATCGTCGTATGAGTCATCGTCATCTTTTGGATTTTGGGGAGAGTCCTCGGACTTATCTTTTCCTTTTCTCCTTGCGTCAGATTTTTGTAATAAATGGCTTTCAATCAATTCCTTGCAGTAGAGATTGTCCCATTGGATTAGGGCTGCAACCTCTGTTGAGTCCGTCACTTCCAATACAAATCTCTCTTCATGGCTCTATTCGCTCCAATTGTAAGGTGTCATACGGAGCTAGCCTGTAGCTTTTCCATTTAAGGAATCTTTCATACGCATGATCAATCTGCACAGAGAGAAGAGTTTTGTTGATAATGGTGTCCGGGGAGGGACTGCGTACAATGTCTGAATCCGCTGTAGCGAGGGATTCCTCTACAGGTGTGGGATCCTGTAGGGAAGTGGGATTCCTTACAGGGGATGGTGCCCCAAAGGAAGATTGATCCTGTACGGGTGTGGAATCCCGCATAGGAGAAGTAGATTTTGGCTCCGAAAGGGCAACCGACTCGCCAGATTCTTCTACGTTGGCAGATGTCCGATCATCCGTCTTAGCCGCCAAAGGCTCAGGATCTACTGTCGATACAGTAGCGGGCACCTCTTCCACAGGGGTTGGGCCCTGGGGTAGTTCTTTAGTGGGTTGCGCCACGGTGGAAACTTCCTCGGAGATTCTGGTGGTTTTAGCTTTAGAAAGCCTCCTTAGCTTCCTTTTCGGCTTCTCACCAGCAATCGGTGTCTTGCTGTGAGATCTTTTCCTCTTCCTTGAAGACTCCACATCCTGGGACTTCAAAGACACATCCCTTGGGTCTTCAGAAACTGGCATACTTTTGATTTTAGGGTGGTTGCAGGCTTGACGCCTCCTAAGTATATCCGGGAGCTATTTTTCTTTACATCAGCGGATTGTGAAAGTCCGCATTTCGTCAAAATATGGTTTAGAATTAAACCAAATGACTTCTTCTGGGTGGCAGGCTTGCATACTTCCTCCTGCAAGCGCTTCAAGATTATCTGGCACCAGTTGACCTTTTCACAGGTCAGAATTGCAACCATCATCCTAAATCTCAGATTAGTGCACATTTCGAATGCACCAGTTCGATTCTCAATGATCCTGCAGCAAAAATCATGTAAATACACATATGGCAAGCAAAAATTCTTCTTGTGACATGTGATTTGAACCATGTCAACAACAGTTGAGCCGGTGAACAGCCCATAATACTTCGTTATCAGCTCTTGAGACTCAAATGTCTCAAGTTGTTCCATGGTCAGGCCATCAGCAGGTAGCCTGTAAATATTCTGGAGAAGATCCGATCGATACATATCTCCACACCTTGAATGGTAGCAGTAATGTCAGCAACGTGACCTCCCTGGGCCAGCGACAAAAAGCGAACGGCGGCGTTGAGGTAAAAGTCCTCAACCAGGTGAACATCGTACTTCTCAGCGGTTTGACTTCCAAGGCGGTATAGGCCTTGTTGACGGAGATGAGTGATGATGAACTCCATGGGTTCGACATGATTTGTTTCAGCGAGAATGCGTTCGATGACGACAGATCTTGAGAAGATCCGTCCATCGATGATGTTTGCGGTTTTCTTGAGTACGGGAGAAGATGTCTGACCAGCCATTGATGATTGTTCAAGAAAATGTGAAAGAGAATACACGAAATTTGCAGTAAAACGCAGAAAACTTTGTAGGCTGTATTTGCTTGAGAACTCTTAATTTTTGCAGAAAGCGTAAAGAGTCTCTAATGGCAGTATCAGTCCTTTTATAGTGGGCGGCTAAATAGGATTTTGCAGAGTACGAATGGTCAGATTTTAAGGGATGGGAACTGGTTTTTAAAATCAACGGTCAAGATAGACTGAGTGTAACTGGTGCACTTATCCATTAAAATGTTAAAATATGAGCGGATCCCACTTCTGACATTTGTTGTTACCCTAAATGCCTGAAACGGCGGTTTTAAAACATTAAACAATTTGAAACCATCGCGGCTTTTGAGATTCAGTTGTCCAGATGTCGTGTAAGGCATTTAATGTAAATGACGGGGCACGTGGACAAAAATCATTTTTAAAAATGAAATAATATAATATAATATATATATACTGAATCGAAATCCTATAGTATGTGCAGTATCCACGACGATACAGCGTTCCCCCTTAAAAGGTACATATAGGTTTTAACTCCATACAGGAACTTTTAGGTTAATGCTGTATTCATGGGTCATACTGTATTCCCCCTTAATTATTGCACACGTCAGCTGTAGGATGATTCATATGACTTTGTTCACTACAAAGGTCAGATTGACGGCCTCGAGTGTACAGATAATTAACGTTGGATACTGTATTCTTGGGTCTTACAGCATTCTCCCTCAATTATTGAGTAAAAACAGTAAATTACTTACAGTGAGTCGGGCTGTAGCATTCCCAATTCTTGTCTAAGCATGTTGAATCTGGCTGTGTCGAGCGGCTTGGTGAAGATGTCGGCCAACTGAATGTCTGTATGAACCTTTTCAAGGCGAACATCCTTGTTCTCGACATGATTCCTTATAAAATGATGCTTCATGTTGATATGCTTAGTGCGCGAGTGCAGGACATGATTGTGCGTTATTGCAATTGCACTCATGCTATCACACATGATTGGAGTCTCTCTGGCTTCAATTCCATAATCTGACAACTGCTGGTGCATCCAAAGGATCTGCATACAAAGAACTACCAAAGCAGATAGTATTCTCGATTCGCCGTGGAAAAAGAGTTAGCCAATTGCTTCTTACTGAACCAAGAAACGAGTCTAGGTCCAAGAAAGTGACAAGTTCCACTTGTACTCTTCCTATCTAGCTTGCAGCCTCCTAGATCCGAGTCGCTGTATCCAACTAAATCGAATCTGCCTTCTTTAGGATACCATAATCCTACATCGACTGTTCCTTTAATGTACTTCAGGATTCGTTTAGCTATATTGAAGTGTGATTCCTTAGGTGCTACTTGATACCTCGCACACACTCCAACAACAAACTGGATATCGGGTCTGCTATTCGTTAGGTACAGGAGCGAACCAATGATCTTTCTGGAGAGTGATTGGTCAAACGGCTTTCCGGCTTCATCAGCACTAATTTGCACGGAAGTGCTCATGGGGGTTGACGATGATTTGGAAGTGTTCATTCCAAATTTGTTGAGAAGCTCCTTGCTGTATTTTTCCTAGTTGATAAAAATACCTGTAGGCAACTGCTTTACCTCCAAACCTAGGAAATAACTAAGTTCCCCCATCATACTCATTTTAAATTTACTTTGCATGAGATGAGAGAACCTTTGACACAAAGCAAGGTTAGTTGAACAAAAAATTATATCATCTACATAAATTTGCACCATTAGAAGGTCATCACCTTCCTGTATTTTGAACAAGGTCTTGTCCACATCACCTTTCTCAAATCCATTGTCGGTTAGATACTGGGACAATGTTTCGTACCATGCTCTAGGGGCTTGTTTAAGTCCATACAGTGCTTTCCTTAGCCTGTATACTAGGTCGATACCGTATGTGTTGGAAAACCCTGGTGGTTGTTCAACATAAACTTCTTCGACAAGGTCTCCATTTAGGAATGCACTCTTGACGTCCATTTGGTATACAATAAAGCTCTTATGGGCGGCAAAGGCTAAGAATATCCTAATGGCTTCTAGTCTGGATACAGGGATGAAGGTTTCATCATAGTCTATGCCTTCTTCCTGACTATAGCCTTGTGCGACTAGTCTTGATTTGTTCCTTATAATAAGTCCATTTCGATCCTTTTTGTTTCGAAACACCCATTTGGTTCCTATAACCGATTGATGTGTAGGTCTGGGTACAAGATACCATACATTGTTTCTTTCGAAACCGTTAAGCTCTTCTTCCATAGATGTTATTCAATGAAAATTGTTAAGAGCGTCTATGGTCGAAACAGGTTCGGACTGGGCTAAGAATACAGCGATAGTGCACATATTGAGTCTTCTAAGCTCGGATTGAGATTTCCATTCAGGGAACGGTGATATCTCAGTATCTAGTTCTTCTTGTGCACAAAGTACATTTCTTTGTGTACTCTGTATTCTCCTATGAGTAGAAACACCAGCATTTATGTTTCCAATGATCAGCTCTTGCGGGTGATCTCTCAACCATCTTCGGTCGGGTTCTAATTCAGGGTCCCATACTGTATCGAGAGTTTCTGTAGATACAGCTTCAGCTTGTACAGCGTCGGCTTCATCCACGTCGATTCTTATAGATGCGGGGTTGATTTCTAGGTCAACGACAGGTTCTATGGGAGTTGAAGGATCCAAGATAGAGAGATGTTGGATGTTCTGAGTAATATCATCTACTCCTGTAGGGTCATGGTGAGGTTCGTCGAACACTACATGAACTGATTCCTCGATCGTCAGCTTACTTTTATTAAAGATCCTGTAAGCTTTGCTGACGGAGGAGTATCCTACAAATATTCCTTCATCTGATTTCTCATCAAAGGTTCTAAGTTGATCCTTCCCATTATTCAACACATAACACCTGCATCCAAATATGTGAAAATATGAAACTAACGGAGTTTTGTTGTTCCATACCTCATATGCTGTTTTGTTGTGGTGCTTGTTGATGATACAGCGATTTTGAGTGTAGCATGCTGTATTGGTTGCTTCACCCCAGAAACGCTGTGGCAACTTACTTGCGGCGATCATTGTCCTTGTTGCCTTTTTCAACGTCCTATTCTTTCGCTTGGCAACACCATTTTGTTGAGGTGTACAGGCAGCTGAGTATTCGTGTTGTATCCCATTTTTCGAACAGTACTGCTCTATAAAGCGGTTAGTAAATTTGTACATCTGTCGGAACGAATGGACACGATATTCAATGCCTTTTCATTTTGCAACTTTCTCAGGAGCTCAGGCAGCTTTGATGTTGTTTCCTTCTTCTTGCTTAGGAAAATTGTCCAAGCATACCTGGAGTAATCATCAACAACAACAAGATAGTATTTCTTACCTCCCAAACTTACTGGGTCTACAGGACCGTAGAGATCCATATGTAGCATTTCCAACACTCTTTGGGTTGAAAGGTAGGATTTGCTCTTCAGGGTTGACTTGATTTGCTTGCCTTTCTGACACGGTCCGCAGACGCTGTCTTTCTTGAATGACACGTTTGGCAATCCTCTAACCATTTCCTGTCTTGAGAGCTTGTTGATCGTCTTGAAGTTGACGTGAGACATCCTCTTGTGCCATAACCAGCTAAGATATGCAGTGCCTTTGGCAACAAAGCATGGAATTGAGGAGCTCATAGGCTTCCAGTCAGCAATATACATGTTACCTGATCTGCTTCCTGTAAGCACAACTTCCTTGGTTTGGATGTTCTTGACTCTACAACGATCTATATAGAATTTCACCTAGAACTGTTTATCACAGAACTGGCTAATACTAAGTAGATTGTACTGTAAGCCTTCAACATATGCAACATCGGTGACTTTGAATTTTCCGACAAGTAGGTTTCCTTTCCCTCTTGTTCTTCCTTTAGATTTATCACCGAAACGAACTTTTGGACCGCGACCTTCTACGAAATCTGATAGCTTGCTTCTATCTCTGGTCATGTGCCGAGAGCATCCACTATCAAAGTACCAGGTATCCTCCTCTAGGATGTCCTGTAGCAAAGAAATTAAGTAGATTTAGGTCCCCTTTGATTTTTGAGTCCATATATGTTAGTTCCTCTAGGTACCCAAGTTTTCCAGGCAGCAATTGGTTTACTGTAGGTCATACTTGGTACAATGTTGCGATATCTACGTGGGGCATATCCGTAGTCACTATAACCATGATAATTATTATGCATGTAAAATTCAGGGTTATTATTATTAATCCAGTACGAGTGCCGTCTTGAAGGTGGAGCCATTTTCTTTGGCCTAACAGCTTGCCTTCTGGGTCTCCAGTTGGATTCCCAACGCTGTTGTTGATACTGAGCGGACACCTGCTGTCTTGAGGAATAACGGGGCTCCTGTATCCAATACCTCAGCGTGCTGTACTGATAGTACTGTCGTGCGGGCCTTTGGTATTTGGATACAGTCTTCCTTCTGGACGGATGTTGGCACTGTTGATATGCTCGGGGAGCATGCTGTTGAGTGCGCCTTTCAGGTCTGAATGGCTGGTGATTCCGCTGTCTGGAATAGGATTGCAGGGGCGGAATAGCAGCCTTTGCTGTTCGCTGTGCAACAGGTTCCTTCAAGGGACTCGAAATTTCTTTCGAAACAGGAATGTGTTCCACACTCTTGACGAACACTGTACTAGTTTTCCCTTTGTTTGAACATGAGCTGTATCCTAAGCCACTTTTATCATGAGCATGTTGCCCAGTGCTTTCTTCCATTCTTTTGGACGATTTCTCGAACGATTTCAGAGTGGTCTGAAGTTCAATTTCTCGTTTTTCGAGAGTTGTGACTTTGGCTTGAAGTAGAACCAAATCATTTGTCTTGCTCTCGTTGTGAGTTTTAACCTCACTTAGTTCATGAGCAAGTTGATGATTGCTCTCCATGAGTTTTTTAAAATCGACTTTGCTGGTTTCACAGTCAAGAGACATATTTTCATAATTTATCTTTAGCATGTCATTTTCATCTTTCGGCTCTAGGTTAAACAATTGGAGCTGTATATTCTCATTTTTCAATGTCTCATGGGTCTTTTGAATGTTTTTAAACTCATTCATCATGTTTTCAAACGTATGAGATGCATTTGATGGAATAGCTGAAGTTGAACTTACCTCATCATCGCTATCTTCACCTTCCGGAATGTCTTTGGCCATAAAGCACATATATGCCTTATCATCGAACTCATCGTCAGATGAATCACTTTCAGTGACCACCTGAAGACATTCTTCTGATTTGGATGGTGTGGGGGAGGCTTCTGATTCTCCAATCAGGGCCTTGAGCTTGTTTTTCCAAGCACGTCTTCTTTCATCTCTCTCTTGTTGCTCGGCCTCTGGCAACCTTTGGACTTTGGGATGAGGACATTTATTTGCATAATGCCCTGGTTTCCTGCAATTATAGACAAAGTTAGCATCAATGGATGATGTTTCGTACTTACCTTTTGGGAGGTTTGGGTCGTAGGAGTCTTTCCGCATCGCTTGATGAACTTTTTGAATTTATGCATGAGAAGCGCCATTTCATCTTGAGACAGGATGTCGTTGTCACTGTCAGCATTCTTGTGACTAGGCTTCGACGAGCTGGGCATGCTGTGTCGACGATTCGATACAGCGGCTAGTGCTGTGACCTTTGAAGGAGATTCTTTAGCTTTCTCTCTTCTGTCAATATCATACTCAAAAGCTTTGAGGTCAGAGAAGAGATCAAAAGTAGATATTTCATTAAGATTGCAAGATACACGTATAGCTGTGGTCTTAATGTCCCATCGGACAGGGAGAGATCTGAAAATTTTTAAGTTCTCCTTTTGGGTATAAATTTTGCCCAAAGCTTCAAGTTCACCAACAATACCAGTGAATCTGAGGTCAAGTTCCTCAAGTGTCTCAGTTGGTTTCATTTCGAAAGATTCAAATTGCTGAGTCAGTTTTGAAATTTTGTTTTCTTTTGAGAGATTAGTTCCCTCACAAATCATCTTGAGTTTATCCTGCATTTCCTTGGTGATTCTGACTCTTTACCTTCGAGAACGTGCCTTTGTCAAGAGTGACAAATAACGCGTTCTTAGCCACATTATCGAGATTGGCTCGCTTTCTTTCATCTGTTGTCCATTGCTCGCGTTCCTTCTCGAGCATCTCAGCATGAGCTTGGCCTTCAATCCTTGCGGCCGTGTTTACCTTCATGATCTTGATAGGGCCATCCTGTATAACAAAAATCATCTCTTCGTGCATTGCTGCAAGATGAGCCTCCATCCTAATTCTCCAATCATCAAATTCGTTAATAGAGAACATAGGCACTTTGTTGATCATTGATGTATCCATGTGAAAGTAAAGAAATGAAAGAGGCTGTTTTAAAGAGTAAGTGATTTTGGATCTGATTTGATTAAAAATACGACGGATTCTTTTTAGAATCAACCGCTCCGATACCACTTGTTGGCCACTAAGTATACTGGATACAGCTTGGGAAGTAGTTTAAACAACAAGCTGTACTGATTTTAAATCTGAGTGCGTAGCGGAAGTCTTAGATACAGTAAGTTGCTGTGGATACAGCAACTCGATGTGCAATGTATACTTAAATAATCACAGTAATTAAAACAAGTGAGGCAGAAGGTAAATAACACAATATTTAAAGTGGTTTGAGGTAAACCCCTCTACGTCCACTGGTCCTCCACACAGGAGTAAAAAGTTTATTATAATTACTATGTACACAACTACGTAATTATAACAACACACAATCAATATATCGTTCACACAGATTGATATAAATTTCTTAGCTTCAACCGTTCACACAGATTGGTTTGAGCTAATGCTTTGACTTGCTTCTTCACACACAGTTCTGAAGCTTTGTCTTCTTCGATGCAATTCCTTCACACACAGTTCTGGAGTAGCAACGATTACTCAGTCCGCACAGGGCTGATCTGGGTTTGTTCAAAGTATAGAATAGGGGATGAACAACAGCTTTGACTTTATGAGCTTCTGGCTGATGAAGTGTTGTTCAAGATGATGAGCATTGTATATCTCTTAGATCTGAGTTGCAGTAAGCTTTGGAGATATGTTTTGCTCTGATGAATATATTGATAGCTTTGTTACTTCGGTTACTTGGGTAACTGATCTTCAATGCCTTGATGAGATATATATAGTCTTCTGGAAAATATATCCGTTGGGATAAATCCGTTGAGCAAGATTTCGTTCCAACGGGATGAAAAGCACGATCCGGATTTAGCGGGATTTGAAGATCTGTTGACTGACAGTATTTAAATACTTTATCCTTGAGTATTTAAATACTTATTCATCAACGGGACTTGACTTCTGAAGATTCCTTCTTTGTCCTGTTGAGGGTTGTATGGAAGATCATTGTATAGGTGATTCGAGACAGTTTCCATACTTGGTCTTCACAAGACTTTTTTGCTGTACTGAAAGGTTCCACTATATGCTGGATTCGAGACAGGATTTCGATACAGGTTGACACTTCAACTCTTCGATACAGTTTCCTTACTGTATTGAGGATTGGCATATATGTCAAAACCTCTTATCAATACTATTCGATACAGGGATTGATTATCCCGGCTGTTTCGATACAGGGTATTTGTTTTCCCAACAGTAACCCTATATATTTTTACACTTTACAAGCAATTAGCTAGGTGAGATTTACATAGGTTAAGATAAAAGTGTAGCGTATGTTAACAGTATAATCTTGAATGATTCAGTTGAGTGTAATCTTGGGTGATTCAGCAGCTTTTATGAAATCCTCAAGCCCCTTAACAAATAAAGGGGTTAAATAACCATCTTCGGTACATCTATACCCCCAACTACGATCAAAACTCATTTTGAATATATCCGAAATAAAGTGCACAATAACAACGTGGAGTGGCAAATAACATTTGTGTTAGAAGAATGCAAATTACGAAAATATAAGTTGAATGTATGCATTCCTGTCAACTTCTTCTCTCTCTTGTTGGTAAGGATCTTATCTCATTCAAGAATGTGTTGCTTAGTAATGCGGTTTTATTAAAATACTTTTTATTTGTGGTCGTAAAATTTCGGCAGCATCTCCCCTTAGTTCCCAAAGTACACATATTGCAGTACACATATTTCGGCAGCATCTCCCCTTAGTTCTTAAGCCAAAACAAACACGTACACAAAATAATAAGTATAATAAAAACACCACATTACACAACACATTCTCAAACTGTTTAAAATTCGCGGACAATTCAGAATTTAGTATCAAGTTTTAAATACATATTACAACTAAACTAATACTAAATTCCAAACAGTTTTAAGGTGTTTGAGGGCACATACATGAAATACATATAAGGTTTAATAGTACTTGAATTAAATTAAACTCCTTACTAGCCCAAAAGAACTGAAAACTTACTAGCGGGCACTAGGAGTGTTGGCTTTGGATGGCCATATTATTAGTTAATAGTAACGATAAATCTCTTTCACCAGCAATTGTATTATACCCATGTCATTTTTTACCAAAATCCAACAATACTATATTCTAGTCCTAATAAAATTACAGAGTATCAGAAAAGAAACATTTAGTTCTTGAAATTCATAAACACGTACAACCAAGAGAAATATTTGATTCAATGAAACATGGTGAACAAGAAGGAGAGAATGTCGATGCCTTAATGAGATTAGATCGCAAAATTGTTAGAGAACAGTGCAGAAGCAGGTGAGGTTTTAAAGTACGTCATCATTCTACCGACAGTTGGAGCACCATCAGTTCCATAGATCAAAATTTTGTGACATGATGGCATGAAAAATAGGAGTTAGGTCAAATCAAATATCGGCCTATCAGCAACTTTATCATCGGTAGAAATAGAGTTTGGATCCTCTCCAGTAACTGGAGAGGACTGGAGGGGATGGGGACCCTCCATTTCCCACACACACACATACACCCATACGGGTGTGTGTGAATTGGAGGGTCCAGATTGAACTGGACCCTCAAGAAATGGAGAGGATCCCGATTCGTAGAAATATATGCAGCATAACTCCGGAATAATATATTTTAGAACTTCGACAAGGAAAGATATGCAATAGTTAATAAACTAAATTGATAAAAAAACTTTTTAGAAAAAAACATCTTTGAAAATATTCATATGAATGTCAGATAAAATGAGTATTTAAATCAATATAATCATCAAATGTATCATAAAAACTGTTGACAAGAACAGGCAAGGGCAACAAAACAAGACTTTTTATTTGCATAAACTCTTAAAACTTACTCCCTCTGTCCCAGCCAAATGTTGACAGAGGGTGTATATTTGGTGTATTTTAGGTAATGATTGGTATAAGTAATGATGATTAAATGTGTGGTGGAGATTAAAAAGTAAAAAGTATTGATGATAAATGGGTGGTGGAGCTTAAAAAGTAAAAAGTGATTGTTTGATTTGATTGTAAAAAGTGATATATGTAAACTTACTAAAGGGACTACTTTTTGATAGAAATGTAAACTTTTGGGCGGGACGGAGGGAGTATAAAAATACCTCGCTATTGCAGATCCATGAAAAGAGTATCTCAATCTTTTCTCTCCTTCTTTTCCTCTTCTACTGTCGGTATTGTGTACAAAATGCGGAAGGGAGGACGATTTTGTTACTAAATTACTAAAGGACAAAATTCCCTCGGTAATTCGTTGGTGATTAAGTAACTTACCGACAGAAAATCCGAAGAATGACGGAGAAAATTATGTTGGTAAATACCGATAGAAAAATATCCATCGGTAGAATTCATTAAATTAAAAAATTACTAACAAAATAAAATAGGATGATAAATTTCTGTCGGTAAATCCGTCATATTTGGGGCATAAAATTGAGCGCCCAACTTACCAACAAAATAACGAAGGAATACTTTTGGTCGCCATCGGTAATCGGTAAGCAAAATTAGTTAATTGTAATTAAATAATAATAATAAAAGTTATCAGTAAATCATCGGGGATCCCTCGGTAAACACCGACTAATTACATCCATCGTTAAATTTCATTAGTATTTCGCGAATTTCTTGTGGTGATATATTACGAGCCGGTGAGAAAGAGGGCAACGTGACTTGTTGTTTTGAATCGGGGTGATTATTTAATATTTGCACTAATTCTTTATCAGATATTAGAATCCGCATCCTTCAGACTATCATCAATGTGTTTCATGTCTCAGTAAAACTTATATTGTAATAAACCGAAGAGAACGAGATAGTTTATTATTATTATTAAAACAGAATAAATATTGTTGACGACTGATTTGGTCAACGTCACGTGTGCTGATCTTGACGAATGGATCGAAGCCACGTAGAAAACAATAAAAGATGAAACAAATGGGATCACTAAATTTTATTAATGATCATAATTTTAGATAGGGCCGAGCTGGAATATTTAAATCGGTCTATCTTTTTTGCTTGCTTATTACAAGTCTTTTTTCTCTCTCTCTTATCTATTTTTTGATAAATTCCAAAAGTCCTTTTTCCTTCTACATTCTTTCCATATACAGAGAATTTGGGTCAACCATCGGGCGACATCTGGAGAATGTTTGGGAATGCTTCCAAACACTTGTCAGAGGGAGAGCGCGCCTCAAACACGTGGCAGCCTCTGGAGACTACTTTTGGAAGGGGGAGGACAGTAAGCATTAACTGTCATGTGTGCCTATTCCGCATGTCCTGCCTGCTTGTTCTTCATGCCTATGGCAATACTTATCCGTTGTGGCCGATTCTGGGTTTGGCCCTTGAGTTTCCCGCTGCTCTGATTGGTCATATCACGATTGTAGTTTTGGGTATATTTTCTAGTACCTGGCCGGCCCTGCCCGGTCTGGTCCTTAGCGGGCCTGAGTGAAAACCCGAGTCGTGTCTGGTTGGCTCTTCTTGTCTCTCTACTCGGCCGGTTTGTCCGAAAGCCGGTTCTTTCCCCTTATGATCCTCTCCCTTGTGGCGGTTGAGCTGGCTGGGAGCGCTTACGTGGATGCCAGGACGGATGGGCTATCAACAAGGGCCCCCGAGTCCAGGGCCGTGCCGGGGGTCGGAGCTGGGGTGGCTACATAGTTAGGCCGATCCGGCTGGCTAAGAAGAAAGCAGATTCTCGAAGGGGCGTCTTTTCAAGAGACGTGCCTGCGCTTTCCGTATATTCATGTCATAATGAGGGCACGTGGCCGGATTTGATTTGGTAGCGCGTCCACGCGCCCTTGGTCTTCGCGACGGTTCAGATTGCATTAATGTGCCACGCGCTGTGCATTTAATGCTATTTAATGCCCTCTCCCTCCTATAAATAAAGGGTTCCCCTCATCCTCCTCTCTTCTTCTTTCTTCCGCCATTTTCGTGACTGGTTTTTGCAGAGAGAAAAAACCAGAGCTTCGGTAAATTGCCCGTTTTCGGTGAGTCTTTATTTCTTTTCGATTTAAGATGTCAGATCTGAGGGATGAGACAGCGGCGGAGGAGTTGACCGTGTCGCCGGACCGCACGGGGGTGGCGGATCTGTCTATAGGCGGGGTTCCCGTCAACTGGAGTGACAAAGAGGAAGGCGGCGAGGTCGCGAGGTCGCCGGGATCTGGAGACGTGGGGGTGGTGGTGCCGCTGGCGGAGGTGGGCGAGGCTTTTGAGGAAGAGGAAGTTGAGCTTGAGTGGGCCTGGATTCGGCCTCAGCCGGCCCTTTATGTGGAGGCGGAGTGGGACTCGGCCTCGATCCGTAGCACCGTCATGGAGGAGCAGCTGGTGGCCTGGCAGCGGTGGTTTAATATTCCGGCGGCGGTGCGGTTGATCGTCCCGTATCCTGAGGAGAGGCCTCACCTTCCGCCGGTCGGTTGCGCGGCGATATACTACCGCTCCTTGTTGGCGGGGTTGAGGTTCCCGCTTCCCTTGTCTTTGTCGTGGTGGTTGAGGTAGTGGGGCTCCCTATTGCCCAAATTCACCCCAACTCATGGGCTCGGGTGGTGGGTCTTTTCATCCTCTTCAATCAGCGCGGCTGGCCCGAGCCCAGTTTTGAGGAGCTCAACAGTCTCTTCCTATGGAGATCGGTCGGAAGATCCAGCTCGGGCTGGTTTCATTTAACAGCTCGGCATGCCATGCATAAGGAGGTGGCGGATGTGCCGAAGACTATACATAGCTGGAAGGAGCAATGGTTTTGATGTCGGGGGATCTTGGAGGAGCTCGGTGGATGAGTTCGATCCCGGCGTCGTAGACACGGAGCTTCGGATCCCTGAGCACTTTATCGTAAAAATGCGTAAGTGTTGCGTTTTCTGTTCTGTTCTTTTTTTGTCTAACGCTCATCATTTGCTTTCTGTGCAGAACGCATCCCGGTACAGGAAACATCCTCCGAGTATGACGATCGGATCGAAAAGCTTATGGGTCTTCCCGTCGAGTAGAGGAAGTCGCACCTTTTAGTTAGTGAAGATAATCTCTGGGCGGTCGGCCTTCGATCCACCGATCCGAGCATCATGTCTTCCTTAAGTGCTTTTTTTTAACCTTTTTTCCTTTTCCAGTCCCCAATGTCAAAGTCTCGTCTGGGAGGAAGGAAGCGCCTGCTCAGCGCGTGACGAGATTAGCCGCCGAGGCCGTCGAGCGGAGGGCGCACGCGGGCAAGCGAAAAAAGGGTAAGACCGAGCCTATGGGCAGCGTGAACAAGTTGGAGGCTCAGCCTACTCCTGAAGTCCCTATATCCATGCCGAGTCCTGTCCAGATAGGCCGTGCGACTGGAAAGGAGTCCTTAGTGGATTTGGAGGGGCATTACCTCCCGGTTAATAAGGATCGGGAGGACCCCTGTGCTCAGATGAAGGGGCGGAGGCCGCGCTGGTTCCTCGAGTATGTCCGGGCGGCTACCCCAACTGCCGAGATGCTCGACCGGGTCCCTCCGGCGGTGGCAGAGTCCAGCCACATCCCTATTCGGGGCTGGACACCCAAGCTGGAGCTGGTGACTAATGACATGGATCCGGATGAGCAGATCTAATTTGGAAATGTTTTGCTCGGTCGTGCATTGGGCACTTATGTGAAGGCCACCGGGGAGTTCCAGTCCCTGGTTGAGAAGCACAAGAAGGTGGCGGCCGAGCTTCAAACCCTCCGGGAGGAGCACCATCTCTGTCCTTCCATGATCAAGTCCTTGGAGGAGGAGATAGCCTTCATGAAGAGTGACATGGAGATTTTGGAGAGCGGGCCATCGAGGCCGATATGTGGAAGGTGCGAGCCGGGGAGATGACCGCGGCGGCCGAGCTGGCGCGTAAGTGGTGTCTGGAGACCAGGGAAGAGCACGAGGTTTATCTGAAGCAGACCACTGCTCAAATCGAACGTATGACCGAGCGGGTTGGTGTGTGCGAAGCCGAGGGCTATGCCAAGGGTCTGGCTAAGGGGGCGGATGCCTTCAAGAAGACGCCCGAGTTCGAGGAGCTGATCAACATGAACTATGACTCCACCTGCTACGAGATATTAGATCTTATGAAGGAAGGGAAGACAGTTGAGGAGGTCCAGGCCTATATAGAGTCTCAGGCGGCCGACCTGCAGGTTGAGTCTCCTGAAGCTGATGAGCCGAAGGTCGTCGAGGCTGCTGGAGGTCCAGGATCGGATCCCCCTGGTGAAGGTGAATGACAATCCTTCCAGGCGGTTGGTCGGGACGAGGGAGCCGAATAGTTTTTTTTATTTTGTTTCATGTATGGCTTGCGTGCCAGTTTTTCTTTTCCTTTTTTTTTGCATGTACTTTGTAAAAATGTCTCTTTGAATGAATAAAATCTTCTTTATAGCACCTGTTTAGCTGCTTTCTTCTGGATGTTCGGGCCGACTTGGTTTGGTCGTTGTCTCTTCTTTTTTGTTCGTCTTCTGTTGGTTGTGCCGAGGCGAGCTCAGACTTTTATAGTGCCGAGTCGAGCTCGGCCTTATAGTGCCGGGGGAGCCAGTCATTCGAGGTGCCGATTCAGGCTCGGTCTTATATTGCCGTAGGAGCCGGTCATTCGAGGTGCCGAGTCAGGCTCGGTCTTATAGTGTCGGAGGAGCCGGTCACTCGAGGTGCTGAGTCAGGCTCGGTCTTATAGTGCCGAAGCTAATAATAGAATCAAGTCGAATTTTATTGATAATACCTTTTAAATACATAGCATTCCACTGATGAGTTAATCCCTGACCGTTCAGATATTCTAGCCGGTAGGCTCCGTTCTGAAGGACTTCACTAATCTTGTATGGTCCTTCCTACTTGGGCTTAAGTGGGCCAGGATCCAGTCCCAATACCCGTTTAAGAACGAGGTCTCCGGCCTGGAAACTTCTATGGTGAACCTTGGAGTTGTAATTTTTTCGCATCTTCTTTTATAGATGGCGTTCCGCATTTGTGCTTGGGTCCATTTTTCGGCGATGAGGTCCATGCTCACTTGGAGGGCCAAGTCATTATCTTGTTCTTCGAAATGGGTTACCCAATAGGTAGGTGCCCCAATTTCGACCGGGATGACTGCCTAATACAGAAGGCTAAGAAGAAAGGTGTTTCTCCAGTGGCGGACCGATGCGTTGTTCTATAAGCCCACAAGGCTCCAGGGAGTTCTTCGGTCCAGGAACCTCTGAGTTCTTCGAGGCGGGTCTTGAGGTGCTGCTTTATAATTTTATTGACCGCCTCGACCTGTCCGTTGGATTGCGGATAGTACGGTGTGGAAAAGTGGTTTCGTATATGGAGGTCGTCGCAGAAGGCCCGAAATTTCTTATTGTCAAATTGTTTGGCATTATCAGAGACAATGGACTGAGGGATCCCGAACCGGCAGATGAGTAACTTCCAAATAAAATTAACTATTTTTTGCTCGGTTGTCCATGCCATAGGCTTGGCCTCGGCCCATTTTGTGAAATAATCAACTGCGACGATGGCGTATTGTACTCCCCGTCCTTTAGGTAAGGGGCCGATCAGATCAATCCCCCACTTGGCGAATGGCCACGGGCAATAAACGGAAGTGAGGGTTTCTGGCGGGGATCGGATATGAGAAGCAAATAATCTGCACCGGGCGCACTTCCGCACGAGCGCGATGGCGTCTTTTTTAAGATTCGGCCAGTAATATCCTTGCCGGATCAATTTATAGGCTAGTGCCTGGCCGCCGGAATGGTTACCGTAGATACCCTCATGCACTTCTCTGAGGGCGTACTCTGCGTCCGACTCGGACAGGCATTTCAGCAATGGAACCGAATACCCTCTTTTGTATAAAGTCCCATCCACGATGGTGAACCGGGCGGACTGAGTTCGTAGTGATCGTGCCTGGGCTCGGTCCTCGGGTAAAACGCCGCTTTGAAGATATCGGATTATAGGCTGCATCCATCCTTGCGGTTCCAATTGTTCGACTGCCTGGACTTCGGCCATTTCTAGGGCTGATGACGCATGGTATCCTATGCTGACCTCGTCCATATGTTCGGCTCCAGAGCTGGATGTGAGTTTGGCCAAGGAGTCGGCTTGGATGTTCTCGGTTTGGGGGATGTGTTGTATAGTTCCCCGAAAATCTTGCAGCCGGGTCTGCGCCAGGCTGATGTACTTGACCAGTTTGGGCTCCTTGGCCTCGTATTCGCCCCTAATTTGGTTTACCACCAATTGAGAATCAGTTAAGACAGTGAGGCGAGCGAGACCGAGGGAGGTCGTCATTTTCAGAACGGCCAGGAGGGCTTCATATTCTGCTTCATTGTTAATAGCCGGAAAACCTAGGCGAATGGCCGAGCAGAACAAACGTTGATCGGGACTGATGAGGACTATTCCTGTGCTTGCCCAGTTGACAGTTGACGACCCGTCTACGTAGAGTGACCACTCCTCTAATCGGTCATTCCCTTGTGTGATCGCTGGTGTGAACTCCGCTATGAAATCTGCCAGGGCCTGACCTTTTATGATAGTGCGTGATTCAAAAGTTAAGTCAAACTGTCCGAGCTCGACAGCCCATTTGATCATCCGACCGGATACGTCGGGTCGGTGCATGACTTGTTTTAAGGGGTAGTTTGTTAAGACAACTATCGGATGTTCCAGAAAGTAGGGTCTTAACTTTCGGGACGCCATCATGAGCGCATAGGCCAGCTTTTCCATCGGGGCGTATCTGAGCTCGGCATCATGAAGGGCCTGAATAACATAATAGACCGGATGTTGAACCGCATTTTTCGTCTGGATAAGAGCAGCGCTGGTTGCTGAGTCGGACACTGCTAGATACAAGTTGAGAGGTTCTCCTCGGGCCGGTCGTTGCAGGATTGGTGCTTCCGCCAAGACTTCTTTGATGGCCTCAAAGGCTTTTTGGCAAGGGTCGGTCCACTGAAAATCTTTGTTCTTTTTTATAGCCTCAAAGAAAGGTTTGCATTTATCGGTTGAGCGAGAGATAAAGCGACTTAGCGCGGCTAGTCGGCCAGTTAGGCTTTGCACTTTTTTGACCGAATTTGGTGGAACAAGTTCGGTCACTGCCTTGATTTTATCGGGGTTGGCTTCAATCCCCCTTTGGCTTACCATGTAGCCGAGGAATTTCCCGGAGCCTACCCCAAATGAACATTTCTTTGGATTTAACTTCATCTTGTACTCTCGCAAAATCACAAACATTTTATTGAGGTCATTCACATGGTCGACCGAATGCAAAGATTTCACTAGCATATCATCTACATACACCTCCATCGTATGACCTGTCAAGCTACTGAACATTTTATTTACCAAGTGTTGATAGGTTGCGCCGACATTTTTGAGCCTGAAAGGCATCATTCGGTAGCAATATAGGCCGCAGGCTGAGTAGAAAGAGGTGTTTTCTTCATCAGTGGGATGCATCTGTATCTGATTGTATCCAGAGTATGCATCCATAAAACTAATCAGATCATGCCCGACCGTGGCGTCCACCATATAGTCAATGTGGGGCAGGGGATAACTATCTTTTGGGCAGGCTCTATTTAAATCAGAGAAGTCAATACAGAGCCTCCACAGCCCAGTCGGCTTCTTCACCAGGACCGGGTTGGCCACCCATGTCAGGTATCTGGCTTCCCGGATGAACCCGTTGTCGATCAGCTTCCCCACTTCCTCTTCTAGCCCCTTCTGCCGTTCAGGCCCCATTTTCCTCCACTTCTGAATAACAGGCTTTGAATTGGGGTCGATATTCAGCCGGTGGCATGCGAATTCCGGGTCAACCCCAGGCATGTCCGAATGGTTCCACGGAAATACGTCCAAATTCTGTCTCAGGTGGAAGATTAGATTGGAGCGGATCGGCTCTTGGAGGTTACGGCTGATCCTAAGCTGTCGGACGGGGTTAGATGTGTACATGTAGACCTGGTCCAGCTCTTCTGTCGGTTCAGCGTGGCGAATTTTCTTTTTTGGATTCTGGTATCGCGGGTCGACAGGATCCTCCTCCAGGATCGGCTCTTTCCCTGGCCTACGGCCTTGGTCCGCATCCTGGTCAATTTCCATTTCGAGGGATTGAGTGGCCCCAGAACCTTCGGCCTCCTGTTCGAGCCGGGGCCCTTATCCTAGTTGTCCGGATCTGGTGGCTCCCATTTCTTCCGGTGTGCTTCCGGGGGTTCCCTCAGTGGCATTTATTTCACGAGCTCGGATGCTGAGATTGCATTCTCGGGTGGCCCATTGATCTCCCATATGTACCCTGACGCCGTCCGGGGTGGGGAACTTCATGCATAAGTGATAAGTGGATTGAGTGGCCCTCAGCCTTGATATCACAGGTCGGCCTATGATGGCGTTGTAGTCGTTGTACATGTCGGTGATCTTAAACATAGTGATCATCGCCAAGGCGAGGTCAGTTTCTCCCAAAGGTGAGGTGCGGAAGTTGGCAAACCCCCTGATGTCCTCGTTGCAGGGTCTGACATAGGATTAGTCTACCTTCATCCTACAAAGGGTATGAAGGTAGATGATGCTGGCATAGGCCCCTGAGTCTACCAACACTCTATGTACCGGGATCCCCATTATGGGCAGAGTGATGACAAGGGCGTCGGAATGGGGATGATCTAAACCATCTGCATCTGACTCCTCGAAAGTGACTGCCAGCTGGGGGGTTTTAGGGTTTCTTTGGCCACTGATAGAAAGGCCACTGATAGAAATCCCTCGGGTCGGCGCTCTGTCCGCTGATAAGAGGTGGTGTCCTCTCGAATGGAGGCCTTCTTATGCCGCTTTGATCGATGATCGTCGACCTCGGCCGTTCCCATGATAGTGAGAATTTCCCGGGGAGACTTAGGGGCTGGAGGCACACGATTGCTTTTGACTCTTGCTGGGTCGGCCCAATCCTGGCAATCCCTGGGTGGGTTGTGGGTAAATCGCCTCAAGCTGGTATCGTCGCATACCGCGATTATGGCGGCGACGAGGTCCCGGCACTGTTTGGTGTTATGGCCCGCCGATTCGTGGTATTTACAAAAGTGGGTCTGGTCCATATCCTTTTGATCTTTGTAGATCGGTCGAGGAACCGGGAGCAAATTCTTGTCTTTTATTTGATCAAATATGGTTGAGGCCCCGACAAAGTATATTTCGGCAAAGCTGGCCATGAGCTCGGGCTTACGCTCCCGATAGTTTTGGGTTGATGGGGATGTTGAAGAGGAGGCAGGGGCCTTATTCTCCCATCAGGGTTCTTGGCGGGCCTCTCTATGTCATGCCTATCTTCCTTTTTCTTGTACGACCCTTTATGGTAGGAGGGCTTGACTAGAACCGGTGCTGGCATAGCTTCCTTGGCAGCAATATGGGAGCTGGCGTGCTCCAAGAATTCTTGATAGGTGTGGGAACATTCTGGCACACCGTCCAGCGGAAAAAAGAATTTTTAAGGAGGTCGGCCTGAGCAATAATGGCCAGCGCGTCGTCTGACATAGGTTCCATCGCCAATATCCGTTTATTAAAACGAGATATATAATCCTTAAGGGACTCGTTTGGCCCCTGTATGATGGAGGCGATGGAGGATCGCGGGGCGACTCGCACTAGAGACCTCATGAAATGGGATTGGAACGTCACCGTGAGCTGAGCCCATGTCTAGATGGAATGGTGGGGCAGCGTTCGATACCATCTCTGGGCCCTTTCCCCCAAAGTCAAGGAGAACATCCGGCATCGAAATGCGTCTTGAGACCCATGCAGGTCCATCCAGGAATTGTAATGTCTGATATGAGCATTGGGGTCGGTCTCCCCGTTGTATGGCGGAATCTGAAGGATCTTAAACTTTTCCGTGAGGGGTTCCGCCAAAACACTGGGGGCAAGGGGGCTCTCCTGGCTGTTGAGCCATTCCGAACTTTGGGATGGCTGGAGTTGTTTGTTTTCAAGCTCCATAAGGCGTCTTTTGAGGAACTCGATCTCACTCGAGTTATCGCCTGGAGTTTGAGGTAGTGCTTGCGTCGGGATTGGGGATTGGCGGGGAGCCTTTTCTTCTTTACGGCTCTGACTTTGAGTAGTGGGGGCTGGCGCCACTTTTTCAACTTTCTTCCCTGCCGCCAGTCAATCGAAAACGGATATGGGGTGAGAAGGCCGACTTTTTCGAGAGGGATGAGAGCTTTCTCCATGGCTTTCCGCCCCTTCCCCGACAATTCGAGAGACGGTCCTTTTTTTATCCCGCCTGGAGGCGGTTGGACGAATCGTCTGAGACTATGCCTCCGCTTGATCTTCGGGTTTCTGAAGGGTTCCGCCTCCAGTGACCTGCGCCATGAGGGAGGCCATGCCCTGAGGGAACGCTGGATGTTTAAAGCATTCCGCCACCTTGCGGAGGTTTTCTTCCTCTGTGGCGGGCTGAGGATTTTTAGAGCTTTCGTGAGACATCTCCAGGGAATGTTTTTTTTTTATCGGAATTTTGGTGCCCTCCTTCTAGCGCCAATCTGTTGACTGCTGATTTGGTCAACGTCACGTGTGCTGATCTGGACGAATGGATCGAAGCCACGTAGAAAACAATAAAAAGATAAAACAAATGGGATCACTAAATTTTATTAATGATCATAATTTTAGATAGGGCCGAGCTGGAATATTTAAATCGGTCTATCTTTTTTGTTTACTTATTACAAGTCTTTTTCTTTTTCTCTCTCTTATCTATTTTTTGATAAATTCCAAAAGTCCTTTTTCCTTCTACATTCTTTCCATATATAGAAAATTTGGGCCAATCATCGGGTGACAGCTCGAGAATGTTTGGGAATGCTTCCAAATACTTGTTAGGGGGAGAACGCGCCTCAGATACGTGGCAGCCTATGGGGACTGCTTTGGGAAGGGGGAGGACAGTAAGCATTAACTGTCCTGTGTGCCTGTTCCGCATGTCCTACCTGCTTGTTCTTCATGCCTATGGCAATACTTATCCGTTGTGGCCGATTCTGTAACACCCCGAGATATTCGGAATAATTACAGTGCCGTAAACCCTTTAGATAAGGATTTACAAGGCTAATTTTAAAAGAAGTGTAAAAATAATTCAATCGAACAACTGAAGTTCAAATGCAGATTTAATTCAACCGATCAAATGAGTTAACTTATACAACCATATCGAAATGACCTTATTAAAACAGACGTACTCGAATACTAAACGAACCAAGAAGACAATTCACATTAACAATAACATCAAACACATCACTGAGCCATTCCATCGTCCTGTCGGTACTGTGGTTGCCTCCCCGCTCCTCGGCTACCTGAACATCAAAACAATGTCCACCCCCGAAGGGGTTAGCAAAACAATGCTAGTACAAGTATCATCATACAATAAATCATCAATGCATCATAAAACATGCAAAACGGACTTCCGCCACCGGAATCCAACGATGCGAATCCTCACGATTCCATCAAGACAATACAGGGTAATCCAGCGATCCAGCGCCCTTGGTATAGATCCCCATGATGATCCCGTCGGACCAACGCATGGTGGAAAACCCGTCCAACGATCCAGCGCCCTCAGCATAGATCCCCATGATGATCCCGTCGGACCAACGCATGGTGGACATTCGATCCAGCGCCCTCAGCATAGATCCTCATGATCCCCTCGGATTATTTATACCATAAATCAATCAACTATGCATACACATATGCATTTCAATATATTCATCAATACGAACAAATAACAACGAATATCACGAGAATTTTCAGAAATACATCTCATATTCAACAATATGAATAAAACCACAAGCATGATCAAAGTTTCAATATAATTCGAACTCGACATATGATACTTGCCTCGAAAATGGCAAGAATGGAATACTTCAATGATTTCAACCCACTCGAAGGCCGCCTCCTTCGATCAACGTAAAAAGCTCGAACCTTAACAAAAGGAATGATATACAAATCATCTTAAGTCGAACGATGGCCTAACAATTCGGTCTACGGCCGAAAATCTCAAAATAAATAATCTGCCTGGACTGCTTAGCATGCGCTACGTACTCTAAGTAACGTGCGCTAAGCCGGCCTGTTAGCATACGCTATCTTGTAAGACTAGCGTGCGCTAGCCACGGACTGACAGTTTTAATCGGCTGATACATAACGTACGCTACGTACGTATTGTGCGTTAACTGAACCCCAATAGCGCACGTTAACTCACATATGTTAGCGTGCGCTAATCCTGCATGGCAGAATACTGCTAACGGAAAAACTGGGTTGAAAGGTGGTGAATTTCATGAACTCTACGGTGATAAAACAAGTCATCCTCAAGCATAACATGCTAATAAGGTTTGTGGAAGTTCTATGATTATGAGATACAAATTTACGAATAATCATCTCAACATCATAATTCATCTTCAATCTTCAAGAAAACACTCTAAGTTCCGTTCGTCCTACGTTCCAAAACGCATGATTCCAATGTGTAAAACGTAACAATCTAGGTAATATCCGATTACTGATCATAAATCGATTTGAAAATGCTTAGGAGTCCATATACTAAGATGGTTCAAAGGTTCATACGGTAAATAGTGCCGATACGTCAAAAGTATCCTTCTAACATGCGATGACCGATCATAAACGAAATAACTGGCTACCAAAATATGATCAGACATCCTTAAGAACATTACTAACATCGGTGAAGAATAACCTACCTCAAAGTAGTGAAGAACACGGAGGAAATCGAAGCAATCCAACACCGAAGGCTTGAACACCAATCTCCAACGATGTACGATCTTCAATCACGAGCTAGGATGTTGATATGGAGTGTTTAGGATGAAGGAAGTTATGTTCTAAGTGTAAAAATTCGGGTAATGGGAGAAGAAAGAACTGAAATCACGAATAGGATGCTGTCCTATTTATAAGAAATGGCTATTAGCGCGCGCTAGACCCTGCTCGTAGCGTGCGCTAACGGCTCACTGACTAAACTGTATTCAGCACTTAGCGTGCGCTACGCATATACCTGTAGCGTGTGCTAAGGCGTTGACTTGGATTTTCCCGAAAGCCGTCCAGGTTCATCCCGACACGATCCGACAGGGGTCCCCCGGCCAGATCTCACCTACCGCACGTCTCAATCAAATTGACCACACATAGCGTGCGCTAATAATCCTTTGTAGCGTGCGCTATTGAGTCTATGTTAGCGTACGCTACACACAGCCGATAGCGTGCGCTACATGCGCAGAATTACAATTTGTAAATCACATACATGAAATCATACGCTCGACAACATCGGATTATGAAATACGGAGAATAATACTCAGATCAAGTACAACGATTACAATATCACAAGTTCCAAATACAAGTCAGAAATCTCGGGTATTACATCCTTCCTCCCTAAAAAGAAGTTTCGTCCCGAAACTTAAGATGAAAACAACTCCGGATATCTAGTCTTCATACTGTCCTCCGTTTCCCAAGTGGCCTCTTCGACTCCATGTCGTGACCATTGTACTTTAACCAAGTGTATTGGTTTATTCCTCAATTGTTTGATCCGGGTCTCAAGTATCTTGATTGGTCTCTCTTCGAAGGTGCCATCATTAGCTATCTCGATCTCGTCGAAAGCAATGATGTGACTGGGGTCCGGTACATACTTCCGCAGTTGGGATACGTGAAACACATTGTGAATGTGACTCAGCGATGGCGGTAAGGCCAACCTGTATGCTAAATCTCCAACTCTCTCGAGGATCTCGAATGGTCCGATATATCTCGGACTAAGCTTGTCTCTCCTCCCAAAACGGAAAATCCCCCGTGTAGGAGACACCTTCAATAGTACATGGTCCCCAGCGTCGAACTCTAGAGGGCGACGACGTACATCTGCATAAGACTTCTGTCGACTCTGGGCAGTCAACAGTCTCTCTCGAATCAAAGCTATCTTCTCTTGAGTCTGAATAATCAATTCCGGTTCCGTCCCGATCGAATCCGAAGAATCATCCCAACATAGGGGTGATCGGCATCTTCTCCCGTACAAAGCTTCAAATGGTGCCATCTTAATTGAAGCATGCCAACTATTATTGTAGGTGAATTCAACTAATGGCAAATGAACTTCCCAATCAATTGACCAATCCAAAGCACAGGCTCTAAGCATGTCTTCTACAGTTTGAATAGTCCTTTCGGACTGACCATCCGTTTGGGGATGATAAGCTGTGCTAAAGTTGAGCTCAGTCCCCAAAGCCCTGTGAACTGCTTTCCAGAAGTGCGACACGAAGCGACCATCTCGATCCAAAATAATGGTCCTCGGCGTCCCATGTAATCTAACTATCTCCGCAATAAATACTCGTGCCAATCTCTCGGGTCCCCATGTATCTTTAATTCCCAGGAAATGAGCCAACTTGGTTAGTCGATCAACTACAACCCAAATCATGTTCATTCCCGTTCTAGTCATTGGCATACTAGTGATGAAATCCATCGAGATATCCTCCCACTTCCACTCAGGGATCGAAAGCGGTTTTAACATTCCGGCAGGTCATTGATGTTCAATCTTAACCTGCTGACAAGTCAAACACTTCGAAACGTACTCTGCTACGTCCTTCTTCATATTCCCCCACCAGAAGTTTTGCTTTAAATCCTTATACATCTTACTACTGCCTGGGTGAATAGAATAGGGCGCGCTATGAGCTTCTTTCAAAATTGTCCGTCTCAAATCATCATCCTCGGGAACGCAAAGTCGACTCTGAAATCTCAGAACTCCATCGTATTGTATCACGTATCCTGGGGCTTTTCCCTTCTTTACTTCATCACATAATCGAAGGGTCAGAGAATCGTTCAACTGCTTAGATTTGATCTCTTCGACTAGTGATGAAGTCAGTTCCATCACATACAGTTGCCCTTGGATTCCTGGTGCCCATACTTCAATCCCTTCGCGGATCAGTTCTCGTTGAATCTTTGGTTTGGGACGTAAGAGCTTCCAACACTCGAAGAGAAATAGGTTTTCAGCTCAATGCATCGGCTACTACGTTTGCTTTCCCCGGATGATAGAGAATCTCCAAGTCGTAATCCTTGATCAATTCCAGCCACCTTCTCTGCCTCATGTTTAATTCTTTCTGACTGAAAATGTACTTGAGGCTCTTATGATCGGTAAAGATCTGACAATGAGTGCCGTACAAATAATGTCTCCAAATTTTCAGTGCAAAGATTACAGCTGCTAACTCCAGATCATGAGTCGGGTAATTAACCTCATACGGTTTCAATTGCCGAGAAGCATAAGAAATCACTTTATCCTTCTGCATCAATACACATCCCAGACCCTGATTCGAAGCGTCGCTGTATACCATAAATCCATCAGTTCCATCTGGCAGAGCTAAAATAGGTGCTGTCGTCAGTCTCTTCTTAAGCTCATGAAAACCAGCCTGGCATTTCTCATCCCACTTAAACTTTTGAGTTTTCTGTAACAGCTGAGTGAGCGGACGAGAGATCTTGGAAAATCCCTCTACAAAGCGGCGATAATATCCTGCAAGTCCTAAGAAACTCCGGACTTCTTTCACATTATTAGGAGCTTCCCATTCCAAGATTGCTTCGACTTTCTTCGGGTCTACCTGAACTCCGTCGGCTGATATCACATGTCCAAGGAAGGTTACTTCCTTAAGCCAAAACTCGCATTTTGAAAGTTTTGCATACAGCTGTTCCTTCCTCAAGGTGCTCAAAACCACACGTAAATGTTCGGCATGCTCCTCTGCGTCCTTCGAATATATCAAGATGTCATCAATGAAGACGACCACAAATTTATCCAAGTATTCCAAGAATACCCGATTCATCAATTGCATGAATACTGCAGGAGCATTGGTAAGTCCAAACGGCATCACTACGAATTCATAATGCCCGTACCGGGATCTGAAAGCAGATTTTGGTATATCCGATTCCTTAATCCTCAACTGGTGGTATCCTGATCGCAAGTCAATCTTCGAGAATACTCTTGCCCCTTGAAGTTGATCAAACAAGTCGTCGATCCGAGGTATAGGATACTTATTCTTGATCGTCATCTTATTGAGCTCCCTGTAATCAATACACAGTCGGAGGGATCCGTCTTTCTTCCGGACAAAGAGAACGGGCGCTCCCTAAGGAGAAACGCTCGGTTGAATATAACCCTTCTGTAACAATTCCTCCAGTTGTTTCTTGAGTTCATACATCTCGGTTGGCGCCATGCGGTATGGTGCTCTGGAAATAGGAGCTGCTCCAGGCTCTAATTCGATAGTGAATTCCACTTCTCTCTGCGGAGGTAACCTGAGTAGTTCGTCAGAAATACATCGAGAACTCATTCACAAGCTGAAATAGGCAGAGCTCTACTCCTTCCTCTTTCCTC
The DNA here is from genome assembly GCA_033398695.1 of Orobanche coerulescens. NCBI lineage: Eukaryota > Viridiplantae > Streptophyta > Magnoliopsida > Lamiales > Orobanchaceae > Orobanche > Orobanche coerulescens. Next base: position 143,967,499 of record CM065809.1, on the reverse strand, counting down.
ATGGCATAGCACCAAAGTCCCCGACATCCTGTTTGATAATTTCACGGCTTTCATTGCTTTGATCAATTTTCCCGAGCTTCTGGTCTCCATCCTCGGAATAAGTGTTCGAGATCCGTCATCGGCAATGATGGAAATGACTCTCTCTCGGTAATTAGAATAGATCCATGCGGTTGAGCCAATCGTCTCCGAGAATTAAATCGTCACCGTAGATGTCAACCACAATAAGGTTTGACACCCAATCTCTCCCTCCTATAGTTCTCGGAAAATCTCTAGCCTCTAGGGTTCCCACGATTCTCTCTCCACTCGGCAAACCCACAACATATGGTTCACAATCAAATAAGCACGAGATTTTCAAACGATTTACGGTTCAATGATACAAAAGAATGTGTAGCTCCTAATCGAATAAAACACTAATCAAGTTACAAAAGGATCTCAATTATACGATGCAACAGCGGTGTTCGATCATCGATTTCCTCATTTAAATGCAGCGCGGAGGAACGGACCCAGCACTGGATGTCTCTCTCTTCCCAACGTTCTGCTGCTGAAATCCACTCTGCTGCGTCTGGTTCACACTCGTCTCCTTCAGAACTGGAGCTGGAGTGCGAGTACCAAAAGATCGGGCTGCATTCCCACAAAATGTTGCGCGATGTCCCTCCTGTCCACACTCGAAACAGGTCACAGCAGGGGCGAAACAATCACGTCGAACATGTCCCACTTTGCCACAGTTATAACACTTCTTCCCTGCGTCTGAAACAGTTGGTGCTGCCCGGAACTTCTTTCCGCCTCGAGAAGGATGCGGAGGTCTCCTGGATGAATGCAAAGAGGACTGACCCCTGCGAGGCCCGCTACTCTTATCCTCCGTGAAGTTGCCAGACACCTTGTTTCTTTGCTTCCATCGCTTTCTCTCGCTGCCTCCTTCATATCATAGGCCAACGCCTTGTCACGATCTGTCGCAAGGTGGTACATTCAAATCCGGACATATACTGCTGAATTTCCGGCTTCATTCGCATGTCAAAATGAAAAATCTTCTCCGCCTCGGTCCTGACCAAGTGGCGCACATAAGTCAGCTGGTGATTAAAAGTCTTAATCACGTCCGTCACAGATGCTTCTGAATTCTGTGGTGAGAAAAACTCTCGAACTCGGGCCTCTCTAACTGGGCAAGGACAATACTGCGCTTCCATCATCAATTTGAATTCCGTCCATTCAACATTGTGCTCCTCCGGTCGAATGGCCTCCCACCAGTCGAAAGCCTCCCCTGTCAGAAGATACTGGGCGACCGGAACCTTCCTATCGTTGGGACAGTTAATCCCTGCAAAAATCTTCTCTAATTCCTTCAGTCAGTGATCCTAAGAAAGCGTCTCAGTCGAACCATCAAACTTCGGAGGATGCAATTTGACCACCTCGGTAAGCCATTTATCTCCCCGATTATCCACGTTATGCTGCTGTCCCATCGCCGTCTGCATGCGATCCACAACTTGAGCAAACTGGTTTATCTGGGCAACCACCTGCTGAAGCACTCCCGGCACGTTAGGATCTGCATTATTATTTGCCGATCCCTGCTGTCCCCCGGAATGGGAATCCGTTCGACTAGCGGTTATCTATGGGGTAGATACCGACTCTTCTTGCCTCGCATTTCCACGTCCGCGTCCACGACCGCGTCCGCGTCCACGACCTCCTCTCAACTTACTGTAAACATAAATACTCAATATCCAGGACAAACTTTCTCAAAGTACATCCATCAATGTTTACAAGACATGAATTAAATAAAACTGGTAGTATTCGAGATTAGGAAACTTACAACCACGGTCCACACGACGATGCTGGCTCAGCAGTGATGTTACGAACGACCAACAATCAAATAACGTAAACAGACCCAACTAACCCGACTGCCAAGATATCCATGAATCTTAGCTCTGATACCATATTCTGTAACACCCCGAGATATTCGGAATAATTACAGCGCCGTAAACCCTTTAGATAAGGATTTACAAGGCTAATTTTAAAAGAAGTGTAAAAATAATTCAATCGAACAACTGAAGTTCAAATGCAGATTTAATTCAACCGATCAAATGAGTTAACTTATACAACTATATCGAAATGACCTTATTAAAACAGACGTACTCGAATACTAAACGAACCAAGAAGACAATTCACAATAACAATAACATCAAACACATCACTGAGCCATTCCATCGTCCTGTCGGTACTGTGGTTGCCTCCCCGCTCCTCGGCTACCTGAACATCAAAACAATGTCCACCCCCGAAGGGGTTAGCAAAACAATGCTAGTACAAGTATCATCATACAATAAATCATCAATGCATCATAAAACATGAAAAACGGACTTCCGCCACCGTAATCCAACGATGCGAATCCTCACGATTCCATCAAGACAATACAGGGTAATCCAGCGATCCAGCGCCCTTGGTATAGATCCCCATGATGATCCCGTCGGACCAACGCATGGTGGAAAACCCGTCCAACGATCCAGCGCCCTCAGCATAGATCCCCATGATGATCCCGTCGGACCAACGCATGGTGGACATTCGATCCAGCGCCCTCAGCATAGATCCTCATGATCCCCTCGGATCATTTATACCATAAATCAATCAACTATGCATACACATATGCATTTCAATATGTTCATCAATACGAACAAATAACAACGAATATCACGAGAATTTTCAGAAATACATCTCATATTCAACAATATGAATAAAACCACAAGCATGATCAAAGTTTCAATATAAATCGAACTCGACATATGATACTTGCCTCGAAAATGGCAAGAATGGAATACTTAAATGATTTCAACCCACTCGAAGGCCGCCTCCTTCGATCAACGTAAAAAGCTCGAACCTTAACAAAAGGAATGATATACAAATCATCTTAAGTCGAACGATGGCCTAACAATTCGGTCTACGGCCGAAAAGCTCAAAATAAATAATCTGCCTGGACTGCTTAGCGTGCGCTACGTACTCTACGTAACGTGCGCTAAGCCGGCCTGTTAGCGTACGCTATCGTGTAAGACTAGCGTGCGCTAGCCACGGACTGACAGTTTTAATCGGCTGATACATAACGTACGCTACGTACGTATTGTGCGTTAACTGAACCCCAATAGCGCACGTTAACTCACATATGTTAGCGTGCGCTAATCCTGCATGGCAGAATACTGCTAACGGAAAAACTGGGTTGAAAGGTGGTGAATTTCATGAACTCTACGGTGATAAAACAAGTCATCCTCAAGCATAACATGCTAATAAGGTTTGTGGAAGTTCTATGATTATGAGATACAAATTTACGGATAATCATCTCAACATCATAATTCATCTTCAATCTTCAAGAAAACACTCTAAGTTCCGTTCGTCCTACGTTCCAAAACGCATGATTCCAATGTGTAAAACGTAACAATCTAGGTAATATCCGATTACTGATCATAAATCGATTTGAAAACGCTTAGGAGTCCATATACTAAGATGGTTCAAAGGTTCATACGGTAAATAGTGCCGATACGTCAAAAGTATCCTTCTAACATGCGATGACCGATCATAAACGAAATAACTAGCTACCAAAATATGATCAGACGTCCTTAAGAACATTACTAACATTGGTGAAGAATCATCTACCTCAAAGTAGTGAAGAACACGGAGGAAATCGAAGCAATCCAACACCGAAGGCTTGAACACCAATCTCCAACGATGTACGATCTTCAATCACGAGCTAGGATGTTGATATGGAGTGTTTAGGATGAAGGAAGTTATGTTCTAAGTGTAAAAATTCAGGTAATGGGAGAAGAAAGAACTGAAATCACGAATAGGATGCTGTCCTATTTATAAGAAATGGCTATTAGCGCGCGCTAGACCCTGCTCGTAGCGTGCGCTAACGGCTCACTGACTAAACTGTATTCAGCACTTAGCGTGCGCTACGCATATACCTGTAGCGTGCGCTAAGGCGTTGACTTGGATTTTCCCGAAAGCCGTCCAGGTTTATCCCGACACGATCCGACAGGGGTCCCCCGGCCAGATCTCACCTACCGCACGTATCAATCAAATTGACCACACATAGCGTGCGCTAATAATCCTTTATAGCGTGCGCTATTGAGTCTATGTTAGCGTACGCTACACACAGCCGATAGCGTGCGCTACATGTGCAGAATTACAATTTGTAAATCACATACATGAAATCATACGCTCGACAACATCGGATTATGAAATACGGAGAATCATACTCAGATCAAGTACAACGATTACAATATCACAAGTTCCAAATACAAGTCAGAAATCTCGGGTATTACATCCTTCCTCCCTAAAAAGAAGTTTCGTCCCGAAACTTAAGATGAAAACAACTCCGGATATCTAGTCTTCATACTGTCCTCCGTTTCCCAAGTGGCCTCTTCGACTCCATGTCGTGACCATTGTACTTTAACCAAGTGTATTGGTTTATTCCTCAATTGTTTGATCCGGCTCTCAAGTATCTTGATTGGTCTCTCTTCGAAGGTGCCATCATTAGCTATCTCGATCTCGTCGAAAGCAATGATGTGATTGGGTTCCGGTACATACTTCCGCAGTTGGGATACGTGAAACACATTGTGAATGTGACTCAGCGATGGCGGTAAGGCCAACCTGTATGCTAAATCTCCAACTCTCTCGAGGATCTCGAATGGTCCGATATATCTCGGACTAAGCTTGTCTCTCCTCCCAAAACGGAAAATCCCCCGTGTAGGAGACACCTTCAATAGTACATGGTCCCCAGCGTCGAACTCTAGAGGGCGACGACGTACATCTGCATAAGACTTCTGTCGACTCTGGGCAGTCAACAGTCTCTCTCGAATCAAAGCTATCTTCTCTTGAGTCTGAATAATCAATTCCGGTTCCATCCCGATCGAATCCGAAGAATCATCCCAACATAGGGGTGATCGGCATCTTCTCCCGTACAAAGCTTCAAATGGTGCCATCTTAATTGAAGCATGCCAACTATTATTGTAGGTGAATTCAACTAATGGCAAGTGAACTTCCCAATCAATTGACCAATCCAAAGCACAGGCTTTAAGCATGTCTTCTACAGTTTGAATAGTCCTTTCGGACTGACCGTCCGTTTGGGGATGATAAGCTGTGCTAAAGTTGAGCTCAGTCCCCAAAGCCCTATGAACTGCTTTCCAGAAGTGCGACACGAAGCGACCATCTCGATCCAAAATAATGGTCCTCGGCGTCCCATGTAATCTGACTATCTCCGCAATAAATACTCGTGCCAATCTCTCGGGTCCCCATGTATCTTTAATTCCCAGGAAATGAGCCGACTTGGTTAGTCGATCAACTACAACCCAAATCATGTTCATTCCCGTTCTATTCCTTGGCATACTAGTGATGAAATCCATCGAGATATCCTCCCACTTCCACTCAGGGATCGAAAGCGGTTTTAACATTCCGGCAGGTCATTGATGTTCAATCTTAACCTGCTGACAAGTCAAACACTTCGAAACGTACTCTGCTACGTCCTTCTTCATATTCCCCCACCAGAAGTTTTGCTTTAAATCCTTATACATCTTACTACTGCCTGGGTGAATAGAATAGGGCGCGCTATGAGCTTCTTTCAAAATTGTCCGTCTCAAATCATCATCCTCAGGAACGCAAAGTCGACTCTGAAATCTCAGAACTCCATCGTCTTGTATCACGAATCCTGGGGCTTTTCCCTTCTTTACTTCATCACATAATCGTAGGGTCAGAATCGCTCAACCGCTTAGATTTGATCTCTTCGACTAGTGATGAAGTCGGTTCCATCACATACTGATTGCCCTTGGATTCTGGTGCCCATACTTCAATCCTTCGCGGATCGGTTCTCGTTGAATCTTTGGTTTGGGATGTAAGAGCTTCCAACACTCGAAGAGAAACAGGTTTTCACTCAATGCATCGGCTACTACGTTTGCTTTCCCGGATGATAGAGAATCTCCAAGTCGTAATCCTTGATCAATTCCACCACCTTCTCGCCTCATGTTTAATTCTTTTCTTGAAAATGTACTTGAGGCTCTTATGATCGGTAAAGATCTGACAATGAGTGCCGTACAAATAATGTCTCCAAATTTTCAGTGCAAAGATTACAGCTGCTAACTCCAGATCATCAGTCGGGTAATTAACCTCATACGGTTTCAATTGCCGAGAAGCATAAGAAATCACTTTATCCTTCTGCATCAATACACATCCCAGACCCTGATTCGAAGCGTCGCTGTATACCATAAATCCATCAGTTCCATCTGGCAGAGCTAAAATAGGTGCTGTCGTCAGTCTCTTCTTAAGCTCATGAAAACCAGCCTGGCATTTCTCATCCCACTTAAACTTTTGAGTTTTCTGTAACAGCTGAGTGAGCGGACGAGAGATCTTGGAAAATCCCTCTACAAAGCGGCGATAATATCCTGCAAGTCCTAAGAAACTCCGGACTTCTTTCACATTATTAGGAGCTTCCCATTCCAAGATTGCTTCGACTTTCTTAGGGTCTACCTGAACTCCGTCGGCTGATATCACATGTCCAAGGAAGGTTACTTCCTTAAGCCAGAACTCGCATTTTGAAAGTTTTGCATACAGCTGTTCCTTCCTCAAGGTGCTCAAAACCACACGCAAATGTTCGGCATGCTCCTCTGCGTCCTTCGAATATATCAAGATGTCATCAATGAAGACGACCACAAATTTATCCAAGTATTCCAAGAATACCCGATTCATCAATTGCATGAATACTGCAGGAGCATTGGTAAGTCCAAACGGCATCACTACGAATTCATAATGCCCGTACCGGGATCTGAAAGCAGATTTTGGTATATCCGATTCCTTAATCCTCAACTGGTGGTATCCTGATCGCAAGTCAATCTTCGAGAATACTCTTGCCCCTTGAAGTTGATCAAACAAGTCGTCGATCCGAGGTATAGGATACTTATTCTTGATCGTCATCTTATTGAGCTCCCTGTAATCAATACACAGTCGGAGGGATCCGTCTTTCTTCCGGACAAAGAGAACGGGCGCTCCCTAAGGAGAAACGCTCGGTTGAATATAACCCTTCTGTAACAATTCCTCCAGTTGTTTCTTGAGTTCATACATCTCGGTTGGCGCCATGCGGTATGGTGCTCTGGAAATAGGAGCTGCTCCAGGCTCTAATTCGATAGTGAATTCCACTTCTCTCTGCGGAGGTAACCCAGGTAGTTCGTCAGGAAATACATCTGAGAACTCATTCACAACTGAAATAGACGAGAGCTCTACTCCTTCCTCTTTCCTCATGGCATAGCACCAAAGTCCCTGACATCCCTGTTTCAGTAATTTCACGGCTTTCATTGCTTTGATCAATTTTCCCGAGCTTCCTGGTCTCCATCCTCAGAATAAGTGTTCAGATCCGTCATTAGCAATGATGGAAATGACTCTCTCTCGGTAATTCAGAATAGCTCCATAACGGTTGAGCCAATCGTCTCCGAGAATTAAATCGTCACCGTAGATGTCAACCACAATAAGGTTCGACAGCCAATCTCTCCCTCCTATAGTTACTGGAAAATCTCTAGCCTCTAGGGTTCCCACGATTCTCTCTCCACTCGGCAAACCCACAACATATGGTTCACAATCAAATAAGCACGAGATTTTCAAACGATTTACACAGTTCAATGATACAAAAGAATGTGTAGCTCCGGAATCGAATAAAACACTAACTGGTTGCAAAAGGATCTGAATTATACCTGATGCAACAGCAGTGTTCTGATCATCAGATTTCCTCATTTCGTACAGGTGCGGAGGAACGGACCCAGCACTGGATGTCTCTCTCTTCCCAACGTTCTGCTGCTGAAATCCACTCTGCTGCGTCTGGTTCACACTCGTCTCCTTCGGAACTGGAGCTGGAGTGCGAGTACCAAAAGATCGGGCTGCATTCCCACAAAATGTTGCGCGATGTCCCTCCTGTCCACACTCGAAACAGGTCACAACAGGCGTGAAGCAATCACGTCGAACATGTCCCACTTTGCCACAGTTATAACACTTCTTCCCTGCGTCTGAAACAGTTGGTGCTGCCCGGAACTTCTTTCCGCCTCGAGAAGGATGCGGAGGTCTCCTGGATGAATGCAAAGAGGACTGACCCCTGCGAGGCCCGCTACTCTTATCCTCCGTGAAGTTGCCAGACACCTTCTGTTTCTTTGCTTCCGTCGCTTTCTCTACTGCTGCCTCCTTCATATCATAGGCCAACGCCTTGTCCTGATACTGTCGCAAGGTGGTACATTCAAATCCGGACATATACTGTTGAATTTCCGGCTTCATTCGCATGTCAAAATGAAAAATCTTCTCCGCCTCGGTCCTGACCAAGTGGCGCACATAAGTTAGCTGGTGATTAAAAGTCTTAATCACGTCCGTCACGGTGCTTCGATTACGTGGTGAGAAAAACTCTCGAACTCGGGCCTCTCTAATCGGGCGAGGACAATCTGCGCTTCCATCATCAATTTGAATTCCGTCCATTCAACTTTGTGGTCCTCCGGTCGAATGTCCTCCCACCGTCGAAAGCCTCCTGTCGAAGATACTGGGCGACCGGAACCTTCCTATCGTTGGGACAGTTAATCCCTGCAAAAATCTTCTCTAATTCCTTCAGTCAGTGATCCTAAGAAAGCGTCTCAGTCGAACCATCAAATTTCGGAGGATGCAATTTGACCACCTCGGTAAGCCATTTATCTCCCCGATTATCCACGTTATGCTGCTGTCCCATCGCCGTCTGCATGCGATCCACAACTTGAGCAAACTGGTTTATCTGGGCAACCACCTGCTGAAGCACTCCCGGCACGTTAGGATCTGCATTATTATTTGCCGATCCCTGCTGTCCCCCGGAATGGGAATCCGTTCGACTAGCGGTTATCTATGGGGTAGATACCGACTCTTCTTGCCTCGCATTTCCACGTCCGCGTCCACGACCGCGTCCGCGTCCACGACCTCCTCTCAACTTACTATAAACATAAATACTCAATATCCAGGGCAAACTTTCTCAAAGTACATCCATCAATGTTTACAAGACATGAATTAAATAAAACTGGTAGTATTCGAGATTAGGAAACTTACAACCACGGTCCACACGACGATGCTGGCTCAGCAGTGATGTTACGAACGACCAACAATCAAATAACGTAAACAGACCCAACTAACCCATTGCCAAGATATCCATGAATCTTAGCTCTGATACCATATTCTGTAACACCCCGAGATATTCGGAATAATTACAGCGCCGTAAACCCTTTAGATAAGGATTTACAAGGCTAATTTTAAAAGAAGTGTAAAAATAATTCAATCGAACAACTGAAGTTCAAATGCAGATTTAATTCAACCGATCAAATGAGTTAACTTATACAACTATATCGAAATGACCTTATTAAAACAGACGTACTCGAATACTAAACGAACCAAGAAGACAATTCACAATAACAATAACATCAAGCACATCACTGAGCCATTCCATCGTCACAGCCGATCTGTGGTTGCCTCCCGCTCCTCGGCTACCGAACATCAAAACAATGTCCACCCCGAAGTTAGCAAAACAATGCTAATACAAGTATCATCATACAATAAATCATCAATGCATCATAAAACATGCAAAACGGACTTACGCCACGGAATCCAACGATGCGAATCCTCACGATTCCATCAACACAATCTGAGGTAATCCAGCGATCCAGCGCCCTTGGTATAGATCCCCATGATGATCCCGTCGGACCAACGCATGGTGGAAAACCCGTCCAACGATCCAGCGCCCTCAGCATAGATCCCCATGATGATCCCGTCGGACCAACGCATGGTGGACATTCGATCCAGCGCCCTCAGCATAGATCCTCATGATCCCCTCGGATCATTTATACCATAAATCAATCAACTATGCATACACATATGCATTTCAATATGTTCATCAATACGAACAAATAACAATGAATATCACGAGAATTTTCAGAAATACATCTCATATTCAACAATATGAATAAAACCACAAGCATGATCAAAGTTTCAATATAAATCGAACTCGACATATGATACTTGCCTCGAAAATGGCAAGAATGGAATACTTCAATGATTTCAACCCACTCGAAGGCCGCCTCCTTCGATCAACGTAACAAGCTCGAACCTTAACAAAAGGAATGATATACAAATCATCTTAAGTCGAACGATGGCCTAACAATTCGGTCTACGGCCGAAAAGCTCAAAATAAATAATCTGCCTGGACTGCTTAGCGTGCGCTACGTACTCTACGTAACGTGCGCTAAGCCGGCCTGTTAGCGTACGCTATCGTGTAAGACTAGCGTGCGCTAGCCACGGACTGACAGTTTTAATCGGCTGATACATAACGTACGCTATGTATGTATTGTGCGTTAACTGAACCCCGATAGCGCACGTTAACTCACATATGTTAGCGTGCGCTAATCCTGCATGGCAGAATACTGCTAACAGAAAAACTGGGTTGAAAGGTGGTGAATTTCATGAACTCTACGGTGATAAAACAAGTCATCCTCAAGCATAACATGCTAATAAGGTTTGTGGAAGTTCTATGATTATGAGATACAAATTTACGGATAATCATCTCAACATCATAATTCATCTTCAATCTTCAAGAAAACACTCTAAGTTCCGTTCGTCCTACGTTCCAAAACGCATGATTCCAATGTGTAAAACGTAACAATCTAGGTAATATCCGATTACTGATCATAAATCGATTTGAAAACGCTTAGGAGTCCATATACTAAGATGGTTCAAAGGTTCATACGGTAAATAGTGCCGATACGTCAAAAGTATCCTTCTAACATGCGATGAACGATCATAAACGAAATAACTGGCTACCAAAATATGATCAGACGTCCTTAAGAACATTACTAACATCGGTGAAGAATCACCTACCTCAAAGTAGTGAAGAACACGGAGGAAATCGAAGCAATCCAACACCGAAGGCTTGAACACCAATCTCCAACGATGTACGATCTTCAATCACGAGCTAGGATGTTGATATGGAGTGTTTAGGATGAAGGAAGTTATGTTCTAAGTGTAAAAATTTGGGTAATGGGAGAAGAAAGAACTGAAATCACGAATAGGATGCTGTCCTATTTATAAGAAATGGCTATTAGCGCGCGCTAGACCCTGCTCGTAGCGTGCGCTAACGGCTCACTGACTAAACTGTATTCAGCACTTAGCGTGCGCTACGCATATACCTGTAGCGTGCGCTAAGGCGTTGACTTGGATTTTCCCGAAAGCCGTCCAGGTTTATCCCGACACGATCCGACAGGGGTCCCCCGGCCAGATCTCACCTACCACACGTCTCAATCAAATTGACCACACATAGCGTGCGCTAATAATCCTTTGTAGCGTGCGCTATTGAGTCTATGTTAGCGTACGCTACACACAGCCGATAGCGTGCGCTACATGCGCAGAATTACAATTTGTAAATCACATACATGAAATCATACGCTCGACAACATCGGATTATGAAATACGGAGAATAATACTCAGATCAAGTACAACGATTACAATATCACAAGTTCCAAATACAAGTCAGAAATCTCGGGTATTACAGATTCTGGGGTTGGCCCTTGAGTTTCCCGCTGCTATGATCGGTCATATCACGATTGTAGTTTTGGGTATATTTTCTGGTACCTGGTCGGCCCTTCCGATCCGATCATCGGGTCGGCCCTGATGTTTCTGCCAGGTCTGGTCCTTAGCGGGCCTGAGTGAAAATCTGAGTCGTGCCCGGTTGGCTCTTCTTGTCGTTCTGCTCGTCCGGTTTGTCCGAAAGCCGGTTCTTTCCCCTTATGTTCCTCTCCCTCATGGCGGTTGAGCTAGCTGGGAGCACTTACGTGGATGCCTGGACGGATGGGCTATCAACAAATATTGTTCCAGATTTGTTTGGCAGTAAACTCGGGACCAATAACACTACCAAAAGATTGAAATAAAAAATATTGTATATCTATATTTTAATATTAGAAGCTACTGAAAATCAATTTTCATCATTAGGAGAAGAAAAGGGGGAGTAACATCTAGATAACCAAGGATACGATAACTACGACAAATATCAATGAAGATAGTTTTCCAAAGCTTGAATTTGTAATACCTAGAAATCACAGGGGAATGTCACACGTCGTCCTTCTCACAAGGATTTATCAGGCTGGGATCCAAAAGACAACTCAATGTTTGATTGATTGTGATCAATTTAAATAACAAAACAGACTGATGAGGTCGGAACTCAAAATACACAGACCGATAATGTTGTTGGAAAGTAAAACGCAACGGAAGCGAAGTTTGGGAAAGTTGATAATTGTGTTTTACGCATCTACGAGCATTAGATCTATTTAGGCATGCTAATTAATTAATTACTAAGACTAATAAGCAATTTAAATATTATTTATTATTTATTAATTAAATATGTTGATTATTAAAATATCCTAATCTAGATACAAGATCATAGGATATTACCTTTTGAAGAGTATTGGTTACTTCCGTCTTGATCGCCTTGTATTTCTACCTTTAGATCTTCTAGAGTATGATCCGCCTTGAACCGGACGTTTTGTGGGCAACGAGCTACCGGATCTTGTTTGGACAACCTTGGGATCGGTCGATTCACCTTTGTATGTGATCACTTTATTTTTCTTTGCTTTCTAGTATTTTATGAACACTCTTAGCAAATTAATTGTGTTATCTAAATTGTAGAATCAAAGACACAAGTCTAGATCTACAATTAAACACAAGAGGAAAAAATTGATCACACAACCTCACAAAAGCATGTACAAATCGGCCATCCACCCTTATGTCCTATTTAAGGCTCTTGGACTACTACTAGGGATCTAAAGGAGGATTATGGAAGGACTCCCAATAAATTCATCTTACCTTACTAGGACTCTTCCTAATATATAATGAATCTATTAATATCAACTTAGTCCACTAAAAAGTTGATATTGCACTTCCTACCAAAATCCCAAATTACAAAATTGGGCTCCTTATTAAATATATTATTTCCCGTGTTTAAGATATCGAATGTCCATTAATTAATTATAAGCTACTGACAGCTTTAATTAATTAATATCTTATCCAAGAGTAGTACCACTCGAACCTTATTATTATATCTGAATTAAATCCACCTGCAGGGTTTAATATAATAATCATTATCGAGCTCCTCAAGGGGACATCATCAACCCGCACGAGTCGGGACATGATTTCTAGTAATAATAATAATTGTCGTATAAACAATATTATTGCCCAAGATACGAGGCTTATTGAGTCGATCATTTTGACTCTCACCTATGGTAAATCAAAGCAATAATTATTATAAATACACAATTAAGTATTATATACTTAGAATTAAGAAATAATAATTATCTGAGATTTACGTTCTTCTTACAGTCTATAAAGAAGACACTATCTCACCTCGATCCAGTTCAACGTATGCAAATACGCTAATGTATGCTAATTGTCAAGACCAACTATTCTCAAGCATACACTACAACTTTTTATATAATTTGTCTAATAATTATATAGGTTGTGAACTATTATATTATTTTATAAGGCACCGATAATGTGATCTTCCGTGTGACACCAACACACCACATTATCTACAATATAAAATAATTAGACATTTCATTTGCATAACCATAACGTGAATAAATATGCAAAACATGTGATTAAATGTAATTAATATTCTCATAGATAGTAACAGGGAAATTAGGTAATACAAGCATAAAGTATGCTTTGCAGTATACAATCCTAACAATCTCCCACTTATACTCAAAGCATGCTTTTAAGTGTACTACTCTATTACATAGTCTCTCATTTCTCCCACTTATACTCAAAGCAATGCTGCCATACACCGTAATCTCATTCCTTCCACATGCCTTTCAAAAACTTTTGAAGGTAGACCTTTCGTGAAAGGGTCAGCAAGATTATCTTCCGATGCAAACCTGGCTGCAACTACGTCTCCTTCCTTTACGAAGTGTCGTATGATGTGGTACTTGCGGTTGATATGTTTACTTGCCTGATGGGCTCGTGGTTCCCTTGAATTTGCGACTGCACCAGTATTATCACAATAAAGTGTAATACCCTCTGGCAAATCGGGAATCACATCTAAGTTCTGCAGGAAGTACTTGAGCCACACTGCCTCCTTGACTGCCTGAGAGGCTGCCACGTACTCGGCTTCCATGGTAGAGTTCAAGATGCATTTCTTCTTCACACTCCTCCAACTAATGGCTCTACCTCCCAGGCTAAACACATAACCCGAAGTAGACTTTGACTTTTCTTTGTCGGATGAAAAATCCGAGTCAGTGTAACCCACCGGAAACAGGTTGTCTGATTGATATACAAGCATGTACTCCCTAGTACTTCTCAGGTACTTGAGTATGTGCTTGACAGCAATCCAGTGTCCTGGTCCTGGATTTGACTGATATCTAGCAGCCATGCCCACGGCATGACATATATCTGGTCTAGTGCAAATCATAGCATACATGAGACTTCCCACAGCAGATGCATAAGGGACCATCTTCATGTCATCTATCTCCTTTTGTGTCTTAGGATACATGTTCTTAGATAGTTGAATTCCATGCCAGTAAGGTAGAAAACCTTTCTTGGAATTCTCCATGCTAAACAGCTTCAGAACTATATCGATATAGGATGCCTGGGATAAGCACAACATCCTTTTCTTCTGATCACGAAAGATCCTGATTCCAAGGATGTGTCCTGCTTCTCCTATATCCTTCATATCGAACTGCTCAGATAGCCATACCCGTACGTCCGACAATTTCTTCACGTTGTTTCCAATTAGAAGGATATCGTCTACATACAGTACAAGAAACACCAACACGTTTCCATCGCATTTCTTATACACACAACTCTCACTCGGACATTGGACGAATCCATATGACTGGACAACTTCGTCAAAATGAGTGTTCCAAGATCTAGATGCTTGCTTAAGTCCATAAATGGATTTCTTAAGTTTGCATACCAAGTGCCCTTCTCCTCCAGCAATGAATCCCTCTGCTTGGCGCATATAGATTTCCTTGTCTAGACTCCCATTCAAGAATGCAGTCTTGACATCCATCTGCCAAATCTCCATCCAAATGCGCAGCTATAGCTAAAAGAATCCGGATTGACTTAAGCATGGCTACCGGTGAAAAGGTTTCATCATAATCGATACCCTCTTTCTGAGTGTAACCTTTTGCAACAAGCCTCGCTTTGAAGGTTTCAACCTTCTCGTCACGTCCTTTCTTTCGCTTGTAGACCCATTTACTCCCAATGGCTTGTACACCATCAGGTAGCTCTACTAGCTCCCACACTTGATTGGAATCTATAGATCCCATTTCTGATTCCATTGCTACTTGCCAGGAGTCAGCATCTTTATCTTGGATTGCCTCCTTATAGGTCCAGGGATCTGATTCATCTTTGCCTGGTATTGAGTCCGAAGACTTTCCCACACCTATGAATCGTTCGGGCTGACGAACAACCCTCCCACTACGACGAGGCAAATCCTGAGTTGGTGTAAAAGTATCAGAATCGATACATGGTGTAGTGTTAGTTGGCGCTTATATGATTGGTATAGACGGAGTCTCGCCTCTCATCTCTTCCAGAATTATCTCGCTCATGGGCTTGTGACTAATCATATAATCCTCTTCCAGAAATAGGGCATTGGTGCTAACAATGACCTTCTGATCCTGGGGACTATAGAACAAGCCACCCTTCGTTCCCTTAGGATATCCTACAAACACTCGTACTTCTATACGAGATGACAACTTATCAGCTTCCTTATTCAGCACATGTGCTGGGGTACCCCAAATCCGAACATGTCCTAGACTGGGCTTACGCCCACTCCACAGTTCTGTGGGTGTTTTTGGAACTGATTTCGAAGGCACCAGGTTTAGAATGTATGCCGCTGTTTCTAAGGCGTATCCCCGAAACTAAATAGGTAAATCTGAATAACTCATCATTGATCTAACCATTTCTAAAAGAGTCCTATTCCTTCTTTCACCCACACCATTTTGTTGTGGAGTTCTGCAGTGGTGAGACGAAATCCCCTCATTCGCCAAGAAATCCAAAAACTCTCCACTAAGGTATTCGCCACCACGATCAGATCGTAGTGACTTGATACTCTTCCCATGACGCTTCTCCGTTTCAGCCTTGAAGTCTCTGAACTTGTCAAAGGCTTCAGACTTACATCGCATCAAATAGATGTATCCATATCTCGAATAATCATCTATAAACGTGATGAAGTATTCGAAACCACCCCTAGCCTGGATATTCATTGGACCACATACATCCGTATGAACCAATTCTAACACATTCTGAGCACGGTTTCCCTTAGTTTTAAAAACCCTTTTGGTCATCTTACCTTCCAGACAGGATTCACAAATTAGAAATGACTCAACTTGGAGATCATCCAATGGGCCATCATCTACCAATCTTTGAATCCTTCCAAGGTTTACATGTCCTAACCGTAAATGCCACAGATATGTTTGGTTTATGCTTGAAGGTTCTTTTCTCTTTTTAGGTTTAGACAAAGAGTTAAGTGATTTATGCATAGGAGTTTGTGCAGTATTAACGACATATAGTCCATCATTAAAAGTACCTTTGCAAATATATTCACCGCTTCTTTTCTTAATAATGGCATCATCATCAAAAGAAACTGAATAACCATTGCTTTTTAATTTAGAAACTGAAATTAAATTCATTCTAAAATGCGGTACTAATAATACATTATTGAGAACTATAATTTATCATTAATCTTCAACTGCACGACTCCCACCGCATGACCATAAGCTTTGAAAAATCGCTTGATTGATGGTAATCTAAATCGCACTAAGCCGCTTGGTTACACGAAAACCATGCGAGTCAAAGCAAACATGATCAGTGGAGCCTGAATCAACTATCCACGAAGTGGAAGAACAAGCTGCCAAACATGTTTTGACTACTAGTGCACGAGACATACCTTTCTTAAGAGCAGGGCAGTCCGCTTTAAAATGTCCTTTCTGACCGCACTTGTAGCACTTTCCCTTTGGCTTTTTGTTCGCCTCGGGGTGAGGAGCCTTGATTTTCACCTTGAGGGTTGCCACTTGCTTCTGGCCAACTTGCTTCTTCTTCTTTCCTCATTTTGGTTTGGAAGAAGTAGCACCGGTTGCCGCAAGAATTTGATGATAACCTTGTTTGAAGAGACCTTCAGCAGACTGAAGCTCTGTCAGAAGTTCCGCCAAACTATATATACTACGGTTCATATTGTAGTTAAGGCGGAACTGCTCAAAGCTTCTAGGTAAGCTGCCTAAGATAATATCGACCCGTTTCCGCATCGATAGTAGCCCCCAGTATGCTCAGTTCGTTCAAATGAGACATTATTTTCAGAACATAATCCCTTACTGGGGTCCCTTCAGACATTTGGGTTGTCATCAATACCCTCATTGCATTTTGTCTAGCCGCCCGGTTCTGATGACCAAACATCTCGGTGAGACTTTTCATCATTTCCGCGGCCGAGCCCATCGTCTGATGCTGATGCTGCAATACATTTGTCAGTGATGCCAAAATGTAATAGCGAGCCATCTCATCAGACTTTTTCCATTTTCGGAATTCAGCCAACTCTTCGGGAGTGGCATCCTGTTCTGGTTCTAGAGGGCTCTCCTCGATTAAGACAAATTTATGCCCCTCAGCAGTCAAGACAATGTCAAGATTTCTTTTCCAATCGGCAAAGTTAGTGCCATCAAGTTTATTTTTTTTGAGAATAACAGCTAGTGGATTGAAAGACATCTGAGATAAAAATTAAAAACATCCATCACATAATGCATAGCAAAATATATCGAAAAACCTCAAAACACAATATATATGCTAGCAACCAATACCTCGAAAAATCCGCACATGCAAGCCACGATCGTGTGGACGTTTACACACACATTTTCCAAGTAGGGTTTTACGTCTTTAATTTTACTATCTAGTCAAATTACGTTATGACAAGTAAAATTAATAGTTGGTTCCTGTTGGCCATGTATTATTAACATAGACTCCGATGGGGAGCTTATTAATTAATACACCTAAGTGAACACCATAATTTAACATCCTTAAAATATTATCTTTTAAATAATAGTCCTAGAGATGGAGAGGTCCTATCATAAAAAGTAATATTTACCTTATGTTATCATTTTGAAATTTAAAACTAGTGAACCTATAATTAGCACATCCGATATGGAGGAAGACTCTAATGTCGCATGCTAATTACTTCACAATTTAAATTAATTATGGAGGCCAATATGATTTTATTTTTAAAATAAATCAATTTAATCACTTAGTTATTTTATCCTTAAGGTTTTTAATTTTCTCGTCCTAACATGCAAGGAAACATATCACGCATAATCCATACATGCCATACATCAAAACAATAAAAACCAAAAATAAAGCATGGATAATTAAATTATCCAATTATTATGGTCTTCTTCCTTGAGTTGAATCCGAGAAAATCTTCGACTCGATCTCTCCCATTGAATCAAGCATCTCGTCGCTCCTCCTCGACCGGGTCGTGGATTTCCAAAATTAAAATTTTATTTTTATGCAAAATTAATTACATAAAAAATTTAATCTTAAATCCCGACTCCCAATGACGCACCGAGCAGCGGCTAAACGAAGGACCAAAATCGATTTACGGCCCGAACCAAATAATGGCTCGGACCAAGCCGCATGCGTAGCGGCCGCTTCAGCTAAGCGGCAAATGTCTTTCAGCGGCGCTTGCTTTGCTTGTCCGCGGCCGCCCAATCAGCGATCCGGTTCTGCTCTATTTCTTCGTGGTCCCGTCTTTTCCGAATTCGATTACAATTTTATACAAAATAAAATACATCGAAATTACATCAAGATTACACGAAAAATAAAACCACCTAGAACTACCCGTGTATTTTCTCGCGGGAAAAACCATTACATGCCTCAAAAAATAGGCCAAACCAACAATTGCATAATTAATAAAAATAAATAAATAAATAAATACATCATTCATATAAACCATGATAATTGGATCATATCACCTGCAAGAACACATCTAGTAAATATTCCAACATCAAAATATATGAATATTTAAATTGCTATCAATTAATGACTAAAATTAATTAAAATAGCAAAAGCCTAAAAATCCGGCTCCGATATCAATTGTTGGAAAGTAAAACGCAGCGGAAGCGAAGTTTGGGAAATTTGATAATTGCGTTTTATGCATCTACGAGCATTAGATCTATTTAGGCATGCTAATTAATTAATTACTAAGACTAATAAGCAATTTAAATATTATTTATTATTCATTAATTAAATATGTTGATTATTAAAATATCCTAATCTAGATACAAGATCATAGGATATTACCTTTTGAAGAGTATTGGTTACTTACGTCTTGATCGCCTTGTATTTCTACCTTTAGATCTTCTAGAGTATGATCCGCCTTGAACCGGACGTTGTGTGGGCAACGAGCTACCGGATCTTGTTTGGACAACCTTGGGATCGGCCGATTCACCTTTGTATGTGATCACTTTATTTTTCTTTGCTTTCTAGTATTTTATGAACACTCTTAGCAAATTAATTGTGTTATCTAAATTGTAGAATCAAAGACACAAGTCTAGATCTACAATTAAACACAAGAATAAAAAATTGATCACACAACCTCACAAAAGCATGTACAAATCGGCCATCCACCCTTATGTCCTATTTATAGGCTCTTGGACTACTACTAGGGATCTAAAGGAGGATTATGGAAGGACTCCCAATAAATTCATCTTACCTTATTAGGACTCTTCCTAATATATAATGAATCTATTAATATCAACTTAGTCCACTAAAAAGTTGATATTGCACTTCCTACCAAAATCCCAAATTACGAAATTGGGCTCCTTATTAAATATATTGTTTCCCGTATTTAAGATATCGAATGTCCATTAATTAATTATAAGCTACTGACAGCTTTAATTAATTAATATCTTATCCAAGAGTAGTACCACTCGAACCTTATTATTACATCGGAATTAAATCCACCTGCAGGGTTTAATATAATAATCATTATCGATCTCCTCAAGGGGACATCATCAACCCGCACGAGTCGGGACATGATTTCTAGTAATAATAATAATTGTCGTATAAACAATAATATTGCCCAAGATACGAGGCTTATTGAGTCGATCATTTTGACTCTCACCCATGGTAAATCAAAGCAATAATTATTATAAATACACAATTAAATATTAATACTTAGAATTAAGAAATAATAATTATCCGAGATTTACGTTCTTCTTACAGTCAGTACAGAAGACACTATCTCACCTCGATCCAGTTCAACGTATGCAAATACGCTAATGTATGCTAATTGTCAAGACCAACTATTCTCAAGCATACACTACAACTTTTTATATAATTTGTCTAATAATTATATAGGTTGTGAACTATTATATTATTTTATAAGGCACCGATAATGTGATCTTCCGTGTCACACCAACACACCACATTATCTACAATATAAAATAATTAGATATTTCAATTGCATAACCATAACGTGAATAAATATGCAAAACATGTGATTAAATGTAATTAATATTCTCATAGGTAGTAACAGGGAAATTAGGTAATACAAGCATAAAGTATACTTTGCAGTATACAATCCTACCAAAGGTTACACGACAAAATCAAAATCGAATAAAGTCTCATTACAACGCACATGCCCGCGCACTGGTCAATATACAGTAGCCGAAATGGGATATCGCTCAACAATAATAGAATTCTAACTTCCGACTGATTAGTAGCATAGCTTGTCATCTTCCATGCGAAGCCCGTGACTTCTCTCTCGGGCTAAGTATGCCTGAAATATATGGAATGCATTTCCCCCATTAAGGGGTTAGCAATTCGAATTTACTAGTATAAGTATTCTAATCATACAAAATATACCACACAAGTATTAGCCATGGTCAAACAACGACAAGCTATAATAGAAGTTCCCGAGATGTTTTAATGATAAGAAAACAAACAAACTAAAGTCTTTGAAATAAATAATCAACTCGGGATTTCTAGAAAACATAAAGGTCATTAGAACCTCGAGTCTGAAGTTATAAGACCTTTTCAAAACGTTAGGGTCTCAGCCCCAAATCTTGTTTCACATCACAAAAGTTTTACAAAACAGAAAATCTTTTGAAAACCGATTGAGACTCGGCCCGACATTCATTTTTATAAAAATTCATTTCAAAAGCTTTAACCGTCAAAACATGCTTGTGACCCCATAATCTTTAGTCACGTGTCTACGTAGGTCCAACAACCCCCACAGATTGAGCTAAACAACACAATCACAAGATGCTCGTGACCCCGTGTTCTCCTTCCATGTGTCTCTGTAGGTTCAACAACCCGAACGGATGAGCTAAACTACAGAATCACAGCATGCTCGTGACCCCGTGATCTCCTTCCACGTATCCACAGGTTCAACAACCCGCACGGATTGATCTGAACAACACAATCACAACATCCGATCATTGACTCCGTTATCCCTTGTCACGAGTCACGTAGGCCTCGTTGACCCCGCATGGTTGGCCTATGATGTGTCCCGACCCCACGATTCCCTGCCATGTGTCATCGTAGGCCTTATCAGACCCGTACGATTGGACCTCACCACTTAGTAAGTTTCGATCCCATGGTCCTTTGCCATGTATCCTCGTAGGCCCCATCGGACCTGCACGAGTGAACTCGACATCGCAACACACAACATCCACAACCAAACACACAACAATGTACACGATCAACATCACAACAACAATCACAATCAATAAACAATCACCACACAGGATATCCATCAATCAACAACTCAACATGATACACATCCGAGGGTATCAACAACCAACACCACATATACCGTTTATAAAAACTCGGCACGATACACCTTCAGGTGTATAGACAAACCAACCTATCATATATCCATCAATCATAACTCGGCACAAGACACATAAACGAATATAACAAACCAAGCAAATCATCACAATCAACATCATTCTTCAACAAGGAATAATCAAACGCAACATCACACAACAAGCGTCAACAACGAACAACTCGCATAATGCACAATCAATAAAAATGAACGAACCATCATAACTCCATTACACAACTTCAACTCATATGATATAAATCATATAGACAAGAAACTTGCCTCGATAATCGACACCATAATACTCCAACGAACACAGCTTGTCCAAAAATCCCCAAAAACCTACAACCTCATCAAGTATACAACAAGAACGCAGTTCCTACAAGAATAACAACTATTAATGATGGAGAACACACCCAACACCCGAAGAAAACTCATTGAAATATTTAATCAACCATTAAATGTTTAAGATTTCTGAAGAACACTCAAATCATCGATCGGTTAAACAACCTCAAAATATGGATATACAATTCATAGAACGCGATCAATAACATCATATAAGACTAATCAATTCATCAAAATCGATTAAGAATTTTAAATCAAGAGTTTTTTTCCCAAAAAGTCAACCCTAAGAGATTTGACGAAAAATACCTTGATCCGATGAAGAACAATGGATTAGATGATGTTATAATCACGTAAGACCTTCCAAAACACCTTGGGATGGAGTAAAATCGGTCCAAGAATCCCAACCCTATCCATATCGCCTCAGTCGCCGTGAGAGAAGATATTAGAAATTAAAAATTACGGAAGAAGAACTGTTGTCCAGTATATATACTGGACAACTTAGCACACGCTAAGCATACATATAGCTTGCGCTAATGGGGCAGGATTTCAGCATGTTCTGCCTGACAGTATTGTTTGCGAGCGCTAATTAAGTTTCTTAGCGTGCGCTAATGGGCCCTATTTTCAGTAGCTTCTATCCTCGGCCTCCAGTATGTTCTGTCTCGTCCCTCAGTTAGCGCATGCTAATTACATCTCTTAGCGTGCGCTAATGCACTCTGAACAGGCAATAATTCTACTCCAAAACCTCGATGCAATGAAGAAACTTCTCGATGAAAACAACGATCACTCAACATGCATTGAAACGCCAACGTACAACATTAACGATCCAAAATGAAGACAAACACACGAAGAAGCGCGACACACAATCACATAAACATACGCACCACATAATCCACATTAAAGGGTAAACACAACTGCATGATATCAACAGATGTCAGTCAACGAGATAATAATTCCAATACTCGACAAAGAAAAAAATTATTTGGCATAACATGACAATCAATTCGCGAACATCTGAAATAAAAACCTCGGATATTACAAAATTATGGTCTTCCTCAAAAGTCTAAAACTAAATGTTGGAAAATAGTATGAAGAGAAAAGACTGGATGGGGAGGATTATTATAACCGGATATGACAGTAAAAATAGACAGGCAGAAAATACATCATTGAAGAGGAATAAACGACCAAGAATGCTGGTGATAGTGGCGTGATGTAATGCGACCGGGCAGGCAGGCTGAGAAGACGTAGCAGCTAAGGAGATTTTTGGCTAACGGGACGAGAAAGTGGTGTAACCGGTAGAGAAGAAAAAATCATCGGGTAGAGGAGCCGAACGGATGGCGAAGGAGATTGTATAGTGAAATAGATCCGCCTCTAGTTCGGTTAGGTTAGAATCAGTCGTGCCTTAAAGGAAGAGAAGACACGATTAGACTGATACCATATTATGATATTAACCTACCACGAGTATTTCTTTGATTACATTCCATTATATAGTTACAAGGAGAATCCTAAATCCTCACAAACGGAAAATAAAATACTCGGTTCACAAGTAACTATAACCTATAAAATCATATAGAAACTAGTAGGGTTGTGCATTCGGATCTATCCGATCCGATCCAATTTCGAATTGATCCGAAATTTCGAACCACCTTTTGCTTAAGTCGAAATCCGATCAGATTCAGATCAATCAAAATCCGGATCAGATTTTCCAGACTTGATCCGAAAATTTTAAAAACTAATAAAAATAATTAAAATCATAATCCGAAAATAATAAAAAAAATTTAGTTATTTTATATATTTCGGATCGATCGGATTAATCCGAAAATCCACGGATTTAATCCGGTCCGATATTTTTTTGGCGTTTTACCTGAAAATAACAAAAAAAAAATTTTATATATTTCGGATCGATCGGATTAATCCGATCCGATCCTAAATTTTTGGATCTGTAAAATCCTAATCCGAAATCCAATCGAAGACATCGGATCGGACTGGTTCATATTAGATTTTCAGATTTTCGATTCGGATTTTTGCATTCGGTTTTTCTACACACTCCTAGAAACTAGGATATAATTAAAAACAAATAATAAAAGAATTACAACATAAATGGTCATCTATAATTACATGATTAATAGTCATATATAACACTTTATATATATATATATACATATATATATATATATATATATTATATACACACACACACACAAAAGAAATAAAAATATATGAGTTTGAGCTACACCTCATGATTAATATGCAGACTACTCACCGATTAGACAAATCAATATTTTGCTAAAACACTATGAATAATAAATGATATGAACCGAATTGATTACATAGATCTGGAGAGCTTGAGTATAAAGCACAGTAAGGCCCATAAATCAAGACCCTACAAAGTCCAGGGATGAACCTCTCAACTCGGCTTAGGGAATGACATCTAGGCCGACCTAAAAGTCAGGTCCATACTCAGTTTGCCTTAGCTCAAATTCAAGCCATGACTTGGTTCAGGCAACCAACTTGCCGCCCCGACTCGGCTCAATGACAGAATAAGCCGAGATCAGTAAATCTACACTCGTAAATATATGAATGTCTTATCCTTGTAGCACAACACAGAACCTGGTGAAATCCAAGATAGAGACAAATAAAGATATCATTACTTAACAAGGACTCTTTTGCACAAGGAAACTACATACACAATTCTTATCAGAATTCTACTTCCCATATATATGAAGTCCAATACCAACACGGACTCGATGACTTTCTCTGCAAGTTAGGGTTGCAACATTCATGTCTATATAAACAGGTGTCCTTACACCTACACTGGTACACAGAATTCTTGACTTTCAATATAGTTAATTAATCTTATTCCTACCATATATTCACCATACTTACTCTCACGTCAGAGGGCCTTCGCCGGTGAAGTCGGCTCAGTTCACGTGTTTTCTTGTGTGTAGGTCCGATCAGGAAGTTCACTCGCCGGAATTATCCGAACCGTTTGGATAAGGGTTGATCCAATACATTTTTGGCAGCATCAGTTTGGTTTCATTGCCGGGAAACATCGAAGAACTTCTTTCGGATAACCACGCATCATGGCTGAAGCTCCCCTGAGACGGGAAAGAGACCAGGATTACCCTAGGGGACCAAAATCGGCCTCCATAGACGAATCGACAAGGCATGGCCTCCTCTGCGCAAAACACGGTCGATATTGCCAATAACACTGGGGAATTTCCTCCGCCACCTCACCACAGTGTAGGCATGACCTTGTGCAATCGGGGACTTCCTCCCCTAGCAACCATGAATACCTATGGCTGCCGAAGATAAGTAGAAACCTCAACAACCCAGCACCAGAATAACGATGATGGATCCCCACGACTGCCTCTAATAGATAGAAGGACCTTACTTCATCAGAATTTAATAACGCTACAACAGCTGGTTGAAACTCAAAGGGCTCTTCTGGAATATGACCGAGATCATTCCATGGCACATCCCCTTCAACCCTCCAAAACTAGGACGACGGGAGGAATCTATAAAGATAATAATAGGTCTCCACCGGTGGGTAATCGACGTGATGGACCCCCTTCGGTATATCCAACTCAAAATCATCCCAGTCAGCTTAGAGGACGGTTGGTCAAAAGAGGCCGACAGGAGGAAGATCTGAGGGATCGATTGAATCAACAAAGGGAGCAAGAGGCCGAGTCTCCCGAAGTCAGAATAATGGGGGAGAGATGACTAAGGGATGACCCACTGCGAACTCCTCCTAGGCATGCATCACCCCATCACGTTCCCCTCATCCGGCCCCCTTGGGGACCGGCAAGAAGCCGAATCATGGGAGTAAAATGAAATGATGAAAAAAGCAGAGGCAGAGAAAACAAAGGAGCTCCTATAGTAGTCCAGGACTGGAAGCCCACGCTTTAGGGGAATTGAAAGAGAGAATGGATAACATGGAAAGCAAGCAGGGACATAGTAGACTAAGAAACTGTAATACCCGTAATTTTTGTTCCCCGGAAATTTTCTATTTTTGGCGGAAGTCTATTTTGACGACTTGCTTGGGACCGTTTCTTCATCCTGAGAATGATTAATTCTACACTTTTTGTCATCCGAGTTCGTTTCGGTATCGTTCTGTTGAATTCCGTGTCCTTAATCGACTTTTTCACGTGGGAGTTCGACTTTGTTAGATCACCATTAATTTTTGGTAACTCCAAAAATTCTAAATCTTTGCAACATTATAGAGCATCGAGTTAGCTTTCCAATGGTTCAAACGGTGAGTCAATCGGAGTCCGGACGAGAGAGTTATGGTCGTTTTAGCTCACCCGCTCGTTATTGGCCGATCACTGCCGGCCGAACCCGGCCGTGTCGTCCGACACGGCCCGTGCCGTACTCGTCCGGAAATGCCGGAGTCTCTGCCTCAGGACCCGACCGTGTCGTCCGACACGGCCCGTGCCGAACCCTTCCGGATAAGCCAGAATCGTCTGCCCAGCACGCCCGACCGTGTCGTCTGGCACGGTCGAGTCATGCCGAGTCGCTGTCGGACGGGTCACTGTCGGAAGGCCCTCCGCGCCGCGACCGTGTCAAGCAGGACACGGTCGAGTCCCTGTCGGCCAGCTGTGCGACACGACCGTGCCGATCGGCACGGGCCGTGTCCGGCAGGACAGTCAACCCCTATAAAAGGCCCTGCAGACGTTTTTCTTGCCATTTTTCACCATCTTTTACTTCTCTTCCGCGGCTGGGGTTGTTCCTATCATGGAGATATGTTGTTGGTCAATACATCCATGAAGTCTTGGAGTTCATATCATCAATCATTCGTCCGATAACATCCTTTGATCGAGCGAATCAGGTCAGATTTTCTAGAAATCTAATTTTGGGGATTTTGGGTATTTTGTTCGATTTCGTCCGTTTAATCCGATTTAACTTAGGATTGTGAAGGATTGATGATTATTTAGATGTATTGTATCATTTCCCTTGTTATCCCATGGTTGGATCGTATCGATTCGTTGTTTTGATCGAGTTCTTGACCGACGCCTTGAAGGTGTCCGGTAAAATGTCATAGAGGGGTTTTCGGGCGTTCTACGATTATTCTTCCTCGTATGATCGATGATTTATTGAATTTATGTTGTTAGGGTCGAATTCTTGTGAAGAACTCGAGTCGAAACCCTTCCGTTCGTTGTCTTTTTCGTGGTTCAAGCTTCCCGGTCGAACCGTGTTCTTCGGGATCTTGATACGCGTTTATTAAGGCAAGTATACATTTATGATTATGCGTTCTCGACTTTGAAAGTATGAAATATTGACGGTATGATTATTTCTAGCCACTCCGGGACGGGCCTATGGTCCTCTGAGGGTTTCGTAGCCTCTGGTGCGATTCCATGGTTGATATGAACGAACCGTTTCTACGGCATTCATATGAAATAATGTTGGCATGTAACGAACGAACCGTTTTGACGGCATTCCTACATGTAACGGCGTATGATATGAACGAACCGTTTCTACGGCATTCACATACGTCTTGAGATTTTAGTCATTCCGGAATACTAGTCTTAAATTGATGAATTGACGGATATCGATGAATTGACGGATATCGATGAATTGACGGATATTGATGAATTGACGGATTACATTTACTTTATTGTCGAGAAGTATTATGTTTCATACTGTTATACTTGCACTAGCTATTCGACGGCTAACCCCTTTATGGGGGAAATACGTTTCATGTATTTCAGGTTCCAGGAGAGCGGACGAGGCATGCAGGTCGGCGTGAAGATGATGGGCAAGTGTGATCGTATCTTGTCTCGGTTATTTTCTTGGATTCCTCCATTCGGTGTTGTTGTCTTGGAATGGATTTTTAAATACTCAGTATTGTATTTGATTTCCTTGATGTTAGGCTGTGTTGCCGAGGTATTGATTTGTGAAGTGATGTATATGTTTTCGTTGGTTATGGTTTTGAATACCATTTGTATCGTCTTCCTTTCTTTTGTGTGTAGACCTTATCGGTCAAGTTTATAGTTCCGCGTATGTTTAGCCTTGTGGGTCCCACGGCGGGGCTCACGGCGCTGTAATATACCCTGAATAACTTGGGGGTGTTACAGAATATGGTATCAGAGCTTAGGTTTATGGATACCTAGGCTGTCGGTCTTTTGGGTCGATTGAGTCGGCATTTGCCCACAGTATCACTACTCTGCCATCATCACAGTGCGACCGGTACTTGTAAGTCCTCTCACTCTTCTCGTATTTTTCTTAATCGTTTCGTTTATATCTTGGTATTCTTGGGAATTGGTCACTTCGAGAATGTGCGATTCGGATTATACTTATGCACGTGTGTGCCTTTCAGAATGTTGGCTGAAAGTAGGAAGAATCGTGGCTGTGATCACGGACGTGAACCCTTCCTTGAGATTTTGTTAAATTGCTAATTGCTATATTGGTGTGTAACGGTATTATGTTGAGACTTTGTTTAGGAGTCGCATGCTAGTATCACGGGAGATCTTCGTCTTCACAGACCTGTAAGTATGTTGTTCGGATTATTCGAAAATTCTTGGTTATCTTGGTGATTTTGGATTTTCCGTTGAAATGTTTGTGCGAGTGATTGCAAGTTTCGAGGACGAAACTTATTTTTAAGGGGGGTAGAGTGTAATACCCCGATTTTTCGGATATATTTTTTTTTTCGTTTATATATTGGATATCGTGGATGGTTAATTATGCTCGAGGACGTTGTGAACGTATGACAATGTTATTGAATTGAGTATATGTATTGATTTTTCCGTATGCTCGTATTTGGCATGTCATGACTTTGGACAGGAATTGTTGAAATTGGCTAAGTATGGAATTAATACGTACGTAAGATTGGCATGGTTACGTACGTTAAGGCTAAGGTATTACGTACGTAACGAAGGCATCGGACAGAACCGAGTCCTGGTCGGCAGGTGGGACCCTGTTTCGGCAACTTTCGGCGGAGGATGTTGACGGGTGAGTCAACGTACGTGTTACGTACGTTATACAGGACGTGTTACGTACGTAACACAATCATTGTACTGTAGCAAGTCAACTGGTATATTACGTACGTTATATGGTATGGGTTACGTACGTAATGGACTGCACGGAATGAGACAGTGAGTTGGTTACGTACGTTATGGATATTGGATTACGTACGTTAAAGTTGTTACGTACGTTAAGAAAGGACACTTACGTACACAATGAGAGTGCAATTTATATATTGAAGTGTTGCCTTTCATTTCTCTCACGATCCTTTGAGATATTTCTCTCCAAAACTCGTCCCTCTTCACTTTTAAGAGTGTTTTAAACACTTTTAACATGATTGTGAGCTTGGAATTATGGAATTAGAGCTTGGTTATGGAACTATTGTTGATTCTTGAAGTGATTTCTTGTGTTATCCATATTCTATGAGGTTTATGTTGAAGGAAGATAATGATATGCTTTGAATATGTTGATTATGATTATGGAATCATAGAGATCTTGATGTTCTTGAGGCCATATGATGACTATGATGATTTAATGATTCTTGGAATGGAGTTCAATTGTTCTTTCTTCGTGGTTTGTCCATACAAGGTAATCCTCGTATCCCTTTGATAGTGGCTCTTTTTTTTCTTTTTGGATTACTACTTGGGAGGGAGTATGTTGGGAATCGTGTATTTTGATGTTCGTCTTATTTCAATGAAAATGCATAAATTGGACTGTACTTTTATCCGCGGCGTGAGTATTTTTGAAATGGATTTTTGGTATTTTGCCAACTGAAATTTTATTTTGTAAAACCGATTCCCTAAACTGAGTTTTTGGCATTTTAACCTTGATCGTTTTGACGGTACTTGGAAAAATTTTTTTTTTAGTATTTGAAAAATATTACCGTCATCGGTCTTTTTGGCATTTTTGGAATGACGTGGAAAATTGTGCTTAGCCTGGTAAATCCTTGTGAGAAGGGTTTACGGCGTGTAATATTCCCAGGAGGATCTGGGGTGTTACAATTATGGAATCATGTGATAATGTTATACGAGATTTGTTGGAATTGTAATAAGAGATTTCGGATGTTGATATGATCATTGAGATCTTCTTCATATGGTGATAAGGGTTTTGTTGCGATTCTTGAGATTGTATGAATGACATGATGAAGAAAATGGTAACATGGAGATATATACCTCGGAGATGTTGTTACAACGGGATTTCGGATATTTCATGTTCTTGAAGAACTCTTGAATTATACGAGGTGATGAAAATTTTTTTTAGAAGTGTTGATGTTTTGAAAATGAATATGGAATATTCATATCTAGAGCTAAATTATGTGTTGGAAATAATATTCGTATAGGAATACGAATGTGATTATGAGTTTGATGAGACTATTATTCATCTCTGAATTTGGAAGCCCATACGTATGGAGCAAATATTCTAATCGAATGATTGGATTGTTTGATAACCTGTTTAATATGATTATCTATTGTTTTGAACCAGTCGGATGATTCGAATTGATGACGGTCATAAGTAAATTTTAACGATGGATTTATGAGAAGGGAACCTTGTCAATTCGTATTTAAGAATTGAGTTTGGAACATTTAGACCCTTATTATTGGTCCGAATTGGTTGCTGATATGATCATCATATTTCGACTCGTATTGTGGACGGGATTTGTAAGTGTCGAGTTGGATTGTTCGATTGTGATTAGTCGAGATATGGTAAAACGATTGAGTTCGTGGTTTGGTGGTATTGATATTGGTCGTCATCGAACCGATTGATTATCAATCCTTCGTTTTACAGTAAGATATGATGTTTGATCATAGATTATGACTTTTGTGTTGCGGTTAAGGTTGAAGGGTTCGTAGATTAACTTGGTCGAGACTCGTAAGACGAAATCGACTGAATTGGTAACAGTTCGTTGTATTGATATCGAGGCGAGTTTTATACTTGTACTAATCAATGAGACTAATGTTATTGTGTAGGCGTACGAATGTGTGTATCATATCGGGACTTGGCCTCTTTAAGATTGTATTGATATCAGGGGATCATTGATACAACGCCCGTCGGAAAATTATGCCAAATGTTACTGTTGGTTGTAAATGGCCGGTTCAAGGCATTACGATACTTGTTGGTAAAGTTGCTGTCGATAACCGGTTCGCGGTATCGATGTACCGATTATTATTGTTCGCGATTAATGTCGTTCTGAGACATCGTTGAATCTTTGTCGTCGAATTGGAACTGTTGCTATGATGTTGCGTTAACTGATTGGGGACGTTTGATATATCCTTTTGTCATCTCCATTTCGGTGGTCGGTTTAAGACACCGGGACATCTATTCTATCGTATCATTGATTATCGATTGACCGTTCTAAGGTAATCGATATATTGAATTGGGATTATCAAAGATAATTCCCATCCGTTGTCAAAAATATTCTCATTCGTTGTATCATTGTTATCGATTGGCCATTCTATGGTAATCGAAGTATTGAATTGGGACTGTCGAGGATAGTTCCCATCCGTTGAATTATTATTGTCGTGTTGGCCAATTCAAGGCAGCACACTATTATTCTTGTAAACTCGGTAATTTTGTGATCGTTGAAGGTTGAGGATTTTCCCGAACTGTTGTGTTGTAATCGTTGCTCGTATAGGGAATTCTGATCCCAGGATGGTTGTTTTGAATATCGTTGGTCGTGTCGATCTTTCATTATTCGTGTGTCATCGTTCACTTGGTGAGTCGTATGATCCATATTGGATGTTTTATCCCTTGAGTTTCGTTGTCATGTTGTATCGTGGCATATCTGGAATCACGTCTGCGTGCCAATTGGTTATGTGTAGAATTTTTAGCCGGGCACATGATGGTCATGCGTGGATATTTCCGCATTGGACCGTGCACACGAGACGTAGTTCTTGAGGCTAATTAGGTACATTGTCACACGTATATTCTGGATTCCGTATACGGGGTGGACATGTGCACGGACACATTTCCGGATCGGGCGTACTGTGATGTCCCTCTTGAGCTTTATTGATTGATCGTTCGTAGTCCATGTTGTATTGGATATGTCCGACGATTTGCGACTGGTTGTTCATACGCCGAGGGGTATGTCCGATAGTCAGGTTTGCTTCTTTGAGATCTGTATTGTGATGATTTGACTTTGGGCCATTCGGCTTTCGTGCCATTGTGATGTATCGGTATTTCCGTTGGAGCCTTCGGGCATTGTGAATTCGTATCTTTTCGGCATTGGTTTGGTTTACCTTCGGGTAATGTATTGTTATGTTCTATATTGATGATTCGCCGTTTGGGCGTATGTTTGATTCTTGTGCATCTCGTTGAGTTTTCTGGCGAAATATTTCATCCCCTACTGTTTTAAGTTTCGGGACGAAACTTCTTTTAAGGAGGGTAGAATGTAATACCCGTAATTTTTGTTCCCCGGAAATTTTCTATTTTTGGCGGAAGTCTATTTTGACGACTTGCTTGGGACCGTTTCGTCATCCTGAGAATGATTAATTCTACACTTTTTGTCATCCGAGTTCGTTTCGGTATCGTTCTGTTGAATTCCGTGTCCTTAATCGACTTTTTCACGTGGGAGTTCGACTTTGTTAGATCACCATTAATTTTTGGTAACTCCAAAAATTCTAAATCTTTGCAACATTATAGAGCATCGAGTTAGCTTTCCAATGGTTCAAACGGTGAGTCAATCGGAGTCCGGACGAGAGAGTTATGGTCGTTTTAGCTCACCCGCTCGTTATTGGCCGATCACTGCCGGCCGAACCCGGCCGTGTCGTCCGACACGGCCCGTGCCGAACCCTTCCGGATAAGCCGAGTCTCGCCTCAGGACCCGACCGTGTCGTCCGACACGGCCCGTGCGAACCCTTCCGGATAAGCGAGAATCGTCGCCCGGCACGCGCCCGACCGTGTCGTGCAGCACGGCCGAGTCATGCCGAAGTCGCCGGACGGGTCATCGTCGGAAGGCCCTCTGCGCGCCGCGACCGTGTCAAGCAGGACACGGCCGAGTCCTGTCGGCCAGCTGTGCGACACGACCGTGCCGATCGGCGCACGGCCGTGTCCGGCAGACGATCAACCCTATAAAAGGCCGCAGACGTTTTTCTTGCCATTTTTCACCATCTTTTACTTCTCTTCCGCTGGGGTTGTTCCTATCATGGAGATATGTTGTTGGTCAATACATCCATGAAGTCTTGGAGTTCATATCATCAATCATTCGTCCGATAACATCCTTTGATCGAGCGAATCAGGTCAGATTTTCTAGAAATCTAATTTTGGGGATTTTGGGTATTTTGTTCGATTTCGTCCGTTTAATCCGATTTAACTTAGGATTGTAAAGGATTGATGATTATTTAGATGTATTGTATCATTTCCCTTGTTATCCCATGGTTGGATCGTATCGATTCGTTGTTTTGATCGAGTTCTTGACCGACGCCTTGAAGGTGTCCGGTAAAATGTCATAGAGGGGTTTTCGGGCGTTCTATGATTATTCTTCCTCGTATGATCGATGATTTATTGAATTTATGTTGTTAGGGTCGAATTCTTGTGAAGAACTCGAGTCGAAACCCTTCCGTTCGTTGTCTTTTTCGTGGTTCAAGCTTCCGGTCGACGAAGTGTTCTTCGGATCTTGAACGCGTTTATTAAGGCAAGTATACATTTATGATTGTACGTTCTCGACTTTGAAAGTATGAAATATTGATGGTATGATTATTTCTAGCCACTCCGGGACGGGCCTATGGTCCTCTGAGGGTTTCGTAGCCTCTGGTGCGATTCCATGGTTGATATGAACGAACCGTTTCTACGGCATTCATATGAAATAATGTTGGCATGTAACGAACGAACCGTTTTGACGGCATTCCTACATGTAACGGCGTATGATATGAACGAACCGTTTCTACGGCATTCACATACGTCTTGAGATTTTAGTCATTCCGGAATACTAGTCTTAAATTGATGAATTGACGGATATCGATGAATTGACGGATATCGATGAATTGACGGATATTGATGAATTGACGGATTACATTTACTTTATTGTCGAGAAGTATTATGTTTCATACTGTTATACTTGCACTAGCTATTCGACGGCTAACCCCTTTATGGGGGAAATACGTTTCATGTATTTCAGGTTCCAGGAGAGCGGACAGACGGAGTGCAGGTCGGCGTGAAGATGATGGGCAAGTGTGATATCGTATCTTGTCTCGGTTGTTTTCTTGGATTCCTCCATTCGGTGTTGTTGTCTTGGAATGGATTTTTAAATACTCGAGTATTGTATTTCGCTTTCCTTGATGTTCCTGTGTTGCCGAGGTATTGATTTGTGAAGTGATGTATATGTTTTCGTTGGTTATGGTTTTGAATACCATTTGTATCGTCTTCCTTTCTTTTGTGTGTAGACCTTATCGGTCAAGTTTATAGTTCCGCGTATGTTTAGCCTTGTGGGTCCCACGGCGGGGCTCACGGCGCTGTAATATACCCTGAATAACTTGGGGGTGTTACAGAAACGAGTACGATGCTATGAGCCCTTTTGCTCAGTGGATTATCGATTCACCTTTGAATCCTCATCTTAAGATCCCCAATATGGACAAATACTCGGGCACTTCTGACGCCAGGGACCACCTTCAATCCTTTGATGGCATGATGGCCTTGATCTCTAACCAAGACGACATCCTTTGTAAAGCTTTCGCCAGCACCTTGGCTGGAGCTTCCAGGTCCTGGTTCATAGATCTGGAGAAAAGGAGTATCAACTCATTCTTGAAATTGAAAAAACTACTCTTAGAATATTTCGATCAGCAGGAGCAAGAAAGAAATGATTGTCCGACTTAGCAAACACCGTCCAAGGGAAGAACAAGTCGACCATGTATTTCTACAATAGATTCAGAACCTTGACCGACTCCAAAGAAGAGTGACTCATGGATAGGTAGATCATTGTGTGCTTCACTAACGGACAGAGATCTGAAGCCCTTACCCATGAACTGTTCATAAGGGAGGCAGTGACAAAAGCAGACCTATACCACATGGCCTACGCCACAGGACTTGCTGAAGAAAAGAATAAGCAGAGGTTCGAGAAAGGAGATCGGGACCGAGATAGGGACGTAGAAAGCAAGCCAACTGATGGTGCCAATCTTTGAGGCTCCAACGACGGAGAATTTAAAGGCAAAAACAGAACCAGAGGTACAGAGAAGGCCAAGGTCTTCACCCCCCCCCCCCCCACAAAGCCGATCTTAGAGATACCTAACCTGGTGGATATTCCTCCGCCCAAGCCCATCAGAGACAACCCGAAGTACCCTAAAGACGCCAACAAATATTGTGCCTACCATAAGGATAATGGACACGAAATGGAGAATTGTTACTCCTTGAAAAATATGGTGCAAAAATGGATCGACAAAGAGAAGTTAGAGCGGTATGTCATGAAGAAAGATGGTAAGAGGTTAAGGGACAATATGCAAGATGAGGAGGAATGATACAGGCCGCCCAGGGCGAAACTGCACGTCATCAGAGAAGAAATCCCCTCAAATACCAAATTGAAAGATCAGGTCCATGAGCTAATTAAGGTGTATCACATCCCACCATGGATTCATAGGGGCGAAAAGGCAATAAGTTTTTCTCCAAATGAGTTGGCAGGAAACAGAGCCACGAGGGAACAACCCGTAGTGATCAAAAGGAGGATAGATAACTGCGAATCAGAAAGGCTCCCAATTGATTCAGGGTCTGCAAAAGATATCCCGTACTACAGAACCTTCAAAGAGATGGGGCTACCTGACAACATGCTATCTCCTTACAACAAAATACTAAAATGATTCACAAACCATAAAGCATAGGCGAAAGGGACTGTGGACCTAATACTTGAGGTCGGAGATTATCCCTTCTGAACCTCAGCCACTATAATGTTTATTGTAGTGGACTTAGCATCAGATTATCATGGCATTCTGGTCTCTCCGAGTCAAGGCAAACTCGGCATGGTTGTCTCCATACCTCACCAAAGGGCGAAGTTTCCCACACCAGTGGGAGTAGAATGTGTCCTAGGGACTCCCAGAAACTTCTTGGAACATGTCATGAGATCTAGAAAAATGAAGCATAAGATGGAGATCGACACCCCAGGAAAGAACATCACCATCACCAAATCTACCAAAGTTACAGGGCCGATCCCCTAAAGAGAAGTCCTCCGAGCAATGGTCGAGACACCCTTGGACTTGCATTATGTTACAAGACACTTGAGAAAGTATTACTAATAGAAGAATTTAAGCCGAGCTATTCGTTTACACCTTTGATGTAATGACTTTTTATCTATCAAAATCCTTTTCATCATTCTATCAAGTACTTAATTTGTATGTGCTTAGACATTACATAACAATGTCTGAACATTAAAATAAGTCTAGAGCATTAACGCCTGACTTAAACATTTAAACAATGCAACTCTTGAAAATTCATATGAAAGCCTAGTTCCTATAAATACTAAAGCATACATAACATGCTTGGTCACCAATATGCCGTGTTAAGATTAAGACATCTAACTCAGACAATCTGAGCCTAGTTATGACAACTAGTTCGCTCAAATTGAGTAAATGGCACTCAACACACTGAGTTAAGATTAAGACATCTAACTCAGACAATCTGAGCCTAGTTATGACAACTAGTTCGCTCAAAATGAGTACAGACACTCAACACACCGAGTTAAGATTAAGACATCTAACTCAGACAATCTGAGCCTAGTTATGACAACTAGTTCGCTCAAAATGAGTACATGACACTCAACACACCGAGTTAAGATTAAGACATCTAACTCTACAAACATAATGGGCCTAGTTCTGAAAACTAGTTTGCTCAAAATGGGTACATGACACTCAACACACCGAGTTAAGATTAAGACATCTAACTCCATAGACAAATTAAAGCCCAGTTCGGACAACTAGTTCACTCAAATCTAAAAAGTACAAGGCACTCGACACGCTGATCACAGATAAACAACCCCTAGCTCATCCATAAGTAAACCAAGACATACATCTTGGCTTTACCACTATGGAGGGCGCGATCGCCTCTTATGATGCATTGAAATAAGCCAACCTCGACAACTCAACCTGGCTTGAAACCAGTTCATGGTTGGTTAAGTATGAGACAAGCATCTCGAAAGACAAGATAGGAAACTTGAGCATAACTTGTGTAACAAATGAAGTACAGAAGCAAATATGGCAAGAACACCCGAACCGGGTTTAAAATCAGGCCAAGATTAGAAGAACATATGAAAGCATAAAGGCCCCGATAAAATGACCAAGGTCATATATCACAAATATCCAGATAAAAAAGGGAAAATACATTGTTCAAGCCAAACCGGCTTTACAACCCATCCAAATACAAAGACAAACTAAACTATCCCAGCCCGGCGCCATCCTCATCCTCATCCTCAGCTTGTGCTATTAAGTCGTCAAAGTTATTCTCTTGAAGAGTCGGAGGATCCCATGCTGGCTTCTCTTCTTGAGAATCCCTAACCCGTATGTTCTAAGAGCATTCTCAGAATACGGGATCATAGAATGAGCCGCCTTAGCTTCGGAACTGTAAGGATCTTGGACGAAGAGTCGGGCAAGCTTATCGACTTCAGGGTCAATGTAGAGGAGCCGAGACAAATTGGACCAGGCATTGCCATTAACAGAGCCCGCTTCGTCAGATAAGTCATTCTGATACTGCTTGCTCTTCTGGTATCGATCGACAGCGGCCTCCTCTTTGCTGGGTATGCTATCGTTAAGAAACTCCAGCCTTTCATCTGCAGCGTTCTTCTCCAATGCCAAGACCGCGGCCCTCTTCCTCTGTGCCTCGGCCTCAGCAATCTTCAGGGCGGACTCAGACTGAAGCAACACCTCCTTTAGCTTCCCCAAAACCTCAAGCGCAGACTTCCTGGCCACCTCGGCCTGTTCAACCTTCAGCTCGGCC
The DNA here is from genome assembly GCA_033398695.1 of Orobanche coerulescens. NCBI lineage: Eukaryota > Viridiplantae > Streptophyta > Magnoliopsida > Lamiales > Orobanchaceae > Orobanche > Orobanche coerulescens. The sequence goes on along the minus strand of CM065809.1, from coordinate 143,929,434 downwards.
TCGTTCAGCATGGTGTCACGAGAAGCCTTTTCCTTCTCCAGGGCTTCAACCTTGTCAACGAGTCTAGCAGTTGATTCTTGGGCCGACTTAGCGGCAGTCTCATTCTTGTGTGCCAGATCCATGACTTGCCTGAACACGGCATACTCATGCTGAACTATGGAGGCGAGATATAAAAAGAAAATAAACTCATGAAATTTGAAGTATGAAAGACCGAGATGGGATAATAGTACCTCACTAAGAATCAAGCCCTTCCTGTTGAATAGCTGAAGCGAGCTCGGCTTGTTGGCAACAAGTTGCTCGATATAAGACATGTTCATAGCACGCTTGATGACAGGCCCTCCGAGCTTGAGGGCGGTCCCGGAACGAACTGTCGAATCAAACATAGACATGATGGGCGCAACAACGAAAGAGTCGACGAGATTTTTAATCTCGTCATCAAAAATGGCGAAGGCCGAGGATGAACCATGTGGTGAGGGAATGGTTCTTTTCTGAGATGACTCTTCTCGACCTCGAACTCCATCATCTCTCGGCCTCTTCTGTCTCTGGCACCGCCCTGCCTCGGAATCCGGCCCCCGATCTCGGCCCAGTTCTTGAGAGTGCCCCTGGCCTTGATTCCGGGTATGAGCACGAGTAGGGCTAACTTCCCCAGTAGGCTCCCGCTCGACTTATGCTTCGGGCTCGGATGAAGCTCCGGCTTAAACGATGGGCGACTCCTTGGAAAGCGAAGACTCCCCCTTATCTTGCAGCTCTTTTTGCCGAGCCTCCATATCGGCATGCCTCTTCTCGACTCCCCACAATTGGGACAATCTTTTCTTCTTTCGAGCTGCCATGACGGGGTCGGTGTGCTCCTCATTGACCTTCTGGATGTCCTCCATTGAGAGATCTACATAAAAAATAAATGTTAGCCTAGGACGAAACGGGAGAAAAAATGAAAAGTGAGCAAGTATGAAGAAAAATAAATCCTACGATGTCCACGGCTTGTAAGCACTTGTCCCCCTCGGTCTTGAAAGTTGCACAATCCCTGCGAATCACAAAATTGGGATGAACAACCCAGTTATGAAACCGACTCCCTCTTCAAACCTCGACCAAAGGTCTAACCCCAGTTATGGGCCCCCTTATTAGCCCGGCCTGAGAATGGTACCGAAAATGCATCTCCAGCTCGGCCCAGTTAAGACTGGCAACAGATGAGAACTGCTCAAGCTTCGCAATCAAATCGGCACTCCAGTCCGGCTCATGAACACGCGGAGGCCGGTGCCGTGAATTTATGGGTGTCGTAAACTCTCAGCCATACCGACTCTCAACCTTGATCACGTGCCTATTCCAACTCATGACCTTATTGAAAGTATTTGAAATACGGGCCATAAGCTTGGGTTTGTTGTGGTCAGACTTGATGGTGATGGTTATCGTTTTAGAGTTGTAGTACGAGTTGAAAAAGTGATAGAAGGCAAACATACATGGCTCGAAGCCGAGACCATGACACAAAATAATAAAGGGAGTGAGGTACCTAACCGCATTGGCACCGAGATGGGCTGGGACAATTTCCCAATCTTCGAAAAATTGATTAATGAAAGGGTCCAAGGGCAGCCTTAGACCGAGGTGGAACTGTTTGAAATAAAATGGGACGAGGGCATCACTATAGTAGAAAGTTTTGGCTTCATGCTCATCAGCGAAAAGAGTGGCCAAACTATGGTAGAGCCTATACTCATTCCTATCCACCTCATATGTGGTATAAAGTTCCTCAATCATCTCGTCTCCCCCTCTGGGGTGCTTAGGTCGAGAGGAGCCTCCCAGGTTTATCTAGCCTTTGCCTCGGCTCCACCATGTGTCGACAACCTCGAAATCAAACTTCCCGACGGGCCTGTCAGAAGTACTCTCCCCATCCATACCTGTAGAAGAGGACAAGGGGTTAGACTCACCTTGAGAAGGCAACGAGGTGGCCTCCTCCCCCGTCTCAACTACTTGGGTCGAGGAGAAACCTCCACCAAGACGAATCCGAGCTTGGGATTTATCCTCGACATAATGCGAAAAGATGCAGTCTAGGACTTCATCCAAACTACTAAGGGTTAACATGTCGGTGTCATCGCCATCTACGGTCCTAGGCGCCAGAGGGATACTTGACATCCGTTCTGGGGTTTTTATTTAAGTACAACATTTCACCAATGGCCACTGAAGACAAAAGCTTCCACGATCCATCAGCTTTAACATAAATCCTAAAGTTCCTAGTGTAAAATCCATAAGTAGAATTCTTATCCAAATACCAATGCTTAGACATCTTGAGAGCACGGAGTTCAAACGGGGAAGCTTTGAAGAATCCTAAAACCTTAACAATGGCGGAAAATAAACGAGAAACAGAGCTTGAACAATACCTCAGGAAGCAAGGATAAACGGGTGAAAAGCAACGCCTGAGGAATTGGTCGGAGAGAATCGTCAGAAAAATGGATGGAAATGGCACGGTGTGAAGTGCCGTCGGGCTGTCGCAAGCCCTGTTCTCTATTCGGAATCCGCAAAATGAAGGAAATCGTTTTGATTTTATACGGAGGGCACGCAGGTGTCATAATTGCACCGCATGGGCGCGATTTTCCAAGAGAGTGTCTCTTCACCTCTCCACGCGCATGCCGTTCAATTATATGATGGGATACGAAGTAATTGGTATAACCGGACCATCGAAATTCGTAAAGACATATGAACAAACCGAAGCCGACTTTACACTAAGCGAAGTCGACTAATACTGGGGAACATGATGGACTTGAGTTCCTACTCGGCCTGGCGAGATAGAAACTCGGGGGCTACTGAACGATATGAACCGAATTGATTACATGGATCTAGAGAGCTTGAGTATAAAGCCCAGCAAGGCCCATAAATCAAGACCCTACAAAGCACATGGATGAACCTCTCAACTCGGCTTAGGGAATGACATCTAGGCCGACCTGAAAGTCAGTTCCATACTCAGTTTGCCTTAGCTCAAATTCAAGCCAAGACTTGGTTCAGGCAACCAACTTGCCGCGCCGACTCAGCTCAGTGACAGAATAAGCCGAGATCAGTAAATCTACACTTGTAAATATATGAAGGTCCTATCCTTGTAGCACCAACACATAACCTGGTGAAATCCAAGATAGAGACAAATAAAGATATCCTTACTTAACAAGGACTCTTTTCCACAAGGAAACTACATACACAATCCTTATCAGGATTCCACTTCCCATATATATGAAGTTTAATACCAACACGGACTCGATGACTTTCTCTGCAAGTTATGGTTGCAACATTCATGTCTATATAAGCAGGTGTTCTTACACCTACACTGGTACACATAATTCTTGACTCTCAAACTCTCAACATAGTCAATTAATCTTATTCCTACCATATATTCACCATACTTACTCTCACGCTGGAGGGCCTTCGCCGGTGAAGCCCCGACTCAGTTCACGTGTTTTTTTCTGTATTGGTCCGATCAGGAAGTTCACTCGCCGGAATTATCCAAACCATTTGGATAAGGGCTGATCCGATACGTATTTGGCAGCATCGAATATTGGTGCTACTTCTTTAACACTTTCTGCCATTTTTTTCCCTTGATTTTCTGAATAGATATTCGTATACATTAATAATTGAATTTCACTTTTAGTGGCGCAACACTTTTATTTTTTGTCCTCAAATGATATTTGTTCTGTACACTATATTTTTAAATATAATGTATGTTTGGATAATAAATTAACTTAAATTACGTATAAATTTAATATATATATATATAATATGTTTTATATATATCAAAAAACATTAAACTAACCTTCATATACATTTATACTATTTTAAGAGGCATATTATATAAAATAGTATATTATTTTAGACACCGATGAACAAACTATTATGTATGAAAGTGTTTGTAGGTATAGTGTATGCATGCACAAATATAAACGAAAAATAATTAATACTTCATCCGTCGCAATTACAACAACAACAACATTACCCCAATGCCTCAATGGCTCCCGCAAAAGGTGGGGTAAGGGGGGATCGGATGTACGCAGTCTTACCCCATGTCTTAACACAGAAAGACTGTTTTCTGGATGATCCAAAATGAAAATTGCATCGAGAATTGTTGGAATGACTAGTACTTCATGAGAAAAAGAAGTGCAGCCAGTTTAGTGAGTCATTTTGTTTTATTCCATTACAATCAAGAACCAAAGAATAAGGAGTCTTTGCCTTTATTGGAAATAATGGAAATATTTCATCCGTCGCAATTGAAGAACATATTTTAGTTAAATTATATATTGATTTTAATTATTTTAACGAATGTGCAACTCATTTTAAACTATTTATTCTCACTCATTTTTAATTTTGTTCAATCAACTAATTAATATAATTTATATAAAAAGAATTTCATTTTAAGAAATATTATATATGTATTAATTAGGTAGATACCATTCTATTGGGATAAGAATATGTTTTAATGATACTTCAAGTGGTACGGAGGAGTATATATTAAATAAAATATGTGTATTTTTCAATATTTTCTTAAAGTGTTAGCTTAAAGTGTTATTCATGTAGAGTATTACCAATAAAAGTGTTGGTAACCAACTGCCTTAAGACAGCGCTTTCGACCTTGATTTAGTTGGAGGTCGGGGGTTGGTCTGAGTATTTCTGCTTAGAATTGAATTTCGCGTGGCCGATGATCATAGTCTTTGGTAAGGGTTAGAAACTAGCCTCCAGAATCTGTTGGTGGAACAATTAAATATTGAGGGTTCAGCGGCGGTGTGGGAGGCCAGGATCTCGGTGGGAGCACTGCGGTTGGATTTGGGAGTCAGGCATGGAGCAATCGGCAGGGCGGCTCGCATGCGCGGTAGTTGAGGATATTTAAGAACTGAGCCAGGATACACATCTCGCGATTTAACTGGTAGCGATCTTGTGGGGTAGGTTGTTATCAGAGGGTAGTCAGTGTAAGGCTTGGGCATGGTATCAAAAAAAAAAAAAAAAAAGTGTTGGTATGTGTTACCTACCTATATTGTGTTACTTATGTAAGAATATTACCAATTAATTTTACCTATGTAAAAATATTTCAAAAGTGTTGCATCATATATAAGATTTTAAAAATATTACCATAATGCGTTATGCGCGTAAATTAGAAGTGTTAAATAAAATGTCATATAAGATAATACATTTATAGTGACCGTATATATTTGTTTTATAACTTCCTTAAATACATGAATCTTTATGTATGTAAATACATAATCTTGTAATTATACATTTTTTTCGGTCAATATTTGACAGAAAGTGTATTCTCACATGTTGTCGTGTAATGACCGGATGTGAAATATAAGTAGATTAAAATATGTTGGAAAATGAGTGGCGCAGATTAAAAAAATAAAAGATAATTATTATAATTGCAAATATGATTTTCTACATAGGCAATTTTTTAAATGAAGTATAAATATATAATTATCATAATTCTATATCCATCACTAAAATTCAATATATTTACTTGGCTCACTAGTTTGGTATAAATGATTTGGATTATGTTAAGATCCCCTTCCACATAATTCAAGTGCGTGGTGACAACTCGAAAAGACAAATGTTAAGGATTTGTCACAAATCATATTAATAACAGTGGTGACGATCATCAAAGGAGTACGTACGCGGCCCTACTTCTTTTTATTTTATTTTTTTGATTCGTCCTGCATTTTGACTTTATTGAGAAATACTCCCTCTGTCCCAGCCAAATGTTGACAGAAGATGTATATTTGGTGTATTTTAGGTAATGATTGGTATAAGTAATGATGATTAAATGTGTGGTGGAGATTAAAAAGTAAAAAGTGATTGTTTGATTTGATTGTAAAAAGTGATATATGTAAACTTACTAAAGAGACTACTTTTTGATAGAAATGTAAACTTTTGGGCGGGACGGAGAGAGAATTGATCGCTGGTCCAATTAGCTGTGTGTGTATGTTCTGCATCAATAAACAAGTTGCAGAAAGTCATGTTTGAATAGAAAAAGCCGTCACGTCAGAGGAACCCTATTTTCAGTGCCATTATTATTAGACCGTGCTTCATGTATGAGGTTGACATAATTACCTGTTATCCTATGAAGAGATTAAATTGTTTCAATAATTTCGATGGCAATGTCATAATTACGAATAGGAAGCATGGTAATGTAATATTTCATTTAAAAAATTATTTTTAGAAGAATAATATTTCATCAGATTCATCAATTAAATCAAACAATCGCATCGCATCGCAGTTACATTCATTAATATCCAATGTACATTCATTACCAATTTATTTTACATAATAATCTCCATCACACATACAATCATCATCAATTTTTACACAATTTATTCATCTATTATACACAATTATTCTCCTAAGATACACGATATTTACACCAAATGTTACATTTAGATCGAGATAGGGATAGTTTTTTATTTTTTTGTTCAATAGCGGATTCCGTGTTTACAACCTTGATTTTAGATCTCAAGTTCGCTCTCCATTAAACACATTTGAATATTTATAAATCTTTCTTCATCATCAATATATTTTACATATTAATCTTCACAACACACACTCATCATCAATATTTCCACAATTTATCCATCTATTACATCAAATTATTTTCCTAAAATACACTATATTTACATCAAATGTTATATTTAGACAGATAGGGAGAGTATGTTTTTTTTTTTGTTTAATAGCGGATTCAATGTTTACTCCCTTGATTTGAGATCTCCATTTCTCTCTCCATTAAACACATTTGAATTTTTGAAAATCTTTCTTCAATTAAGACTGAGCATACATACGTCATCTAATTTAATGGAAATTAAAACTAAAACATCGATAAATAAAATGCAGTATATCTATTTTTAGCTCCAAGAGTTTGACTTTTACACTGTTTATATATAAATTCTTAATTATACCTTTTCATACTATTATAAAAACAATTGTAGGAAATAAAGTTTACGATTATTCAAAATTTACAATAAATGGAAACATAGATATCTATTGAACAACACTACTGTTCTTACAAGTTGATAACAGAATAAATTGGAAACAAACAGAATAGAAAGTACAGAAAATATTGCTGTAAAATGCATAATAGTCAAGTCAAGAAACTCTTTCCGCAAGACAATTAAATTCCGTATAGTGCTGACAGGTCTCATATATTGTCCATAAAGATATGACTAACGTCTTTGAATCTGTAGCACACCAGAAGTTTAGAGCTCCGACGAACTTGAAATGCGAGACTTTTGTGTGCGTGAGGTTATGCTATAGGCTTGAATATGATTGTATATGTTGTGTATGAAAAGCAACACAGATGTTGTTATTCATACTAATCTCCATCAGGTAGTGAATTAAATCTCGGCATCAGTGATATGTTTGATGGTCTTTAATAAAAATGAAACTGCCCATTTAAGATATACTTAAGACATAAAATTAGTATCTTCTAACCACTGACTGTTTTATTTCAAAAGTCATAAACTAGAAGAGACACTTTAACGTTCACAAGAAGAGTTAACTACTAAATACTAAAAGCGAACCAGAAAAGAAGAAGAGAACTCTTTTGGACCAAAGACGCCACTGTCACTAAAAGAGTAACTCTTCTGCATACCATAACCGAAATACTTTTGGGTACAGTAGAACCCCTCTAAAAAGATCCTCCCTAAAGTGATAAACCTCCATAAATTGATAAAAACTTCGGTCCCAAGTCGGGACCAGTATTAAATTTTAGTAACCCCTCTATCATTATAATTAATATTTTTTCAAAATAATTTTAGTATAAAATATAGATTCCATTTTTAAACTGATAACCTCTCAAATACATATATTTCAAATACTCTAGAAATTTAAAAAATATTTCATGATACTAGTTTGTTTCAAGTTTCATTGTCTAGTAACTTCTACATCATCTATTATCTTCTCTGATTTTCACTTGGTTTTGTGATACCCGTCTTGTTGTAGTAAAAATATCCCAATTGATTGCAGCATTTGAATAGTGTTAGATACTTGAATTTTAAGTCCCTCATGACTATAATCATCGTCTCCATCCACCTCTGTTGCATTTTCATTTGCTTGATTTATAATTGTGTCAACAATATCTTATTCTGTTGGAGAGATCTCTTGCTCGGCTGGAAAATCAAGTAACTGATTAACATCCATAGGATTTTTATAATGCAAGCTCCGAATTAGGCCACTCGGTTCTTGCACAACATCCTGCACTTCATTATTTTCCTTGATGACCTCCTGTTCTATTGGGACTGTATGAATCTTGCAATAAAGGAAATAATTTGTTATGCTTCGGGGTTTGACATCCAACACCCATGATGTTGTTGGAATATATCATACTTTTTGATCTACTGCATGAGATGTAAATCTGAAAATAAAGAAAATAAGAGACAGATTCGTTAATAAAGCAAGCATTAAATATTATATATATATATATATATATATATATAATTATTCAAATGAAATGAATCCGAAGATGTGACTACGAGTTATTCATGATGAAGGGTGACGAGTCCATCACCAACATGCTCGACCGATTTTCGGTCATCACCAATGGTCTTGCTTCTTTCGGGAAACCACTATCAAGTAGTGAAAGAGTCAAGAAAATCATACGATCACTACCCAGCGAATGGGATGGCACCGTGACGGCGATCATGGAATTCAAAGATCTCAACACACTCGACTTTAGCGCCCTTGTATGGTCACTAATAAATTACGAGATAGTTCTTAAATCTCGAAATACCAAACCAAAACTGAAGGAAAAATCCATAGCTTTGAAAGAAAAGATGTCTCGAAAAGAAAAATTCCTTGTAGATGAAGACGATTGGCATATTATGCCAAGAATATAAATAAGTTTCAAAACTTATTAACCGGAGAAGGGAAGACATCAAAACGGGCGAATCAAAGAAATTCGACAATAACTGTCGAATATGTGGTAAACCAGGCCACTTTGCTAAAAATGTCGAGCCTCGACTTCCAAGAAGGAAGTTCTCACAGCCACATGGAGCAACGAAGAGGATGACGATGAATTTGTTCAAAATAACCTCGCACTTATGGCAAGGAGTTCATTCGACGATAGCGACGTCGAAAGCCAGGTTAGTACCTCATCTCACGACGAATTATTTGAAGCATTCGAACTTTTACATACCGATTTTCAAATTGCTTTACTTGATAATAAATCCCTAAAAGCGAAAAATAAAATATTGAAAATCGAAATTTCCAAAATAAATGAAAAAGGAAAATTTGTTGAAACCGATCATTCTCATTGTCTTGAAAATGAAAATAAATTAAAGGATGGTCTTTTGAAAGTTCAAAACGAACTTAAAAATTGAACGAATAAATTTTCTTGCGGAAATGACAAATTTGAACAAATGCTTTCCGTTCAAAAATTTTAACAGGGGTTAAGATTCAAACCGTGTAATAAAACCGGATCCTTAAATTTTAAAATACCCCGATGTGAGAAATGTTTAAAACTTGGGCATCATATTTCGATTTGCAAAAGACCAAGATGGACGATAAAAATTAAAAAAGTTTGGATTCCTAAAGGAACCACTATACCCAATATCGTCTATGTTTCAAAAGAAAAACCGAGAGTCGGTTGGATCCCCAAAAATCAAAATTAATATATTTCCATCAATTGGAATTTTGATAATTAATTTTTTTAACAATATTGGTATTTAACTCAGGGGAGTTATATTTTTAAATGGGGAGATATTTTTCAGGGGGAGTTTTTACCCGATTGTCATACTTTATCAATTTTTATATTACTATTATTGCACTTTTTGATTATGATAAAAATGGGGAGAGAGTGTGAGAAAGGGGGAGAATGTCGAAAAATAACGTACGTAAGAGGAGAATACGAGTCATGAAAGAATGACGAGAAAAAAAAATGAGAAGGAGTCGAAAAGGAGAAAAGAAAAGATGGAGGAGAAAACTAACGAAATGGACAAAGCCGAAAACTACGAGTCATGGAAGAATGACGAGAAAAAAATGAGAAGGATTTGAAAAGGAGAAAAGAAAAGATGGAGGAGAAAACTAACGAAACAGACAAGGCCGAAAACTTTGATCTGTATTATTTTATATTTTTGCAGGTATAAAATCCCATCGAAGGTTGTTGTTTTGTCATCATTAAAATAGGGAGATTGTTGGAATATTCTATCCCATATAATCATAAATTGGTTTTGATGATGAATTGACGATCAATCCAAAACAACAAAGGAAGCAATGGAAAGTCACCTAATCATACGGGAATGGAAAGTCACCTGATCAGATGGCTGATCAGACGAGTCAGTAAAGTCACCTGATCAGACAAGCAGTTAACGCACGCTAGTAAGCAAGACTAGCGCATGTTATATGGAGAGCTTAACGGACGTTATGCAATAGCCATAACGTACGTAATGAGAAAGTCACCTGATGACTCACCTGAAGTCACTTGATGGTTAGCGCATGCTACAGGTGACGGATAATGCACGCTAACGAAGAATATGACCGTTGTGAAGAAATTCAACATAGAGATCACGAAGAGTCAAACAATCTGGAAAGTGGAGTTTGAATAAAGGTAGCGCACACTACGAACAATACTTATCGCACTCTAAATTTGAAATATGTCCGTTGGAATGAAGACTTTTAGCAACTGACCATTGTAAGCGACGACCAAGTAGCGCAACCCTAATGGATGAAAGTTAGCGCATGCTAACGATGGTATCAGAAGCTACTGGACTGAAGATAAGAGCATGTAACGTATATAACCATGCAAAATAACATACGTAAGAGGGGAATAGCGCACGCTAAGAAGAAGTGTTAGCGCACGCTAAAGGAGATAGGCAATAACGGCTAGTTGAGCCTTTGAGCCTATAAATACCAAGTCATTTGGTATCATTACACACAACAACTACAAGCAAATCACATATTGATCGGATATCATTGTATACATTATTGTCATTGTAATTGCGCTTAATTGATAGTATTTGAGTATTCATACACTAAATCATACACGAGAAGAAAAGTACGGATTGTAGATTGATTCGGTGTTATTAAGATCGTTGATCCAGCCTTGTTAGAATCATATCTAAATCCGAGTGAGGTTTGTCTAGTACTCATAGAAACCTAGATAGGCTGCTTCCTTGTCCAATAGAAAAGAAAAATAATTTATCTTGGACCTACATAAAGATAAGAGTGTAACGGTTTATCTCGGACTGATAGAAGACGAGATTGTAACGGTATCCCTCGGACCGATAGAAGATGAGGCGTAGAGGTTGATCTTAAGCCTATAGAAAAAGATACGGAGAGAGGACGTAGGCACGTTTGGCCGAACCTCTATAAATCATGTGTTATTTATCTTTATTACGTTTCCGCAATGCAAAAGAGTTTGAGTAACTCTATCTTCCACCATTCCAAGTGGGTGCTAATTTTCCAACACTGATAATGTTGGGATTCGGTGCCCAAAACGAAGGTGCAGTGGAAGAAATATACGAATCTAATTCGATCCGAATCCCTAAAGAGGATCAACCAAGCTACGTATATACGAATATAAAAACGAAACAAAGGAATGTTCGAAATCACACCCTCGTAGTCCATTGATTAAATGTTGTACTCCACGTAAGCAATTCCCCAAGCTTTAAGTTATCTTCCCCATTAATCCCATTTGTCAAGTTTTTGGATGATCAAATGCCGAAAGCACCGCGTCTCTACTTGCCACGCACCGGAAAAATGACTGGAATGACTTCACCTCGTTGTCCTCTAAGAACACGGCTAGAACGAAGTGATAGGAGCTTGCTAATATAATCTATAACACTCTAAGTGTATAAATATATTTTCTCCCTATTTATCTCTCAATTTTTCTCTAAGAAAAATGTCAAGAAGGTGAATGAAGAAGATGATGAAGACAACTCACAAAGTCTCTCTCTCTCTCTCTCTCTCTCTCTCTCTCTCTCTCTCTCTCTCTCTTGGTTTGTGAATGAACCGTATGTCCTACAATGAGAGAAGGTGGAGAAGACCTTTAACATGTCTTCACAATCATTCACCTAACCCTTGTCCCCTCTTGAGAATACATCACAAGATGTAGTCTTCATCTCATGATATGCCTTTTGATTAAAAAAATCAAGAAGTCTTCCACCACATAGTGGAATACAAAGACCAATCAATAAGGTAGACAAATAGAGCGGCCACTAGAAGCTAACGGGAGAGTTTGGTTCGTTTCGGACTCCCCCGAGTCCTAATCCGATAAACTCCATTCCGTCTCGATGTATTTATATTAATCAATTAATCTAATTAATTAATTGTATCAATACAAAATAATATAACTAATTTCTTCAAGAAATAATTATATTCATGAATTAAATTAATCACCCAGTATTATATTTAATTCATTAGGCCATAAATTAATTTATCCAATAAATTAATTTAGACATCCAATTGTAGGTCACAAGTCGTCCAGGAACAAGTCTAGAGGGGGGGGTGAATAGACTTGTTGAAACTCTTGAACTCTTTTTCGCAAAGAGTGAGTTTCTTCAGCTGATGGTCAAACAAATGACTTGGAGTCATTTGTTCTTGGATATGTGCGGAAGTCAGCTGATGACGAATATAAATTAACTTAATGAAACACTTAACAATGTATGCAGCAGTTAAAGTATGATGCAGTAAAACAGTAAATAACACAGGCAATTATAGTGGTCTCAGAGGTGGAGTAATCCTCTACTAATCCACTTTTCTCCAAACCAGTTGGAGATGAATTCACTATAATTTTCAACCAGTGATAAATATTACAGTGATTCAAACCACACTACAACAGCTTCCAACCAGTGGAAATCCATGCCGTTGTACACACACTTGACTGCCTTGCACCTCTTGATCCTCGATCCTCGGATGCCTTTACAGTCTCTTACTTCAACCAGTGAAGTACCCCGTACTCAAGATTATAGACAAGAGTGTTTGTCTTCTCCAACTTAAGAGCTTCCTTAAGTATGAACTTTTAGATCTGCTCTTTTCACGATGCTATTTGATTGCTTGAGATTGCTTGATTGCTTTGATCGCTAGAATGTATGTTCGCATTAGTTGCTCGATTTCAAATCTCTGGATATATATAGGTCGGATCTCTGAGCTTTTCCTTGTAGCCGTTGCAAATCTTTTGAACAAATCCGTCCGTTGGAGGAGACTTCATTGTTTAATTTTTACGAGCGTTGCAATTTGGATTCCCATTATTTTATTTTATCTTCCGAGTTGTGAAGACTTACGCATGTGAGCGCGAATCTTTTGAATATAAAAGAATTAAAGTCTTCAAGGTGGGTCTGGATGATTTATTTAAATCATATCTCTTGCGGGAATCACTCCAAATTGTATCTTCACGTTGCATGTGAGCTTTCCGTAATATTTGACTTTTCAACGCATGCTGACGTGGACTTGGAGTACTAGGCTGCAGTCGAGTAGGCTGATATGCAGCTAACATCTCTGCAGATAGGTCCTCTCGGTACATTCCTTTGTTTGTGACTTATCTGGTCAGGTGACTTCCCTGAGGTACCTCGGCTGCAGTCTGGTCAAACTTCTCTGATAAATTTAGTTGACTAGAGCTACTCTGTCTAGAGTCGGCTGTTCTTCTCTGATGGACTAAGCTGTACTTAGTACTTAGCCGTTTTTCAGCCTAACTAATTTTTGGCCTACAGAAGATACTCATTTGGTTCTTCCTTACATTTTGCCAAGTTTTATACTTAACATATTTGGCCTATGGAAGATACTCATTTGGTTCTTCCTTACATTTTGCCAAGTTTTATACTTAACATATTTGGCCTATGGAAGATACTCATTTGGTTCTTCCTTACATTTTGCCAAGTTTTATACTTAACATATTTGGCCTATGGAAGATACTCATTTGGTTCTTCCTTACATTTTGCCAAGTAATAAACATTTGATTTAATATTAATGACATCATCAAAATCTAACAAGTATTCCTAACAAATTCCCCCTATTTTGATGATGGCAAAACTTTAAGTAAGAAATCAAATGACCAAGTCTGCACTTAAGTGCGAGACACAAACTAAAATCAGTCTAATATTGAGACAACTGGAAATTGTCATTCAACAGACTATTATAAAATTTTCTGACTTATTATTGAAGTTTTTCAAGAATGTTCTAAGTACAGAAAATAAAATTACAAGTAAGAGAAATAACTAAAAGTCATCTGCCTCTTCTTCTGCCTCTTCGAATAGGCTGCTTGGCGAGCTTGAATGGTTTGGCTCAATAGGTCTTATCTTGGTGGAGCAAGACCATATTTTCTTTTCACAACAAGTCTGCGAAGTCTTGTTCTTCTTTGGGATCTGAATCATTCTCAAGACACAATAGCTTGATTTCCCTTTGAAGTGCTAACTCATCAAGTTCACCGTCCATACGGATTGGTGCTTCCTCTGCTCTGAATGGAGGGATCATGGGATAAGCATTTTGTTCTTTAGCGTGCTTCTTCAGAACAGCCCAAAGCTTCGGATGGATTTCTTCCATGAAGTTTATGAAAATTTCCTATGGGGAGAGTTTGTCATCATGAAGTAGTTCCCAGATGTAATAGTCTCTGATGAACCTCTTCCTAGCGACTCCCACATCTCAAGAGCTTCAAATGGAGCGAAATCCTCAACAAACCATAGCTCCTTCCCTTCCCATTCTAGAGTAGGTTCAAAGCCGCCTCTAGCCCTTCTTCTTTTCCTTCAGGTGGTCGGCTGGTCATCTCGATCTCTGACTTCCTTTCTCTTTAGACGGAGGGTCCTTCAATGCGAGGACATCCTGCTTCTTCTTGCTTCGATTTCTCTTTCTTCCCTAAATTCTCTCTTCCCCCTTTTTGCCATCAACCGGGGTAGTTAGCTGCTGTTCCATCCTGCTCATCCATCGGACATGCCAAATGGCATTACGTTGTTGGTAGGGGAGGAGGTGAGGATCTCTCTGTAGAAGGGTGTCTATCTTGGCATTTATTGGTGAAGGTCGGGAGTGACTGAGTTGATAGCGACTCTCCATAGTGTCTCTGACGATTTGCTTGATCAGCTCAGTCATGGTAGGGGATAACTGAGCTGATGGAGAGTGCTCTCCTGATCCTTCTGCAAGGGAACCACTAGACTGCAGGCTCCTATCTGTAGCTGGTAGGTCAGATTGGGTTTTCTCAGGGTCACGACACGGAGTCTTGACCGACTCTGCATCTAGGTGGTGTACACAGCGAGTACCACAATCCTATCTGCAGCTTCGTGAGTAGGCTCTGGCTCCGGCTCTTGTTCTGGCTCCTTGTCTCCTTCTCTCTCTTCCTCTTTCCCTTCTTCTTCTTTATCTTTTTCTTTTTCTTCTTCTTCATCTTTTTCTTTTTCATTTTCTTTTTCTGCTTCTGCTTCTCCTCCATCATCATTATCATCATCATCATCATTATCATCATTCTGATCATCATCCTTATCTTTCTTTTCTCCTTCATCATCCTCATCCTCCTTTTCTTCTTCATCTTTTTCTTGATCGACTTCTTCTCCTTCTTCTTCATCTCCTTCATCAGCCACTTCTTCTGTCTTCTCAATCTCCTCTGGCTGTTTTTCAACTGGTATATTTTCTTCTGATTTTCTCTCTTCTTCATCCTCTTCAGCCACCAAATAAATAATTTCATTATTTCCATCTACTTCTTCAATCCTTATCTCCTTTTCAACTTCCTCCTCCTCCTCTTCTCCAAAAACGCCATCAAAAATGCTGAGCATGATAGAATGGATAAAGTGGTCCATGTTTGTTTTAAAATGTGACATGAACCATTTATCCTGGAGGATTAAAGCCAAATCTGATTCTTTGCAAAATTTAATCAGAACTTCCTCATTGGCTTGGGGATATTCCCAACCACTAGTTGCAATAAAGGTTTGAAGATTTGTAAAAGGCATGGTTTTGAAAGATTTCCACTCTTTAAAAATATGTACAAAAGAGTGTTTTTCTGCTTGTGGTTTAACAAGCTGGAGTTGTTCAATAGAAAGATTGAAGGTATTATTTTCTAACAGATTAAAAGTATAGTCAGCTTCAGGAACAGAGATTATTAGACCTGCTTCCTCTTCTTCGGATATGTAGACTGGGGCGGTGAGAAGAGGTACAATCCGAGTTTCAGTGGTGTCTGGTGCAGGCAGGTCTTCAGGATGAACTGGTGATCGAACTGAGGGGCTGGTATGGTGCTCAGACTGCTCTCCCTCGCTGAACTGCAGCTTCCTTGGCCTCTTAGGAGAGGGTTCCGGTGATGACTGCAGGTTAGAGGGTCCTTCTAGGGCTGGTCCTCGTCTCTTGAATCTGATTGCAATTGGTGTATCGTCAGACTCGTTCCCGGACTCGACTGCAGTTCCGATCTCAGCTGCAGGTCTGTCTGATTCCTCTGATAAATCGTATCTTGGATATGACCTTGAGTCCGGCAGATCCTTAAACAACTGGACTGCTTTCCCAGTGCCTCCGACTTTCTTCTTGTCATGGTCCATATGACCTAGCCTCTTATTTGGGTGGAAGGGGTCAGTGTTTCCCTTAGCCACTCCGGTTTTCTCCAAAAACCAACTAAGATGCGTTCCGAACGCCAACTTAGTTTTGAACTTCTTCTCATCATCAAGCCACTCGACCTTGTTCACCTCGCGCACGAGTTGCCTGAAAATATAGTCCGCCCAATCGACTTCCTCTTCCTGAATCAACGCACCCAACACCATGAATTTCGACGATGACAGTTGGTCATAGCTGCCCGCCATCCCCATGACTATCTTGTTGGTGATGTCCAACGCAACACGGTAAATCCTTTTCAATTCATTCCTCTTGGCTGTAAACTTCAATTTCTCTGGGATATTTTCGACTTTAATCGTTTTCCAGGTTTCGGCGGCTGATTGTTTGAGAGCTTCGACCGCCAAACCACGATGCTTCATCCCGAATACAGAACGAATCTTCTCTCGATCTATGCTGACAGGTACTCCGCCGACTGTGTTGTTAATCCCGTGTTGAATCAGATAAGCATTGCGATAGAACTCAACAACATCTTCTTTGAACAGATGTTGCGGGTTGATGTCGAGAAATGGGTAGATCCCATTCAGCTTCATTGCCCGAATCAAATTGAGCATGTCGAAGTCTTCCAAATTTGCTTCGAGTAAACCTTCAAAGTCGACAACCATGGAGAAGATGACCTGGTCCTTCACCGCCTTCAAATTCACTCCTTCGAAAGATGCCATTTCTGCAAATAGAGGATTTTTAGTGTATATTTTTGCTCTGTAAATTTCTAGGGTTTCTGTAAGCGTAAAGAGTAAAGTGAAAGGTCTTCTTTCCTTATAAAGAAGATGAAAAGACGTTTGTATTAGTTTATTATATATTTGAACGGTGGTACGCCTTTTGATATTCTTTTGAATTTCAAATTTGAGTCGGTGGCCCAATTTAAAATTTGACGGTTGATTCTGATTGGCCACCGTAGAGGTTGATTTAATGGGCGTTTGACGCGTGTATTAAAATTGCCACTTGGCTTATAAAAATGTATTTTTAAATGCCATTCGTTAGCCAAAATTAATTTTATAAATGTGGCAGATAATAATAAAAAATTTAGAGGTCAGTTTAGAGAACTTAGTGATGCGATTTTGTTATTTGTTGACCACTCTGCCGAGTTAGTTGACTTCGCTTTGGTATTACGAGCGGCTAAGATGCTTCGTCTGACCTTTGTCTTCTCGCCTGCATCAGGTTAGGCTGAATCTGAGGGTCCGTCCTTCCTTTAACTTGCTTCAGAACTAGATTCCCAATCTAGTAATCCAAGGTCTCTGCTCAGCTCTAGGAATCTTTCTTCTGGCAAGGGTTTAGTGAAGATGTCAGCTATTTGGTAGTCTGTGCTGACTCTTTCAACTCTAACCCTTTTGTTAAGCACATGGTCTCTAATGAAATGATGCTTAACGTCAATGTGCTTCGTCCTTGAATGCAAAACCGGATTGTTGGTTATTGCAATAGCACTATTGTTGTCACACCAAATAGGAACTTCGTTGGCAATTATATTATAGTCCCTTAACTGTTGTCGGATCCATAGAATGCATGCACTGTGACTACGTGCAGCTAGGTATTCTGACTCTGTAATGGAGATAGAGTTAGAAACCTGCTTCTTGCTAAACCAGGATATCAGTCTGGTTCCTAGGAATTGACACGCTCCACTAGTGCTCTTCCTGTTGATTTTGAATCCGGCGAAATCCGCATCTGAGTATCCTGATAGCTCGAAGTTGTCATCCTTGGGGTACCATAGTCCAACATTAATTGTAGACTTTAGGTACTTAATTATTCTCTTGGCTGCATCTAGGTGTGATTGCTTCGGCTTGGACTGGAATCTTGCACAAACTCCAACTGCATATGATATGTCGGCACCTTGCGGTGAGGTACGAAGAGATCCGATGAGTCCTCTGTTGTGGGTTGAGTCCACCGATATGCTGCCTCGTCTCGCATCCGGTGAGTACTTGTGCTCATTGGAATTCTTGCGGGTTTGGTGATTCCATTCCATATCTCTTGATAAGATCTCTGGTATACTTTGCTTGGTTGATGAAAATTCCTTTTTCCATCTCGCAACTTGTAATCCGAGAAAGAAGTTAAGCTTTCCCATCATACTCATCTCAAATTCTCCTTGCATGAGGTTGGAGAATTTCTCGCATAGTTCTGGATTGGTTGACCTGAATATGATATCATCCACATAAATCTGGACTATTAATATGTGGCCTTCGTGCTCCACTCTGAATAGGGTCTTGTCCACTTTCCCTTTGCAAAATCCATTTTTCTCAAGAAACACAGACAGTGTTTCATACCACGCTCTTGGTGCTTGCTTGAGTCCATCTGAGCCTTCAATGACTTATAGACTTTGTCTCCTTTGACAAAACCTGGGGGTTGCTCTACATAGACTTCTTCTTCTAGGATTCCGTTCATAAAAGCACTTTTTACATCCATCTGGTAGACTTCAAAGTCCTTGAATGCAGCATATGCGAGGAATAGTCTGATGGCCTCTAGTCTTGCAACAGGTGCATAGGTTTCATCAAAATCTATTCCCTCACACTGTGCATAACCTTTTGCTACGAGTCTGGCTTTATTCCTAACAACAGCTCCGTCTTCATCACTCTTGTTTTTATACACCCATTTGGTGCCAATAACTTTCTTGTGATCAGGTCTGTCTGTCAGTTCCCAAACTTTGTTTCTTTCCATCTGCTCCAATTCCTCTTGCATGGCATTAATCCATGAATAATCTTCCAAGGCTTGTTCTGTAGTCTTGGGTTCAATTTGCGACATGAAACATGAGAACATCGCCATTCCTGCTGGTAGGGTTGACTGTCTCGTCTTAACTCCATCAGTCAACTTTCCGATAATTTGCTGAATTGGGTGATCCTTGAGCCATTTGGGGATATCGTCCTCTTCTGGGTTTGTTCCCCCTGTTGGATTGCCCTAGTGGTTATCTGCATCAGTTGGGTTCTGGTCTGCAACTGGATCAGCTACCGCCTTGTCATCTGCAGCTTGGTTACAGGCTGCGAGATGAGTCTTTGTCGACTCACATTGGTCTTCTTGGCGACAAGCTGGATCGGATAGGTTTGATGATCTGTCGATCTGTGATTGGGTCTTCATCAGTGCGGTTGGGACATCAGTCTGGACTGCAGGTGAGTCGAGCAGTCCAGTGTGTTGTATAATGACTTCTTCAAGGGTTCTTGACTTGAGCTTGTTCTCAATTAGCTCAAGTTGTTTCCTGTACTCAACGGTAGATTCATCAAAAACAACATGGGGTGTTTCCTCCACAACTAAGGTTCTTTTATTAAAAACTCTATATGTCTTGCTTCTTTGGGAATATCCCATAAAGAGACCGTCATCAGTTTTAGCATCAAAGGCATTTAGCTGTGTTTTACCATTGTTGTGGATGAAACACTTACAACCAAAAACATGAAAGTAAGCAACAGTAGGAGTTCTATTATTCCAAACCTCATAGGGAGTTTTGCCATGTCTCCCTACTATCATACTCCTGTTCTGGGTGTGGCAGGCTGTGTTAACAGATTCAGCCCAGAACCTTTTGGGTAGGTCCGCACGCAATCATGGACCTTCTTTGCTTCCTTGAGTTACTGTTCCTTCTTTCGGGAACACCATTCTGCAAGGGCGTCTGGCCGCAGAGCTCATCTTTGGATCCCATTCTGATCGCTGTAATCAGTTATCGCCTTGTTGAGAAACTCTCCTCCTCTATCTGATCTGATCTTGATTATGGAGAGGGATTTCTCATTCTGGATCCTTCTCAGCAGCTCAGGTAACTTGGTCAGGGTTTCACTTTTCTTGAATAGAAAAATGATTCAAGTGTACCTTGAATAATCATCTACTATTACAAGTGCATGCTTTCGGCCGCTCAAAGTCCTTGGCTTGATAGGACCAAATAGATCCATGTGGAGTAGATCTAAGATCCTTGTTATGAGCGTTGTAGGCTGAACTGGTTTGAACGATGCCTTGGTCTGCTTTCCCTTCTGACATGCATCACAGAGTGCTTCCTTTTTGAATGCTTCATTTGGAAGTCCTCTGACCAGCTTCTGAGAGCTAATCTTGTTGATGGCTTTGAAGTTTAAGTGACATAGTCTTTTGTGCCACAGCCATCCATTCTCAGCTACTGTCTTGGATAGAAAACAGGAGTTAGGTGTTCCTGTGTTCCAATCAATCATGTAGACATCTCTTCTTCGGAAACCTTGAAGCTTTATTTCTCCAGATAAGATGTCTATCACCATACACTTCAAGATGGTGAAGACTACTAGATTCTTCTCGTCACAGGCGGCTTATGCTCGGAGGTTGTACTTGAGCCCTTTGACATAATGAACTTTGGATATGACAATGTTTCCTCGGTGCGGCTCTCCAAAGCCTTTTGTCATCCTCTAGAGCTATCTCCAAAGGTTACATCGGGACCTCTTTCTTTGATGTATTTGGTCAGCATCTTCTTGTTCCCGGTCATATGCCTCGAGCATCCAGAGTCTACAAACCATTCTTCACCTCCAAAATTTGAGCTTGAGGAGATATGGTTGTAGTCCTTCCACCTTTTCTCGCAATTAAATAAGCAGAGATTTAGGTACCCAAATTTGTGTGGGTCCTTTGGGGTTAGTTGGTTTCTGGAGAATTGATTTCTCCTTGGATTATAGAAATTGTTATTATTATTATTATAACCCTTATAATGTGTCCGTGGTCGAGGTCTGAATCTCCTGGTTGGATTGTATACCGGATATTTCTCAAAATTTTGATAGTGTGGGCCATTTCTAAATCTAGGCTGAGACCATTTATTAAATTTTTGTGGTCTCCACACTTGTTCATTTTGATAATTAGGATAACCTTGAGGTTTCCATCTGCCCCTCCCATTATGAAATCTATTTTTGGGGAGTTGTTGGTAATAGTGGGGATGTTATGCAATTTCTTGCTTTTGCACAGGCCTTTGCCTAGTCGCTGTCTAGGTGGTATGCAGTGTAACATTGCGGCACTAGACGTTTGACTTAATTTGTTGCACATTTTGAATATCGGTTTATATACAGGCTCGTGATCGAGACTATTGTTTCTCCTTGATAAACTTGGTTTCGAGAACTAGAGGGAGTGTGAGAATCATATCCAAGGCACGATTTGGTATATAGTGACCTTTTATAAGTACACAATTCGCCCGAGTTGAAGACGCCTTCAGGAGGTTATTTCTGCGCTGAGTTTTATTTATACGTGCGACTTAGTAAACTCGGCTTTGGCATGAGCAAGTGCGGTGATTTTTCTTTAAGTAAAATGTTTAGCCGGTCTATCTCAATTTGTATTGACACTTGCACGGTTTTAAAGTCATTGTAGTTGTCTCAACCTTATTTAAATCTAAATTTGAGTTTTGAAATCATTTTTAATTGCCTATTCTCATCTGCGGCAATGAGTCTTCTCTGATTTGTCTGACTTGGTGTGCAGATTTGAGTGTTTCAAAATCTTTGAATAACTGATTTACCGATTCATGTAGATCCATATCTTGTGACATGGTTGAGCTATTATTTGAACCGGTGGGTTTAGAAGTTACCTCTTCATCAGCTAGGTTTGCCATCAGGCAATCATACTCATCGTCTTCATCAGAAAAGAAACAGTCGCTTGATTCGACATGCTCCTGGTCTTCTCCGTTGAGAGCTTTTCTTCTGTCTTCCTTTCTGCCCACCTCCTTCTTGGTTTCGTCCTTCTTGAGCTCGGGACAATCCATTTGGATGTGTCCTATTTTGTGACAGTTGTAGCATTCAACTTTCCAGCTTCCAGCCTTCTGGTTCCTTCTTGGATTCTCCTTGTAGTTTTTCTTATACTTGGAGTAGTTCTTTCTGAAATTGCTGAACCTTTGCATTATGAAAGCCATTTCTTCCTCAAAATCTAGTGGATTTGGAGGTTTCACATCGAATAGGCTTTTGGCAGGGGACTCATTGCAAATGCGATTCCCTTCTCTGCGAGCTCGATTGAGGATGAACTTGGAAGTTCGAACTCGTAAGCCTTCGAATCGAGAGAACGACTCTGAATCTTTATCTTATTCAGGTCCTTGGATTCTCTCATGGCTACGGCCTTCATGCTCCATTCGGGGTTGAGAGATCTGAGGACCTTTAGTGCCATTTCCCTGTTGCCATAGGTTTTGCCCAGGGAGTTGATCTCATTGATAATTTCAGTGAACCTTGTGTCCACTTGATCTATAGATTCACCATTCTTCATTTTAAAGTTGTCAAATTTTTGGATAGCAATTGACAGCTTGTTTTCCTTGATCAGCTTCGTTCCTTCACACATTAGAGCTAATGTGTCCCAAATTTCTTTGGCATTCTTGCAGTTTTTGATCTTGACCATGGTGGATTTGTCAAGAGTTTGATATAACACATCTCTGGCCCGGTTGTCAAGATTGGCCAGCTTTCTCTCTTCGGGGGTCAGCTCCGTTCTCTTCATAGGAATCTTTTCTGGCCTCCCAGCTGCGATCTCCTCGGCTGTGTTGTCCTTCTCAAAAATGAATGGACCGTCTTCAATGATGCACCACATGTCGTCATGAATTGAAGATAAATGTGCCTGCATTCTTATCTTCCACAGATCATACTCGTCAACTGAAAAGACAGGAAGTCTAGAGTGCATGTGTTCCATTATAAAGTGAGAGTTAAGATATATATATCTAATATAGATCTGGTTCGTGAAAAAAATGAACCAACCTCTCTGATACCACTTGTAGGTCACAAGTCGTCCAGGAACAAGTCTAGAGGGGGGGTGAATAGACTTGTTGAAACTCTTGAACTCTTTTTCGCGAAGAGTGAGTTTCTTCAGTTGATGGTCAAACAAATGACTTGGAGTCGTTTGTTCTTGGATATGTGCGGAAGTCAGCTGATGACGAATATAAATTAACTTAATGAAACACTTAACAATGTATGCAAAGCTTAAAGTATGTTGCATTAAAACATTAAATAACACAGGCAATTATAGTGGTCTCAGAGGTGGGGTAATCCTCTACTAATCCACTTTTCTCCAAACCAGTTGGAGATGAATTCACTATAATTTTCAACCAGTGATAAATATTACAGTGATTCAAACCACACTACAACAGCTTCCAACCAGTGGAAATCCGTGCCGTTGTACACACACTTGACTGCCTTGCACCTCTTGATCCTCGATCCTCGGATGCCTTTACAGTCTCTTACATCAACCAGTGAAGTACCCCGTACTCAAGATTATAGACAAGAGTGTTTGTCTTCTCCAACTTAAGAGCTTTCTTAAGTATGAACTTTTAGATCTGCTCTTTTCACGATGCTATTTGATTGCTTGAGATTGCTTGATTGCTTTGATTGCTAGAATGTATGTTCGCACCGGTAGTTGCTCAGTTTCAAATCTCTGGATATATATAGGTCAGATCTCTGAGCTTTTTCCTTGTAGCCATTGCAAATCTTTTGAACAAATCCGTCCGTTGGAGGGAGACTTCATTGTTTAATTTTTCTGAATGTTGCAAGGCTGGATTCCCATTATTTTATTTTATCTTCCGACCGTTGTGAAGACTTCTGCATGTGAGCGCCGAATCTTTTGAATATAAAAGAATTAAAGTCTTCAAGGTGGGTCTGGATGATTTATTTAAATCATATCTCTTGCGGGAATCACTCCAAATTGTCTCTTCACGTTGCATGTGAGCTTTCCGTAATATTTGACTTTTCAACGCATACTGATGTGGACTTAGAGTACTAGGCTGCAGTCGAGTAGGCTGATATGCAGCTAACATCTCTGCAGATAGGTCCTCTCGGCTGTTCACTGTTTGTGACTTATCTGGTCAGGTGACTTCCCAAAGGTACCTCGGCTGCACTCTGGTCAAACTTCTCTGATAAATTTAGTTGACCAGAGCTACTCTGTCTGGAGTCGGCTGTTCTTCTCTGATGGACTAAGCTGTACTTAGTACTTAGCCGTTTTTCAGCCTAACTAATTTTTGGCCTACAGAAGATACTCATTTGGTTCTTCCTTACATTTTGCCAAGTTTTATACTTAACATATTTGGCCTATGGAAGATACTCATTTGGTTCTTCCTTACATTTTGCCAAGTTTTATACTTAACATATTTGGCCTATGGAAGATACTCATTTGGTTCTTCCTTACATTTTGCCAAGTTTTATACTTAACATATTTGGCCTATGGAAGATACTCATTTGGTTCTTCCTTACATTTTGCCATGTAATAAACATTTGATTTAATATTAATGACATCATCAAAATCTAACATGTATTCCTAACAAATTGTAGGTCACAAGTCGTCCAGGAACAAGTCTAGAGGGGGGGGGGGGGTGAATAGACTTGTTGAAACTCTTGAACTCTTTTTCGCGAAGAGTGAGTTTCTTCAGCTGATGGTCAAACAAATGACTTGGAGTCGTTTGTTCTTGGATATGTGCGGAAGTCAGCTGATGACGAATATAAATTAACTTAATGAAACACTTAACAATGTATGCAGCAGTTAAAGTATGATGCAGTAAAACAGTAAATAACACAGGCAATTATAGTGGTCTCAGAGGTGGGGTAATCCTCTACTAATCCACTTTTCTCCAAACCAGTTGGAGATGAATTCACTATAATTTTCAACCAGTGATAAATATTACAGTGATTCAAACCACACTACAACAGCTTCCAACCGGTGGAAATCATGCCGTTGTACACACACTTGATCGCCTTTCACCTCTTGATCCTCGATCCTCGGATGCCTTTACAGTCTCTTACTTCAACCAGTGAAGTACCCCGTACTCAAGATTATAGACAAGAGTGTTTGTCTTCTCCAACTTAAGAGCTTCCTTAAGTATGAACTTTTAGATCTGCTCTTTTCACGATGCTATTTGATTGCTTGAGATTGCTTGATTGCTTTGATCGCTAGAATGTATGTTCGCACCGGTAGTTGCTCAGTTTCAAATCTCTGGATATATATAGGTCAGATCTCTGAGCTTTTTCCTTGTAGCCGTTGCAAATCTTTTGAACAAATCCGTCCGTTGGAGGGAGACTTCATTGTTTAATTTTTCTGAATGTTGCAAGGCTGGATTCCCATTATTTTATTTTATCTTCCGACCGTTGTGAAGACTTCTGCATGTGAGCGCCGAATCTTTTGAATATAAAAGAATTAAAGTATTCAAGGTGGGTCTGGATGATTTATTTAAATCATATATCTTGCGGGAATCACTCCAAATTGTCTCTTCACGTTGCATGTGAGCTTTCCGTAATATTTGACTTTTCAATGCATGCTGACGTGGACTTGGAGTACTAGGCTGCAGTCGAGTAGGCTGATATGCAGCTAACATCTCTGCAGATAGGTCCTCTCGGCTGTTCACTGTTTGTGACTTATCTGGTCAGGTGACTTCCCTGAGGTACCTCGGCTGCAGTCTGGTCAAACTTCTCTGATAAATTTAGTTGACCAGAGCTACTCTGACTGGAGTCGGCTGTTCCTCTCTGATGGACTAAGCTGTACTTAGTACTTAGCCGTTTTTCAGCCTAACTAATTTTTGGCCTACAAAAGATACTCACTTGGTTCTTCCTTACATTTTGCCAAGTTTTATACTTAACATATTTGGCCTATGGAAGATACTCATTTGGTTCTTCCTTACATTTTGCCAAGTTTTATACTTAACATATTTGGCCTATGGAAGATACTCATTTGGTTCTTCCTTACATTTTGCCAAGTTATAAACATTTGATTTAATATTAATGACATCATCAAAATCTAACAAGTATTCCTAACACCAATGTCCCAAAAAAAATTAGATATCCAATGTCCAATAAATTAAATATCCAATATCTAATATTTATAAAGACAGAATAAGCCCGATTCATTCCACCGTCAATCCTATTGCGCGACTCTGTAGATCCATCTAAGTTAGCAATGGTAGGAACCAAAGAGTAGTAGCACCATCTAGCCATCTTGGCGGCCTACACTGTACCCTAAATGAGAACGAAAGATGGGGATCATTCCAAAACCTTTCTATCGTGAATACCAGTATATGTATAAACCCTTGTTTCAAATGTCCCGATCAAGTTATAGGGTCACGGTCAGTCAAACCCTATCTGTACTTGACTCTATGCATGAGTTAATGCAAACCGAGATCATTGAGCTCTCGTGTATCCATTACAACTAGCTCCAATGCTTTGGCCAAAGACTTATGATCTCATTTGCCAATAACCGCATAGGATATATGCCTGTTCACTTACAGGAGAAAGAATCCTATCTTGGTATTCAGTAGGACCTGCTACTTGCCCATCAAGACGCACGTCGAGGTTGACCCCCACCTTCCGGTTTTCTGGGTCGAACTACTCTAATGAAAATCTTAACGTCACAAGTACATCCCTACTAGGCCTTTGCTACCGATCCATTGTTATTGTATAAAAACAAAACAAGCAGCGCAGCACATGGTGTCACGTGAAGTTCACCTAATAACTTCTTAATCCAAAAACCCTTCCTTTGGAGGCCTCCGAGGCCACTTTATACTCAGCGTAATAGGTGGAATCAGCAGTCGCGCTATGCTTTGCACTATGCCAAGATATTGCTCCTCTATTAAGGGTAAAATGTAGCTAGAAGTAGACACAGAGTTGTCTTTCTGTCCTTGGAAATCTGAATCAGTGAAAACCCGTCACATTCAGTTCTCCACCACCATATATAAGAACCAGATCTCTAGCCCTTCTAAAGTACTTGAGAACGTTCTTTAAGGTGGTCCAATGTTCCCTACCTGGGTTTTCCTGAAACCTACTTACCATGCTCCCAGCATGCATAATGTCAGGTCTGATACACAACAAGGCGTACACAAGGCTACCTATGGCCGAAGCATATGGTATATTACTCATTTCCTTTTGTTGTTCCTCACTATGAGGACACATCTTCAAGGTGAGTTTTATTCCATATCGTATCGGTAGGAACCCTCTTTTAGAATAATCCATCTTAAATTGCTTTAAGATTTTATCTACATAGAGGGCTTGGGAAAGACCTATCATTCTCTTCGGTCTAACCCAGTAGAGTCGAATCCCAAGAATATAGGTTTCTTCTCCCAAGTCTTTCATGGAGAACTTACTCGAAAGCCAAGCTTTCACCGAACTGAGCATTCCCACATCGTTTTCCTATTAGTATAATGTCATCTACATATAGTACTACGAGTGCGATCTTGCTCCCACTAACCCTCTTATATACACAAGGTTCCTCTTTATTTTGCATGAAGTCAAACTTTTTGACTGCCTCATCAAAACAAAGGTCCTAACTACGTGAAGACTGCTACAATCCATTTCACGGAGTCTACATCCACCATTGCTAGGTCATAGATCGTGGGTCGATCTCTTGGTTATCACCTGGAACCTCGTGGAGACCCAGTTCCTCCAAGTGGATAAAACCTATACCTCTCAAGTAATTGAGACGCCCTACTAGACCTATGAGGTGGTTGTACTTGTGTTTCAGAAGCTTCAGTTCCATCTTCTTGTACAGGTGTCTCCTGGGAAGTTTCATTGTATTCTTCCAAATAAATACTTCTATATGCTCCACCTTCCTGAATGAACTCATCTTCCAGGAAGTGTGCTTACAAAGTAACAATGTTATTTCGATCTTCGGCCATGTAGAATATATAACCCATCATCCCAGATAGGAATCTAATGAAAACGTCCCTTCATGGACCTTGCTTCTAACTTCTCCGCCTTAGTTTTCTTGACATAGGCGAGACATCCCCAAATCCTAATCTGATTAAGACTTGGTTTCCTTCCCTCCCACATCTCATGCGGAGTTTTAGGAATGGACTTGGAAGGACATCTGTTCAAGATATAAGCAGCAGTCAGGAGCGCATAACCCCACAGGTAAATCGGTAAGTCGGTGTAGCTAGGCATGGAATGAACTATGTCCAACAAGGTTCGGTTCTTTCTTTACGACACACCATTTAACTGACGAGTTTCTGTAGGTGTAAGTTGTGACACTATTCCATGCTCCTTTAGGAGCCCGTCAAACTCAGTGCTCATATTCTCGCCACCTCGGTCCGACCGAAGTGCGTGATATGATTTACCAGTTTGTTTTTCGACTAGGGCCTTAAATTCCTGGAATTTCTCAAAAGCCTCGGATTTATGTTTCATTAAGTATACATAACCATACCTATTCTGATCATCCGTAAACGTAATGAAATACTGATATCCATCACGTGCTGCTTATAAAGCACCACATACATCGGTATTGTAAAACCCGGTTGTAATTCAATCATTATCATTCAGTACTTATCATTCTGTAATTGTCACTCAGTAATTTTCACTCATTAATGATCGTTTGTCACTCATATTCAATCATTATATTCACTGTTCAGAGTAATTATATCGTCATTCATCATCAACCTAGATGAAGTTTCGTGCTGTGTTTATCACCGTTGTCATCTTCATAGTGTGCTGTGTGTGAGGAGTAGCGCACGCTACGTACTCTCTTTAGCGTGCGCTAATTGAGTACGGGTAGCGCACGCTACCTCTCAACACTAGCGCATGCTAGTGTAGTTCAGCAGGCAGTCCAGAAGGCACTGGACTGCAGTTGGGATTATAAGTAGCGCATGCTACGAATGGTAAGTAGCGCGTGCTATTAGGTCGGTGTAGCGCACGCTATACTGTCGGTGTAGCGCGCGCTATGGTCGGATCAGGTTGAGTCCAGTGGCTACTGGACTGAACGAGATTAATTCATAGCGCACGCTACAAGTGGTTTTAGCATACGCAAATTGTGTAGTAGCGCACGCTAAATATTGATTGTAGCGCACGCTACCGCGATCAGTTCAGAGGACAGAAGGTTCTGGACTCCAGTACTGGGCATCAGATAATTCGTTAGCGCACGCTAACATTTTGAGTTAGCGCACGCTAAGTACATGGTCGTAGCGCACGCTACAAGAGGTACGTAGTGCATGCTACCGTTGCGAACAGAGGGTACTGGACTACCCAGTACACTCGTTAGCGCATGCTATGCACAGGAGCTAGCGCATGCTAACTGGGATTTTCTATATAGGACAGTCCAGTCCTTTAGCGTCTTTTGTCATTTCTCTTCATTTCTTCGGCGGTTTTAGGCAATTTTGGATGAATTGGAGAGTGTTCTTCGAGGTGCAATCATCTATCATCATCATCAAGCTTATAATCCGGAGTAATCATTATTTCATCATCCCCAACACATCAAATCAAAGGTAATGATTTATTGAATCTAGAAATTCGGATATTTGGGGTTTTCCTTCCGTTTTCTTCGTATGAACTTGGATTGTTGTTGGAATATGTTATATATGGATTATCTATCTTGGATAAATGTATTCCTACGGATATAATGGCATATATTTCGGATTTCATGAATTGTTTGGGGTTTGATTCAAGAACACTTTGGGGTTGACTTCGATATTTTTGGGGGTTTCGATTTAGATGTTGTCGTTAACTCGAATTGTGGATTCCTATGAGATTATTGATATCATTGAAGTTGTTATTGGTTTGAAATACTCATTTTGGAGTTGGTTTTGATATATTCGGGATTTGGATATTATCAAAGGATGTTTGTTGCTAAATGTTCGCTAGAATGCCTCAATGAGTTTGGATATTGTTGTATCGACGTTTGAGTCGGTTATAATCGTGTTTGATTCGTATATTGAGCATTGTTGGTATTGTCATTTAAGGTTGTTCGAGCGACCGACATTTCATTTAGGACGTTGTTCGTGGAAGGACATACTTCATCGGCGTTGTGTAAGTTAATTCTTACTCGGTTAAAAGGATATTCATTCCTTTACTTGTTGTTCATTCATAATTATAGTTCATTCATAATGTATTAACCGTATTGAGACTTGTAATTGTCAATTAATCACTTCAGTCACAAGGAACGATGGTTCCACTCATTTCATTGAGCTATCATTCATTTCACTGTCATTTCATCTCGGTGAGTCATTATTGATTTCGATGTCACTTTTGTTATCTCGTGGCATTCCGGGTCAAACTGGCGTGCCGGTTGGTATGTGTAGGATTTTCATGTCGGGCACATATTAAGTCGTGTGTTGGTTGTTGGCCTCACAGTGGATTGTGCACACGAGAAGAATTACTTCGTGAGACTGATTAGGTACAAGACCACACGTGTATTGGATCGATACTCATTGGTGGCTTGTGCACGTACACATTTCCATCCCGGGCGTAGTGTGGTGCCACCCTTTGAGCCGTACCGTTAGTTGATTCATACAGCATGTTTGATTGCGTATGTTTTCAACAGGATTGGGTTAATCTGACTGATTCACTTTTGATCGCATGTGTTCGACTGTTTGAGATTTTGATCGAACTTGTGGTTTATACAGCATATATGATTGTGTTTATTCAACTCTTGAGGATTGTTGTTCTGTGTAAGTCACCCCGTTGGGGAATATTGTTTTCAGGTCATGGCAAGGCTAAGGCACGGGAAGAGAACGTTGACGGCAAGGAGTCCCAGTGATACTAGTAGGGGCCCCCAGTCCTTTCATTCATTGTGTTTCCTTATTTTATTTCCGCTGCAGATTTCCGTTTGGATTTTGAGTTCATTCAGTGTTGTATATTTTATCTCCATATAAAATATACTTGTATTCGGTTACTTTCTTGGGTGTGTTATAATAAAACTCCTCATCAGAGTAATTATTGATATACTGTGGTTCGGTACTACAATCATATCACTTAATTCATTAATTTTCATCTGCCTAGTGGGTCACAGTCGGGGGTCCACGGCACTGTAATACCCACCTAGTTAGGGGTGTTACAGAGTTGGTATCGGAGCGTGGTTTTGAATACTACCTTCCGAGTCATGTTTCATTTGAAATCATCATTCATTAGACTAGTATCATTGGACTTTCGCGTCACGTGTGACCCGTGCAAGAGCCGAGCCCTTCAGACCAAAGAACGGTAAGATTTCCTCATTTATCATTTTCATTTGTAATCAAGTCGATCATGTTAATTCATTAATCACTCAGTTCACTTCACTGTTCAGTTGTTGATCTTGAGGATCGTATCATTAATCGTGTTAATTTGTTCAAAATAATCATTTCAAGAATTTCATCAGATAATCACGTCACCTCAGTTGATCATTCATGTAATCATTGTGTTTGAGCGCGTGTGCTCATTTTCATCATTTCATAACATAATAATAATGTGATATTCATGCGAGATATATAATCATTTCATGACTTTCCCACTTCAGTATGGAAAGAGCTGGCAGAGGACGCGGGGGAAGAGGCTGCGGTGCGGGACGAAACCCGAGAGCTCGTGTGAATATGCGTGCGAATGCTAGGAATAATGCTAATTCATCGAGCAGTGATGCTGCCACTCATTCACCCAGGCGTAATCATTCATTATCAGGGAGTCGTACCCGGGACACAGCTCAGTCAGAAGGTGTTCGGGTTGTTCCACTCGCTTTTATGCAGGGCATGATGGCCCAAATGACGCAGATGGCATAATTGATGGAGACGATGCATAATTCAGCTACGCAGAATCAACAGGCTCCTTCGCCGCCACCTCAGAGGCAAGAGAGGGGTGTGAGAAGTATCATTGGCGACATCTCTCACCAAAGGCCACCTACCTTTGAGGGTTCATCTGAACCGGCGGATATCATTCACCGGCTTGAGCATTTCGAGAAACTGTTTGCTATGGTGGACTGTCCTGAGGGACACAAAGTTTCAGTCGCGGCTTACTATCTGGGTAAGAGCGCTCATTCATGGTGGTTATCGTTGAAGCCCACCGACGAATTTTGTACTTGGGAACAATTCAAGACTCTCATGATGGCGAGGTATTATCCAGCCCCACTCAGAGAGGCCAAGTTATCCGAATTACTCACTCCCGACCCATCAGCGGACGACGATGTTCTCACCATCGCCGAGAAATTTTAGGAGCTACTTCCTTTCGCCTCGTCCATTATTCATTCTAAGGCGGACAAGATCAAATATTTCAGCAAGAGGTTGAAGCCTCGTATGCGACTTCAGTTGCTTAATCATCATTGCACCACCCTGGCCGAATTCATTGAGAAAGCTCTTATGTATGAGCTTACCA
The DNA here is from genome assembly GCA_033398695.1 of Orobanche coerulescens. Classification (NCBI taxonomy): domain Eukaryota; kingdom Viridiplantae; phylum Streptophyta; class Magnoliopsida; order Lamiales; family Orobanchaceae; genus Orobanche; species Orobanche coerulescens. The sequence goes on along the minus strand of CM065809.1, from coordinate 143,896,975 downwards.
CTAAGGAAATTGCTAAGAATCAAACTTCATCTACTGGCAAGAAGTCTAAAAATCATAATCAGTATGGCGGCAGCCAGGCCACTTTCAAGAAACCACGTGCGGGCTCTACTTTTTCCGAACGACCTCCTATGATGCCTAAACCCGTGGAATCTCAGTCCCGAGCGGCCAGTTCGGCCATCACCTGTTTCAACTGTGAAGAACAGGGTCATTTCAGTACCAAGTGTCCGAGGCAGACTGTCACATGCCATAACTGTGGAATTGCGGGGCATAGGGCCCGTTTTTGCCGAAGGGACTCCAAACCCACTCCGGCGACATCTCAGACCCCAAAACAGTCAGTGGTTCCGAATCAGGCCACTCAGTCCACGTCGTTTAAGACGACAGGCGCTAACAAAGGCGAAGCCAAGAGTTATCAGACGGGAGCGTCCGGTTCGGGGGCCGGCAAGCCCCGAATTTACGAGATGAAGAAGACCGATGATCCAGAGGCCCGGATGATCTCAGGTACACTCGATATTCTATCTCAACCTGTGTGTACCCTTTTTGATACTGGTGCATCGCATTCTTTCATTTCCGAATCATGTTTGAGTAGACTATGTCTGGGTAGTGCTACTAGTTGTGAGCCTTATGTCATCGGTCTACCTGATGGTAGAAGAATTATCGGGAATCATGAGATTAAGGATTGTCCGATTCAGCTTCATGGCCGTGATTGGTTAGCAGACCTAATCATGGTAGATTTTCCAAGAGATGACGTCATTCTGGGTATTGATTGGATGGATCGTCACGATGCCGTCATTAGCGTCCGTAAGCGTTTGGTCACTATCATTTCAGACGATAGGGTCGAATGTGTTTTTCAGGGAGGTAATCCCAGCTGTTCCGGGAGAGTCATCAACTTGATGAAAGCAGTGAAATTACTCAATCAGGGGTGTGTCGGTTATTGGTGCTATATGACTAAGACTGAGAAATCATCAATAATGTTGGCAGATATTCCGGTAGTGAGAGAATATGCCGACGTATTTCCGAACGAGTTACCTGGTTTGCCTCCACAGAGATATGTGGAATTCACGATTGAGTTGGAGCCTGGTACATCTCCAATATCGAAGGCACCCTATCGGATGGCCCCAACCAAAATGCTGGAACTAAAGAATCAATTGGAGAATTTGACCGAGAAGGGTTATATCCGGCCGAGTGCGTCTCCGTGGGGAGCACCGGAATTATTTGTCAAGAAAAAGGACGGTTCTTTTCGTTTGTGTATTGATTACCGAGAGCTGAACAGGGTGACGATCAAGAATAAATATCCCCTACCCCGTATTGATGATCTTTTGGATCAACTTCAAGGAGCTTCAGTATTTTCCAAGATTGATTTAAGCTCTGGGTATCATCAGTTGCGGATCCGAGAGTCGGATATTGCTAGGACGGCGTTCCGAACACGCTATGGTCATTATGAGTTTGTGGTAATGCCGTTTGGGTTAACTAATGCACCTGCGGTATTCATGGAGTTAATGAATCGGGTTTTCATCGACTATTTAGATCGGTTCGTGGTTGTCTTCATTGATGACATTTTAATTTATTCTCGTGACCGAGAGGAGCACAAGTTTCACCTTCATCAGGTGCTCTACGTGTTGAGACGAGAGCAACTTTATGGGAAGTTTTCCAAATGTGAATTCTGGATGTCCGAAGTGATCTTTCTCGGACATGTAATTTCATCAGACGGAGTTCGTGTTGATCCTCAGAAGACGGAGGCTATCCGAGATTGGCAACCTCCAAAGAATGTTAAGGAAATCCGAAGTTTCCTCGGATTAGCTAGTTATTATCAGCGATTTGTGGAAGGATTTTCTAAAATCGCTCAACCCATGATGAACCTTTTAAGGAAAGATAAGAAATACACGTGGTCCAACGCGTGTCAACAGAGTTTTGAGGAACTCAAGAGCCGGTTAATTTCAGCACCTGTCCTTTCTTTACCGCAAGGGACGGAAGGATTTGTGGTCTATAGTGATGCGTCCGGACAGGGTCTCGGATGTGTACTCATGCAGAAAGGGAAAGTTATTGCTTATGCTTCACGGCAATTGAGACCTTACGAGGTTAATTATCCGACCCACGACCTGGAGCTAGCAGCTGTGGTATTCGCATTGATGATTTGGCGTCATTATCTTTATGGTGTTACCTATCAGATATTCACCGATCATAAGAGTTTAAAATATATATTTACTCAGAAGGAGTTAAATATGCGACAGAGACGGTGGTTGGAACTAGTCAAAGATTATGATATTGAGATACTTTACCACCCGGGAAGGCGAACGTTGTCGCTGACGCCTTGAGTCGTAAGTCCATTTAGGAGCATATTCTTGCTCGATTAACAGTTCAGAAGGAACTTCAGCAAGAATTACTTAGGCATAAGACCGAGGTTTGGTTACAGCGTGTTCAGGGATAGCTTTGTATGCTGGAGATTTCATCGCCACTTGAAGAGGCGATCAGGGTGAATCATGTTTCGGACCCATTTCTGTTACGCATTCGAGAGGATGTGACACAGGGGAGAGCCCCTGGCTTTGTGGTCCACGAGGATGGACTCTTGAGATTTAAGAATCAGTTATGTGTACCGGCGAATGACGAGTTGAAAAACTCGATTCTGAGAGAAGCCCATGCTAACTCTTATTCTATTCATCCGGGGTTCAGCAAGATGTACAAAGACTTGAAACAAAATTACTGGTGGAGTAATATGAAGCGTGAAGTCGCCGAGTTTGTTTCGAGATGTCTCACCTGTCAACAAGTCAAGATAGAACATCAGCGACCGGCAGGTATGCTGAAACCGCACCCTATTCCGGAGTGGAAATGGGAGGGTATTTCAATGGACTTCATCACGAGTTTGCCGACGAGTCGCCGTGGCATGAATACAATCTGGGTAATTGTGGATCGTCTAACTAAGTCACCTCATTTTCTCGAGATTAAGGATACTTGGGGTCCAGAGAGACTTGCCCAGTTGTTCATCAAAGAAATAATGAGATTGCACGGCACTCCTAAAAGTATCGTTTTTGATCGTGACGGGCGATTTGTGTCTCATTTTTAGAAATCAGTTCATCATGCCATGTGAACTCAGCTTAATTTCAGCACAGCTTTTCATCCTCCGTCCGACGGACAATCAGAGAGGACTATTCAGACATTGGAGGACATGTTGAGGGCATGCGTCCTCGATTGGAAAGACGATTGGGAAGCCCAACTACCATTGATCGAGTTCACATATAATAATAGTTGGCATGCTTCGATTAAGATGGCACCTTACGAGGCCTTGTACGGTCGTCATTTTCGATCTCCTTTGTGTTGGGACGACTTAACAGAATCAATCGGCACCGAGCCCGATATGCTTATAGCCGCCCGTGAGAAGGTAGCTTTGATCAGGAGTCATTTGTTGACCGCTCAGAGTCGACAGAAATCAAATGCAGATAATCGTCGTCGACCATTAGAATTCGAGACAGGTGACCATGTTTTGGTCAAGGTATCCCCGAGTCATGGTATTTTCCGTTTTGGGAAGAGGGGAAAGTTGAGTCCGAAATTCATTGGACCGTTTGAGATTTTGGATTGAGTAGGCGAGTTAGCTTATCGATTGGCCCTACCTCCGGCGTTGAGCCGAATTCATAATGTATTTCACGTATCTCAGTTGTGGAAGTATGTTGCCAACCCGAGCCACATACTTCGGTTCGACGAAATCGAGATCGCCGATGATCATTCATATGAGGAGCGTCCTATACGAGTCTTGGATCGGCGAATCAAACAGTTGAGGAACAAGACGATTCCTTTGGTTAAAATTCAGTGGTTTAGACAAGGAGTCGAAGAGGCTACTTGGGAAACCGAGGATAGTATGCGGGAGACTTATTCCGAGTTGTTTGACCCTTTGTTTCGGGGACGAAACTCTTTTAAGGGGGGTGTATGTAAAACCCGGTTGTAATTCAGTCATTATCATTCGGTACTTATCATTCTGTAATTGTCACTCAGTAATTTTCACTCATTAATGATCGTTTGTCACTCATATTCAATCATTGTATTCACTGTTCAGAGTAATTGTATCGTCATTCATCATCAACCTAGATGAAGTTTCGTGCTGTGTTTATCACCGTTGTCATCTTCATAGTGTGCTGTGTGTGAGGAGTAGCGCACGCTACGTACTCTCTTTAGCGTGCGCTAATTGAGTACGGGTAGCGCACGCTACCTCTCAACACTAGCGCACGCTAGTGTAGTTCAGCAGGCAGTCCAGAAGGTACTGGACTGCAGTTGGGATTGTAAGTAGCGCACGCTACGAATGGTAAGTAGCGCGCGCTATTAGGTCGGTGTAGCGCACGCTATACTGTCGGTGTAGCGCGCGCTAAGGTCGGATCAGGTTGAGTCCAGTGGCTACTGGACTGAACGAGATTAATTCATAGTGCACGCTACGAGTGGTTTTAGCGTACGCAAATGGTGTAGTAGCGCACGCTAAATATTGATTGTAGCACATGCTACTGCGATCAGGTCAGAGGACAGAAGGTTCTGGACTCCAGTACTGGGCATCAGATAATTCATTAGCGCACGCTAACATTTTGAGTTAGCGCACGCTAAGTACATGGTCGTAGCGCACGCTACAAGAGGTACGTAGCACATGCTACCGTTGCGAACAGAGGGTACTGGACTATCCAATACACCTGTTAGCGCATGCTATGCACAGGAGCTAGCGCACGCTAACTGGGATTTTCTATATATAGGACAGTCCAGTCCTTTAGCGTCTTTTGTCATTTCTCTTCGTTTCTTCGGCGGTTTTAGGCGATTTTGGATGAATTGGAGAGTGTTCTTCGAGGTGCAATCATCTATCATCATCATCAAGCTTATAATCCGGAGTAATCATCATTTCATCTTCCCCAACACATCAAATCAAAGGTAATGATTTATTGAATCTAGAAATTCGGATATTTGGGGTTTTCCTTCCGTTTTCTTCGAATGAACTTGGATTGTTGTTGGAATATGTTAGATATGGATTATCTATCTTAGATAAATGTATTCCTACGGATATAATGGCATATATTTCGGATTTCATGAATTGTTTGGGGTTTGATTCAAGAACACTTTGGGGTTGACTTCGATATTTTTTGGGGTTTCTATTTAAATGTTGTCATTAACTTGAATTGTGGACTCCTGTGGGATTATTGATATCATTGAAGTTGTTATTGGTTTGAAATACTCATTTTGGAGTTGGTTTTGATATATTCGGGAATTGGATATTATCAAAGGATGTTTGTTGCTAAATTTTCGCTTGAATGCCTCAATGAGTTTGGATATTGTTGTATCGACGTTTGAGTCGGTTATAATCATGTTTGTTTTGTATATTGAGCATTGTTGGTATTGTCATTTAAGGTTGTTCGAGCGCTCGACATTTCATTTAGTACGTTGTTCGTGGAAGGACATACTTCATCGGCGTTGTGTAAGTTAATTCTTACTCGGTTAAAAGGATATTCATTCCTTTCCTTGTTGTTCATTCATAATTATAGTTCATTCATAATGTATTAACCGTATTGAGACTTGTAATTGTCAATTAATCACTTCAGTCATAAGGAACGATGGTTCCACTCATTTCATTGAGCTATCATTCATTTCACTGTCATTTCTTCTCGGTGAGTCATTATTGATTTCGATGTCACTTTTGTTATCTCGTGGCATTCCGGGTCATACTGGCATGCCGGTTGGTATGTGTAGGATTTTCATGTCGGGCACAAATTAAGTCGTGTGTTGGTTGTTGGCCTCACATTGGACTGTGCACACGAGAAGAATTACTTCGTGAGACTGATTAGGTACAAGACCACACGTGTATTCGATTGATACTCGTTGGTGGCTTGTGCACGGACACATTTCCATCCCGGGCGTAGTGTGGCGCCACCCTTTGAGCCGTACCGTTAGTTGATTCATACAGCATGTTTGATTGCGTATGTTTTCAATAGGATTGGGTTAATCTGACCAATTCACTTTTGATCGCATGTGTTCGACAGTTTGAGATTTTGATCGAACTTGTGGTTTATACAGCATATATGATTGTGTTTATTCAACTCTTGAGGATTGTTGTTATGTGTAACTAACCCCGTTGGGGGATATTGTTTTCAGGTCATGGCAAGGCTAAGGCACGGGAAGAGAACGTTGACGGCGAGGAGTCCCAGTGATACTAATAGGGGGCCCCAGTCCTTTCATTCACCGTGTTTCCTTATTTTATTTCCGCTGCAGATTTCCGTTTGGATTTTGAGTTCATTCAGTGTTGTATATTTTATCTCCATATAAAATATACTTGTATTCGGTTACTTTCTTGGGTGTGTTGTAATAAAACTCCTCATCGGAGTAATTATTGATATACTGTGGTTCGGTACTACAATCATATCACTTAATTCATTAATTTTCATCTGCCTAGTGGGTCCCAGTCGGGGGTCCACGGCACTGTAATACCCACATAGTTAGGGGTGTTACAGGTATGGACTAATCCAATTTATCATCGGCTCTTTCAAAAGTCCCTATGAAGGGGCACTTAGTCATTTTGCCTTTAAGGCAAAATTCACAAGTTGGAAAAGGGATTTGATCCCAATGGACCCATAAGTCCATCCTTTTCCATTTTGTAAACCTTGGTCTGACCAACATGACCAAGTCTATGCCATTTCAAAACTTGATTAGTTTCATCCCTACCACGCTTCCTAGTTATAGTGTTCACAACGACTTTGTTACTTAGGTTTAGATGAAACAGTTCACTTAACAATGTAGCAGTACCTACTAGTTTATTTCTAAAATAAATTTTGCAGGAACCATCACCAATGAAAATGAAAAGCCTTTCTGATCCATGACCGGAATGGATACAATATTTTTGTACCCCTTGGGCAAAACAAGTACATTATATAATGTCAAAACAAAGCTGGATTCCAAATCCAAAAAGAAGTGATCCTATGTCAGCTTCGACACTATGCCCGCTTCCGGCAGTAATCATCACTTTCCCAGCTCCAAGCTTCCTACTTTGTTCCAGATCCTGATTCATGGTACAAATGTGAGAACTAGTACCTGAATCCAGTATCTAAGAAGTAGAAAATACAGTAGTAGAACAATTCATATCTAAAACTAAAAGTTCAGTACCTAAAGTGCCATGAAGAATCGGACAATCTCTTGCCTAGTGGCCCAGATCACTGCATTTGAGACATTTGTCCTTCTTCTTGCTCTTAGGAACCATCGGGGCCTTGCTCTTACCCTTAAGATCCTCGCTTTGTGGGCCTATCTCCTTCTTGGTCTTTTTCTTCTTATTCTTAGACCTACGAGGTCCAAAAGAAATCACAAGGGCAGACTCCTTAACCCGCGGAGTCTTCATCTTAGACTGAGCGGTTACCAATTTGTTGATCAACACTGCTAAATTGCAAGCAATCTTATTACAGTTGAAATTCATAACAAACGGTGAGAAGGAATCAGGAAGAGATTGCAGGATTAGGTCGATTTGAAGAGAATCATGCATCCTAAAATCAAGAGCCTCCAATCTCTCGATCATAGAGATCATTTTTAGGACATGGTCCCTAACTTTCTCACCTTCCTTCATCCTGGCACCGAAAAACTCTTTACATATCTCATATCTAGCAGTTCAACTATGCTCACCATAAAGCTCGGTTAAGTGATATAAAATCTGCCTAGCAGAAGTCATTTTCTCATGAGCTCTCTGAAGCTCATTAGACATAGAAGCCATCATATAGGCACGAAATTTTATGTCATCCTTAACCCACTTTTCGTGGTGTTCAACTTCTTCCTGATTGGCTCTAGTCCGCACCGGAGGCGACGGAATGTCCGCCTCCAAGACTTATCCCAGTGCCTCTATACTGAGGACTATCATCAGGTTCTGGAGCCAGTCCACAAAATTAGGGCCAATTAAGGTGTTCTTTTCAAGTAGTATAGCGAGTGGGTTCATTATCATATTGAGAGTTGATATTAGTCTGCATTAAGTACGACAGATTTATTAGTGACTCGTTCAATTATGATCTGAATTTAGAACTAAGGTCTTTTCTATTCTTTTAACCCAGCTCCCACTATTTTTATTGGAATAACACACTCCCATGTGAAATCCGTAAGTATTTGTCCGCATTACTTCATGGTGGCGATCGAGTTCTTTATAAATTTTAATAGAGGGCAACCAAACAGGTTTCTAGTCTATTAATCTTCATAAAATGGTGTCCAATACCAACCCATCTAATGGATGATTCAATCATCTTTTTCCCCTCGTTCACTCCCCTCAACCTATACGGTTTCTATAGTTCGTGAACAAGTTAAGTTTATACAATCGACGTGTTGTGTCGAGATTTACACTTTCCGACCGGCGATCGCCTCGGAGATCGGGCGACCTAGCCACTGCCGAGCAGCCGAGGCAGAACTGCCAACCGGCGACCAGGCGGCCTAGCCTTAGCCCCGCAGACAACATGAATCGGCCATCCGAAGGTCCCAGGACAAGTCCCGGTGCCGAGCGATCGACATCCAATACGATCATCTCTCGGCGCCTGGCGACCGACTTCTGGCGACCGACTTATGGACGATCATCTCTCGGCGCCTTGCCGACCGACCCTTGGTGACCGACCAGTGCCGACCCTCAGTGACTGGCCGAGGACGACCCTCGGTGTCTAGCTAGAGACGACCGCTTCATGACGATCAGGGCCGATGGCCATCCAGTCGGCAAAGACCGAGCCACAGGACAACACCCACGTGCAGATCCACAAAAGGCGCTGACAGACCTGTCACCTACCTCACCTACCAACAGGGCCGCAGACCTGCAAAAGGAGCTGACGGACAAGACTGGTGACCACAGCCTGTCACCTACCTCGCCTACTGACAAGTCCGCCGAAAGTAGCAAAGTGGGACCACTGTGATGCCGACGCGTCTTGGCTCCTCATTGGACCGCACGGTGCCGCCATTTGTAGCCTTGGACTTTTGGCAGACTGCCCACGTGACCTTTAGGACGATCGCCCCATTATATTAATGGCCGAAAGACGATCGCTCGCTAGGAGACAAGGCACCTCATCCCCTATATAAAGAAGACAGCCTGCACTTGGACTCTCTCTGGCATTCTCGCATCTCACACACCATACAGAAGAAAAATACTCAGCACTTGGCTATCTCCAACTCTTGGCAACAGCTATCATTCGGTCTTTCTTCTCCCGGCCTCCCTCATCAAGCAGTCGATCGGCGGGGACGAAGAACACCGAGCTTCGCTCAAGAGCCGGATTAACAGAGTCTTTTTACACTCATTGTATCTAGATTTCTCACATTAATACTTGTATCCACGAATATTTGTATTAATAATATCTCGCGAGAGCATTCAAGCCCGGGACTAACAACCCCGGAAAATCTTGTGTTATTTATCTTTCTCACGGAAGTGCTCTTGCATTTGTTTGCTATCCCATCCATTCCAGCAATATCTATCTCCGGATAATATTTTGGGTAGCAACAATTGGCGCTAGAAGGAGGGCATCTAACCCTCGAATTTTTATACCTACCGTCTCGAAGAACACTCACTGTTCTCGGGGCAGATACTTGAAGTGACACTTACTGCACTTCAAAGAAATCTTTCAGAAATCATGTCTTCCGCCTCCGCGTCGAAGAAAGCCACCGGATGCCGGCAGACGCGCGTTCTGTCGCGATCGAGCCCACGGCCGATGGTGGAGGGTAGCCGCGCGGTCGAGAGGCGCTCGATCTCGCTTCGAACGGCGGCCCAAGCCTCTCGCTCGATCGGTTCCGAACCAAGGAACAGATCGAAGGGGCCCTGGCCGTCCTACAGGAGCGACGGAGTGCTCTCGACGCGCCTCCTGTTATCACCCCCTCGGCCGTCCGCCGGAAGTCCAAGCGGAAGCTCAAGGCGCATGCGGCGAGCGATCGCCAGAGGCTCCGTCCGCAAGAAGAGGCGCTCGCCGGGGCACCTCTGTCTTCGATCGCACAGGCGGTGACCCGACTGCAGCCGGGCGATCCGGCCCGGCTACGAGACGACGGAGTTTGAGTCCGTCACCAGGAGCTCGGCCTACCCGACTCCCAGAAGGCAGCCCAGCCGTCTGGCTCCCCCTCGCCAAATAGCCGAGGCCGGCAGCAGCGGAGTCCGGAGATCGGTACACGATCGCCTCGGCTCCTGCTCCCAAAGCCGATCTGCAAGCGACCAAGCCACGGCGATGGCTGCGATGCAACGTCAACTCGACGACATGAAGGCGCTCCTGGAATCCAGGGCAGGCGCCAAGAAGACGATCGCCGGGCCAAGCGAGCCGCTCACGATCGACATCGAGCTCGCCCCCGTGCAGCACAAGATCGCTCCCCCGCAAACACCCGTGTACGAGGGGCGATCGGACCCCCAGACGCACCTGAGGAAGTTCAACATCTACATGACCGGGTGTGGGGCATCTGACGCGACCAGGTGCCGAATGTTCCCTCTGACGCTGGACGACCTCGCCCACAGGTGGTACGCCTCGTTGCCGCCTCGGTCCATTGGCTCTTTTAACCAGCTGGCGCACGTCTTCACGGAGTATTTCGCCACCAGGGTCGTCCGGCCAGAAGGTCCCCTTCGCATGGTGCAAATCAAGAAGGGAGAAGAAGAGTCCGACTCGGACTACATCGACCGGGTAGACGTGATCATCCTCAACGGCGAGCCCGTAAGCGATGAGACCGCCCTCTACGCGGTCCTAGGAGGATTTCAGGGTTTTTCGCCTATGTTCAGGCATCTCACGAAGAACCAACCTGCAACCTACGCAGCCTTCCGGGCTAGAGCCGCAGATTTTCTGGCCAGGCAAAGGTTCCTTCTTAGCCTGTGAGCAGCGCGATCGGCGCCCGGACGACGATCTCCCGCCCGATCGCCGATATCGACACACGAATAAAGCGATCGGCAGCCGAGCGACGATCGCCAGTCTTCCGGCCCGATCGCCGATCATCACGCTACATCATCAGCAACCCGGAGGACACGATCGCCCTCTACAGTCCAGCATCTAACATGACGGACTAAGGCATAAGATCGCCTCCACCGCACATCATAAAGCCATGGTCCTGGTAGTCGATGGAACCGGCTGCTTCGGCCATGCAAGGTCCCTTTCGGCCGAGATCGCCCGCCCTTCGTTTAAATACGAGGCCGGCGTAGTCTGAGGGCTCTCCAACATTGATCAGTGGACACGATCGCCCGCCCTCAAGATTCACCATCAAAAGATGATCTTCCCGGACGATGCGACACGTGCCACAACCCCCGTCTCAATGTACACCGTCGAGGTTCGCCATCTTCATGGTGGGCCGAGGTGGAAGCAGAGCTAACAAGCCGCGGGCGTGGAGTTGATTCATCCGACGTTGCCCCGCGCAAGGACTCCTCTAGACCGAGACCGCACGCCCTTCGTTTAAATACGAGGTGAGGCGCAGCCTAACAGAGGACCCTCATAATAAAGTGAGTCACGAGACACTCAATGTCTTCGCGCACCAAGACACGGTCATGGAGTCGGCCCATCGAACTTCGCGACTGTGCACGATTCCTCAAACAAGCGAAACCATCAAGTTTCCGAGGGGAATCGGCCAATGTTGTTTTTGCAGGTACAAGACCGAAAGATAGCTAACCAATCGACCATGATAGCCCAAGTCCGAATCATAAGTCAGCTCAGCAAGATCGCCCGTCCTCATCCTTACACGATCGCTAGCAAGAACCACCTCGCCCCATGTCTTCAACATAGGAGCAAGCTGGGGGGCAATTGTTGTGTCGAGATTTACACTTTCCAACCGGCGATCGCCTCGGAGATCGGGCGACCTAGCCACTGCCGAGCAGCCGAGGCAGAACTGCCGACCGGCGACCAGGCGGCCTAGCCTTAGCCCCGCAGACAACATGAATCGGCCAGCCGAAGGTCCCAGGACAAGTCCCGGTGCCGAGCGATCGACATCCAATAAGATCATCTCTCGGCGCCTGGCGACCGACTTCTGGCGACCGACTTATGGACGATCATCTCTCGGTGCCTTGTCAGCCGACCCTTGGTGACCGACCAGTGCCGACCCTCAGTGACTGGCCGAGGACGACCCTCGGTGTCCAGCTAGAGACGACCGCTTCATGATGATCAGGGCCGATGGCCATCCGGTCGGCAAAGACCGAGCCACAGGACAGCACCCACGTGCAGATCCACAAAAGGCGCTGACAGCCTGTCACCTACCTCACCTACCAACAGGGCCGCAGACCTGCAAAAGGAGCTGACGGACAAGACTGGTGACCACAGCCTGTCACCTACCTCGCCTACTGACAAGTCCGCCGAAAGTAGCAAAGTGGGACCACAGCAGTACTTAGGACGCGTCGGCTCCTTATTGGACCACACACCGTGTTGCCATTGTAGCCTTGGACTTTTGGCAGACTGCCCACGTGACCTTTAGGACGATCGCCCCATTATATTAATGGTCGAAAGACGATCGCCCGCTAGGAGACAAGGCACCTCATCCCCTATATAAAGAAGGCAGCCTGCACTTGGACTCTCTCTGGCATTCTCGCATCTCACACACCATACAGAAGCAAAATACTCAGCACTTGGCTATCTCCAACTCTTGGCAACAGCTATCATTCGGTCTTTCTTCTCCCGGCCTCCCTCATCAAGCAGTCGATCGGCGGGGACGAAGAACACCGAGCTTCGCTCAAGAGCCGGATTAACAGAGTCTTTTTACACTCATTGTATCTAGATTTCTCACATTAATACTTGTATCCACGAATATTTGTATTAATAATATCTCGCGAGAGCATTCAAGCCCGGGACTAACAACCCCGGCAAATCTTGTGTTATTTATCTTTCTCACGGAAGTGCTCTTGCATTTGTTTGCTATCCCATCCATTCCAGCAATATCTATCTCCGGATAATATTTTGGGTAGCAACACGACGCTGATCAGTTTCTCAATTGAATCTTATCCGGCAACCGAACAGGTTTCTAGGGATAAAATTTGCTCCAACCGAAGGCATCCAATGCGCTCTCGGTAATTTATCGATCCTCCCCAAACGACTACCCCAATAACTTGGAGGCATAGCACATCCGATTTGGATTTCAATTTTCCGAAAGCTCGATGGAGGGAAGGAAAACCTTGAAACCTTTTAAACTTAATAATTTGTCGTCAGAGAATTTTCGCGATTAATGTTACACTTTGCACATTAATACATTTAAGCGCGTTTGCAGCATTCATACCATATGAATAAACATACACAACCTAGTTGCTGCCACCATGTAATTCATGGACCATTCCTAGAGCAAAAACGTCGTAATCTAATTGCAAGTCTTCGGTCTTGAATCTTCATCTTCTCGAATAGATCTCCTCCGGTCTTCATCATAAAATATAAATTTTACATTAAAAAATTGCATCCTAGATATTGCTACCCAAAATATTATCCGGAGATAGATATTGCTGGAATGGATGGGCAGCAAACAAAATGAGAGAGCACGTCCGTGGGGGTGTAAATAACACAAGATTTGTCGGGTTTGTTAGGCCCAGGCTTGAATGCTCTCGCGAGATGTTATTAATACTAATACGTTGGGGTACAAATATTAATGTAGGAATGCGATTACAATGAGTGTAAAAGATCCTAGTTATCTAGCTCTTGAGTGTTTGCCGGAAGAACTAGAGTTGCTGTGATTTCTTATTCTCGTTTCTACCGACTATCTTATGGGTTAAGAGGTCTCGAGAGTGAGAGAGAGATGTCCGAAGTGTATAGCGTTGCCAAGAGTGAGAAAGTAGAGAGAAAAGCCCAGCCCTCCTCCAAGTGCAGGATGCCTTCTATTTATAGGAGTTGGGGTGCCTTTAATTCTGACGGGCGATCGCCTTTCTTGTATTATAATAAAGTGCGATCGTCCTTTAGCACATGGGATGATTACCTTAAAGTCCGCGGCATGGGCTGGAAGACAGCTGTGCGAGCCAATGAGAAGTCTGCATGCGTCATGAGTTGCTGTCTCGGGCGGTCCCACTTTGCACCTTTCGGCAGGTCTGTCGGTAGGTGAGATTGGTGACAGGCTGTGGTCAACGATCCATGTCCTGCGGCGCCTTTCCCGGATCTGCATGTGAGTATCTATCCCGAGCTTCGGCCTTCGCCGACTAGATGGATGATGGCTTCACGTGGCATGAGGCGGTTGTCCATGATCGGGCATTAGAGTCGATCGCTAAGTGCCAAGAGACGATCGCCTTGGGTGTCGATCGCTTGGCATTTGGACTTGATCTGGGATCTCCGTTCTTGTAGGTGTGCCGTGGTTCATTCGACTCTGGCTCGGTCGCCCGGTCTCTGTGCCGATCGCCTATTGAGATATATATATCTCGACACAACAATTGCCCCCCAGCTTGCTCCGATGTTGAAGACATAGGGTGAGGTGGTTCCACTGGCGATTGTTTTAAGATAATTATAGGCGAACCGATTGTTTGGCATGCTATCTTCGGTCTTGTTCCCTTCTCTGTTTATAGTGATGCTTCGGGCCAAGGGCTCGGATGCGTACTTATGCAGCACGGGAGGACGATTGCCTATGCTTCCCGTCAGTTGAAACCGTATGAATTGAATTACCCTACGCACGATCTTGAGTTGGCCGCAGTTGTGTTTGCGTTGAAAATCTGGCGTCATTACTTGTATGGCTCGTCGTGTCAGATTTTCACCGATCACAAGAGCCTGAAGTACATCTTCACGCAGAAGGAGCTTAATATGAGACAGAGGAGATGGTTGGAACTGATTAAGGATTACGATCTTGAGATCCTCTATCATCCGGGCAAGGCTAATGTGGTAGCAGATGCCTTGAGCCGGAAATCGGTATCGCTTCGGGTGCTTGAGTTACTCACGGCCCAGTCGGGACTTGGCGAGTTTATGAGGTTGAGCATTGAGATTATCTTGCGAGAGTTCAGGCGATTGCGTACTCTTGAGATTTCTTCGTCTGCAGTCGAGGACATTAAATCGGGGCAGTTGAAGGACCCGATGTTTATTCAGTGCGGAGAGTGTAGAGAAGGAAAGCCCGGGATTCGTTATTCATGAGGACGGCGTGTTGAGATTCCGAGGTCGGTTGTGTGTTCGAACGACTCGGAGGCGAGACGAGCATTATGCGAGAGGCTCATGCGTCACCATACTCGATCCATCCGGGCTCGACTAAGATGAATAAAGATCCGAGGAAGAATTTCTGGTGGAGCGATATGAAGAAGGAGGTAGTTCAGTTTGTAGCTAAGTGTTTGACTTGTCAACAAGTCAAGATTGAGCATCAGCGGCCAGCCGGATTATTGAAACCACTTCCCGTTCCGGAATGGAAATGGGAGTACATCTCTATGGATTTTGTCACGAGTTTACCGAGGATGAAGACTGGTATGAATATGGTATGGGTAATTGTAGACCGACTGACTAAGTCGGCACATTTTCTGGGCATCAAGGATACTTGGGGTCCGGAAAAGTTGGCTCGTATTTTTATCACTCAGATAGTGAGGCTTCATGGTACGCCGAGGACCATTATTTCAGACAGAGATGGCCGATTTGTATCGCATTTTTGGCGAGCGTGCATAAGGCATTGGGGACTCGGCTACGTTTGAGCACCGTTCCATCCCGAGGCCGATCGGCGATCGAACGTACCATTGAGACGTTCGAGGATTTGTTGCGCGGCGTGTGCGTTAGATTGGAGTAATCGGGAGGATCATTTGGCCTTGATTGAGTTTACTTATAATAATAGCTGGCACGCGTCGATTAAGATGGCACCATATGAGGCACTTTATGGCCGACGTTGCCGATCACCGATATGTTGGGATGAGCCGTCCGATTTGGTTGGCACTGAGCCGGATCTGGTATTGGAGACGAGGGAGAAAGTCGAATTGATTAGAAAGAGGATGTTGGCTGCCCAGAGTCGACAAAAGTCTTATGCGGATGTTAGGCGTAGACCTTTGGAGTTTGAGGTGGGAGATCACGTTCTGTTGAGAGTATCTCCGACGAAAGGAGTTTTCCGATTCGGGAAGAAGGGGAAACTCAGCCCGAGATATATTGGACCTTTCGAGGTATTGGAGAGAGTCGGTGAGTTAGCGTACCGTTTGGCTTTACCTCCGTCGCTTAGTCATGTACATAGCGTATTTCACGTTTCCCAGTTGAGGAAGTACGTTCCGGACCCGTCCCACATTATTGACTTTGGGGACGTGGAGATTGAGAAGGATGTTACGTTTGAAGAGAGACCCGTTAGAATTTTGGAGCGTCGTGATAAACAGTTAAGGCACAAAACCATTCCTTTGGTTAAAGTGCAATGGTCGAGGCACGGAGTAGAAGAAGCGACGTGGGAGTTAGAGGAGGATATGCGTTCGAGATACCCCGAGCTTTTTGATTCTTAAGTTTCGGGACGAAACTTTATTTTAGAGGAGAATGTAATATCCGTAATTTTCCCATTTTTAGCAGTTTCCATTTTTGGTGTATGTCTATTTTTATCGACTCGCTTGTAACCGTTTCGACATTTCGAATCTATTTTGTTCTTGGAGTTTTTCCATTGGGATGAGTTTTGATGATGTTTTCACGTAATTTCGTTTTATGACATATTTTGCCGTATGAACGTTCGATTCTTGTAAAACTCGTTCGTTTTCGTTATTTCTGGGTTTGTACAAGTTTGTATGGTTGAGTTGGTCTTGTGGAGACTTTCGGTTCGTAAATCCGACGTCGTTTCGTGATTTTCGGGCACTTGGGCCATTTTTGTAATTTCCTAATAGTTTAGGGAATCTCGTTTTCGTTGTCGCATTACGGACCCTTCGGTGGTCGGAATTGTATTTTTCTTTCAGCACTTAGCTCCGTCGTCTTGTAGGCTTCGTATTCATGTTCTGGATTACGGTCTCGTCGTGTGTATCGTGTATCGTACCCTCGGCGGCAGCTTACTGCCGATATGACATCGGCAGATCGAATCGCTGTGTAGGTAGCGCACGCTACCCTGTTGCCTTGCGTGCGCTATCAAGAAGCGATTAGCGCACGCTAACCCTTATTGTTAGCGTACGCTAACGAATGTGGCGAAGAGCCATCGGACTGCCGCGCCCGTTAGCGACGCTACATATGGCGATTAGCGTGCGCTAACTTCACAATTATATAAGCCAGTGGCGATTTGAGCGCGATTTCATTCTTTTCCCTTCGTTTCTTGACGTGCGACCTCGGAGGCGATTTCCATCGATTCCGATCGGCGTTCTATTCACATTCCATCACCGTAGAGTTGTGCTAACATATTATCATCGATAATCGTCATCCATCATCCGAAATCAAGGTAATTTCGCCTAGAACCCTAACTCGTCAAATTTGGGGGTTTTTCCGGTTTTACTAATTGGAACCGAATTATTCCAGATGTTAGGATATTCTTCACCGATTGTGATTGTTGAATGATTCCAAATCCAATTTCCTTGATTTTAATCGCGAATTATCGATACGGGGAGATTTTGCGTAAACCTCGCCCGTATCAATTGATCGTCTATTGTCGTTATTAGTAATCGGGGTTTTGGGAGTATTCCTTTCGACATCGATGTCCGTTGGGACCGAGTTATGCTAATTCTTCGTTTAGGAACCGTCGTTGTCCATTCGGATCATCCGTAGTCACTTTTCACTTCCGAGCCTTGAAGATGTCACAAAGGCAAGTACTTTACATTTGTTTACATGTTCTAGTATTTGAATTATGGCCGTATCGTGGTTGTTGTGGATGGTTATGTGTATGTTCACCTAGGGACGGTCCGACGGGGCCTCAGGGATACGTATTGCCGTGAGTGTGCGTATCGTGAGCGTGGTTAGCCACCTGTGGATGTCCGACGGGACTCTGCGGTACGGTGGCCGTGAGTCTCGTGCCAACGGTTAACTTTGAATTATGATTTGTTGGAGATAATGTGTTTGTGTTTGTACATCATAAATATTAGGAATATAAAATGTTTTCTAAAATGATTTTTGGCGCATGTATTCATCCGATTAGAATGTAGTTCAAATGGATTGTACTTGCACTAGCGATTGTCGCTAACCCCTTAAATGGGGAAATACTTTTGTATTTCGTGTATTGATCGTGGGGACAAACGAGCACTCGGGCCGTATGAGGATGATGGGCAAGCATGATATTGTCCAGTATTTGACTTTTCGATGTTATGTCTGTCGGTTGCTATTGATGTCTGATTTTGGGATTTATGTATTATAAAATTGGTTTAAGTACTCGAGTACTTCCTGTTTGAAATTGTTAATGTTGTGTTCCCGTTTTGGGAAATGGATTTGATGTCAAATTTTAATTGTCGGTTTGTAGTCTTTTATTTGAATTGTCGTTTTATTAATGATAGTTAGTCGTTGTCGAATGTCTTGTGGGTATGTTAGCCTGGTGGATTCCACAGTGTGGGGTCCACGGCGCTGTAATATGCCCTGAACGTCTTGGGGGTGTTACACTAATGAGCCAGTTGAGAAAGGAATTGCTTTTGCAGCTGAGTCATCTACAAAGAGCCAAGCTGAAATTAATCCTCCCAGTCCCCTGAACTTTGAGGAAGAAATGGCATTTATCATGCAAAGATTCAGTAATTTCAGGAAGAATTACTCAAAGTACAAAAAGAACTACAAAGAGAATCCCACGAGGAACTAAAAAACTGGTAACTGGAAAGTAGAATGCTACAACTGTCATAAAACAGGACATATCCAGTTTGATTGCCCTGAGATCAAGAAGGATGATGATAAGAAGGACATGGGCAGGAAAGAAGACAAGAGGAAAGCTCTCATTGGTGAAGACCAAGTTCAAGAGAGAGTAGAATCAAGCAGTAGATTCTTCTTTGATGATGCTGATGACTACAACAGCTTGATGGCAAACCTAGCTGACACTACGCCATAAATGTCCTTCGGCAACACCCAAAAAAGTGTGCTCAAATGGGTAAAAAGTGCTGCTGAAAGCAAAAAAAACATGCTACGATAACACTTTTCCGAAATTTGATGGAGTTACAAAAACGGCCGCTACCATAGGGGTCTATGCCAACACTTTTTAACTTTATGGTAACACAGGGAAAATGTGTTGCTACAGATCCCAATACCAACACTTTTTACCTATGTAGCAACAACAATAAAAATGTTACTGTAGACCAATGGCAACACCAATATCTCTGTAGCAACACCCATAAACATGTTACTATAGACCAATGGCAACACCACTCCCTATTGTAACGTCAGATGTGGAAACACATTTTTGTTTTGGTAACACCCTTTTCCATAATTGTAACATTTATTTTGTGAACCCTTTTTTGTTAATAGTTTAAACCATAATAAAACCATTCAAATAAACCATAATCAAATAACATGTCAAAGTTTTACATAAACAAGACTTTTCAAGCCATCCAAATAAACCACGACATTATCATCATTCGACATAAATAAACCAGTCAAAAGCTAACTTAAGTACCATAGAATAACAAACTTAGTACCATCCAAAAGCTAACTTAAGTACCACCGCATTAATACCATCACAATCCGAAAACAACCCGAAAGATAACGTAAATACTAAGAAAGACTTAAATCCGGATTCTGGCCAGCCAATTTTTTCATAATCTCTCGAACTTTTTGATCAAGTTTCTCATCCATCTCTGACATTGAGACCGAATCTTTGCAGTTAAGTCTGACATACACTGATCTGGAATGGACGTTGTTGAAGAAGACTTTGACTTTGACTCTGACATACCACTTTGCTCAATTGCTTTCCGAACCAGCTTTTCAGGAAACTTCATGTCATAGATCAACCTAAATTTTGCAGAACCTACAGAAGAACATCTCTGACATTCAAAAGATGAAGTCAGTGGTCACTCCAAAGGATTTGAGGAATATATTAGTACACGTAAACAAAACATCTAGAAGACAAAACTGCTAAGGGAAGAAATCAAGAAGTGCAGAAAATATTAATAATCATCGAAATCTATTTGTACAACTCAAAACAATGCAGACTACCATGATTGTCATCTGCCTGTTTTACAATAAAAAATAAAAATTAATGAGTTAGATTAAAACCGAAAAGTGTAAATGGAATCCAGTAATTTGTCGAAGTAAAAGACTTGGTATAATTTTACATGCAGTATGTTAATAATGAATTTAAAAAACTTAGGCAACGATCTACTCCATCTGTAGGCTTCTGCACTAACATATTTATATGCTCAAATCTGACTTCTATTGTTGGCAATTGAATTCCAACTCTGAATAACAACACAAAATAAACGCATGGGAAATCTATTGTTTTCCTGGTTAGATAGAGGATCACCTGTCAATTCTTTCCTTAACCTTCATGAGAAACTTCTAGTTATCTTCATTGGCACTCTTTAGAAGCCTCTCGAGCAAATCTTTCCATTCTTGAAATCCAATATATCTTATATCAACTTCACTGGTTTCACCTCCGGATCCCACTAAAATACCTCTCGTCAGACGATCGTAAGTAGGAAATTTTTCGAGCACGACCCACTTTAAAGCCTCATCATCATTGTTTTCGTGTCGTGTTGAATTCGAAAAAGCTTCCAAACCACCATTCCACCAGTATTTAGACTCGTTTCGTCTCAAGCTAGAATTCCCTCTATAAAGATCACCTTGATCCATTTTCTTTTTAATCAATCAAGACTGCAAAAAGAAGAAGAAAATGAAAGAGAAAATACAATTCCAATCAATCTCTAATATGGTTCACGAGATTTAAAACCGCACATGGTTTGATGAAAAAGATGTATGTTCTAAATTCGCAATGCGCTTTAAACTGACCAGTGAAGGACAATTGTAAGGAACCCAAGCTGTTTTATATATTTAGAAAAGGAAACTAGATTGATGTTATAAAAATCGCATGAAAATTTAGGACTTTAGGGTGGTTAAGAATTAATAACTCTAAGGGGATTATTCGAAATATGCATGTTTTACCATCGAACATGGAAAAGAAGGTCATCACAAATGCTACACAGAATGCCTTTGTGATGGCATACCTGTTACCACAGAGATTAGAGACATCATCAACATGAAATGTTTGCAAAATAGAAGGTATTTATACGGGATTCTATCAACGGCGATAGTATAAAAACTTCATCAAAAATTTTAACAATAATAAACCAACTTAGGTCTCTTCAGGAATTTTACTCTCTAGACAACCGCCTCATCTTCCCTCACATTTCAATCAGAAATGAATTACATGAAATCAATGGAGCCTGTCCAGAGAATTTGCGGATGTTTTATCAAAGAGATACTGGTGTATAAGAATTATACCTTTTTTATTTCATTCGGCATTCAAAATCGTACATTATATATCGAATTCGAAAAATAAGAACATGAATCCAAATAAGAATAATTTTTTTTCAGATTCATATATTATGTGTATACGATATATTCCACTCGAGTATTCAAAGATATATATATATATATATATAATATATTTATAAGTCACTCATACATAATATTTAAAAGTATATTTCCCCTATTTATAAAAATCACTAATGTAAGATATATTGCATGCCAGCATTTAAATTGTTTCAAAATGGTTCGTGATTTGGAGAACAACTACTTCTAGTTTATTTTGATTTATATTTGATATGTAATGATGATTGAGTGTCTGGTATGTGATGTTCAATATGGTTCTTACTAAGTATTATATGGATACATATATTATATTTGAGAGTTCCATGGAAATAGATTTTAGTTATTGTTGAAATTAAATAAGATTTTGTGGGGAAAAAATAAACATTGGATTTGAAATACGAATATATTTGAGTACATTTTACAATGAAAATTAGTTTTAATGTTTGATATTAAAAGAAAACAAATAAGAACTATTTCTTGTATTCGAATATTGATAGAATATACGACAGAATATCACAGTATTCGTCTCAATTCGATTCTTATACCTTGCCATCAACAGAACTTACTATCCACGAAATTCAAAGAAAAAATATATTCCATGTGCCATTTTGTTTAAACAAAAAATAGGACGAGAAAAGAAAGCATTGAGAAAATGCAGTTACATTTAATGCACCCCAATGGTGGAGCACGAGCGCACACCCGATTACTTCATATCATTGAGCGTCGAATTTGTGATGCCAGATAACAACTGAGACATTTTAAAGAATGCATAATACAGAAAAGGAGGACTCATGCCTGAAGTCATGTTACTAATTCAAGAAACATAATAGTTTTTTCTCACTTAAGCTACCGATGTAGAAAGTAGAAACTCCTATATTGAGGAATGTTAGCTGCACATCATTACTTGATTAGGAGGATAAATCGATGATACATGATATCAATCAAACAACAGTTAATTCCCCTAAAAATGAATATGCTTTTCAACTGTAAATATTAAATTACATGAATGTGATCCATATGCTAGCATCGGTGATCCCAAATTCTCATAGAGCACCTATTCATTTTTATCAATATATGAACCGTTTATTCAAGTACCTCATGAAAGTAAGTTTCTAGGCGAGACCTCCCTAACACATAAAATATACTTATCAATTAATATGGGTTGAAAAAAGGTTGCATGGCGAAAACGAAAGGTTTTCAACTTCCAAAAAAACTGAACCACAAAACAAACAGATGCCCAAAGAACAAATATAAATACCAGAATTTGAACTCAGGGACGCGATGGATGAAAGGCTTGAATTCATCAGAGCCCTTTGTAGGCAGCATCGGACCATCTGACGGTTCCATTTCCAGGTCAACAAGAGGTGAGAAAAACCCAATAAGCAGATTCAAAATGTAGATCCCCAAACCATAGCTAACAATGTAGAACCCTTGAAGGTAGTAAACCTGCAGGGCGTAAACACACACTAAAACAAAAGTTCCAATCCACCGATAGAGAGAGTGAGGAGTCGATTTATCTAAATAGTACTGGAAAGTTTTTGACAATTCATGCCTCCGTTGGTTCAGTGCAGCAGCTGCTGTTGAGGGACCATCACCTCCAACCCCATCCATGATTAAGTTTGACTCTTAGAACTCCTGCATGTCAGATAAAGTACTTCAATCAATAGAGCAATTATAAATTGAGGGACAAATTAAAAAGAAAAACTACATTTGACTTTTCTAGCATGCTGATTGGCGGCTAGAATAACATACAGATGCCAAAAGAGAAAAAATGGAATGATCTCCAGAAGAACAAATTACAAAAGTCAATCATCACTACAAAAGCCTAGTAAACAAAATCAACATAAGTAAAATCTCAGCCCCCAGTTAAAATAGCTTGTAATTCCGAAAACCATGTACAGCCATAAAAATACCAATCCGAATATTTAATCAGCTCAAAGGCACGCAGATATGTTTCAAATAGCAGTATGCTTCATTAATAGAGAAATAATGGTCGTGGGGGTGAGGGGGTGTAAATGAGATACACAGCTGCATCCAGCATTTCACAAAGAAAAGAAAAAAAAAAAGAAAAAAAAGAAGACAAAAGTAGAACCAAACAGCAGCTCGAGCCAGATCTGATAGCTGCAAAATCCCCCAAATCAAAAACCTAATCTCTGAAATACAACAACACTTACTAAATCATGCGTTGATTAAAATAATAAACTGACGAACATGTGAAAGAACATCAGGGGACTAAAAGCTTACATTCGGCGAGAATAAATCAGGTTGACGACGAGGATTTCTTTCAGGGGTTTTGAGAATGCGAATTTCGGATGTGTTTGGGGGAAGTTTAAAGAAAGAGTAATGCTACTTTCACAATATCTTGTGTGAGGTTGTGATTTGAGTATGTGGCGCGATCGCATGAGGTGAGATAAATGTGATTGTGACATTTCACTTTTATCTCACTTCACGGATCGCTAATGCATGCATTGTCGCGCCGTTTATCAGTGTGTGAAATGCGATCTTTAAAGAAATAAGACGCAGGCGTCACCGAAAGCACCGCTACTAAACGACGTCGGACACCCCCAATGCGAATAATATGCTTAAAATATTTAGGTCGGTATGCAAATATTCAAGCCGTTTCCATATCGAAAATGTCCGGTACGGTATTATACCGTACTGTACCTTAAGGTATAGCGATAATTCAGTATTTTTATGGTATTGTTCGGTATGGGAATTGCGATATTTCGGTATTATTTCACACCCCTAGTTTTGAGCGACAGGGGAATGAGTTTTGAGTGAGAGGTGTGAGTTTTGTTTTTTAGTTTTTAGATAAAATAATAACTGAGCGGGCTATGGTTTCAGAGTCAATTATTTGGATAAAATAGCAGCTCATTTTTTGGGCAAAATTGAAGACTGATTTTAACCCGCCCAAATATTAAGTGTAATCCCGCCTATTTTTTTCTTCCCTAGTAACGCTTTTTTTAAAGATCAACGGTAACACCGAATTTGGTGTTATCATAGATACTATGGCAACACCGGTTACTATCAACTATAACGCTAAAAACAAGTGTCAGTGTAGATCAATTTTAAGGCATCTATGCTAACACTTTTGCTTGTAACATCGAAATAAACGTTGTTGAAGGCCATTTGTGGCGTAGTGTGATGAGGAGGTAAAATCTAAACCTTCAACTTCAGGATATGCCAGCTCATACATGTTTGAAGACATGGATCTTCATAAATCAGTAAATTAGATATTTAAAGATTTTGAAACACTTATAACTGCACATCTGACTGTGACAGTTGAGAAAACACAGCTGCAAGATGAGAATGGATAACTGAAAAATGATTTGGAAAAACTCAACCTAGAGTTAACATAAATCAGATCTAAATTTGAAAAACAGACTGAAAACATTTTGAAAAACTCAACTGAAAATACCACAACTGAGATTAAAAGACTGACTGTGTTAAACAGTGAAAAATTAATTGCACTTGCTTATATAAAATCTGAGTTTTCTAAACTGACACAGCTGAGTAATACACAAGCAAAAGAAATAACATCTCTAAAAGCATCTGTAACCCTTGATGGATTGTGTATAAATCAGAGGCCACTTTATTTAAAATCAGGCCTTGGATATGACCCATATACTCCCTCCACTTCTAAAACCACCTTTATAAAGGGAGAAACATATGTCCAGACTGTTGAGCCTATAAATAAACCTGTATTTAGAAATAGGCAGCAGCCCAGTCAAAAGTTTAGGCAGCAGCCAAGGTTTTCAAGGCAACCACCTAGAGAAAAGACTAGGCAATGGCCCAAGCAGCATCATGTAACACCCCCAAGATATTCAGGGTATTTTACAGCGCCGTGGACCCCTACGTGGGATCCACAGGCTAAATAAACAATACTGCTCGTCTAACCATCTCGGTTAGTGAGAAACACAACACCACAATAATAATTAAATGAAATCACCCGGTACAATCGGTAAACAGGACATCACCCAAATTCACAAATACGATTTAACATACAAAACATATCCCAATTCAAAAGTGCCTAAGTACTCGCGAGTACTATCTACAAGTTCACAAGTTTGGAAAAGACACATCAAGATGGACAACGGAAATAAAGGGACTCCATTGCACACGTCAACATCCCCGACAAGCATCCTCATACTACTCCAGGGCCCGCTCGACTGGCTGAACGCCACCTGAAATTCATAACAAGAATTTTCCCAAAACGGGTCCCCAAAGGGGTTAGCAATTATGTTAGTATAAGTAATCAAGGCAAACCATTCACTTACACATTTCATAGTACATGCATCAAGTCATTTCAAAATCCAAAATCAGACATGTCTTTTCCCGGAAAACAACAATCAATAATCAATTTGCCTAGGATCGGGGATAAACCACTAGTTCCATCCGAGGCCTTTATGGACCCTCCCGGACTGGCCATAGTCAAAAATCAAAATCACGCACATGCATCGCCTAGGACTGGGGCTAAACCACTGGTCCCATCTGAGGCCTTTATGGACCCTCCCGGACTAGCTAGCCAACAAGCTCGTGAATCCGGGGCTAAACCACTGGATTCCTCTGAGGCCCCGTCGGACCCTCACGG
The DNA here is from genome assembly GCA_033398695.1 of Orobanche coerulescens. Lineage (NCBI taxonomy): Eukaryota > Viridiplantae > Streptophyta > Magnoliopsida > Lamiales > Orobanchaceae > Orobanche > Orobanche coerulescens. The sequence goes on along the minus strand of CM065809.1, from coordinate 143,871,115 downwards.
AGTGATCAAAACACACAATATACATTACCATTACATGTTAAGCATAAATGTTTCACGAGAATACTTGCCTTGAGTAATTAACAATGAAACGAACAGAACAGAGAATCGACCACGATTGCTAGGAACCGACAACCACGAACCTAACAATTCGAAGAATACAATCACAACCAATTCTACATGAGTACGAAAATGGAATACGCCCGAATACCCACCTACGATTCATGTAAATTCGTACAAAAACAACAACGAGGGCGTCGCAACCGAACCCTCTCGACATCACAAATACCACGAAATTTACCATGAACTCGTAGGGAAAACATGAATACCACTAAGATTAATCACATACATCATAGATAAATCAACAACACGGAACGAATCGGACAATAAATCGAAAATCCCCAAATTTCCCAAAAGTAGGGTTCTAAGAGATTTTACCTTGATTCAAAGATGAACAACAGATGATTTGGCATTAAGTTGATGTTATGATGCTAGAATATACTTCTCCAATGCAGTTTGAGTGAAGATCAAACGAATCCTAGCTCCCAAGGTCGCCCCCGACGCGAAGAGAAGAGAGAAGAGTGAAAAATGAGGAAAAAGTCGGCCCTGCCAGTTCATATACTGTCAGATGTTACGGCCATAACATCACATACTTACGACCATAACTTGTGAATATTACGGCCGTAAGTATATCACTTTACGGCCATAACTGGCCCTGGGGAAGAATCTGGACAAATAAACAAAACCAACTTACGGCCGTATCACTCTAAGGTTACGGCCATAACAATTCTTACAGTCGTAACATGTAAATATTACGCCCTTAAGTCGCCACTGGATCAATGCGGAAGGAAAGAAGAAAAACGAAGCTTGGTTATGACCGTACAAAGAAGAAGTTACGGCCACAACTGTTGAATATTACGGCCGTAACATCCCGGCCTTACGGCCGTAATGTGCCTCTGGCAGCAGACCAGATATGCACGACGTCTCGACGAAGGTTGATCGGAGGGTTCAAAGGTGTACCAACAGATACACTCACGACGAGTTTGAGACATAAACTAGAGCGCTAAAAGAAGACGCGCTTCCGACTACCCAAAGTTTCGGAAACGACAAGGGTAGTAATTACCCCATAACTTTGGGAAATTACAAAACAGCCCAAAACATTCAAAACACACGATACATGATTGAAACACCAAACAAAAGCTCACAACATGCATAACAACATAAGATGGATTTACGGCAACCCCGAAATGGCGGTTCCGAACAACGATCACGAGAATCGAACCAAATAGCGGCGGAAATGACATTAAACGCGGAATTGAGTAAAACAGGTCCGAAACAAACTCGGATGACAAAAAGTCCAATATTAAATATTCTCAAAATATCAATACGGTTGCAAGCGAGTCGCTAAAAATGAAAAATACACCAAAATGAAAAATACCGGAAAGAGGAAAAAAATGCGGATATTACAATCTACCGCTCTAAAAATAAGTTTCATCCTGAAACTTAAGAAACAAACAACTCGGGGTACCTAGCACGCATGCTATCCTCAGTTTCCCAAGTTGCCTTCCCGTCACCATGTCTCAACCACTGAACCTTGACCAAAGGAATGGCCTTATGCCTCAACCGCTTCTCACGGTGGTCCAAAATCTTCAAAGGACGCTCCTCGAAAGTAATATCCTCGGCGATATCGATCTCACCATAGTCAATGACATGACTAGGATCCGGAACATATTTTCTCAGCTGGAAAACATGGAAAATGCTATGGACGTGGCTCAGAGGCGGAGGCAACGCCAAACGATACGCCAACTCGCCGACCCTCTCTAGAATCTCAAAGGCCCCAATAAACCACAGACTCAACTTTCCCTTCTTCCCGAAGCAGAAAACTCCCTTTGTTGGTGACACCTTTAGCAAAACGTGGTCTCCCACCCCGAATTCCATAGGATTTATATCGACTCTGAGCAGTCAACATCCTTTCCCGAATCAATTCTACCTTCTTCCTCATCTCCAAGGTGATATCCGGTTCGGTTCCGACCAAATTGGATGCCTCATTCCAACAAATCGGCGATCGAAATTGCCGCCCATAAAGCGCCTCATATGGTTCCATCTGAACTGACGTGTTCCAACTATTATTGTACGTTAACTCGGTCAACGACAAATGCTCCTCCCAATCACTGCTCCAATCGAGAGCACATGCACGCAACATATCCTCAAATATTTAGATAGTGCGCTCCGACTGCCCATCCATCCCAGGGTGAAAAGAAGTACTCAGACGCAAATGAGTACCCAACGCCTTATGAACCGCTTGCCAAAAGTGCGATACAAAACGACCATCATGATCCGAAACAATAGACTTCAGAGTACCGTGAAGCCTCACAATCTGCGTAATAAATACACGAGCCAACTTTTCCGGACCCCAAGTATCCTTGATGCCCAGAAAATGTGCCGACTTGGTCAAACGATCCACAATCACCTAAACCATATTCATACCAGACTTCGATCTCAGGAATATCGCGACGAAGTCCATCGAAATGTATTCCCATTTCCATTCCGGAATAGGAAGCGACTGCAATAACCCCGCTGGTCGATGATGCTCAATTTTGACCTGTTGGCAAGTCAAACATCTCGCTACAAACTGTGTGACCTCCTCCTTCATATCATTCCACCAAAAGTTCCTCCTTAGGTCCTTGTACACCTTACTCGAATAAGGATGTACTGAGTAAGGCGTAGCTTGGGCCTCCCGTAAAATACTCTGCCTCAATTCCAAGTTATTCGGTACACAAAGCCTACTCTGGAATCTCAACACAACCATCCTCGTGAATCACAAATCCAGGACACTTCTATTTAAGAACTTTCTCTTGGATTTAAATAATCCTCAGATCCTCCAACTACTTCAGTTTAATGTCATCGATCAGCGACGACGAAATCTCTAAAGCACAAAGTTGCCCGGCAACTCCTGGCAACAAAATCTGAACACCTCGATCAAATCACGCTGAATCTCAGATTGAGATGTAAGTATCTCAAGCGTCCGCAACGTAATCGGTTTACGACTCAAGGCATCTGCCACGACGTTCGCTTTGCCCGGATGATAAATGATTTCGAGATTATAATCCTTAATCAACTCCAACCACCTCCTCTGCCTCATATTCAACTCCCGCTGAGTGAATATGTACTTCAAACTTTTATGATCGGTAAAAATCTGACATGTAGAGCCAAAGAGATAATGACGCCAAATCTTGAGCGCAAAAACAACTGCCGCTAACTCCAAATTGTGAGTAGGGTAGTTGAGCTCATACGACCTCAACTATCTCGACGCATACGCAATAGTCTTGTCGTGCTACATCAACACACGCCCAAGACCCTGATGTAACACACCCAAGATATTCAGGATATATTACAGCGTCGTGGACTACTATCTGGGACCCACCAGGCTAAATAAGAAATACCACTCGTCTAACCATCTCAGTTAGCGAGAAAACACACATCACCAAGACGAAAATTAAATAAAACGCCCGGTATAACCGGCAAAACAGACATCACTGACAATCATAAATAACATTTAATAATACAAACCATAATCCAAGTAGAAATGCCTAAGTACTCGCGAGTACTATCTATTAGTTCACAAGTTTGGAAAAACAACCATATCAAAATGGACAACGAAAATAAGGAACTCATTTGCACACGTCAACAGCTCTGGCCAGCATCCTCGTACTGTCCTAGTGCCCGCTCGTCCCTGAAATTCATAACAAGAATTTCCCCAAAATGGGTCCCCAAAGGGGTTAACAATTACGCTAGTACAAGTAATCAAGGCAAACCATTCGCTTACACATTTCATAGTACATGCATCAAGTCATTTCAAAACCAAAACCACACATGTCTTTTCCAGAAAACAACACTCAAATAATCAATTTGCCTAGGACCGGGGTGAAGCTACTGGTCCCATTCGAGGCCTCTAAGTACCCTCCCGAACTGGCCATATCATAAAACAAATCACGCACAGGCATCGCCTAGGACCAGGATGAAGCCACTGATCCCATTCGAGGACTCGAAGGACCCTCCCGAACTGGCTAGCGAACAAGCTCGTGAATCCAGAGTGAAGTTACGGATTCCCCTGAGGCTTCATGATACCCTTCCGGAGTGAGCAAAGCACACACATAATATACATCACCATTTCATGTTAAGCATAAAAGTTTCCAAGAATACTTGCCTTGAGTAATTGACGACGACACGAACGGAAAGGAAAAACAACCACGATCGCTAGGAACCGATAAACGCGAACCTAACGATTCAAAGAACACAATCACAACCATTTATAAACAAGTACGAAATGGAATACACCCAAAAACCCACCTACGATTCATATATACTCGTACAAAACAACAATGAGGGCGAATCGCAACCAAACCCTCTCGATTTCACAAATACCATGAAATATACAATGAATTCGTAGGGAAAACAAAAATACCACCAAGATTAATCATATACATCATGGATTAATCAACAATACGGAACGAATCGGACAAAACTCAAAAACCCCCAAATTTCCCAAAAAAGGGTTCTAGGAGATTACCTTGGATTAAGGACGAAGAACACGAGTAGATGTTGTTAATCTACACCAAGAACTTAAGGAAAATGATACTTGAAGTGATTAGAAGAAGAAATCACCTCCAAATCGCCTTGGGATCGCTCGGCCGCGGGGAAGGAGAAGAAAATGAGTAAAGTGGCGAATATGGGTCAACTCTCGGGTATATATAATTAGAGGGCTTAGCGTGCGCTAACGGATCACAGTTAGCGTGAGCTAACCAGCCAAAAACTAGTCCAGAACCTGCGGTTCTGGCCCATTAGCGTGCGCTAACAGTCCCCTAATAGCGCGCGCTATCGGGCCATAGCTTGCGCTACCTGTTCACCAACCCAAGTCCAGAAGCATTTTGCCTAGTCTGGATTACTGAATTAGCGCTCGCTGCCGTACACCTAGCGTGTGCTAAGTCTCAATCATAGCATGCGTTAATATACATATTTAGCGTGCGCTAAGCTGCTCGTCCAGAGGTCAAAGAACAGAAACAACCTACTGCCACTGCTGTGCTTGAGTCAATAGCGCGCGCTACCAAAAAGGACATAGCGTGCGCTACGCAATGACACTAGCATGCGCTATACAACAAGAACAGCGCGCGCTAGCGAGTGCAGACAGTAGTACAGACAAGTCCGAAACAAGCTCGGATGGCAAAAAGTCCAGTATTAAGTATTCTCGAAATACCAATACGGTTACAAATGAGTTACTAAAAACGAGAATATACAAAAATCAAAAATACGAGAAAAGAAAAAAATGCAGATATTACATTATACCCCTCTAAAATTAAGTTTCGTCCAGAAACTTAAGAAACAAACAACTCGGGTTACCTAGCATGCATGCTATCCTCAGTTTCCCATGTTGCCTCCTCGACACCATGCCTCGACCACTGCACCTTGACCAAAGGAATGGTCTTATGCCTCAGTCGCTTCTCATGGTGCTCCAAAATCTTCAAGGGACGCTCCTCGAAGGTAATATCATCAGCAATATCGATCTCACCATAGTCGATGACATGACTAGGATCCAGAACATATTTCCTCAGTTGGGAAATATGGAAAGTGCTATGGATGTGGATCAAAGCCGGAGGCAACGCCAGACGGTATGCCAACCCGCCGACCCTCTCGAGAATCTCAAAGGGCCCAATAATCCTCGAACTCAATGTTACCTTCTTCGCGAAGCGGAAAAATTCTTTCGTCGGCGACACCTTTAGCAAAACGTGGTCTCCCACCTCGAATTGCCAAGGTCGCCGACGGACGTCAGCATAGGATTTCTATCGACGCTGAGCAGTCAACATATTCTCCCAAATCAATTCCACCTTCCGCCTCATCTCCAAAGCAATATCCGGTTCTATCCCGACTAGATCGGATGCCTCGTTCTAGCAAATCGGCGATCAACATCGCCGCCCATAAAGCTCCTCATACGGTGCCATCTTGATCGATGCGTGTCAACTATTGTTGTATGTGAACTCGATCAATGACAAGTGCTCCTCCTAGTCGCTTCTCCAATCGAGAGCACAAGCACGCAACATATCCTCAAATGTCTGGATAGTGCGTTCCGACTACCCATCCGACTGAGGATGAAAATAAGTACTCAGACGCAAATGAGTGCCCAATGCCTTATGTACCGCCTGCCAAAAGTGCGATACAAAATGGCCATCCCGATCCAAAACAGTAGACTTTAAAGTACCGTGAAGCCTCACAATCTGCGCAATAAACACACGAGCTAATTTCTCTAGACCCCAAGTATCCTTGATGCCCAGAAAATGTGCCGATTTGGTCAGACGATCCACAATCACCCAAATCATATTTATACCAGACTTCGATCTCGGCAAGCTCGTGACGAAGTCCATCGAAATATCTTCCCATTTTTATTCCGGAATAGGAAGCGACTGCAATAACCCGGCCAGTCGCTGATGCTCGATTTTGACCTGCTGACAAGCCAAACATCTCGCTAGAAACCGTGCGACCTCCTCCTTCATGTCGTTCCACCAAAAGTTCCTCCTTAGGTCCTTGTACATCTTACTCGAACCAGGATGAACTCAGTAAGGCGTAGCATGGGCCTCCCGCAAAATACTCTGCCTCAATTCCAAGTCATTCGGTACACAAAGCCGACTCTGGAATCTCAACACATCATCCTCATGAATCACAAACCCAGGAGACTTCTCCTTAAGAATATTCTCTCGGATTTGAGCAATCATCGGATCCTCTAACTGCTTTAGTTTAATTTTATCGATCAACGATGACGAAATCTCCAAAGCCCAAAGTTGCCCGACAGCTCCTGGTAACAAAATCTCAGCACTCAACTCGATCAAATCCCGCTAAAGCTCAGATTGAGACGTAAGTATCTCAAGCATCCGCAACGTAACCGGTTTCCGACTCAAGGCGTCTGCCACGACGTTCGCCTTGCCCGAATAATAAAGGATTTCGAGGTCATAATCCTTAATCAACTCCAACCACCTACTCTGCCTCATATTCAACTCCCGCTGAGTAAATATGTACTTCAGACTTTTATGATCGGTAAAAATCTGACATGCAGAGCCAAAAAGATAGTGACGCCAAATCTTGAGCGTAAAAACAACTGCCGCTAGCTCCAAATCGTGAGTAGGGTAGTTGAGCTCATACGGCCTCAACTGTTTCGATGCATACCGATAGTCTTGTTGTGCTACATCAACACGCACCTAAGACCCTAACCCAAAGCATCGCTATAAACGGCAAATTGCCACACGACAACACTAAAATCGGGGCTGAAGTCAAATGCGTCTTCAACTCCTCAAAACTCGACTGCCTTTCGTCATTCTAGATGAACTTCTCAGATTTTTGAAACAACTACGTAAGTGGCCGAGCTAGTTTCGAGAACCCCTCCACAAACCAACGATAGTAGCCAGCTAAACCCAAGAAACTACGGACCTCCTTCACATTCTTAGGCAGTGCCCAATCTAACACTGCCTCAATCTTCTGTGGATCCACACGGTCCCCGTCGGTTGAAATCACGTGACCCAGAAACATCACTTCTTTCAACCAGAACTCACATTTTGAGAACTTCACATAGAGTCGCTCGGTCCTCAAAATGTCTAACACCACACGCAGATGATGCGCATGCTCCTCCTCATTCTTCGAATAGATAAGTATGTCATCAATGAAGACAATGACACACTTATCCAAGTACTCGATGAAAACCTTGTTCATCAACTGCATGAACACTGCCGGTGCATTAGTTAGCCCGAAGGGCATAACCACAAACTCATAATGTCCGTATCTCGTCCGAAAAGCTATTTTCGGAACATCGGACTCCTTCACCCGAAGTTGATAGTACCCCGATTTCAAATCGATCTTCGAGAATACCGCAGCTCCCTGCAACTGATCAAACAAGTCATCAATCCTTGGCAAGGGATACTTGTTCTTGATGGTCACCTTCTTCAGCTCGCGATAATCGATACATAAACGCAGTGAACCATCCTTCTTCCGCACAAACAGGACTGGTGCGCCCCACGGCGAAGCGCTCGATCGAATATACCCCGACTCAAGAAGCTCACTCAACTGCTTCTTCAACTCGACCATCTCTGAAGGTGCCATATGATATGGCACCTTCGAAATTGGAGCCACACCTGGCTCTAACTCGATAGCAAACTCAACTTCACGGTCTGGTGGCAACCCTGGTAACTCGTCAGGAATAACATCTGGGAACTCATTAATGGCTGGAATTGATGAAAACTCGACTCCACCACCCTCTGCCTTCAAGACGCAACACCAATAACCAGTACACCCCTTCCGCAGGAGTCTCATCGCCTTCAAGGCGTTAATTACGAACTTCTGGTTTCCCCTCTTTCACCCCGCGAAAGAGTGCTCGGTGCCGCCCTCGACTAACATGGTCATGATTCTCGTGCAATAGTTCATGATTGCACCATGCCGCTCGAGCCAATCATCCCCGAGAATCAAATCCTCAAGCTCAATACTCACAACAATGAAATTAGAGAGCCAAGCGCTCTCACAAATAAACACAACACAGTCTCAGACCTCTCGATCACCAACGATTCTATCACCGCTAGGAAGCTTAACGATGAAAGGCTCACAAGGAGACAAACAGTCAAGACTCAAATGACGCACACACTCCAAAGAGACGAATGAATGCATAGCACCCGAATCCAAATGCACACTGACAGGATGAGACTGAATATGAACAATGCTTGTGGCCACCGTGGCTGCTGGATCATCGGCCCTCATCTCATAAACACGTGGATGAGCGGAGCCGACACTGGAATCTCCCCATCTAGCGGGCTGACCCCGACCTCTCCTCGGCTGGCACTCGACGAAGACTGCAGAGCCCGACCCCTGGTTCACAATCGGCTCCTTATGCGCTGGAAAATAAGCCTGGGCACCAAGAATCTGCCCTACCCGCTCACAAAAAGAAGCCTTGTGACTCGACTGACCACAAGTATTACAAGTCAACGGCGGACGAGGACATTCCTGGTTCCTATGGCCCGACTTGCCACAGTTAAAGCATCTGACATCACGAGTGGAGGCACTAGCAGCACCTCGAAAGCCCCCATAAAAATGAGCCGAACCGCCCACAAGAATATTTGCAGACTGAGATTTCTGCTGAACTCCACCCTTGTGACCCGAAAAGCTACCAACAGACTCATGTTTCTTACTTTCTCGAGCCGCCTCACTGGCCGTCAAGGACATATCATAAGCAAGAGCTCTACTCTGATAGTCCATTAGGGTGGTGCAGGCGAGCCCAGACATGTAATCACGAATCTTCGGTTTCATCCGTCTAGAAAAGTGGCAAATCTTGTCATCCTCCTACTTAACCTAGGCCTTCACATAGCCCAATTCCCGGTTGAAATCCGCAATGGCCTGAGAAACCAGAATATCTCGAGGCTGAGCATCATAAAAAGCATGGACTCGGGCCTGAGGAACTAGCCACAGACAGTATTCAGCTTCCATAAGGTCTCTGAACTCGGCCCATGAAGCAACATGATCCCGAGGCTAAACGGCCTCCCACCAATCAGCAACCTCCCCAGTGAGAAAATACTGGGCGATAGGGGCATTGCGATCCTCAGGGAAGTTGGTGGCAACAAAGATCTTAGACATCTCCTTGATCCACCTCTCCCAGTCAATCGGGTCTGAAGCCCCAGAGAACTGAGAAGGATGCATCTTGATGACGTCCTAGAGCCAGTGATCTGTTCCGGCCTGAGCAGCACGATCCAAAGCCGGGTTCTGAACTGCCTGGGCTATTATAGCCATTTAGTTCACCATTTGTTGCATCATAGCTGCAACCCCAATGTCGGCGCAATTGCCGGCTGTATCGTCTTGAGTGGCAGTATGGCCCTGACGACCATCATTACTGCCGGCTCCCGAATAGTGTGACGTGGCCGCCCCACTGGCTGCCCCACGTCCACGACCGCGTCCACGACCACGACCTCGACCTCTTCCAGCATCCATACTGGAGATAAGAGGTAGCAAACACAACTCTATGATAAGTAAGAGAGGAAAAAACAGTCACAGTTCCAGAAACAGCAGTACGATACGAGAAAATAAGGGATCGAGCAAGGAAAACTTATGAGCACTGGAAGTACCGAGATGATGGCAGCGGGGTGACGATGTGCAAAACAAAACACAACTAGACCCAGTTAACCGACAAGCCTAGGTATCCATAAACCCAAGATATTTAGGATATATTACAGCGTCGTGGACCACTACCTAGGACCCACCAGGCTAAATAAGAAATACCACTCGTCTAACCATCTCATTTAGCGAGAAAACACACATCACCAAGACGAAAATTAAATAAAACGCCCGGTATAACCGGCAAAACAGACATCACTGACAATCATAAATAACATTTAATAATACAAACCATAATCCAAGTAGAAATGCCTAAGTACTCGCGAGTACTATCTATTAGTTCACAAGTTTGGAAAAACAACCAGATCAAAATGGACAACGGAAATAAGGAACTCATTTGCACACGTCAACAGCCCTAAGCTAGCATCCTCGTACTGTCCCAATGCCCGCTCGTCCGACTGAATATAACCTGAAATTCATAACAAGAATTTCCCCAAAACGGGTCCCCAAAGGGGTTAGCAATTACGCTAGTACAAGTAATCAAGGCAAACCATTCGCTTATACATTTCATAGTACATGAATCAAGTCATTTCAAAACCAAAACCAAACATGTCTCTTCCGGAAAACAACAGTCAAATAATCAATTTGCCTAGGACCCTCCCGAACTGGATATATCATAAAACAAATCACGCACAGGTATCGCCTAGGACCGGGGTGAAGCCACTGATCCCATTCGAGGCCTCTAAGGACCCTCCCGAACTGGCTAGCGAACAAGCTTGTGAATCCGGAGTGAAGTCACGGATTCCCCCGAGGCCTCATCAGACCCTTCCGGAGTGAGCAAAGCACACACATAATATACATCACCATTTCATGTTAAGCATAAAAGTTTCCAAGAATACTTGCCTTGAGTAATTGACGACGGCACGAACGGAAAGGAAAATCAACCACGATAGCTAGGAACCAATAAACCCGAACCTAACGATTCGAAGAACACAATCACAACCATTTCTGAACGAGTACAGAAATGGAATACACCTGGAAACCCACCTACGATTCATGTATACTCGTACAAAACAACGAGGGCGGATCACAACCGAACCCTCTCGATTTCACAAATACCATGAAATATACCATGAATTCGTAGGGGAAACAAGAATACCACCAAGATTAATCATATACATCACGGATTAATCAACAATACGGAACGAATCGGACAAAAACTCAAAAAACCCCAAATTTCCCAAATAGGGTTCTAGGAGATTACCTTGGATTAAGGACGAATAACATGAGTAGATGTTGTTAAACTACACCAAGAACTTAAGGAAAATGATACTTGAAGTGATTGGAAGAAGAAATCGCCTCCAAATCGCCTTGGGATCGCTCGGTCGCGGGGAAGGAGAAGAAAATGAGTAAAGTGGCGAATCTGGATCAACTCTCGGGTATATATAACCAGAGGGCTTAGCGTGCGCTAACGGATCATGGTTAGCGCGCGCCAACCAGCCAAAAACTAGTCCAGAACCTGCGGTTCTCGCCCCTTAACATGCGCTATCAGAACATAACGTGCGCTAATAGTCCCCCGATAGCGCGCGCTATCGGGCCATAGCGTGCGCTACCTATTCACCGACCCGAGTCCAGAAGCATTCTCCCAGTTTGGACTACCGAATTAGCATGCGCTGCCGCACACCTAGCGTGCGCTAATATACAGATTTAGTGTGCTCTAAGTTGCTCGTCCAAAGGTCAGAGAGCAGAAACAACCTACTGCCACTGCTGTGCTCGAGTCATTAGCGCGCGCTACCAAAACGGACATAGCGTGCGCTACACAACAGAAATAGCGCGCGCTAGCGAGTGCAGACAGTAGTACAGACAGCACCCAAAGATGGAAAACAGCGAATTCTTCCCTGGATGAAAATGACGTGCACCCGACATCAAACAATGGTCGGAAGAAGACACACGAACAAGGAGTTCGTGTCAGAACTGAGCTACTAAAAGAAAACATGATTCCGACTACCCAAAGGTTCGAAAAACGACAACGATATTAGTTGCCCCTCAACTTTGGGAAATTATAAAAGAGCCTGAAACATCCAAAATGCACGATACCTGATCGAAACGCCAAACGAAAGCACATAACATAAAATGGATTTGCGGCAACCCCAAAATAGCAGTTCCGAACAAAGATTATGGGAATCGAACCAAATAGCGATGGAAAAGCCAATACACGTGGAATTGAGTAAAACAAGTCCGAAACAAGCTCGGATGACAAAAAGTCCAGTATTAAGTATTCTCGAAATACCAATATGGTTACAAGCGAGTTACTAAAAACAAGAAATATATAAAAATGAAAAATACCAGAAAAAAATGCGGATATTACACCTGACCCGAAGCATAGCTATAAATAGCAAACCCCTCGTTGCCAGATGGCAACACTAGAGTCGGGGCTGAAGTCAAACGCCTCTTCAGCTTCTCAAAACTCTACTGTCTTTCGTCATTCCGTACGAACTTTTCAGATTTCTGAAGCAACTGTGTAAGTGGCCGAGCCAGTTTCGAGAACCCCTCGACGAACCTACGATAGTAGCCAGCCAAACCCAAGAAACTATGAACCTCCTTCACATTCTTAGGCGGTACACAATGCAGCACTGCCTGAATCTTCTGTGGATCCACAGGGACCCCTCGGCTGAAATCACGTGACTCAGGAACATCACTTCCTTCAGCCAAAACTCACATTTCGAGAACTTTGCATAGAGTCGCTCGGTCCTCAAAATGTCTAACACCACATGCAGATGATGCGCATGCTCCTCCTCATTCTTCGAATAGATAAGGATATCGTCAATGAAGAAGACGACACACTTATCCAAATACTCGATGAGACCTTGTTCATCAACTGTATGAATACTGCCGGCGCGTTAGTTAGACCGAAGGGCATAACCACAAACTCATAATGTCCGTATCTCGTCCGAAAAGCTGTTTTCGGAACTTCAGACTCCTTCACCCGAAGCTGATAGTACCCCAACCTCAAGTCGATCTTCGAGAATACCGCAGCTCCCTGCAACTGATCAAACAAGTTATCAATCCTCGGCAAGGGATACTTGTTCTTGATGGTCACTTTGTTTAGCTCGCGATAGTCGATACAAAAATGCACTGAAGCATCCTTCTTCTACACAAATAGGACCAGTGTGCCCCAAGGCGAAGCGCTCGGTCGAATATACCCCGAATCAAGAAGCTCACTCAACTGCTTCTTCAACTTAGCCATTTCTGAGGGTGCCATGCGGTACGATTCCTTCGAAATTGTATCCGCACTCGGATCTAACTCGATAGAAAATTCAACCTCACGGTCCGGTGGTAACCCCGGCAACTCGTCAGGAAAGACATATGGGAACTCACTAACCATTGGAATCGATGAAAACTCGACCCCACCATCCTCTGTCTTCAAGGCATAACACCAATAACCAGTACACCCCTTCCGCAGGAGTCTCATCGCCTTCAAGGCATTAATTACGAACTTCTGGTTTCCCCTCTTTCTCCCCACAAAAGAGTGCTCGGTGCCGTCCTCGGCTAACATGGTGATGATTCTCGTGCGGTAGTTCATGATCGCACCATACCTCTCGAGCCAATCATCCCCGAGAATCAAATCTTCACCCTCAATATTCACAATGGTAAGATTAGAGAGCCAAGACCTCTCACAAATAATCACAGAACAGTCTCGGATCTCCCGATCACCAATGATACTATCACCGCTAGGGAGTTTAACGGTGAAAGGCTCACAAGGCGACAAACATTCAAGACCCAGACGACGCACACATTCCAGAGAAATGAACGAATGTGTACCACCAGAATCAAAAAGCACACTGACAGGATGAGAATGGATATGAACGTTACCTGTAGCCACAGTAGCTGCCGGATCATCGGCCATCCTCATCTCATACACACGCGGATGAGCGGATCCAACACTAGAAGCTCCCCCTCTAGTGGGCTGACCCAGACCTCTCCCTCGGCCAACACTCTGCGGAGATTGAGGAGCAAACGACCCCTGGTTCACACTCGGCTCCCTAGGCGCTGGAAAAGAAGCCTGGGCACCGAGAGTCTTCCCCACACGATCACAAAAGGAAGCCTTGTAGCCCGACTAGCCACAAGTATGACAAGTCCGCTGCGGACGAGGACACTCCCGGTTCCTATGGCCCAGTTGGCCACAATTATAACATCTGATCTCTCGAGTGGAAGCGCTGGTAGCACCTCGGAATCCCCCATAAAAACGAGCTGAACCGCCTGCAGGAACATTAGCGGACTGAGGCTTCTGCTGAACTCCGCCCTTGTGACCCGAAAAGTTACCGACAGACTTTTGTTTCTTACTTTCTCGAGCCGCCTCACTGGCCGTCAAGGACATATCATAAGTAAGAGCTCTACTCTGATAGTCCTTTAGGGTGGTGCAGGCGAGCCCAGACATGTAATCACGAATCTTCGGTTTCATCCATCTAGAAAAGTGGTAAATCTTGTCGCTCTCCTTCTTAACCTGGGCCTTCACGTAGCCCAATTCTCGGTTGAAATCTCCAATGGCCTAAGAAACCAAAATATCTCGAGGCTGAGCATAATAAAAAGCATGGACTCAGGCCTGACGAACCGGCCGCGAACAGTATTCAGCTTCCATAAGGTCTTTGAACTCGGCCGACGAAGAAATATGATCCTGAGGCTCAACGGCCTCCCACCAATCAGTAGCCTCTCCACTGAGAAAATACTGGGCGTTTGGGGCCTTGCGATCCTCAGGGCAGTTAGTGGCAACAAAGATCTTGGACATATCCTTGATCCACCTCTCCTAGTCAATCGGGTCTCAAGCCCCAGAAAACTGAGAATGATGCATCTTGGTGATCTCCTGAAGCCAACGATCTATTTCGGCCTGAGCAGTACGAGCCAGAGCCGGGTTTTGAACCACCTGGGCTATCGTAGCCATTTGGTTCAACATTTGTTGCATCATAGCTGCAACACCCATATCGGCGTCGTTGCCGGATGTATCGTCTTGAGTGGCAGTATGGCCCCGACGACCATCATTACTGCCGGCTCTAGAAGAGTGTGATGTGGCCGCCCCACTGGCTTCCCCACGTCCCCAGCCGCATCCACGACCACAGCCACGAACTCTACCTCGACCTCTTCCAGCATCCATACTGGAAATAAGAGGTATCAAAAGCAATTCGATGATAAGTACGAGAGGAAAAACAGTAACAGTTCAAGAAATTGAAGTACGATACGAAAAAACAAGGAATCGAGTAAGGAAAACTTACGAGCACTGGAAGTACCGAGATGATGGCAATGGGATGACAGTGTGCAAAATAAAACACAACTAGCCTAGGTATCCATAAACCTGGTGCTCCGATACCATTTTCTGTAACACCCCAAGATATCCACGGTATATTACAGTGTCGTGGACCCCTACGTGGGATCCGCCAGGCTAAATAAACAATACTGCTCGTCTAACCATCTGGGTTAGCGAGAAACACACAACACCACAACAATAATTAAATGAAATCACCCGGTACAATCGGTAAACAGGACATCACCCAAATTCACAATACGATTTAACATACAAAACCTATCCTAATTCAAAAGTGCCTAAGTACTCGCGAGTACTATATATAAGTTCACAAGTTTGGAAAGGACACGTCAAAATGGACAACGGAAATAAAGGGACTCCATTGCACACGTCAACATCCCCGACCAGCATCCTCGTACTGCTCAAGTGCCTGCTCGACCGGCTGAATGCCACCTGAAATTCATAACAAGAATTTCCCCAAAACGGGTCCCAAAGGGGTTAGCAATTATGCTAGTACAAGTAATCAAGGCAAACCATTCGCTTACACATTTCATAGTACATGCATCAAGTCATTTCAAAATCCAAAACCAAACATGTCTTTTCCCGGAAAACAACAGTCAATAATCAATTTGCCTAGGACTGGGGCTAAACCACTGGTCCCATCCGAGGCCTCTATGGACCCTCCCGGACTGACCATAGTAAAAAATCAAAATCACGCACATGCATCGCCTAGGACCGGGGCTAAACCACTGGTCCCATCCGAGGCCACTATGGAGCCTCCCGGACTGGCTAGCCAAGAAGCTCGTGAATCCGGGGCTAAACCACTGGATTCCTTCGAGGCCCCGTCGGACCCTCCCGGAGTGAGCAAAACACATAATATACATTACCATTTCATGTTAAGCATAAAGGTTTTACGAGAATACTTCCCTTGAGTAATTAACGACGAAACAAATGGAATGGAGAATCGACCACGATCACTAGGAACCGACAACCACGAACCTAAAGATTCGAAGAATACAATCACAACCAGTTATACACGAGTATAAAAATGGAATACACCCAAAAACCCACCTACGATTCATGTAAATTCGTACAAAAACAACAACGAGGGCGGATCGCAACCGAACCCTCTCGATTTCACAAATACCATGAAATTTGCCATGAACTCGTAGGAAAAACATGAATACAACTAAGATTAATCACATACACCATGTATTAATTAACAACACGGAACGAATCAGACAATAAATCGAAAATCCCCAAATTTCCCAAAAGTAGGGTTGTAAGAGATTTTACCTTGATTCAAAGATGAACAACGAATGATTTGGTGTTAGGTTGAAGTTATGATGGTAGAATATACTTCTCCAATGGAGTTTGAGTGAAGATCGGATGAAACCTAGCTCCCAAGGTCGCCCCTGACGCGAAGAGAAGAGAGAAGAGTGAAAAATGAGGAAAAAGTCGGCCCTTCCAGTTTATATATTGTAAGATGTTATGGACGTAACATCACATACTTACGGCCGTAACTTGTCAATATTATGGCCGTAAGTATATCACTTTACGGACGTAACTGGCCCTGGGGAAGAATCTGGACAAATAAACGAAACCAACTTACGGCCGTATCACTCTAAGGTTATGGCCGTAACAATTCTTACGGCCGTAACATGTAAATATTACGCCCGTAAGTCGCCACTGGATCAATGCAGAAATAAAGAAGAAAACAAAGCTTGGTTACGACCGTATAAAAAAGAAGTTATGTCCGCAACTGTTGAACATTATAGCCGTAACATCCCTGGCTTACGGCTGTAATGTGCCTCTAGCAGCAGGCCAGATATGCACGACGTCTCGACGAAGGTCGATCAGAGGGTACAAAGGTGTACCAATGGATACACTCATGATGAGTTCGAGACAGAAACTAGAGCGCTAAAAGAAGACGCGATTTCGACTACCCAAAGGTTTGGAAACGACAAGGGTAGTAATTACCCCATAACTTTGGGAAATTAGAAAACGGCCCAAACCATCCGAAACACGCGATACACGATCGAAACACCAAACAAAAGCTCACAACACGCATAATAATATAAGATGGATTTACGGCAACCCCGAAACGGCGGTTCCGAACAACGATCACGAGAATCGAACTAAATAGCGACGGAAATGACATTAACGTGGAGTTGAGTAAAACAGGTCCGAAGCAACCTCGGATGACAAAAAGTCCAGTATTAGATATTCTGGAAATATCAATACGGTTACAAGCGAGTTGCTAAAAATGAAAAATACACCAAAATAAAAAATACCGGAAAAAGGAAAAAAATGTGGATATTACACATCAGCAATCAAAACATCATTCTGCTTATTACCGAAGACTCCCAAAAAACAGATTTTAAAATAGGATAGGTAAATGGAAACCTCAAGGTTATCCAGACTATAAGGTATGGAGACCTCAAAAAGTTCATCATAGGTCTCAGCCAAGATTTTACAATGACCCATACCACTCAAACTATCAAGCATATCCTGTATACAATCCTAACCAGGGATATAGACCTAGACAGTATGCACCAAATAGGGGTAGTCAATATAATTTTCATAACTCAAGGAGAAACCAATTCTCCAGAAAAATCACTAACCCCAAAGGACCCTCACAGATCTGGGTACCTAAATCTCTGCTTGTCTAATTGCAGAAAAGGTGGAAGGACTACCATCATGTCACCTCAAATTCAACAGTAGGAGGTGAAAAATGGTTTATGGACTCAGGATGCTCAAGGCACATGACAGGAAATAAGAAGGTCCTGTCAAATTACATCAAAGAAAGAGGTCCATATGCAACCTTTGGAGATAGCTCTCGAGGTCAAACAAAAGGTTATGGGGAGCTGCACAGAGGAAACATAACCATCTCAAAAGTGCAGTATGTCAAAGGGCTCAAATACAACCTGTTGAGCATAAGCCAGTTATGTGATGAAAAGAACCTAGTAGTTTTCACTATTTGGAAATGCATGGTAATTGATATCCTATCTGGAGAAGTGAAACTACAAGGATACAGAAGAAGGGATGTCTACATGATAGATCGGACTACAGGCACTCTCAATACCTGTTTTATATCCAGAACAATGGCTGAAAATGTATGGCTCTTGCACAAAAGACTGTGTCACTTGAACTTCAAAGCCATCAACAAGATAAGTTCTCATAAGTTTGTTAGAGGACTTCCAGCAGAAGTATTCAAGAAGGAAACTCTTTGTGATGCATGCCAGAAGGGAAATCAAACCAAAGCATCTTTCAAACCAGTTCAGCCTATCACTCCCACCACCAGAATTGGACCTACTTCACATGGATTTATTTGGTCCTATCAAGCCAAGAACTCTGAGTGGAAGGAAGCATGCCTTAGTAGTTGTGGATGACTACTCAAGATACACTTGGATAGTGTTTCTCTACAAGAAGAGTGAGACTCTAACCAAGCTACCTGAGTTACTAAGGAAAATTCAGAACGAGAAATCCCTCTCCATTATAAAGATTAGATCAAACAGACACTACAAAAAAAATAGTTTTTACCGACGCCATTTACCGACGCCCGTACCTACCGTTGTTAAATTTATAATTTACCGACGCCATCACTGACGCCCGTTATTTAATTGATTTAACGACGCCATTGCCGACGACCAGTTCGCAGACTTATTTTTTTTTCTTTTTTTCATAATTAACGATGCCGTTTACCGACTCCATTTACCGACGCCACTTCGGCGTTGGTAAATTTTTATTATTATCTTTTTTACGTTTTTCACAATTAACGACGCCGTTTACCGACACCATTTTGGCGTTGGTAATATTTTTTTTTAATTTAATTACACCGTTTACGCCATTACCAATGCCATTTCGGTGTCGGTAAATTTTTTACACTATCCCACATCGAAAAAACAGTAGTGTTTTATGTGGTTTATAAACCAAAATCATTCTCAACCATTTGAAATTGAATTGAGCCCGAACCTGACCCGCCCGGACTGGACGACCGAACGACCCGCTGAGCCGGACCTAACCCTTTGAGCCGTCCCGAGCCCGGACGTGACCCACCTGAGTCCTGACCTGACTTTTTATATTTTTTTTAATTTAACGACGCCAAAAATGGCGTCGGTAAATGGCGGCGTCGGTAATGGCATCGGTAAAATTTTTTACCGACGAGCGCTTTTCCAACGGCGGATTGCCATCGGTAAATTTTTTACCGACGCCATTTTCTGTTTTACCAACGGCGTTTGGCGTCGGTAAAAACTGTTTTTTTTTGTAGTGAGAGGAGGAGAATTTCTCAACAAGGCAATCACTGAATATAGTGATCAGAATGGAATCCATCATGAAGTCTCTACCGCAAGAACACCACAAAAAAATGGTATAGCTGAAAGAAGGAACAGAACCCTGAATGAAACAGCCAGGTCAGTGATTGCTGAGACTGACCTGCCAAAGAGGTTCTGGACCGAAGCTCTTAACACAACATGCCATACTCAGAATAGGAGTATGATAGTAGGGAGACACGGCAAAACTCCATATGAGGTTTGGAATGGCAGAATACCAAATGTTGCATATTTTCATGTTTTTGGTTGTAAGTGTTTCATCCACAACAATGGTAAAACCCAACTGAATGCCTTTGATGCTAAAACTGATGATGGTCTCTTTATTGATACTCACAAATAAGCAAGGCATTTAGAGTATTTAATAAAAACATTAGTTGCGAAAGAAACACCTCATGTTGTCTTTGATGAATCTACTGTTGAGTACAGAAAATAGGTGGAGTTAATAGAGAAAAAGCTCAAAACCACCACCCTGGAAGAAGTCATCACAAATGACACATGAATGGTGGAAACAGCTGATGCAGACCCAACCGCAGATCAGACAGGATCTCCAACTGTAGCTGATCTAATCACAGCTGATCCAACCAGAGCTGACAAAACCTAAGCTGAACCTAATGCAGCTGCAGACCACCAAAACCAAGTTGATGCAGATTCAGACGTAGTTCCTCAAAACAACTCAACAGGGGGAACAAACCTTGAAGATCAACTTTCAAAGGCTGATGATGAAGATGAAACCCCCAATTGGCTTAAAGATCACCCCATCCAACAGATTATTGGAAACTTAACTGATGGAGTCAAGACCAAGAAATCCACAGAACCAGCAGGAATGGCAATGTTTTCTTGCATCATGTCTCACATGGAGCCCAAAACAACAGATCAAGCCCTGGATGACTATACGTGGGTGATTGCAATGCAAGAAGAACTAAATCAAATGGAGAGAAACAATGTATGGGAACTAACAGACAGACCAGATCACAAGAAAGTCATAGGCACCAAATGGGTGTACAAAAACTAATGTGATGAGGATGGAGCTGTTGTTAGGAATAAAGCCAGATTGGTTGCAAAAGGATATGCTCAATGTGAAGGAATAGATTTTGATGAAACATATGCACCAGTAACAAGACTAGAAGCAATCAGACTATTCCTTACATATGCAACATTTAAAGATTTTGATGTCTACCAAGTGGACATGAAAAGTGCATTTCTCAATAGAGTACTAGAAGAAGAAGTCTATGTTGAGCAATCCCCTGGATTTGTCAAAGGAGACAAAGTATACAAGCTTCTGAAAGCTCTATATGGACTCAAACGGCACCAAGAGCCTGGTATGAAACCCTATCTGTTTTCTTGATAAAAATGGATTTTGCAAAGGAAATATGTACAAGACACTCTTCAGAATTGAACATGAAAAACACATACTACTAGTTCAAGCATATGTGGATGACATTATATTTGGCTCAAACCAACCCTGAGATATGTGAGATGTTCTCAAATCTCATGCAAAGTGAATTTGAGATGAGTATGATGGGCAAACTAAATTTCTTTCTTGATTTGCAAGTCAAACAAGTTGACACTGAAATATTCATCAACCAAGCAAAGTATACAAGAGAATTTATCAAAAGATTTGGCATGGAGACAGCCAAACCCCTAAGAGTACCAATGAGCACATCCCTACACATTAATGCAGATGAAGGAGGCATTTCAGTAGATCCAACCCACTATAGAGGATTAATTGGATCACCACTATACCTCAATGCAAGCAGAGCTGAAATTTCATATGCCGTAGGAGTGTGTGCTAGATTCTAGTCCAATCCAAAGCAGTCTCACCAGGAAGCATCAAAGGGGATAATCAGATACCTTAAGTCTACAACTAATGTAGGACTATAGTATCCAAAAGATGACAACTTTCAACTTTCAGGATATTCAGATGCTGACTTTGCAGGATGCAAGATCAACATGAGAAGCACCAGTAGAACGTGTCAATTCCTTGGAACCAGACTAATATCCTAGTTCAGTAAGAAATAGGTGTCCACCTCAATATCCAAAACTAAGTCAGAATACCTAGCTGCAGGTAGCTGTTGTGCACAAATTCTATGGATCAGACAAAAACTAAAGGACTACAACATCATAGAAAATGAAGTTCCTATCTGGTGTGACAACAATAGCGCAATTGCTATAACAAACAATCCAGTCCTACACTTAAGAACAAAGCACATTGATGTCAAACATCACTTCATCATATATCATGTGCTCAACAAAAGAATAAGAGTGGAAAGAGTCAGCATAGAGTACCAAATTGTTGATATATTCACAAAGCCTTTACCAGAAGAAAGGTTTCTGGAACTTAGCAGGGATCTTGTACTACTTGACTGGAAATCTCGTGCATAGCTGAAAACGAGACGAGAAAAGTCATATGACCTGAACCAGTCAAGAGAAATCACCTGATCGGGCCAGCCAAGAAACCAGAAGGTTCATGTAAATTCGTACAAAAACAACAACGAGGACGGGTCACAGCCGAACTCTCTCGATTTCATAAATACCACGAAATTTACCATGAACCCCTAGGGAAAACATGAATACCACTAAGATTAATCACATACATCATGAATTAATCAACAATACGGAACGAATCGGACATTAAATCAAAAACCCCCAAATTTTCCAAAAGTAGGGTTCGCAGAGATTTTACCTTGATTCAATCGGTAAAAGATGTTTAGATGATGTTAACTTGGTGCTAGGAACTAAAAACCGTGGATGGATGATGACATAATATCAAAGTCTAAGCTTCCATATGCCCCATGTCGCCTAACCCTCGGAGAAGAAGAAGGACAGAAGAAAAATGAGGCTGAAAATGCGACTGTCCCCTTAAATACATCACGGACGCATGACCATCACGCACGACCAAGTGTTCGTGCGTTTGGTCGTGCGCTAAGCCACTGCCCGACTACTGTCATCACACACGAGCAACTCCTCGTGTGTCCTGCTCGTGCGTCCCTGGGAGTTACTACCGAGCATTGGTTGCACATGAGCATCATGCACGACCAAATGCTCGTGTGTTTGGTCGTACGCTAGGCCACTGCCCAGCTTCTGATCAACACGCACGAGCACCGCGCACGAGCATCCGCTCGTGTGGCCTGATCGTGTGCTAGTATGAAAGGCTAACATTGAGCCTGACACGACTCCGAAAGCACCCAGAACATAACCAACTCGAAAGGGAACGACAACAAGATCTAACAACGTCCTCAAAGAGACAAAATGACAACGGAATACAATATGCAATGTCACACATGCATACACACGATCTGCACGACTTACACAAAAACAAGTCGTACCCGACGAACACCACAACGTGGTACATCATACCGTACACAACATAGGGAAAATCCCAATTAATCATCAACGAAACAAAATAACCGGCACCACCGACAATTAATTCAAAGTAACCAGAAATAAAAATTTCGAGTATTACATTCTACCCTCCTTAAAAGAAGTTTCGTCCCGAAACTTAAGGAATAAAAATTTTGGGTCAACTCGAGCACGCCATCTCTTCACAAGTAACATCTCGGTTACAATAATCTCATCATATTCGGCACAAAATGGCCCAAAACATCCGAAATACACAATACGCAATCGAAACACCAAGAAAAGGGCCACAACATCCATAATGACATAAGATGGATTTACGGTAACCCCGAAACGGTAGTTCCGAACAACGATTACGAGAATCGAACCAAATAGCGATGGAAAGTGACATTAAACGTGGAATTGAGTAAACAAGTCCGAGATAAGCTCGGATGACAAAAGTTAATTATTAAATGTTCTCAAAATATCGATACGGTTGCAAGCGAGTCACTAAAAACGAAAAAAATACATCAAAATGAAAAATACCGAAAAAAGGAAAATTGCGGATATTACATCCTCCTCTTTAAAAACAAGTTTCGTCCCGAAACTTAAGAAGCAAACAACTCGGGGTACCTAGCACGCATGTTATCCTCGGTTTCCCATGTTGCCTCCTCGACACCATGCCTCGACCACTACACCTTGACCAATGGAATGGTCTTATGCCTCAGTCGCTCCTCACGGAGCTCCAAGATCTTCAATGGACAGTCCTCGAAGGTAGTATCCTCAGCAATATCGATCTCACCATAGCCGATGACATGACTAGGATCTGGAACATATTTCCTCAGCTGGCAAACATGGAAAATGCTATGGACGTGACTCAGTTCCGGAGGCAATGCCAGTCGATATGCCAACTCGCCGACCATCTTAATAATCTCAAAGGGGCCAATAAATCTCGGACTCAAATTTCCCTTCTTTCCGAAGTGGAAAACTCCGCTCGTCGGCGATGACTTTAGCAAAATGTGGTCTCCCACCACGAATTTCAAAGGTCGAAGATGAACATTAGCATAAGGTTTCTGCCGACTCTGAGCTGTCTACATCCTCTCCCGAATGTATCCCACCTTCTTCCTCATTTCCAAAACGATATCCGGTTCGGTCCCGACCAAATCAGACGCCTCGTTCCAACAAATCGGCGATCTCAAACACCAATGATCGAACAACAACAACCGAACCACAACGATGGAACAACAATGATCGAACAACAATGGTCGAACAACAGCGATCGAACAACAACGCTCGAACAACAACCAAAAAGTTCACACTTCAACTCAAGACATTAAAAGGACTTGTAGGGACTAAAAGATGTTAATTTCGAACAAGGTTCCCATGAATCGAGCCGAACTCGGAGAAGTCACAATGATAAACAGATTGATCCATAACAATATCACAACCGGTTCGAACAATAAAAACCGAAGAACATAACATGTTCAGAAAATATCAACAAACACGAGCGATTCGATAGAGAAAAAAATGCAGAAGTCAAAAAAAATAATACAGGTATTACATTCAACCTCTTTAAAAAAAGGAAGTGTCGTCCCATGTATTATTAACAAACATGTCGAAACCATCTATATGAGTTTCTTAACATGTCGAAACCATCTATATGAGTTTCTTAACAAACTCTACCGTCAATACATTTATGGTCATAACTGCCGGCCATCCCCATGATTATCTTATTGGTTATGTCCAACGCAAGACGATACACTTTCTTAAGCTCATTTCTCTTGGCAGTTAGCTTAAGCTTTTCCGGGATATTCTCCACCTTAATCTTCTTCCAGATTTCGGCAGAAGATTGCTTGAGAGCTTCGACGGCTATACCGCGATGCTTCATACCGAAAACTCTGCGAATCGACTCTCGCGTTATGTCGATTTGCCTTCCGCGAACAGTGCTTCGAATTCCGTCTTGAATCAAACAAGCTTCGCGATAGAACTCGATGACATCCTCCTTGAACAGATGTTGCGGGTTGACATCAAGGAATGGGTAGATCCCATTGAGCTTCATTGCGCGAATCAGGTTGTACACATCATAATCTTCCAAATTAGCTTCCAATAAGCCTTCAAAGTCAACGACCAGCGAGAAGATGATCTGGTCCTTGACCGCCTTCAGATTTACGCCTTCGAAGTAGGTTGCCATTTCTGCAATCAAAAGATTTAGTGTATTTGGTGTTCAAGAAATTTTTGCTCTGAAAAATCTAGGGTTTGAAAGCGTAAAGGGTAAAGTGAAAGGTCTTCTTTCCTTATAAAGAAGATGAAAAGACGTATGTATTAATTTATTATATATTTGAAACGGTGGTACGCCTTTTGATATTCTTTTGAATTTCAAATTTGAATCGGTGGCCCATTTTTAAAATTTGACGGTTGATCCTGATTGGCCACCGTGGAGGTCGCTTTAATAAGCGATTGACGCGTGTATTAAAATTGCCACTTGGCTTAGAAAAATGTATATTTAAATGCCATTTGTTAACCAAAATTAATATAATAATCTTATAACTATGGCAGATAATAATTAAATATTTAGAGGTCAGTTTAGAAAACTTAGCTGGTCTGATTTGTTGACTGTTGACCGCTCTGTATCAGGTGAGTTGACTTCTCGCCTGATATTCTGATCAGCTGGGTTGCTTTGTCCGTCCTTCGTCTTTTTGCCTGCATCAACTAGGATCTGATTCTCCAACTGGGTCCGTTACTCCTCTGAAATGCTTCAGCTTGCTTCAGTACTAGATTCCCAGTCTAGTAATCCAAGATCTCTGCTCAGCTCCAAAAATCTTTCTTCTGGCAAGGGTTTGGTAAAGATGTCAGCTATCTGGTAGTCTGTGCTGACTCTTTCAACCCTAACCCTTTTGTTAAGCACATGGTCTCTGATGAAGTGGTGCTTAACATCAATGTGTTTCGTCCTTGAATGCAAAACTGGGTTGTTGGTTATTGCAATAGCACTATTGTTGTCACACCAGATAGGGACTTCATTTGCAATGATATTATAGTCCCTTAGCTGCTGTCTAATCCATAGAATCAGGCACAACTACTGCTGACTAGGTATTCGACGACTGTAGTGGAGATAGAGTTAGAAACCCGCTTCTTGCTAAACCAGATATCACCTGGTTCCTAGGAATTGACACGTTCCACTAGTGCTCTTCCCGTTGATTTTGCATCTGCGAAATCCGCATGATCCGAGTATCCCGACACCAAATTATCATCCTTGGGATACCATAGTCCAACATTGATTGTAGACCTAAGGTATTTTATTATCCTCTTGGCCGCATCTAGGTGTGATTGCTTCGCTTGACCGGAATCGTGCACAAACTCCAACAAAGATAGATATGTCCGGCCCGCTTGCGGTGAGGTGTAAGAGATCCAATGAGTCCTCTGTAGTGGGTTGAGTCCACTGATATGCCTGCCTCGTCTGCATCCAGGTGAGTACTTGTGCTCATTGGATTTCTTGCGGGCTTGGCTGATTCCATTCCATATCTCTTGATAAGATCTCTGGTATACTTTGCTTGGTTGATGAAAATTCCTTTTTCCATCTACCTAACTTGTAGTCTGAGAAAGAAGTTAAGCTTTCCCATCATACTCATCTCAAATTCTCCTTGCATGAGGTTGGAGAATTTCTCGCATAGCTCTGGATTGGTTGATCCGAATATGATGTCATCCACATAAATCTGGACTATTAATATGTGGCCTTCGTGCTCTACTCTGAATAGGGTCTTGTCCACCTTCCCTTTGCAAAATCCATTTTTCTCAAGAAACACAGATAGTGTTTCATACCACGCTCTTGGTGCTTGCTTGAGTCCATAAAGAGCCTTCAACAGCTTATAGACTTTGTCTCCTTTGACAAAACCTGGGGGTTGCTCTACATAGACTTCTTCTTCTAGGATTCCATTTAGAAAAGCACTCTTTACATCCATCTGATATACTTCAAAGTCCTTGAATGCAGCATATGCGAGGAATAGTCTGATGGCCTCTAATCTTGCAACAGGTGCATAGGTTTCATCAAAATCTATCCCCTCACACTGTGCATAGCCTTTTGCTACAAGTCTGGCCTTATTCCTAACAACAACTCCGTCTTCATCACTCTTGTTTTTGTACACCCATTTGGTGCCAATAACCTTCTTGTGATCAGGTCTGTCTGTTAGTTCCCAAACTTTGTTTCTTTCCATCTGCTCAAATTCCTCTTGCATGGCATTGATCCACGAATAATCTTCCAAGGCTTGTTCTGTTGTCTTGGGTTCAATTTGTGACATAAAACATGAGAACATCGCCATTCCTGCTGGTAGGGTTGACTGTCTCGTCTTAACTCCATCAGTCAACTTTCAAATTATTTGCTGAATTGGGTGATCCTTGAGCCATTTGGGGATATCGTCCTCTTCTGGGTTTGTTCCCCCTGTTGGATTGCCTTGGTGGATTTCTGCATCAGCTGGGTTCTGGTCTGCAACTGGATCAGCTACCGTCTTGTCATCTGCAGGTTGGTTCTGATCTGCAGATGAGTCTTTATCAGCTACGGTTGGGTCTTCTTCAGCAGCAACTGGATCAGACAGGTTTGGTGATCCTGTATGATCTGCAGTTGGGTCTTCAGCAGCTGTAGTTGGGTCATCAGGTGACTTGAGCAATGACTTCTTCAAGGGTTGCTGACTTGAGCTTGTTCTCAATTAGCTCAACTTGTTTCCTGTACTTAACGGTAGATTCATCAAAAACAACATGGGGTGTTTCCTCCACAACTAGGGTTCTTTTATTAAAAACTCTATATGCCTTGCTTCTTTGTGAATATCCCATAAAGAGACCGTCATCAGTTTTAGCATCAAAGGCATTTAGCTGTGTTTTACCATTGTTGTGGATGAAACACTTACAACCAAAAACATGAAAGTAAGCAATAGTAGGAGTTCTATTATTCCAAACCTCATAGGGAGTTTTGCCATGTCTCCCTACTATCATACTCCTGTTCTGGGTGTGACAGGCTGTGTTGACAGCTTCAGCCCAGAACCTTTTGGGTAGGTCCGCTTCTGCAATCATGGACCTTGCTGCTTCCTTTAGGGTTCTGTTCCTTCTTTCAGCAACACCATTCTGCTGGGGCATCCTGGCTGCAGAGAACTCATGTTGTATCCCATTCTGATCGCTGTAATCAGTTATCGCCTTGTTGAGAAACTCTCCTCCTCTATCTGATCTGATCTTGATTATGGATAGGGATTTCTCATTCTGGATCCTTCTCAGCAGCTCAGGTAACTTGGTCAAGGTTTCACTTTTCTTATATAGGAAGATAATCCAAGTGTACCTTGAATAATCATCTACTATAACAAGTGCATGCTTTCGGCCGCTCAAAGTCCTTGGCTTGATAGGACCAAATAGATCCATGTGGAGTAGATCTAAGATCCTTGTTGTGAGCGTTGTAGGCTGAACTGGATTGAACGATGCCCTGGTGTGCTTTCCCTTCTGACATGCATCACAAAGTGCTTCCTTCTTGAATGTTTCATTTGGAAGTCCTCTGACCAGCTTCTGAGAACTAATCTTGTTGATGGCTTTGAAGTTCAGGTGACATAGTCTTTTGTGCCACAACCATCCATTTTCAGCTACTGTCTTGGATAGAAAATAGGAGTTAGGTGTTCCTGTGTTCCAATCAATCATGTAGACATCTCTCCTTCTGAAACCTTGTAGCTTTACTTCTCCAGATAGGATATCTATTACCATACACTTCAAGATGGTGAATACTACTAGGTTCTTCTCGTCACAGAACTGGCTTATGCTCAGGAGGTTGTACTTGAGTCCTTTGACATAATGAACTTTGGATATCACAATATTTCCTCGGTGCAGCTCTCCAAAGCCTTTTGTCTGTCCTCTAGAGCTATCTCCAAAGGTTACATCGGGACCTCTTTCTTTGGTGTATTTGGACAGCATCTTCTTGTTCCCGGTCATATGCCTCGAGCATCCAGAATCTACAAACCATTCTTCACCTCCAAAATTTGAGCTTGTGGAGATGTGGTTGTAGTCCTTCCACCTTTTCTGCAATTAGACAAGCAGAGATTTAGGTACCCAAATCTGTGTGGGTCCTTTGGGGTTAGCTGGTTTCCTGGAGAATTGATTTCTTCTTGGATTATAGAAATTGTTATTATTATTATAACCCTCATAAGGTGTGTAAGTTCGAGGTCTAAATCTCCTATTGGGATTGTATACCGGATATTCCTCAAAATGTTGATAGTGTGGGCCATTTCTAAATCTAGGCTGAGACCATTTATTAAATCTTTGTGGTCTCCACACTTGTTCATTTTGGTAATTAGGATAACCTTGGGGTTTCCATCTGCCCCTCCCATTATGAAATCTGTTTTTGGGAAGTTGTGGGTAATAGTGGGCATGTTATGCCGTTTCTTGCTTTTGCACGGCCTTGCCTAGTCGCCTGTCTAGGTGGCTGCCTGGTGTAACCTGACTGCAGCCTAGACATTTGACTTGGCTATTACCTGTTTTTGAATATCGGTTTATACGTAGGCTCAACAGTCGAGACAATTGTTTCTCCCTTGATAAATTTTCTTTTAGAACTAGAGGGAGTGTGAGGATCATATCCAAGGCCTGACTTGGAATATAGTGTCCTTTTGTTGGTACACAATTCTTCCAGGGTTGAAGACGCCTTCAGGGAGGTTATTTCCTGTGCCTGAGTCTTATTCACTTGTGTCAGCTTAGTAAACTCGTTTTTGGCATGAGCAAGTGCAGCTGATTTTTCTTTAAGTAAAATGGTTAGTCTGTTTATCTCAGCTGTATTAATGTCAGCCTGGTTTTTAAAGTCAGCTGCAGTTATCTCAACCTTATTTAAATCTAGGCTGAGTTTTTCGAAATCATTTTTCAGCTGCCTATTCTCATCTTGCAGCTGAGTCTTCTCTGCTGATACAGTTTGGTGTGCAGATTTGAGTGTTTCAAAATCTTTAAATAACTGATTTACCGATTCGTGTAGATCCATATCTTGTGATATGGCTGAGCTATTATTTGAACCGGTGGGTTTAGAAGTTACCTCTTCATCAGCTAGGTTTGCCATCAGGCAGTCATACTCCTCATCTTCATCAGAAAAGAATCCGCTGCTTGATTCGACATGCTCCTGGTCTTCTCCGATGAGGGCTTTTCTTCTATCTTCTTTTCTGCCCACCTTCTTCTTGGTTTCGTCCTTCTTGAGCTCAGGACAGTCCATTTGGATGTGTCCTGTTTTGTAACAGTTGTAGCATTCTACTTTCCAGCTTCCAGCCTTCTGGTTCCTTCTTGGATTCTCCTTATAATTTTTCTTGTACTTGGAGTAGTTCTTTCTAAAATTGCTGAACCTTTGCATTATAAACGCCATTTCTTCCTCAAAATCTAATGGATTTGGAGGCTTTATATCAGATAGGCTCTTGGCAGGGGACTCGGCTGCAAATGCGATTCCCTTCCCTGCAGGCTCAGTTGAGGATGAACTTGGAAGCTCGAACTCATAAGCCTTCAGATCAGAGAACAGCTCTTGAATCTTTATCTTATTCAGGTCCTTGGACTCTCTCATGGCCACCGCCTTCATGCTCCATTCAGGGTTGAGAGATCTGAGAACCTTTAGTGCCATTTCCCTGTTGCCATAGGTTTTGCCCAGGGAGTTGATCTCATTAATAATCTCAGTGAACCTTGTGTCCACTTGATCTATGGATTCGCCGTTCTTCATTTTGAAATTGTCAAACTTTTGAATAGCGATTGACAATTTATTTTCTTTGATCAGCTCCGTTCCCTCACACATTAAAGCTAATGTGTCCCAGATTTCCTTGGCATTCTTGCAGTTCTTGATCTTGACCATGGTGGATTTGTCAAGAGTCTGATATAATACATCTCTGGCCCGGTTATCAAGATTGGCCATCTTTCTTTCTTCGGGAGTCAGCTCTGTCCTCTTCTTAGGAATCTTCTCTGGCTTCCCTTCTGCGATCTCCTCTGCTGTGTTGTCCTTCTCAAAGATGAATGGACCGTCCTCGATGATGCACCACATGTCGTCATGAATCGAAGATAAGTGTGCCTGCATCCTTATCTTCCACAGATCATACTCGTCAACTGAAAACACAGGGAGTCTAGAGTGCATGTGTTCCATTATAAAGTGAGAGTAAAGATATATATATCTGATATAGATCTGGTTCGTGAAATAAATGAACCAACCGCTCCGATACCACTTGTAGGTCACAAGTCGTCCAGGTACAAGTCTAGAGGGGGGGTGAATAGACTTGTACAAACTCTTAAACTCTTTTTCACGAAGAGTGAGCTTCCTCAGCTGAAAGGTAAACAAATGACTTGGAGTCGTTTGTTTTTAATATATGTGCGGAAGTCAGCTGATGACGAATATCAAAAACAATTAATGAAACACTTAAACAATGAATGCAGCAATTGAAGTATGATGCAGTAAAACAGTAAATAACGCAGGCAATTATAGTGGTCTCAGAGGTGGGGTAATCCTCTACTAATCACTTTTCTCCAAACCAGTTGGAGATGAATTCACTATAATTCTCAACCAGTGATAAATATTACAGTGATTCAAGCCACACTACAACAGCTTCCAACCAGTGGAAATTCGTGCCGTTGTACACACTTGACTGCCTTGCACCTCTTGATCCTCGATCCTTGGATGCCTTTACAGTCTCTTACGTCAACCAGTGAAGTACCCCGTACTCAGGATTATAGACAAGAGTTTTTGTCTTCTCCAACTAAGAGCTTCTTTAAGTCTGAACTTTTAGAACTGCTCTTTTCACGATGCTATTGATTGCTTTAGATTGCTTGATTGCTTTGATAGCTTGAAAGTATGTTCGCACCAGTAGTTGCTCAGCTTCAAATCTTCGGATATATATAGGTCACGATCTCTGAGCTTTTCCATTGTAGCCGTTGCAAATCTTTTGAACAAATCCGTCCGTTGGAGGGAGACTTCTTTGTTTAATCTTTCTGAACGTTGCAAGGCTGGATTCCCATTATTTTATTTTATCTTCCGACCGTTGTGAAGACTTCTGCATGTGAGCGCCGAATCTTTTGAATATAAAACGATTAAAGTCTTCAAGGTGGGTCTGGATGATTTATTTAAATCATATCTCTTGCGGGAATCACTCCAATTTGTCTCTTCACGTTGCATGTAACTTTCCGTAATACTTGACTTTTCAATGCATGATGTCGTGGACTTTGGAGTACTTGGCTGACTTCGAGTAGGCTGATGAGCAGCTAACATCTCTGCAGTCTGGTCCTCTCTGATGTTCACTGTTTGTGACTTATCTGATCAGGTAACTTCCCTGAGGTACCTTGGCTGCAGTCTGGTCAAACTTCTCTGATAAATTATGTTGACCAGGACTACTCTGACTCGACTCGACTGATCCTCTCTGATGAACTTAGCTGTACTCAGTACTTAGCCGCTTTTCAGCCTAACTAATTTTTGGCCTACAGAAGATACTCATTTGGTTCTTCTTTACATTTTGCCAAGTTTTATACTTAACATATTTGGCCTATGGAAGATACTCATTTGGTTCTTCCTTACATTTTTGCCAAGTAATAAACATTTGAATTTATATTAATGACATCATCAAAATCTAACAAGTATTCTTAACAGCTAACGTACGTAAGAGGTGGCTGGTAACGTATGTAAAGAAGGCACAGAAGGCTAACGGCTAGTTGGAAGAGAAATGCCTATAAACCCCACTTCTAATGGTATTCATCAAACAACAACGCAAAGCAAACGATTAAGTGATCATATATTGTTATACACATTCTAGTTGTTGTAATTGTGCTTATATTGATAGTTTGAGTGTTTATACATTCAACACATACACGAGAGGTAAAAGAAAGGATACGATTGGATTCGGTGTTATTAGGATCAAGGATCTGGCATTGTTAGAATCGCAATCGATATCTACGTGAGGTTTATCTAGTACCCATAGAAAGCTAGAGTGGTTGATTCCTTGTCCAATAGAAAAGGAAAATGGTTTAAATTGGACCGACATAAATACAAGTTTTAGAACGGTTTACTTGGACCGATAGAAGACGAGTGAGAAGTCAATTTTTGATCGTCTCATTCTGTTCTATTGAGTCGTGCTTTCGTTTGTTTTAAAGTTTTTTTGCTCTTTTTACGCGTAGATGTCGTGTTTTTGTTTTGTAGGTATCCAGACAAAGATTGTGATGAAATATGCACTTTTATGGCCAATATTGGAGTTTATGACGATCAATAGCAAGTCGGCAGCAAAAACATAGCTCGAGCGATGAAAAATGAAGCAACATCGGTCGTATTTTCTAAATTCCAGAATCGTCACTCCGAATTTGGATGTGTTCTCTATTGATATAGATTCCTCGTGAAATTAGCTTCGAAACGGTATATCATACGCTAAATTCAGAGGTGTACTGGTGCAAAAACGAAAGATCAAGCCGAAGAAGACCAAAAATTGGAGTCAAAACAAGAAGAAACGACCCGGGCCGCGTCAGACAACTCGACTGTGTCATACGACACGGCCGGGTCATCAAGGCAGCGAGAATTCACTTTCTGGAGCAGTTCAACACGGTCATTGGATAGTGAGATTTTCATTTCCAGGACAGTTCGACACGGGCCATGTCATCTGACACGGGCCGTGTCACTTTTCGGTGCATGACCTTTTCATTGACATTTTTACATGATTTGGAGGGATTTTCTTGGCTTTTTGGCTTTATAAAAAGGTATTGGGGACCAAAAGAGGGCATATTCTGATCTTGTGAGATATAGTGTGTGGAAAAACAAAAGATTTGTGGAGAAAACACCAAAAAGGGAGGAAAAAAGAGATTTTATTTCATCATCTTCCTTGTATGTTCATCATTTTGAAAAAATATATTTGTGAGTGATTATAATTCCTTATATCATTTGTTATGATCTCTTGAAGGAAGAACATCAAACCTTCATTGGCAATTCGATTTCGGCTTTTACAAGGGAAGTTTCTACCATGTTTTGTTATACGATTTTCACTATTATTGTTGAAATAATCATGTGTAGCTAATCATTTCATATGGGTTTTTAGATTGAGCCATACACATGTTGTCGATTGTTAGTTTCAATTGATTTTCTGGGTAGAGTTTGGGATTGTTACTCTTTGTTTATTCTTCACATAATAACTTTTGATTTAGATCATCAAACCTATTTCATAGTTGTTATTATTGTCAAAACGAGGGTTTTTGTCGGAG
The DNA here is from genome assembly GCA_033398695.1 of Orobanche coerulescens. Classification (NCBI taxonomy): domain Eukaryota; kingdom Viridiplantae; phylum Streptophyta; class Magnoliopsida; order Lamiales; family Orobanchaceae; genus Orobanche; species Orobanche coerulescens. Next base: position 143,836,822 of record CM065809.1, on the reverse strand, counting down.
TCCGCCATCAAACGACCCGATAGAAGCGATTGTTAATGTTCTAAACTTTTTTACGTGATCTTTTAGTGATTTACCTCATCAAAAGTAGTCGGTTAATCGATTGTTAGTTAGGGATTAATCCCCATCAAAGGAGTGTCTCTTATTTTCGAAAAGAACAATCGTGATTTTTAAAATTACCCCCATCAAACGGATTTCTTTTAATCATGAGCAATCGATAATTCCAAACCTTATTTCTTTGAGTATCGGAACTAATAATTGATTACGTGTGTGTCGGTGATTCTAAACTCCCATATCATTCTCATAATTGTAATCTCTTAATTATCCAACCATTAATTCGTGTTGTTAACGTTTCGTTTATTTTAATTTTTCTGCGTTTGTGATTGTAATCCTATCAAATGATTGGTGCATTTTACTTTACTTTACTTTTGTTAATTAGACTATTTGCCGAACATTATTGAATTTCAAACCATTTTCAACTCCTTGTGAGATCGACCTCGGAGTTACTTGTCGCTACTTACAAAAGTGATCCGTACACTTGCGAGTTTTTCATCAAGCTTTTGGCGCCGTTGCCGGAGAGTTGGTGTTTAATTTTTGATCTTTTTTTAATAATAATTGAATTATTTTTTCTTGATGATTTTTTTCGTTTTCATTATTTTCGATAAAGTCTAAAAAAATCGCTTAAGCTTCTTTTGTTTATGCTTGGTAGGAGATCGTTGGGAAACCCGATTCTTCCACCCATAGACGAAGTTCAAAGAATTAGAGCACCAAAAATAATAGCCACATCATCAATGGCAAACGAAGAGGAGAATCCGGATCTTGAAGAGCGACTTTTGCTCCAGGAAGAAAACCCTCGTCAACCGAGGTATGAGAATGTTGCCCAAAATTTAGATGAAGAAAACATTCGTCAACCTAGATTTACGATATATGAGAATATTGGGCGCAATCAAGGGATACCCGAAGCTCAACAAGGGAGATAGTTTTATCCGAGATAACCACCCGTTTGAGTGCAATATGGAGCGAACTATTATCCCGGGCCTCAATATGGGATAGAAGCAAACTACAATATGCCGCAACAACCTCCGATTGAGCATCTAATGCAGGACTATGCAAAGCCCGTGGTTAATACCGCCATCTCGTGCATCCAATAGCACCAGCAGCAAGGAACTACCATTTCAAGTTTTTGATTTCCGTTCCCCACAAACTTTGGGGAATTTCCGATAATGATCCAATATCTACGCTCAAAAACTTGTTACGTATTTTAGTGAACGCAAGTGCACGTTGTCGCAAGCAAGTAATAAAGTGATAAGAAAGATATCGTTCCCTCAAAGACTGACGTACTAATTACCAATTTATTTGTATTCTAATTTTATCTGATCGATCGAATTTGGTGGTGCAAGGATTATTAAGGAAAACTAATAAAGTGATAAACTAAAACAACTAATAAAATCGATAGATTGAATAAAGAAGATCAAATAAGAGAAAAATCTAGGATTGAGAATCCGCCTCGATTAATTCGAATTACTCTTGATTTATATAAATTAAGCAATTTCTCAATTTATTGAAGGCGAAGATTTCTAAGATACTCTAATGCCTCTCCCGAGGTCAGTAGAATTTTCTAAGGTGAATAAATCACTCTATTCCTAGGTGAATTAATTCAACAATAGGCATAAATTACAAAATCTTTAGACGGGCCACGTAATTCCTATGAGTATATTCCTATCTCACAAGATAAAATGTTTCTCACCAATTTTTCCTACTAACTCTCCTCTCCCGATTCGAGTTGCGTAATCAAAACAATTCAATTATAGGCCCATAATTGAATGCATTAAGAACGATTGGGAAAACTCAATAGTAAAGGGAAATATATTAATAAAGCAAAATTCAAGAGTTAATCCGTCAAATTCTCAGTTTCATCACAATCCTAGAAAAGGGTTCTAGCCCGACATACTAGAAAATAATACACAAAGAATTAGAGAAAGCATAAGAAAAATCAAACACAGTTTAGGATCTTATCTGTTTTATGATCCTATCTTCTGACCTTCAATGCCTATTTATAACTCTTATGACCTTCTGTTTTATGATCCTATCTTCTGACCTTCAATGCCTATTTATAACTCTTCTTCTGTTTTATGATCTTATCTGACCTTCTGTTTTATGATCCTATCTTCTGACCTTCAATGCCTATATATAACTCTTATTCTGTTTTATGATCCTATCTGTTTTATGATCCTATCTTCTGTTTTATGATCCTATCTCTGACCTTCAATGCCTATTTATAACTCTTCTTCCGCCTCCAAAACGTGCCCGAAAATTAGGTCAAAACGTCCTTCGAAACAGCCCAAAACGCTGGTCAAGGCGTCAATTTCGCGCGGGCCGCGCCCGGCTTTAGTGTGCCGCGGCCCCTGTCCTCATCTTTGCCGGAGCACAGGCGCGCATATTCCTTACGGGCCGCGGCTCAGAACGAGCGTGCTGCGGCCCCCGGTACAGTTTGTACCGGTTCTTGCTGGGCGCCTCCTGTGCCATGGTCCTTGACCAAAAAATGTCGTTTTGGCCCGTTTTTCTTCGTTCAAGCTCCCGAACTATTATTTCCTTCAAAACATATAAAGATAATGCATTAAAAGCTCACTTACGCAGATTTAAACTAAAAATGGGTATAAAATAATGATAATTAAGCGCATAAAAATACATCTAACAAATACCCCCAAACTTAAGCCTTTGCTTGTCCTCAAGCAAAAATTGATTTCAAATGAGATGACAAGTATCGTGGGTAAACGTGCGAATCCATAGTGTTTACCTGATTAATACTAACCTGAAAATCTCAAAGAAAAATACAAGTATCGTATTAGTGGGTCACATCACGGATAATGATTCCACAAAGCAATCATTTTTTAGTGCTGATCTATCGGTCATGAAGAAAGTCAAGGCTCAAAGATTAACAAGCATGAATTTAGCCGACCGCCAATATGAAGGGTTAGATTAAACAAGCCAACTCGCCCAGTCCCACAGTCTCGTGGCAAAAATGCAAGAGTTTCATTGTAAATAATAATCCTCGGACAGCATTCTCTTATATATAATCATTATAATGATTCGAGTTAACCACTAGGTTCCGACTCCCGGTATGTTTCATGAAATGACCCTAAGGTGGAAATCCATTCTCATGTATTGGGGAACCGTTTAACGTAAAAGACACTCATGGGGCTCATGAGTGCTTCTAGTTACTATGTCTCCTTCTACAGCGGAGAAAAAACTCGAATGGCTATTCCCGCATGTCCGATTCAAAGTTGTTGTTTTACGCGAATGTAAACGAAGGGTTATGTGAATACATCCGATTACTTGGCTTCATTTCATCATCATGCAATTTTTCTGAACCATTAGTCTATTCAGGGTTGTCGTTTTATGCGAGAGTAAACAACGGGTCACGTGAATACCCCCGGTTACTAGACTTCCCATCATAGAACATGTATAATTTCTCAAATTTTTGGAAAAAGTTGTCCGACTCAATACCTAAACTCAAATTAAATGCCAAGATGACTCATGTTACTAGACGACTAACTACGTAAAAAGTGTAACCAAATGTATAGACGGCGGTTCGTAAACACGTATGTCTCATTTCTTATATGCTAGGATTTCTACAATGACGCAAAAAATCAGACCGAAATGAATACTCAAAGGAAACAAATATCGCAAAATGCAAACTCGACCAAAACTCAACCGTTTCTTCAAAAAGAAATCAGTATCATATCATCAGTCTTACACAAGGCTGCACGAAAAAATTCACGAATGCAAATAAAGTCCAGAATATTTTATAAGACAAGCAAGGCTAGAATCGATAACAACAAAAATAGCAACGAATAAGTAAATAACAACTAAAAGTACCCCCCCCCCCCAAAAAAAAAATTAAGACGTACATTGACCTCAATGGACACAAATAATAATATACAGTATGACTAGTGGAATGAAGGGTCCGTCCGGATGGAGTATATGGCTCGTCCACGCAGTTAAATAGTCCTGATGATAAGCATCCCTCGCCGCTAAGCGCCTCTCCACACGCCGATTGGCCCGGCGGGCCTGCTCGCGCATCTCCTCTCGAACAACTGCGAGGAGGCTGTCTCTCTCTGCCCACATCTCCTCCCTCAGGCTGTCAAACATCACCTGAAGGTGCGCTCTCGCTGGCGGTGGAGTGGACTTAGTCTGATCCTTGGCATCTGCCGCCGGCTCATGAGTCAGAAGTAGTGGCTCGGGGGAATGCTCGTGTGGCTCATCGATAAGAAATCCTCGCCCCCGCTCGTGTGCCATCGCGCCACCCCACTGGTCGAAATGGGAGATAATACGATGGTCGATCGGACCCTGGGGTGCTATAGATGGCTCGTCGTCGGACCTAGTCATGCCCGAATGGTGGCATAGGGCACAAATTAGCGAGGGATGTTTTAATCCCATCTTTGCCCCTCCCTGGATGCACTGAAATATAGAACGGGACAGACATGGGGCCACATCAAATCGGAGTCCCGTCGTGGTAGCATACAATAATCGGGCACGAGGAAGCAAGACCGAGCGGATCTGTGATGTAGGGTCGACTCGTGCACAGAGGAAATAAAGCCAGGCTCGCCCGAGCCGAATGAGGTGGGAACTCTTGAAATAGAAAGCTGTGGAACCCGGGACGCGTGTTTCCCAGATGGAACCCGGCTGAGTAAGTGCCTCCAGCAAATCCTCCCTCGTGAGGCTACTCATAGTCCGTGTGTACGCCGATTCATCCACCTCCGGTAGCTCGTACAGCCTCTGAATCGCGGCCACCGAGAAGTCCATTGTTTGGCCTCGGATGACGACCTCAGTCCGTGCATCCGGTCGTCCCATCATCTGCCCCGCCTGGATTTGTCGCAATAGAGCACTGGCGTAGAACTCTTGGACAATAGAAATCACCGCCGGCTCGAGTGGTGCAGTGAATCGAGTCCATCCCATTTCATTGATCATCACAAATAGCTCGCCGTCTTGGGGGGGGGGGGAGTGAATCCCCGCTTAGGAATTATTGGACGAGGACGGATTCTCTCGTTGAATATTCGATGGATGTCGGGGTCAGAGAATTGGTGGGATCCCATATCCATCCGGTTTTGTGACGTCTCCCCTCTTGTGGGGGATGATTGCGTCCTAGCCCTCGTGCTCAACTTCCTTTTCCGAGCCATGACGAAGTCCTGAAAAATAAACACAGGATAGCTTAGACGACTTTAAATAACACTACACCACTCTCAACTTATAACGTGCGGAAAATGGATATAGCGTCGAATAAACTCGCACTTCCATATGAGGGATATGAGGCAGAAATTTAATCTCAAACTTGACGTAAGGGTTGGGGCACATACTATTCCGATAATCGAATTCGTTACAGACAATTTGGAGATGTTTGTCTCAAAAAAATTTTCATTGGTGCATTTTATCAAACACTTTGCATGCGTTAGCTTAATTGAAGAACAAAAAACAATAATTTACTCAATTAAATCCTCAACAACAACAATTTCAATCGACAATCACAGCAATTCACGACAAAATAACGAAACACCATCAATCAATCAATAATCTTAGCATAATCCGATACAAATTTTGATAAAAATTTAGAAAATAAACCCAAGTTCATCAAAGAATATTACCCCAAATCAGTAATTTATGTTGCATTGAAACTTAAGGGAATAGAATTACCTTGTTTTGGATTGAAGAAGGTGAAAAGAAGAAGCTGGAAGATGAAATCCTTGCGCCGCGCGAAGAAGAAGTTTGAGAGATACCTGATGTTTCGGCCGAATGGCTTATGAGCTGTGTGTAGGCTGTTTAAATTCTCGGCGGGGGCCGCGACACGTATCAAGTGAGTCGCGGCCCATAGTACAGTGAGTTTTTGGGTGTTGGAGAGTTTCGACGTGTGCCGCGGCTCATTGTACGGGTGCCGCGGCTTGCAAGGTTAGTGTGCCGCGGCTCAGAGCTTGCGTGCCACATCACGTAGTACAGGTTCCTGGATGCATTTTCTGGGTTTCGGCGTGCCGCGGCTCATTGTCAACGTTCCGCGGCTCTTGGGGCAAGTGTGCCGCGGCTCAAAGTACATAAAGTTTGCCTGTATTTTAGACACCTGTGTGCCGCGGCCCCCCTCTGTATGTGCCGCGGCCCCTGGCCTGGAATGTTCCTGCACAAAAATTTTTAAAGCGAAAACACATAGAACGTGAGAGAGAAGCATATCAAAGCAAAGATGACGAAAAAATTAGACTCTTTGAATAAATGAAATCAACGAAAAATTAACATCTACAACTAATACTCGGGTTGCCTCCCGAGAAGCGCTAAGTTTATAGTCTTCAGTCGGACCTTTCGAAAATCAGTTTGCATTTCGCAAAGACCATTTGGACTTCGCACAGTCCGTCGAACCATTATTATGTATTTTAAATTTTTTGATCATTAGGTTTTAACAGTTCGATTTTTGGTGTGGATTTCCAACGTTCTTTGCGAAAAGACTTGAACAATAATAACTTCACGAAACACCCATGTTGCAGCTGATTTGGCACCCGTCTCACTTCCGGCTTAGTTTTATTTTCCCCGAATGAACTTATGACGGCATGAGAATTTATCAACGGTGGGTGAACGGATGATGAATACGACATGTCCAAATGCCTAAGGCATGCGACTCGTCCTACATTTTTCTCAGATGTCGGAGCAACTACAACAGATTTTGAACATTTCGACTGACGACCCTCCCGGTATGTGTCTTTCACAAACATATCTACGTTTTCAATTTGAGAACCCTTCTCGACATTGCTTGGACATGGGAGAGATCGAAACACTTTGAATGTGACTTGCTCATCTTGAACCCGAAACGTCAATTTACCCTACTGAACATCAATAAGGGTCCTACCAGTGGCCAAAAATGGTCTACCCAGAATAATCGGAATATCATCATCTTCGTCCATATCAAGTACAATAAAATCAGCGGGGAATATGAATTTATCCACTTTGACTAGAACATCTTCTATTACCCCTCTCGGATACTTGATTGATCTGTCAGCTAGTTGTAACGAGACCGTAGTTGGCTTGGCCTCCCCAATACCCAGCTTCTTGAAAATGGAAAGGGGCATAAGATTTATACTAGCGCCGAGATCACATAACACTCTATCAAAAGATAGGTTTCCAATAGTGCACGGTGTAGTGAAGATTCGTGGATCCTTCAATTTAGGCGGGAGCTTTCTTTGCAGGATAGCGTTGTACTCTTCAGTTAGTGCCACCGTTTGATATTCTTCGAGCTTCCTTTTATTAGATAAAATATCCTTCATAAACTTTGTATAGCTCGGCATTTGCTCCAAAGCGTCGGCAAATGGGATATTAATGTGCAATTTCTTAATGACATCAAGAAACTTCGAAAACTGCTTGTTTAACTTTTGCTTTTGCAGACGCTGTGGAAACGGGGTGGGAGGCACATAGGCTGTCGGATGGTCTGGAAACAATTTGGAGTTTTTAGGAATTTGTGATTCTCCTAATGCCAAATTTTTCTTCTCCTCATCTTCACCTCTCTTTTTGTTTCTCCCGGGCTGCTCACACACTTCCCTCCCACTTCTCAAGCCAATGGCATTAATACTCTCTCTGGGATTCGTCTCAGTTGAACTTGGCAAAGTACCCTCAGGTCGGGCTGTTAACAAATTTGCTATTTGACCCAATTGGACTTCCAAATTGCGAATAAAGGCGGAATGGTTTTGCAAGGTTGTTTCCGTACGGGTCATGAACTGACTCGTATTTGCTGCTAATTTCGCCATTGCCTCCTCTAGAGAGATTTTTGGAGCGGGAGGAGGTTGCTGTTGGTGTTGAGCAAACTGAGGTTGGTTTAAATTTTGTCCGTTTTTCCACGAAAAGTTAGGGTGATTTCGCCACCCCGGATTATATGTGTTGGAATATGAATTGTTCTGCCGATTTTTGTTCTCGACAAACTGAGATTGTTCCATCGGAGATTGCTCGAAAGGATTTCCAACTTGGCATTCCGCACTAGGGTGAGACCCGTTGCACCAATTACATGATTCCGTGGTAACGGTAGAAGGAACGTGTGATAAAACTTGAAGTTGTTGAGTCAAGGCAGCAACTTGGGCCGATAGCGTAGATATTGTATCATTATCGGAAATTCCCATAACTCGTTTCGGATTCAGTCGCTCTGAAGGCCACTGATACGCATTTTCAGCCATATCTTCCAATAGAGAATGAGCTTCAGCCATCGTCTTGCCCATTAAAGCTCCTCTAGTGGCTGCATCAACAAGAGTGCGTGTTTAAGCACTCAGTCCATTATAGAATGTTTGAATTTGTAGCCAATCCAGTAGTCCATGGTGTGGGCATCTCCTTAGTAAATCCCTGTATCGCTCCCAAGCTTCATGAAGCGATTCCATCTCAAATTACCCGAAGGTCCTTATTTCATTCTGAAGTCTCGCTGTCATTGCCGGTGGAAAGAACTTAGCCAAAAAGACTTGTGCTAACTCCGCCCAAGTCGTGATAGAGCCCTGTGGAAGTGAATTCAACCAAAACTTGGCTTTATCCCTCAAGGAAAATGGAAAAAGCCGTAAACGAATGTCGTCATCAAAAACTCCATTATTCTTGTATGTATCGCATGTCTCGAGAAAGGATGCAATATGAGCATTAGGGTCATCATTCGCTAGTCCGCAGCATTGGCTTGCTTGTACCATCTGGATTATAGCTGGCTTAATCTCAAAATTGTTTGCTTGGATAGTTGGGCGCCGAATCCCCAAAAAATTCACGTTGATTTGAGGCAATGCATAATCCCGGAGTGCCAATGCCGGTTGAGCTTGCTGAATAGGGTTGTCAACCTCGTGATTTTTTTTGTTGTCGGTCATGGTATCCTTTGTTGATAGCTCATGCCTTTCCTTCTTGTTTTTCCACAAAGTGCGCTCAAGTTCAGTATCCAAAGGTAATAGACCTTCGTCACCGAATTTTCTCATGCACTAAACGAAACTCCTGAAAGGAAAACAAATAAAAAAAAAATTACACAAAAATAAAATAATGTTCAAATTAAGATTAGAAATACTGAAATTGATATTAGTAAAACAATCAGTCCCCGGCAACGGCGCCAAAAACTTGTTACGTATTTTAGTGAACGCAAGTGCACGTTGTCGCAAGCAAGTAATAAAGTGATAAGAAAGATATCGTTCCCTCGAGGACTGACGTACTAATTACCAATTTATTTGTATTCTAATTTTATCTGAACGATCGAATTTGGTGGTGCAAGGATTATTAAGGAAAACTAATAAAGTGATAAACTAAAACAACTAATAAAATCGATAGATCGAAAAAATAAGATCAAATAAGAGAATAATCTAGGATTGAGAATCCGCCTCGATTAATTCGAATTACTCTTGATTTATATAAATTAAGCAATTTCCCAATTTATTGAAGGCAAAGATTTCTAAGATACTCTAATGCCTCTCCCGACGTCAGTAGAATTTTCTAAGGTGAATAAATCACTCTATTCCTAGGTAAATTAATTCAACAATAGGCATAAAGTACAAAATCTTTAGACGGGCCACGTAATTCCTATGAGTATATTCCTATCTCACAAGATAAAACATTTCTCACCAATTTTTCCTACTAACTCTTCTCTCCCGATTCGAGTTGCGTAATCAAAACAATTCAATCATAGGCCACATAATTGAACGCATTAAGAACAATTGGGAAAACTCAATAGAAAAGGGAAATATATTAATAAAGCAAAATTCAAGAGTTAATCCGTCAAAATCTCGGTTTCATCACAATCCTAGAAAAGGGTTCTAGCCCGACATGCTAGAAAATAATACACAAAGAATTAGAGAAAGCATAAGAAAAATCAAACACAGTTTAGAAACTTGAATTGCGCCGTTCTCTGGCTTCTGCTCTCTGCTCCTCGGTATTTTCTCCTTTTGTTTGATGATCCTATCTTCTGACCTTCAATGCCTATTTATAACTCTTCTCCCGCCTCCAAAACGTGCCCAAAAATTAGGTCAAAACGTCCTCCGAAACAGCCCAAAAGCGGGTTGGGCGTCTGAATTTCGCGCGGCGGGCCGCAGCCCGGCTTTAGTGTGCCGCAGCCCCTGTCCTCATGCTGCCAGGCCTAGGCGCGCAGATTCCTTACGGGCCGCAGCTCAGAACGAGCATGCCGAGGCCCCCGGTACAGTTTGTACCGGTTCTTGTTGGGCGCCTCCTGTACCGTGGCCCAGGCATTGTGTGCCGCGGTCCTTGACCAAAAAATGTCGTTTTGGCCCGTTTTTCTCCGTTCAAGCTTTCAGACTCTAATTTCCTTCAAAACATATAAAGATAATGCATTAAAAGCTCACTTACGTAGATTTAAACTAAAAATGGGTATAAAATAATGATAATTAAGCGATAAAAATACATCTAACAGAAGGCCCGAATGGGAGGAGAGGAGAAATAATTATGGCAGAAATGCAAGAAATGCACCTCTCCCGAACACTTATCATCCTGGGCTAAGAAACCACCCGAATTTCTCATAGAGAAACAACAACCCGATGTCGTACGACACAAGCGCCCAAGCTCAATACAACGAAGGAAACTGAGCCCAACAAACAACACAAAGTGAACCACCTCCACAACAAAGGAATTCTCTCGAGGAGAGTATTGCGGCATTCATTAAGAAAAGCAATAAAAGGTTCGAATCTTTAGAAGCTTCGGTGAAGAAAATAGAGATTCAAATTGGGAAACTTGCTACCGAGGCACGTAGACAAGAAAGGGGTAAACTACCAAGTCAACCCGAGAAAGCTCAAGCTATTACCACCCTCCAATGTGGTAAAGTGATAAATAAAGAGATAATTCCGGAAGAAAAAGAGATGGGCGTGGGAAAGAATACGAGTCGGGAAATCAAGAAGATAGAGGAGACGAAGCAACTTCAACCTCCAAGCTTCACAAATCTGCTCAACCATATAAGTCACCAGTCCCTTTTCCGAGCCGACTTAGAAAAGCAAAGCAAGATGAGAAATTTTCCGAAATCTACGACATGCTTTCGAAGGTTCATGTCAACTTACCTCTCTTGGATGTTGTGAGGAACATTCCCGCTTATACAAATTTTTTCAAAGAATTGACCTCCAATAAAAGACGATATTTTGGGAACGAGAAAGTGGTGCTCTACGAGGTAAAAGCGAGGAGTCAAAAAAGGGGGATCCCTGAAGTTTTATAATCGACATCACTATGGGAGATAAGAAGGTTGCTCATGGCATGATCGATTTGGGAGCAAGTGTGAATCTAATGCCATACTCGACTTATTTAAGGCTTGGATTCGGGGAAATCAAACCAACAATAATGACTCTTCAAATGGATGATATGTCGATGAAATACCCCAAGGGAATCATTGAAGACCTATTAGTGCAAGTGGACAAGTTGGTGATTCCGGCCGATTTTGTTATCTTGGAGATGAGCGATTTCGCAAAAAGCGAATATGAAGGGGCAATACTTCTTGGACGGCCATTATTGCGTACAACAAAAACAATCGTCTATCTTGATGAAGGAAAGGTCACCATGACTGTCTTGGGAAACTGTGGAAATCGACGTGTTCGGTTCATCTCCTATCCCTTCTCATATTTATATTGCCCATGATTGTAATTTTATTGATTGCATTGATTCTTTGGTTGATGATACATATTTGCATGACGATGTAGGGGACACGTTGCATGATGCTCTAACCATTGAGCATGATATGGTGCTGAATAATTTAGAAATTGAAGAATATGTTGCATTGTTAGATAAATCCGAACCCATTGATGAAGTTGACGATCTTAATATGCCTTTGGAATTAAATTTTGAGGAGCCCGTTGAAATTACCCCGCCCCAACTTGAATTGAAAGAACATCCACCACATCTTAAATATGTTTTCTTAGGTAAAAGTGACACTTACCCTGTAATTGTCTCTTCCGAATTATCTCCTTTGCAAGAAAACAAATTAGTGGAAGTTCTGACTAAATTAAAGTAAGCGATTAGGTGGAGTATTTCTGATATCAAAGGGATAAGTCCTGTTAGGTGCATGCATAAAATAATTCTTGAGGATAATGTTAAACCTATTAGGCAAACTCAAAGGCATTTGAATCCGAACATGCATAATGTAGTAAAAAAGGAAGTTTTGAAATTGTTAAATGTCGGAGTCATCTACCCAATATCCGATAGTAAGTGGGTTAGTCCTGTGCATGTGGTGCCTAAGAAATCTGGAATAACGTTGGTTCGTAATGATAAAAATGAATTAGTGCCCACCAGAACAGCGACCGGTTGGAGAATGTGCATTGATTATCGGAAATTAAATCCCGTAACAAAAAAAGATCATTTTCCCCTCCCTTTCATTGATCAAATGTTGGAACGTTTAGTTGGGCATGATTATTACTATTTTCTAGATGGTATTTCAGGTTTCTATCAGATTTCCGTTGCTCCGGAGGATCAAGAGAAGACCACTTTTACTTGCCCTTTTGGCACTTTTGCCTTTAGGAGGATGTCGTTTGGTCTTTGCAATGCTCCCGCTACTTTCCAAAGGTGCATGCTTTCCATATTCTCTGACTTGTTGGAAAAGTCCATTGAAGTATTCATGGACGATTTTTCTGTGTTTGGAACTACTTTTGATGATTGTTTACATAATTTGACTGTTGTGCTCGAACGATGTATTGAGTGTAATCTTACACTTAGTTAGGAAAAGAGTCATTTCATGGTTAAACAAGGGCTCGTTTTAGGTCATGTGGTTTCTAATAAGGGAATGGAGGTTGATAAGGCTAAAGTTGATTTAATTGTTAAATTACCTCCGCCTTCGTGCGTAAAAGAAGTTCAAAGCTTCTTAGGGCATGCCGGGTTTTATAGGTGTTTCATTAAAGATTTTTCGAAAATTGCCCGCCCCTTAAGTAACCTTTTGTGTAAGGATACTAAGTTCAATATCACCAAGGAATGTTTGGTTGGTTTTAATGCTTTGAAAGAGAAGTTGACTTCCGTGCCTATTGTTGTTGCACCTGATTGGTCTTTACCATTTGAAATTATGTGCGACGCATCTGACTTTGCTATTGGTGCCGTTTTGGGGCAGAGAGTGAATAAATTTTTCCATGTAATTTATTATGCTAGCAAAACACTCGATGAATCTCAGGCCAATTATACCACCACCGAAAGCTGTTGCGTTTTCTTTAGACAAGTTTCGATCCTATTTTGTTGGTTCAAGAGTAATTGTGCATACGGATCACGCCGCATTGAAATATTTGTTAAAAAAATCCGATGCAAAGCCAAGATTGATTCAGTGGGTTCTTTTGTTGCAAGAATTTGACTGAGTTTAAGGATAAAAAGGGTTATGAAAATGTGGTTGTCGACCATCTATCTAGATTAAACGAAGGTGATAATTTTAAGCTCGATAGCTCCTTGCCAATTGTTGAGACTTTTCCTGGCGAACAATTGTTTGATGTGACTAAGACACCTTTGTATGACGATATTGTTAATTATATTGTTAGTGGTGTTTTACAGCCTGAAATGACCTTTCAGGGGAAGAAGAGATTTATTTCCATGTGCAGGCATTACTACTGGGATAACCCCTACTTATTCAAGTTGGGGCCCGATCAAGTATTCCGACGTTGTATCCCGAAAGAAGAGTACGAGAGCATCTTGTCATTTTGGCATGACTTGCACTGTGGGGGACATTTTAGCGTATAGAAAACGGCACATAAAGTTCTTCAATCTGGATTCTACTGGCCGACATTATTTAAGATGCTTATTCCTATTGCAATAGTTGCGATCGTTGTCAACGAATGGGGAACATAAGCAAGAGAAATGAGATGTTGTTGACGAACAATCTTGTAGTAGAACTTTTCGATGTTTGGGGAGTTGATTTCATTGGTCCCTTTATACCTTCCTTTGGCTTTGAATATATTTTAGTTGCTGTGGATTACGTTTTTAAGTGGGTGGAAGCAGTCCAACCCGGACTAACGATGCTAACATGGTTTGCAATTTCTTTAAGGATGTGACTTTTTGCAGGTTTGGGACGCCTAGAACTGTGATTAGCGATAGAGGGACACACTTTTGCAACAGATAACTTGCAGGGTTGCTCAAGAAGTATAGCGTGATACATAAGATCGTGACGGCTTACCATACACAAACCTCCGGGCAAGTTGAAGTGTGTAATCGACAGATAAAGGCAATACTTGAGAAGACAGTGAAGCCGACGAGGAAAGGCTGGGCATTGAAGTTGAACGACGCCTTATGGGCATATCGCACGACTTACAAAACTCCGATTGGAATGAGCCCGTATCACCTCGTTTTTTGGAAGGCATGCCATCTACCTGTTGAGTTAGAACATAAGGCGTATTGGGCTATCAAAGCGCCAAATTGAGATCAAGAAAAGGTGGGGGAAGAACGACTTCGACATTTGAATGAGTTGGAAGAGATGCGATATGAGGCATACGAAAATGCTAAGCTCTACAAGGAACGGACGAAACGGTATCATGACAAGCATATTATTCGCAAATCTCTCGAGCCTGGGATGGATGTTCTACTACATAACTCTCCTCTTAAGCTCATGCCGGGAAAATTAGTGTCGCGATGGGGCGGACCTTTCAAAGTCATTCAAGTATGGCCATACGGAGCGGTAGAACTCCTTGATCCATGGAAGATGAGCATTTTAAGGTGAACGGACATAGAGTGAAGCCATACTTCAGCCGAAGTGAAGAAATCAATGTGTTTGAATGCATAGAGGTGCATGCTGTCGAAAATTGAGTAAGACAGGAAGAAGTCGAGCTAATGACTATATAAAAGCGCTACTTGGGATGCAACCCAATGGTTTAGTTATATTTTCATCTTTTTGTTTTTCGAATTTATTTTCCTTATTCGTTTTTGCTTGGTTCGAGACTGACCGATTCGACTTTAGGTGTTAAAAATGCAGAGAAACGAGAGTGTTATCAAAAATTCACATTCTGGGTAGGTTGGACACGGGCCGTGTCACATGACACGGCCGGGTTAGCAATACAGTGAATGTTTGCAATTCTGGCAAGTTGGACACGGGCTGTGTCACAGGACACGGCCGGGTCATCAGGGCAGTGAGAATTCACTTTCTGGAGGAGTTGGACACGGGCCGTGTCATATGACACGGCCGGGTTGGCAAGGCAGAATCGGTCACTTCTAAAAAGGAGGTATTTATGGGAGCATGAAGCCTAGCCTATTGAAAGTTGAGACCCGAGCACAAAAGCATGGTGCCCCGCGATCAAAAACCACACTTTTTAATCCGGTAGTTTTATTTTATTTCTTTTTAATTTGCGTTTTCATATTTTTCCTCACTTAATCTTTTTGCTTGGGGACAAGCAAAGGTTTAGGTTTGGGGGGGTGCAACTTCTTCGATTTTTATTTGTTTTTAGTTTGCGTGATGTTTGTTTCCTTTCTTTATTTTTTTCTTGCGTGATGTCATAGTTGGATTATGATAACCTTGTTAACTGTTGGGTATATGGATGATTAATCGTGTTTGTACTTGGCTCGTAGAGTTTTATGAATCTAATTGATTGTTTGACCTTGCGTGTGAATGTATAGTTTTGGTCACTTGATTTGACGTGTAAAGAATGAGTATGGTAGTCCAAAAGCCGTGAGTTCTTGTGCCTAATTGAACCGTTCACTTTTAGCGGTAAAATTCTTTCTTGTGTGATTTCTCTTGTTATGGATTGTATTCTTTAGAACTTGCATGATTCTGTCAGATGATTTGTTGATATTTACATACACGAGAAATGATCAGGGCTGCCCATTTTTTGTCTTGAACCTACTTATCTTAAAATATCCACCATTTCATATCAATATCCTTTGCTAGCCCCGTTGAGCCTTTAGCCGTAATTTTGTTCGAAAAACCCGCATCTTATAGATCCATATCCAAGAGCCATAACTTACCCAAGTATTAGGCCACATAAGAGCATGATAGGGTATATTTGAAAAACAAAGGTGTGCAAAGTTTGTGGTGTATAGAGGCAAAAATCTTCTCTCCCGTTCCACTGAAAATAATAACCTCCCCCCCAGAAAAAAATGGGGCGATCCTAATAATAATAATGGGATAGAAAAGATAGGGTAGGAGAGGAGTTAGCCTAAGAAAAATAAAAGGAAAGTCGTTGGGTTGTGAGAATAGGCCAATATCATAAGAATTGTGGTTAACAAGGCCTAGAAAAAAAAGAGATATATATACGGGAGAATTGAAGTAGAATGATCGCTTTGAGTGTTTATTTCATATATGTGAGGATCATATATGCTCTACTTGGACTGAACTTGTAACTACTAGCCAAATTTTCCCAACCTGAGCCACAACCCCGTTACAACTAAAAATAAGACCCTATAACTCGTGTTTTGTGAATATTGATGCGATTGATGAAGAGAAGAAGTGCAAGCATATAGTAGAACTTTCCATTCGAATCGAGCTGAGCGTATTGACCTATCTAAACACTTGAGAGATGAGTGAATCGATAAAATTCCATGAGGGACTACTAAGACTTGTTTTCTTGCATGTTAGATTAAGTGCCATTGCTATCCATTCATTTGTGCGTTTACGATTCCATGGCGAGTTACGAGACTTTACAATACTTTTACATTCCCAGTTGATTGTATGTATACCCGATGATTAACTTGATTATTCAATCCTTCTCATTTTCTTTGTTGTGTGTTTTATTTATTATTGCTTGGGGCCAAGCAAAGTTTAGGTTTGGGGGATTTGATGAGTCGATTTTTGATCGTCTCATCCTGTTCAATTGAGTCGTATTTTCGTTTGTTTTTAATTTTTTTTGCTCTTTTTATGCGTGTTATGTTGTGTTTTTGTTTTATAGGTAGCCGGATGAAGATTGTGGTGAAATATGCACTTTTATGGCCAATATTGGAGTTTATGACGATCAATAGCAAGTCGGGAGCAAAAACATAGCTCGGGCGATGAAAAACGAAGCAACATCAGTCGTATTTTCTAAATTACAAAATCATCACTCTGAATTTGGATGTGTTCTCTATTGATATAGATCCCTCGTGAAATTAGCTTCGAAACGGTATATCATATGCTAAATTCTGAGGTGTATTGATGCAAAAACGAAAGATCAAGCCGAAGAAGACCAAAAATTGGAGTCAAAACAAAAAGAAACGACCCGAGCTGCGTCAGGCAACTCGACCATGTCATACGACACGCCCGGGTCATCAAGGCAGTGAGAATTCACTTTCTGGAGTAGTTCAACACGGTCCGTGTCACAGGACACGGCCGGGTCCATTGGAAGTGAGATTTTCGTTTCTAGGACAGTTCGACATGGGCCGTGTCATCTGACACGGGCCGTGTCATCTGACACGGGCCGTATCATCTGACACGGGCCGTGTCACTTTTTGGTGCATGACCTTTTCATGGACATTTTTACACGATTTGGAGGGATTTTCTTGGTTTTTTGGCTTTATAAAAAGGTTTTGGGGACCAAAAGAGGGCATATTATGATCTTGTGAGATATAGTGTTTGGAAAAACACAAGATTTGTGGAGAAAACACCAAAAAGGGAGGAAAAGAGAGATTTTATTTCATCATCTTCCTTGTATGTTCATCATTTTTAAAAAATACAGTTGTGAGTGATTATAATTCCTTGTATCATTTGTTATGAGTTCTTGAAGGAAGAACATCAAATCTTCATTGGGAATTCGATTTCGGCTTTTACAAGGGAAGTTTCTACCATGTTTTGTTTTACGATTTTCACTATTATTGTTGAAATAATCATGTGTAGCTAATCTTTTCATATGGGTTTTAGATTGAGCCACACACATGTTGTCGATTGTTAGTTTCAATTGATTTTCCGGGTATAGTTTGGGATTGTTCCTCTTTGTTTGTTCTTCGCATAAGAACTTTTGATTTAGATCATCAAACCTATTTCATAGTTGTTATTATTGTCAAAACGAGGGTTTTTGTCGGAGTCCGCCATCAAACGACCCGATAGAAGCGATTATTAATGTTCTAAACTTTTTTACGCGATCTTATAGCGATTTACCTAATCAAAAGTAGTTGGTTAATCGATTGTTAGTTAGGGATTCATCCCCATCAAAGGAGTGTCTCTTATTTTCGAAATGAACAATCGTGATTTTTAAAATTACCGCCATCAAACGGATTTCTTTTAATTGTGAGCAATCGATAATTCCAAACCTTATTTCTTTGAGTATCGGAACTAATAATTGATTATGTGTGTGTCGGTGATTCTAAACTCCCATATCATTCTCATAATTGTAATCTCTTAATTATCCAACCATTAATTCGGTGTTGTTAACGTTTTGTTTATTTTAATTTTTCTGCGTTTGTGATTGTATTCCTATCAAATCATTGGTGTATTTTACTTTACATTACTTTTGTTAATTCGAATTGCCGAATATTATTGAATTTCAAAACATTTCCAACTCCTTGTGAGATCGACCTCGGAGTTACTTGTCGCTACCTAAAAAAGCGATTCGTACACTTGCGAGTTTTAATTTGTTCATCAACGAGCTTGTAACGGTTATCCCTCGACCGATAGAAGAGAGGTTCAGAGGTTTATATTTAGCCTATAGAAAAAGATACCTAGAAAGGACGTAGGCACGTTTGGCCGGACCTCTATAAATCCTTGAGTCGTTTTATTTTCTGCACTTCACTTAAATTACGCTTCCGCACAACGGCGCAAATACCGATATTGCTCCAACAATTGGTATCGGAGCGGTACCTCCAATAAATGGATTAACATCCAAGGAGTCGATCCAAATGGCATTTCAAATTGCTCCAGTCGAAGGCCTTGCTCTAAACCGACCACCATTCTTTGATGGCTCTCAGTTCATGACCTGGAAAAAAAAGATGTCAATATTCATCCAAGCGTATGACATCGACCTTTGGAAAGTTATATGCCTTGGTCCCAAAATTCCGACGAACTCAAAAGGAACTCTCAAAACCTTTGAAGAGTATGATGATGTGGATTGGAAAAATGACCATTACAATTGTAAGGCAACTCAACTCCTATATTGTGCCTTAAATCCGGAAGAACACAACCGGATATCTTTTTGTGATACTGCCAAAGAAATTTGGAAAATGTTAGAAATCACACACGAAGGCACAAATCAAGTCAAGGAGACGAAGATCAATATGCTTCTCCATGACTATGAATTATTCATGATGAAGGGTGATGAGTCCATCACCAACATGCTCGATCGATTTTCGGTCATCACCAATACCTAGCGAATGGGACGGCACCGTGACTGCGATCATGGAATCTAAAGATCTCAATACGCTTGATTTTAGCGCACTCGTTAGTTTGCTAATTAATTATGAGATAGTTTTAAAATCACGAAGTGTCAACCCAAAGACGAAGGAACGATCAATAGCCATGAAGGCTAAGATGTCAAAGAGAGAAGAAAGTCCGGTGGATGATAGCGATGAAGAATCGGCATATTATGCCAAGAATATTAATAAGTTCCAACACTTATTAAACCAGAGAAAGAAGGACATCCAAGCGGGCGAATCTAAGAAATTCGAAAATTCTTGTCGATTATGTTGAAAACCGGGCCACTTTGCGAAGAATTGCCGAGCTAAACCCAAGAATGAGATTTTAATAGCAACATAGAGCGATGAAGACGAAGATGATGATTTTCATTATCAAAATAATCTCGCTCTCATGGCACGAAGTTCATTCGACGATAGCGACGTCGAAAGCCAGGTTTGTACATCGTCTCACGATGAATTATTTGATGCATTTGAATCACTGCATACCGATTTTCAAAATGCATTATCCGAGATTAAATCCCTTAAATCTAAAAATAAATCATTGGGAATTGAAAATTCCAAAATTCTTGAAAAGGGAAAAATTATCGAGACCGATCATTCAAAATGTCTTGAAAATGAAAATATTTTAAAGAATGATCTTTTAAAAGTTCAAGATGAACTTAAAATTTTAACGAAGAAATTTTCATGCGGAAATGATAAATTTGAACAAATGCTTTGTGTTCAAAAATACACTTTGAATAAACAGGAGTTGGGATTCAAACCAAATTTAAAAAACGAATCCTTAAATTTGAAGATACCCCAATGTGAAAAATGTTTGAAATTTGGGCTGTTAGGAATACTTGTTAGATTTTGATGATGTCATTAATTTAAAATCAAATGTTTATTACTTGGCAAAATGTAAGGAAGAACCAAATGAGTATCTTCCATAGGCCAAAATATGTTAAGTATAAAACTTGGCAAAATGTAAAGAAGAACCAAATGAGTGTCTTCTGTAGGCCAAAAGTTAGTTAGGCTGAAAAACGGCTAAGTACTAAGTACAGCCTAGTCCATCAGAGAGGAGCAGCCGACTCCAGTCAGAGTAGCTCTGGTCAACTAAATTTATCAGAGAAGTTTGACCAGACTGCAGCCGAGGTACCTCAGGGAAGTCACCTGACCAGACAAGTCACAAACAGTGAACAGCCGAGAGGACCTACCTGCAGAGATGTAAGCTGCACATCAGCCTACTCGACTACAGCCTAGTACTCCAAGTCCACGTCAGCATGCTTTGAAAAGTCAAATATTACGGAAAGCTCACATGCAACGTGAAGAGACAAATTGGAGTGATTCCCGCAAGAGATATGATTTAATTAAATCATCCTGACCCACCGTGAAGACTTTAAATCCTTTTATATTCAAAAGATTCGGCGCTCACATGCAGAAGTCCTCACAACGGTCGGAAGATAAAATAAAATAATGGGAATCCAGCCTTGCAACGTTCAGAAAGAATAAACAATGAAGTCTCCCTCCAACGGACGGATTTGTTCAAATTTGCAACGGCTACAAGGAAGAAGCTCAGAGATCTGACCTATATATATCCAGAGATTTGGCGAGCAACTAGGTGCGAACATACATTCTAGCGATCAAAGCAATCAAGCAATCTCAAGCAATCAAATAGCATCGTGAAAAGAGCAGATCTAAAAGTTCATACTTAAGGAAGCTCTTAAGTTGGAGAAGACAAACACTCTTGTCTATAATCTTGAGTACGGGGTACTTCACTGGTTGAAGTAAGAGACTGTAAAGGCATCCGAGGATCGAGGATCAAGAGGTGCAAGGCAGTCAAGTGTGTGTACAATGGCACGGATTTCCACTGGTTGGAAGCTGTTGTAGTGTGGTTTGAATCACTGTAATATTTATCACTGGTTGAAAATTATAGTGAATTCATCTCCAACTGGATTGGAGAAAAGTGGATTAGTAGAGGATTACCCCACCTCTGAGACCACTATAATTGCTGTGTTATTCTTGTTTCTTGCATCATACTTTAAACTGCTGCATACATTGTTAAGTGTTTCATTAAGTTGATTTCTATTCGTCATCAGCTGACTTCCACACATATCCAAGAACAAACGACTCCAAGTCATTTGTTTAACTATCAGCTGAAGAAACTCACTCTTCGTGAAAAAGAGTTCAAGAGTTTCAACAAGTCTATTCACCCCCCCCTCTAGACTTGTTCCTGGACGACTTGTGACCTACAAGTGGTATCGGAGAGGTTGGTTCATTTTTTTTCCACGAACCAGATCTATATTAGATATATACATCTTAACTCTCACTTTATAATGGAACACATGCACTCTAGACTCCCTGTCTTTTCAGTTGACGAGTATGATCTGTGGAAGATAAGAATGCAGGCACACTTATCTTCAATTCATGACGACATGTGGTGCATCATTGAAGACGGTCCATTCATTTTTGAGAAGGACAACACAGCCGAGGAAATCGCAGCTGGGAGGCCCGAAAAGATTCCTAAGAAGAGAACGGAGCTGACCCCCGAAGAAAGAAAGCTGGCCAATCTTGACAACAGGGCCAGAGATGTGTTATACCAAACTCTTGACAAATCCACCATGGTCAAGATCAAAAACTGTAAGAATGCCAAAGAAATTTGGGACACATTAGCTCTAATGTGTGAAGGAACGGAGCTGATCAAGGAAAACAAGTTGTCAATTGCTATCCAAAAATTTGACAACTTTAAAATGAAGAATGGTGAATCTATAGATCAAGTGGACACAAGGTTCACTGAAATTATCAATGAGATCAACTCCCTGGGCAAAACCTATGGCAACAGGAAAATGGCACTTAAGGTCCTCAGATCTCTCAACCCCGAATGGAGCATGAAGGTCGTAGCCATGAGAGAGTCCAAGGACCTGAATAAAATAAAGATTCATGAGCTGTTCTCGGATCTGAAGGCCTATGAGTTTGAACTTCCAAGTTCATCCTCAATCGAGCACTCGAGAGAAGGGAATCGCATTTGCAGCCGAGTCCCCTGCTAAGAGCCTATCTGATGTGAAACCTCCAAATCCAGTAGATTTTGAGGAAGAAATGGCTTTCATAATGCAAAGGTTCAGCAATTTCAGAAAGAACTACTCCAAGTATAAGAAAAACTACAAGGAGAATCCAAGAAGGAACCAGAAGGCTGGAAGCTGGAAAGTTGAATGCTACAACTGTCACAAAATAGGACACATCCAAATGGATTGTCCCGAGCTCAAGAAGGACGAAACCAAGAAGGAGGTGGGCATAAAGGAAGACAGAAAAAAAGCTCTCATCGGAGAAGACCAGGAGCATGTCGAATCAAGCAGAGGTCTCTTTTATGATGAAGACGAGGAGTATGATTGCCTGATGGCAAACTTAGCTGATGAAGAGGTAACTTCTAAACCCACCGGTTCAAATAATAGCTCAGCCATGTCACAAGATATGGATCTACATGAATCGGTAAATCAGTTATTTAAAGATTTTGAAACACTCAAATCTGCACACCAAGTCAGATCGTGAGAGAAGACTCATTGCAAGATGAGAATAGCAAATTGAAAAATGATTTCGAAAAACTCAGCCTAGATTTAAATAAGGTTGAGACAACTACAACTGACTTTAAAAACCAGGCAAGTGTCAATACAGCTGAGATAGACCGGCTAAATATTTTACTTAAAGAAAAATCAGCTGCACTTGCTCATGCCAAAGCTGAGTTTACTAAGCTGGCACAGATAAACAAAACTCAGGCGCAGGAAATAACCTCCACGAAGGCGTCTTCAACTCGGGCGAATTGTGTACTTATAAAAGGTCACTATATACCAAATCCGGCCTTGGATATGATTCTCACACTCCTCTAGTTACGAAACCAAGTTTATCAAGGGAGAAACAATAGTCTCATTGCTGAGCACTGTATAAACCGATATTCAAAAACAGCAACGGCCAGTCAAACGTCTAAGTGCGATCGAGTTACACAGACTGCCACCTAGACAGGCGACTAGGCGATGTGCAAAAGCAAAGCCGGCACAACATGCCCACTATTACCAACAACTCCCCAAAAATAGATTTCATAATGGGAGGGGCAGATGGAAACCTCAAGGTTATCCTAATTACCAAAATGAACAAGTGTGGAGACCACAAAGGTTTAATAAATGGTCTCAGTCTAGATTTAGAAATGGCCCACACTATCAAAATTTGAGGAATATCCGGTATACAATCTAACCAGGAGATTTAGACCTCGACCACAGACACCTTATAAGGGTTATAATAATAATTCCTATAAACCAAGGAGAAATCAATTCTCCAGGAAACCAACTAACCCCAAAGGACCCACATAAATCTGGGTACCTAAATCTCTGCTTATTTAATTGCAGAAAAGGTGGAAGGACTACAACCACATCTCCTCAAGCTCAAATTTTGGAGGTGAAGAATGGTTTGTAGACTCTGGATGCTCGAGGCATATGACCGAGAACAAGAAGATGCTGACCAAATACATCAAAGAAAGAGGTCCCGATGTAACCTTTGGAGATAGCTCTAGAGGACAGACAAAAGGCTTTGGAGAGCTGCACCGAGGAAACATTGTCATATCCAAAGTTCATTATGTCAAAGGGCTCAAGTACAACCTCCTGAGCATAAGCCGATTACGCGTGAGAAGAATCTAGTAGTCTTCACCATCTTGAAGTGTATGGTGATAGACATCTTATCCGGAGAAATAAAGCTACAAGGTTTAGAAGAAGAGATGTCTACATGATTGATTGGAACACAGAACACCTAACTCTGTTTTCTATCCAAGACCGTAGCCGAGAATGGATGGTCAGGCACAAAAGACTATGTCACCTGAACTTCAAAGCCATCAACAAGATTAGCTCTCAGAAGCTGGTCAGAGGACTTCCAAATGAAGCATTCAAGAAGGAAGCACTCTGTGATGCTTGTCAGAAGGGAAAGCAGACTAAAGCATCGTTCAAGCCAGTTCAGCCTACAACGCTCACAACAAGGATCTTAGATCTACTCCACATGGATCTATTTGGTCCTATCAAGCCAAGAACTTTGAGCGGCCGAAAGCATGCACTTGTAATAGTAGATGATTATTCAAGGTACACTTGGATTATCTTCCTGTATAAGAAAAGTGAAACCCTGACCAAGTTACCTGAGCTGCTGAGAAGAATCCAGAATGAGAAATCCCTCTCCATAATCAAGATCAGATCAGATAGAGGAGGAGAGTTTCTCAACAAGGCGATAACTGATTTCAGCGATCAGAATGGGATCCAGCATGAGCTCTGCGGCAGGGCCTTGTGAGAATGGTGTATTCTTGAAAGAAGGAACAGAACTCTGAAGGAAGCATCAAGTTCCATGATTGAAGAATCGGAACTAACAAAAAGGATCTGGGCTGAAGCTGTCAACACAGCCTGCCACACCCAGAACAGGAGTATGATAGTAGGGAGACATGGCAAAACTCCCTATGAGGTTTGGAATAATAGAACTCCTACTGTTGCTTACTTTCATGTTTTTGGTTGTAAGTGTTTCATCCACAACAACGGTAAAACACAGCTAAATGCCTTTGATGCTAAAACTGATGATGGTCTATTTATGGGATATTCC
The DNA here is from genome assembly GCA_033398695.1 of Orobanche coerulescens. Classification (NCBI taxonomy): domain Eukaryota; kingdom Viridiplantae; phylum Streptophyta; class Magnoliopsida; order Lamiales; family Orobanchaceae; genus Orobanche; species Orobanche coerulescens. Next base: position 143,811,997 of record CM065809.1, on the reverse strand, counting down.
CAAAGAAGCAAGGCATATAGAGTTTTTAATAAAAGAACCTTAGTTGTGGAGGAAACACCCCATGTTGTTTTTGATGAATCTACTATTGAGTACAGGAAACAACTTGAGCAAATTGAGAACAAGCTCAAGTCAGCAACCCTTGAAGAAGTCATTATACATGACACTGGAATGGTGGACTCACCTGCAGATCAGCCTGATGACCCAACTGCAGTGGCCAAGACCCAATGCAGATCGACAGATCACCAAACCTATCCGATCCGATTCTTTGTGGAAGAAGACCCAATGGGCGGACAAAGACTCATCTGCAGTTCAGAACCAAGCTGCAGATGACAAGGCGGTAGCTGATCCAGATGCAGACCAGAACCCAGCTGATGCAGATAGCCACCAGAGCAATCCAACAGGGGGAACAAACCCAAAAGAGGACGAGATCCCCAAATGGCTCAAGGATCATCCAATTCAGCAAATTATCGGAAAGTTGACTGATGGAGTCAAGACAAGACAGTCAACCCTACCAGCAGGAATGGCGATGTTCTCATGTTTCATGTCGCAAATTGAACCCAAGACCACAGAACAAGCCTTGGAAGATTATTCATGGATTAATGCCATGCAAGAGGAATTGGAGCAGATGGAAAGAAACAAAGTTTGGGAACTAACAGACAGACCTGATCACAAGAAAGTTATTGGCACCAAATGGGTGTATAAAAACAAGAGTGATGAAGACGGAGGTTGTTAGGAATAAAGCAGACTCGTAGCAAAAGGTTATGCACGGTGTGAGGGAATAGATTTTGATGAAACTTATGCACTGTTGCAAGATTAGAAGCCATCGACTATTCCTCGCATATCTGCATTCAAGGACTTTGAAGTTTATCGGATGGATGTAAAAGTGCGTTTCGAATGGAATCCTAGAAGAAGAAGTCTATGTAGAGCAACCCCGTGTTTTGTCAAAGGAGACAAAGTCTATAAGTCATTGAAGGCTCTGTATGGACTCAAGCAAGCACCGAGAGCATGGTATGAAACACTGTCTGTGTTTCTTGAGAAAAATGGATTTTGCAAAGGGAAAGTGGACAAGACCCTATTTAGAGTGGAGCACGAAGGCCACATATTAATAGTCCAGATTTATGTGGATGATATCATATTCGGGTCAACCAATCCAGAACTATGCGAGAAATTCTCCAACCTCATGCAAGGAGAATTTGAGATGAGTATGATGGGAAAGCTTAACTTATTTCTCGGATTACAAGTTAAGCAGATGGAAAAAGGAATTTTCATCAACCAAGCAAAGTATACCAGAGATCTTATCAAGAGATATGGAATGGAATCAGCCAAACCCGCAAGAATTCCAATGAGCACAAGTACTCACCTGGATGCAGACGAGGCAGGCATATCAGTGGACTCAACCCACTACAGAGGACTCATCGGATCTCTTCTGTACCTCACTGCAAGCAGGCCAGACATATCATATGCCGTTAGAGTTTGTGCAAGATTCTAGTCCAAGCCGAAGCAATCACACCTAGATGCAGCCAAGAGAATAATTAAGTACCTAAAGTCTACAATTAATGTTGGACTATGGTATCCCAAGGATGACAACTTCGAGCTATCAGGATACTCAGATGCGGATTTCGCAGGATGCAAAATCAATAGGAAGAGCACTAGTGGAACGTGTCAATTCCTAGGAACCAGACTGATATCCTGGTTTAGCAAGAAGCAGGTTTCTAACTCTATCTCCACTACAGAGTCAGAATACCTAGCTGCAGGTAGCTGTTGTGCACAGATTCTATGGATCAGACAACAGTTAAGGGACTATAATATTATTGCCAACGAAGTTCCTATTTGGTGTGACAACAATAGTGCTATTGCAATAACCAACAATCCGGTTTTGCACTCAAGGACGAAGCACATTGACGTTAAGCACCATTTCATTAGAGACCATGTGCTTAACAAAAGGGTTAGAGTTGAAAGAGTCAGCACAGACTACCAAATAGCTGACATCTTCACTAAACCATTGCCAGAAGAAAGATTCCTAGAGCTGAGCAGAGACCTTGGATTACTAGATTGGGAATCTAGTTCTGAAGCAAGTTAAAGGAAGGACGGACCCTCAGAATCAGCCTAAGCTGATGCAGGCGAGAAGACGAAGGCCAGACAAAGCAACATAGCTGTACAGAATACCAGGCGAGAAGTCAAACTCACCTGTTGCAGAGTGGTCAACAGTCAACGAAACGAACCAGCTAAGTTCTCTAAACTGATCTCTATTTTTTATTATTATCTGCCACATTTATAATATTATTTTGTCTAACGAAATGGCATTTAAAAATACATTTTTATAAGCCAAGTGGCAATTTTAATACACGCGTCAAACGCCTATTTAATTAACCTCTACGATGGCCAATCAGAATCAACCGTCGAATTTTAAATTGGGCCACCGATTCAAATTTGAAATTCAAAAGAATATCAAAAGGCGTACCACCGTTCAAATATATAATAAACTAATACAAACGTCTTTTCATCTTCTTTATAAGGAAAGAAAACCTTTCACTTTATTCTTTACGCTTACAAAAACCCTAGAATTTACAGAGCAAAAATATACACTAAAAATCCTAAAATCCTTTTTGCAGAAATGGCATCTTTTGAAGGAGTGAACTTGAAGGCGGTGAAGGACCAGGTCATCTTCTCCATGGTTGTCGACTTCGAAGGTTTACTAGAAGCAAATATGGAAGACCTTGATATGCTCAATTTGATCCAGCGATGAAGCTTAATGGGATTTACCTGTTTCTCGACATCAACCCGCAACATTTGTTCAAGGAAGATGTTGTTGAATTCTATCGCAATGCCTATCTGATTCAAAGACGGGATTCACAAGACAGATCGGCGGAGTGCGTGTCAGCATAGATTCAGAGACGATTCGTTCTGTATTCAGGAGGAAACATCGTGGTTTGGCGGTCGAAGCCCTTCAACCATCACCCGCCGAAACCTGGAAAACGATTAAAGCCGAAAATATCCCAGAGAAATTGAAGTTTACAGCCAAGAGGAATGAGTTAAAAAGGATTTACCGAGTTGCGTTGGACATCACCAACAAGATAGTCATGGGGATGGCAGGCAGCTATGACCAACTGTCATCATCGAAATTCATGGTGTTGGGTGCGTTGATTCAAGAAGAGGAAGTCGATTGGGCGGACTATATTTTCAGGCAACTTGTACGCGAGGTGAACAAGGTTGAGTGGCTTGAAGATGAGAAGAATTTCAAGACTAAGTTGGCGTTCGGAACGCATCTTAGTTGGTTTTTGGAGAAGACCGGAGTGGCTAAGGGAAACATTGACCCCTTCCACCCAAATAAGAGGCTTGGTCATATGGACCATGAAAAGAAGAAAGTTGGAGTCACTGGGAAAGCAGCCCAGTTTTTGAAGGATTTGCCGGACTCAAGGTCATACCCAAGATACGATTTATCAGAGGAATCGGACAGACCTGCAGCTGAGATCGGAACTGCAGTCGAGTCCGACAACGAGTCTGACGAGACACCAATTGCTATCAGATTCAAGAGACGGGGACCAGCCCCAGAAGGACCCTCTAACCTGCAGTCATCACCGGAACCCTCTCCTAAGAGGCCTAGGAAGCTGCAGTTCAGCGAGGGAGAGCGATCGAGCACCACGCCCGCCCATCGATTGATCACGGTTCATCCACGAAGACACACTGCACTAGACACCGTTGAAACTCGGATTGTACCTCTTCTCACACCTCCGGTCTACATATCCGAAGAAGAGGAAGCAGGTCTAATAATCTCTATCCACAAGAGACTATACTTTTAACCTATTAGAAAATAATACCTTCAATCTTTCTATTGAACAACTTCAGCTTGTTAAACCACAAGCAGAAAAACACTCTTTTGTACATATTTTTAAAGAGTGGAAATCTCTCAAAACCATGTCTTTTACAAATCTTCAAACCTTTATTACAACTAGTGGTTGGGAATATCCCCAAGCCACTGAGGAAGTTCTGATTGAATTTTGCAAAGAATCAGATTTGGCTTTAATCCTCCAGGATAAATGGTTCATGTCACATTTTAAAACAAACATGGACCACTTTATCCATTCTATCATGCTCAGTATTTTTGATGGTGTCTTTGGAGAAGAAGAGGAGGAAGAAGTTGAAAAGGAGATAAGGATTGAAGAAGTAGATGGAGACAATGAATTTATTGATTTGGTGGCTGAAGAAGATGAAGAAGAGAGAAAATCAGAAGAAAATATACCAGTTGAAAAACAGCCAGAGGAGATTGAGAAGACAGAAGAAGTGGCTGATGAAGGAGATGAAGAAGAAGGAGAGGAGGTAGATCAGGAAAAAGATGAAAAAGAAAAGGAGGATGAGGATGATGAAGGAGAAGAGAAGGAGAAGGATGATGATAAGAATGATGATGATGATGATGATAATGATGATGGAGGAGAAGCAGGAGCAGAGAAGGAAAATGAAAAGAAAAAAGATGAGGAAGAAGAAAAAGAAAAATCTGGAGAAGAAGAAGGGAAAGAGGGAGAGAGAGAAGGATACAAGGAGCCAGAACAAGAGCCGGAGCCAGAGCCTACTCACGAAGGCTGCAGATAGGTCCGTGGTACTGCAGGGTACACCGGCTAGACGCAGAGCTGGGTCAAGACTCAGTGTCGGGGACCGGAGAAAACCCACTCGACCTACCAAGTGCAGACAGAGCCTGCGCACCCGGTGGTTCCCTTGCATAAGGATCGGGAGAGCACTCTCCATCGGCTCGATTATCCCTACCATGCGAGCCGTGATCAAGCAAATCGTCGAGAGATACTATTGGAGAGTCGCTATCAACTCAGTCACTCCCGACCTTGATCAATAAATGCCAAGATTGACACCCTTCTTGAGAGAGATCCTCGGCCTCCTCCCCTACCAACAACGAATGCTATTTGGCATGTCGATTGGATGAGCCGCATGGAGCAATGATTGACTACCCTTATTGATGCTGGCAAAAAGGGGGAAGAGAGAATTCAGGGGGAAGAAAGAGAAATCAGAAGCAAGAAGAAGCAGGATGTCCCTCAGATTGAAGGACCCTCCAGTCTGAAAAGAAAGGAACCTGTAGATCCAGAAGACCAGGCTGACCAGCCTGAAGGGAAGAAAAGAAGAACTAGAGGTGGCCTTGGACCTACCCTAGAATGGGAAGGGAAGGAGCTATGGTTTGTTGAGGATTTCATCCCATTTGAAGCTCTTGAGATGTGGGGATCTGCTAAGAAGAGATTCATCAGAGACTATCTGGGAACTACTCCATGATGACAAACTCTCCCCACAAGAAATTTTCATAAACTTCATGGAAGAAATCCATCCGAAGCTTTGGGCTGTTCTGAAGAAGCACGCTAAAGAGCAAAATGCTTTTCCTATGATTCCCTCATTCAGAGCTGAAGAAGCACCAATCCGTATGGACGGTGAACTTGATGAGTTAGCACTTCAGAGGGAAATCAAGCTAGTGTGTCTTGAGAACAGATTCAGATCTCAGCAAGAACAGGACTTCGCAGCACTTGTTGTGAAAAGAAAATATGGCCTTGCTCCAGTCAAGGTAAGACCTATCGGAGCCAGACCATTCAAGCCTGCCAAGCAGCCTATTCGAAGAGGCAGAGGAAGAGGCAGATGACCTTAATTATTTTTCTTACTTGTAATTTTATTTTCTGTACTTAAAACATTCTTGTAAAATTTCAATGATAAGTCAGAAAAGTTTATAAACAGTCTGTTGAATGACAATTTCCAGTTGTCTCAATATTAGACTGATTTCAGTTTTTGTCTCGCACTTAAGTGCAGACTTGGTCATTTGATTTCTTACTTAGTTTTGCCATCATCAAAATAGGGGGAATTTGTTAGGAATACTTGTTAGATTTTGATGATGTCATTAATTTAAAATCAAATATTTATTACTTGGCAAAATGTAAGGAAGAACCAAATGAGTATCTTCCATAGGCCAAAATATGTTAAGTATAAAACTTGGCAAAATGTAAAGAAGAACCAAATGAGTGTCTTCTGTAGGCCAAAAGTTAGTTAAATTTGAAAAACGGCTAAGTACTAAGTACACCTAGTCCATCGAGAGAAGCGTGACTCGGTCGAGTAGCTCTGGTCAACTAAATTTATCAGAGAAGTTTGACCAGATCAAATGAGGTACCTCGGGAAGTCACTGACTGAGACAAGTCACAAGCAGGAATGAGCAGAGGACCTACCTGCAGAGAGGTAAGCTGCACATCAGCCTACTCGACTACAGCCTAGTACTCCAAGTCCACGTCAGCATGCTTTGAAAAGTCAAATATTACGGAAAGCTCACATGCAACGTGAAGAGACAAATTGGAGTGATTCCCGCAAGAGATATGATTTAATTAAATCATCCTGACCCACCGTGAAGACTTTAAATCCTTTTATATTCAAAAGATTCGGCGCTCACATGCAGAAGTCCTCACAACGGTCGGAAGATAAAATAAAATAATGGGAATCCAGCCTTGCAACGTTCAAAAAGAATAAACAATGAAGTCTCCCTCCAACGGACGGATTTGTTCAAATTTGCAACGGCTACAAGGAAGAAGCTCAGAGATTTGACCTATATATATCCAGAGATTTGAAACTGAGCAACTACCGGTGCGAACATACATTCTAGCGATCAAAGCAATCAAGCAATCTCAAGCAATCAAATAGCATCGTGAAAAGAGCAGATCTAAAAGTTCATACTTAAGGAAGCTCTTAAGTTGGAGAAGACAAACACTCTTGTCTATAATCTTGAGTACGGGGTACTTCACTGGTTGAAGTAAGAGGCGTAAAGGCATCCAAGGATAGAGAATCAAGAGGTGCAAGGCAGTCAAGTGTGTGTACAACGGCACGGATTTCCACTGGTTGGAAGCTGTTGTAGTGCGGTTTGAATCACTGTAATATTTATCACTGGTTGAAAATTATAGTGAATTCATCTCCAACTGGATTGGAGAAAAGTGGATTAGTAGAGGATTACCCCACCTCTGAGACCACTATAATTGCCTGTGTTATTTACTGTTTTAATGCATCATACTTTAAACTGCTGCATACATTGTTAAGTGTTTCATTAAGTTGATTTCTATTCGTCATCAGCTGACTTCCGCACATATCCAAGAACAAACGACTCCAAGTCATTTGTTTAACTATCAGCTGAAGAAACTCACTCTTCGTGAAAAAGAGTTCAAGAGTTTCAACAAGTCTATTCACCCCCCCCCCCCTCTAGACTTGTTCCTGGACGACTTGTGACCTACATGGGCACCATTTTACGAATTGCAAAAGCCCAAGACGGACAGTTAAAGTTAAAAAGATTTGGATTCCAAAAGGAACTTTTATTCTGATTATCGTCTATGTCTCTAAACAAAAACCAACTCTCGGTTGGATCCCCAAAAATTAATTCTCGTTAATAAATATTTTACTCAGGGGGGTAATTTTTTAAACAGATATTTTTGTTAGGGGGGTTATACCCTTTTATGCATATCATATCATATTTTATCATCAATTGGTATTTTATTTAGACTTTTTGCTGATAACAAAAAGGGGGAGAAGAAAGTTGAATAGAATAAAAAGCGTCATGGAAGAAAGCGTCATGGAAGAATGACGAGAAAAATAAAAGTGAAAAAGGGGGAGAAAAGAATACTCGAAGAAAGTTGAAAACCCGAAAAATCGGAGAAGTTGAAAATTAAAAAGAAGAAGTCGAAAAGGAGAAAAAGAAAAGATGGGTGAAACTAATGAAACGGACAAAGTCGAAAATTTTGATCTATATATATATATATAATTTATTTTTGCAGGTTTTATCCATTCAAGGTGTTGTTTTGTAATCATCAGAAAGGGGGAGATTGTTGGAATATTTTATTCCAAATATCCATTAATTGAGTTTTGATGATTAAGTTGTTAAACAAAGTAAAACAACAATGAAACGAAACAAAATAACGATGAAGTCGAAGTCGCAAAAAGTCGCAATCCGGGAATTTGTTCAGATCAGTCAAAAGCAACCTACCTGCAGATCAGACGAGATTGAACCTACCTGATCAGACAAGAAAGAAGCTGCCTGACCAAGTTTAACGTACGTAACGAACAAAGATAACGTACGTAATATGCTGAGCTTAACGTACGTAACAACATGATGATAACATACGTAACGAAGTGTTTCAGTATTCAAACAAGAAGAACATTGGAGATGACATCATGGCATAGGTCAGCAAGCAACGGATATGTTGACAAATGTTAACGTACGTAATGGGTAATTTGCTAACGTACGTAACACATAAAACGAAGGCTACTGGACTATTTTGTGAAGAGAATAACGTATGTAACATATTGATGTCAACATACGTAAGGAAGCTAACGTACGTAAGAGGTGGCTGGTAACGTACGTAAAGAAGGCACAGGAGGCTAACGGCTAGTTGGAAGAGAAATGCCTATAAATACCACTTCTAATGGCATTCATCAAACAACAAAGCAAACGATTCAGCGATCATATATTGTTAACACATTCTAGTTGTCGTAATTGTGCTTATATTGATAGTTTGAGTGTTTATACATTCAACACTTACACGAGAGGTAAAAGAAAGGATACGATTGGATTCGGTGATATTAGGATCAAGGATCAGACATTGTTAGAATTGCAATCGATATCTACGTGAGGTTTATCTAGTACACATAGAAATCTAAAGTGGTTGATTCCTTGTCCAATATAAAAGGAAAACGGTTTAACTTGGGCCGACATAAAGGCAAGTGTTAGAACGGTTTACTCGGACCGATAGAAGGCGAGCTTGTAACGGTTATCCCTCGAGCGATAGAAGAGAGGTGCAGAGGTTTATCTTTAGCCTAAAGAAAAAGATACCTAGAGAGGACGTAGACACGTTTGGCCGAACCTCTATAAATCCTTGTGTTGTTTTATTTTCTGCACTTCACTCAATTACACTTCCGCACAACGGCGCAAATACCAATATTGCTCCAATAAAACCCTGGCCAGCATCCTCGTACTGCTCCAGTGCCCGCTCGACCGGCTGAACGCAACCTGAAATTCGTAACACGAATTTCCCCAAAATGGGTCCCCAAAGGGGCTAGCAGTTATGCTAGTACAAGTAATCAAGGCAAACCATTCGCTTACACATTTCATAGTACATGCATCAAGTCATTTCAAAATCCAAAACCAGACATGTCTTTTTTCCAGAAAACAAACAGTCAAATAATCAATTTGCCTAGGACCGGGGTGAAGCCACTGGTCCCATTCGAGGCCTCTAAGGACCTTCCCGAACTGGCCATAATTAGAAAAACAAATCACGCACAGGCATCGCCTAGGACTGGGGTGAAGCCACTGATCCCATTCGAGGCCTCTAAGGACCCTTCCGAACTGACTAGCGAACAAGCTCATGAATCCGGAGTGAAGTCACGGATTCCCCCGAGGCCTCGTCAGACCCTCTCGGAGTGAGCAAAGCACACACATAATATACATCACCATTTCATGTTAAGCATAAATGTTTCCAAGAATACTTGCCTTGAGTAATTAACGACGAAACGAACGGAACGAATAATCAACCACGATCGCTAGAAAACGACAATCCCGAACCTAATGATTCGAAGAATACAATCACAACCATTTCTACACGAGTACGAAAATGGAATACACCCTAAAATCCACCTACGGTTCATGTAAATTCGTACAAAAACAACGAGGGCGGGTCACAACCGAACCCTCTCGATTTCACAAATACCACGAGATTTACCATGAACTCATAGGGAAAACATGAATACCACTAATATTAATCACATACATCATGAATTAATCAACAATACGGAACGAATCAGATATTAAATGAAAAACCCCCAAATTTCCCAAAAGTAGGGTTCACAGAGATTTTACCTTGATTCAATCGGTAAAAGATGTTTAGATGATGTTAACTTGGTGCTAGGAACTCAAAACCGTGGATGGATGATGACATACTATCAAAATCTAAGCTTCCATATGCCCCATGTCGCCTAACCCTCGGAGAAGAATAAGGAGAGAAGAAAAATGAGGCTAAAAACGCGACTGTCCCCTTAAATACATCAGGGATGCACGACCATCACACACGACCAAGTGTTCATGCGTTTGATCGTGCGCTAGGCCACTGCCCGACTACTGTCATCATGCACGAGCAACGCGCATGAGCAACTGCTCGTGTGTCCTGCTCGTGCGTCCCTGGGAGTTACTGCTGAGCATTGGTTGCGCACGAGCATCATGCACGACCAAATGCTCGTGTGTTTGGTCATGCGCTAGGCCACTGCCCAACTTCTGACCAACACACATGAGCAGCCGCTCGTGTGTCCTGCTCTTGTGCTAGAATTAAAGGATAACATCGAGCCCGACATGACTCCGAAAGCACCCAGAACATAACCAACTCGAAAGGAAACGACAACAAGAGCTCACAACGTCCTCAAAGAGACAAAACGACAACGAAATACAATATGCCATGTCACAAATGCATACACACGATCTGCATGACTTACACAACAACAAGTTGTACCCGACGAACGGCACAACGTGGTACATCATACCGTACACAACATAGGGAAAATCCCAATTAATCATCAACGAAACAAAATAACCAGCACCACCGACAATTAATTCAAAGTAACCAGAAACGGAAATCTCGGGTATTACACCTAAAATCCCGGAAAAGCAAAACCCTAGTTTTCAAAGCAGAAAAATCTCCAGAACTTCAATATACTAAAATTCGAAAGATCTTTTTGCAGAAATGGACGCCAACACCTATCAGCAACATCAACCTGAAAATGGTGAAAGAACAGATCATTTTCAGCATCGCCGTAGACTTTGAAGGTCTACTGGAGGCGAACAACACGGCAGAGATGGCGCATCTGATCGAAAAGATGAAAAATAAAGGCATATATCATTTTCTGGACATCAATCCTACGCACCTATTCAAGGAAGTTGTTATCTGTTTTTCAAAGAGGCACACATCATGGAATACGGAATTGTGAGCTCAATCTTCGGAGTAGAAATAACCATAACCAAGCAGACGATAGCCAATGCTATCAAGATAGAGAATATGGGCATTGAAGTGGAAGCCCTGAAATAAAGCCCAATCGATATATGGTATGACATCAAGATGCCTGGCCAACCAATGAAATAAAGTTTACTGCCAAGAACGGAGACCTATGAAAAAAATACAGATACATGCTTTATATCACAAACAAGATTGTGATGGGGATGGCAGGCATCTTTGACCAATTATCGTCATCAAAATACATGGTAATGGGAGTATTAGTGCAGAGGTAGAGGATTAACTGACCTGATTACATATACAGGCAGTTAGTCCGAGAAGTCAACAAATCTATTTGGAACAACGATGAGAAGAAGTTTAGACACAAGTTATCTTTTGGAACCCAGATCAGTTGGATTCTGGAGTTCCTTGGGAAGGCCAAAGGAAAAGCAGAAAATTTTCATCTCAGCAAGAGGCTTGGTCACCTGGACCAAGCCACAAAGGAGAAGTTAGCAGAGAACAAACCCAGAGCAGCTGAAATTCTTGAAAAGATGAGGACTGGAACATCCTCATACAAAGGAGTATCAGACTCCGACGAAGTTAAATCAGATGCAACTGATAAAACTGCAGCTGAGGTTCCTGCTGAAGAAACTGCAAATGACATTCCTGAAAAGTCACATGTAGATGAGATTCCTGAGAAGTCACATGCAGTCGAAGTCATCCCACCTGCAGATGATGACATCATTCAAAATGCACCCCTCAGAATTGCACCTGAAGTCACACCTGCAGAAGATTCAGATAGTGATAACATTCCTCTCTCTAAATTCTTCAAAAAGAGAAAATCTCCTGAAAAGGTTGTCCACATTATCTCCTTACCTGATCAGTCCCCCAGAAGACAGAAAGGACGGGTGGATTATCCCTCATACTCTAAAGAAAAGATGCAGATAGTCACCTCGACTGCACCTGCATCACCTAAAGACCAACAAGCTCATTCCACTGAGATGATACCAGAGGTGATCCCACTCCTAACTCTTCCAAGCATTACTAAAGAAGAGGAAGCAGAAGATATCATTAAGGGCCAAAACACTGGATATTGCCTCAACCTCAAGGAAAACAATCTCTTCAATCTTACCAAGGCTCAACTCAAATTTATAAGACATCAAGTTATCAAGTATTCGTTTCCCAACATTTATAAAGAATGGAAAGAGTTGAAAACTCTTAGCTTTCCTCAGCTAAGAGAGTTTGTGCAAAGGAGTGGATGGGAACACCCCACAGTTACTGAACATGTCATCATGGCCTTATGTCATGATACAGATGTGAGGATGTTGCTGGAAGAGAACTGGTTCAATTCCAATTTTAAGCAAAATATGGACCAGTTCATTTTTAATAGTGTGGAAGCAGTAGCAAAAGGAAAAACCCTTGGTGAGGAATATGAGGAAGAAAAGGAAGAGAAGAAAGAAAAGAAATTATCATAGAAGAAGTAGTTGAAAAAGAAGAGGAGAACAGGGAAGAAAAAGAAAAATAAGAAAAGGGTGAAAATAAATTGAAAAAGAAGATGAGAAGAGAGAAGTTGTTGAAAATGAAGAAAAGGAATAAGAAGAAGAAAAAGGAGAAGAAGAAAAAAGAAAGAGTAAAGATGATGAGGACCATGATCAGAATGCACCTAATCAAGCCTCCAGCTCACATCTGCCTTATGCAGATGATGAATCAGGGGAGCCAGACAAAACCCCAAGTGATCAAGGAGCAGCTGACAGAAGACTACCATCTGAAAAATCCAATGCTCGTAAGCCAGCTGCAGAGGAGAGTTCTGCAGAGAACACAACTCATGAAAAGGCACCTGAAGACCAACTGCCTTCAAACATCATTGAGCTGATCAGGGCAATAGTGGAAGAAACAGTTGCTAAACTCCTGGCAACTGAAGTGAAACCTGAGCTGCGGTCCCTGAATGAAAAGATGGATTCTCTTCTCAACAAGAAGGAACCCGCTACACCACCCTCATCTTTAAGAATGCCTCTTGGCATGACAGACTTTATGCTAAGGGTGGAGGAACAGCTAGCAAAAATTCTTGATGCTGGCAAAAAGGGGGAAGGAGAGAAAAGAAAAGAAGAGTTGAGAACCAAAGGGAAGCAGGATGCATTAACTTTAGCTTTAATGATCACACCTCCAGTCATTCATCTTCCAGAGGCTGGAACTTCAAGTTCTCTAAAAAGGAAAGAAATAGCTGCACCATCAGAAGAACCAGCAGCTAAAAGAACGAGAACAAGGCATGAAGAACATCAACCACTACAGTGGGAAGGAAAAGAACAATACTATGTGGAAGAATTCCAACCTGTAGAAGCTGAACCTATGTGGGGAACTGCCAGGAAATAGATTATTGAAAAATACTACCTATGGGAGAACATTCAAGATCCTGATAGTACCCCTCAGCAAATTTTTATTGACTTTATGGAGCTCAACTGGCCAAATTTATGGGAAATCTTGAAGAAGCATGCAAGGAAGCACTTCAATGCATATCCAAGGATACCAGACTTCAGACCTAAAGAAGCACCCACTCTCATGAATGGAGAACTGGATGAGATTGCCCTTCAGGAAGAAATTAAGGAGGTATGCATTGAAAACAAGTACACTTCCCCTGAAGAACAAAGATTTGCTTCCACTATAGTCAAAAAGAAATATGGGCTTATACCAGTAGTGAAGAGGCCCATTGGAGCAAAGTCACTGAGATCAGTTCCTCCAGCAAGGCAGATCATATGAAGAGGAATAGGAAGAGGAAGGAGTTAAACATATTGTTGTTTGTGTTATTTTTCCAATCACTTGTAATTTACTTGTAATTTTTTTGTGATATTTCATTAAAGACTGCACTGTAGTGTAATGAAACAATGAAAGTTTATAATAGTCAACTTGAATGACAACCTCTAGTTGTCTCAAAAAGACTGAGTTTAATTTTTTGTTGCACTTTAATTTTGTGTTGTGCAGACGTATTTACACTTGAATGTCTAAAGTTTTGCCATCATCAAAATAGGGGGAATTTGTTAGGAATATTATTTTAGATTTCGATGATGTCATCCCTGTATTCATGATTAATTCAAATGTAAGTACTTGGCATTGTAAACAAGAACCAAATAAGTATCTTCTATAAGCCTTAAAAAGAATTATTGATCATGTTGATCATATAGAAATCTTGCTAAGTATAGAACTCACACAGTATCAGAGAAGTTTGGTATCAGGCGAAATAATATCAGACAAGTTTAATATCAGCCGAGTTTTTTGTCAATGGAAATATCCAAAATACTGTAGTAGCCGAGTTCTGAAGATAAGAGAATATCAGGCGAACTTTGGTCAACACAAAATGTCAGAGAGGTTTGGCCAACTTAAATCTCAGACGAGATAATATCAGGCGAATTCTGGTCAACTCAACATATCAGAGAAGTTTGACTACAGGCAAGTTCACTATCAGCCATGCTTTCAGAGAAGAAATATATCAGGCGAGTTTCACCCCAACTCAAAACAGACGAGTTTTCAGTCAAACTAAATCTCAGAGGAAGTTGACCAAACCAATATTGCAGCCAAGTATGAGTATCTAAACAGAAGTTAAGTCCACGTCAGCAAGCGTTGAAAAGTCAACAACAATGGCAAGACACATGCGGACGTAAAACTAAGGGACAAAGTGAAAGATTCCCAGAAGTTAAGGAAAAGTTTATTCCTAAATATTCGCACCCAAAAGACTTTCCAAATATAGTAATCAAGAACAGTGGCGCAACGGGAAGTATATCTTCAAATGGTCAGATTTGAAGAAAGAGACAAGCCGTTCATAGAGATGAAAAGATAAACAATGAGGTCCACTCTCCAACGGACAAAATTGTTACAAGATGCAACGGCTATGAAGAAGCTCAGGGATCGTACTATATATATCTGAAGACTGATTTGAGCAAAGTACGATGCGGACAATACTTACAAAGCAAACAAGTAATTAAAGCTATAAAAGCATTCTATAGCATCGTGAAGAGCGAGTTCTAAAGTCTAAACACTGAGAAGCTCTTAAGTTGGAGACGACAACACTCTTGTCTAAAAGTTTGAGTAAGGGGTACTTGTTTGAACGGGGTTCTTAGAAGTTGAAGGTTGTAAACGCATCCACGGGTTCTTGATTGGAAGGTGATAGACAGCTTGGGAGTTGTTGATGCATCCAAGCGTTTTCGATCAAGAGGTGCTAGGCAGCCAAATGGAGTTGCAACGGCCATGGGCTTCCACTAGTTGGAAGCTGTTATAACTGTGTGAATCATTGTAACATTTATCACTGGCTGAAAATTATAGTGAATTCATCTCTGACTGGTTTGGAGAGAAATGGACTAGTATAGGTAGTATAGGATTACCCCACCTCTGAAACCACAATAAGTTATTATGTGATTTACTGTTTTTCAGCATTATACTTAACTGCTGCATTTATATTTACTGTTTCATTATAAAGTCAGATGTCCTTCCGCAAAACAAGTTTTACAGCTGACATAAGTCACCTGCATTATTATCAGCTGTGTCTTCCGCATTACTCATCTGCAGCCGAGGTTTGTTAGCTGCATACAATCACAGCTGAAGTTACTCACCTGATAATCAGGAAAAGTTTAAATAAGTCTATTCACCCCTCTCTAGACTTATTCTTGAAGACTTGTAACCTACAGTCCTCACTCAAGGGCACCCCAACACTACCAAAATCGGGGGTTTAGCCGACGACTTTAGTAAATAACGTCGGCTAATCCTATCAGTCGTCGGCTAAAAAACCGTCGGCCGATATTCGTCGGCCAAGGTTTAGCCGACGACTTTTATGGTAGTCGTCAGCTAAACTTTGAGGTTTAGCCGACGACCTTTAGTCATCGGCTAAAGTTTAGCCGACCACTTTGTTAAATGTCTTCGGCTAAAGTTTTTTCAAAAAAATAAAGTAATATACTTTAGCCGACGACATTTAACAAAGTCGTCGGCTAAAACAATTTATTTTTAAAAAAATAATATACTTTATGTTAGGCGTATTTTTATACGCTTATTTATCATTATTTTGTATTCTTTTTGTAATTAAATCTGCATAAATGAGCTTCTAATGCACTATTATTATATGTTTTACAGGAAATTGGAGTCCGGAAGCCGAAACGATGAAAAACGGGCGAAAACGGTGATTTTTGGCCTGGGGCCGCGGCACGTACCAAGTGGGCCGCGGCACACGAAGGTAACCAGCAGGCACAGAGCGCACTGTACTGTGAGCCGCGGCACGTAGAAGCTGAGCCGTAGCCCAAAAGAAATAAATAATGCCCAGGCATCCCGCTGTGCCCCGTGAGCCGCGGCACAGATTAAGTGAGCCGCGGCCCACGGGGCGGTTTTGGTGTGCTCCGTACGGGTTTGGGCCGTTTTGAAGCCGGTTCGCGAACTAATCACACGGACGCGTTTTGGAGGCTGCTGGGAGTTACAAATAAGGGTTTAAGGTCATAATTGGGGATTATCTTGGAATCAAAGGATTATCGCGGAAGAGAGGAATCAATCATAAGATGCAGAAGACACCAAGAGCAGAGGGCGGAAGCCAGAAGAACGGAGGAATCCGAGTCTTCATCTGCGTTTGATTCCAATGCTTTCATTCATTAATTCTGTATTTTTATCTTTTAGCATGTCAGGCTAAAACCCTGTTCTAGGATTTTGATGAAACCAAAGTTTTGACGAATTTGCTTTTGATTATCTATATAATTCCCTTTTCTGTTGAGTTTTCCCAATCGTTTTTAATGCTTTCAATCGTCTGGCCAATAATTAGATTGTTTTAATTACGCAACTCGAATCGGGAGAGGAGAGTTGGTGAGGAACTATTGGTGAGAACCATTTTATCTTGTGAGATAGGAATATACTCATAGGGACTACGTGGCCTTTTGAAGATTTTATGCTTTTTGCCTATTGTCAAATTAATTCACCTAGGGATAGAGTGCGTTATTCGCCATTAGAAAAATCTACTGACCTCGGGAGAGGCGGTAGAGTATTTTAGCAATCTTCGCCTTCAATAAATTGGGGAAATCATTAAACTTCAGATAATCGAGAGTAAATTCGGATAAACCAAGGTGGATTCACAATCCTAGACTTATTCATCATTTGATTTTCTTTCTTCGAGCGATCGTTTTTACTGTTTGTTCTTCTATTGGTTTTCCTTAGTTATTAATTGCAACCCAAATTTCGACTGTCAAATAAAATTAGAATACATAAAAATTGGTACTTAGTAATTCAGTCCTCGTGGGAACGATAACTCACTCATCACTTTATTACTTGTCTATGATAACGTGCACTTGCGTTTAACAAAATATCGCAACAAGTTTTTGGCGCCGTTGCCGGGGAGTGATTTCTGTACTAATATCGATTTCAGTAATTCTAGTCTTAGTTTGAACATTTTTTTATTGTTTTTGTGTAATTTTATTTATCTGTTTTTCCTTTCAGGAGTTTCCGGTTAGTGCATGAGAAAATTCGGTAACGAAGGCCTACTACCTTTGGATACCGAACTCGAGCGCACTCTTCGGAGAAGCAAGAAGGAGAAACGAGAGCTACCGACAATAGTCACCATGGCCGATAACACGGGAAATCACGAAGCGGAAAACCCCATGGTGCAAGCTCAACCGGCATTAGCACTCCGTGATTATGCTATGCCGCAAATAAATGCGAACTTTTCGGGGATTCGACGTCCGACAATCCAAGCCAACAACTTTGAAATCAAGCCGGCTATTATTCAGATGGTGCAAGCTAGCCAGTTTTGTGGATTGCCGAACGATGACCCCAATGCACACATTGCCTCTTTTCTCGAGATTTGTGACACCTTCAAAAACAATGGTGTTACCGATGATGCGATCCGTCTAAGGCTTTTCCCTTTCTCTTTGAGGGACAAAGCCAAATTTTGGTTGAATTCTTTACCGCCGGGCTCTATCACTACATGGGCGGAATTAGCGCAAGCCTTCCTGGCTAAGTTCTTCCCACCATCGAAGACGGCGAGGTTACGGAACGAGATCACTACTTTCGGGCAGTTTGATATGGAGTCGCTTCACGAGGCTTGGGAGAGATACAAGGATTTACTGAGGAGATGCCCACATCACCGCTTACCGGATTGGCTCGAAATTCAAACATTTTACAACGGATTGAGTGCTTCTACACGCACTCTTGTGGATGCATCCGCTGGAGGAGCATTAATGGGAAAACAATGGCCGAGGCACACTCTTTATTGGAAGCTATGGCTGCGAATGCTTATCAATGGCCGTCCGAACGAGTAAACCCGAAACGAGTAATGGAAATCTCCAATAATGATCCGATCTCTACATTATCAGCTCAAGTCGCCGCCTTGACGCACCAACTTCAAGCCTTTTCACATGCTCCATCCCCCGCTACCATTGAATCGTGCAATTGGTGTAATGGATCTCATCCTAGCGCAGAATGCCAAGTCGGAAACCCTTTCGAGCAACCTTCGATGGAACAAGCTCAGTTCGTGGGGAACGGGAACCGGTAAAATAATCCCTACTCCAACACTTATAATACAGGATGGCAAAATCATCCTAACTTTTCATGGAGGAATGGACAAAGCTCGAACTAGCCGCAGTTCGCTCAACACCAAAAGCAACCTTCTTCTGCTCCAAAAATTTCTCTAGAAGAAGCAATGGCAAAATTGGCATCAAACACGAGTCAGTTCATGGCCCATACGGAGGCGACCTTGCAGAACCATTCCGCTTCTATACGCAACTTGGAAGTCCAACTGGGCCAGATTGCTAATGTATTAACAGCCCGCCCGGAAGGTACCTTGCCAAGTACGACCGAAACAAATCCCAGAGAGAGTGTCAATGCCATTGGGTTGAGAAGTGGGAAAGAATTTGGCGAGCTGCCCGGGAAGAACAAAAAGAGAAGTGAGGATGAGGAGAAGAAAAATTCAGCGACTGAGGAATCACAAGATTTGAGACCCTCGATACTGTTTACGGACAATCCAAAGGCATATGTACCACCCGTCCCATTTCCGCAGCGATTACAACAGAAAAAGGTGGACAAGCAATTCTCTAAATTCCTCGACGTCTTCAAGAAACTGCATATTAACATTCCATTTGCCGACTCCTTGGAGCAAATGCCGAGTTACGTAAAATTTATGAAAGAAATCTTGTCAAGTAAAAGAAAACTCAAGGAGTATGAGACAGTCGCATTGACGAAGGAGTGCAGCGCTATTCTTCAGAAAAAGCTTCCGCCAAAATTGAAGGATCCGGGAAGTTTTAATATACCGTGCACTGTAGGAAATCTGACTTTTGATAAAGCGTTGTGTGATCTCGGGGCCAGCATTAATCTGATGCCTCTTTCTATTTTCAAGAAGCTGGGAATTGGAGAAGCGAAACCGACGACTGTCTCTTTGCAATTAGCCGATAGATCGATCACATATCCGAGGGGAGTGATAGAGGACGTCTTAGTAAAGGTTGATAAATTCATCTTTCCAGCCAATTTCATTGTGCTTGACATGGAGGAGAATCAAGACATCCCAATTATTTTGGGAAGACCATTCTTAGCTACCGGTCGAACTCTCATAGACGTGGAAAAAGGGGAACTAACTCTACGGGTTCAAGACGAGCATGTCACTTTCCAAGTGTTTAAATCCTTTCTGTGCCCAAGTAGTGTTGAGAAGAGTTCGCAAATTGAAAGTGTGGATACCGTTGCGAAAGACACACCCCGGAAGAATCGTCGGTCGAAAAATTTAGAATCCGTTTCAGCTGCCCCGACGCCTAATAAGAATGAAGAGCAAGTCTCATATCTTAGGCATTTGAACATGCCGTCTTTGACATCCGTTCATCCACAATCGAAAAATTCTCATCCTGTCCTAAATTTGCCCGTGGAGTTGAAAATTAAGACGGATGTCAAACGGGCGCCAAGTCATGTGAAATATGGGTGCTTCGGAAAGTTGTTTCCGTTAAAATCTTTTCGCAAAGAATATTTGGTGTCCAAACCAAAAATCGGATCGTTAAAGACCAATGGTCAAAATTTTAAAACACATATTAACGGTTCGATGAACGGGGCGGAGTTCAAATGGTGCTTGCGAAAAGCGAACTAATTTTCAATAGGCCCGGCTGAAGACTATAAACTTAGCGCTTCTCAGGAGGCAACCCGTGCATTAGTTGTAGCTTTGTTATTTTTCAGTATTTTCTTGCATTTTGGATCTTTGTTTTTCGTCATTTTAGCTTGGACATGCTTGTCTCTCACGCTCTTGTTGTTTTCTGCTGAAAATTCTGTGCAGAAATTATCCTTTGGGAAAAATCAGCATTGGGCCGCGGCACAAGGATTGTGAGCCGCGGCACACATAAGTCGGAAAAGAAGGCTAAACTTGTTGTACTCTGTGCCGCGGCACAGCCTTACTGAGCCGCGGCACACTTGATCGCTGAGCCGCGGCACGTTGCTGCTGAGCCGCGGCACACTAGATGCACAAGAAATGCCCAGGAGACTGTACTCTGTGCCGCGGCACGGACCAAATGAGCCGCGGCACACTAACATGATGAGCCGCGGCACGCGTAGATTGGGCCGCGACACCCGACGACATCACAAAAAGTCCCAGGCCGACTGTACTATGGTCCGCGGCTCACTTAAGCTGTGTCGCAGCCCCCGTCGCAAATAGCAAAACCCAGGTATCATTCATATGCACGATCGGCCGGCACACATCAGGTAAAGTCCCTTCCTTCCTTCACACAAGCACTCGGCCGATATCATTTTCTGCTCCTTCTTCTTGCATTCTACATTCCGAGTCAGGTAATTCTCAATCTCTTAATCATCATTGATACATGATTTGAAAAGTGAATTGAAGTTATATATTGCTAGTTGTTCTTCAAAGTTTTCTCAAAAATGGAGTTGGAATATGGTGACTATGGTGTTTGATTGTGATGGTATTGGTGAATTGGTGATGTTAGTTGTCGTTTATCATGGCTATATATCTGTGTTATTATTTTTTGGGATTTGGAGTTAGCAGTTAAACTTCTTGTTCTTCATTTTAACTTGTGCATACCAAGTGTTTGATAAATTGCAGCAATGAAAAAAATTGTTAAGCCAAGCATTTTCAAACTATATGCAGCGAATCGTTTTATCGGATTATATTGTCTCCCAACCCTTACATCATGTTTAAACTTGAGAGCTCATCCCTAATTTCCTCTTTGTGGTTGCAAGCTCATTCATTCACATTCCGCATGGTGTAGTCGAGAAGCGTGCAGGCTCACCGGACGATGCCGGCACCAGTTCGTGAGCAGACTGTAGGGGAGTACTTGACCTTCTTCCTTTATTGCATATTACATTTTGTCCATTGAGGTCAATGTACGTCCTAAGTTTGGGGGGGTTTACTTTCTGTTGCTATTATTATTATTGTTGTACTTATTCGTTGCACTTTTCATTATTTTTCGTTATTTTTGTTGTTGCTAGCCTTGTTTGTCGTGTTTTTAATTGCATTCGTGAATTTTTCGTGCTTATTTTTGTGTAAAACTGATGTTACGATACTGATTTCTCTCTGAAGAAACGGTTGAGTTTTAGTTGAATTGTAGTCAGCGATATCTGTTTCTGCTGAGTATTCATTTAGGTCCGAATTTTTTTTCTTTTTGTAGAAATCTTAGCGGATAAGAGAGGAGACATACGTGTTTTCAAATCGCCGTCTATACGTTTGGTTACATTTTTCAGTTAGCTAGTCGTCCAGTAACATAAGTCGTGTTGGCACTTGCTTTGAGTTTAGAGTCGGACGGTTTTTCCCAAAAAGTTGAGATATTATTTGTTCTATGATGGCGAGTCTAGTAACCGGGGGTATTCGCGTGACCCGTTGTTTATTCTCGCGTAAAACGACGACCCTGATTAGACTAGTGGTTTAGAGATTTTGCATGTGCCGATGATGGGGAGCCTAGTAACCGGGGGTATTCGCGTGACCCGTTGTTTACTCTCGCGTAAAACAGCGACCTTGAATCGGACATGTGGGAATAGCTATTCGAGTTGTTTCTCCGATGTAGAGGGGAACTTAGTAACTAGGAGCATCCATGTGCCCCATGAGTGTCTTTTACATCAAACGGCTCCCCAATACATGAGAATGGAATTCCACCCTAGGATTATGAAACATCTCGAGATCCGAACCTAGTGGTCAACTCGAATCATCTTATTGAGCATATATAAGGAAATACTGTCCGAGGGTTATTTTTAATGACGAAACTCTTGAAATTTTTGCCACTAGACTGTGAGACTGGGCGAGCTAGCTTGTTTATTTTTAACCCTTCATATTGACGGTCGGTTAAATTCACGCTTGTTAATCTTTGAGCTTGATTTTCTTCATTCACGATTGATTAGGACTGAAATTGGTTACTTTGTGGACTCAGTGTCCTGGATGCGACTCACTATTACAATACTTGTATTATTCTTTGAGGATTTCAGGGTAGTATTGATTAAGTTAAGCACTATGGATTTGCACGATCATTCACGATATTCTTTTGTTGAAATTGATATTTTTGCTTGAGGACAAGCAAAGGCTCAAGTTTGGGGGTATTTGTTAGGCGTATTTTTATACGCTTATTTATCATTATTTTGTATTCTTTTTGTAATTAAATCTGCATAAATGAGCTTCTAATGCACTATTATTATATATTTTGCAAGAAATTGGAGTCCGGAAGCCGAAACGATGAACAACGGGCGAAAACGGTGATTTTTGGCCTGGGGCCGCGGCACGTACCAAGTGGGCCGCGTCACACGAAGGTAACCAGCAGGCACAGAGCGCACTGTACTGTGAGCCGCGGCACGTAGAAGCTGAGCTGCGGCCCAAAAGAAATAAATAACGCCCAGGCATCCCGCTATGCCCCGTGAGCCGCGGCACAGATTAAGTGAGCCGCGGCCCACGGGGCGGTTTTGGTGTGCTCCGTGCGGGTTTGGGCCGTTTTGAAGCCGGTTCGTGACCTAATCACACGGACGCGTTTTGGAGGCTGCTGGGAGTTATAAATAAGGGTTTAAGGTCATAATTGGGGATTATCTTGGAATCAGAGGATTATCGCGAAAGAGAGGAATCGATCATAAGATGCAGAAGACACCAAGAGCAGAGGGCGGAAGCCAGAAGAACGGAGGAATCCGAGTCTTCATCTGCGTTTGATTCCAATGCTTTCATTCATTAATTCTGTATTTTTATCTTTTAGCATGTCAGGCTAAAACCCTGTTCTAGGATTTTGATGAAACCAAAGTTTTGATGAATTTGCTTTTGATTATCTATATAATTCCCTTTTCTGTTGAGTTTTCCCAATCGTTTTTAATGCTTTCAATTGTCTGGCCAATAATTGGATTGTTTTAATTACGCAACTCGAATCGGGAGAGGAGAGTTGGTGAGGAACTATTGGTGAGAACCGTTTTATCTTGTGAGATAGGAATATACTCATAGGGACTACGTGGCCTTTTGAAGATTTTATGCTTTTTGCCTATTGTCGAATTAATTCACCTAGGGATAGAGTGCGTTATTCGCCATTAGAAAAATCTACTGACCTCGGGAGAGGCGGTAGAGTATTTTAGCAATCTTCGCCTTCAATAAATTGGGGAAATCATTAAACTTCAGATAATCGAGAGTAAATTCGGATAAACCAAGGTGGATTCACAATCCTAGACTTATTCATCATTTGATTTTCTTTCTTGACGATCGTTTTCTTGTTTGTTCTTCTATTGGTTTTCTTTAGTTATTAATTGCAACCCAAATTTCGACTGTTCAAATAAAATTAGAATACATAAAAATCGGTACTTATTAATTCAGTCCTCGTGGGAACGTTAACTCACTCATCACTTTATTACTTGTCTACGATAACGTGCACTTGCGTTTAACGAAATATCGCAACACTTTAGCCGACGACTGTTGTAAAGGTCGTCGGCTAAAACCCAATATAAAAAAAATTCATATTTTGGGAACAATTTATAGTTAACACAATACATCAATTAATAAATTAGAGAAAAAATACATAACAATTCATACAATTCAACACAAATACATAACACATATACAATACACTAATTCGACAGAATACACCAATTAATAACACAACATACCAACAATACATACAATTCAATACAATACACAAATGATTAAATTAGAGACAAAAATACACCAACAAAATCGGACTAAAATCGGGCAAAAAAATAAAATCTACTTGGCGGAATGACAAAGAAGCGACGACGGGTGATGATGAAATTATGAGGTGAAATAAAAATATACAATACACCAATTCAACATCAACAAAAATACACCAATTCAACACAATACACCAATTAATAACACAATACACTAACAATACGGTACACCAATTAATAACACAATACATCAATAATACATCAAACAAATACAATAAATTCATCAAACAAATGAAAACTAAATAAAACACAAAATATAAAACCTAACCTAATAAACTAAAAAATAATAAAAACTACATGAAAAACAACCTAATTACAGATAAAATTAATACACTAAAAATGCACAAAAAATGGGTTACCGGTGCGGAGGTCGGGCGGGCGGACGGTCGAGCCGCGGGCGGCGGGCGGGTGGGCTAACGGTCGAGCGGCGGTGTTCCGGCGGGTTGGTGACGGGCGGTCTGGTGTCGTTGGGCGGGTGACAGGTGGGTGGGGAAAGAAAAAAGAAGAAAAGGAAGAAGAAAGAAGAGAATAGGGTATATATATATATATATATATATATATATATATATATTTAGAGGTTTAGCCGACGAGTAGATCTAAGTCGTTGGCTAAACCCCAATTTTTTTGTTTTTTTTCAGGGGCCAAGGAGAACTGAGGACGATATATAATTTTAAATTTGAGGTTTAGCCAACGACTAGATCTAAGTCGTCGGCTAAACCCCAATTTTATGTTTTTTTTTTCCGGGTGCCGAGGAGAATGGAGGGCAATATATAATTTTAAATTGGAGGTTTAGCCGACGACTAGATCTGGGTCGTCGGCTAAAGCATTACAAAAGTCGTCGGCTAAAGTGTTAAAATTTAGCCGACGACTACGTTGAAGTTTAGCCGACGACCTGGACAAAATTCGTCGGCTAAAATGTTTTAGCCGACGACAGTATGGGTCATCGGCTAAAGTCCAAAGTTTAGCCGACGACACTTAAAAGTCGTCGGCCATTTTTTTAAGTGTCGTTGGCTAAAGTCCTTTTTTTGGTAGTGCAACAACCCCCCTCCCAGTACCTGCCAGCATCTTAGCCCCAGAGTCTGGAAACCTCCGCAAACTAGATTTCGTCACACAGCTCTCTAGCGACTGGATTCATACACACAGTCCTCCAATAATTTACATTATCATCTGTTCCTGCTCTGTTTACTTCTGCCGCACCAGTATCTCAGTTCCAGCATACTAGATTTGATCACATAGTCCTCCAACACCTGGAAATCTCTACTACACCAGCATCTCAGTTTCGGCCAAGTGGAAACATCTGTTGCATGCCCCCCTCTCAGTTCCAACAATCTTGAAGCCTCCACTGTAGGATATTCCGAGGGAATCCACACCCGTGACCTGCTCCGATACTAATTGTTGGTCCCTAGAATGATGAAGATTGTCCTCACTGTACCAGCATGAGTCTTTTGTAGCACGCTTTGTCCTCATTCACGCGCACCCTCAGTGACTTCCTAGGAGGTCACCCATCCCATAACTACTCCAGCCAAGCATGCTTAACTTCGGAGATTTTATGAGATAGCTACCAGAAAAGAAGATGCATCTTGTTGGTATAAGTAGTCCAATTCATTTAACCATTTCTAATGCAGATCTCACAAGTCGAATCGCAAGCCGCGCCTCACGTATTTTTAAGTCCATGCAGGTAGGATGCTGGACCGAATCCCAACAATGTTATACATGAAAGTATCTATTGTGGTAGTACAACAACTACTAGTGAAGAAGAAGTTGACCCCAGAGGATTTCGATGTATCCCAAATCGTCAACAACTGCATAACATTGATGAAGAAACGAAGCACAAAATCGATGAAGCTATGTTAAATCAAACATATGCAACATTTGAGCGCACTCTTCATGACATATCAACTCCAAAATCAAAGTCGAAGCATCCTGCGGCAAGCCAAGCCGAGAACAACCCCCTTATGTTGAAGAGTTATCGTCTGAGGAGGAGGAAGAAACTATGAAAGGAAGAGCAAACAAGAAAACTAAATCGAGAAAGAAGCTTGCCTCTGTTGCAGAAAGGAAGCCGGTATCCGACCTTTTTTCAAAATACGTTAAGAATAAAAAAAATGTCGGATAGTTCTATGAAGGTTCGTCCACTGGGATTTCTTCGTTTCGTGACATCTTAGCTTTCAAATCTATGGATCTTTCCTTCGGTTTCGGTTTGGTATTTTGAGATTTAAGAGCTATCTCAAAGTTTATTAGCGATCCGATGAGGGTGCTAAAATCAAAATTATTGAGATCCTTTGATTCCATTATAGTCGTAACCGTCCTGTCCCATTCAATAGTAGTGATCATAGGATTTCCTTTACTTTTCCACTACTTGTTAATGGTTTTCCAAAACAAGCTAGTGCATTAGTAATGACCGAAAATCGGTCGAGCATGTTTGTATGGACTCGTCACTTTTCATCATAAATAGCTCGTAGTCGTGGAGGAGCATATTGATCTTTGTCTCCTTCACCTGTGATGTTCCTTCATGAGTTACCTCAAGCATTTTCCAAATCTCTTTGGCACTATCACATGATGAGATCCGGTTGTGTTCTTCCGGATTAAAGCACAGTATAATAATTGCGTTGCTTTGCAATTATAATGGTCGTTCTTCCAATCTTCATCATTATAATCTTCGAAGCCTTTTTGAGAGCCGTACGGATTTGTAGGAATTTTCGGACCTAGGCAAATAAATTTCCAAAGCTCGATGTCGTAAGCTAGGATGAAAATAAACATTTTTTCTTCCACATCATACAATTCAATCCATCAAAAAATGGAGGTCGATTTAAAGCAAGACCTTCGATTGGTGCAAATTAGAATGCCATTGGATCTTTTCATCTCCTCGGATGTTAAGCTGGCTTTTATGGACACCCGCTCCGGTACCAATTTTTGGGGAAATTGGCACCCCACTTCGAATGGTGGATAATATTGCGTAGTAGAGTTTTCAAACTCTTTTGCATTGCGGAGGCGTAAATAACTTGTGGAAAGTAAATGACACAAGATTTATAGAGGTTCGGTCAAACGTGCTTATGTCCTCTCTCCGTATCTTTTTCTCTAGGCTCAAGATCAACCTTTTCCGCCTTGTCTTCTATCAGTCTGAGGTAAACCATTACAATCTCGTCTTCTTGTTCCGAGATAAACCGTTACACTCTTGTCTTCATGTCGGTCCAAGATAAACTGTTTTCCTTTTCTATTGGACAAGGAAGCAACCTATCTAGCTTTCTATTGGTACTAGACAAACCTCTCTTGAATTTAGATATGATTCTAATAATGTCGGATCAACGATTCTAATATCACCAAATTAATCTACAGTCCGTATATTTCCTCTCGTGTATGTTTTCGTGTATGAACACTCAAACACTTATCAATTAAGCACAAATACAATAATGATAGTATATATAATGATATCAAATGTATATATGATTTTCTCAGAATTGTTATGAATAATACCATATGCCATGGTATTTATAGGCATAAAGCCTCAACTAGCTGTTAGCCTCTGCATCATGCATTACGTACATTATTTGCAGTATAATACGTACGTTAGCAGAGTTACATACATTAACGCTTCTTCGTTACGTACGTTATGCTCCATGTAAATCAGTCCAGTGGTACGTTATCATTATACGTATTACGTACGTTATCTTCAGTCAAAATATCCGTTACATGCTGACCTACTCCATAACATCATCTTTAACGGTTCCTTATTTGAATTCGTATTCAAATCATTACGTACCTTAAGCATGTAAGCTTACGTACATTAATCTCGTAACTTTACGTACGTTATACTTATTATGTTGCGTACGTTAAACATGTATGCTGCATTCGTCTGCCTTCAGGTGATACTCCATTACGTACGTTATATATTTGATATAGCATATGTTATCTTTGAACTTCTCTATTTTCCAGTCCGTTTCGAGCGTCTTCGACTTCTTTGTTGTTTTGCTTCGTTCTATTTTTGTATTCTTTAATCAGTAACTTCATTAACTTATCATTATCTCATCATTTAACTCATCATCATAACCAATTTATGATTATGTGGAATAGGATATTCCAACAAAGTGTACCAATAGAACTGCTGCTTGCTAGAGTTTGAGTCAGTGACGCTCAGTGATGTCACCAGGTTTGGTTCGACGGATTAGTGGGACTGGGTTGTCACACATGAAGGATACCATGTTTAGACACATTAACTTTTCCCATTGATTTCGGCATTTGTTGAGCGGTGGCAACCTGATACGAACTCTTTTCACATGCCGTTTGGAGATATGACCATCATGTTACATGATGTATGGCAGATCCTCCGCATTCCAGTCGAGGGGCAATCGGTTTATGCTGATAGTACTTCTACACAGTTCCATGTAGATGTGATGGAGGTTCTCGGTGTTTCGCGGGGGGAGATACTACTACTCATTGAGTGGGTGGCGTTGTACTTATTGAGTCAATTTTCAGGTTATGCCGCGATAGAGCTCGAGTGGAGAATACTCGGGTAGTAGCTTGGATGTGGTTGTTGTTTGGATCCACCTTGTTTGGTGACAAGAGTGGTAACCGGATTAGACCATCTTGCTTAGTGTAGGTGAAAGACTGTATGGATACGATTGGTCAGTATTCATAGGGTTCGGCCAGATTGGCATTCATGTATCGTCAGCTCGGTGTGGCTAGTCGGGGTGACTCCACGCGTATTTGTGGATGTCTTACCCTCATCCGGGCTTGGATTTACAAATACTTTCCCTGCTTTCGACCTCACCAGGAGCGGATGATTATTGAGCCCACGTAGCCCCTAGCTTGTACGTGGAGTGTCCATGTGGAGGGTAAGGACGAGCACCGATTCCAGTCTTTGCGTTGCCGCATTGATCAGCTGACTGCCGCAGAGGTATAACAATTCCTTCTAATAATAATAATAATAATAATAATAATAATAATAATTCATTTCAATATAACTCGTCTAATTGTTTGATTATATATACGCATGTAGAGTGGCTGCCCTATGGCCCTGATCCAGTGAGGGATGTCATGAGGACCACATTCATCGTCTGGCTATGGTATTGGGATATTATTGAGCCATACATGTCTGGTCGAGTGTCACAACTCGATTAAGTGCAGACCATCCAGTTCCCGATCAGCAGACCGGAGAAAGCGGTCAGGTCATAGATGAGCAGATTATATAGGGTCAACTATCCCACTCGATTGTGATTTGATGCTTGGTTGATATTTCCAGGCGCATATAGGCTTATCCTCACTGAGTATGAGGGTGCTACACATGATCACGCTGCATGCGTGGATGACTACATTAAGTGGTATTATCGTTATTCACACCCTCAACTACATTAAGTGGATGACTACATTAAGTGGTATTATCGTTATCATTAAGGGGGTTTCCACCATAATAAATCCCTATATATAGTACATATTTCTCTCTCTCTCTCTCTCTCTCTCTATATATATATATATATATATATATATATATATATATATATATATATATATATATTCCACCTTTATAAAAAAACTCCAAATCAAATTAATGCTCATAGTTTGAATAATTATAAATTCGGTCAAAAGTCAATGCCGGAAGTGAAATTGAAGTGTAGATGTAATTTTTCAAACAAGCATCTATGTTAATATCATGTGACCAATTTTTTGTATTGTGCAATATTTAATATCAATTTGTTTATTAGAAAGATATTGAAAATCTACTTGATTGTATTGTAATTTAGACAACTAACTTTGTCATCTGATATTTTTGTCGAACAACCTGTCAAGATTGAAATTTAGGATCTAAAATTTTATTTTTTTTGCACATTTAATTCAACAGCTCTCCTTAATTCAAAAGTTTGAGAGGTCATTCTCTGGAATTTAGACAGCAAATTTACTGAATTGCTTTGTATGTCCTGATCCAATAATGGATTCTCTAATTTCAAAATCTTGCCCATCTTGCACATTTTTATGTACTCAAGTCAAATTCTACATTGTCACATCCCTAATCTTTTCGGTTCTTTTTTAAGAAAATATATATGTATATAGTAATAAGTATTTTTTATAAAAAATATACTCTCTCTGTCCACGATATAAAGCACTATTTTGATATTTTTCAGTCAAACTTTAAATTTTTTGACCGTAAATTACGACTAATATATTAAAAATTTATAGTCACGTAAGTTATATTTTGAAAGTACACATTAAGACAAATCTATCAAATACTTACACGACTCTAATTATTCTGTATATTGGTAGTGATTTACGATCAAAAATTTTAAAATTTGACTGAAAAATATCAAAATAAAGCTTCATATCGTAGACAGAGGGAGTATGTCGGGATAGAGTTTTTTTTTGGTCCATAACTTTTTGCCTTTACCAAAAACATCCCGAGAAATTTCGTTTAGCCAATTACACCCTAATTTTTCTCCAAGTGTACAATTTACATCCCAAAACTCGTCGGAGTTGAGAAAACGGCGTCATTTCCCCCCATGTGACCCGCACGTGACTTTTAATTTGGGGCTTTTCATCTCAGGCGTGACGTGGATAATTTGGATGAATTTTGAGTTTTTTTATCACCCCAAAAAACAATCAGTTTTTTCCACCTCATTAATTAAAAGTTTATAAATTCTTTTATGTATTAAACTTAAAGATGAAAAGTCCAACGAAGAACCCTAACCCACATTATCCTCTTTATCAACTACAGGCTGCTTGCCCCTCACATTTACCCCCTGAGGCTGCTTACCCTTAACACTTCCTTCAGGCTGCTTACCCCTCTCACTTCCTTCAGGATGCTTACCCCTCTCATTTTCTTCAGTCTGATTACTCATCTCACTCATCTCTTCAGGCATAATATAAATGGTACTATTCTCAATCTCATTTGATTCATCTATCTCATCATTGTCATAGGACACTTCCTCTATATTTTTCTCAAAAATCTCATCATCATCTTCATCAGTCAATTCATTACCTATCATAAAGTCAGGATCTTCAAAGTCTGAGTCATCCTCATCAAGATTTATGTACACACTCTCAGTTTCTACTTGCACTTGTTCGGAAAATATATGAACTTCCCTGAATGCAAGGTTCCTCTCTAACCATGAATTAAGATCCTCATCATCAGCTAGGAGTTTAAAGCTCATATCTCTAAGTCTAATATAATACTTCTTCTCCCCTTTACACCCTGTCTTTACACAATACTCATCTAGATCAGATTTTTTAAGTTCAAAGGTCCTAACCCAATCATAAACAACCCTGTCCCCTCTACGTACTCATTGTCGGAATGCTCAAACTTTCCACCAAAATACAAGACCAAAGTGCGTATTTACTATTCGAATCTGTACAGAAGCATGAAAGAAGCCATTTTTTAGTTATCAATTACTTATACAAAAGCGAATCTTAAACACATGGAAAAGAGAACTCACCATATTTTGGGTTGGGGCACTCCATTGCACCTTTCCTCCGCACATAAACCATTGCCCTTTTCTCTATTTGGGGCTCGAAATTCAGGTATGCAAGAAAATTTTGGGCGGAGAAATGAACCCTAGAATGATACAGCTCCTCTTTCTCCCGCCTTTCCTACGCACAGCTCAGAATTTTATTTCCAATATAATTTAATTGTTAATCTTTTTTTAATCATATATTTTTTGCTATTTTAATCTCAGTTAATGATGTGGCCATTCTTTGTGTTTTAATTGGGCAAGACATTCCACGCAGTATCCACGTCACGCCTGAGATGAAAAGCACCGAATTAAAAGTCACATGCGGGTCACATGGGGGAAAACGACGCCGTTTTCTCACCTCCGGCGAGTTTTGGATTGTAAATTGTACACTTGCGAAAAACTTGAGGTATAATTAGTTAAACGAAGTTTCTTGGAATGTTTTTGGTAAAGGCAAAAAGTTATGAGACCAAAAAAGACTTTATGTCTGAGTATGTCTTAGTGCAATCAACAATTCCTAAGTACGTGCATCTACCTTGAATAATTGACTTCACATATTTGTAGATAAAATATACCAAAAGATTAAATTTCTCCTTTAGGGCGCGTATTATGTTCGTTAAAATACTTTTAAATACTTCCATTTGATTTCTTAAACTATGTACATGTATTTTGCATTGCATACATGCAAATGAAAATTTAAAAGCTACTATCCTCATGTGGATCTCACCTTTGTAATATCCGGATTATTTATGGAGTATTTCATCTGTATTTGAATTATGTATTATTTGGAATGATGATATTGATAATTGAAGTATGATATTTATCGTATTTGTATCCTTGTACATGAGTGTGGAAACATGTAAATTTTCTCCATGCATATACATGATAACGTACGTTAAGAATGTAGCTTAACGTACGTTACCTGTTAATAATAACGTACGCTACGAATGAAGCGTAGCGTACGTAAGGCAGTCAATTATTGAGTAGGTCGGCTAGCACATGGGGTAACTGGAGGTGGGCTCGGCCAAGATACCCACCAGATTCGCACGGCATGAACCTGGACACTTTTAAGTCAACGGACTTTAACGTACGTTATGGACATTATGTAGCGTACGAAAATTATATGGATTACGTACGTAACATGATAAGTGTAGCGTACGTAATGAAGTTCAGAAACAAGACAGTGAGCTATTTTGGACGATAACGTACGTTATGAAGTAGTTCTAGTGTATGTAACACTCAGAAAGTTATAAATGGGGCAGCACCCCATTTCATTTCATCTCGTTCTTTTACCTCTAGCTTCACCATATTTCGTCCCCAGAAGATTTCCAGCCCCTTTTATCACACTTAGATCACTTATTACTGAATCATTGAGATTGGAAGATACTGCTTGATCATTGAAGACTACTTATATTGGACTTTGGAGTGAAAATCATCACAAGTCGGCGTTGAAGAAACCGGAGTTGGATTCTACTTACAGTCTCAGTATTTTCTTCATCTTAAGGTATGTTATACTACTTCCAACCTTGAAGTTATGTTATTAAGGACGATAAGATCACATTACCTAGATTAGTAGATCACTTTGACGATGTATGCAACCTAGTATCATGTTTAAACAATGATGATCGAGTTATTATGGTTAAGAACACCGTAGTCGAACCTTGTTATGGCAAAGGATGAGAATAGTGTTCTGAGAATTATAAACCGTATCAAATGTTATCGTCATATTGATCGTAAACTTAGTGTTTATTTCCACTTTTACTATATAGATTTTGGAAAGAATCATCAAAGTTGTACTCTTGCTTACAAGTTGGAATAAGTAGTTCACCTTCAGGATAAGCCTGGATTTAATGACGATATTAGATCAAGTACATCAACCATAGACCAGCCGAATTTTGCATGAGTATTATAATCAAGATTGAGAATAGTGTTACGATGATATTCGTATCCTTGAATTTGAGGATATTAAATCTGTAGATCATTCGTGAGTATGATATATATTTGAAGGTGTTATAAGTTACTCACTGAGGATTTCGTAATACTCCGTCACTAATCGAGACAGTCGTCTGCCCAGTGAGAAACTGACATGCATGTTTAACGTACGTTAAGATTTGTAACTAACGTATGCTATCTTGCATAGTTAACGTATGCTACGTTTGGTACGTAACGTACGTTATACTATCAGGTGAGTCAACTCGACTGATCAGAGAGGAACTGTCGGTATACGGTTAGCGTACGCTAGACTTCATAGTTTACGTACGCTAACGAGTAAGTTTAACGTACGTTACGAAGGATATGTAACGTACGTTAAGTAGGTCAGACAGCTTTCGTTTTATGAACTTTCAACCGTAATTTGGATTGTTAGATGTTCGTTCGACCTAAGATGAATTCTATATTATTTCTCTTGTTTAAGGTTTGAGCCTTGCTACGTGATTGATCGAGGGGGGTGACCTTAGAGTGTTTTGATATTCGTAGAAGTATTATTCTTGTCTCCGAATCAAGGCAAGTACCTTAATTGTTTTATATATTGATGTTATACATATTGTCGTGCATCTATATCGTTGTTGTATGTCCACCATGTGTTGGTCCGACAGGATCATCTTGGGATCTATGCTAGCCAGCGCTGGATCATTGGATGGGTTTTTCCACCACGTGGTGGTCCGACGGGATCATCTTGGGGTCTAGGCAGTGAACGCTGGATCATTGGAATTACCATGTGTATGTTGTGATATCATGTTGTGATTATCATGTGTGTATGTTATTATTATTCTTCGTGAGATGTTGAATAATATGTTGTGGTACTTGTACTAGCATCGTTGTGCTAACCCCTTCGAGAGTGAACATTTGTTTATGTTCAGGATCCAGGAGAGCGGGAAAACAACCACTGGAGCTGCATGACGACGAGGGTGCAGAGTGATGTTCCGGCCGGGTTTATTTGTCTATTGTTTGTATCTTTTCAATAAGTACTCGAGTACGTAGTCGTTTATGATGTATTTGGATTTGGTGATGTATTAATACTTTTCCATTGAACATTCGTACTTTCAGTATTTGGTCAAAAACTTTTGTATCTTAATTCTGTTATTTTCATATGTTGGTATCTGTCAGTGTCCTTTTAGTTCTTCAGCCTTATAAATTCTTATGTAAAGGGGTGTTACAGATTATGGTATCGGAGCTAAGATTATGGATATCTTGGCCATTGGGTTAAGATAGGGGTCATATGTGTCTTTTGAGGTAACCGGCCGTGAATGACATCACTGTACTGCCTACGTCTTCATGCGAACGGTGGTTGTAAGTTCCTAAACTCTATCTCGTCCTTTACATGTTATATTTCCTTGTGCTTGAGCATTTGAACGATATTGTTGCCTGTATATTGAGTATTTGTGCTTACAGTATGTTGAGAGCTGGACGTGGACGTGGTCGCGGTCGTGGATGAAGGAATGCCGAAAGAGAAGCTTCGCCTTCTAATCAGGCCAGCCACAGTTCAGGCGAGCCACAGAGATCTATCAATAATGAGCCGGAACCTGCTGTGCCCGAAATACTTCGTCAAGTGGTGAACAGATGACTCAGTTCGCCCATGTCGTGGACAGAATGCAGGTAGCGGTTGGATTACAGCAGGGATATAGACAACAGGGGATTCCAGACATGGGAAATCGAGGTGACCGGTGGCTGCAAGAGGTGGCGAAGATGCAACCACCCAAATTCGATGGCTTTTCTGAGACTCCCACATGGGACCATTGGTTGAAGGAATTGGAGAAAAATTTTGCCGGAATTAATTGCCCGGATGACCGAAGAGCTTTTATTGCCCAGTACTTTCTGATAGGGGACGCATCCGAGTGGTGGGAAGCCATCCGGCCTGCAAATCATGATGCTGATTGGACGGAATTTAAATTGATGATGGAAGCTCTGTACTGCCCTCGTCCTGTGAGGGAAGCCAAATTTCAGGAATTTTTCTCTGCACAACCGTCGGATGAGTCAGTATCCCAGACGATTAAGACATTTAATCAGCATATGGCATTTGTTCGACACCTAGTCAGGATAGATGCGGAGATGATGATCCATTTTGACATGAGGATGAAACCGGAGATACATAGATACATGTCTGGTTTTGAATGTACCACTCTCCACCAGTATCAGGATAAAGCATTGGCATATGAGATCAAGGAAGCAGCAATGGAGAAGTTTACCGAATCCAAGAAGCAGAAAGTCTCTGGCAGTTTCACAGAGCACAAGAGTAATGGGCCCCGCAAGGCCCAGTCATCCTTTCATTCATTCAAGAAACCTCCACACCCATCCAAGAGCGGAAAGAACTCTGGAGCAGTATCAGTCACGACAGATGTAACAAGGAAGTGCTTTAACTGTGGC
The DNA here is from genome assembly GCA_033398695.1 of Orobanche coerulescens. Lineage (NCBI taxonomy): Eukaryota > Viridiplantae > Streptophyta > Magnoliopsida > Lamiales > Orobanchaceae > Orobanche > Orobanche coerulescens. Next base: position 143,776,080 of record CM065809.1, on the reverse strand, counting down.
CGAACAGGACATTATCGACGAGATTGCTCATTTCCTACCGTGACTTGTTTTGACTGTGGTCGAGAGGGACATCGTGCGGTGTTCTGTGAGGAGGCTGCGAAAGCTTTTAGAGCCCGTACATCACAGCCAGCCCAGAAAGATCAAGTATTCAGCAGACGCAACAGAGTGTCCAAGTGCCCCAGAATATTGGTCGTAGACGAGGCAGAGGACAGTTTGACCGTAGGGGGACATCGAGTGCCGGATCTGTTCCCCCACGTCTGTACGAGATGAGGAGAATAGACGATCAGGATGCTGCTATCGCATCAGGTACCATTCAGATCCTTTCCCAGCCAGTTAGCGTTTTATTCGATACAGGAGCTACGCATTCATTTATATCCTTATCTTGTGTAAATCATTTGAATGTTTCTGGTTTTCATAATTGTGAACTTTATTTTGTTGGTTTACCGAGTGGAGAGAGAATTGTTGGAAACATAGAAACTAGAGATTCCCTATATCATTTGGAGGCAGAGAGTGGCTCTCAAATCTGATTGTAATAGAAATGCAAGGACACGACCTGATACTCGGAGACGATTGGCTTAATCGATATGGAGCTATTGTAAACTACCGAAGGAGGAATATCTCGCTGATCGCTGACGATGGTTCCGAAATATTGTTTGAAGGATGGAAACCAGGAAGCTCAGGAAAGTTGATCAGGGCGATGAAAGCTGTCAAATTGTTGAAACAGTGCTATACCGGATACTGGTGCTATGCAAGGAAGAAAGAAGACGAAATTGTGGAACTTTCATCCATTCCTATTGTGAACGAGTTTCCGGATGTTTTTCCTGACGAGTTACCTGGACTACCTCCACAACGGGATGTAGAATTCACCATTGAGCTGGAACACGGAGCTACACCAATTTCTAAGGCGCCGTATCGTATGGCACCTATTGAGATGTACGAACTGAAAAAGCAGCTGGAGGAGTTATTGGACAAAGGCTATATTCAGCCAAGCGTTTCGCCCTGGGGAGCGCCAGTTCTTTTCGTTCGGAAGAAGGATGGATCGCTTTGACTATGTATTGACTATCGAGAACTGAACAAGATGACGATTAAGAACAAGTATCCATTGCCACGGATTGATGATTTGTTTGACCAGTTGCAAGGAGCAACAGTATTTTCTAAAATCGATCTGAGATCAGGATATCATCAGTTGAGGATTAAGGAATCTTATGTTCCGAAATCAGCATTCAGAACTTGTTACAGACACTATGAGTTTGTAGTGATGCCATTTGGTCTCACTAATGCACCTGCTGTATTCATGCAATTGATGAACCGAGTGTTCATCGAATATTTGGATAAGTTTGTAGTTGTATTCATTGATGACATTCTAGTTTATTCCAAGAGCCCGGAAGAACATGTGCAGCATTTGCGGATTGTTTTGGAACTGTTGACAAGTGAGCAACTGTACGCCAAACTCTCTAAGTGTGAATTCTGGCTAAAGAAAGTAATATTCCTCGGTCATGTGGTATCAGCTAAAGGAGTCCGAGTAGATCCTCAGAAGATCGAAGCAGTTATGGATTGGAAGACTCCAAAGAACGTGAAAGAAGTCCGGAGTTTCTTAGGACTTGCTGGATATTATCGTCGATTCGTGGAAGGGTTTTCCAAAATTTCCAGCCCACTTACTCGACTACTGCAGAAAACACAAAAGTTTGAGTGGAACGAGTTGTGCCAGAATAGCTTTGATGAATTGAAGAGAAGATTGACGCCAGCACCGATTTTAACACTTCCACAGGGAACTGGAGGATTTATAGTTTACAGTGATGCTTCGAACCAAGGACTCGGATGCGTATTGATGCAGAATGACAAGGTGACCGCTTATGCGTCACGACAGCTGAAACCTTATGAAGTGAATTACCCAACGCATGATTTGGAGCTAGCAGCAGTAGTTTTTGCTTTTAAAATCTGGAGACATTATCTGTACGGGACTCACTGTCAGATCTTTACGGATCACAAGAGTCTCAAATACATCTTTAGTCATAAAGAGTTGAACATGCGGCAAAGAAGATGGTTAGAGCTGATTAAGGACTATGACTTGGAGATTCTGTATCATCCAGGCAAGGCGAATGTAGTGGCCGATGCACTCAGCCACAAGCCTATTTCTATTCAGATGCTAGAGACTCTGACCTCCCAGCTCAGCATTCAACGAGAGATGATTCGTGAAGGAATTGAAGTGTGGTTATAATGAGTCCAAGGAAAACTGTGCGTGATGGAAATAACTTCATCGTTAACCGAAGAAATCAAATCTAAGCAAGTAAATGATCCTCTGATGATTCGATTACGTGATGAAGTGATCAATGGAAAGGCCCCCGGATTCGTAATTCATGATGATGGAGTTTTGAGATTTCAGAACCGACTTTGCGTTCCCGATGTCGATGTTCTGAAACAGACGATTATGAGGGAAGCTCACAGCATGCCCTATTCTATCCACTTGGGCACCAGTAAGATGTATAAGGACCTGAAACAGAACTTTTGGTGGGGCAACATGAAGAAAGAGGTAGCGGAGTATGTCTCGAAATGCTTGACTTGTCAGCAGGTTAAGAACGAGCATCAACGACCTGCCGGAATGCTGAAATTGCTCCCGATTCCTGAATGGAAGTGGGAGGACATATCGATGGACTTTAATACTAGTATGCCGAGAACCAAGACAGGAATGAACATGATTTGGGTGATAGTTGATCGTTTAACCAAATCAGCTCATTTTCTAGGCATTAAGGACATGTGGGGACCCGAGAGGTTGGCATGAGTATTTATTGCAGAGATAGTCCGATTGCATGGTACGCCAAAGACCATTATTTCTGACCGAGACTGTAACACCCCCAAACCGTTCGGGAATATCACAGCGCCGCAGACCCTCTCCGTGAGGATCTATCAGGCTAAATACAGAAAACACAACGCAATACATGCCAACATGGCTAAATAACGAACCATTAGACCGATTTGGTCTTTTACCACAACATACACATCAACCATACATTACTCTTTGTCGTAGCTCAAACCCACGCAGGGGTTAACATAAATCAACAATCCCGCAAAATGGGAATAATAGACATAATGGAAGGACAAACAACAAGACATCGCCAAAATACTCAACACCGATCTTCATGTGATTAGTATCGTCGTCTTCCATCATCCTTCGTAACGATCCTGTGAATTGCTCCCCAGCAACCTGCAAATACCTGGACGCAAAATAGACATCCACCCCCGAATACTCGGGGGTTAGAAAAACTCCACTGTTTTTCTAGTGGAAGTATAAATACAAAGACAAGCCATACATATCATACTCCAAGAACATAGAAATCGTGAATATACTTCCCGAGATAATTCACTTGCACAAAACAGTTTGAATTATGAAAGATAGGAATAAAACCATTTTACATCTTACAAGACATTTTACGATCTCAGGAGTTTTTGAAAGCATTTAGAGTTTAAGAATTTTCAAGCCTTTCGAAACACTTAGGGACACAGCCCAAAAATCATTTATTTCAAAATACGATTCCGATAACAAAATACGGGGTCCACGACCCAATCGTAACATTCCAACCACAAGCACAGGGGTCCGTGAATCAACTTATTCACATCACATACTCACAAGAATAACCCGGCATAAACTACAACGTGTCCAACATTACCAGGACAACGGTCTCACAGAACGACAACAGAGAGCACAACTTTGCAACTTGACCATACGGTCGAACTCAACACACCACAGAGCTACAATACACAGAGCAACCACAGGATTCACGTACCCTTACCAAATTATCACAGTCAAGGGACAAATCACACACCACACATTTATCGATGCCATTCCAGCCAAGTACGATACCATTTGGACTGCCATTCTAATCAGACGAAATATGCGCCAAAAATCACAATTCTCCAACAAAACATTTCAAAGTTAACCGTTGGTACGAGACTCACGGCCTCCGTACCCCGCAGAGCCCCGTCGGACATCCCTGGGTGGTTAACCACAGTTCGTGATACGCACACTCACGGAAATACGTATCCCTAGAGGTCCCGTCAGACCGTCCCTAGGTGAACATACACATATCATCCACAACGCCACGGGAAGCCATAATTCAAATACTAGAATATGCATACAAATGCTAGGTACTTCGCTAGAATGGCCACTTTAACTGACATATACTCACAATTTATGTCACACCACAACAAACAAGTACCAATGCCAAACAACACCAAGTGTCTCAACCTCCTTACGAAGGAGTAACCGCTAATATCACACGTCACATATTCACCGTATAATTACACATCTCAATACACAATCCTCGGCAAATAATTGTGGCCTACTAAATTCACTATAATATGTTCAATATCTTCCATCACACAACAATGAAATACTTAACCAGAAAACACATTTATTCATAAAGCCTATGAGTTATCTTCGAAGGAAAACCTTTATAAAAATATACCGATCCTTTTTTAAAGTTCATTGAAACATTAAAATTCCACATATAATCAATTACCAATTATTATGTCTACGAAACACGAAATGTATGGGCAAGATACTTGCCTCGGTACCGCGAGAAACGAAACAACGAACGAACACGGTCGGATAGCCCTCGAACTTCCGAAAACGACCAAGAATTCGACAACCTCACGATCGCTACGAAAATAACATCACCACGGATAAATAACGTTAAACGGAATCCGAATCAACCGGAGAAACAACAAGGATCCGAGGGTTCCTTCTAAGAAATCGGAAATCAAGTCCTGGGTGATAAAATCGATATATGAGTTACAAAATCCGAAGATCATGGACAAGACAACAAGAATACCATAATAAATTCATCCACCACGGATTAAATCGAAGAATCACGAAGAAACCCCCAAAATTACATAACTAGGGTTCTACGGAAGAATTACCTCGATCCGACGAAGAATAAGGATTGGATGATGATATAATTGATAAGGATCTTTCAAAACGTCTTGAAATTAAGTAGAATCGACCAAGAACCCTATTTCCCGTCGCACCCGTCCGATAGCCGCAAGAAAAGTGAAGAAATGAGTAAAACGGCCGCCTGTGCCTTATATAGCCGGCCATCACCGGACACTTACGGCCAGAATCGGAAGTGCCTTACGGCCGTAACTCGCCCATACGGCCGTACTCGGCAAGCCTTACGGCCGTAACCGCATTCGTCAAAATCGCCCAAGCACTGCCGGACACTAACGGCCGTAATCGCACACATTACGGCCAGAACCGCCTTCGTCCTAAGATGCCCAGCCGCACGGCCGCATTCGATCACGCCTTACGGCCGAATCGCACACATTACGGCCGTAATCGCACCTTACGGCCAGACTCGCCAAAGCCAGCCTGCTCGCCGTGACTCGACCGTGGCCATTCCGACGGCCCGGACGACCCCGAAACCCGAACCTGAGTGAAAACCGGAGATACGGTTACGAAGTACTCGCAAAGACGAATCCAAGCGCTAAGAGAACATACGATTCCGACCACCCGAAGTGTCGGAATTCGAAAACGGAAGTAATTACCCCAAACTTTGGGAAATTACAAAAATGGCCCAAAACGTCCAAAAATCATGATACGTGATCGAATAACCAAACCGAAGTTTACAACACGTCTAACAAAGTTAAATGGACTTACAGGAAAGTCGAAACAGCAGTTTCGAACGAGATTCGCAAGAATCGAACTCAAGTGCGGAAAAGTCGCCAAAAAGCACGAAACTCAACAAAACGACACTGAAACGAACTCGGATGACAAAAAGTGCAGAATTAATCATTCTCGGAATGACGAAACGGTCATGAGCGAGTCATCAAAATGGACTTTCACCGAAAAAAAGAAATTACAGGAAATCGAAATTACGGGTATTACATTCTACCCTCCTTAAAAGAAGTTTCGTCCCGAAACTTAAAACAAATAGGGAGAAGCAATATATCCACAAGGAAAACTCGACGAGATACACAAAAACCGAGAACTCGCGCCCAACGGCGAAATGCTGCAAGAAACGCAAAGACACATACGGCGTGAAAACACGCTCCACGACGACCAACACAACGCCACCGATAGAGACATAATAAAACCAACAAGTGACAAGAGTCATCAAACAGATAATACAACCAAGTCGATTATCCGAACAATCACAAAACGCAACGAACGAAAATCAATATGATTGACCACCCCAACAGTACATTAATCAAAACGCGAGCCAAACGCTAAACAAATACGGAATTTCACCGCCCAAGGGTTGGAAGATCAAAACGAGACTAATTTCCCGAACATAAGGAAATTAGGAAGGAGTCTGAACGTTCAACAATCACGAAACGAGGTCAACAAAATCTGAACAATCAATGATCGAACCACAACGACCGAACAACAATGATCAAATAACAATGATCGAACAACAACGGTCAAATAACAATGATCGAACAACAATGATCGAGTAACAACGATCGAACAACAATGATCGAATGACAACAGCCGAACAATGACTCCGAAGTCCCCACTTCAACTCCAGACATTAAAAGAACTGGTAGAAAGTGAAAGATGTTACTTCCAAACAAGGTTCACAAGAATCGAACCGAACTCGGAAAAGTCACGATGATAAACAGATCGATCTGAAACAAGGTCACAACCAGGTCGAACGATGACAACCGAGACATCAAACAAGTTCAAAAAGTATCGACGAACACGTGCAAGTCGATAGAATTTAGAAGGAAAAACTGCAGAAGTCAAAAAATAGTACAGGTATTACATCCGACCTCTTATAAAAGAAATGTCGTCCCCGCAGCTCACAACAATGGAAACAAGGTAACCACACAAAAGGCAACCGACAGAAAAATCTCTACTGCCCCCCCCTCAGAGCCGATCCTGATAACTGTGCTGAAGCGCGAACTTCAAAAGTCTCGGTAGCCAATTCGCAAAACTGAATTCGGTGTCCCTCGAGTCCACATTTGAAATGTGTTACTGACGAGAAGGACAATTTGTACGTGCATGCCCCGGCACATCACGGTTGAAACGCCTCAGCTCGGCATACCAAATATACAATTGCTAGATACAATGGAACATAACATCACAAAACAACAAACCGGAGATGCCAACTTGGCATAACATATCAACACATACTAATATCACAACAACCACGGCATCGTTCGACGATCTCAACGGCCCGAACGATAACCAGTACATAATCACAAAACATCATGAACAATCACACATTTACACAAACGTACAAATTCAAGCTTTAACAGCTCGCACATGTGCGATAGCATGCAAATCACCACGAAATGACAACGTTAAAAATCAACCTCACACTTATCACTGAGGGCTAATACAACGATTACGTGGCGAACGACTCAGCGCTCACACCTCCAATTCAATCACAACTCGGGGGTTAACACCCTAACGAAAGTGCGAACCTTATACATACATTCCCACACCGCAAACAGAAACAAAAGGTTTTAAAAATGAAAACCACCTTTGAAAAAAAATGATTTTGGAAACACTAGTTGATCTTGAGTATCACCTTTCAAAAAGTTGAACAAACATTATTGTCGAGACTTTGAAAACCATCATGCGTTTGATAAAAAAAATGAGGACACTTTCTTTTAGCGAAAAACTTTCAGAAATATATCAAAATATTTTTGGTCCTCAACTGGAAAATTTTTGAAATGTATTGCGGCATTAGAAAGCACCTTGAAAACACCGCAAGAAAATAATTCGTTTTAAAAGTACGTCTCGAAATTTAATTTTTCTAAGATACTCAAGGTTTTCAAAAATTCAATAGGCCAGAATGCCCAAAACTCACAAAAATTCTTTATCAAACCGTCATAAAACATTCAAGGCCAAAATGCCAAAACTCGATTTAGGGAATCGATTTTACGAATTAGAACTCAGTTTGCAAAATACTGAAAGTCATTTTTAAAGGACTCACGCAGCGGATAAAATACAGTTCGTAAATACATTAGCAGCGACACCGCCCCTAATACAAATAAAAGATGAGAGTCAAATACTTACACATCACGAAATCAAAATCCACAGAAGGATTCAATCACTTAACGAATAATCATACAAGTAACTAGCATCAGACGAGGCACAAACACAAAGAAGGGAGACTTACATCCACAGGTCGCACGAAGATGATGGCTGCACCTCGATACTAATCACGACCGACACCTCAGACGACGCATCGCGACACGACTCAGTCAGACAAAATCTGACAAGACAAGACAAGACAAGACCCAACAACACAAAACTCGACCCGACAGCCTAGGTTTCCGCAACCTAAGCTCTGATACCATATTCTGTAACACCCCCAAACCGTTCGGGAATATTACAGCGCCGCAGACCCTCTCCGTGAGGATCTACCAGGCTAAATACAGAAAACACAACATAATACATGCCGACATGGCTAAATAACGAACCATTAGACCGATTTGGTCTTTTACCACAACATACACATCAACCATACATTACTCTTTGTCGTAGCTCAAACCCACGCAGGGGTTAACATAAATCAACAATCCCGCAAAATGGGAATAATAGACACAATGGAAGGACAAACAACAAGACATCGCCAAAATACTCAACACCGGTCTTCATGTGATTAGTATCGTCGTCTTCCATCATCCTTCGTAATGATCCTGTGAATTGCTCCCCAGCAACCTGCAAATACCTGGACGCAAAATAGACATCCACCCCCTGAATACTCGGGGGTTAGCAAAACTCCACTGTTTTGCTAGTGCAAGTATAAATACAAAGACAAGCCATACATATCATACCCCAAGAACATAGAAATCGTGAATATACTTCCCGAGATAATTCACTTGCTCAAAACAGTTTGAATTATGAAAGATAGGAATAAAACCATTTTACATCTTACAAGAAATTTTACGATCTCGGTAGTTTTTGAAAGCATTTAGAGTTTAAGAATTTTCAAGCCTTTCGAAACACTTAGGGACACAGCCCAAAAATCATTTATTTCAAAATACGATTCCGATAACAAAATACGGGGTCCACGACCCAATCGTAACATTCCAACCACAAGCACAGGGGTCCGTGAATCAACTTATTCACATCACATACTCACAAGAATAACCCGGCATAAACTACAACGTGTCCAACATTACCAGGACAACAGTCTCACAGAACGACAACAGAGAGAACAACTTTGCAACTTGACCATACGGTCGAACTCAACACACCACAGAGCTACAATACACAGAGCAACCACATGATTCACGTACCCTTACCAAATTATCACAGTCAAGGGACAAATCACACACCACACATTTATCGATGCCATTCCAGCCAAGTACGATACCATTTGGACTGCCATTCTAATCAGACGAAATATGCGCCAAAAATCACAATTCTCCAACAAAACATTTCAAAGTTAACCGTTGGTACGAGACTCACGGCCTCCGTACCCCGCAGAGCCCCGTCGGACATCCCTGGGTGGTTAACCACAGTCCGTGATACGCACACTCACGGCAATACGTATCCCTAGAGGTCCCGTCAGACCGTCCCTAGGTGAACATACACATATCATCCACAACGCCACGGGAAGCCATAATTCGAATACTAGAATATGCATACAAATGCTAGGTACTTCGCTAGAATGGCCGCTTTAACTGACATATACTCACAATTTATGTCACACCACAACAAACAAGTACCAATGCCAAACAACACCAAGTGTCTCAACCTCCTTACGAAGGAGTAACCGCTAATATCACACGTCACATATTCACCGTATAATTACACATCTCAATACACAATCCTCGGCAAATAATTGTGGCCTACTAAATTCACTATAATATGTTCAATATCTTCCATCACACAACAATGAAATACTTAACCAGAAAACACATTTATTCATAAAGCCTATGAGTTATCTTCGAAGGAAAACCTTTATAAAAATATACCGATCCTTTTTGAAAGTTCATTGAAACATTAAAATTCCATATATAATCAATTACCAATTATTACGTCTACGAAACACGAAATGTATGGGCAGGATACTTGCCTCGATACCGCGAGCAACGAAACAACGAACGAACACGGTCGGATAGCCCTCGAACTTCCGAAAACGACCAAGAATTCGACAACCTCACGATCGCTACGAAAATAACATCACCACGGATAAATAACGTTAAACGGAATCCGAATCAACCGGAGAAACAACAAGGATCCGAGGGTTCCTTCGAAGAAATCGGAAATCAAGTCCCGGGTGATAAAATCGATATATGAGTTACAAAATCCGAAGATCATGGCCAAGACAACAAGAATACCATAATAAATTCATCCACCATGGATTAAATCGAAGAATCACGAAGAAACCCCCAAAATTACATAACTAGGGTTCTACGGAAGAATTACCTCGATCCGACGAAGAACAAGGATTGGATGATGATATAATTGACAAGGATATTCCAAAACGTCTTGGAATTGAGTAGAATCGACCAAGAACCCTATTTCCCATCGCACCCGTCCGATAGCCGCAAGAAAACTGAAGAAATGAGTAAAAACGGGTTGTCCAGGCCTTATATAGCCGGTCACTGCCGGACATTTACGGCCGTAACCGGCATTTCCTTACGGCCGTAACTCGGCCCATACGGCCATACTCAGCAAGCCTTACGGCCGTAACCGGCATTCGTCAAAAATCTGCCCAGTACCTGTCGGACACTTACGGCCGTAACTTGCACACATTACGGCCGTAACCGGCCTTCGTCCGGAAGAAGCCCAGCGCCCGTACGGCCGTACCCGATCATGCCTTACGGCCGTAACTGGCACACATTACGGCCGTAACTCGGCCAGGCCAGGCCCTGCTCCGGCCGTGACTCGGCCGTGGCCATTCCGACGGCCCGGACGACCCCGAAACCCGAACCTGAGTGAAAATTAGAGATACGGTTACGAAATACTCGCAAAGACGAATCCAAGCGCTAAGAGAACATACGATTCCGACCACCCGAAGTGTCGGCATTCGAAAACGGAAGTAATTACCCCAAACTTTGGGAAATTACAAAAATGGCCCAAAACGTCCGAAAATCATGATACGTGATCGAATAACCAAACCAAAGTTTACAACACGTCTAACAAAGTTAAATGGACTTACGGGAAAGTCGAAACGGCAGTTTCGAACGAGATTCGCAAGAATCGAACTCAAGTGCGGAAAAGTCGCCAAAAAGCACGGAACTCAACAAAACGACACCGAAACGAACTCGGATGACAAAAAGTGCAGAATTAATCATTCTCGGAATGACGAAACGGTCATGAGCGAGTCGTCAAAACGGACTTTCACCGAAAAAAAAGAAATTATCGGAAATCGAAATTACGGGTATTACAGAGACGGTCGCTTTGTATCGCATTTTTGTAAAGCAGTTCATAAGGCCTTGGGAACCAAATTGAACTTCAGTACATCTTATCACCCGCAGACAGACGGACAATCCGAGAGGACTATTCAAATGGTGGAAGACATGCTAAGGGCTTGTGCTTTAGATTGGTCAGCTGATTGGGAAGTTCATCTGCCGTTGATTGAATTCACCTACAACAATAGTTGGCATGCTTCCATTAAGATGGCACCGTTTGAGGCATTATACGGGAGGAGGTGTAGATCACCCCTATGTTGGGATGATTCGTCAGACTTAATTGGGACGGAACCGGAATTGATCATGCAGACACGAGAGAAGATAGCCTTGATTCGTGAAAGGCTGTTGACTGCCCAGAGTCGACAGAAATCTTATGCAGACATACGCCGTCGCCCATTGGAGTTCAGTACTGGAGACCACGTACTTTTAAAGGTTTCTCCTACTCGGGGAATCTTTCATTTTGGAAAGAAAGGAAAGCTGAGTCCAAGATATATCGGACCATTCGAGATCCTTGAGAGAGTTGGAGAGTTGGCTTACAGATTGGCATTACCGCCGTCATTGAGCTATGTTCATAAAGTGTTCCACGTATCCCAGTTACGTAGATATATACCGGATCCTAGTCATGTCATTGATTTCGGCGAGATCGAAGTCGCTCGGGATGGAATGTTTGAAGAGAGACCAGTCAAGATACTCGAGAGTCGAGTTAAGCAGTTTAGGAACAAACTAATCACTTTGGTCAAGGTTCAGTGGTCGCGCCACGGAGTAGAAGAAGCCACTTGGGAAATGGAAGATAGCATGAAATCCAGATATCTAGAATTATTTTCGTCTTGAGTTTCGGGACGAAACTCCTTTTTAGTAGGAGAGTATGTAATATCCGGATTATTTATGGAGTATTTCATCTGTATTTGAATTCTGTATTATTTGGAATGATGATATTGCTAATTGAAGTATGATATTTATCGTATTTGTATCCTTGTACATGAGTGTGGAAACATGTAAATTTTCTCCATGCATATACATGATAATGTACGTTAAGAATGTAGCTTAACGTACGTTACCTGTTAATAATAACGTACGCTACGAATGAAGCGTAGCGTATGTAAGGCAGTCAATTATTGAGTAGGTCGGCTAGCACATGGGGTAACTGGTGGTGGGCTCGGCCAAGATACCCACCAGAATCGCACGGCATGAACCTGGACACTTTTAAGTCAACGGACTTTAACTTACGTTATGGACATTATGTAGCGTACGAAAATTATATGGATTACGTACGTAACATGATAAGTGTAGCGTACGTAATGAAGTTCAAAAACAAGACAGTGAGCTATTTTGGACGATAACGTACGTTATGAAGTAGTTCTAGCGTACGTAACACTCAGAAAGTTATAAATGGGGCAGCACCCCATTTCATTTCATCTCGTTCTTTTGCCTCTAGCTTCACCATATTTCGTCCCCAGAAGATTTCCAGCCCCTTTTAACACAATTAGATCACTTATTACTGAATCATTGAGATTGGAAGATACTACTTGATCATTGAAGACTACTTATATTGGACTTTGGAGTGGAAATCATCACAAGTCGGCGTTGAAGCAACGGGAGTTGGATTCTACTTATAGTCTCAGTATTTTCTTCATCTTAAGGTATGTTATACTACTTCCAACCTTGAAGTTATGTTATTAAGGACGATATGATCACATTACCAAGATTAGTAGATCACTTTGACGATGTATGCAACCTAGTATCATGTTTAAACAATGATGATCGAGTTATTATGGTTAAGAACACCGTAGTCGAACCTTGTTATGGCAAAGGATGAGAATAGTGTTCTGAGAATTATAAACCGTATCAAATGTTATCGTCATATTGATTGTAAACTTAGTGTTGATTTCCACTTTTACTATATGGATTTTGGAAAGAATCATCAAAGTTATACTCTTGCTTACAAGTTGGAATAAGTAGTTCACCTTCAGGATAAGCCTAGATTTAATGACGATATTAGATCAAGTACATCAACCATAGACGAGCCTAATTTTGCTTGAGTATAATAATCAAGATTGAGAATAGTGTTACGATGATATTCGTATCCTTGAATTTGAAGATATTAAATCCGTAGATCATTCGTGAGCATGATATATATTTGAAGGTGTTATAAGTTACTCACTGAGGATTTCGTAATACTCCGTCACTAATCGAGACAGTCGGCCGAGTGAGAAACTGACATGCATGTTTAATGTACGTTAAGATTTGTAACTAACGTACGCTATTTTGCATAGTTAACGTGCGCTACGTTTGGTACGCAACGTACGTTATACTATTAGGCGAGTCAAGTCGACTGATCAGATAGGAACTGTCAGTATACTGTTAGCGTACGCTAGACTTCATAGTTTATGTACGCTAACGAGTAAGTTTAACATACATTACGAAGGATATGTAACGTACGTTAAGTAGGTCAGACAGCTTTCGTTTTATGAACTTTCAACCGTAATTTGGATTGTTAGATATTCGTTCGACCTAAGATGAATTCTATATTATTTCTCTTGTTTAAGGTTCGAGCCATGCTACGTGATTGATTGAGGGGGTGACCTTCGAGTGTTTTGATATTCGTAGAAGTATTATTCTTGTCTCCGAATCGAGGCAAGTACCTTAATTGTTTTATATATTGATGTTATACATATTTTCGTGCATCTATATTGTTGTTGTATGTCCACCACGTGTTGGTCCCACGGGATCATCTTGGGATCTATGCTAGCGTGCGCTGGATCATTGGACGGATTTTTCCACCATGTGTTGGTCCGACGGGATCATCTTGGGGTCTAGGCAGTGAACGCTGGATCATTGGAATTACCATGTGTATGTTGTGATATCATGTTGTGATTATTATGTGTGTATGTTATTATTATTCTTCGTGAGATGTTGAATAATATGTTGTGGTACTTGTACTAGCATCGTTGTGCTAACCCCTTCGGGGTGAACATTTGTTTATGTTCAGGATCCAGGAGAGCGGGAAAACAACCACTGGAGCTGCATGACGACGAAGGTGCAGAGTGATGTTCCGGCCGGGTTTATTTGTCTGTTGTTTGTATCTTTTCAATAAGTACTCGAGTACGCAGTCGTTTATGATGTATTTGAATTTGGTGATGTATTAATACTTTTCCATTGAACATTCGTACTTTCAGTATTTGGTCAAAACCTGTTGTATCTTAATTCTGTTATTTTCATAAATTTGGTATCTGTCAGTGTCCTTTTAGTTCTTCAGCCTTGTAAATTCTTATGTAAAGGATTTACAGCGCTGTAATATTCCTGAACATATCAGGGGTGTTACAACCTTACGAATAATTCCATATAACAATAATTTTGGATACTTAGATATACAATAACAGTAGCCACCTATTTCAAAATCGAGTGACCACACTTTTGTTTACGTGTATACAAAATAAATGTAATTGTATATATTGATTTAGGTATCTATTCATGATGCACTGAGTATCCAATTCTAATATACTAAATAAAAAATAATTCAATATGAACCTCATACGATACGAGTCTTTAGTAATTTTAACCTAATGACATGAAAATGAGTCACTGAAGCATCCAACATATTCTAATCGAGTAACCAACCATATATCTTTCAATACCGGACTACTTAATGGCATACAATCCAAAATTCAAATAAAAAATATGTTACATCACTCAATTAACACGAAAAGTTGAGCAGGGACTTAAAATAATATGCATGAACTAATGTTGTCGTTCATGTTCAAATTTATTCTTGTTCCCTAATTTAGAGAAAAGAAAATTAAAAAACACATTTGGGTACAATAAAATCAGAGCCAACAACATAATTCTGGATACCATCATTCTATACCTTCCATAGATTAATATTCACATTTGGACAAGTCACTAGTTGTGCATCTGTTTTGTCCATCTTCACGAATAAGATGAATTGAGAATCGCCGGAATGTAAATATGTCGCTCGCCATCCCGATTGTGGGCTCGACTTTCGTGTCTATAAGTGTGTGTGTGTTTGATTCGTGCAAAGAAAAGATAGTGAAATAAACGACTTAGCTCTGTAATCTCTGGAACAAAGACAAAAGGAGAGAGAGAGAGGAGGGAACAAATTAATTACGTTATCTATATTATATATTAAAAGAAAAGTTCAGATTTTACAACTTTCACCATATTCATCGGAGCTTTTGAGGCTGTCCACATCAACATATACCAATGATATTTTTTTTATAGAGTCATATCCTTTATATAAATAATTATACAAATAGAGTCCTAATTAGTAGGTAATATATATTAAAAATGATTATTTAGCTTATTATCCCGTTCTTACTTTTTCGACATTTGTCAAGACAACTTTACTTTAATTTTAAACTAGATGTTCGCTCGTGCGATGCACCAGACAGAACCTTCTTTTACTTAAGAAATATTCTATCTATCCCCAAATTTATTTTTGAGGATTTTCGATACGGATCTTGATAAAAATTATTGAATGTATCATGAAGTGTGATGTAATTGGAGAAAAGTCTCACATTAGCGTAATATTAAGTTAATTAGTGTCTATTATATGAATAAATTTGGAGTACATAACGATAAGAAGAGGTAGGAATAAATTTGGAGATGAAAGTAATATGTGATTAAGTCCTAATATATATATATATATATATATATATATATATATATATATATATATATATATATATGTGTGTGTGTGTGTGTGTGTGTGCTTGCGGCGTGTGTTTTAGTATTTTTAGTTTTTTTAAATAAATTCCAATTTTTATGTAGATAATATGAATCTTAAATCTAATTTCTTAGAACTGAATAAATTTACTTTTATTCTGTATTAGTTTATTTTACTGAAAAAATATTCATATTTTTTTAATATAAAATTTTTGTGCAATCGGTCAATAAATATATTCAATATGGATCTCTAATTGAATGTCGTGAAATAAAAATTAATTTGATATATTTTTTATTAAGAATGAACTTGATATAAAAATATTATAAACATTTAGAATATTAAGTTAGAAAAAAATTATTTGTCCTAATTAGTAGGTAATATATATTAAAAATGATTATTTAGCTTATTATCCCGTTCTTACTTTTTCGATATTTGTCAAGATATCTTTACTTTAATTTTAAATTAGATGTCCGCTCGTGCGATGCACCAGACAGAACCTTCTTTTACTTAAAAAATATTCTATCTATCCCCAAATTTGTACTTGAGGATTTTCGATACGGATCTTGATAAAAAATTATTGAATGTATCATGAAGTGTGATGTAATTGGAGAAAAGTCTCACATTAGCGTAATGTTAAGTTAATTAGTGTCTATTATATGAATAAATTTGGGGTACATAACGAAAAGAAGAGGAAGGAATAAATTTGGGGACGAAAGTAATATGTGATTAAGTCCTAATATATGTGTGTTTGCAGCGTGTGTTTTAGTATTTTTAGTTATTAAAATTAAATAAATTCTAATTTCTATGTAGACAATATGAGTCTTAAATCTAATTTCTTAGAAGTGAATAAATTTATTTTTATTCTGTAATAGTTTTACTGAAAAAATATTCATATTTTTTAATATAATTTTTTTGTGCAATCTATCAATATTCAATATGAATGTCTAATTGAATGTCGTGAAATAAAAATTAATTTGATATATTTTTCATTAAGAATGAACTTGATATAAAAAAAATCTCATTCTCGAATTGGTAAATATTTATCAAACAAAACTTTAGTTTTGTAATTGTATGAAGTGCACGTTATTATTTCAGTATTGAATGTAGCACAAATTTCAGGGGCTATTAATAACTTGATTTGATACTGATTGTAATATACTTTTTGTATAATTACCCATTATTATATACTTTTTATATTTTTAAATTATTTTATCATTGTTCAACATGTTATTACCTTGTGCAAATAGTTCATGTGGAAAAAAATTAGGAGATCCATGAACTATTTATATATCGCAATTATTTAAATTCAGATTTTCAGATAAAATTATTATTTAAGTGACCAATTAATTTAACATTTATCCCTATATTAATGGATAATAGCTTTATCTGTTTAATTACTAAAATAAAGTAATTATTTTCAAGTTGAGAAAAAAAAATTTAAATCAATCTATGGTAATGTTGTTTACTATATTACTTTTAAATTTATTTTAAATTAAAAATAACAGAGAATAGAATTTTAAATTCCAAAATCCACATCAACTGGTATTTTTATAGTTCGCAATCATGATCTGAACTTATTATCTATTTTTTAGTTATAATCTCAATTTATTATCTATTGGAATTTTCAATTTTTAAAAATATAATGATTTATTTAGTTATAAAAGTCCTATATATATCACCATTCACGTGCCAAATTTAGTATATATATATATATATATAAAAAGGTGATTAATTAAGTTATAACCTAACAACAAATATTTTCGTATTATGTTACTTTTAGTTATGATCTTAATTTTTATCCATGGAATTTTGAATTCCGTAAAAAACTGGTTTCAGATTTCTGAAAATCTTAGTCCTAATCAAATCGTTCGTAATTATAAAACTTCTATAAAATTAGAATCAATATATCAAGTGAATTAAGTGGTCAACTAAATTTGCCCTAATTCGTATATTAATGGTCAATAGTTTTATATATTTAATTATTAAAATTAAAATAGTTATTTTCACGATGAGAGTAAAAATTTAGTCATTTAAAATTAATATAAATTATACTTATGATGGTTTCGTTTACCATACAACTTTTAACTTAATCTAAAACATAAACAATAATATGATTAAAAATTCACCCTCAAAAAGTGATGAAAGTTTATTAAATAAAAATCTTTAGTTCAGTTTTTAACAATAATATGCTACGAAAGAGAACAGTAAGAAAATGATGCTACAATGGATCCATAAGAAAATATTAGACGGGAGAACCACAAGAAGATGTTAGAGAGGAGAATCATAAGAGGATGTTATAACGGAGAACTATATAAAGATATTACACGGGGGAACTGTAATAAGATGCTCCAAGGAAGAATCATAAGAAGATGCTTCATGAATGAACAATAAAAAGATGTACACGAAAGATCCATATGAAGATGTTACTTGAGAAAACCATAAGAAGAGGCTACACGTGAGAACCAAATACTTCACCTCCATGAGATTACACGGAAAAATTATAAAAAGATGTTACACTAGAGATTTATAAAAAATACTACACATGAGACACATGAAAAGATGTCAAGTAAGAGAACCATAAGTAAATCCAGATAGGAGAATCATACAAATTTGCTATATAGGAGAACCATAAGCAGATGTTCGATGAGAGAACCAAAAGAAGATGTTAATGTAAAAATATATTATACGGGAGAACCGTAAGAATATGTTATACTGGCGAACTGTAATAAGAAGCTAAATGGGATAATCGGAAGAAGAAGTTACATGAGAAACACTAGAAGACGTTAGAAGGTACCTATAAGAAAATGCTAGACAAGAGAATCGTAATAAGACGTTAGAAGGTAGACACAAAAAAATACTAGAAGATGCTACAGGGGATAACCATACGATTATACTATATGGGAGAACCATGTGAAGATGCTACATAGGAGAATCATAAGAATGGGCTACAAGGGATATCCGTAAGAAGATGCTACATGGAAAAAATATAAGAAGATGGTAGACCAAAATTATTAGGCGGATGAATTGTATGAAATACTATACGGGGAATGAATAAATATCATCCTGATGCAACAACAACAACATTCTACGATCTGTTGAGAAAAAATACCGACTAACGTCACGTCACAACGAATAAAGCGGAACCTCGTTTGACAAAATTCCCACTCTTCAATCGTAACTTTGTGGTTACCGATGAGTAGAGCACCAATTACAACTCGATAAAATTAATACAAATGATATCCGAAAAACAATAAACACGAGACACAAATTTTAGCGTGGAAAACTTCTCAAGACGAGAGTAAAAACCACGGGACCGAAGCCGCTTAAAATCCACTATCACCAATACACATAAATACACAATCTTCCCTAATACAAACTAGGGGTATACACCAATCGTCAAATACTTGGTAATAAATGTTCTTCAAGTATTTCGAATCAATAACAACAACAAGATCGAGAAAGAAAACAACCGTAAATGGCTTACACAAAGAGCTAACGAAATACCCGTACTTCCGGACTCAAAAACTCGATCTACACCGGTGAAAAGATTTTCCTAATAGCTACCAAGCTCTTGTCAAAAGATCACGACGATCCGACCGATAAATCTCCGGGAAAATGAAGAAATGTATTTCTCTCTCTTGTTTCTCTCTCTATCTCTCTCTCTCTCTTGTTCTTGAATGTGTGGAAGATGAAGTGTGTAAAGTCCCGTCTGAAAATCTGCATAAAAAGATACACTTTTGCAGGTTTGACCCGTGTGCCGCGGCCCGGCCCAAGTGTGCCGCGGCACACAGCACAAAAACTGCCCAAGTGCTCGAGCAGGGGTCGCGCCTGCAGTACGTGCCACTTTGGCCTTGTGAAGCAAATGCCCGGGCCGCGGCTCTACAGGATGTGCCGCGCCCCAAGTGCTCGCAGCCGCGCAATGGGCCGACAGGGAGAGGCTCGGCAGGGCCTCTCGGCAGGGGCCGCTCGGCATGGGCGATCGGAAGGGCTCGGCGGAGGCACTCGGCAGGGCGCTCGGTGGGGTGATCGACAGGGCGCTCGGTAAGGCGATCGACAGGAGCCGCTCGGCTATATCGAAGGGCGCTCGGCAGGGGCACGGCAGGCGATCGGCAAGAGCGCTCGGCCATATTGAAGGGCGCTCGGCAGGGTCTCGGCAAGGTGATCGACAGGTTGCTCGGGAGGGCGATCGGCAGGCTGCTCGGCAAGGACTCGGCAGCTGCTCAATATGGCGATCGGCAGCTGCTCGGCAGGGCGATCGGCAGGCTGCTCGGCAGGGCGATCGGCAGCTGCTCAGCAGGGCTGTGCAAGGTGAGAAAATGACTATATTTTGGAAATTACTCCTACAAATCTCCCCCTTTCCGGAATATAGGAAGAGTTCGCCATCCCGGCGATCGAACAACACACTTTCACCTTGCTCCCCCATAACCGACTCAAACTTCTTGTACCATTGCCTTGGTGCTTGTTTCAACCCGTATAAACTCTTCCGAAGTTTACACACATAATCCTCTTTCCCTTCGACCTCAAATCCTTCCGGTTGCTTCATATAAATTTCTTTGTCAAGGTCTCTGTGAAGAAAAACCGTCTTGACATCCATTTGCTCAACCTCAAGATCGAGGTTAGCCGCAATACCAAGGACCAATCGAATCGATCCTATCTTCACAACCGGAGAAAAAATCTCTTCAAAATCAATGCCCTTCTTTTGACTAAATCCTTTCACTACGAGTCTAGCTTTGTATCGGGGCAACGAGGTATGCTCCTCCGACTTCACCCGATACACCCATTTGTTTCTCAAAGCCCTCTTGCCTTTCGGCAACTTCACCAGCTCGTAAGTGTTATTCTCATGAAAGGAACTCATCTCGTCTTGCATGACATCCATCCATTCCTTCTTCTTTTCATCCTCTATGGCCTCCGCAAAATATTCGGGTTCTCCCTCATTGGTGAGTAAGACATACTCATCGGCCGAATAACGGCTGGAGGGATGATGGTCCCTCGTTGACCGCCTATGTGGAACAAAAGATGGCATGTTCGTCACGGGTAGCTCGGGATGAGCTCCATTGGTGTCATCTTGCCTCAATTCATCGTTCTTACCGTCATCATGTTGTTCATTATTTTGGACGTCATCTCCAACGGGTGTCTCAACATTTTGTGGAGGAACGGAGTCCAAATCAATAAGATCATAGTCGTGTTTTGGAGCCGACTCTCCATTCTCAACATCTTTCATCATTTGATCTTCTACAAAAACAACATCTCTCGACCGAACAAACCTCTTTGTCACCGGGTTATATAATCTATACCCGAACTCATCAAGCCCGTAGCCAATAAAAATACACGGCTTCATCCTGGAATCAAGCTTTGATCTCTCATCATTCGGAATGTGAACAAAAGCTTTACATTCGAAGACCCTCAAGTGGCGGTATGAGATCTCTTTACCACTCCACACCTTATCCGGCACATCAAATTCCAAAGGGACACATGGCGTCAAATTAATAACATGAACCGCCGTGTTCAAAGCTTCTCCCCAAAACGACTTTGGCAATCCGGCATGTGAGAGCAAACAACGAGCTCTCTCGACCAAAGTCCGGTTCATTCTCTCCGCCAAACCATTGAGTTGCGGAGTCTTCGGGGGCGTCTTTTGATGTCGGATCCCTTGCTCTCGACAATATTCATCAAAGGGTCTGGTGTACTCTCCACCATTGTCCGTCCGGATACACTTTAGATTCTTCCCGGTCTCTCTTTCCACCGAGGCATGAAATTATTTGAAAGTATCTAACACTTGATCTTTGGTCTTCAAGGTGTAAGCCCACACCTTCCTAGAGTGATCGTCGATGAATGTGACAAAATATCACCGAGCGTCCTCGTCTTCATAGGACCACAAACATCGGAATGAACAAGATCAAGAACATTTTCCTTCCTTGAAGGTGTATGACTCTTAAAAGTAACTCTCCTTTGCTTCCCGGCTAGACAATGAGATCATCTTTTAAGGTGTACCTTGTGAACCCCGGACAACACCTCCTTCTTCAACAATAGCGCCATTCATTTTTCACTCATATGACCGAGCCTCTTATGCCATAGCTCGGCCATGTCATTATTGTCGATTGTGTTCACAAAATTAGTCGTGACCTTCGGAAGTGTCACGTACAATTTTCCTTCATTTTGTCCTCTCCCGACAATCAAAGAACCTCTCGTGAGTTTCCACAACCCCTTGCCAAAACCGCTTTGGTAACCGTCATCATCGAGTAAACCAACGGACATAACATTAAGCCTCATGTCCGTAACATGTTTTACATTCCGTAAAACAAGTTCCATTCCGGTGTCGAATCTCAAATGCACATCTCCCACTCCAACAATCTTGGATAACCCATCGTTACCCATCTTGACTATACCAAAGTCGCCCGGAGTATAAGAAGAGTAAAAATCTCTACGTGATGTAACATGACACGTAGCTCCACTATCGACCACCCAACTCGAATCATCTCTCGCAAGGTTGACCATATCATAGTCGCAACAAACAAAGAACTCTTCGGTAGTAGTATTAACTTCGGCTTTATCATTACTACCGTTTTCCTTCTTTTGTGAATTTTCTCGGCCTTGGCGATTCTCCTTCTTCAATTGTCGGCAAAATTTCTTAGTATGCCCTTTCTTACCACAGTGGTAACATTCGATGTTGGCATACTTCCCCCGAGAACTACTCCTTTGTGGCCCTCTATTACTCGGACCTCTACTTTGACCTCTCCCCCGTCTTTCGGCAACTAGAACATCTGACTGTGACGAAGATCCTTGTGCTTTTCTTCGGACCTCCTCATTCAACATGTTCCCTTTTGCTAATTCTATCGAAATGACTCCATCGGGGGCGGAGTTAGACAACGACGTTCGAAACGTCTCCCAAGAATCCGGCAATGTGCCTAACAACCACAAAACTTGCACCTCCTCTTCGAATTTAATTCCCATTCTGCCAAGTTGATGAATTATGCCTTGGAATATATTTAAATGATCCGATAGAGAAGTCCCGTCTCGAAACTTCAAATTCATCATTTGTTTAATGAGGAATAACTTATTATTCCCCGTCTTCCGAGCATACAATTGCTCGAGCTTGTGCCATAACTCTCGAGCATCCTTCTCTCCACTAATATGGTTCAAAACGTTGTCATCCACCCATTGTCGAATATATCCGCAAACTTGGCGATGCAAAATAGTCCACTCCGCGTCGGACTTCCCTTCCGGTTTATCTTTGCTAAAAACCGGCATATAATAATCCTTCACGTATAGAAGGTCTTCCATCTTCCCCTTCCATACGTGGTAGTTTGAACCGTTCAAGTTAACCATTCTACTCGTGTTGGCTTCCATCTTACGATTGAGATACTAAACAACCACGAAACAACAAATCCCGTGGCTCCGATACCACTTTGTTGGGAAAAAATACCGACTAACGTCACATCACAACGAATAAAGTGGAACCTCGTTTGACAAAATTCCCACTCTTCAATCGTAACTTTGTGGTTACCGACGAGTAGAGCACCAATTACAACTCGATAAAATTAATACAAATGATATCCGAAAAATAATAAACACGAGACACAAATTTTAGCGTGGAAAACTCCTCAAGACGAGAGTAAAAACCACGGGACCGAAGCCGCTTAAAATCCACTATCACCAATACACACAAATACACAATCTTCCCTAATACAAACTAGGGGTATACACCAATCGTCAAATACTTGGTAATAAATGTTCTTCAAGTATTTGGAATCAATAACAACAACAAGATCGAGAAAGAAAACAACCGTAAATGGCTTACACAAAGAGCTAACGAAATACCTATACTTCCGGACTCAAAAACTCGATCTACATCGGTGAAAAGATTGTCCCAATAGCTGCCAAGCTCTTGTCAAAAGATCACGACGATCCGACCGATAAATCTCCAGGAAAATGAAGAAATATATTTCTCTCTCTTGTTTCTCTCTCTATATCTCTCTCTCTTATTCTTGAATGTGTGGAAGATGAAGTGTGTAAAGTCCCGTCTGAAAATCTGCATAAAAAGATACACTTTTGCAGGTTTGACCCGTGTGCCGCGGCCCAGCCCAAGTGTGCAAGACACAAAGACAAAATCGCCTGTGCTCGAGCAGGCCGCGCCTGCAGTACATGTGCCACTTTGGCCTTGTGAAGCAAAATGCCTGGGCCACGGCTCGGCAGGGATGTGCCGCGGCCCCAAGTGCTCGGCAGTGCTCGATAGGGAGAGGCTCGGCAGTGCCTCTCGGCAGGGGCCGCTCGGCATGAGCGATCGGCAGGGCTCGGCGGAGGCACTCGGCAGGGCGCTCGGTGGGGTGATCGGCAGGGCGCTCGGCGGGGTGATCGGCAAGGCGATCGACAGGAGCCGCTCGGCTATATCGAAGGGCGCTCGGCAGGGGCACGGCAGGCGATCGGCAAGAGCGCTCGGCCATATTGAAGGGCGCTCGACAGGGTCTCGGCAAGGTGATCGGCAGGTTGCTCGGAAGGGCGATCGGCAGGCTGCTTGGCAAGGACTCGGCAGTTGCTCAGCATGGCGATCGGCAGCTGCTCGGTAGGGCTGTGCAAGGTGAGAAAATGACTATATTTTGGAAATTACTCCTACATGATCATCTAAGAAACTTATTCTTTTACTAATTTTTGTAGTGCACTTGATCAACTCTATAACAATTTTTCTTATTAACTACCGTAATAGCGTGAACTTTTTGTTTTAAGTATAAAAAATTAGCCATTGGGATGAGCATCTAAGACATTTTTTTTTACCAATTTATGTATTGTACTTGATTAGCTCTTTAACAATTTTTCTTCTTACCTATCGTAATAGCATAACCTTTTGTTTTAAGTATAAAAGATTTTTATCGCTTAATTTATAAACTAAACGAACCATTTATGCTAGTTCCTTTCTATTAAATAACCACTCCCACAATTTAAGGTAATGATGCACATTAGCATAAATAAAAAATCTTAGTGTTGTTTATTTATATAAATATTTTTTTAATGACGTTATTTATGTATTATTAAATTAAATTATATCAGTAAATGTAGTTTACCCTTATGATTCACTACATCCGTAATTTTTAAGCGTCTTTCTAGTTTTCCAAGATGAAACTTCGATTATAATATATATTAAAAATAATATTTTAAAATATTTGAAAATGAATCTATCCATATAATTTTTATATTTATAAGTACAATGGTTGAAGTTTAATTATAAAAAAATCAAAAGACAATTAAATATATAAGGACACATTAAAACCAAAAACCAAACCAAACATACCCAGTATATCCCGCCTGCAGCAGGCCTGAGAGAAGACAGACGCAGACTACGCCCTACTTATCATGTGAGGAATCAAGCTTTCAGTGAAGACCCCAAATGCAGACAACATAATCTCATGTGATAAATACAAAGAAAAACATATGATTCGAAAAAAGCTCGAGACCATACCTGAGTCCATGGCTTAATCCACATGGGCCTTACCTACGCGTAATTTGACTACTTCATAATGAGCAAATGCTTATATATAAGGGACTTTTTTTCCTTATACCTTTTCTTATAAGCCTAACTTCCCTACCAACTTTATTAGCCACTCCAATATATACACTTTTGTTTTCTCTTGTCAGATACTCACATTATTATTCTTCCATGGAAGAAATCCATCAAGAAATGCATCTTCTTTCTTTCACTCCCCCACAGAACGCTGCACCACCTTCTTCATCACATCCTTCACATCCTTGGTCACGAGTCTCGTCGGTCCGATTTGACGGCCCATCAGTAGACCTCCAGCTCTCCATAAGTGTGGCACCACTCAAGCCACAATACAATTCAGATAATAATTGTGTCCTGCATATTGAAAGCTACAATGACGAAGACGATGATGCCGACGCCCGGATAGGTTCTATAGAAGCCCTGAAATGGCAGGCGGCCCAGCAGATTCGACTAGCGGCCACGGAAAGAGCTTATGCGGAACGGGTGATGGAGATGACGAGGAGGGAGATGGAGCTGGCAAAATCCGACTTCATTCGGGCCCGACACCTGCGGGAGCGGGCTAGAGAGGAGGTGGGAAAAGCTGAGGAAATGAAAGAAACATCCTTTCGAGTTTCGACTGGTGCAATGTGCATGGAGATCACCTGTTTCTCTTGCAGACAAAAATTCAGACCTTAAATTGATCGAAGTTAGTTGGGTCTTTGTCTGTTTTTGAATTTTATGCAAGATATATAGGAGGAAGAAGGGAAAAGAATTGAACTTTGGTTCTCTGGGGTTGCAAATAATTAAGTTTTTTTTTTTTTTTTTTTTGCGAGGGGTGGGGGTTCTGTAATCTGTGTATTATACAGTTTGTACTTCAGAATAATATATGCATTATTTTTCTTTGATGTTGAATAAAGTCTGTAGTTCGGCTCTGAACAAAATTTCACACTTGTCCAAGAATATAAAGAGAAAACAGTAAATAGATGGGTGTGCTTAGGTGGCAAAAAAACACCCAAATGCCGAAATACCAAACTTACCTTACAGAAAAATTACTGAAAATTTCGGTACATCTAACTTCGGAATGGTAATGGTATGAAAATTTAATATTTTCGATACGTTTTTATATATTGAAATACCAAAAAAAGTTCGTTATTTCGGAACGTATTGATATATCAATTTTTTCGGTATTTTGGTTGTTCGGTATTTTTTTATATTATATTTCTTTTGATATTTTAGTAATTCGGTAAGTTGAGTATATTATATCCAAAGGACAAGCCATAAATTTACTTGCTCTATGACATTATAGGCAACTCTAGGCTTGATAATGGACACATATTGCCAGGCTCCTATAATACTTTTGTTGGAAAAGCTAAAATTAAATAAGGAATTTAATTATTTAAAGTTTTTATTTGATTGTTCATTAAAAGACAAAATAATGTGTTGCTGTTGAGAAAGTGTATTTTGTGAGTGGAAAAGAGTCCCATGTGAAACAAACACAGAATTTGAGCACCCTATATGTGTAGCATTTAATAACATGTGGTAGTGGAGGGACTATGTCATGTGGATGTGAGGTGGAGGTGAGGTGGCAAATTTATGCCATTTTTCACTCTCACATCGCCGTGACACTGGCGACAGCGGCATCCGGCTCGGGTTTAGAGGCTTTAGTGGCGCTTCGTAGGCGCACTCCGGCGAAACGGCGCGGTCCGCGGGCTTCTCGCGGCGATTTTCGCCAACGGTCCCGCCTCCTCAATTGGTTGTTATTTTTGGTTGCTGTTTGAATGGATAGTCGTGTCGTTTCGAAACGAACCGTCGTTTGGCCAACGGTCGTGTCGTTTGAACGAAGTGGTGCTCCTGTTCGTCAAAGCTATTCGCGAATAGGTACAATTTTTTTATAAACCGATTTCGGTTTCAGAAATCGTCACTGAGTTTTGAACCTACTATTCACATTCTCTCTAAAAAAACAATTTATCCAGAAAATCGTTCTTGCCTATTTTCGGATTTCACTCTGTCTTAGTGCAGTCCGGAACTAAGGCTTGTCGTATCCTGCGGTATTCTTGTTTATAACCTTAAGACACATTATGGGGTGCAAGAAATATTATAAGGAAAGCATTTACATGCGTGATTCAAGTCTCGACGTCTTCAATTTCGAAGAATTCTCTAACAACTTTTACTATTAACAGTTAATTACCCATGATCTTAGAGAACATACAAGATGAAACAATTGGGGCAGAGCATCCTCTTACTTTTGCCTAACCAAGTTCATATAACAACCCTTAACGTACTTGTATTGACACCAAATGAAGCCCCTGTCGCGTTTTGGTGATTTCCATTCATAGTAAACGATGTAAATCCCCTAAACTATTTAAACAGAACTCGTATTGAGACTATGCATGGTCTTGACAATGTGTGGGTTGTTGCTTCCAATGATGATTATATCATCTACATAGATGAGTAGAAAGATGCATTCTATAGAAGAGAGATGTGTGTGCCTTTGAGTACTTAAACCCAAACACTACCAATATTCAGACTTTAACAGACAGCAAAAGGTCGTCGGCTAAAGTAAAAAATTATCGGCTAAAGTGGCCGACCATCAGCTAAAAG
This sequence comes from Orobanche coerulescens, assembly GCA_033398695.1. Lineage (NCBI taxonomy): Eukaryota > Viridiplantae > Streptophyta > Magnoliopsida > Lamiales > Orobanchaceae > Orobanche > Orobanche coerulescens. The sequence continues at coordinate 143,747,950 of CM065809.1, read as the reverse complement.
TCGGTCGGCCGAGGTCGGTCGGCTAAGCTTTAGCCGACGGCAAAGACAAAAGGTCGTCGGCTAAACTTTAGCCGACGACTAGAAAGTTGTCGGCTATAGTCTAAATGTTTTAGATGACGCCTAGGCTATTGTCAGCTAAATTCTATACCTTTTAGCCGACGGCTCAGCAGTTGTCAGCTAAAGTTTATATGTTTTAGCCGACGGCTAGGCAATTGTCGGCTAGAGCCTATACGTTTTAGCCGACGGCTCAGCAGTTGTCGGTTAAAGTGCTTTTTAATTATAAAAAAATTTTAACCGACGGTTTGTGCAAATGTTGTCGGCTAAAGTCCATTAAAAAATATATTCAGATTTTGAGATCCCCAGACCTGTTCAGATTTAACCTGTATATTCTAAATGTACAGTACATCACCATACATCACAATCAGCATACATCAATGTATGAAAAGCATAATTTATACACCAACAGCATAAAAATCACACCATATCAACATATCACATAGCAACATAAAAAATCACTATAAAACACCAACGTTAACGAATATGAGTCTAAATAAACAAATATTTAGCATTAATATGTTTATATAGCAAAAGTACTACTACAATGACAACTAAAATCACCTAAATCCGTCAAATTCTTAAAGACGGAAGAAGGATTACTATTGTCTTGCATGTCGTCATCCCGAGGATGTGAAGAAGAGGGAGGTGTTTGTAAATTGAAGAATGGAGGTGGTGGTGGTGCTTGAATTCCCGATTGAGTCATGGTCTGACTCAATGACATCATAGACTGCATCATCGCCTGCTGCTGAGGTAACATCTCTTGTTGAACCTTCCTTTGCTCCTCTTGGAATTTCTGAAAATGGTCTAGAGACTTCCTTTGTTCCTCAGCTCGGAGATCCCTCTCGATCCTCAATTGCTCCTCCAGATAGGCCTTTTGAGTGTCGCCCCTTTGATTGCGCTGAAACCCTACAGTATCCTTCAATAATTTGTTGCCTTCAGCTCCCATCATCGGCGCCCGGTGATGACTCCCTTTAGGAGGGTAAATGTTAGCCCACACCCTTGCCCTAATGTAGGGATCGGCCTAATCGATCTATCGGTGTGCTAAAGCGAGGCTGGTCTCGTCCAAATCCGGATGCTCCTCCCTCGCCATCTCTGTCAACATCATCTTAGACTCCTCCATCACTCTCTCCTAATTAAGTGGGGACAAAAAAAGTAACCGAATATTAATAAAGTTCAGAGGTAAAGATTGATAGCACTAATAAAATGATTAAGATACATTTACAACTTACAAGTCTATGCGGATAGTTCGGATATGCCTTCTGAGTCACGTTGACAAAGGCATTCGCCACATTTTCATCAGAAGTGGCCTCGTGCGAAACTTTCGTTAACAACCGTGAACCTAAGATGTGGTGCTCCGTCAAACCCTTACGGTTAGCAGTGTTGGTTGAACTGCTCGCCTACACATAGAAACATGCAATTTTTTATTTAACAAGGAACAAAATTACCACAAGTAAGTTTATATATGTTGCATATCTTTAAACAACAATAAAATTACAATAATATTTAGAGGTCGATTACATACAATATGGTCTGCGTCACTAAAATGTGCGCATAGCCACATCCACTCGTACTCTCGATACTTAAACTCCTCGGGAGTAGCCTCGCGGGACTTACCCCAAGCCGTCCAAAATATGTGTAGCTCATTCTTATAGAGCTTGTACCTATAACAAATATTTATAAAATAATAATCAATCACACAAAATTTATCGAGTAATTACTCAACTTCGTATTATGAAAAATACTTACTCGATTGTTTCAACCTCATCAAACCAAGTATGTAGTAGGAAAAAAGTAACATCAAACCATACCGACAATTAGTATATAATATATATTACTAAATTCATTCCGAATTTAAATACAAAAGAAGCTTTCAGAATTGAGATGTAAACTTACCGACATAGCATTGTTCAATAATCCTTCACATATTGTGGCACATCCATCCACTCAGCCCATAGTACTGGAATCTTATCGCGTATGACAAACCCAAGATTACCACAATATGACGTACAAGCATCAGAAGCCAAAATATGTCGTCGATACTTTTCATCTACTACTATCTTGTGATGGCCATTTTTTTTAACATATGTGTTAAGTGCTTGGCCCTTTGATGGGCCATGGGTCTTCTTCTTATTCTTTGGTTCGGCTTCAGTACTACCCTCCCCATTCTCTTCTGCAAGCTCCGCGTACAACTTCATCTTAGATATCCGACATGTCCGCCAAATCATTTTCTCAGGCCACGCCTGGAACACATATGCCTATGTTGGGTTAACCAGGCTATATGGCCGGCAGACTCCTTTCTCATTGACCCCCTAGAATCGCCAGTACCATAGGGGGCATAACTAGAGTCGAAGGTGGATCGGAAGGCACCTCAGATGACGTGCTCGGTGTAGCTCCATGGCTCCCAAATGTAGGAGGAGAGGAGGGAATGTGGTGTATAAGAAGCATACGAGGTTGAGTCGTCTCGGTAGTAGTGGGGATCGTCCTCGATCTGGGAGTCTGATAAGATAAGCGCCTCGCAATAGTATGTGCGTCATCCATTGGATACAAGTTTTCATCCTTAAACTTCACTCCCACTATTCTGTACTAGCTCACGTATGCGAGAGTTACTCTGATCCAAATACTTTTTTTTGGGAAAAGTTAATTGCATTAAAATAAAGAAGAGTGGCCAATAAGGCAGGCCAGTACACAACAACCATATAGAATGGTGCACCATACAATAATACAATAAATCAAATCTAGAAACAAATAAGACACATGGAGAAATGACTGCCAAGCTACCCTTCAAATAAATAAGATACATGGAAATATGACTACCAAGTATTCCTCCCATAAACTAAGGAAATGAACCAAATCAAATTGTGTTCCAGGGAGGTTTTTTGATAATGAATAATCTGCTCAGATTCCCTGTCCGTCGGAATAATTAAAATACCACTTTCACATAGAAAAAACACGAGAACTAATAAAAGTCGCATTTCTGACCAAAACACGAGTTTCAATAAGCGCACATACTTGTAAGCTATAAGACGAAATAAGATCCTGTGCTGATTGTTGGTGTTCTTTTTTGTTAAGACACCGTACATTCCAATTTGCGATAGGGATCATCTAATAACCTCTTCAGGGCTACAAGCTTAGGACCCCGAGTGGATTCCATTTGTTCAGTAACTTGTTCCATGTTATCATCAATATTTAGATTTTCCGATATAGAAAAAGTGTTATGATGATACACCTCATCATTTGCCATAAGAGATAACTTTGGTTGCGAATTCTTCATTTGAAGAGCCTTTGAGCGTTCAGAATTCACTTTCTCCTCACGAGATACCTCTGCCTTCTTAAAACTCCCTTGTTGACATCAAGTATTATCAGCATTCGGTTTAGGTACATAGACATGTACCGGATTTTGACGTTGTACAGCCTTCTTCATCATATGGCAATCTCTGTCTACATGGCCAAACGAAGTACACTTCCCACAAATAGTTGGCTTCTATTCATATTCATCTACCACCTTACACGTTCCATTATATTCCCCATTTGCCGAAGGAAGAAACATGAAGATATTTTCAAGAAGTTTATCATTAACACTTATCATAACACATACTCTTGCATAGTCAGTCCTTTCCATATATGATGTAAAAGCATCCGGATTAAGTGTACGACCAACAGCACTCGCCACTATACTAAGACCCTCCTCCATCTAGAATTCCGTAGGTATATTAGGGAATTTGACCCAAATAGGGACCTCCTTATGATTACGTTTTTCCAACGACATACCTTCCCTCCAACGTTTAAAAAATAAAGGCTATCCTGAATAAATCTAAGGACCACCCTCGATAGTATCCACAAGACAATTCTCCGAATCAAATTTGAAGGAGTAGAAGCCATTGAAAGTAGATTTTACCTCTATAAGACCTTTCCAAACCGAATGTGCAAAGTTCTTAACCCCCATAAATGGAATTTTCTTACCAAGAAAGTATCCCATCTTTTTCTTCCCTCTTGCGCAACTTCCCATGATGGACGAACAAAGACATTGCCATTAATAATTTCGGGCTTAATATACTTTGAGAGATGTTCGAGTAGATTTAGAATATGACTTACAAAATCCATCTGCACCATTTGTATTTACCTTAAAATTGCAAAAATAAATGTGATCAAAATCTGGAGTAAGCGGTTTTCCGGATTTCAAGTCGCCCAAGAGTCCTTCCTTAAGTGTGAGATTCTCCTCGAGCAGAGAAGAATTCTTTTTGTCATGAGTGACCAGAGATTTGTTGTCATCCACCATTGATGAGAAATCACCATCCCCACCAAATTGAAGAGGTGGAACTAAAGCTGCAAAATCTCGATTGACTTGTGGTCCCGAAAATGGAGAATGATTGGTAACCATTGCAAGAGTCGATCTAGAAACATCCGGAGATGGAGTTGCATGATATTCATTTTCTTTGACTTCATAACCATCGACCCTTTTGACCAGATTTAAGAACATAGGAATCTTAAATCTTTGATCAAAAGACGGGACACGACTAGTAATTGAATCAAAATCAGGCGAGAATCGTTGTAAGGAGGGGAAGTTAGCTGAATTGATGAAGAATATGAGAACATACCACATGTAGATGATGAATTTGCCATCGTTTACACCGTCGCGACGAAACACCATCGCCTAATTCAAATCGCGCAGAACCAACAAACACAAACACAACAGCAAATCCCAGTCAAACCAGAAAGTCACAAACTAGAACCAAATCGCGAACACAACAAAGCCTAGTTAATCGATCCCCAAACCGTGCAAATAAGAAAATCGCGTAATAAATCTCTGATCCAAATACTTACCCACAAGATCCGCATGATTGGAAGCTACAGTACTCTCTCCCAATTTCGGAGTCTTGGAATTTTTCTTACCACCCGTTAGTTTCTTAATTTTATCTATTTAACCTGTACACATTCACAGACTATCACATTAACTAAACTCACAGACACCAATATACCCATTAGATACCAATAAATTCAACAATCAACAATATTATCCCAATAAATTCAATATCATTCCAACACAATCAACACAACAATATCCAACAAATTTAACAATCAATACCAATATCCTAATAAATTCAACAATCAATAAATTCAACAATCAACACTTATATCCCAATATTTCAATAATTAACACTAATATCACAACAATTAACAAATAACCCTAAATTACAAAAAAAAAAAATATGTAAAAATGGAAGGGCTCGGGGTCCGGTAGGGCCTTGACCGGTATGGCTTGGGATCGGGTCTGGTCTTGCCTGTGGTCTGGTCCGATCCAGCAGGTGCGGTGAGTCAAAGGGCTGGGAAAGGTGAGGGGTCGGGTTTCGGTGCTGGTGCGGCCAGGAGAGGCGGGGAGTCGGGGTATGAAAAGGGGAAGGGTGAAATGGTTGGGGCCGTCCGTTTTTTTTTATAAGACCAACTTTGGCCAACGACAGCCAGAATGTCATCGGCTAAACTCCTACGCCGCCATCGGCTAAAACCCAAATAGGGTCGTCGGTTAAACAGCACACGACCGTGTTATATTGACATGGTCGGGTCGTAGGGACCGAGTGTTCTTGATTTTTTAGCCCAGTGCGACCCGGCCGTGTTTTATTTGACACGACTAGGTTGTAGGGACCGAGTGTTCTTGCTGTTTTAGGCCAGTGGGATCCGACCGCGTTATATTTGACACGGGACTTACACTTTAGCCGACGACTGCCGTCGGCTAAACCTTAAAAAAACTTTAGTCGACGAATGCCGTCGGCCAAACCCAAAATTAATGAAAAAAACAAGATTCAGTGGCTGCCGGGGTTCAAACTCGGGTCATTTGTATAGGTAATATATATTTTATATATTGAAATTTAATTATAAATATATATATATATATATATATATATATATTTGTCAATATAAGACATTAATTATATTAAATATTACATAAATTATAGTTATATTTGTAATTAAATTTTAAAAATATATGAAAAAATCATCAAAATTTGAACTAATTGTATTTTTAATAAAAATAGAAAATTCATATTATAATGATGAAAACTATCACTTTCTCGATTCGTTCCAACTGCAAACAACAATGAACATCGTTGTATGACTTATTTTTGCATATTTTTTTAATTAAGCACAACTAATTAAACAAATATTTAACTTGAAATATTTTCTGAATTTCTAAATAAAACAAATATTTATGGAACTTCAACAAATTAAATGATATGTCCTTCTAAGGCTCGTAGTGAGAATCACTGCTTGAGTCTTTCTCGATGTCAGAGTTGATAACTGGCAGCATATGTCTGAACTCTTCATCATCATCTTCATCAGAGTCTGCACGTAATTTATTTACATCTATGAACCCACGTTCTTCACCATGTAGCCGTACCACTCGACCTTCTACAACATTATTCAGTAGTATTGTGGAGGATGGTAGAATATTAGCTGTATCCGGCTCCTGATATTCCTCATCGTCATTCTTATCTACTGATTGTCCAAGTGTAGCCGCACTATATATATATATATATATATATATATATATATATATATATATTTCTCGTAGCCACATGATTTACGATCTTCCATGCTCCTTTTTTACCAAGTCATCTGTAACACCCCAAACTAGGCGAGTATTACAGTGTCGTGGACCCCCGACTGGGACCCACTAGGCGAATGAAAATTAATGAATTAAGTGATATAATTGTAGTACCGAACCACGATATATCATTAATTACTCCGATGAGGAGTTTCAAGTACAACACACCTAGGAAAATACAGAATACAAGTATATTTTATATGAAGATAAAATATACAATACCGAATGAAAATGAACATTCAAACGGAAATCTACAGCGGAAATAAAATGAAGAAAACATGAATGACTGAAAGGACTGGGGGCCCCTACTAGTATCACTGGGACTCCTCGCCGTCAACGTTCTCTTCCCGTGCTTTAGCCTTGCCATGACCTGAAAACAACATCCCAACGGCCGGGCCATACGTAACAACAATCCTCAAGAGTTGAATAAACACAATCATGATATATCTTAATTTTGAAATTAAGCTGAAGAGAGGCATCATAGTACGCCCGTAATGGTATGTGCAAGTGCACAAGACGAGTGTCCGGACACACCCGCCCTTGTACCTAATTAGTCTCACGGAGGTACGTTACCGTGTGCACAGTCCAATGTGTCGGTGAACCCAATCACATGACTATCACGTGCCCGACTAAAAATTCCACACATCCCCATCCGGTCACGCAATATGAACCCAGAAGTTCATATGGACAAGAATGACCATGAAGAATATTAATGAAACAATCCGACAAAGTCAAGAATGACTCACCGAGATGAAATGATAGTGAAATGAATGAGAGCTCAATAGAATGATTGGAACCATCGTTCCTCGTGAATGAAGTGATTATTTGACAATTACAAGTCTCAATACGGTTAATACATTATGAATGAATTATGATTATGAATGAACAACAACGAAAGGAATGAATGTCCTTTTAACCGAGTAAGAATTAACTTACACAACACCGGTGAAGAATGTCCTTCCTCGAACAACATCTTAAAAATGAGATGTCGGTCGCTCGAACAACCTTGAATAACACAATTACCAATAATCCGCTCAATATACGTGTCAAGCATGAATTACGACTATTTAAAGGTCGATACAACAATATCCAAATTCATTGAGGCATTCAAACAACCACTTAGCGAACATCAACCCTTGATTATAACCAAAACCCAAATATATCGAAACCACCTCCAAAATGAGTAGTTCAATCCAACAAAACACCTTCAATTATATCAATATTCCAATAGGAAACCACAACTCGAAGTTACGACAACTATAATTGGAAACCCCAAAAAATAACCAAAGTCAACATCAAGGGTTCTTGATTAATTCTCCAAATGTTCATCAAATCCGAGAAACATATCAATAAATCCGTAGAAATACATTTATCCAAGGTAGATAATCCACATCTAACATGTTCCAACATAAATCTAAGCTTACACGACGAGATCGGAAGGAAAATACTTAAAATCCGAAATTCTAGATCCAAGAAATAATTACCTTGATTTGATGTGTTGGAGAGGTTTAAATGATGATTAATCTAACTCAGAAACTTGAAGATGATGATAGGTGAGTGGAGCTCGAAGAGATTCTTCCAAATCGCCCGAAAACACCCGGAATCGCCCAAAATTGAAGTGAGAAGTGAGAAATGACGAAACCTGGGCTGACTGTCCTATTTATACTGTTCCACCTTAGCGCACGCTAAGCCCTGATATTTAGCGTGCATTAACGGGTGTCCTGGGCAGTCCAGTACCCTCTGTCCGAAATGGTAGCGTGCGCTACGTACCTTTTGTAGCGTGCGCTACAGCCATATACTTAGCGTGCGTTAACCTCAAATGTTAGCGTGCGCTAACTGAATATCTGATGCCCAGTAACTGAAGTCCAGAACCTTCTATCCTTAGGTCTGCTCGCGATAGCGTGCGCTGCACCTCAGTTTCAGTGTGCGCTACTACACCAATAACGTACGCTAAAATCTACTCATAGCGTGCGCTATGAACTATTTCAGATCAGTCCTATTCTTTTAGTATGGCACGGAGCCTACGGTAGAATCCAAGATTGATACAAATAAGAAAATTCTTTTAGTATGAAAATTACATTTATAGCCCTAAAATCTACCCACTGGACTCTGCCTGATCGGCCTTAGCGCGCGCTACACAGACTGCATAGCGGGCCCTATCCAAACTTACTAGCGTGCGCTACTTACCATTCGTAGCGTGCGCTACTCCAACTCGAATGCAGTCCAGTGCCTTCTGGACTGCAGGCCTGAACCACATTAGCGTGCGCTAATACGGAAAGGTAGCGTGTGCTACCCGTACTCAATTAGCGCGCACTAAAGAGAGTACGTAGCGTGCGCTACTCCTCACACACAGCCTACTATGAAGATGACAATGATGATAACCACGGTTCGATCCTCCAACCAGGTAGGAAGATGAGTAATAACTGATGTATGATACAAATACTCTTATCGGTGAATACAATGAATGAATATGAAAGATGAATGATCATTAATGAGTGAATAATTACTAAGTGACAATTATTGAATGATAATTACTGAATGATAATGACTGAATTACAACCGGGTATTACATACACTCCCCTTAAAAGAGTTTCGTCCCCGAAACTAAGGGTCAAACAACTCGGGATAACTCTCCCGTATACTATCCTCGTTTTCCCAACTAGCCTCTTCGACTCCGTGTCTAGACCACTGAATTTTAACCAAAGGAATCATCTTGTTCCTTAACTGTTTGATTCGCCACTCTAAGACTCGTACGGGACGCTCCTCATACGAATGATCGTCCGCGATCTCGATCTCATCGAACTGGAGTATGTGACTCGGGTCAGCAACATACTTCCGCAACTGAGAGACGTCACACATTATGAATTTGGCTCAACGCCAGAGGTAAGGCGAATCGATAAGCTAGCTCGCCTACTCGATCCAAAATCTCAAACGGTCCAATGAATCTCGGACTCAATTTCCCCTTCTTCCCAAAACGGAAGATACCTCGACTCGGGGATACCTTGACCAAAACATGATTACCCGCCTCGAACTCTAATGGCCGACGATGGTTATCTGCGTATGATTTCTATCGACTCTGAGCGGTCAACAAACGACTCTTGATCAAAGCTACCTTCTCACGGGCGGCTATAAGCATATCGGGCTCGGTGCCGATTGATTCTGATAAGTCATCCCAACACAAAGGAGATCGACAGCGATGATCGTACAAGGCCTCGTAAGGTGCCATCTTAATCGAAGCATGCCAACTATTGTTGTACGTGAACTCGATCAAGGGTAGCTGGGATTCCCAATCATCTTTCCAATCGAGAACACATCCCCTAAACATGTCCTCCAAAGTCTGAATAGTCCTCTCTGATTGTCCGTAGGACTGAGGATGAAAAGTTGTGCTGAGATTAAGCTGAGTTCCCATATCACGATGAACTGATTTCGAAAAATGTGACACGAATCGCCCGTCACGATCAGAAACGATACTCTTAGGAGTACCATGCAATCTCACTATCTCTTTGATGAACAACTGGGCAAGTCTCTCGGGACCCCACGTATCCTTAATCTCAAGGAAATGGGCTGACTTAGTTACACGATCCACAATTACCCAAATTGTATTCATGCCACGATGACTCGTCGGCAAACTCGTGATGAAGTCCATTGAAATATCTTCCCACTTCCACTCTGGAATAAGGAGAGGTTTCAGCATACCCGCCGGTCGCTGATGTTCTATCTTGACTTGCTGACAGGTTAAACATCTCGAAACATATTCCGCGACTTCTCGCTTCATATTACTCCACCAGTAATTTTGTTTCCAGTCTTTGTACATCTTGCTAGACCCCGGATGAATGGAATAAGGGGTAGCATGAGCTTCTCTCAAAATCGAGTTTTTCAACTCGTCGTTCTCCGGTACGCATAACCGATTCTTAAATCGCAAAAGTCCATCCTCGTGGACCACAAATCCAGGAGCTTTCCCCTGAGTCACATCATCTCGAATGCGTAACAAAAATGGGTCCGAACCCTGATTCTCCCTGATCGCCTCCTCAAGTGGCGATGAAATCTCTAACGTACAAAGTTGTCCTTGTACTCGCTGTAACCAGAACTCGATCTCGGGTCTCAGAAATTCCTGCTGAAGTTCCTTCTGAACTGTTAATCGAGCAAGCATCTGCTCCTGAACGGACTTACGACTCAAGGCGTCGGCAACAACGTTCGCCTTGCCCGGGTGGTAAAGTATCTCAATATCATAATCTTTGATTAGTTCCAACCACCGCCTCTGTCGCATATTTAACTACTTCTGTGTAAATATATACTTCAAACTCTTATGATCGGTGAATACCTGATAGGTAACGCCATAAAGATAATGACACCACATCTTCAATACGAACACCACGGCTGCTAGCTCCAGGTCGTGGGTCGGATAATTAACCCCGTAAGGTCTCAATTGCCATGAAGCATAAACAATAACTTTCCCATTCTGCATTAGTACACATCTGAGACCCTGTCCGGACGCATCACTATAAACCACAAATCCTTCCGTCCCTTGCGGTAAAGAAAGGACATGTGCTGAAATTAACCGGCTCTTGAGTTACTCAAAACTCTATTGACACGCGTCGGACCACGTGTATTTCTTATCCTTCCGTAAAAGGTTCGTCATGGGTTGAGCAATTTTAGAAAATCCTTCCACAAATCGCCGATAATAACCAGCTAATCCGAGGAAACTTCAGATTTCCTTAACATTCTTCAGAGGTTGCCAATCTCGGATCGCCTCCGTCTTCTGAGGGTCGACACGAACTCCGTCTGATGAAATTACATGTCCGAGAAATGTCACTTCGGACATGCAGAACTCACATTTGGAAAACTTTCCATAAAGTTGCTCTCATCTCAACACGTCGAGCACCTGATGAAGGTGAAACTCGTGCTCCTCCCGGTCATGAGAATAAATTAAAATGTCATCAATGAAGACAACCACGAACTGATCTAAATAGTCGATGAAAACCCTATTCATTAACTCCATGATTACCGCAGGTGCATTAGTTAACCCAAACGACATTACCACAAACTCATAATGACCATAGCGTGTTCGTAACGCCGTCCTTGCTATATCCGACTCTCGAATTCGTAACTGATGGTATCCAAATCTTAAGTCGATCTTGGAAAATATTGAAGCTCCCTAAAGTTGATCCAAAAGATCATCAATATAGGGTAGAGTATATTTATTCTTGATCATCACCCGATTCAATTCCTGCTAATCAATACACAAGTGAAACGAACCATCCTTCTTCTTGACAAATAACACTGGTGCTCCCCACGGGGACGCACTCGGTCGAATATAACCCTTCTCGGTCAAATCCTCTAATTGATTCTTCAACTCCTGCATTTCGGTCGGGGCCATCCGGTACGGTGCCTTCGATATTGGGGACGTACCAGGCTCTAACTCAATCGTGAATTCCACATCTCTCTGTGGAGGCAAACCAGGTAACTCGTCTGGAAATACATCGGCATATTCTCTCACTACCGGAATATCCGTCAACATTATTGATGATTTCTCGGTCTTGGTCATATAGCACCAATAACCAACACACCCCTGACTGAGTAATTTCACTACTTTCATCGAGTTGATGACTCTCCCAGAACAGCTGAGATTACCTCCCTGAAATACACATTCGACCCCATCGCCTGAAATGATAGTGACCATACGCTTACGGACACTAATGATGGCATCATGACGATCCATCCAATCAATATCCAAGATGACATCGTCTCTTGGTAAATCTACCACGATTAGGTCTGCTAACTAATCACGGCCATGAAGCTAAATCGGACAATCCTTAATCTCACGAGTCCCAATAATTCTTCTACCATCAGGTAGACCAATGACATAAGGCTCACAACTAGTAGCACTACCCAGACGTGGTATACTCAAACATGACTCAGAGATGAATGAATGTGATGCACCAATATCAAAAAGGGTACACACAGGTTGAGATAGAATATCAACTGTACCTGAGATCATGCGGGCCTCTAGATCGTCGGTCTTCTTTATCTCATAAATTTGGGGCTTGCCGGCCCACCGAACCGGACGCTCCCGTCTGATAGCTCTTGGCATCGCCTTTGTTTGCTCCCATCGTCTTGAACGACGCAGACTGAGTGGCCTGATTCTGAACCGCTAACTGTCTCGGGGCCTGAGATGACGTCGGAGTAGGTTTAGAGTCTCTTCGGCAAAAACGGGCCTTATGCCCAGCAATCCCACAGTTATGGCACGTGACAGTCTGCCTCGGACACTTGGTGCTGAAATGACCCTGTTCTTCACAGTTGAAACAGGTGATGGCTGGATTGGCTGCTCGGGACTGAGATTTCGCGGGTCTAGGTGCCATAGAAGGTCGCTCAGAAAAAGCAGGGCCCGTACGAGGCTTCTTGAAGGTTTCCTGACTCCCTTCAGACTGATTACGATTCTTTGACTTCTTGCTAGCAGATGAAGGTTGTTGCTTAGCAATCTCCTTAGCAGTAAGCTCATAAATAAGAGCTTTCTCGATGAATTCGGCCAGAGTGGTGCAATTGTGATTAAGCAACTGCATCCGCATACGAGGTTTCAACCTCTTGCTGAAATACTTGATCTTGTCCGCGTCGGAGTGAATAATAGACGAGGCGAAAGGAAGAAGCTCCTGAAATTTCTGGGCGATGGCGAGAACATCATCGTCCGCTGAGAGGTCGGGAGTGAGTAATTCTGATAACTTGGCCTCTCTGAGTGGGGCTGGATAATACCTCTCCATCATGAGGGTCTTGAATTGATCCCAAGTACAAGATCCGTCAGTGGGCTTCAACGATAACCACCATGAATGAGCGCTCTTACCCAGATAGTAAGCCGCGACTGAAACTTTATGCCCTTTGGGACACTCCACCATAGCAAACAACTTCTCGAAATGCTCATGCCAGTGAACAATATCCGCCGGCTCAGACGAGCCCTCAAAGGTAGGTGGTCTTTGGCAAGAGATGTCGCCAATAATACTGCTCACACCCCTCTCCTGCCCCTGAGGTGGCGGCGGAGGAGCCTGTTGATTCTGAGTAGCTGAGTTCTGCATCGTCTCCATGAGGCGTGCCATTTGAGTCATCTGGGCCATCATGCCCTGCATAAAAGCGAGTGGATCAACCCGAACACCCTCTGAATGAGCTGTGTCCTGGGTACGACTCCCTGACAGTGAATGATCATTTCCAGGAGAATGAGTCGCGGCGTCGCTGCTCTATGAATTAGCATTATTCCTCGCATTCGCACGTGTATTCACACGAGTTCTCGGGATTCGGCCCACACCGCGGCCTCTTCCCCCGCGTCCTCTGCCAGCTCTTTCCATACTGAAGTGGAAAAGTCACAAGATGACTATATATCTCGCATGAATATCACATTATGATTACGTTATGAAATGATGAAAATGAGCATACATGCTCAAACAAAATGATTACAACAATGATCAACTAAAGTGACGTGATTATCTGATGAAATTCTTGAAATGATTATCTTGAACAAGTTAACAAGATTAATGATATGATCCTCAAGATCAACAACTGAACAATGAAATGAACTGAGTGATTAATGGTTTAACATGATCGACATGATCAAAAATGAAAATGATGATTGAGGATTGTTGACTGTTGAATGATGAATGAGTGATTCTTATTGCCAGAAATTATACCATGGCGTCAAAAATCTAACTGTTCTTTTGTCTGAGGGGCTCGGCGCTTGCACAGGTCACACGTGACGCGAAAGTCCAATGATACTAGTCTAATAAACGATGATTTCAAATGAGATATGACTCGGAAGGTAGTATTCAAAACCACGCTCTGATACCAACTCTGTAACACCCCAAACTAGGCGAGTATTACAGTGTCGTGGACCCCCGACTAGGACCCACTAGGCGAATGAAAATTAATGAATTAAGTGATATAATTGTAGTACCGAACCACGATATATCATTAATTACTCCGATGAGGAGTTTCAAGTACAACACACCCAGGAAAATACAGAATACAAGTATATTTTATATGAAGATAAAATATACAATACCGAATGAAAATGAACATTCAAACGGAAATCTGCAGCGGAAATAAAATGAAGAAAACATGAATGACTGAAAGGACTGGGCCCCCCTACTAGTATCACTGGGAATCCTCGCCGTCAACGTTCTCTTCCCGTGCTTTAGCCTTGCCATGACCTGAAAACAACATCCCCCAACGGGCCGCCATACGTAACAACAATCCTCAAGAGTTGAATAAACACAATCATGATATATCTTAATTTTGAAATTAAGCTGAAGAGGGGCATCATAGTACGCCCGTAATGGTATGTGCAAGTGCACAAGATGAGTGTCCGGACACACCCGCCCTTGTACCTAATTAGTCTCACGGAGGTACGTTACCGTGTGCACATTCCAATGTGTCGGAGAACCCAATCACATGACTATCACGTGTCCGACTAAAAATTCCACACATCCCCATCCAACAACGCAATATGAACCCAGAAGGTCATATGGACAAGAATGACCATGAAGAATATTAATGAAACAATCCGACAAAGTCAAGAATGACTCACCGAGATGAAATGATAGTGAAATGAATTAGAGCTCAATAGAATGATTGGAACCGTCATTCCTCGTGAACGAAGTGATTATTTGACAATTACAAGTCTCAATATGGTTAATACATTATGAATGAATTATGATTATGAATGAACAACAACGAAAGGAATGAATATCCTTTTAACCGAGTAAGAATTAACTTACACAACACCGGTGAAGAATGTCCTTCCTCGAACAACGTCCTAAAATGAGATGTCAGTCGCTCGAACAACCTTGAATAACACAATTACCAATAATCCGCTCAATATACATGTCAAGCATGAATTACGACTACTCAAAGGTCGATACAACAATATCCAAACTCATTGAGGCATTCAAACAACCACTTAGCGAACATCAACCCTTGATTATAACCAAAACCCAAATATATCGAAACCAACTCCAAAATGAGTAGTTCAATCCAACAAAACACATTCAATGATATCAATATTCCAATAGGAAACCACAACTCGGAGTTACAACAACTATAATCGTAAACCCCCAAAAATAACCAAAGTCAACATCAAGGGTTCTTGATTAATTCTCCAAATGTTCATCAAATCCGAAAAACATATCAATAAATCCATAGGAATACATTTATCCAAGGTAGATAATCCATATCTAATATGTTCCAACATAAATCTAAGCTTACACGAAGAGATCGGAAGGAAAATACTCAAAATCTGAAATTCTAGATCCAAGAAATAATTACCTTGATTTGATGTGTTGGAGAGGATGAAATGATGATTAATCCAACTCAGAAACTTGAAGATGATGATAGGTCAGTGCAACTCGAAGAGATTCTTCCAAATCGCCCGAAAACGCCCGTAATCGCCCAAAAATGAAGTGAGAAGTGAGAAATGACGAAACCTGGGCTGACTGTCCTATTTATACAATTCCAGCTTAGCGCACGCTAAGCCCTGATATTTAGCGTGCGTTAACGGGTGTCCTGGGTAGTCCAGTACCCTCTGTCCGAAACGGTAGCGTGCGCTATGTACCTTTTGTAGCATGCGCTACAACCATATACTTAGCGTCCGTTAACCCCAAATGTTATCGTGCGCTAACTGAATATCTGATGCCCAGTAACTAAAGTCCAGAACCATCTGTCCTTAGGTCTGCTCGTGATAGCGTACGCTACACCTCAGTTTCAGCATGCGCTACTACACCATTAGCATATGCTAAAATCTACTCATAGCGTGCGCTATGAACTATTTCAGATAAGTCCAGTACCCACTGGACTCTGCCTGATCGGCCTTAGCGCGCGCTACACTGACTGCATAGCGGGCGCTATCCAAACTTACTAGCGTGCGCTACTTACCATTCGTAGTGTGCGCTACTCCAACTAGACTGCAGCCCAGTGCCTTCTGGACTGCAGGCCTGAACCACATTAGCGTGCGCTAATACGGAGAGGTAGCGTGCACTACCCGTACTCAATTAGTGCGCGCCAAAGAGAGTACGTAGCGTGCGCTACTCCTCACACACAGCCCACTATGAAGATGACAATGATGAGAACCACGGTTTGATCCTCTAACCAGGTAGGAAGATTAATAATAACTAATGTACGATACAAATACTCTGATCGGTGAATACAAAGAATGAATATGAACGATGAATGATCATTAATGAGTGAATATTTACTGAGTGACAATTACTGAATGATAATTACTGAATGATAATGACTGAATTACAACCGGGTACTACATCATCCAGGTAGTAAATTGGTTTAGCCGATGTTGCAAAAATAAAAGGTTCACCTTCATACCAACTTGTAGAAGTATCAACAGATAAAAATCTATAATTATCCTCCCTTTTGATTTCAGGATTAGTATCAAACCCCATACACTTGACCAAGTACACTATCAATCCTTCTCCATAAATTAGTTCCACTACTTCGAGAAGAACACCCTAATATCCACCCTCAATCATAACTCCAGAATTTTGGCACCTCCTTCTTTGGTCTCTATCGTTACATACAAATGTCACACCATTTACCTTCGCCATTGAATAAACTCTAGATATAACAGGGTTCATCGAAAGAAGCATCAACTCACGTGACCACATCGGGTGGCCATCACTTTGTATGTGCGTCATCTGGATATTAATTAAGGTGAATGTCATAATTAAGTAAATTATATAGGAAAATTAAGTAAACAGTAATTAAAAATTTACCCATCGCCGAAATAATCAGCAAATATTCCATTGGGGAATTTAATGGCTCCATTCACAGCATCACATGAAAGGTGAATATTTTCCAATATTGAACTTCTGTACAGTTAAGCAATATCCACCAATGTGCACTTCCTAACTCGTAAGGTTGTAAATGACTTTCAGGTAATCTTCCTTGAGCTTCAACTTCGTTGGTGATGATGAAGAGATTAGATTGCCCTGGAATGGTTGACATAGGCTCGGGTGTGGGATCCATCGCACCCAAATATAACTTGTTATATGTTACACACTCCCATGCAAGATATGCTTCAGCTATACATCCTTCAGGTACAGACTTATTAGTCACAGAGTCCTTGTACTCACCAAGTTGCCTTTCTATTGGAAACATCCACGTGTAGTTGACCGGGCCTGTTAGTAAAAGTTGGCGAGGAAGATGGATCATGAGGTGAGGCATGAGATCAAAAAAATTTGGTGGGAAGATCCTCTCAGATTTGCATAAGATATAAATGATCTCCTTTTGCATGAGCCAGAGACCTGACTTTCTTACTTCCCTAGTGCATAACTTTTGAAAGAACCTCGATAACGATACACAAGGCTCGAGCACCTATCCGGACAAGTATGGTCGAATAAACACAGGAAACAAGCGTTGTAAGAGTATATGGCAATCATGGCTCTTTAGTCCAATTAACTTGTTCTCCTTGAAGTTAACACACCTCCTATATTTCCAGTATATCCTATAGGATACCTAGCAGCCTTCATCCACGAAAAAATCTCAGCCTTTTGCTCAGACGTGTAAGATGCTTCGGCATTTTGTGTTTCCCCTTCCCTTCCTTCAACCATAAATGTTTTCTAATATTCATTTTTTTTAAACTAATGCGTGCCTTAGGGCCGTCTTTAGTCTTTCCTTCCCAACATAATACTATACTGAAAACACCTTCACAAATATTTTTTTTCTATGTGCATCACATATATTAAGTTCCTAATCAACAACTTACTCTAATAAGGTAGATCCCAGAAAATACCCTTGCGGGACCAGTACTTATACCTGTCCGGTCATTCAGGAGTTGCCGCTACTATATCAGGATGGTTACTCAACTGCCCATAATCATACTCATTCGTCACGGCCAAAATTTCCTCACCAGTCTACTCTCGTGGTGAATCACCAACCTCTCCAGTCCCATCAAATGCTGCAGCATCCATACGCCATATATGCATCCTTTCAAGCCGTAGACGGTGATGCATTCTGATAACCTTCCGACAGTGATACCTTGCGCAGTCTGCACTCAAGCACACTGGACATCCTCTATATCCACTAATAACAGATCCGGACAGCATCCCGTACGCAAGAAAATCACTGATGGTACCGGTACACGTAGCACGTAAGTAGAACATCTCATGTGAGTAACTATCAGACGTCGGATGACCTTGCTCACGCAACAAACTCCAGCTCCTCTATCAAAAGTCTCAAATAAATATCAATACACTTTCCTGGATACCCAGGGCCAGGTACTAAGAGAGTCAACATATTATACTCCTTCTCCATGCACATCCATGAAGGAAGGTTGTAAGGAACCATTACCACCGGCCATATACTATACGAAAGACTCATGTTGCCAAAAGGGTTGAATCCATCAGATGTAAGCCCGAGTCTTAAATTTCGGACATCTGATGCAAACTCTGGAAACTCCCTATCTATATGCTTCCAAGCCTCTCCAATGGGTATATCATAGTATCCTCATCATTGATGCGAGGCTTGCCATGCCATCTCATTGCCTTGGCTGTGTGAGAAGACATGAAAAGCCTCTCCAATCTATCCTTCAGAAGGAAATACCAAAGAACCTTCATAGCTTTCTCCTTACCTAAAGGATTGAACTTCTACCTCTCTGTGTCGTATACCGGACCACTCTTTAGGTCTTAATTAGGCTTTCCCCAAAATAAAGCACAATCATATATGCATACGCGGATCTTGATGTACGATAGCCCAAGACCTTTTAGGATACATCTCATTTTATTGTGATTACTAGGAAGACGATGACCTTCTGGGAGCATTTTCCATGTAAGTTCCAAATAATCATTTACAGCTTTAATCGAGGTTTTGGTCTCCACCTTGACTCTCATAGTCTCTATGACACTATCAAGAACCGTCATGTGACACCCAGGGTAAAGAAAAGTCTGTTGGAGCTGGATTAGCTTGTTGTATATATCAACAGAAACAGTGTTAACGGGTATCAATGTAGGCGTTCAGATGACTGGTTGATCGGCTATATGGTATTTTGAGGTTCATCCGGTACGTCCCTCTCGTAATAACCAAATATGTCGTCAACCAACCTTCTTGTGGGATCATTGGATGTGATGCCACTGTATTGTCCGTGATCATGGGGAATAATTGAATTTGATCATTCACCGTGGTAAATCCAACATGTATATTTATCCCAAAATCCATTCCTTTTCAAGTGCTCCCATACAGCATCAAGTGTAAAACTATACATATCGCTGCGATATTTACATTTATTGCATGGACAGTAATGAATTATACTATCACTATCATGCTCCTTCACAAATCGAATAAACCCTCTCATTCCATCTATGACTCTTGGATACCATATTTGTAGACCATTCCAACTTTATCCATCCTATAACAAAAATTACAACAATATTATACAATCATAATTCGTATTCATCAAGAACATACAAAAATTACGACTACAATCATCATAGCTCGAATTGAAGATGTCAAATCCATATATATATATATATATATATATATATATTTTGTAATATTCGGTTGTGAATTCATTATTATCATTCAGTATTTGTCACTCAGAAAATTTTTCACTCTTTAATAATCATTCACCATTCATGTTCATTCAATTGTGTTCATCGTTCGGCGTATATTTGAGCCGTGTATCAATTATCATTTGTCGTTTAACCCTATTTGGGAATCAAGATGAGAATATTATCATGATTGTTGTAATTGTTCAGTAAGTTGATGTTGATGTTGGAGTTCATATCATTTCCAAATTTCTCTTTCTTGTTCGGTTCGTGCTATTTTGGACCAACTCTCGTAATTACTACTCGAAATCGCCGTTTTGGGGTTCCCGCACTTCCATTTCATGTTTGTGTTCCCATGTTTTGAGCTCTATTACGTTTATTCTCTTTCCAGGTCATTTTTCATCACTTGTGGGGGGCAAACAGTGTGCGTCGCGGCCCAGGGGAGTGTGCGCCGCGGCACACACATCTTGCAGGACCAGCTAGGCGCTGCTGTACAGCGCTCCGTGGCCCACTACTGGGCAGGCCGCGGCACCAGGCTGGAGCTGGGAGCTATTTTTCGGCCGTGGGCCGCGGCACACTCAGTCCGGGCCGCGGCACGCGAATTAGATCACCCTTTTTCAGCAGATTTTTGAGGAGAGAAGCTCATTTCATACTATTCCTCATTCCTCCTCTCCCTGGGCGACTTTTGGACGAATTTTTGGGCGATTTATCGTCATCAATCTCAGAGATTTCATACTCCTTGAGTTCTTGGTGTGGATTAACATCTTTTTGGTTTCTTCATCCTAATCTAAGGTAACTTCTTCAACCCTAGATTCGATTTTGAGTTGAAGCATGATGTTTTGGATGTCATAATCATGATATGTGAAGGGATATACATATGATTATGAGTTCGTATGAATTATCATTGGATTGGTGGAGGATTATTCAAGATCACTTTGAATGTTGATTTGGAATTGGGGTTTTCGATTGGATGTTGTGTTAATCTCGTTTTATGTCTTCCTTTTAGATTGAATCATTCATTCGAGGCTTGGTATCGATATAATTTAGATTAGCTGTAAACAATTGGAGATTGTTTACAATGTGTTTGATAAATTGCCCCAATGAGTTGGGTAGTGTTGTATCGACCTTTTAAGTTGATTTTGATTATACGTGGATATGTATATTAAGTGAATCGTTGGTAACTGTGTTATTCAAGGTTGTTCGAGCGACCGATAATTCCATTAAGGATGTTGATCGTGGAAGGACTTTCTCGCCGTCAGTTTGAGTCAAGTTTTATACTTGTACTAGTCAATGAGATTAATGTTATCATATATGTGTATGAATGTGTTGTATCATTCCGAGACTTAGTCTCTTCATGAGTTCATTGATATTAAGGGATCGTTCGATACAATACTCTTCGGCAATTATGCCAAATGTTTATTATTGTTCATTAATGGCCGATTCAAGGCGTTGGGATACTTGTTTTTAATGTCATTGTCGATAGCCGGTTTGCATTATCGATGTATCAATTGTTGTTGATATTGATGTCGACTTAAGACATTATTGTAATCATTGTTATTGATGTTGGTGTTTTGTCATTAATGTTGTATTGGCCGATTGAAGGCATTGGCGTATTCGTTTCTCATCTTCATCGTCGGTAACCGATTAAAGGTGCTGAGGCATTCTTCGTATCATTGTTATCGATTGGCCGTTCTAAGGCAATCGAGGTATTGGATCATTCGTTGTATCATTGTTATTGATTGGCCATTCTAAGGCAATCGAAGTGTTGAACCATTCGTTTTATCATTGTTATCGATTGGCTGTTCTAAGGCAATTGAAATGTTGAATCATTCATTGTATCATTGTTATCGGTTGGCCATTCTAAGGCAATCGAGGTATTGAATCATCCGCTGTATCATTGTTATCGGTTGGCTATTCTAAGGCAATCGAGGTATTGAATTGGGACTGTTGAGGACGGTGCCCATCCGTGAGTTACTGTCATCGTGTTAGCCGACTCAAGGCAGCACACTATCATTCTTGTGAATTCGGTAATCTTTGGATCGTTGCCGCTTGTGATTAATTGTGGTTTGGAGGCTAGTTTCGTCTAGTGATCATTATGGGTAAGTTTGGGGCTTGAACCTTCGCGGTTGGTTTCCCAGTGCCTGCAATTCAACAGGTCATGGTCACTAGGTGATCTCATTATGGGTAAGTCTGGGGCTTGAACCTTCGCGGTTGGTTTCCCAGCACCTGCAATTTAGCAGGTCATGGTCACTAGGTGATCTCAATATGGGTAAGTTTGGGGCTTGAACCTTCGCGGTTGGTTTCCCAAAACCTACAACTCAATAGGTCACGATCACTGGGTGATCTCATTATGGGTAAGTTTGGGGCTTGAACCTTCGCAGTTGGTTTCCCAACACCTACAGTTCAGTAGGTCACGGCCATTGGATGGTCTCATTGTGATACGGCTTTGTGCCATGGCTTCGGCCCTCATTGTGATACGGCTTCGTGCCGTGGATTCGGCCCTCATTGTGATACGGCTTCGTGCCGTGGCTTCGGCCCTCATTGTGATACGGTTTCGTGCCGTGGATTAGGCCCTCATTGATACAGCTTCGGGCTATTTTGGCTTCAAGTAATTGTGATATTTGACAGCTTCGGCTGAGTGACTTTCAGGCCTTTGTGATGTCTTGGTATTTTCATTGGAGCCTTCGGGCATTATGATTCATATTTAATTCAGTTCTGGTTTGGTTCATGTTCGTGTAATTCATTGTGGTGTTCTATATTTATGATTCGCCGTTGGGCACTTATGTTCTAACCTATTGAACAGGTATTAATAGTATGTCGTGGCCATAGTATTTCATGAATGCTCGGTTTTTACCGTGGTTTGTGAGCATCTCGTATAATTATTATCATTGTACCGTTTCATTCTGCCTTTGGATGCATATCATGTTATACATGTATTTGATGTTCATTATCTAGATGATTAACCCCGTGGGGGCGGAACATGTTTTCATGTTTTAGGTGCTTGCGAGGAGAGAGTTGAGACACAGGGGCATGACGATGGCGACGAGGCATTCGAGCGATACTAGTCCGAGTTGTTCATGTCGGTCAGTCAGTTTGGAGTACTCCAGTTTTGTCAGTTGTTGTCATTTTGTATTAACCGAGTAAGGCTCGTGGATGTTGTTGTATTTTTATTTTGGCCATGTGGGCCCACTTTTGTCGTTGAAATTCCATATCGGAATATTATGTTGGATATCATAGTAGGGATTGTGATTCTCCCTTTTTGGTCAATTTGTTGTATTTTGGTCGTATTCGCCTGGTGGATCTCCTGGTGTGGGGCCCACGGCACTATAATGACCCAATGGGATTTAGGGGTGTTACAGAAGATGGTATCAGAGCGTTGGGTTGTGAGATACCCTGATATGTGAGTTATGTGGCTCTACCGACGCGGTACTAGTGGGACTGTCAAGTTATGACAATCTGGACAGTCGGGTTTTGTGAGTCGTGAAATTTGTACGACTGCACGAGTCATTCATTCATCGAGTCGTCGTCAGTGAAGACTAGTATCGCAAGACCTCGAAGCTTTGTAGGACCTGTGTAAGGACTCGATTCTCTTTATGTTCATACATTCATTATGTCATTGATTCTACATGTTTTGTTGAAACCTATATGTGATATTAGTGTTACGATTGATTCATGACTAA
This sequence comes from Orobanche coerulescens, assembly GCA_033398695.1. Taxonomy (NCBI): domain Eukaryota; kingdom Viridiplantae; phylum Streptophyta; class Magnoliopsida; order Lamiales; family Orobanchaceae; genus Orobanche; species Orobanche coerulescens. The sequence continues at coordinate 143,724,089 of CM065809.1, read as the reverse complement.
TTATTTTGGAGCACATGTGACCTGTGCAAGCGTTAAGGATCAACTCATTCATCAGTCAACAATCCTCAATCATCATTTTTAATCTTGTCGACCATGTTAATTCATTAATCACTGAGTCAATCTCATTGCTCAGTTGTTGATCTTGTGGATCGAATTATCAATTTTATTAACTTGTTCAAGATAATCGTTTAAGGAATTTCATCAGATAATCATGTCACCTCACTTGATCTTTCATGCAATCTTATCATATTCCAGCGTCATGTCGGCGATCATTTTACTGCACTATTAATGCATTCATTGTGTTAGAGTGTGTATGCTCATTATTATCATTCCGTAACGTAATCATAATGCGATATTCACGCGGGATCTATAATTATCATGTGACCTTCCTGCTTTATTATGGATAGAGCTATCAGAGGACGCAGGGGAAGATGCTGCGGTGCGGGCCGAAACCCGGGATCTCGTGTGGATACCCGCGCGAATGCGAGGGATAACATTAGTTCAACTAGTGGCGATCCTACTCAATCACCGACAGATAATCATTCACTTTCAGAGAGTCGTACCCGAGATGCAGCTCAATCGGAAGGTGTTCGGGTGGACCCATTCATATGTATGCAGGGCATGATGGCCCAGATGACTTAGATGGCACGTCTCATGGAGACCATGCAGACCTCGATGGTTCGTGGTCCACTGCAGCAGGGATTCCAGGCGCCGTTTCATGGACAGACTGGGGGAGTGAGTCAGATTATCGGCGATATACCTCGTGAGAGGCCGCCTACTTTTGAGGGTTCGTCGGAACCAGCTGATATTGTTCATTGGCTTGAGCATTTTGATAAACTCTTCGACATGGTTCAGTGTCCGGAAGAGAGTAAGGTGGCAGTAGCGGCTTACTACTTGAGTAAGGGCGCTTATTCTTGGTGGCTTTCCGTGAAACCCACCGATCGTGGTTGTGCTTGGAGCGAGTTTAAGACTCTCATGTTAGAGAGGTATTATCCGGCTCCACTTCATGAAGCCAAGTTGTCAGCGGTTTTGAACCCCGAATCCGTCGAGGACAAGGGTGTTATTCTCATTGCTGAGAAGTTTCAGGGACTACTTCAGTTTGCTTCGTCTGTTATCCGTACTGAGGCGGATAAGATCAAGTATTTTAGTAAGAGGCTAAATCCGCAGTTGAGGATGCAGTTGTTCAATCACAATTGTAATTCGCTTAGTAAGTTCATCGAGAAGGCTCTTGGAGCAGAGCTTTTGATTAGGGAGCTTGCTCGGAAGCACCCTTCAGTTTTTTCTGGTGAGAGGACTAGGATGCCGGTTCGTTCTGAGGGACATCGGGCTCCGACGTCCAAGAGGTTGTTTTCTAGTCGTCTTCGTGCTGAGAAAGCATCTTCCTCTCCGGTGACGAGTTCGACGATTGTTTGTTTTAACTGTGACACAATAGGACATCACAGTACCCGGTGCTTGATGCAGACTATTGCTTGTTTTCTGTGTGGGAGGCAGGGACACCTATGGAAATACTGCAGGAGTTCTAGTGCCAGTAGACATCGAGAAAGCTCACGAGCCTCGAGATATTTTGTTACTCCAGCCCGTACTTCATTCAAGGGGTCCTATCAGACTTCGAGAGCCAAAGGTAAGGACATTCATCATCGGTGTTAGAGGATAATCATTCCGTTCGTTGTTATTCATTCATGCATATAATTCATTCATAATATATCAATCATGTTGAGACTTGTAATTATCAAACTAATCAATCAATTCACGAGGGACGACGGTCCCAATCATTTCATTGAGCTATCATTCATTGCGTCATTATTTCACCTCGGTGAGTCATTCTTGACCATTGTCGGATTTCTATTCATTTTTCATCGTGGTCACTCTTGTTCTTGTGACCTTCCGGGATCATATAGAGCAGTGAGTTCAGATTTGGGTCTTCCTTAAATTGATGAGATCGAGAAGATCGATTATCTGGAAGAATAGATGTTGGGTACATTTGAGATGTAGCCTTAATTTTTGTATTTCCCTTTCTCTGTTTTTCGGATTAATGTGTAACTTAATCTGTAATAATGTATCGTGGTCATGGATCATTTATTGTTGATCTATTTTATAATGATCGTATTTGAGAATCTTGAGATTTGAGTCATTTGAGGTGATTTTCTTTCCTTCTGTATTGTACCCGGGATTTCGTGATAATTTGGGTAATCGTTCATTGTGATTCAAGACGTCAAGTCATGAGGACTTTGGCGTACGATTGATATGGTCCCGAGGACTATATGTGTGTTGTTGCTGTTTTCTTTATAGGCGTGAATCAGTGTTTGTATGGGAGTCTGATGCCGATGAGAAGCGAGTTGTGTACCCTTAGTTTCGGGAATGAAACTCTTTTTAAGGGGGAAGTATGTAATACCCGGTTGTGAATTCATTATTATCATTTAGTATTTGTCACTCAGAAATTTTTTCACATTTTAATAATCATTCACCATTCATGTTCATTCAATTGTGTTCATCGTTCGGCGTATCTTTGAGTCGTGTATCAGTTATCATTCATCGTTTAACCCCGTTTGGGAATCGAGATGAGAATATTATCATGATTGTTGTAATTGTTCACTAAGTTGATGTTGATGTTGGAGTTCATATCATTTCGAAATTTCTCTTTTTTGTTCGGTTCGTGGTATTTTGGACCAACTCTCGAAATCATTGCTCGGAACCGCCGTTTTGGGGTTCCCGCACTTCCATTTCGTGTTTGTGTTCCCAAGTTTTGAGCTCTATTACGTTTATTCTCTTTCCGGGTCATTTTTCATCACTTTTTGGGGGCGAACAGTGTGCGCCGCGGCACACACATCTTGCAGGACCAGCCAGGCGCGGCTGGGACGCGGCACCAAGATGGAGCTGGGATCTGTTTTTTGGCCGCGGGCCGCAGCACACTCAGTCCGGGCTGCGGCATGCGAATTAGATCACCCTTTTTCAGCAGATTTTTGAGGAGAGAAGCTCATTTCATCGTCTTCCTCATTCCTCCTCTCCTTGTGCGACTTTTGGACAAATTTTTGGGCGATTTATCGTCATCAATCTCAGAGATTTCATACTCCTTGAGTTCTTGGTGTGGATTAACAACATCTTTTTGGTTTCTTCATCCTAATCTAAGGTAACTTCTTCAACCCTAGATTCGATTTTGAGTTGGAGCATGATGTTTTGGATGTTATAATCATGATATGTGAAGCGATATACGTATGATTATGAGTTTTTATGAATTATTATTGGATTGGTGTAGGATTATTCAAGATCACTTTGAATGTTGATTTGGAATTGTGGGTTTTGATTGGATGTTGTGTTAATCTCGTTTTGTGTCTTCCTTTTGGATTGAGTCATTCATTCGAGGCTTGGTATCGATATAATTGACATTAGTTGTCAATAATTGAAGATTGTTTACAACGTGTTTGATAAATTGCCCCAATGAGTTGGGTAGTGTTGTATCGACCTTTTGAGTTGATTTTGATTATACGTGGATATGTATATTAAGCGAATCATTGGTAATTATGTTATTCAAGGTTGTTCGAACGACCGATAATTCCATTAAGGACGTTGATCGTGGAAGGACTTTCTCGCCATCGGTTTGAGGCAAATTTTATACTTGTACTAGTCAATGAGATTAATGTTATCATATATGTGTATGAATATGTTGTATCTTTCCAAGACTTAGTCTCTTCATGAGTTCATTGATATTAAGGGATCGTTCGATACGATACTCTTCTGCAATTATGCCAAATGTTTATTATTGTTCATTAATGTACGATTCAAGGCGTTGGGATACTTGTTTTTAATGTCATTGTCGATAGCCGGTTTGCATTATCGATGTCTCAATTGTTGTTGTTGATATTGATGTCGACTTAAGACATTATTGTAATCATTGTTATTGATGTTGGTGTTTTGTCATTAATGTTGTATTGGCCAATTGAAGGCATTGGCGTATTCGTTTCTCATCTTCGTCGTCGGTAACCGATTAAAGGTGTCGAGGCATTCTTCGTATCATTGTTATCGATTGGCCGTTCTAAGGCAATCGAGGTATTGAATAATTCGTTGTATCATTGTTATCGATTGGCCATTCTAAGACAATCGAAGTGTTGAACCATTCGTTGTATCATTGTTATCGATTGCCCGTTCTAAGGAAGTTGAAGTGTTGAATCATTCGTTGTATCATTGTTATCGGTTGGTCGTTCTAAGGCAATCGAGGTATTAAATCATCTGTTGCATCATTGTTATCGGTTAGCCATTTTAAGGCAATCGAGGTATTGAATTGGGACTATCGAGGATGGTGCCCATCCGTGAGTTACTGTCGTCGTGCTGGCTGACTCAAGGCAGCACACTATCATTCTTGTGAATTCGGTAATCTTTGGATCGTTGCCGTTTGTGATTAATTGTGGTTTGGAGGCTAGTTTCGGCTAGTGCTCATTTTGGGTAAGTCTGGGGCCTGAACCTTCGTGGTTAGTTTCCCAGCGCCTGCAATTCAGCAGGTCATGGTCACTAGGTGATCTCATTATGGGTAAGTCTGGGGCTTGAACCTTCGCGGTTGGTTTCCCAGCACCTGCAATTCAGCAGGTTATGGTCACTGGGTGATCTCATTATGGGTAAGTTTGGGGCTTGAACCTTCGCGGTTGGTTTTCCAACACCTACAACTCAGTACGGTCACTGGGTGCTCTTATTATGGGTAAGTTTGGGGCTTGAACCTTCGCGGTTGGTTTCCCAACACCTACAGTTCAGTAGGTCACGGCCATTGGATGGTCTCATTATGATTCGGCTTTGTGCCATGGCTTCGGCCCTCATTGTGATACGGCTTTGTGCCATGGCTTCGGCCCTCACTGTGATACGGCTTCATGGCTTGGCTTCGGCCCTCATTGATACAGCTTCGGGCTGTTTTGGCTTCAGGTAATTGTGATATTTGACAGCTTCGGCTGAGTGACTTTCAGGCCTTTGTGATATCATGGTATTTTCGTTGGAGCCTTCGGGGATTGTGATTCATATTTAATTCAGTTCTAGTTTGGTTCATATTCTTGTAATTCATTGTGGTGTTCTATATTTATGATTCGTCGTTGGACACTTATGTTCTAACCTGTTGAACAGGTATTAATAGTATGTCGTGGGCATAGTGTTTCACGAATGCTCGGTTTTTACCTTGGTTTGTGAGCATCTCGTATAATTATTATCATTGTACAGTTTCATTCTGCCTTTGGATGCATATCATGTTATACATGTATTTGATGTTCATTATCTGGATGACTGACCTCGTGGGGGTGGAACGTGTTTTCATGTTTTAGGTGCTTGCGAGGAGAGAGTTGAGACACAGGGGCATGACGATGACGATGAGGCATTCGAGCGATACTAGTCTGAGTTGTTCATGTGGGTCAGTCAGTTTTGAGTACTCCAGTTTTGTCAGTTGTTGTCATTTTGTATTAACCGAGTAAGGCTCGTGGATGTTGTTGTATTTTTATTTTGGCCATGTGGGCCCACTTTTGTTGTTGAAATTCCATATCGGAATATTATATTGGATATCATAGTAGGGATTGTGATTCTCTCTTTTTGGTCAGTTTGTTGTATTTTGGTCGTATTTGCCTGGTGGATCTCCTCGTGTGGGGCCCACGATACTGTAATGACCCAATGGGATTTGGGGGTGTTACATATTATTCAAAAAAACAACACTTGATCAAAAATCATCGCTATATATGTTATACATACACCAAGAAATCTTCAAGAAATTAAATTAATTCTTAAACATGTTCATAATCATCAAAACGAATATACTGTATGCACAATATATTTATAATTGATAGCAAAGTTCAATAAATATACCTTCAATATGATTTCTTGAATGATCAAACCAGAGAAAATTGTTGTTTTTCGTGTTCTTGTTGTGTAATTATGAGTGTGTTGTAAATGGTGTGTTAAAGCGTGAGATGGTGATATACTATGCACAAAAAAATACGTAAGACTTTAGCCGACGACAAGCCATCGGCTAAAGTATGGTAGTCGTCGGTTAAACATTATAGAAGTCATCGACTAAAGTCTCCTAATCGTTAGCTAAACTACACAACTTTAGCCGACGACTAGCAGGACTTTAGCCGACGACAAAAAGCAAAGTTGTCGGCTAAAAGGTTTTAGCCGACAATATACAGGCCGTCGGCTAAACTTGCATACTTTAGCTGACGACTCCGGACGGCCGTCGGTCGTTCTCCAGCTAGTCGTTGGCTAAAGTAGTAATTTTGGTAGTGAAAATTGGAAATAACATATACCTTTTACTTCAGTGAACGAATCTCTAGAACCTTGTTTCGGGTCATATAGTTCCTTAGAGGATGTGGACTTCGGTCTATGCATGCTGCAAGGAGCGGCTCCTATGGATGGTGGAAAAATGATGTTGCCTAATGCTTCTTGAAAGGGGCGGCCCTAGTGGGAGTGACACTGGCGCGGCGACAAGTACAAGAGTGCGACCACCATAGTGTAGTGAACGCCAGTGCATAGATATTTCAGGGGAGGCTCCTAGCAGGCTTCAGAGTGGAGGATACTTGTGTGATAGCTAAGACCCTGATAACGAATGAATTTGTGCTTTTTAATCATTTTGAAACCTTTTCTAAAAATATTGGTATCAGTAAGAAAATCAAGGATTAAATGATCAAGGATTTCCAACGAGATCTCCGAGGGTTATTTAGTTATTAATGGTCTTAAGCAGGAACGGAGAAAGCGTGTATTGGGTCAAGGACCCCGAGATATTTTGAAATTACTTTCTAAAGCAGTTTCGTGTACTAGGTCAAGGACCCATAGAGATTTTAAAACTACTTCCTAAAATGGTTCCGTGTATTGGGTGAAGGACCCCGATAGATTTGAAAATCGGCCTGAGTCAATAATAACATTTTTAAGCTATTTTACTAAAATAATTTTCAAAGGTATTTCCAAATGATTGAACTAATTCTCTTGACTCAATGGGGCATTTTTGGAAAATCTTGTATTTTTAGTTCTCTTTTAAAAATGTGCGACTTTATGAATGGTTGGTATTCTTGTGTATGCGTATATCCTTAGGTGATGTGTGGACTTGTGGTTTGTTTGCATTTGTGACTCGTTTAGATTAGTGTTAATATTTCTCGTATAGCTTGTATATTATATACTTGCACTAGCAAAATTTCAGTTTGCTAACCCCCGAGTATCCGGGCGGTGGGTGCCTGTTATGCATTAGGTTTTGCAGCTCGGGAGTGGTCACGGGATCGGCTTGATAGAGTATGAAGGGAAATAATGCTGATCACATAGGAGTAAAAGTCTCTTTATTTTGTCTCTATTGTAATCAAGGGCTATCTTTGTTGACTAATCACCCTTGTATGGGTGCGATTCGTGTTGTGGAATTGAATTATTATTTTTCTTATGCATTAAAAGCTTAACATATGGAGTTGTTGACCATGATGGTCTTGTTGGGAATAGTGTCCTGGGACATTCAATGTGCTTAGATTTGTAATTGTCACATTTAAATAAAGTTATTTGATATCATTTATTTCTCGTTGATTATTATAATGTGTGCATGTTTTAATATTTCAATAATCGAATAATAGATATTCATGAATAATAAGATTATTAAAATGTCCATGGTACAATCGCGTTGAGTAGAGACTCAAGTGATTAATATACTAGTATAAGTTTGATTGATAATCATCGGATGATTATGCATATGGTATAGATCAATCTTATGGGTATTGGTTGGTGAACTAATACTGGACAGACCCGCATTGAGATCACTACATGGAAATGTCATAAGTGAATCTCAATATAACAGTATGTCAATAAATCCTTGAACCTGAGATCATCACAGAGTCCAACATGATAACTGCTATGCCTTGACATAATCCAACGTCATCTGAAACATGGTGATCATAAAGGTTAGCGATCGGGATTAGTGAGAGTCATGTAGAGGGCAATGAATAATCAAGATGGGGATTTGTCCCTCTCCTTAGTGAGAGAGATATCTGCTGGGCCCCTCGATAAGTAGGACTAAAGGAAATGTATGGCCATGCTCAAATGAAGAGTCATTTGATTATATCAGTCTACTTAAGATCGAGAAAGCATTTGAACATAAATAAGTATGACAGACTCCATGACTTAGTTCAAATATGATATTGCGTGACAAAGGGATTTGACACGTTAAAAGGTTTAATTGACTATTAACTTATATTATTTGGGTAATCATAATGTCTTGCTAGAGGCTGCTTATGATTTATTATTTAATGAGGTATTAAATAATTGCCAACATAATATAAGCCTTTTGGGTTGCATGTACGACAATTATAGACAAGTAGGAATAAATATCAACTGGAGTAATAAATATAATATTGGATATTATATTTATGAGGAGATTGAATAATAAGTAATTTATATAATATTGGATATTATATATATTGTATTATTTTATAACATGAGGGGTAACTAAGCAAATACTAGATTCTTGAATCTAGGGTTACTTAGTATAAATAGGGAGTCTATGAGGAGTTGTCACAAGAAATCTACACCTAAAAATCCCCCCCCCCTTCTCAAGACTAAAGAATTTCGACCATCCCTCTCTATAGTAGAAGCTGCGGATCGGTTATCTAGTCGTCTTCCCTTAGTTGATCTTGATCAATAGTACAATCCTTCTAGTAAGGAATTTGTGTTGTACTATTTATCAATATTATTCGTAAGGATCTAGCAATCCGGCTTGTGGAATTGTTCGTGTGTGGATCACCCAAAAAGGAAGGAGATATTCATCTGCTTCTAGTCCGGATCTATATCTGTTCGTCGGATTAAGGTAATTCGATTAACCCTTTAATCAAACAATTAAATTACTGCATGAGATCCTAAATTGGGTTTTCATATTTACTTTTTCCGCTGCATTTTTATTGCTGATTTATATATTCGATATGCATGGAAATTCCAACAGTGGTATCGAGCCAACTTGCAAGTAATTTAATTGTTTATGTAGAACATGCTTATGTGTAAATTATGTTCTTGATTATGTTTATAAAATATAGATTTATAAAATACTTTTTCTGGTTTAATTTGATTAAATCGGATCGTCAAAAATTAATTTTCTGGACTGTTTTCGTGAATTTCTGCTCCAGAACTGTTCTGAAACAGATCTGTTCCGAGACGGGTCGGGTCGGGTCGGGTCGGGTCGGATCTGGACCCACGGGTCGGTTTTAATTAGCAAAGTTTTGCGATGCCGGGGATTTGATCCCTGGTCGTCCGCCCATGCCTTCGCCGACTTACCAACTGGGCTGTAGTTTTATTTTGTATACAGTACAGGGATCTTTTATAAAAGGTAACTAGCCTGTTTTAAAATAGAAGAAAATTTGGAAATAATAGTTGCAAAATGTGCAACTGCTACCGCCGGGTTTCGAACCCGTGTGGATCCGTGGGCAAAGCGCGCAGCCAGCCATCTCGGCTATAGTCCAGTATTGTTCATATGATGACTCAGATTGTATTTATAGTCTGACTGTCAGACAGATTTTAATTTCTATAATTACATGCTTTTATTAAATATTGATAATTATTTATGGTGTGTGTATGGTGTATAGCATGACCATAAACTGACCAATGTGATTGGATACTTTATTTCCTTATGGGTTGGTTTTACGGTCTGCATGTCGTTTAATTATATTTTATTTTACGGCATGCGAGTAGTCTATTTAAATTGTTTATTATTTTACGGTATGCGTGTCATTTGCACCTCTTGTAATTTAATTTAGTAGTGTAGTATTAAATTTCATTAATGTAATGAAGACAAGAAAGACGAGAAGGACAGACTCGAGGAGCAAATTGATCGTGTATGATGTTTCAAGGAGTTGGAAGATCAATGAAGACCAATTGCCCCTTTTAGATTGACCCTTGTGATTTTTATGTTGGCTCATGGAAATTATGTTAGGAATTATGGTCATGTTATACACGGTCCTATGTTTTTTTATTGTCATGTGATGCGATATATGTTTAAATTTATGCATGTATGTGATGTTATGTATATTTAGATGTATGTAAGCAAACATAGACATTAACATAGGATAAAAAACCCTCGTTAAATTTTTTCAAATGCCGTTCATTTGAAAAACACCTATCAAGACTTCGATCATCTTGAGTCGGTCATGCCAAAGCTGAGCGCTCGGATTATCTTAGTAAGGTAGGATGGGTAATGGTGATACCTATGTGTTCTAATGAACTAAGAATTCAAAAGAGTTTTGAACCTTAAGGCATAAGATGGGATTATAACATGCTTGGGCATAAGATGCCAAATCCCATGAATATAATCTAAGAGTTACACATGATGTAATCGATAAAGAGTTATCTACCTAAAGTAGCACAATTCTGGGCGTCATGCCAAAGATGAGTTTAGGATTGTGCAAAATGGGATCTTAGCCCACTAAAATTACAAATATTGTAAAATTGAGGGTACTTTATTTTAGTGGGAGTATTTTTCGAGAAATAAAATAATGTGACTAAATACTTTGCATATTGAATTTTGTAGGTAATATAGAATGACATCAAACAACACGTCCACCATTTCACTGCGATCAGTCCTTGAGAAAGACAAGCTCAAAGAAAACGGCAGCAACTATCTGGATTGGATCTGGAGCTTGAGTATAGTTCTCAAGCAAGAAAGAAAGTTGTATGTTCTTGAGGAAGAAATTCCCGATGAGCCAGCTGACAATGCAAAAAAAGGAACAAAAGACAAATGAAAGAAACATTGTGATGATTCTATTGATGTCAGTTGTCTTATGTTGGCTATCATTTGTCAAGAACTTCAGAAGAATCTAGAGGAAATGGAAGCTTATAAGCTTAATGCTCACCTCAAGGAAACTTTCTCGAAGCATGCTAGGCAAGAGAGGTATGAGACCTTTCAAGCATTGTATGCTTGAAAGATGGTTGAGGGGACATCTGTCAGCGCACATGTGCTCAAGATGAAAGGATATATTGATCATCTTGAGAGACATGGTTTTCCACTTTCTAAGGAGCAATCCACGGATGTGATCCTAAACTCAGTGCCCGATAGTTTCGGTCAGTTCATTATGAACTATAATATGAATGAGATGGAGAAGTCCATTGCTGAGCTGCATGGGATGCTTAAAATGGCCGAGCTAAATATTAAGAAGAAACCAAGCCACATGCTGATGGTCAGCAAAGGGAAGTCCTTTAAGAATAAAGGCAAGGGAAAGGGTAAGGAAAAAGTTGCAAAATCTAAAGACTCTACTAAGCCAATTTTCAAGGCTAAAGCTCCCAAAGATGGAAATTGCCATCATTGCAATAAACCAGGATACTGGAAAAGAAATTGCAAGGTTTACTTGGAAGAGCTAAGGCGTACCAAGGGTAGGAGACTACCACATGTATATTTGTTATAGAAGTTAACTTATCTACTTCTAACTCCTGGGTATTGGATACTGGATGTGGATCTCATATTTGTACCAATGTGCAGGGGTTGAGAAGCAGTAGAGAACTAAAGAAAGGGGAAGTGGCTCTAAGAGTCGGAAATGGAGCAAGAGTTGTTGCACTAGCTGTAGGAACTTATGATCTAGTTTTACCCAATGGGCTTTTGTTAGTTTTGAACAATTGCTATTATGTTCCTGCTATGAATAGGAATATTATTTCAGCTTTTACATTAGATTGTGAAGGTTACAGTTTTCTTATTAAGAATAAGATTATTCGTATTTTCTTTGATGACTTGCTTTATGGTACTGCAAAGTTATATACTGGCCTTTACAATATTGATCTAGATGAGCCCAACACTTTGGAAGTCAATAACATTGCATCCAAGAAACCTAAGCTCAATAATTCTAATCCAACTTACTTATGGCATTGTCGACTTGGTCACATAAACGAGAAATGCATTTCTAAGCTCCAAAATGATAGACTTTTAGACTCTTTTGACTATGAATCATATGGGACATGCGAATCTTGTTTATTAGGCAAGATGACAAAGAATCCTTTCACCGGTCATGGAGAAAGGGCTAGTGATCTATTAGGCCTAATACATACTGATGTATGCGGACCTCTTAGAACTCATGCTAGAGGCGGATATCAATACTTCATTACATTTACCGATGATTATAGCCGATATGGATATGTTTATCTTATGAAGTATAAACATGAATCTTTTGAAATGTTCAAAATATTCCAGAATGAAGTACATATTCAACTTGAAAAGACAATTAAAGCCCTTCGATTAGATTGAGATGGCGAATACTTAAGCCAAGAATTCGATGATCATCTTAGGAGTTGTGGAATTATTTCACAACTTACTCCTCCCGGAACACCTCAGCATAACGGAGTGTCCGAGAGGAGGAATCGAACTTTATTAGATATGGTTCGATCCATGATGAGTCGAACAGAGCTTCCATTATCATTTTGGGGCCACGCCTTAGAAACAGCAGCATTCACCCTTACTGTGTTCCATCTAAAGCACTTGAAAAGACACCATTTGAGAAATGGACTGGTAAGAGACCAAACTTGTCTTTTATAAAGATCTGGGGTTGCTAAGCGTTCGTAAGGTGCCAAGAGTTTGACAAACTGGTAGCCAGATCTGAAAGATGTTTATTTGTGGGGTATCCTAAGAAAACTAAAGGATATTACTTTTATAAGCACGCAGAGAACAAAGTGTTTGTTGCTCGAAATGCTGTATTCTTAGAAAGGGAATTTATTTCCAAAAGAGACAGTGGGAGAAGAGTAATTCTCGAGGAAACTTGAGAACCACAAGAAGACATTACTTCACCGATGGAAATTGAATAGGCTCAACAATCAGTTGAAGAGCCCGTTCAAAGTACACAAGTCCCTCACAGATATGATAAGATGCGACATGAACCTGATAGATATGGTTATCTCGTACAGAGGATGATGACGCATCGCTCATAGATGATGAGCCTAGTAGCTATACAGAAGCTGCTTCAGGACTAGAGTCCGAGGAATGGCTAGAAGCCATGAAGTCATAGATGCAGTCCATGTATGACAATCAAGTTTGGAACTTGATAGATCCATCTTAGGGTGTTAAAACCATTGGGTGCAAATAGGTCTATAAAAAGGAGAAAGACATGGATGATAATCTACAAGCCTATAAAGCTAGACTAGCGGCAAAAGGTTATAGATAGAATTGTGTTGACTATGATGAGACTTTTTCGCCAGTAGTCATGCTTAAATCAATTAGAATTTTATTTGTCATTGCCGCATACTATGATTATGAAATATGGCAAATGGATGTCAAAACAGCAGTCCTTAATGGAAATTTACTCAAGGATGTGTACATGACACAACCTGAAGGTTTTGTTCATCCAGAAAATTCTAATAAGGTTTGCAAGCTTCAAAGATCCATTTATGGGTTGAAGCAGGCTTCTCGGAGCTGGAATCTTCATTTTGATGAAACTGTCAAAGAGTTTGGGTTCATGTAAAATGAAGATAAACCATGTGTGTACAAGAAGGTTAGCGGGAGCATAGTTGTTTTCTTAGTTTTATATGTAAATGCAATATTACTCATTGGAAATGACATTCCCACCTTGCAGACAGTCAAGACTTGGTTGGGAAGTTGTTTCTCAATGAAGGACTTAGGAGAAGCTGCTTACATTCTTAGGATAAAAATCTATAGAGATAGATCAAAGAGATTGATTGGTCTGAGTCAATGTACCTACATTTATAAAATATTGAAGAGGTTTAAAATGTAAGACTCCAAGAGAGGACTCTTGCCAATATCACATGGAATTCATCTGAGTGAGACTCATAGTCCTTCGACTCCTGATGAGCGAGCCCGCATGAGCAAGATACCATACGCTTCGGCCATTGGATCGATCTTGTATGCCATGATTTGTACTCGACCAGATGTATCATTTGCCCTTAGCATGACAAGTCGATACCAATCGAATCCAAGTGAAAGTCACTGGACAGCAATGAAAACCATCCTAAAGTACTTGAGAAGAACTAAGGATGATTTCCTAGTTTATGGAGGGGTGGGAAATGAGCTGGCTGTAAATGGTTATGCCGATGCAAGTTTCGAAACCGACAGAGACGATTTTAAATCGCAAACTGGTAATGTGTTTGTATTGAATGGAGGTGCTGTGAGTTGGAAGAGTTCCAAGCAAAGCACGGTTGCTGATTATGTTACAGAAGCTGAGTACCTGGCAGCATCGGATGCAGCTAAGGAATCCATATGGATCAAGAAGTTCGTTACCGAACTAGGAGTGGTGCCAACCATCCAGGGTCCCATAAGCCTTTATTGTGATAATAATGGTGCTATTGCACAAGCTAAAGAGTCTAGGTCCCATCATAATTTCAAACATATACTCAGAAAATATCACCTAGTCAGAGAGATCGTCAGACGAGGAGATATTACAATATGCAAAGTAGCAACGGAAGAGAATGTTGCAGATCCACTCACCAAGCCTCTCTCACAAGGAAAGCATGTTGAGCATACTAGAGCGATAGGACTAAAAGTCATGAATGAATGGTCCTAGTGCAAGTGGGAGATTGTTGGGAATAACGCCTTAGGACATTCGATGTGCCTAGATTTGTAATTGTCACATTTAAATAAAGTTATTTGATATCATTTATTTTTCGTTGATTATTATAATGTGTGCATGTTTTAATATTATAATAATCGAATAATAGTTATTCATGAATAATAAGATTATTCAAATGTCCCTGGTACAATCGCGTTGAGTAGAGACTCAAGTGATTAATATACTATTATAAGTTTGATTGATAATTATCGGATGATTATGCGTATGGTACGGATCAATCTTATTAGTATTGGTGGGAGAAGTAATACTGGACATACCCGCATTGAGATCACTGTATGGAAATATCATAAGTGAATCTCAATATAACAGTATGTCAATAAATTCTTCAACCTGAGATTATCATAGAGTCCAACATGATAACTGCTATGTCTTGACGTAATCCAACGTCATCTGAAACATGATGATCATAAGCAATCGGGATTAGTGGGAATCATGTAGAGGGTAATGAATAATCAAGATGAGGATTTGTCCCTCTCCTTAGTGAGAGAGATATCTGCTCGGCCCCTCGATAAGTAGGACTGAAGGAAATGCATGTCCATGCTCAAATAAAGAGTCATTTGATTCAATAAGTCTACTTACGATCGAGAAAGCATTTGAACATAAATAAGTATGACAGACTCCATGACTTAGTTCAAATATGATATCGCGTGACAAAGGGATTTGACACGTTAAAAGGTTTAATGGACTATTAACTTATATTATTTGGTTAATCATAATGTCTTGCTAGTGGCCGCTTATGATTTAGTATTTAATAAGGTATTAAATAATTGCCAACATAATATAAGCCTTTTGGGTCGCACATACGATAAATATAGATAAGTAGGAATAAATATCAACTGAAATAATAAATATAATATTGGATAATATATTTATGAGGAGATTAAATAATAAGTAATATATAGTATTGGATATTATATATATTGTATTATTTAATAACATGAGGGGTAACTAAGCAAATACTAGATTCTTGAATATAGGGTTACTTAGTATAAATAGGGAGTCTATGACAAGGAGTTGTCATAAGAAACCTACACCTAAAAATCGTCCCCCCCCCCCTCTTCTCAAGACTAAAGAATTTCGGCCATCCCTCTCTACAGTAGAAGCTGCGGATCAGTCATCTAGTCGTCTTCCCTTAGTTGATCTTGATCAATAGTACAATCCTTCTAGTAAGGAATTTGTGTTGTACTATTTATCAATATTATTCGTAAGGATCTAGCAATCCGGCTTGTGGAATTGTTCGTGTGTGGATCACCCAAAGAGGAAGGAGATATTTGTAACACCCCAAAGCCATCCAGGAATATTACAGTGCCGTGGGTCCCAAGATGGAACCCACAAAACTGAAGGAAATTTTCACAAACATTTACAAACGCCTAAGAGGCGAACGACGGTACTATCTTTAAAAACATTCGAAGACTTAATATAATTCGTTTAACAAAACCGTCGTAAAATTTCATTTGAAATCACAAGGCCCGAAATGCCAAAGCATAACAGTTTAAAAACATACGTTAAGTTATCGCTTACACGTATCAACAAAATAGTTTAGAAAATAATTGCCAAAGTAACCTAAAGTACCAGATACCAAAAGGCCATTTAAAATACTCACGCGGCGGAAAAAGACAAACAATTAAAATACTCTAGCACCGGAATGCAAGAACTGATCAGGAAACTCAAAACACAAATACATGTCCTAGCTAGTATCCTCCGGGAAGCTCATCTCTCCACGACCGCTACAAGATTGATAATCCAAGAACCTAAAAAGAAAGCCCATGACGGGGTCAGCCATAATATCCAACAATGATAACCATCACATCTCGTCAATAATTACATATCAATGAAAATACTAAGTAAGAATACGACCAATGTAATCTTACCGTCATAACTTTACCAATTCATGATAATATTTACCAAAGTTCACATCTCGTATCCTTTCAACAACACAATACGCTCATACCGAAATATCAGTATTGTATCTCAACTGTAATATCCGAAATTTCTGCTACCGTTGTTTAGTATTATTTTATCCGAGTTATATTGTACAACATGGAATCTGTACAGTATAGATAAAATAAATGAAGGATTGAGATGTCAGTATCGGTATAATTGTCGTACTTGGTCGACAATTGTATTATAGGATATAGTACGTCATGTATACGTATCTGATATGTCGAGACGTTGGACAAAGATAGCTAAATATGGCTAAGTGTAACATTATTAGCGCACGCTAATAATCATGAGTAGCGCACGCTATCGTGCAGGTTTAACGCACGCTACGGATATAAGATAACACACGCTAATGCAGTCAGATCGGAAGGAATCTACGTGTGGACCAGGCCACTTTCGGCGTACGTTCTGATAAGTCAACGGACGTTGTAATGTAGTGTTAGCGCACGCTAATGCATGTTGATTAGCGCACGCTAACTATATATCGGACGAAAAGGAATCTTATCCTCACAAGACTTTCGCGTGTGGACCAAATGATGCATAATCAAGTCAACTATGATTAGCGCATGCTATGGAAGAACACTTGCGTACGCTAAATATAGGCATTTACGTACGCTAATGCATGGGCATTACGTACGTAAGTCATTGTACGAAGCCAGACAGTAGCCTCTGGATTGCGATAGCGCACGCTAACAAAAGTCGGTTAGCGCACGCTAAGGCCGTAGCGCACGCTAAACATAAGGTTTAGCGCACGCTAGTAATACACTTTATAAAAAGGGACAGGAGGGTGTTATGAAGCATTTCGTCCACTTCTTTCCTTTCACTCGATAGAGAGAGCCCTGAGAGGTACTTGAGGTACAGAAACACTGAGAGATGATGATCTTTAACAAGATTAAGCTGGGGATCATGAATTAAAGTCTTGTTCTTGAAGTTATTGATGATTCTTGGAATGAAGTGATTGTTCTCCTTCATGGTTCGTCTATACAAGGTAATAGTTCTTCACCTTTGGATTTCGTTTTGGATTGAAGATTTATGTTCTTGAGTTAATGATTATCATATAAACAAGTTGATAAGTATGATTATGAGATTGGTTACCGAGTTATGAGTATTGATATGATTTGGATGGTTTCGAATGTGTTGTTTATCTTCAAAGAGATATGTTGGACAATGTCTTCCTTCAATTCGGATCTTTGATGTTGTTGTTGTTGGTTTCTTCATATGATGGTGATCATGGCATGATTATGAGTTCTTGGTGTTTAGGTTGTTGATATTAAGGAAGATGAAATATGAATATATGACTTGAATTAAGAGTCGGATGATTACCTATATGTTAAAAGATATTGGATTTCGTTGTTTGATAGCTATGTACATGGTTCAGAATCACTTAGAGTTTTTGATAATCGCCATATATTGATCGGTATCCGAAATGCATGTAACTGCACGTCATTAGCGCACGCTAAGCCTACTGGCTAGCGCACGCTATCGGGAACAACTTAGCGCACGCTACCGGGAACAACTTAGCGCACGCTACGGTAAGAGATTAATGTGCGCTAAGTCAACAGGCAGGGTAATATATTCTGTTTCGGTTATGAATTCGTGATCGTTTAAGTTGGTTTGATCAGACTTGTGGTTAACTGAGATATTGTTGAGCCGTTGGGTTTGTGAATTGGTTTTAACGGTTGTTGATTATTATCGGATTGTTGTTTAATCGATTATTGTAATAGGTCAAGTTTATTGATCGGTGTTTATAATCGTATGATGCGGTCGTGTTTGAGGATGTTCGTGAATTGCTTTGGTCGGGACCGAGGAACTTGTAGATGACGACAATGGATTTGGTAACGACTTCATCATCGTCAGACGCAGATCGAGGCAAGTTATTACTTGCTCAGTTTATAATATTTAATGAATGGTTTCAGTTTCATTCGTTTATAATTCGTATAGCAATGTTTATAATCGTAATCACAGGAAATTTGGGATTATAAATCGTATTCGAGTTTTGAGAATCTAAATCATAATGTATATGATTTACTTTTGTTATTGGTATACTTGTATATCGAGGATATATTGTGATAAAGACGAAGATATGAATTATCAGCAATCCGTGATACTATGGACCGTCGAGTATTGAGGATAATGGTTCGTGATGGTTTAGACATTGAGATCGTTCTCGAAGGACTCGGGGCAAGTGCTCTAATCATTTTTATCATTTGTGTTGATCATGTCGTGATACATTCGTGTATCGTTGTTGTCATGCATTTGTGCATTGTTGTTGTCGTGTATTGTGTACTGTTGTTTTGTGCAGTTGTGCATTGTTGTCATATGTCCACCTCGTGTTGGTCCGACGGGATCATCGGGGGATCTATGCTAGCGCATACCGGATCATCGGACGGGTTTTCCACCTCGGGTTGGTCCGACGGGATCATCGGGGATCTAGGCAAAGGAACGCTCGGATCATCGGATTGCCATGTATTGTTGTTGTGCATATGTATATTATGGGTTTGCCATAAGTATACATTGTCATTATTGTTGTGATCATATTGACGTTGTCATATGAGTATGCATTTGTAGGTCTTGTGTTAGGACCATGTCCGTATGTTAAGTTGATCTGATCTCGGATTAGACTGACGTGATTGTCATGGTATTTCGTATCTTGAGGTATGTTCCGTATTTCCTTGGTACTTGTCTTTGATGGACAATCGATTATCGTATTGGAATTGTCGACGTTATCCGATGGATTGAATTGGCCAGAGTTGGTATAATTTCCGTATCGCGAGTTATGATAATGTTTCGAGAACCTTGGGTATTGTTGAGATACCGTACAGATATTTCGGTATTATCTTATTGTGTTGTTAAGGATATGAATCGTGGATTTTCGTAAAGTTACGACGGTAAGATTACATTGGTCGTATTCTTACTTAGTATTTCCATTGATATGTAATTATTGACGTGATATGATGGTTATCATTGTTGGATATTATGGCTGACCCCGTCGTGGGTTTTCTTTTTAGGTTCTTGGATTATCAAGCTTGTAGCGGTCGTGGAGAGATGAACTTCCCGGAGGATACTAGCAAGGGCATGTATTTGTGTATTGAGTTTCTGATCAGTTGTTGTATTCCGCTGCTAGAGTATTTTAATTGTTTGTCTTTTTCCGCTGCGTGAGTATTTTTAAATGGCCTTTTTGGTATCCGGTGACTTAGGTTACTTTGGCAATCATTTTCTAAATCTATTCTGTCGGTACGTGTAAGCGATAGCTTAACGTATGTTTTTAAACTGTTGAGTTTTGGCATTTTGGGCCTTGTGGTTTCAAATGAGTTTTTACGACGGTTTGATAAACGAGTTTTATAAATCTTCGAATGTTTTTAATAGATAATACCGTCGTTAGCCTCTTGGGCGTTTGTAAATATTTGCGAAAATTTCCTTCAGCCTTGTGGGTTCCATCTCGGGGCCCACGGCGCTGTAATATTCCCGGTCGGATCTGGGGGTGTTACATCAACAATACCCAAGGTTCTCAAAACATTATCATAACTCACTATACGAAATCTACTAACTTTGTCCAACCCAATCGCATCTCAACACGATAATCAACTGTCCATCAAAGACAAATACCAAACAAATACGGAACATACCTCAGGATATGAAATGCCATGACGAAATCACGTCAGTCTAATCCAGGATCAGATCAACACAACATACGGACATGGTCCTAAAACAAGACCTACAAATGCATACTCATATGTCAAAGTTTATATGCTCACATCAATAACAACACTGTATACTTTTGGCAAACCCATAATATACATATGCACAGTAACAACATCACATATGGTAATCCAACGATCCAGCACACACAACTATAGATCCCCATGATGATCCCGTCGGACCAACGCATGGTGGCATTACCTATCCAGCGATCCAGCGCACACAGCTATAGATATCCCATGTTGATCCCGTCGGGCCAACGCATGGTGGACATATGACAATAATGCACAACTGCACAAAACAACAGTACACAATGCACGACAACAACCATGCACAAATGCATGACAACAACGATACACGAATGTATCACAACATGATCGACACAAAATGACAAAAATGATTAGAGTACTTGTCCCGAGTCCTTCGAGAGCAATCTCGATGTCCAAACCATCACGAACAATTATCCTCAATACTCGACGGTACAAAATACCACGGACGGTAAATAATTCACGTCTTCATCTATACCACAATGTATCCTCGATACGAAGTATACCAACAATAAATGTAAATCATATACCTTATGATTTAATTCCCAAAACTCGAATACAACCTATAATCCCAAATATCCTGTGATTACGATTACAAACATTGCTATACGAATTATAAACAAATGAAACTGAAACCATTCATTAAATATTATAAACTGAGCAAGTAATAACTTGCCTGGATACTGATGAAGCCGTTACCAATTCCATTGCTGTCATCTACAAGTCCCTCGGCCCCAACCAATGCAATTCACGAACATTCTCGAACATGACCGCAACGCATAGTTCTAATCACCGATCAATAATCTCAACCTATTACAATAATCGATAAACAACAAGTTCGACAACAATCAACAATCGATAAAACCAATTCACAAACCCAACGGCTCAAAAATATCTCGGTTAACCACAAGTCTGATCAAACCAACTTAAATGATCACGAATTCATAACCAAAACAGAATAGACTACCCTGCCTGTTGACTTAGTGCACGTTAATTACTTAACGTAGCGTGCGCTAAGTTGCTCCCGTTAGCGTGCGCTAGCCAGTAGGCTTAGCGTGCGCTAATGACATGCAGTTGCATGTATTTCGGATACTAATCAACATATGGCGATTATCAATAACACTAAGTGATTCTGAACCATGTTCAAAGCTATGAAAACAACAAAATCCGATATCCTTTAACATACAAATAATCATTCAACTTATAATCCAAGTCCTATATCCATATATCATCTTCCTCAATATAAACATCATGAAACATTAAGAACGTAACAACACTTCCATAATCTATCATTACAGAGATTAATCATCAACAATGACATCAACATCCGCAAAGGAGAAGAAGGAAGAACCAACTTATCTCAAGAAAACGAACTACACGATTCAAATCACACGAATCATATTAATATCATCATACTCCGGTAATCCATCTCATAATCATTCTTGTCAACTTGTTTATATGATAATCATTAACTCAAGAACATCAATCTTCATTCCAAAACAAAATCCAAAGGTGAAGAGTGATTACCTTGTATAGATGAACCATGAAGGAGAACAATCAACTTCATTCCAAGAATCATCAATAACTTCAAGAACAAGACTTTAATCCATGTTCCTTAGCTTAATCTTGTTAAAGATCATCATCTCTTAGTGTTTGGAACCTCAAACTTCTCTCTAAAAACTCTCTTTCTCGAAATAAAGAAAGGAATGGCCGAATGAACATAATTCACATCTGCAATCATATATATACTGACTGTTATTAGCGTGCGCTACTTTTCCTTAGTAGCGTGCGCTATCGTGGTCCAGAGGCGACTGTTTTGCTTCGCACATCAGCTTACGTATATAATACCCATGCAATAACGTACGTAAATTACACTGTCTAGCGCACGCAATTTCTTAGACCTTAGCGTGCACTAATCGTAGTTGACTTGCTACAGTCCGCGCCTACCCCCGTCTCCCCACATGCCGAAAGCACTGACGAGGATAAGATACCTTTTTGTGCGATCTGCAATTAGCGTGCGCTAGTCCTTAGGTTTTAGTGTGCGTTAGTACTACATTACAACATCCATTGACTCGTCGGCACATGCGCCGAAAGTGGCCGGGTCCACACGTAGATTCCCTCTGAGCTGTTCTGCACTAGCGTATGCTAACAAATGCCCGTAGCGTGTGCTATTCCTGCACGATAGCGTGTGCTATACATGAGTATTAGCATGCACTAACAAGACTATATTTAGCCATTTTCAGCTACTCTTGTCCAACGTCTCTACATGCATAATATGAACATACGGCATACTGAATACATATACATCTTCCAACAACATTCTCATATGATAAGCCCGACACACAATGTCGTCCAATACAACTGTCAACCAAGTGCGTTAATAATATTAATACAGATGTCTCAGTCCTTCATTTATTTTATCCATACTGTACAAATTCCACGCTGTACAACATAACTCGAATAAAATAATATTAAACTACAGTAGTAGAAATTTGGGATATTACATACTACACCACTTAAAATAAGTTTCGTCCTCGAAACTTGCAATCCGTCATAGAAAAACCAACAAACCGTTCAACCAAAATATTCCGAAACCATCACAACAACGATCAATAATCATCATTAACGAATAACCAAAACAGTACACTTACATATGCGCCAAGTCGACGATCTCCTGAGGTACTAGCAAGTGACTTCTCTGTAAAGCCTCAATATGCTTACAATAAAAATTCCATGAGTCCCAACCAAATATATCATCGTCGGATGAAATAATCTATCCGTGTCAAATCCTATCTGCCTGATTACACAATCAAGTCCCAATCTGCTAAAAACCAATAGTGCACGATACATCTGTTGAAACAACTGGCCAACACAATGGCAACAAATCCCGAAACATCGACACGAAATCCGAACGCTCAGATAATCACCACAATGATCAACCAATAAATTAACCGAGAATATCATCGACATGATAAACTCTAATATGACCATCCAAAGGTCAAAACACAACTGAGAATATCATCAACATGATAACCTCCAATATGACCAACCAGAGGTCAAAACACAATCGAGAATATCATCATCATGATAAACTCCAATATGACCAACGAACGATCAACGATAATCGAGAATACCTTCACACGGTAAGCTCCAACACGGTCAACACAGAACCACGGAGATAGATATGCGAAAGAATAACATTCTCAAAACGACACACCAATCACATACAGTGGATCTCAATAAATATACCCGACTGGTGAACATATCGCTCGGCATACGAACAACCAGTCACAAACTGACTAACATATCCAATCATACATAGAGTGGGAAGGACCACTCAATATCCAAAACAACCAGCATGGGGTTACCATCCCCAAATCTACACTTACAAAGAAATCATTCAAAAATTATTATGGTAAAATCGCGCTACTACCATACCAATGTAATCACATAGCACATACGTCCCAATTTCACAAAACCCGAAGTTCCAAAATTACATCATGTGCATGAATTCTACATCACGCAGCATATTCTTCTTATCCGGTCAATCAACCGATCATCCCTGGATAACCAACTACCATACTGAAGTTCGAATCTTTATTCATCGTTCCATACTTAAGTCTCATCCAGTTTGTGAGACACACTCATAACTTCATCATGATATGCACTATGCACTAAATGCGTATGTATATCAGTCATAGTTTCAAAACCAGTTTGAAATCACAAAGTCTTGTCAAGAAGACAAATTTTCGAAAGTTCTTTCAAAAATTGCAAAGCTCAAAACATAAATTTTGGTAAGACCACAAAAATAAATTTTCAAAAAAATTAAATCGGCTCGCTGGTGCCAAATATTCGATAACAGTTTCCTTCGAATCCACACGATTTCAAAGTTTTTAAAATGAAAACTATGCAAATGATTGACCACATCCCTACTCCTGTATACCAATTCGGTTCGTCACCAATATCCACTGATATTCCATCGAAAAACCATACGATAGAGTTCCAAAATCTCAGTATATAAATTCCGACCAAAAACTCCTATTTCACATATGACTTGCAACGTCAACCATTAACCCATCCTGGATCACCTCAAATATGCTTTGACAAAACATTGAAACAAATCAACACAGCGAAAGACTTCCCGAGAAGTTTCATTTGAACAAGTAAGCCAAAACCCTGAAAGGCAGGAACGAAATAGATAAACGATTGATAAAGTGTTTTACAATTCTCGGGAGTTTTAGAAAACATGAAAAAGCCTTTTGAAACATTAGGGTCTCAGCCCATATTTCGTTCCGCATTACAAGAAGTTTAAAAAGTAGAAAAATCTTTTTCGGACCCCAAGTCCTGAGTTATAAAACTATTTCAAAGTCGATTGGGTCTCGGCCCAAAAATCATTTTCGGTAAAACATTCATAAAACATTCATTTTGAAAAGTATCATTTTAAAATGCTCAAAAGGAGTTCATATATCTCAAAAATGATCTAACATGACTATATGTTCTCCTCAACCATCCTCAACATTTCTCCCAAATGAACAACTCTGTTTCCAAAATTTAACCGACATATTGATTTTCAAAATCATAACTTCTCAAGATCATCAATCCTGTCCCAACTCTGTCACCTTATACTCTAACGCATTGTAATACCCGGTTGTAATTCATTCATTTTCATTCAGTAATTATCAGTCTGTGATTGTCACTCAATAATTTTCACTCATTAATAATCACTCATCATTCATGAAACACTCATTTGCGTTCACTGTTGGCATGTTGTAATCGAATATCAGTTACCGATCGTCATTTTATCTCCGTTTTTAGATCGAGACGGGAGTATTATTATTTTCATTGTGATTGATAGCCTTGTACTGGGAGTATCATCTTTGGCTCGTGTTAGACTTGTTCACTTTCACATTCGTATGGTATGTCGGATCATTCATCAGTCGTAGCGAGGAATCGGAGTTATCGGATTTATTCACCTTGGCCAGCATTGAGTTACGGCCGTAAGGTTCCGGGATACGGCCGTAAGTTCGGCCGGTACAGTGTAAGGCCGGCGATTCTGACCGTACGTGGTCCAAAGAGCTACCTGCATTTTGGCCGAAGGCGAGTTACGGCCGTAAGGAGGGGTTGGATACGGCCGTAAGTGGGGTTCGTAAATTTCAGGTGTTGTCGACCAAGGGTGACTTACGGCCGTAAGGGTTGCGGCATACGGCCGTAAGTCGAGGCAGGTACGGCCGTAAGGCTTGGCCGGATACGGCCGTCACGCAGCAGTGATGCCCGCCATGTTTGACGAAGGCGGGTTACGCCCGTAAGTTTGGCCGGATACGGCCGTATCATCCGAGTTACAGCCGTAAGGTGTGCGGATACGGCCGTAAGGATGTCGGCGGATGTTTTTGATGAAGGCGGGTTACGCCCGTAACTCAGGAGCGGTTACGGCCGTAAGTCTGTCGGCAGGCTTTCGGACGAAGCCGAGTTACGGCCGTATGAGTTGGCCGGTTACGGCTGTAAGGCCGTTGACTTAGAATGTTACGGCCGTAAGAGCGCCGAGTTACGGCCGTAACTTCCGGCAGTATTTAAGGACTCGGCCGGGACACTTTTCCTCATTTTTCTCATTTCCTTCATCTTGTCCGAGAGAGAGATCTTGAGGGAGATATTTTGACATCATCAATCACTTGTGTATTCGGATTTCATCATCTTATTTTGGTTGGGAAGCTTGGATAGTCGATCTAAACGTTTTCATTGGATCGAAGTGGTTGGATCTTCAAGAGGTAATTTCTTCAACACCTTGGATTTCTATTTTGTGTTGAGATATGATGTTTTGGACGTTATAATCATGTTATATGAAGGGATATGTATATGATTATGAGTTTGTATAAGGATTCATTGGATTATTGGGGGATTATTCAAGAACACTTTGATTATCGAGTTGAAATTGGGGGTTTTCGATTAATTGTCGTTATAATCACATTTTTGGATATTCGTTTTGGATTCTTAATCGTATTGAAGAAGTTTTGTTGGTTTGAAACACTTCTTGGGGGATTTGATACTGGTATATTGAGGTTTGATTGTAAACAATCGGAGTTTGGACGCAACGTGTTTGATTTAATGCCTCAATGGACTTGGTTTAGTCGTATGGACGTGTTGAGTTCGTTATATTCATGTTTGTTACGTATGTTGAACGGATTGTTGGTTATTGTGTTATTCAAGGTTGTTCGAGCGACCGATATCTCTATTAGGACGTTGTTCGTGGAAGGATAATTGTCACCGGTGTTGTGTAAGTTAATTCTTACTCGGTTAAAAGGATATTCATCCCTTTTGTTGTTGTTCATTCATAATCATAACTCATTCATCAGTGTATTAACCATATCAAACTTGTTATTGTGAATTAATCACTTCAGTCATAAGGATCGACGGTTCCAATCTTTTCATTGAGCTGTCATTTATTTCATTACCATTCCACCTCGGTGAGTCATTATTCATTTTCGATGTCACTTTTGTTATATCGTGGCATTCCGGGTCATACTGGCGTGCCGGTTGGTATGTGTTGGATTTTCATGTCGGGCACGTTTAAGTCGTGTGTTGGTTGTTGGCCTCACATTGGACTGTGCACACGAGTCATATTGTCTCGTGAGACTGATTAGGTACAACAAGACCACACGTGTATTGTTTCGATCGATACTCATTGGTGGCTTGTGCACGGACACATTTCCATCCCGGGCGTAGTGTGGTACCACCCTTTGAGCCGTACTGTTAGTTGATTCATATAGCATGTTTGATTGCGTATGTTTCGACAGGATATTTCATAATTTCAGATATAATCATGATTGTGCATTTTCAACCCTTGAGGATTGATGTTAGGTAATCGACCCTACCGGGATTTTGTTTTTCGTGTCATGGCAAGGCAAAAGCACGGAATAGCATGTTGATGTTGAGGAGTCAGTGATACTAGTAGGGGCCCCGATCTTCAGATTATTCATGTTATTGTCCTTTATTTTCCATGCAGACTTTCATTTGGATACTCCGTTTCATTCAAAGTGTTGTGTATTTTATCTTCATATAAAATACACTAGTATTCGGTATTGTCTGGGTGTGTTGTAACTAAACTCCTCATCGGAGTAATTATTGTTGTAATGTGGTTCGGTACTACATTTATCTGTGTAATTCATTCATTTTCATTTGCTCGGTGGGTCCCGGTTGGGGATCTACGGACCGTAACATCCGCCATTTGGGGTGTTACGAGTTGGTATCAGAGCGTGGTTTTGAATACTACCTTCCGAGTCATGTCTCATTTGAAATCATCGTCATCGACTAGTATCATTGGACTTTCGCGTCACGTGTGACTGTGCAAATGCCGAGCCAATCGCATCGGAAGAACTGTAAGATTTCTAACGCCATGGTATAATTTCTGGCAATAGTCATTCATTCATCATTCATCATTTAACAATCCTCAAACATCATCATTCATTGTGATTAGGATGATCATGTTAACTCATTAATCACTTAATTCATTTCATTACTCAGTTAATGATCAGGACGATCATGTTAATTCATTAATTACTCAATTCATTTCATTACTCAGTTGTCGATCTGGATGATCATATTATTAATCTTGTTAAGTTATTCAAGATAATCATTTCAAGAATTTCATCAGATAATCATGTCACTTCAGTAAATCATTCATATAATCACTAAGTTAGAGCATGTATACTCATTTTCATCATCTCATGACGTAATCACAACGTGATAATCATGCGGGAAATATAATCATTATGCGACCTTCCTACTTCAGTATGGAGAGAGAGCTGTCAGGGGATGCACGGGAAGAGGCCGCGGTGCGGGCCGAAACCCGAGAAATAATCACTCGCTGCTGGGAAATCGTGCCCAGGACTCGGCTCGATCAGAAGATGTTCGGGTTGATCCACTCACTTTTATGCAGGCCATGATGACCCATGTGCAGTTGCTCAATCATCATTGCGCCACTCTGGCCGGATTAATCGAGAGAACTCTCCCGTATGAGCCAGCTGCTAAGGAAAGTGCTGAACAACAACCTCCATCTGTCAGCAAGAAATCAACGAAGCGTAATCAATCTGAAGGCGGTCAGTCAACCTTCAAGAGGCCTCGTGTGAGTCCTATCGTTTCTGAGCGACCTCCTACGGCACAAAATCGTGCGGGATCTCAGTCCTGAGCGGCCTGTTCGGCCATCACCTGTTTCAATTGTGGAACGCCAGGTCATTACAGCACAGAGTGTCTGAAACCGTCTATCACGTGCTATAATTGTGGGAATTTTTGGCATAAGGCCCGTTTTTGCCGAAAGGACTCCAAGTCGGCTCCGGCGGCATCTCAGGCCCCGAAGCAATCAGCCTTTCAATCGATCGCTTTGTCAACGTCGTTTAAGACAATGGAAGCAAATAGAGTTGGAGCTCGTATTTATCAGACGGGAGCGTCCGGTTCGGGGGCCGGCAAGTCCCAGATTCATGTGATGAGGAGGATCGACGATCCGGTGGCCCGAATGATTTCAGGTCTACTCGTAATTTTATTTCAACCTGTATGTACCTTTTGATGCTGGTACACTGCATTCATTCATTTTCGAATCATGCTTGAATATACTTATTTCGGGATAGTCCTATTGCTTGTGGACCTCATACCATCGGTCTACCTGACGATGGAAGAATTTTCGGAATCATACCGAAGTAAGCTTAGTGACCGCGATTGGTTGGTGGACCTAATCATGGTGAATTTATCTTAGGACGATGTAATTTTCGGTATTAGTTGGTTTAATCGTCTTGATACTATCCTCAGTGTTTGTTAGCGTTTGGTCGCTATCTTTCCGTCGTTGGTTGTTGAATGTGTACTTCAAGGAAGTAATCCCCGTTGTTCCAGTAGAATTATTATTATGGCGGAAGCAGAGAAATTCCGTAATCGAGTCATTCAATCATTCATTGTATCATTTTCATCGATTGACCTTACTAAGGCAATCGAGTTATTCAATCCTTCATTGCATCAATTTCATCGATTGGCCTTTCTAAGGCAATCGAGCTATTCAATCATTCATTGTATCATTTTCATCGATTGACCTTCCTAAGGCAATCGAGTTATTCAATCCTTCATTGCATCAATTTCAGCGATTGGCCTTTCTAAGGCAATCGAGCTATTCAATCATTCATTGTATCATTTTCATCGATTGACCTTCCTAAGGCAATCGAGTTATTCAATCCTTCATTGCATCATTTTCATCGATTGGCCTTTCTAAGGCAATCGAGCTATTCAATCATTCATTGTATCATTTTCATCGATTGGCCTTTCTAAGGCAATCGAGTTATTCAAACATTCATTGTACCATTTTCATCGATTGGCCTTTCTAAGGCAATCGAGATGTTCAATCATTCATTGTATCATTTTTTATCGATTGACCATTCTAGGGCAATCGAAATGTTCAATCATTTGTGGTATTATTGTCATCGATTGACGATGTATTTCCAGACGAGTTATCTGGTTGCCTTCACATAGAGTAGTGGAATTCAGGAGTGAGTTGGAGCCGGTACGTCCCCTTTATCGAAGGCACCATATCGGATGGCCCCGACCAGAATGCAAGAGTTGAAGATTCAACTTGAGGAATAGTTCGAGAAAGGATGGCTCGTCTCGTGTGTGTATTAATTATCAAGAGTTGAACAGGGTGATGATCAAGATTAGTACCCCTTACACCGTATTGATGATCTTTTAGATCAACTTCAGGGAGCTTCAGTATTTTCCAGGATCGACTTAAGATCTGGATATCACCAGTTGCGGATTCGAGAGTCGGATATCGCGAGGACGGCGTTTTGAACACGCTATGGTCATTATGAGTTCGTAGTTATGCCGTTCGGGCTAACTAATGCACCTGCGATATTCATGGAGTTAATGAATAGGGTTTTCATCGACTTTTTAGATCAGTTGTTGTTGTCTTCATCGATGACATTTTGATTTATTCTCGTAGCCGAGAGGAGCACGAGGTTCATCTTCATCAGGTTCTCGACGTGTTGAGATGAGAACAACTTTATGGAAAGTTTTCCAAATGTGAGCTCTGGATGTCCGAAGTGACTTTTCTCGGACATGTAATTTCATCAGATGGAGTTCGTGTCGACCCTCAGAAGACGGAGGCCATCCGAGATTGGTTACCTCCGAAGAATGTTAAGGAAATCCGAAGTTTTCTCGGATTAGCGGGTTATTATCGGCGGTTTGTGGAAGGACTTTCTAAAATCGCTCAACCCTTGACGAATTTTTTGCGAAAGGATAAGAAATACACGTGGTCCGACGCGTGTCAGCGGAGTTATGAGGAACTTAAGAGCCGGTTAATGTCAGCACCTGTACTTTCCTTGCCGCAAGGGACGGAGGGATTTGTGGTTTATAGTGATGCGTCCGGATAGGGTCTCGGATGTGTACTCATGCAGAATGGAAAGGTTATTGCCTATGCCTCACGGCAATTGAGACCTTACGAATTTAATTATCTGACCCACGACCTGGAGCTAGCAGCCGTGGTGTTCGCTTTGAAAATTTGGCGTCATTACCTTTATGGCGTTACCTGTCAGATATTCACCGATCATAAGAGTTTAAAGTATATATTTACTCAGAAGGAGTTAAATAGGCGACAGAGACGGTGGTTAGAATTAATCAAAGATTATGATATCGAGATCCTTTACCACCCGGGCAAGGCGAACGTTGTCGCCGACGCCTTGAGTCGTAAGTCCGTGCAGGAGCAGATGCTTGCTCGTTTAACAGTTCAGAAGGAGCTTCAGCAGGAATTCCTTAGACCCGAGATCGAGGTCTGGCTTCAGCGAATTCGGGGACAGCTTTGTATGTTAGAGATTTCATCGTCCCTTGAGGAGAAAATCGTGGTTCGACTCAAAGATTGTTGCGCATCCGTGAGGATGTGGCTCAGGAAAGCCTCGGATTCGTGGTCCACGAGGATGGACTTTTGAGATTTAAGAATCGGTTGTGCGATGGCGATCGATGAGTTGAAAACTCGATTTTGAGAGAAGCTCATTCTACCCTTATTCTGTTTCATCCGGGTCCAAAGAAATGTACAAGGACTTGAAACAAAATTACTGGTGGAGTAATATGAAGCGAGAAGTCGCAGAATTTATTTCGAGATGCTTAACCTGTCAACAAGTTAAGATTGAACATCAGCGACCGGCGGGTATGCTGAAACCTCTCCCTATTCCGGAGTGGAAGTGGGAAGACATTTCTATGGATTTCATCACGAGTTTGCCGACGAGTCATCGTGGCATGAATACGATCTGGGTGATTGTGGACCGCTTAACTAAGTCAGCTCATTTCCTTGGGATTAAGGATATGTGGGGTCCCGAGAGACTTGCCCAGCTATTCATCAAAGATATAGTGAGATTGCACGGTACTCCTAAGAGTATTGTTTCTGATCGTGATGGGTGATTCGTGTCTCATTTTGGAAATCAGTTCATCGTGCTTTGGGAACTCAGCTTAGTATCATTACCGTTTTTCATCCTCAGTCCGACGGACAATCAGAGAGGACTTTTCAGATATTGGAGGACATGTTGAGGGCATGCGTCCTCGACAGCGATTTATTGGGAAGCCCACCATCGTTGTTTGAGTCCACGTCTGCTTTAGTTGGCATGCCGCGATGAAGGTAGCACCTTACGAGGCTGTTACGGTCGCCGTTGTCGATCTCCCTTGTGTTGGGACGACCCATCGAGTCAATCGGCACCGAGCCCGATATACTTATAGCCGGGAGAAGGTAGCTTTGATCGAGTCGTCTGTTTGATCGCCGTAGTCGGCGAAATTATATGCAGATAATCGTCGACCACTAGAGTTCGAGATGGGTGACCACGTTTTAGTCAAGGTATCCCCGAGTCGAGGTATCTTCCGTTTCGGAAAACGGGGGAAATGAGTCCGAGATTCATTGGATCGTTTGAGATTTTGGATCGAATAAGCGAGTTAGCTTATCGATTGGCTTTACCTCCGGCATTGAGCCGAATTCATAATGTGTTTCACGTCTCTCAGTTGCGGAAGTATGTTGCCGACCCGAGTCATATACTTCAGTTCGACGAAATCGAGATCGCGGATGATCATTCGTACAAGGAGCATCCTGTACGAGTGTTAGAGCAGCGAATCAAACAGTTGAGGAACAAGACGATCCCTTTGGTCAAGATTCAGTGGTCCAGACACAGAGTCGAAGAGGCCATTTGGGAAACCGAGGAGAGTATGCGGGAGAGTTATTCCGAGTTGTTTGACCCTTAGTTTCGGGGACGAAACTCTTTTTAAGGGGGGAGTATGTAATACCCGGTTGTAATTCATTCATTTTCATTCAGTAATTATCAGTCTGTGATTGTCACTCAGTAATTTTCACTCATTAATAATCACTCATCATTCAGGAAACACTCATTTGCGTTCACTGTTGGCATGTTGTAATCAAATATCAGTTACCGATCGTCATTTTATCTCCGTTTTTAGATCGAGACGGGAGTATTATCATTTTCATTGTGATTGATAGCCTTGTACTGGGAGTATCATCTTTGGCTTGTGTTAGACTTGTTCACTTTCACATTTGTATGGTATGTCGGATCATTCATCAGTCGTAGCGAGGAATCGAAGTTATCGGATTTATTCACCTTGGCCAGCATTGAGTTACGGCCGTAAGGTTCCGGGATACGGCCGTAAGTTCAGCGGGTACGGCCGTAAGGCTGGCTGGTTACGGCCGTACGTGGTCCAGCAGGCTGCCCAGGCTTTGGCCGAAGTCGAGTTACGGCCGTAAGGAGGGGTTGGATACGGCCGTAAGTGGGGTTCGTAAATTTCAGGTGTTGTCGACCAAGGGTGACTTACGGCCGTAAGGGTTGCGGCATATGGCCGTAAGTCGAGGCAGGTACGGCCGTAAGGCTTAGCCGGATACGGTCGTACGCTGCAGGCAGGATGCCTGGCCATGTTTGACGAAGGCAGGTTACGCCCGTAAGTTTGGCCGGATACGGCCGTATCATCCGAGTTACGGCCGTAAGGTGTGCGGGTACGGCCGTAAGGATTTCGGCGGATGTTTTTGACGAAGGCGGATTACGCCCGTAACTCAGGAGCGGTTACGGCCGTAAGTCTGTCGGCAGGCTTTCGGACGAAACCGAGTTACGGCCGTACGAGTTGGCCGGTTACAGCCGTAAGGCCGTTGACTTAGAATGTTACGGCCGTAAGAGGGCCGAGTTACGGCCGTAACTTTCGGCAGTATTTAAGGACTCGGCCGGGACACTTTTCCTCATTTTTCTCATTTCCTTCATCTTGTCCGAGAGAGAGAGCTTGAGGGAGATATTTTGACATCATCAATCACTTGTGTATTCGGATTTCATCATCTTATTTTGGTTGGGAAGCTTGGATAGTCGATTTAAACGTTTTCATTGGATCGAAGTGGTTGGATCTTCAAGAGGTAATTTCTTCAACACCTTGGATTTAGATTTTGTGTTGAGATATGATGTTTTGGACGTTATAATCATGTTATATGAAGGGATATGTATATGATTATGAGTTTGTATAAGGATTCATTGGATTATTGGGGGATTATTCAAGAACACTTTGATTATCGAGTTGAAATTGGGGGTTTTCGATTAATTGTCGTTATAATCACGTTTTTGGATATTCGTTTTGGATTATTAATCGTATTGAAGATGTTTTGTTGGTTTGAAATACTTCTTGGGGGATTTGATATTGGTATATTGAGGTTTGATTGTAAACAATCAGAGTTTGGACGCAACGTGTTTGATTTAATGCCTCAATGGACTTGGTTTAGTCGTATCGACGTGTTGAGTTCGTTATATTCATGTTTGTTACGTATGTTGAACGGATTGTTGGTTATTGTGTTATTCAAGGTTGTTCGAGCGACCGATATCTCTATTAGGACGTTGTTCGTGGAAGGATAATTGTCACCGGTGTTGTGTAAGTTAATTCTTACTCGGTTAAAAGGATATTCATCCCTTTTGTTGTTGTTCATTCATAATCATAACTCATTCATCAGTGTATTAACCGTATCAAACTTGTTATTGTCAATTAATCACTTCAGTCATAAGGAACAACGGTTCCAATCTTTTCATTGAGCTATCATTTATTTCATTACCATTCCACCTCGGTGAGTCATTATTCATTTTCGATGTCTCTTTTGTTATATCGTGGCATTCCGGGTCATACTGGTGTGCCGGTTGGTATGTGTTGGATTTTCATGTCGGGCACGTTTAAGTCGTGTGTTGGTTGTTGGCCTCACATTGGACTGTGCACACGAGTCATATTGTCTCGTGAGATCGACAGGTACAAGACCACACGTGTATTCGATCGATACTCGTTGGTGGCTTGTGCACGGACACATTTCCATCCCGGGCGTAGTGTGGTACCACCCTTTGAGCCGTACTGTTAGTTGATTCATATAGCATGTTTGATTGCGTATGTTTCGACAGGATATTTCATAATTTCATATATAATCATGATTGTGTATTTTCAACCCTTGAGGATTGTTGTTACGTAATCGATTTTACCGGGGATTTTGTTTTTCGTGTCATGGCAAGGCAAAAGCACGGAATAGCATGTTGATGTCGAGGAGTCCCAGTGATACTAGTAGGGGCCCCGATCTTTGATTATTCATGTTATTGTCCTTTATTTTCCGCCGCAGACTTTCATTCGATACTCCGTTTCATTCGGTGTTGTGTATTTTATCTTCATATAAAATACACTAGTATTCGTATTGTCTGGTGTGTTGTAACTAAACTCCTCATCGGAGTAATTATTGTTGTAATGTGGTTCGGTACTACATTTATCCTGTAATTCATTCATTTTCATTTGTCCGTGGGTCCAAGTTGGGGATCTACGGACCTTTGTAACATCCGCCCGATTTGGGGTGTTACAGAGTTGGTATCGAGCGTGGTTTTGAATACTACCTTCCGAGTCATGTCTCATTTGAAATCATCGTCATCGAGACTAGTATCATTGGACTTTCGCCACGTGTGACTGTGCAAATGCCGAGCCAATCGACCTAAGAAGCTGTAAGATTTCTAACGCCATGGTATAATTTCTGGCAATAGTCATTCATTCATCATTCATCATTTAACAATCCTCAAACATCATCATTCATTGTGATTAGGACGATCATGTTAACTCATTAATCACTTAATTCATTTCATTACTCAGTTAATGATTAGGACGATCATGTTAATTCATTAATTACTCAATTCATTTCATTACTCAGTTGTCGATCTGGATGATCATATTATTAATCTTGTTAAGTTATTCAAGATAATCATTTCAAGAATTTCATCAGATAATCATGTCACTTCAGTAAATCATTCATATAATCACTAAGTTAGAGCATGTATACTCATTTTCATCATCTCATGACGTAATCACAACGTGATAATCATGCGGGAAATATAATCATTATGCGACCTTCCTACTTCAGTATAGAGAGAGAGCTGTCAGGGGATGCACGGGAAGAGGCCGCGGTGCGGGCCGAAACCCGAGAAATAATCACTCGCTGCTGGGAAATCGTGCCCAGGACTCGGCTCGATCAGAAGAAGTTCGTAAGGAATTTGTGTTGTACTATTTATCAATATTATTCGTAAGGATCTAGCAATCCGGCTTGTGGAATTGTTCGTGTGTGGATCACCCAAAGAGGAAGGAGATATTTGTAACACCCCAAAGCCATCCAGGAATATTACAGTGTCGTGGGTCCCGAGATGGAACCCACAAAACTGAAGGAAATTTTCACAAACATTTACAAACGCCTAAGAGGCGAACGACGGTACTATCTTTAAAAACATTCGAAGACTTAATATAATTCGTTTAACAAAACCGTCGTAAAATTTCATTTGAAATCATAAGGCCCGAAATGCCAAAGCATAACAGTTTAAAAACATACGTTAAGTTATCGCTTACACGTATCAACAAAATAGTTTAGAAAACAATTGCCAAAGTAACCTAAAGTACCAGATACCAAAAGGTCATTTAAAATACTCACGCAGCGGAAAAAGACAAACAATTAAAATACTCTAGCACCGGAATGCAAGAACTGATCAGGAAACTCAAAACACAAATACATGTCCTAGCCAGTATCCTCCGGGAAGCTCATCTCTCCACGACCGCTACAAGATTGATAATCCAAGAACCTAAAAAGAAAGCCCACGACGGGGTCAGCCATAATATCCAACAATGATAACCATCACATCTCGTCAATAATTATATATCAATGAAAATACTAAGTAAGAATACGACCAATGTAATCTTACCGTCATAACTTTACCAATTCATGATAATATTTACCAAAGTTCACATCTCGTATCCTTTCAACAACACAATACGCTCATACCGAAATATCAGTATTGTATCTCAACAATACCCAAGGTTCTCAAAATATTATCGTAACTCACTGTACGAAATCTACTAACTCTGTCCAACCCAATCGCATCTCAACACGATAATCGACTGTCCATTAAAGACAAATACCAAAATAAATACGGTACATACCTCAGGATATGAAATGCCACGACAAAATCGCGTCAGTCTAATCCAAGATCATATCAACACAACATACGGACATGGTCCTAAAACAAGACCTACAAATGCATACTCATATGACAACGTCAATATGCTCACATCAATAACAACACTGTATACTTATGGCAAACCCATAATATACATATGCACAATAACAACATCACATATGGTAATCCAACGATCCAGCCCACACATCTATAGATCTCCATGATTATCTCGTCGGACCAACGCATGGTGGCATTACCTGTCTAACGATCCAACGCACACAGCTATAGATATCTCATGTTGATCCCGTCGGGCCAACGCATGGTGGGCATATGACAACAATGCACAACTGCACAAAACAACAGTACACAATGCACGACAACAACCGTGCACAAATGCATGACAACAACGATACACGAATGTATCACAACATGATCGACACAAAATGACAAAAATGATTAGAGTACTTGTCCCGAGTCCTTCGAGAGCAATCTCGATGTCCAAAATACCACGGACGGTAAATAATTCACGTCTTCGTCTATACCATTATGTATCCTCGATACCAAGTATACCAACAATAAATGTAAATCATATACCTTATGATTTAATTCCCAAAACTCAAATACAACCAATAATCCCAAATATCCTGTGATTATGATTATAAACATTGCTATACGAATTATAAACGAATGAAACTGAAACCATTCATTAAATATTATAAACTGAGCAAGTAATAACTTGCCTCGATACCGATGAAGCCGTTACCAATTCCATTGCAGTCATCTACAAGTCCCTCGGCCCCAATCAATGCAATTCACGAATATTCTCGAACATGACCGCAACGCATAGTTCTAATCACCGATCAATAATCTCAACCTATTACAATAATTGATAAACAACAAGTTCGACAACAATCAACAATCTATAAAACCTATTCACAAACCCAACGGCTCAACAATATCTCGGTTAACCACAAGTCTGATCAAACCAACTTAAACGATCACGAATTCATAACCGAAACAGAATATACTACCCTGCCTATTGACTTAGCGCACGTTAATTACTTAACATAGCGTGCGCTAAGTTGCTCCCGTTAGCGTGCGCTAGCCAGTAGGCTTAGCGTGCGCTAGCCAGTAGGCTTAGCGTGTGCTAATGACATGCAGTTGCATGTATTTCGGATACCGATCAACATATGGTGATTATCAAGAATACTAAGTGATTCTGAACCATGTTCAAAGCTATCAAAGCAACAAAATCGGATATCCTTTAACATACAAACAATCATTCAACTTATAATCCAAGTCCTATATCCATATATCATCTTCCTCAATATCAACATCATGAAATATTAAGAATGTAACAACACTTCCATAATCTATCATTATAGAGATTAATCATCAACAATGACATCAACATCCGCAAAGGAGAAGAAGGATTAACCAACTTATCTCAAGAAAACGAACTACACGATTCAAATCACACGAATCATATTAATATCATCATACTCCGGTAATCCATCTCATAATCATGCTTGTCAACTTGTTTATATGATAATCATTAACTCAAGAACATCAATCTTCATTCCAAAACAAAATCCAAAGGTGAAGAGTGATTACCTTGTATAGACGAACCATGAAGGAGAACAATCAACTTCATTCCAAGAATCATCAATAACTTTAAGAACAAGACTTTAATCCATGTTCCTCAGCTTAATCTTGTTAAAGATCATCATCTCTCAGTGTTTGGAACCTCAAACTTCTCTCTAAAAACTCTCTTTCTCGAAATAAAGGAAGGAATGGCCGAATGAACATAATTCACATCTGCAATCATATATATACTCACTGTTATTAGCGTGCACTACTTTTCCTTAGTAGCGTGCGCTATCGTGGTCCAGAGGCGACTGTTTTGCTTCGCACATCAGCTTACGTATGTATTGCCCATGCAATAACGTACGTAAATTACACTGTCTAGCGCATGCAATTTCTTAGACCTTAGCGTGCGCTAATTGTAGTTGACTTGCTACAGTCCGCACCTACCCCTGTGTCCCCACATGCCGAAAGCACTGACGGGGATAAAATTCCTTTTTGTCCGATCTGCAATTAGCGTGCGCTAGTCCTTAGGTTTTAGCGTGCGTTAGTACTACATTACAACATCCGTTGACTCGTCGGCACATGCGCCGAAAGTGGCCGGGTCCACACGTAGATTCTCTCTGAGCTGTTCTGCACTAGCGTACGCTAACATATGCCCGTAGCGTGCGCTATACCTGCACGATAGCGTGCGCTATACATGAGTATTAGCGTGCGCTAACAAGGCTATATATAGCCATTTTCAGCTACTCTTGTCCAACGTCTCGACATGCAGAATACGAACATACGGCATACTGAATACATATACATCTTCCAACAACATTCTCATACGATAAGCCCGACACACAATGTCTTCCAATACAACTGTCAACTAAGTGCGGTAATAATACTAATACCGATGTCTTAGTCCTTTATTTATTTTATCCATACTATACATATTCCACGTTGTACAACATAACTCGGATAAAATAATATTAAACCACAGTAGTGAAAATTTCGGATATTACAATATTTATCTGCTTCTAGTCTGGATCTAGATCTGTTCGTCGGATTAAGGTAATTCGTTTAATCCTTTAATCAAATAATTAAATTACTGCATGAGATCCTAAATTGGGTTTTCATATTTATTCTTCCGGTGTGTTTTTAATGTTGATTTATGTATTTGATATGCATGAAAATTCCAACAGGTCTTGCGTATTGTCGGGTGATCTTCACGGTCCATTGTCTTATCTTTTGACCTCAGTGGTCATTTGTGTAGTTGTAATATAAGGTGTATAGCCTAGTAGATTCTTATGAGAAGGGTCTACGTCGCTGTAAGATTTTCGGTTCGAACCGAGTGTGTTATTGAGCTTTAGTGTGAGGTAGTTTGAATAAGTGTTGAGTAAGGAGATTATACCTTGTAAAATTAGTATTTGATTGGAGCTAGTGTGATCCCACCAATTTCCATGAGAATCATGAAATCTTATACATGAAATATTGTATTCTCTTTTTATGCAGTTTTACTCGGTGAGCGTACTATTCAAGTCTGTTGTACCATTCACCAAAATATCAAAAGAGCATGTCATGAAGCATATAGTTACAAATGCACTCAAGATGTAGAAAAATTTGACGGAAAATTAACTTTGGCTGTGCAGAATACAAGTCAATGATGTGCTAATTCTGTCTAGTTTTACACAGGGATTTAACCGACATGGTTATCCCTGAAAGTGGTAAGTATACTTACGTGATTAGTAAATTTACTAGTGGAATAGATAAAGTTGATAATGCATGAGAGGATCTGGATATGAGAGCTGCTAGTGTGATTCGTTTGTGCATGATTGTAAATGTTCTTGCAAACATGCCTGGAGCATCTACGACAAAGGGACTCCACAAAAGTTTAAGAATTTATATCAGATAAAGGGATTCCTGAATCGTGTGTGTGAAAGAACAGTTTCATTCATACTATTCTTTCAAGTCCATTAAGTATTATCAATGACATTTTTTTTGAGATTGAATCTATTGGAGTTGTGATTGTTGTCGAGGATCATGCCTTGCGAATCATCTAGTCTCTTCCACATTCATATGAGCACATGAAGTTGTAGGAAGGAGAACATAATTTTTCCAGAGGTTACTATTATGCTTCTTTCGAAAGACATGAGCCTTGGTGGAGGTAACATTCCACATGAAAGTTTTAAGATGGTAGCTGGTGATGAGATGAAGAACTCCAAAGTGAAAGTTTGTTGGGGATTTGGCAAACTGGCCACATCAAGAAAAATTGTAAAGCTATAGCATGTTTAGTAAATTGCTCTATGTCGGTAAGCGAAGATGATGATAGTCAAGTTAAAGATGTCTTCAATTATGATTTCTTCTGAAAGAGGGAGAAGTATATCCTTATGGCGTTACGTTATCCCCAAATTATCATGATAAATGATATATAATGTTAGCAGTTCTAAATTTTATATACAGGTATTGGTTTGGTAATGATGTAGGGTGTGTGGTGGAATTTATTCGATAGCTGATTAACTTCCAAGAGAGCAAAATATGATAGTTAAACCATATTTTTAGCAAGTATATTTCAAAATGTGTCGAATTGAAATGCTTGCTATGGTTAGTTCTGAGTGATTATGCATTTGTGATGCAGCATGCACTACAAAAAAATAGTTTTTACCGACGCCAAACGCCGTTGATAAAATAGAAAGTAGCGTCGTTAATTGATTTACCGACGACAATCCGCCGTTGGAAAAACGCTCGACGGTAATTTTTACCGATGCAATTACCGACCCCTCTGCTTACCGACACTATTTTTGGCGTTGCTAAATTAAAAATAAAAAAATCTAAAAAAGTCAGGACATGACTCAGGCGGGTCACATCCGGACTCAGGCGGGTCAGGTTCAGGTCCGGACAGGTCAGGTCCCGGCTCGGGCGGGTTAGGTCCAATCTTCATTCAATTTCAAATGGCTGAGTAAGATTTTGGTATATAAACAACACAA
This sequence comes from Orobanche coerulescens, assembly GCA_033398695.1. Taxonomy (NCBI): domain Eukaryota; kingdom Viridiplantae; phylum Streptophyta; class Magnoliopsida; order Lamiales; family Orobanchaceae; genus Orobanche; species Orobanche coerulescens. The sequence goes on along the minus strand of CM065809.1, from coordinate 143,682,813 downwards.
TACACTAGTGTTTTTCCGATGTGGGATTGTGTAAAAAAATTTACCGACGCCATTTTGGCGTCGGTAAACGGCGTCGTTAATTGTGAAAAAAAGAAAAAAAAAATAAAAAAAATTACCAACGCCGACATGGCGTCAGTAACCGGCATCGTTAATTGTGAAAAAAAAGAAAAAAAATTAAACATTAAGAACTGCTTACGGCATTGGTAAATCTGGCGCGAATAAGTCTGCGAACCGGCCGTCGGCAATGGCGTCGGTAAATTAATTAAATAACGGCGTCAATAATGACGTCGATAAATTGTAAATTTAACAACGATGGGTACGAGCGTCGGTAAAAACTATTTTTTTTTTTTGTAGTCATGCAGTGAATTTTATGAGAATCTTTATCAAGATGAATGTTATGGGGCACCAAAATCATATGGTGGAGATTGTTGGCATTTTTTGTCAGCACCAAGAGTTCAAAAGAAGGGGACCACATATTTGTTATAATAAAAGGCTGAAGCTTTTATATCTAGATAAATTCTTTTTTTTTTTTTTTGATACCGAGGTTAGAACTTACACTTTAGTCTCAGGATAAAAGTTCCTTACAAAGATCGCTACCGCTAAATCGCGAGATGTATCGGCTCCCAAGTTCTTAAATATCCTCAACTACCGCGCACAAGTCCTGCCAAGTGATTGCTCCATGACTCCCAAATCCAACCGCAGTGCTCCCACCGAGATCCGGCCTCCCACATCGCGCTTGCCCCTCAATATTTAATTGTTCCACCAACAGGCGTCTGAGGCCAGCCCTAACCCTTAGTCAAAGACTTAGGGATCATTGAGCCTTGAGAAATTCAATTCCAAAGTGTTGCCACTAGGAATTGAACCCCTGACCCCCAACTTCTTTTTATTTTATGATTTAATAGAAGTTTAGTATGATTTCTGTTGCAGCTTGTGTCGAGACTCCACATCCATAAAAGATTTTGTTAATATCTATAATTCTATTAAAAGAGAGTCGTGACACATGTCACTTTGTAAGTTTTTTAATTTTTTATTTTAAAATAAAGTTTATATATAGAGATGTATTCTTAAATTTCCAAAAAAAAAATCTAGATATGTATTGTGGGAGTTTTAACTTACACTCATCGACCAATAAAAAAATCCTTTCTTTATTTTTTTAGCTTAAAATTTTAAATGTTTGTAATTTTTAAATCATGTTTATTTTTAATGAAAAATATATCAAATTAATTTTTATTTCACAATTTTCAACTAGACATCCATATGAATATCATAAATTTGATGGATTTACAATAATGACCGATTGCAAAAAAACAATTATATTAGAAATAATATGAATATTTATTTTCAGTAAATTTAATTGATGCAAAATAAAAATATATTAACTCATTTATTGATTACATAAAAAATAAATTATGATATTTATTTAATTATAATAATTAAAAATAATAAAACATACACCGCACACACACATATATATTAAGACTTAATCACATATCACTTTCGTCCCCAAAATTTGTTCCTACTTTTTTTTCGGTATGTCCAGGAAATTTGTTCATGTAATGGACAGTAATTGACTTAACACTCCGCTAATGTGGTACTCTTTCTTGAATTATATTACACCCCATAATACACGTAATAAGTCTTTTATTAATATTACGCTAATATGATACTCATGTCGAAGATCACCAAAAATAAATTTAGAGATCGAGAAATTATTTTCTAATAAGAGAATATCTTATGCGGTGCATCGCACCGGAGAACATCCCGTTGTTCTTAAAAGGAGAGAGGGATGAGTTAATAAAGGGTGGCAAGTGGAAAATTTTTTGTAGGTGTACAGGAAGTCACGAGAGAAATTATGTATTTGTAAACCAAATGCGAGTTGGCCACCTGACCTTCAATTTAGTTGGAGGTCATGGGTTCAATTCCTAGTGGCAACACTTTGAAATTGAATTTCTCAAGGCCCAATGATCCCTTAATCTTTGACTAAGGGTTCCTCCGGCCCTCCGAGACTGTTGGTGGAACAATTAAATATTGAGGCTTTCAGCCATGGGAGGCCGGATCTCGGTGGAACTCGGTTGGATTTGGGAGTCGGCATGGAGCAATCACTGTGACGACTCATGCGCGGTAGTTGAAGATATTTAAGAACCCTGATACACATCTCGCGATTTAACCTGCAAGAAGATCTTGTGCCGGATCGTTATCCCGGCGACTAGTCAGGTGTAAGACGAACCCCAGATCCAAAAAAAAAAAAAAGAATTATGTATTTGTAATATTTTTCGGCATAATGTATTTTCTAATTCTGTCATAATGGTTTTCCTTTCGTGGTGGTTTCCAGGGAGAGTAACTAGAGGCTGATTTGATGAAGAAGAAACTCGGTCGTTTTATGATCCTCCTATTAGTAGTATCGAAATGTTTTTTTTTAATATAAAAATAAGTATTGATGTATTGATGAAATATTCTGCCAACATTCACATCTATCATATACTACCTCCGTTCTCTTATAATTACAATATTTGGACTTTCACGCTTGTCAATGCACAACTTTGATCAGTAATATCTTCAATTCTTTATTTTTAAAAATTATAAAAAGTTGATATTTTGAAAGTATATTCCGAGATGAATCTAACAAGATCTCACATGACCATATTTTTTCATATATATATAAACCACAAAAGATGGTCAAAAGAGAGTATGTGAATAGTGTAATAGTCAACACGTTGCAATAATAAAACAACGGAGAAAGTATATAGTTGATGCATCAACATCTCAACTGCAAGTGCACCACTAAAGCCGCACATGAAATTGTGCAACTGTGCTAGATCATCATATTGCACATGCCACATTATATCTCATGAGAAAAAAACTATAAATGGTCCTGTAATTTTGTCCCAATTTATTTTTGGTCCTTTTTCTTTTAAATTTATCATGTTGGTCCTTTTATTATCGGAACAAGGTTTCTTCCATTGAATTTTTTAAGAAATAATCAGAATCAGTACGCATCTGTCACGTGAATACTACAAATAGTCATCCTCCGATGGAAATGTTGGTGTAGCATTCCATCACGATAAATAAGCTCCATGTCAAGTCACTTCGGACAATTATAATATACTTATAATTAAATTATTATATTCATGCACGGAGCTATCTCAAAGGCTAAGTGGGCTCCAGCCCCATCTTAATTTTATAAACACTTTTTTTAGTTAATAGAAAAATAAATAAAAGAAAAGTATATACTTCGGTTCTAGTTAAATTCTGGCCTCTCCATGGTAATTTTTGCTCTAGGATAGGCCGCTGATTATATTAAGTCTGAAGAGTTGATGAACAATTTTTTCGTTTGAGGATTATACGGTTCGGCAAATATACTTCAATTTCATATTTTCCTTCCTTCCCTAGCTCGATTAGAGGTTTGCTCCTTTGACACTGTAGCGCCAAAATTACGATGAACCCATATTGTGTCATGTTTACTTCGATTGTTCTGGTGTATTTCATCTCTTCTAATCATGAATTTGTTTCAGCCTATCTCAATCATGAATTTATTTCAGCCGATCTCAATCTCTCTTTATTCCACCCAATTTTCATGCAAACTATTCCATTTTGGGATCACTCCGACATAGCATGATATTATCCGCTTTGTGCGCTCTCCTCTTAGGTGGCCCTTACGATTTTATTTTTGAGAGCCTACAAGCAACTTCTCAAGAGATCACTCATTCTGATATAACTCCAGTGATCCCCCAAAAGGCTTCATGCTATATAGAGGCGGACATGCACATATAAGGCACATTGCCTCTCCCTGCTAGTCGATGTAGGATGCGACAGTTCAATATCAGAGCCACATAGAAATATTCAGCTGCGACGATCATTTGTTCAATCTGTTGGAAAAAAATTAAATTTGAAGGGGTAGAGGTAGTCTCGTCGCCGAACACGAAGATGTTGTTTCTTTCGATTCAGCGCGGTGGATTTAAAATCATACTGCAAAATACTTAAGAAATGGGTAGCGTTCTCTCGATCTGGGATTAAGGAAGAAGATCGTGAGAAATTTTTGGATTTAGGATTTGATTGAGAACTAAAAATGCTTCAACGATGTTTGAAGACGAGGAACAATTTTTAGATTTAGGAATTAGGGAATAATATGTGCTTTTATTTTAAGAACATTTTTAATTGAGCAAAGAGGACGTCTTTCAAATTTATTTTGGTTACACTTAAACCTTTATAAATGAATGCTCGATAAATGAATAAATTCGCCAAATGAATAATTTTCTTCGGTCCCAATTCTTTATAACATGTTCAAATTTTCTTTCGAAAAATGAATAATCTCGCTAAATGAATATTTTTCTCCAGTCCTGATCATATTCATTTACCGAGATTTTACTGTAAACCATATTTTTATTCGATTTAAAAAATTCAGATATGCAGTTCTTTATTGTCGAGATGACGTAGATGGATTAGGGAATAAGGACATTTTCATAGAAATTTAAAATATGCATCCATACCTATTTGAAGTTGATTTTTAGTTATACAATTATTTTATATGAATTTACGAATATGATTTTTTAAGTTTTATTAATTATCTAACAATCTTCATGTTATCTTTAGTTGGGTTTTTAGATTATACAGTTATTTTATATATTTATGGATTTGTATGTTGTTATTTTAATAAAATGAATATTAATTTCATTTTATTTTTGAAATTCGAATTAATTGATTAGGGTCGACGGGAAGCACCCTCCCTGTGAACCTGTGAACCGCGAATCCTAACTCCTGTAGCGCCGCTGTTGGCCATTTTTGGCCGGCGTATTGCCGGAAAAATAATAATACAACGCTGCATTCATTCCCTCCCCTTAAATCTAACAGTAGTATAGTATATAGTTGTCTGTTTTGCAGGTTCCCTTGCCGGTTTTTCAAGCTGCCCGGAATCTTCTCGAAGGCTTCCTCTTTTCCAAGTCATCCCGAAGGCTGGTATCATTGTACTTTTCTGTTAAATTTCATTTTTGTCAGGCATATATCTATTATTTACTGTGCTTTCTCTACGGTTTGCCTTTTTTTTTATTCTCATCATATTTTCACTTTTGCTACACACTACCACATTTTATTTATTTTCGCAGCGCTTTTGTGTTTTGTGTTGGTCGATGTCGCGCTGTTTGCGGGTTGGTAGTTGGAATTTGGGTACCTTGACGGGTAAGCTTTTGGAGCTCGTGGATGTTTTGGGTAAGAGAAGGGTTGATGTGGCTTGTATTCAGGAAACTAGGTGGAAGGGGGCGCAGTCCAGGGAGGCGAACGGTTATAAATTGTGGTATTCAGGCCTTGCTAGCTCGAGTAATGGTGTGGGTATTCTTTTATCTAAGGAGCTAAAGGATAACGTCGTGGAAGTGAAGAGGTGTAACGATAGGATTATGTCCGTTAGAGTGGTGGATGAAGAGAAGGTGGTTAACGTGGTTTGTGCGTATGCCCCTCATGTGGGTTTGGGTGTGTTTATGAATGAAGCTTTTTGGGTCTGTTTACATGAGTTGGTCGAGAGTATTCATGACGATCAATTTATTATTATTTTTTTGGGAGGGGGGGGGGGGATTTCAATGGGCACATTGGTGAGGGGGCGGATGGTTACCATAGTGCTCATGGGGGTTTCGGCTTCGGAGTTAGGAATGCAGGAGGTTCCGCGCTATTGGAGTTTGCTACTGCGCATGAGTTGGTGATTGCTAACTCTGTTTTTCAGAAGAGAGCTGAGCACCTCATCACCTTCGGTAGTGGGGGGCACAACACGCAAATTGACTACCTTCTTTTGCGCAGTCGTGATGCCAGGGCGTGCGTGGACTGCAAGATGTTTTAGAGCGAGGCTTGTGCTTCTCAACACCGATTGCTGGCTATGGATTTATCCATGGGAGATCATGTTGTTAGCAGGGCTAGATAAGATAGACCTAGGATTCTTTGGAAAGATCTGAAGAGTGAGAAAGCGGAAGAATTCAGGGAGTCCCTGACCCGCAAAGGAGGTTTTTTGCGGGGGCGCGATGCTAACCTTATGTGGATCAGCATGGCCAATGCTATTAGGAGTGTGGGCGAGAAGGTGATATGGGTTTCTTCGGGCAGGTCTAGTGGACCTAGGGAGGCATGGTGGTGGAATGAAGAGGTTCAAAAGAAAGTTAAGGCTAAACAAGCGCTCTTTAAGGAGCTTTTGTCGGTTAGTGCTGGGGAGGAGAGAATCACGAAGATTGTAGCTTACAAAGTGGCGAAAAGAGAGGCTAAAAAGGCAGTGGCTAAGGCTAAAGGTGAGGCATACGAGGAGATGTACAGGCGCCTAGACACCAAAGAAGGAGCGAATAGTATCTTTAAACTAGCGAAAGCTAGGGAGAGAGGCCGGCACGACCTGGGTCCCGTTGAGTATATTAAGGATGATTTGGGCCAAGTGTTAGTGAACGATGTTGCTATTAAGGAGAGGTGAAACAGGTATTTTTTTGAACTTTTCAATGAGGCAAGGGGAAACGAATCGGTAGTGGTGCAAGGAGTTAGTCAATCTTCTGCTCATTCGTTTAGTTCCTGTGTGAGCATCAGCAAGGAGTAAGTTAAGAGTGCCCTAATGAAGATGGGTAGGGCTAAGGCTGTAGGGACGGATCAGATCCCTATTGAGGTGTGGCTTTGTCTGGGGGAAATAGGAATTCAGTGGCTAGTAGAGCTGTTCAACATCCTCCTCAGAGATTCCAAGATGCCGGCAGAGTGGAGGCGTAGTTTTGTAGTGCCTTTTTTCAAGAACAAAGACGATGCTCAGAGTTGTAGTAACTATCAGGGTATAAAACTCCTCAGTCATACTATGAAACTTTGGGAAAGAGTAGTGGAATGCAGGATCAGAAGAGAAGTTGAGATCTCAAAAAAACAATTTGGCTTCATGCCGGGGAGGTCCACGACTGAGGCCATTCATCTTGTCAGACGCCTTATGGAGAAGTTTATAGAGCGGCGTAAAGACCTCCATATGGTGTTCATTGATCTAGAGAAGGCTTATGATAGATTTCCGTGTGATGTTATTTGGAGGAGCCTAGAAGAGAGGAGAGTTTCGTCGCCGTTCGTTAGGGCGATCCAAGACATGTACTCCCAAGTTAGGACTTGCGTTAGGACCCCTGTTGGTGACACCCAGTATTTCCCGGTTGAGATAGGGCTGCACCAGGGGTCGGCGTTAATCCCTCTTCTCTTCGCTCTAATCCTTGACGTCATTTCGCGGGGGATACAAGATGGCATCCCGTGGTGCATGTTTTTTGCTGACGACATTGTGCTAGTGGCGGAGACGAGGAGGGAGGTGAACGCAAAGTTAGAGTTATGGAGGTCTAAGTTAGAATCCCAGGGCTTGCGTGTGAGCCGGTCTAAGACCGAGTATCTCTGGTGTAACTTTAGTGGTGAGACCAACGAGGAAGTAGTAGAGGTAATGATTGCTGATCAGATCGTACCCCGTACAGATATGTTCAAGTATTTGGGTTCGATCATTCAGAAGGAAGGTGAGTTTGAAGATGATGTCGATCATCGTATCAAGGCGGGGTGGCTAAGGTGGAGAGCAGCGATAGGGGTCCTGTGTGACAAGAAAGTCCCTCTAAAGTTGAAGGGTAAATTCTATAGGACGGCAATCAGACCTGTAATGTTGTATGGCTCCGAATGTTGGAAGATGAAGAAGTCGCTTGAGAGAAAGTTGGAAGTGGCCTAAATGAGAATCTTACATTGGTCGTGTGGTCGCACAAACTTGGATAGAATCACGAACGGGGTTTTGAGGAGTGCGCTAGAAGTGGCGCCCATTTCAGCGAAAGTTAGGGAAGGGAGATTGAGATAGTTTGGCCATGTCCGCAGGAGGCAGGCCTCTGCCCCTGTGAGGAGGGTCGAGAGTTTATTGGATGTAGGGGGAGGAGGAGAGGCAGATCGAGGAGGACGTGAGAGGAGCAGTTGAGATTAGATTTGAAGGCCTTAAACTTATCCGAGACCATAACTTTTGATAGGTGCTCTTGGAGGCGCCGAATCAGAGTTGTGGATTATTTTTTAGGGAGCGGATCTGTAGTAGAGAGTCTTAGGGTTGGGTTGTCTTGGTTAGCTTTGACCTAGAACATTGCATTTATTTTTATGTTATATTTTATCCTGACGACTTTTGCGTGTGGTTTATTTTTGACAGGGAGCTGTGCGCGAAGTCAACCCCCTTTCGGTTAGAGCAGAGTTCATTGAGGGTGAAGTAGCTAAATTCCTCATAGGTAAGCCCCATGTGGATTAAGCCATGGGATCAGGTATGGTATTTGAGCTTTTTCCAATCATATGTTTCTTTGTATTTATTACTCAATATTTTGCTGTGCACTAAGCTGTGGGTCTTCACGAAAATAACTTCCCTACCGTAAAAAGTAGGGGCATGGTCTGTGTACATCCTACCCTCCCCAGACTCTGCTCTGAGCGGGATATACTGAGTATGTTTTGTTTTTATGTTATATAAAAAATATTATTAATAATTTAACTCCAAATGTATTTAACTTGCTGATAGGGCGTCACATGGAGCCTATTTGTTGTGTTTAGGGCTGGCAATTTCTGACACAACACGATAACCCGACATGAGCACACACAAAATTAATGGGTTAGTGTTTGACCTTATCTTGTCCTTGTCCTTATCGTGTCGACACGATAAGGACAGGCTAATTTCGTGTCGTGTTCGTGTAACACGATAACTTTCATGTTCGTGTCATTTCGTGTTCGTGTCGTGTCGTGTTCGTGTAACCCGATAATTTTTGTATATTTTTAGCATTAATTTTATTATCATTTTAACTATTTTAAGTTTTTTTATAATTTTTTATTTGAATTTATAGATTCGTGTCGTATCGTGTCGTTATCGTGTCGTGTCAATATGAAAAATATCGTGTCATATCGTGTTCGTGTCGTGTCCATATTTCAACCTTTCGTGTCGTGTTCGTGTTCGTGTCGGGCATATACTTAACGGGTCGTGTTCGTGGCGGGCCTTATCGTGCCGTGTCGTTATCCTGTCGACCAGATAACGATCAGACACGTATGAATTGCCAGCCCTAGTTGTGTTATAATGTCACCCGAGCATTTTCAGTGGAGGAAAATTATTTTCGATGTTCACATGATTGACACGTGCTGCTTTTGACTTTTTTTATATATACTAGATGTTCGCCCGTGCAATGCACCAGACAGAACCCTCTTTTACCTAAAAAAATAGTCTATTTATCCCCCAATTTGTTTTTGAGGATCTTCGATACGGATCTTAGTAAAAAATTATTGAATGTATCATGAAGTGTAATGCAAATAGAGAAGGAGTCTCACATTAGCCTAGTATTAACTTAATTAATGTCTATTATATGAATAAATTTGGGGGACATACCGAAAAGAAGAGGTAGGAATAAATTTTGGGGGCGAAAGTAGTATGTGATTAAGTCCTAATATAGGTGTGTTTGCACCGTGTGTTTTACTATTTTTATTATTAAACTTAAATAAATATCATAATTTATTTTTTATGTAATAATATAAATCTTAAATCTAATTTCTTAAAAGTGAATTAATTTATTTTTATTCTGTATTAATTAATTTGACTGAAAACTAATATTCATATTTTTTTAATATAAATTTTTTTGTGCAATCGTCCATTAATGTAAATCTATCAAATTTATTATATTCAACATAGATGTCTAATTGAAGATTGTGAAATAAGAATTAAATTGATATATTTTTCATTAAGAATGAACTTGATACCAAAAAATTATTAACATTTAGAATTTTAAGCTAGAAAAATGAAAAAAATTATTTGTAGATGAGTGTAACTTGTGGAATAAAACTCCCACAATATATATCTAGACTTTTTCTGAAATTTTGAGAAGACATCTCTATATATAAACTATATTATTTTTAAAAAACTTAAAAAATTTAAGAAATGACACATGCCCCAACTCTCTTTTAATAGAAGTATAGATAAATTGATCGGAAATGAACAATTTCGATAACAAAAAGACCGCAATCCATAAATTAAAAAGTTACGCTCGGATCCAACTCCTATCCATCCCATTTATCTTCTACGAAGTCGAATTATACAAGTAAAAAAATGGCTTCTACAATCTTCACTACCAAAAATAACACTTTAGCCAACGACTCACCGGAGAACGGCCGACGGCCGGCGAAAGTCGTCGGCTAAAGTAAGTAAGTTTAACCGACAGCTAACTTGTTGTCGGCTAAAGTAGTTTAGCCGATGACTTTACTATTGGTCGTCGGCTAAAGTCAAGTTAGTCGTCGGCTAAAGTTTTGTAGTTTAGCCAACGACTTGTATACTTTAGCCGACGACATGCCGTCGGCGAAAGTCAAGTTTAGCCGATGGCTAGTATACTTTAGCCGACGACATGCCGTCGGCTAAAGTCTTACATGTTTTTTTGTGCAGAATATATCACCATCTAACACTTGAAGAGACCATTTACATCACATTCGGAAATTACAGAACAAGAAAACGAAAAACAGTAATTTTCTCTGGTTTGATCATTCAAGAAATCATATTGAAGGTATGTTTATTGAATTTTAATATCAGTTATAATTATATTACGCATATAATATATCTATTTGGATGATTATGAAAATATTTTAGAATTATTAGTTCGTTTTCTCGAATATTTCTTGGTGTGTGTGTGTGTATATATATATATATGGATTTGACATCTTGAATTCGAGCTATATATATGATGATTTTAGTCGTAATTTTTGTATGTTCTTGATAAATACGATGTGTAATATTGTTGTTATTTTTGTTATAGGATGGATAAAAGTTGGATTGGTCTGCAAAAATGGGATTCAAGGGTCATAGATGGAATGCAAGGGTTTATTCGATTTGTGAAGGAGCATGATAGTGATAGTATGATTCATTACTGTCCTTGCAATAAATGTAAATGCCGCAGCGATATGTACCATTTTACACTTGATGTCGTATGGGAGCACTAGAAAAAAAAATGGATTTTGGGATAAATATACATGTTGAATTTACCACGGTGAAAGATCGAATTCAATTATTCCCCATGATCACGGACAGTACAGTGGTAGCACATCCAATGATCCCACAAGAAGGTTGATTGACGACGTGTTTGGTTATTACGACAAGGACGTATCGGCTGAAGGACAAGAATACCATATAGCTGATCAAGCAGTCATCCGAACGCCTACATTGATACCCGTTAATACAATTTCTCTTGATAGATACAACAAGCTAATCCAGCTCCAACAGACTCTTCTTTATCCTGGGTGTCACATGACGGTTCTTGATAGTGTCATAGAGACTATGAGAGTCAAGGTGGAGAACAAAACCTCGATTAAAGTTGTGGATGATTATTTGGAACTTACAGGGAAAAGGCTCCTAGAAGGTCATCATCTTCCTAGTAATCACAGTAAAATGAGACGTATCCTAAAAGGTATTGGGCTATCGTACATCAAGATCCACGTATGCATATATGATTGTGCTTTATTTTGGGGAAAGCCTAATGAAGACCTAAAGAGATGTCCGGTATGTGACACAGAGAGGTATAAGTTCACTCCTTCTGGTAAAGAGAAAGCTATGAAGGTTCTTTGGTATTTCCCTCTGAAGGATAGATTGGAGAGGCTTTTCATGTCTCCTCACACAGCCAAGGCGATGAGATGGCACGCTGAGCCTCGGGTGACTGACGAGGATATTATGATACACCCTTCTGATGGAGAGGCTTGGAAGCATATAGATAGGGAGTTTCCAGGATTTGCATCAGATGTCCGAAATGTAAGACTCGGACTTGCATCTGATGGATTCAACCCTTTTGGCAACATGAGCCTTTCGTATATTATATGGGCGGTGGTAATGGTTCCTTACAACCTTCCTCCATGGATGTGCATGAAGAAGGAGAAATTTTTACATTGTTTTTGTTATTGTTAAAAATATGTATTTGTCAAATGTTTTAATAATTTATTTATTAATACAAAACAATTTGTAATTTAAAATTCACAACTTGTACAACTGGAAGATAATTTGATTGATAAATTTAAACATGGTAAATATTCTAATTTACTTGTAATTATGAGTATTATAACATACACTTTTAGAATATACATAAAACATTATAATATTAATTATACATAAAAATAATAAAACTAACACATTAACATTATATAATCATACACAAACAACAAATATAAAATGACGTGTAACATAATCACTAAACTTAAATCTTAATATTTAACTGCTTAATAACAACTGTATACACACAACAGATTATTAATGAATAACATAATAAACAAATAACATTATGAATTAGAATAAAACAATAACACAAATCACAGTAAATAAATACATAAAATTTACAAAATACTTTACAAATATATTTGACTAATGTTTGATTATTATTTATAAATGTTTGTTATAGGTACAAATCTTGGAAAAATGAGCTACACATGTTTTGGTCAGCTTGGGGTAATTCCCGCGAGGCTACTCCCGAGGAGTTCAAGTATCGGGAGTACGAGTGGAGGTGGCTATGCGCACATTTTAGCCCCGGACTATATTGTATGTAATCGAGCTCTAAATATTGTCGTAATGCTATTGTTGTTTAAATATATTTAACATATATGAAACTTACTTGTGGTAATTTTCTCCTTGTTAAATGAAAATTACATGTTTCTATGTGTAGGCGAGCAGTTCAACCAACACTGTTAACTATAAGGGTTTGACGGAACACCACAACTTAGGTTCGCGGTCGTTAGCGAGAGTTTCACACGAAGCCACTTCTGATGAAAATGTGGCGAATGCCTTTGTCTATGTAACTCAGAAGGCATATCCTAACTATCCGGATAGACTTGTAAGTTGTAAATGTATCCTAACCATTTTAATATTGCTATCAGTCTTTACCTCTGAACTTTATTAATATTCGGTTACTTTTTTTCTTCCCACTTAATTAGAGAGAGTGACGGAAGAGTCTGAGAGGATGTTGATGGAGATGGCGAGGGAGGAGCATCCAGAGTTGGACAAGACTGGTCTCGAGTTAGCACGCCGACAGATCGAACAGGCCGATCCCTATATTAGGGCAAGTGTGTGGGCTAACATTGTAATACCCGGTTGTGAATTCATTTATTATCATTCAGTAACTGTCACTCAGAATTTTTTCACTCAGTAATAATCATTCATCATTCATATTCAGTCAACTATGTTCACCATTCGGCGTATTTTGGGATCATCACTGTTTGAGATCGAGCCGAGATTATTGTCATCATCATCATCATGTTTTGATTTTCAGTTTGAGAGGTAGCGCACGCTACACATTGTAGTTAGCGCGCGCTAATCAGGTGCATGTAACGCACGCAATGATTCAGTATTAGCGCACGCTAGCGCAAGTGAGGCGCATACCAGAAGGTACCGGGCTGATTTGGCAAATTCGTAGCGCACGCTACGAGTGGTAAGTAGCGACGCTAACTATGCCGGTAACGCATGCTAAGACTTCGTGAGTAGCGCACGCCAGCGCGCCGCATCGAGGATGAGGTTCTCGACTCCGTGATTTCGATATCAACTATCGTGTAGCGCTCGCTATCTTAAGGTTAATGTACGCTAAGGACAGGCTGTTAGCGCACTCTACCAAAGGTACTAAGCGCACGCTAACGATTCTGTCAGGGGGTACTGGACTACCCGGTACACTCGTTAGCGCACGCTAACATCAGGAGTTAGCGCGCGCTAAGCTGGGACATTATAAATAGGGCGATTCGGTCCAACCTTCGTCATTTCTTCATTTCTCAACCATTTCGGACGAGCTTGGGCGATTCGGAAAGGTCTTTTCGAGCTGCAATCATCTAGCATCATCTTCAAGCTCCTAAGTTGGATTAATCATCATCTAAATCAGTTTCATCACTCCAAATCAAGGTAATGATTCTTGGATCTAGAATTTCGGATCTTGGGTGTTTTGCTTTCGATCTCTTCGTGTAAATCGATATTATGTTGGAATATGTTAGATATGGATTATCTATCTTGGATACATGTATTTCTACGGATTCATTGGTGTAATTTTCGGAATTTGTGAATAATTGAGGAATTGTTCAAGAACCCTTACGGGTTGACTTTGGAATTTTGAGGGTTTTCGACCAAATGTTGTTGAAATATCGTTCTAAGTATTCCTATTGGATTATTGATGGTATTCATGAGGTTTTGTGGGTTTGAATCATTCATTGGGAGTTGGTTTCGGATGTAATTGAGTTTTGGTTGTAAACAATTGGAGATTGTTTACAACGCGTTTGTTTAAATGCCCCAATGAGTTTCGGGTATTGTTGTACCGAATTTTGAGTTGGTTGTGATCATGCTTGATTCGTGTATTAAGAGAATTGTTGGTTTTTGTGTTGTTTAAGGTTGTTCGAGCGGCCGGTAATTTCATTAAGGACGTTGATCGTGGAAGTACCTTCTCTCCTTCAGTTTGAGGCAAGTTTTATACTTGTACTAGTCAATGAGCTAATGTCATCATGTATGTGTATGGATGTGTTGTATCATTCCGAGACTTAGTCTCTTCATGAATTCATTGATATCAAGAGATCGTTCGATACGATACCTTCCGGCAATTTTGCCAAATGTTTATTGTTGTTCGTTAACGGCCGATTCAAGGTATTGGAATACTCATTATTAATGTCATTGTCGATAGCCGGTTCGCGGCATCGATGTATCGATTGTTGTTAATATTGATGTCAATCTAAGACATCGTTCAAATCATCGTTATTCATGTTGGGAGTTGTTATTAAAACCATATTGGCCGAATTAAGGCATTGGCTTATTCATTTCCCATCTTCGTCGTTGGTCACCGATTAAAGGTGCCGAGGCATCCTTATTATCATTGTCATCTATTGGCCGTTCTCAGTCAAATAGAAATGTTAAATTATTCACCATTTCATTGTTATCGATTGACCGCTCTAAGGCGATCGAGGTATTCTAATCATTCATCGTATCATTCGTAACGATTGGCCATTCTAAGCCAATCAAGTGCTTAATCATTCATGGAATCATCCATTGCATCATTGTTATCGGTTGGCCATCCTAAGGCAATCGAGGTGTTAAATTGGGACCGTCAAGGACGGTGTCTATCCGTGTTATCTTGTCATCGTGTTGGCCGACTCAAGGCAAAGACACTATCATTAATTGTGATACGGCCGATGCCGCTTCGCCCTTATTGTGATACGGCCGGATGCCGTGGCTTCGCCCTTATTGTGATACTACCGATGTCGTGGCTTCGCCCTTATTGTGATATGGCCGGATGCCGTGGCTTCGCCCTTATTGTGATACGGCCCGCCGTGGCTTCGCCCTAATTGTGATACTACCGATGCCGTGGCTTCGGCCCTTATTGTGATACGGCTTCGTGCCGTGGCTTCGGCCCTCATTGATACTGACTTCGGGTGTTTTGACTTGTGTTTGTGATATTTGTTTATTTCCGCTAAACGACTTTCAGGCCTTTTGTAATGTCTTGGTATTTTCATTGGAGCCTTTGGGCATTACGATTCACATTAAATTCAGTTCTGGTTTGGTTCATGTCGTTTAATTCATTGTGGTATTCTGTGAATTATGATTCGCCGTTGGACATTTATGTTCTAACTTGTCGAACAGGTATTAATAGTATGTCGTGGGCATAGTATTTCACGAATGCTCGGTTCTTACCTTGGTTTGTGAGCATCTCGTATTATCATCATTGTACCGTTTCATTCTGCCTTTGGATGCATATCATGTTATACATGTATTTGATGTTCATTATCTGGATGACTAACCCCGTGGGGGCGGAACATGTTTTTCATGTTTTAGGTGCTTGCGAGGAGAGAGTTGGGACACAGGGGCATGATGATGGCGACGAGGCATTCGAGCGATACTAGTCCGAGTTGTTCATGTTGGTCAGTCGGTTGGAGTGTTCTTCAGTTTGTCAGTCATCGTCATTTTGTATTACCCGAGCAGATGCTCGTGGATGTTGTATTTTTACTCTTGGCCATGTAGGCCCATCGTTGTCGTTGGAATTCCTTATCGGAATATTGTGTCGGATATCATGGTAGGGACTATGATTTTCCCTTGTGGTTTAATTTAATGTATTTTAGTCATGTTCGCCTGGTGGATCTCCTGGCGTGGGGTCCACGGCACTGTAATAACCCAATAGGATTTGGGGGTGTTACAGAAATGGTATCAGAGATTTGGGTTGTGAAATACCCTGAGATGTGAGTTATGTGGTCCTACCGACGCGGTAGTAGTGGGATTGTCAGGTTATGACAATCTAGTCAGTCAGGTTTTGTGAGTCGTAATATTAGTGCGACTGCACGAGTCATTCATTCATCGAGTCGTCGTCAGTGAAGACTAGTATCGCGAGACCTCGAAGCTTCGTATGACCTGTGTAAGGACTCGATCCTCTTTGTGTTCATACATTCATCATGTCATTAATTGTTCATGCTTTGCCGAAACCTATATGTGATATTAGTGTTATGATTGGTTCATGATTAATTGTTTTGGAGCACGTGTGACTTGTGTAAGCATTAAGGATCAACTCATTTATCAGTTAATAATTCTCAATCATCATTTTGATACCATCTCTCAGTTAATTCATTCCTCACTCACCAATATCATCACTCGATAATTCATCCATCACTCGCTTAATTCATTCCTCACTACCAATATCATCACTCGTATAATTCATCTATCACTCGCTTAATTCATTCATCACTCACCAATATCATCACTCGATAATTCATCTATCACTCGCTTAATTCATTCCTCACTACCAATATCATCACTCGATAATTCATCTATCACTCGCTTAATTCATTCATCACTCACCAATATCATCACTCGTATAATTCATCTATCACTCGCTTAATTCATTCATCACTCACCAATATCATCACTCGATAATTCATCCATCACTCGCTTAATTCATTCCTCACTACCAATATCATCACTCGATAATTCATCTATCACTCGCTTAATTCATTCATCACTCACCAATATCATCACTCGATAATTCATCTATCACTCGCTTAATTCATTCATCACTCACCAATATCATCACTCGATAATTCATCCATCACTCGCTTAATTCATTCCTCACTCACCAATATCATTACTCGATAATTCATTCATCAATCAGTTAATTCATTCATCACTCACCAATATCATCACTCAGATAATTCATTGATCACTCAGTCAATCTCATCGTTCAGTTAATTCATCCATCACTCAGTCGATCTCATTGTTCAGTTAATTCATTAATCATTCAGCCCATCTCACGGTCCAGTTGTTGATCTTGAGGATCGAATTTTCAACCTTGTTAACTTGTTCAAGGTAATCATTTCAAGAATTTCATCAGGCAATCATGTTACCTCATTTGATGTTTCATACGATCTTATCATACTCTGACGTAATGTCGACGATCGTTTCATTAAATCATTAATGCATTCATTGTGTTAGAGCGTGTATGCTCATTATTGTCACTCTGTAACGTGATCATAATGCGATATTCATGCGGAATCTATAATCATCATGTGACTTTCCTACTTCAGTATGGATAGAGTCACGAGGACGCAGGGGAAGAGGCCGCGGTGCGGGCCGGAACCCGGGATCTCGTGTGCATGCCCACACGAACGCGAGGGATATCATTAACTCATCAAATAGCGAGGCTACTCATTCACTGTCAGATAACCATTCACCGTCAGGGAGTCGAACCCGAGAAGCAGCTCACTCGGAAGGTGTTCGGGTTGATCCATTCATATTTATGCAGGTCATGATGGCCCAGATGACTCAGATGACGCGGATAGTATAGACCATGCAGACCTCAATGGTTCGTGGCCCACCGCAACAGGGATGCCAGGTGCCATTTCATGGACAGACTGGAGGAGTGAATCAGATTGTTGGCGATATCTCTCGTCAGATGCCGCCTACTTTTGAGGGTTCGTCGGAACCAGCTGATATTGTTCGTTGGCTCGAGCATTTTGATAAACTCTTCGACATGGTTCAAAGGTCCTAAGAGAGTAAAGTGGCGAGCGGCGTATTACTTGAGTAAGGGCGCTTATTCGTGGTGGCTTTCGTGAAACCCTTCGATCGTGATTGTATTTGGAGCGAGTTCAAGACTCTCATGTTAGAGAGGTATTATCCGCTCCACTTTGTGAAGCCAAGTTGTCAAGTTTTGAACCCCGAATCCGAGGACGAGGGTGTTATTGTCATTGCCGAGAAGTTTCAGGGACTACTTGACTTGCTTCACAATTATCCGTACCGAGGCGGATAAAATTAAGTATTTTAGCAAGAGGCTAAATCCGCATTGAGGATGCGCTTGTTCAATCACAATTGTAATTCACTTAGTGAGTTCATCAGAAGGCTCTTGGAGCAGAGCTTTTAATCAAGGAGCTTACTCAAGCATCCTTCGCCTTTCTTGGTGAGAGGACTAGAATGCCGGCTCGTTCAGAGGGGCATCGGGCTCCGACGTCCAAGGGGTCATTTTCTAGTCGTCTTCGTGCTGGGATGGCATCTTCCTCTCAGGCGGCGAGTTCGACTGTTGTTTGCTTTAACTGTGATTCAGCAGGTCACGTTAGTACCCGGTGTAGGGTGCCAGCTATTGTTTGTTTTCTCAAGGGAGGTGGACACCGGCAGAAATACTGCAGGGGTTCTAACGCCAGTAAATCTCAAGAGAGCTCAAGGGCCTCGAGAGACTTCGTTACTCCAGCCCGTGCATCATCCAAGGGACCCTATCAGGCTTCGAGAGCCCGAGGTAAGGACATTCATCACCAGTTTTGAGTAAGTTAATTCTTGCTCGGTAGGAGGATAATCATTCATTTCATTATCGTTCATTCATTCATATAATTCATTCATCATATATATCAATCATGTTGGGACTCATAATTATCGATTAATCATTCAATTCACGAGGAACGGCGGTTCCAATCACTTCAAGGAACTATCACTCATGACGTTATTAATTCACCTTGGTGAGTCATTCTAAATCATTGTCGGATTTGTAGTCATTTATCATTCATCATTCATTTTTGTCTCTTGCATTCTCGTGACCTTCTGAGATCTTAGTTAGCGGTGAGTTCATCGTCGGATATACCTTAAATCGTTGAGATAGAGGAAATCGATGATATGGGAGGATATCGATGATGGGTACATTTGAGATGTAACCTTGTTTTTGGATGACTGTGTAAATCTATCCGTAATAATGTATCGTGACTGTGGATCATTTATTGTTGATCTATCTTATTATGATCATATTCGAGAATCGTGAGATTTGGGTCATTTGTTGGGAGTTCATCCCTCCGGCGTTGTGCTCGAGATTTCGTGATAATTTGAGGAATCGTTCACTGTGCTTCGAGACGTCAAGTCTTGGGGACTTGGGCTTGCGGTTGATTTAGTCCCGAGGACTATTTGGGCGTTATTGTTTTCAGATCGTGATGGATAGTTCATATCCCGAGTTGTTTACCCTCGCCGAGGACGAAACTCTTTTTAAGGGGGAGTATGTAATACCCGGCCAGAATTCATTTATTATCATTCAAGAATCGTCACTTAATTTTTTTCACTCAAGAATAATCATTCATCATTCATATTCATCCAACTATGTTCACCATTCGGCGTATTTTGGGATCATCACTATTTGAGATCGAGCGAGATTATTGTCATCATCATCATGTTTTGATTTTCGCTTTGAGAGGTAGCGCACGCTACACATTGTAGTTAGCGCGCGCTAATCAGTGCATGTAACGCACGCAATGATTCAAGATAGCGCACGCTAGCGCAAGTGAGGCGCATACCCGTAAGGTACCGGGCTGATTTGGGAAATTCGTAGCGCACGCTACGAGTGGTAAGTAGCGACGCTAACTATGCCGGTAACGCACGCTAAGACTTGAGTAGCGCACGCCAGCGCCCGCATCGAGAGGACAAGAGGTTCGACTCCGTGATTTCGATATCAACTATCGTGTAACGCACGCTAACATAAGGTTAACGACGCTAAGGACAGCCGTTAGCGCACGCTACCAAAGGTACTTAGCGCACGCTAACGATTCATCAGGGGTACTGGACTACCGGTACACGCGTTAGCGCACGCTAACATCAGGAGTTAGCGCGCGCTAAGCTGGGACAGTATAAATAGGACAGTTCGGTCCAACCTTCGTCATTTCTTCATTTCTCAACCATTTCGGACGAGCTTGGGCGATTCGGAAAGGTCTTTTCGAGCTGCAATCATCTAGCATCATCTTCAAGCTCCTAAGTTGGATTAATCATCATCTAAATCAGTTTCATCACTCCAAATCAAGGTAATGATTCTTGGATCTAGAATTTCGGATCTTGGGTGTTTTGCTTTCGATCTCTTCGTGTAAATCGATATTATGTTGGAATATGTTAGATATGGATTATCTATCTTGGATACATGTATTTCTACGGATTCATTGGTGTAATTTTCGGAATTTGTGAATAATTGAGGAATTGTTCAAGAACCCTTACGGGTTGACTTTGGAATTTTGAGGGTTTTCGACCAAATGTTGTTGAAATATCGTTCTAAGTATTCCTATTGGATTATTGATGGTATTCATGAGGTTTTGTGGGTTTGAATCATTCATTGGGAGTTGGTTTCAGATGTAATTGAGTTTTGGTTGTAAATAATTGGAGATTGTTTACAACGCGTTTGTTTAAATGCCCCAATGAGTTTCGGGTATTGTTGTACCGACTTTTGAGTTGGTTGTGATCATGCTTGATTCGTGTATTAAGAGAATTGTTGGTTTTTGTGTTGTTTAAGGTTGTTCGAGCGGCCGGTAATTTCATTAAGGACGTTGATCGTGGAAGTACCTTCTCGCCTTCAGTTTGAGGCAAGTTTTATACTTGTACTAGTCAATGAGCTAATGTCATCATGTATGTGTATGGATGTGTTGTATCATTCCGAGACTTAGTCTCTTCATGAATTCATTGATATCAAGAGATCGTTCGATACGATACCTTCCGGCAATTTTGCCAAATGTTTATTGTTGTTCGTTAACGGCCGATTCAAGGCATTGTAATACTCATTATTAATGTCATTGTCGATAGCCGATTCGCGGCATCGATGTATCGATTGTTGTTAATATTGATGTCAATCTAAGACATCGTTCAAATCATCATTATTCATGTTGGGAGTTGTTATTAAAACCATATTGGCCGAATTAAGGCATTGGCTTATTCATTTCCCATCTTCGTCGTTGGTCACCGATTAAAGGTGCCGAGGCATCCTTCGTATCATTGTCATCGATTGGCCGTTCTCAGGAAAATCGAAATGTTCAATTATTCACCATTTCATTGTTATCGATTGACCGTTCTAAGGCGATCGAGGTATTCTAATCATTCATCGTATCATTCGTAACGATTGGCCATTCTAAGCCAATCGAAGTGCTTAATCATTCATGGAATCATCCGCTGCATCATTGTTATCGGTTGGCCATCCTAAGGCAATCGAGGTGTTAAATTGGGACTGTCAAGGACGGTGTCTATCCGTGTTATCACATCGTGTTGGCCGACTCAAGGCAGCACACTATCATTAATTGTGATACGGCTGGATGCCGTGGCTTCGGCCCTTATTGTGATACGGCTGGATGCCGTGGCTTCGGCCCTTATTGTGATACGGCTGGATGCCGTGGCTTCGGCCCTTATTGTGATACGGCTGGATGTCGTGGCTTCGGCCCTTATTGTGATACGGCTTCGTGCCGTGGCTTCGGCCCTAATTGTAACACCCCAAATGGCGGTTATTACAGTGCCGTGAATCCCACACTGGGACCCACCAGGCGATATCCAAAACAGGTTAAATAAATATTATTTGTGATACCGAATCACAATGAAAAGTCATTTCGCCGATTAGGAGTTTATTAAAATGTGGCCAACGGCCTTACAACACACAGGATCCGAAAAGAACAAGTATAAACCATATGGAGATGGAAAATACTTCAAATGTCAAATACAACCAAAAGTAATTTAAACGGAACAGGAAATAACACAACACGGTTTAACATAACCGGACGACAAAGATGAGGGGCCCCCGAACTAGTATCCTCCGAATCCTTCGCCGTCGACATGCTCTTCCTGTGCCTTGCCTTTGCCTCGACCTAAAATACAATACAAGTATTTCGCCCAACACAGGGTCAGATATACATGATAATCAATTCTTCTGACATTATACAATTCACATATATAGATCTCAAGAAAATCATTCCGACTATTAATCATACCCCTCGGGCGTATGAAACAATCAGTCACAAAATATCGAACACCTCCAATCAAACATGGTCTGTGAACGATTAACATTATGGCTCAAGATGGACATCACAGTACGCCCGATCCGGAAATGTGTCCGTGCACATGTCCACCCCGTATACGGAATCCAGAAATATACGTGGGACAATGTACCTAATTAGCCTCACGAAGTAACGTCTCGTGTGCACGGTCCAATGTGGTGATATCCACGCATGACCATCGTGTGCCTGGCTAAAAATCCTACACAATAACCAATCGGCACGCAGATATGATTCCGGATATGTCACGATACAACATGACAACGAAACTCAAAGGATAACACATCCAATTAAGGATCAAGAAAGACTCACCAAAGTGAAAATAAGGACCAACGAGATCAACGATTCAAAACGGCGTACTTGGGAATGCAGTCCCATAATGTCAAGGACAATATCAAATCACGACAAACGTCACATGGACAATTCATACACATGAAATATATAATCATCATAAGAATCTAATCATCATTATAACCAAGCAAGATAACTTGCCTTAATACGGAGACGAGAATAGTCCTCTTCTTATCGGAACGAACGAACGGTCCTCGACAAGTTTTACCCGAACAATCAACCTTAAACGAAATACATTTTACTCAAAACATATTCGTATAATTATTAATGTAGGATTAGTAAGACGTCAACCTACAATCCTTTAGAATAGTTTGCTACTACAAATTATTGAAGCCTTATGCCAGGAACCCTTCTAACATCAATACAACTATAAGAATCGGTTTACAAAATTTACCGAATGTTCGCATGGTTCATCATAAACAAGAGTTCTATCAAGGGTATGTTGAATAACTAATCATGATGTTAAGATCATCTTATGATGATTAAACTTTCCAAGACATTAAAAGGTTGAAAGGTAAAATCTGCACATTATGATTATTCTCCCTCATTAAATTGACTTTAAGCTAACAACAAGTTCATAAGTTACGAGATTACACCATACTTATGAAGGTTATCAAAGTCTTTGTTACAAGGTCGGGAGGATTCATTAACATGATGGGGAATTCACCAATTCTAGTATGATGATCAAACATCCTAAGTTCTCAACACAAAAGATTTATGAAAAGTTATTGTTGTAATTATCAAAACCTTTATCAATCTTCAAGGACTTGTGCAATCGAATGATATGCTTTGTTAAAGCTTCTAAAGTTTCTGGACTAGATCACCTAATTTCATATTTACATCATCAAGTTCTTCTCAAGGTAAATAAATACCTAAAATGGTGTTTAATCACTTTATGATATTAAGTTCTTGATTAAATCCAGTTATGAAGAAGCTAACCGATCCATCAAAGTTCCACCGAGCTAAATTCGTCCGAAGTTGAGTAATGACGACTACAAACATGATTAAAATCACTATATCATCAAGAACACCTCCAACAAACCCTTACTTAACATGTTCATCAAAAGTGCTTAAGGAGTTTAATTATAACCATGTTTTACTTGCTTAATCTACTCTAGGTGAAGTATAATTCGTCATTAATAATCAACATAAGAAAATAATGCAGAGAAGAAAACACACCAACCTCCAGAAATGAAGAATAACTTCAATGATATGAGAGAATATATCCCGAGCTTAAAAACAACTCCAAGTCTCCAAGAAATGAGCTCCACTCCGAGATTCAAGGTTTAGAAACAAGTTGGTGAAGGTTTATATCGTTTTTAGAGTGCAGAGGGACGATAAAATGGAGAGAGAATCGGTTGAGAGTTGTGAAGGAATGAAAAACAGGTTGGTCCTATAAATAGACTGTGTAGACTTAGCGCACGCTATCAGGACAGTTTAGCGTACGCTAATGCCCTTACGTACGCTATCCGGATGATATTACGTACGTAAGCGGCTTACAGTGGCTGTCTTGAATTATCGCATGCCGTTAGCGCACGCTAATGAAGAAAGGGTTACGACGCTAATAAAAGTAGATTCTCACCGACATGACGGCTCGGACTTAGATCGCATGCATGCTACGGTTAAAAGGCTCACGTCTTTGAAGTCAATCAGCCGCGATTCCTTCTTAGCGTACGCAACCGAGGAAAACCTTACGCACGCTAATGCACAGGATTAGCGTACGCTAATCTTACTGTGTAGCGTACGCTACACTAACAAAAAAATTCGAAAATGCACACTCTAATAACATCGAATCATCACATATGAAATAACAACGATATGATATTCAAATCTATAATACCTCAACATAATACCTAAATGCAACGATTTCTGATAATCAGATTATCCGAATAATACAACGACAGGTAAAAATGAAAAGTTACAGTCGGATATTACATACTCCCCCCCTTAAAAAGAGTTTCGTCCCCGAAACTTAAGGGGTAAATAACTCGGGGTATCTTGCTCGCATACTATCCTCGGTCTCCCACGTAGCCTCCTCGACTCCGTGTCGTGACCACTGAACTTTCAGTAGGGGGATCGTCTTGTTCCGCAATTGCTTGATCCTCCTCTCGAGTATCCGTACAGGACGCTCCTCGTACGAATGATCCTCTGCTAAATCAATGTCTTCGAATTGAAGTACGTGGCTCGGATCAGCAACATATTTCCTCAGCTGAGAGACATGGAACACGTTGTGAATCTTACTCAAGGTCGGTGGCAAGGCTAGTCGATAGGCCAGATCACCTACACGCCCAGAACCTCAAACGGCCCAATATACCTTGGGCTCACGCCCCTTTTCCCTAAACGAAAAACACCTCGAGTAGGAGACACCTTCATTAACACATGGTCACCAACCTCGAACTCAAGCGGTCTTCGACGATGGTCGCATAAGACTTACATCGGGTTTTAGCCGTTAACAACCGACTCTTATTCATCGTGATCTTCTCACTGGCGGCTTTCAACTTATCTGGTTCCGTACCCTGAGATTCCGGCGCTTCGTCCCAACACAAAGGGGACCTACATGACGGCCATATAATGCCTCATACGGTGCCATCTGGATCAAGCGTGCCAACTATTATTATAAGTGAATTCCACCAAAGGCGGTGGGCTTCCCAATCGTCCTTCCAATCAAGAGCACATGCTCTCAACATATCTTCTAGAGTCTCAGTATGGTTCTCTCCGATCGACCATCACCCGTGGATGGAAAGCCGCATCGAAATTCAACTGCGTGCCCATCGCACGATGAACTGCCTTCGAGAAATGTGACACAAATCGCCCGTCACGGTCTGATACAATGCTCTTGGGGGTACCGTGTAGTCTCACAATTTCCTTAATAAATAGTCCAATAATCTCTCGGGCCCCATGTGTCCTTAATTTCCAAGAAGTGGGCGATTTGGTCGACGGTCCACAATCACCCAAATCGTATTCATCCCTCGATGACTCGTCGGTAAGTCGGTGATAAAGTCCATAGATATGTCCTCCCATTTCCATTCGGGAATCGGGAGCGGTTTAAAGATTCTCGCGGTCGCCGTGCTCAATCTTAACTCACGATGTGTCAAACACCTCGAAACGAATTCGGCAATCTCACGCTTCATATTTCCCCACCAATAATTCTGTTTCAAATCCTTATACATCTTGTTAGAGCCCGGGTGAATAGAGTACGGGGTAGCATGGGCTTCTCTCATGATAGAGTTCTTCAACTCTTCGTCAGCGGGTACACAAACTCGATTTCTAAAACGTATCAATCCATCCTCGTGGATCACGAATCCAGGGGCTTTCCCCTGGGTTACTTCATCCCGAACCCGAGATAAGAATGGGTCCGTAATTTGCTTCGATTTGATCATATCATCAAGAGACGAAGAAATATCAAGGGTGCAAAGTTGTCCCTGAACACGTTGTAACCAAACTTCAATTTCTGGCCTCATAAGGTCCAACTGCAATTCCCTCTGTGCTGTTAAACGACTCAGCATCTGCTCCTGCACTGTCTTTCGGCTCAACGCGTCGGCAACCACATTTGCTTTACCCGGATGATAAAGGATTTCGATATCATAGTCCTTGATTAATTCTAGCCACCTTCTCTGTCTCATGTTCAACTCCTTCGAGTAAAAATGTACTTTAGGCTCTTGTGGTCCGTAAAGATCCGGCAGGTAACTCCATAAAGATAGTGACGCCTTGATTTTCAAAGCAAACACCACTATTGCTAACTCCAAGTCATGGGTCGGATAGTTAACTTCATAGGGTCGCAATTGTCTCGATGCATAGGCGATTACTTTCCCTTCTGCATTAGTACACATCCTGACCACTGTCTCGACGCGTCACTATACACCACAAATCCTTCCGTTCCCTTTGGTAAGACCAACACAGTGCGAAATCAATCGACTCTTGAGTTCTTCAAAACTCTTCCGACATGCTTCGACCACAAATACTTCTTGTCCTTCCGCATAAGTTAGTCATCGGTTGCGAAATTTTAGAGAATCCCTCCACGAATCGTCGGTAGTAACCTCAGGCCGAGGAAACTACGGACTTCCTTCACGTTCTTCGGTGGTAGCCAATCTCGAATGGCTTCCGTCTTTTGTGGGTCCACTCTCACCCCTTCGGCTGATATTACATGCCCGAGAAAGACAACCTCAGGCATCCAGAACTCACACTTAGAAAATTTCCCATAAAGTTGTTCTCGCCTCAAAGTATCGAGAACTTGGTGGAGGTGATTCTCGTGTTCCTCGTGGTCACGAGAGTAAATCAGAATGTCGTCAATGAAAACGACTACAAAGCGATCCAGATAGTTAATGAAAACTCGATTCATCAACTCCATGAATACTGCCGGTGCATTAGTCAGTCCAAATGGCATCACCACGAATTCATAATGCCCATAGCGAGTACGGAATGCTGTCTTCGAAATGTCAGACTCTCTAATCCTCAACTGATGATAACCAGATCTCAAGTCGATCTTAGAAAACACGGCTCCTCAAGTTGGTCCAGTAAATCATCAATACGAGGCAAGGGATACTTGTTCTTGATGGTTACCCTGTTCAGCTCACGGTAATCAATACATAAGCGTAAAGATCCATCTTTCTTCCGTACGAATAACACTGGTGCTCCCCAAGGGGACGCACTAGGTCGAATATAGCCTTTGTCAGTCAACTCCTCCAGCTGGTTCTTCAATTCTTGCATCTCAGTTGGAGCCATACGGTACGGTGCTTTTGAGAGCGGGGACGTACCTGGTTCTAACTCAATAATAAATTCCACGTCACGATGAGGAGGTAAGCCTGGCAACTCGTGCGGAAATACATCGGGGTAATCTCGGACTACCGGAATGTCGGCCAATTCAATCGATCGATCGGTGATTTGGTCATGTAGCACCAATAACCAATACACCCTTGATTAAGCGGTTTATTGCTTTCATAGCGCTGATGACTCTCCCAGGCAGTGGGATTATCACCTCGAAAAATACACTCGAATCCATCATCGAAGTAGCGGTAACCATCCGCTTGACACCGAGTATTGCATCGTGACGATCCATCCAATCGATGCCCAAGATTATATCATCCTTAGGTAGATCGACTACAATCAGATTTGACAACCACTCACGGTCGTTCAAACGAATCGGACAAATTCTGACTTCACGATTTCCAATAATTCTTCTACCATCGTAGACCAATCACGTAGGGCTCACAGTTGATAACATGGTCTAGAGGCAAACGACTTAAACAAGAAGAAGATATAAAGGAGTGTGAAGCACCGGTATCAAAAAGAACACACACAGGCTGGGAGTGGATCTCGAGTATACCTGAAATCATGCTGGCCTCGGGATCATCAGCTCTCTTCATCTCGTAAATCCTGGGTTTCGCAGTTCCGGCACCAGGTGTACCACTTTGATTCCCACGGCCCATTCCCCTATTCGCCCCGGTGGTCTGATAGGAAGCGGACGGAGGCGTCCGGTTCTGGACAGAGGATTGAATAGGAGTATGAGACGCCATCTTGGATCATGTCCGGCCCACCGCAAAACGAGCACGGTGACCAATCTTGCCACAAGTAAGGTGTGACGGGCTTCGGGCATTTGGTGCCGACATGCCCCCGGTCTCCGCATGATTATAGCACACAATGATGAAGGGACCGCTCGAGAGTGCGATCCAGTGGCTTCGACGCCATGGGTGGTCGATCGAGGGGTTTGGCAATGACCGGGGCTTCTGAATGTCCCGGTTACTCTCGATCGATTCGGTTCTTGGACCTTTTGTTGTTGGGTGTGGTTGTTTCTTGGAAATCTCCTTCGCGGTGAGTTCGTACTCGAGCCTTCTCGATAAACTCGTAAGGTAGTACGCAGTGGTGATTCAATGTGCATTCTCATTCGGGGTTTAAGCCTCTTGAGAAAGTATTTGATCTTGTCGGCCTCTGTTCGGATAATTGTCGTGGCAAAAGGAAGGAGTGCCTGGAATTTCTCAGCAACAGATAATACATCATCGTCTTCGGACGGGTCGGGGTTCAAAAGTTCCGACAGTTTGGCCTCACGGAGTGGCCCTGGATAGTAACGGTCTAGCATGAGGTTTTTAAATTCCTCCCATGTGCAAACACCATCAGCTGGCCTTACTGAAAGCCACCAGGTATGAGCGCTTTTGCTAAGATAATACGCGGCTACCGAGACGCGATTCTCTTCCGGGCAGTCCACCATCTGGAAAAGTTTCTCAAAATGCTCGATCCAGTGCACAATGTCAGCCGGCTCAGAGGAGCCCTCAAAAGTCGGTGGTCGCTGGCGAGAGATTTCGCTGATAGTCCGACTCACGGGTCCGCCAATCACAGGAGAGGATGAGCCCCTTGCTGCTGGCCAGTAGCGGCCCTCTGCATAGCTTCCATTAGTTGACCCATCTGGGTCATCTGTGTCATCATGCCCTGCATTATGACGTAAGGATCGACACGTGCATCCCCGCGCCCACTGTGGTGCGATTGTTCCCTAGAAGGTGAACCACTGTCTGCGGAACTCTGATCCGCATTCGCGCGTCGGTTGGCTCGAGGTATTGGGATTCGGCCCCTTCCGCGGCCTCGTCCCCTCTCGCCACGACCTCTCAAGTTTCTTTCCATCTTGAAAGAATCAATCGTAATGATAACCATAAGTACAAGATACTAAAATTCATGCTAAGTTAATAGCAACAAGGAATTACATATTAAAGGAAAACGGTTATCGATACCACAAATATCGCACCGAATATCATATCGGTGTCAAGTCGAACAATTTCGATTATACAATAAATTCAGCATTTACCTCGGATTATCAATCAGATAAATCCTGTCACAATTCCTTGAAATAACATGATCAACAAAGAGATCCATACTGATATCAATATCATGCCAGTAATTAAACCATGGCTCATAAAGTACATACCGCATTTGGCTCGCAGGGTCAGGCGCTTGCACAGGTCACACGTGACACGAAGGTTTCTTGATACTAGTTCATTTCTCAAAGACTCATGAAAGAAAACGACTCTCGATACCATCTTCTCGTAACACCCCAAATGGCGGTTATTACGGCCGTGAATCCCACACTGGGACCCACCGTGCGATATCCAAAACAGTTAAATAAATATTATTTGTGATACCGAATCACAATGAAAAGTCATTTCTCCGATTAGGAGTTTATTAAAATGTGGCCAACGGCCTTACAACACACAGATCCGAAAAGAACAAGTATAAACCATATGGAGATGGAAAATACTTCAAATGTCAAATACAACCAAAAGTAATTTAAACGGAACAGAAATAACACAACACGGTTTAACATAACCGACGACAAAGATGAGGGGCCCCGAACTAGTATCCTCCGAATCCTTCGCCGTCGACATGCTCTTCCCGTGCCTTGCCTTTGCCTCGACCTAAAATACAATACAAGTATTTCGCCCAACACAGGTCGATATACATGATAATCAATTCTTCTGACATTATACAATTCACATATATAGATCTCAAGAAAATCATTCCGACTATTAATCATACCCCTCGGGCGTATGAAACAATCAGTCACAAAATATCGAACACCTCCAATCAAACATGGTCTGTGAACGATTAACATTATGGCTCAAGATGGACATCACAGTACGCCCGATCCGGAAATGTGTCCGTGCACATGTCCACCCCGTATACGGAATCCAGAAATATACGTGGGACAATGTACCTAATTAGCCTCACGAAGTAACGTCTCGTGTGCACGGTCCAATGTGGTGATATCCACGCATGACCATCGTGTGCCTGGCTAAAAATCCTACACAATAACCAATCGACGCAGATATGATTAGGATATGTCACGATACAACATGACAACGAAACTCAAAGGATAACACATCCAATTAAGGATCAAGAAAGACTCACCAAAGTGAAAATAAGGACCAACGAGATCAACGATTCAAAACGGCGTACTTGGGAATGCAGTCCCATAATGTCAAGGACAATATCAAATCACGACAAACGTCACATGGACAATTCATACACATGAAATATATAATCATCATAAGAATCTAATCATCATTATAACCAAGCAAGATAACTTGCCTTAATACGGAGACGAGAATAGTCCTCTTCTTATCGGAACGAACGAACGGTCCTCGACAAGTTTTACCCGAACAATCAACCTTAAACGAAATACATTTTACTCAAAACATATTCGTATAATTATTAATGTAGGATTAGTAAGACGTCAACCTACAATCCTTTAGAATAGTTTGCTACTACAAATTATTGAAGCCTTATGCCAGGAACCCTTCTAACATCAATACAACTATAAGAATCGGTTTACAAAATTTACCGAATGTTCGCATGGTTCATCATAAACAAGAGTTCTATCAAGGGTATGTTGAATAACTAATCATGATGTTAAGATCATCTTATGATGATTAAACTTTCCAAGACATTAAAAGGTTGAAAGGTAAAATCTGCACATTATGATTATTCTCCTCATTAAATTGACTTTAAGCTAACAACAAGTTCATAAGTTCCGAGATTACACCATACTTATGAAGGTTATCAAAGTCTTTGTTACAAGGTGGAGGATTCATTAACATGATGGGGAATTCACCAATTCTAGTATGATGATCAAACATCCTAAGTTCTCAACACAAAAGATTTATGAAAAGTTATTGTTGTAATTATCAAAACCTTTATCAATCTTCAAGGACTTGTGCAATCGAATGTATATGCTTTGTTAAAGCTTCTAAAGTTTCTGGACTAGATCACCTAATTTCATATTTACATCATCAAGTTCTTCTCAAGGTAAATAAATACCTAAAATGGTGTTTAATCACTTTATGATATTAAGTTCTTGATTAAATCCAGTTATGAAGAAGCTAACCGATCCATCAAAGTTCCACTGAGCTAAATTCGTCCGAAGTTGAGTAATGACAGCTACAAACATGATTAAAATCACTATATCATCAAGAACACCTCCAACAAACCCTTACTTAACATGTTCATCAAAAGTGCTTAAGGAGTTTAATTATAACCATGTTTTACTTGCTTAATCTACTCTAGGTGAAGTATAATTCGTCATTAATAATCAACATAAGAAAATAATGCAGAGAAGAAAACACACCAACCTCCAGAAATGAAGAATAACTTCAATGATATGAGAGAATATATCCCGAGCTTAAAAACAACTCCAAGTCTCCAAGAAATGAGCTCCACTCCGAGATTCAAGGTTTAGAAACAAGTTGGTGAAGGTTTATATCGTTTTTAGAGTGCAGAGGGACGATAAAATGGAGAGAGAATCGGTTGAGAGTTGTGAAGGAATGAAAAACAGGTTGGTCCTATAAATAGACTGTGTAGACTTAGCGCACGCTATCAGGACAGTTTAGCGTACGCTAATGCCCTTACGTACGCTATCCGGATGATATTACGTACGTAAGCGGCTTACAGTGGCTACTGTCTTGAATTATCGCATGCCGTTAGCGCACGCTAATGAAGAAAGGGTTACGCACGCTAATAAAAGTAGATTCTCACCGACATGACAGCTCAGACTTAGATCGCATGCATGCTACCGGTTAAAAGGCTCACGTGCTGAAGTCAACTGCTGCCAGATTCCTTCTTAGCGTACGCAACCGAAGAAAACCTTACGCACGCTAATGCACAGGATTAGCGTACGCTAATCTTACTGTGTAGCGTACGCTACACTAACAAAAAAATTCGAAAATGCACACTCTAATAACATCGAATCATCACATATGAAATAACAACGATATGATATTCAAATCTATAATACCTCAACATAATACCTAAATGCAACGATTTCTGATAATCAGATTATCCGAATAATACAACGACAGGTAAAAATGAAAAGTTACAGTCGGATATTACACTAATTGTGATACGGCTGGATGCCGTGGCTTCGGCCCTTATTGTGATACGGCTTCGTGCCGTGGCTTCGGCCCTCATTGATACAGCTTCGGGCTGTTTTGACTTCAGGTGTTTGTGATATTTGTTTATTTCCGCTAAACGACTTTCAGGCCTTTTGTAATGTCTTGGTATTTTCATTGAAGCCTTTGGGCATTACGATTCACATTAAATTCAGTTCTGGTTTGGTTCATGTCGTTTAATTCATTGTGGTATTCTGTGAATTATGATTCGCCGTTGGACATTTATGTTCTAACTTGTCGAACAGGTATTAATAGTATGTCGTGGGCATAGTATTTCACGAATGCTCGGTTCTTACCTTGGTTTGTGAGCATCTCGTATTATTATCATCATTGTACCGTTTCATTCTGCCTTTGGATGCATATCATGTTATACATGTATTTGATGTTCATTATCTGGATGACTGACCCCGTGGGGGCGGAACATGTTTTTCATGTTTTAGGTGCTTGCGAGGAGAGAGTTGGGACACAGGGGCATGATGATGGCGACGAGGCATTCGGCGATACTAGTCCGAGTTGTTCATGTTGGTCGATCGGTTGGAGTGTTCTTCAGTTTGTCAGTCATCGTCATTTTGTATTACCCGAGCAGATGCTCGTGGATGTTGTATTTTTACTCTTGGCCATGTAGGCCCATCGTTGTCGTTGGAATTCCTTATCGGAATATTGTGTCGGATATCATGGTAGGGACTATGATTTTCCCTTGTGGTTTAATTTAATGTATTTTAGTCATGTTCGCCTGGTGGATCTCCTGGCGTGGGGTCCACGGTACTGTAATAACCCAATAGGATTTGGGGGTGTTACAAACATTTACCCTCCTAAAGGGAGTCATCACCGGACGCCGATGATGGGAGCTAAAGGCACCGGATTATTGAAGAATACTACAGGGTTTCAGCGCAATCAAAGGGGCGACACTCAAAAGGCCTATTTGGAGGAGCAATTGAGGATTGAGAGGGAGCTCCAAGCTGAGGAGCAAAGGAAGTCTCAAGACGAGTTCCAGAAATTCCAAGAGGAACAAAGGAAGGTTCAACAAGAGATGTTAGCTCAGCAGCAGGCCATGATGCAGTATATGATGTCATTGAGTCAGACCGTGTGTCAATCGGGAATTTCGGTACCACCACCACCTCAATTCTTCAATTCACAAACACCCCCCTCTTCTTCACAGCCTCGGGACGACGTCATGCAAGACGGTAGTAATCCTTCTTCTATCTTTAAGAATTTGACGGATCTTTGAGGATTTTAGTTGTCATTGTAGTAGTTCTTTTGCTAAATATTTTTTATTTAGACTCGTGTTCGTTAACGTTGGTGTTTATAGTGATTTTGTTGATGTTGCGCGCTACATGACATGTTGATATAGTTTGTATTTAAATTATGCTTTTCGTAATTGATTTATGTTGATTGTGATGTTTGGTGGTGTATTGTACATTTGGAATAAGAGGTTATCTGAACAGGTTTGGTGATTTCGAAATCTGAATTTTTTTTCTCTGGACTTTAGCCGACGGCATGTGCACAGACCGTCTGCTAAAGTATTTATTTAAAAAAATAAAATAAAACATTTTAGCCGACGACTATGTAACCGTTGGCTAATGTATTTATTTAAAAAATAAAAAACACTTTAGTCGACGACTATGTAGCCGTCGGCTAAAACCAATACACTTTAGCCGACGGTAACTTTTGCCCATTGGCTAAAATGCTGAACTTTAGCCGACGGCTACATAGTCGTCGGCTAAAACTGCAGAACTTTAGCCAACGGCTACATAGTCGTCGGCTAAAACTGGAACTATTTTAGCCGACGACTTTGTAACCGTCGGCTAAACTCGAACTTTAGCCAACGACCTTCCTTATTTGCCGTCGGCTAAACTTTAGCCGACCGACCTCGGCCGACAGACTTTTAGCCGACAACTGGCCACTTTAGCCAATGATTTTCGGCTTTAGCCGACGACTTTTTGTCGTCGGCTAAAGTATAAACATTGGTAGTGTTAATATCCAAAACAGTCATTTTGTGGGCTATATACTTTCACATCGATTATGGGGGTGTTTGGAAGTTAGAGGTTTGAGAAAAAATTAGAGGTTTGACCGGATAAAATCTTTAATATTAGTGTTTGGTAGTTAGCGGATTGAAATAACTTTTTGGACCCAAAAAGCTAATTTTAAAAAAGCTACTTAGAAGAGCTTTTTCAATTAGAGGATTGTGATGTGTCTAGTTGATATACAAAAAGCTACTCAAACAGCTAATTACCAAACAGTTTCATATAAAACAGCTGATTGAACCCGCTAGTCAAAACAGCTAACCCAATTACTGCTAACTCAATCAACTAACCACTATCTGCTAACAACTAATTGCGAGGGCCTATGTAATTTTGAGCAGCTAAATTAACGAAAAGTAGATAAATTGATGTTGGCAAAAGCAAACAGGTAATAGTGAAAACCTCGATTATGAGAATACTCGAAAAAACAAAAGAACGTATAATTAAACTTGAAAATCTATTAATAGAAGAATATGTGATTAAATGTGAACACTTTTATATTCAAGATGAATACCATAAAAACATAAATAAAATATGAAACAAAAGGAAAAACCCTCAATTCTATTAATCAAATCCCACTCCCCGAATCACAATAACGGACCTATATATTTACAATATGAGATAAATTTGATGGACAAGAAATAAACCGCAACAAATATCTTAACTAATAACTTTAAACTAAATAAATAGCAAAGTTTAATAAGATCAAATATGATATGAGTATAGTAATATCTAATCTCAATTTCCATTATAAACCCATTCAAGACCTAAAATCGATGGTTGAAATTTGTTTAGAAAAAATTATATAGTATTCTTAGCTAGGGTAGGCCATGTGAACTAGTAAGGGTGAAAAATGTATAGTTGACGATGAATAGTGAATATTGCTATATATATATATATATATATATATATATATATATAGTGGCGTGTTACATGCGTCTAATATTAGATCTGATCTTTCTGATCTTAATTTATGCATGAGTTTTGTACTAATTATACAATAAATATATATCACTACTACAAAAGTGGCCTTTAACAGCGTCATTTTAACAGCGATTATTCAAAAACCGCTGTTAAATTGACGCGGTGGCATACCTGTAAATATTGTGAAATAAATTAATGGTTCTTTAAAAGCTCATTAAATCACATTTAACTTGGTTATAAAAACCATTAAAAGATCGATTAACGATTATTAAAAAACCGTTGTTAAAAAAAAAACACTTAACAGCAGTTGTCACAAACAACCGCTGTTAAACTGCACATTTAACAGCGGTTATAAAAAACGCTGTTAAAAGATCAGTTAACAGCGGTTATTAAAAAAAAAAAACTTAACAAGCGGTTGTCACAAACAACCGCTGTTAAACTGCACATTTAACAGCGGTTATAAAAAATCGCTGTTAAAAGATCAGTTAACAGCAGTTATTATATAACCGCTATTAAAAAACAAGCACACACACTTAACAGCGGTTGTCACAAACAACCGGTGTTAAACTGCACATTTAACAGCGGTTATAAAACACCGCTGTTAAAAGATCAGTTAACAGCAGTTATTAAATAACCATTGTTAAAAAATAAACACAAACACTTAACATCGGTTGTCACAAACAACCGCTGTTAAACTGCATATTTAACAGCGGTTATAAAAATCCGCTGTTAAAAGATCAGTTAACAGCGGTTATTAAATAACCGCTGTTAAAAAAAAACACACACTTAA
Organism: Orobanche coerulescens; assembly: GCA_033398695.1. Taxonomy (NCBI): domain Eukaryota; kingdom Viridiplantae; phylum Streptophyta; class Magnoliopsida; order Lamiales; family Orobanchaceae; genus Orobanche; species Orobanche coerulescens. Next base: position 143,646,559 of record CM065809.1, on the reverse strand, counting down.
CAGCGGTTGTTACAAACAACCGCTGTTAAACTGCACATTTAACAGCGGTTATTTGTAGAACCGCTGTTAAGTGTGTTTTTTTTCTTTTAACAACGGTTTTTTTATAAAATTTAATAATTTATATAATATATATAAATTATAATTTTTCATATATAATATATATCTACAAATATATATTTAATTCGTACAAAATATATATGTATTATAATTTTCAATATATAATGTAATATATAATTTGTAATATTGATATATAATAAAATATATTAATATTCAATATACGAGATTGTTGTCTAATTTTCAGCATGATTAAATTTATTATATAATTATATGTATACATTTGATGTAGTGGACAAGATTGCTATTTGATATTTAGAGCGGGGGCATTTTTGAAATATTTGAAAAATATTTATTTGTGATTTTTCGGATGAACTCAGCATTTTCTTATCGAAATCGGTTCACTGAGCAAGAATCACAACTAGGGGTGTTCAAAAATACCCGACTCGAACTACCCGGCCCAACTACCCGATGACCCGAACTAAATATTCTGGGTATTTTTAAATTTTTTAATTTTTTTTCGGGCCGGGTACCCGACCCGAAAAAAAGTCATATAATCGAGCCGGGTCATGGGCCGACTTGTTGTGTAAATTCGGGTACCCGAAAACTCGATTATTTTTTAATGGTTATTTTTTTATAAATTTAATTATTTAATTTGTAATTATATGAAACTTTATCTTTCAAATAGTATGAATTATATTTAATATGAGAATTCATGTATTTTCAGTAATGGTATTTATTTTCACTAGTTTGGAAATTTACAAGAAAATAAAATCTTTAAATAAAAAATAATATATTATTTCATATATATAATTGATTGAATTAAGCATAATTATATAATAAAAAAATAATATATATAAAAAAATTTAGTTAGTTTTGTAATTTACTTATTGTACGGAAAATATTTATAATGTATTTAGTACTCGGAGAATTAATTTATATAATAAATTCTAAAATAAATTTATATTAATAAATTATTTATAAAAATTTAAAATTAGTTGTATTAAATTTTGGGTCGGGTACCCTATGACCCGACCCGAAAAAATAGGGTACCCGCATTTTCGGGTCGGGTCACGGGCCGAATTTTTCATTACCCGCATAACCGGGTACCCGTAAATTTGGGTACCCGAAAAATCGGGTATTCGATTATGAACACCCCTAATCACAGCTATGCAGTGAGATACGTCGTTTTTTGGCCAAAAAATGATGTTTGGCCCTCAATTTTCCATTTTTCTGTTTTTCGGGACCTAATTGCAAATTTTTAAAAGTTTGTGTGCTTGTTATTTAATTGTGTATTGTTAACTCTAACTTTCCTAGGGTATATATATATATATATATATATATATATGTGCTTGTAAGACTATATTTCAACATTATTGAATGAATAAGAATTTTCTCTATATTTTCTCTATAATTTTCAGTATGTAATGTATTATAATTTTATTAAATATAATAAAAGAATGTACATTATAATATATAATATAACATATTTATTTTTAATGTATAATATAAAATTTTAATTTTCAGCATGATTATATGCAATAAATACATTATAATTTTTAATATGTAATATGACTTTTATTAAATTATATTATTATTCTATAATAATAAAATATCTTAATTAATAACATAAACCATAAAAGTTTAATTATCACTTTCATTAAATTTAATATATAATATACATTATAACTTTAATGTATATAATATAATTCTAAAAATATTAAACTACTAATATATATATATATATATATATGATGTTTTACACTTATATAAAATAAAGCAATAAAAATATAACAGAAAGTGACTTCAGCTCAGCGGTTTGATACCACTCTATCTTATGGAGGTCACAGGTTCGAATCCCATGAGCAACAAAAATGCACAAAAATGTACATCTAAGGGTTGCGGGCGGGCTGGGCGGGGATGTGCGGGCGGGCGAGCTAGGCGGGATGTGAGCAGGGGTAATTGATTTTTTTATTTCAAAAATTTTAATAGCGGTTCTTATACAACCGCTGTTAAAAAAATATTTTTTGAAAAAAAAATTAATTTAACAGCGGTACCTTTAACAGCGGTTCCAAAAACCGTTGTTAAAGGGACTCCAGAACCGCTGTTAAATGCTGTTTTTGTAGTAGTGTATATATATATATATATATATATATATATATATATCATATGAAAACTAATTACCTTGTGAAATCTAGAAACTTTTGTAGGCCATTGATATTAGTGATCTAGCGGCTGTAGATGAGTAGAATTATATGCATTTGTGTATTTTTTTTATTGCATTATTTGTTGCATATACTAACGATCAGCTTGTTGCAACAAATAATAACAAATATGCAATGAAATTACTTAATAATGCAATTGGTTTCTAGATTTCACCATTAAGGGTGTTTCCACCATAGTCAATTTATATATATATATATAAGGGTGTTTCAAAAAAATATTTTTTGAAAAAAAAATTAATTTAACAGCGGTACCTTTAACAGCGGTTCCAAAAACCGTTGTTAAAGGGGCTCCAGAACCGCTGTTAAATGCTGTTTTTGTAGTAGTGTATATATATATATATATATATATATATCATATGAAAACTAATTACCTTGTGAAATCTAGAAACTTTTGTAGGCCATTGATATTAGTGATCTAGCGGCTGTAGATGAGTAGAATTATATGCATTTGTGTATTTTTTTTATTGCATTATTTGTTGCATATACTAACGATCGAACATTGCAACAAATAATAACAAATATGCAATGAAATTACTTAATAATGCAATTGGTTTCTAGATTTCACCATTAAGGGTGTTTCCACCATAGTCAATTTATATATATATATATATATATATATATGTGTGTGTGTGTGTGTGTGTGTGTGTGTGGATGGATTAAATGAGAATGATTTTTTGAGTAAGAAATAAGAATAAATCTATGCATTTCGTGCATGCATGCAATATATGCATTTCCTGCATCAAAATTGCAATACATTAAAACTATGCATTATATGCATCAAAATATCGATGCACTAAAATATTACATTTATATATATATTTTTGTGAGAATAATTATAGGTCACCCATTTAATCAAGATATATTATCGAATTCATTTTTATTTCTTAACTTAAATATCATTCACACCGCAACCACTTATATATATATATATTGGGTGATACAAATACATATGCCAAAACTTCACATTGTCAGAGTGGAGTTTTAGAAGCTCTGTGAAGGTTAAAAAAGAGGCAAATGAATCAGAACAAAAAGCAAAATCATTTCGATTCACAAAAAGACAGCATAGCTGTACACAATTTTGTTGTCAACTTTTATTTCACCCAATGACCAAAACACCCACACTTTCATGTCTGGGGTCCAACACAAAAAGAAAAACATCTTCGAATAAGATTGAGTCTTGCCAAAAGCATCACTACAGAAACAACCCATTTGACATGTTTCAAGAATTCTAAGTTTGGTAAGACTTTTTTCATCAATTTTATTTATTGCCCATTCTACAATTTTACCGTAGAGTTAGATGAGCCTACCCACTTGAATTAGACAAAAATTAAACTGTTTGTTTCAAGAATTCCGTGGAAGATACATCATCTCTCTTATATATTTTTATTGGATATCTATTCGGAATACATAAAGTTACAAATCACAATAATAAACGAATTACAAATAAAGTACCTATAGTAATCGGGAATTAGGGTTTACGGAACAAATAGTAAACAAATTACACAAAGTAAAAGAAACCCTAATTAAACAACATAAGCACAATTAAATCAGAAAGATCGAAGTTCAAACCAAGCAGATCTAAATAGATCTGAAAGCCCGAGAGATGAAGGTGGTGAAAAACGAATGAAAGTCGGCTCAGTCCTCCAGTCTCGTATACCCACGCCCAAGGCTCAAAACAAACAGCAGCCAACAGATGAAAATACACCAACAGAGAAACAAAGGGAACCCAAGGTAATCACCCAATATCCAAGAACCCTATCAATTTTCTCACACAGAAACTTTCGGAAGCAAAAAATTTCACACAGAAAATCGATGCTTTTCACTCAGAAATATCAGACTAGATTTTGCTTTGAATGTCTCACTCAATTTTTCGGATATCTCTCCTCTCAAGAATCTCTCCAGAATTTATAGGGCCAGAAACCGTAACAAGAATCACGATCGGCCGAAGAAACCGCAACCATCCTTATCATCGGGTTGATAGGGGTTGCAGTTCCCATCTAATCGGAACAGAAACTGGGAACACAGTAGAGAGAGATACAGAGAAGATATTGGAGAAGATGAAAGAAACGGGAGAGCGGCGCAAGAAGTAGGCAGAGAAGTGATTAGGTTACACGGAGTAAAGGGTATAAATATCACACAGATGGACGTGTGTGATAAGTCCTACAAAAGGGACGGCCGAGATTAACCCTAGGAGTATTTTGGAATCCGAGCGTAGGTCAGGTGTATTAAAGATCTGAGCTGCTCAAAAAATATTATTATTATTGAACTCAGTCATAAAACAACATTTCATTTGGGCCTCAAATAAAACAACTTTTTTGAATTTTTAACTTTATAAAAATCTCATTTCTCTGTATGTTGCATGTTCTCACTGGGTTGTGGGCACATCATGCACTCAAATGAATGAATGTACGTTTGTTTTTTCATTAGATGATACCCCTAGCATAGGATGAAAGTACATGATCAACTAAAGTTACGTCGATGCGTATTTGGTTCATACACTACCAAAATTGGGGGTTTAGCCGACGACTCTAAGATCAAAATCGTCGGCTAAACCGCCCAGTCGTCGGCTAAAAAACCGTCGGCCGATATTCGTCGGCCAAGGTTTAGCCGACGACTTTTTTGGTAGTCGTCGGCTAAACTTTGAGGTTTAGCCGGCGACTTTACAAATGTCGTCGGCTAAAGTTTTTTCAAAAAAGAAAAGTAATATACTTTAGCTGACGACTTTGTTAAACGTCGTCGGCTAAAATATTTTTTTTAAAAAAAAAAGTAATATACTTTAGCCGACGACATTTAACAAAGTCGTCGGCTAAAACATTTTTTAAAAAAAAAATCAGATTTTGGGAACAATTTATAGTCAACACAATACACCAATTAATAAATTAGCGAAAAAATACGTAACAATTCAACACAAATACATAACACATATACAATACACCAATTCAACAGCAACAAAAATACGCCAATTCAACAGAATACACCAATTAATATCACAACATACCAACAATACATCAAATTCAACACAATACACCAATTAATAACACAATACACCAACAATACATCAAACAAATACAATAAATTCATCAAACAAATGAAAACTAAATACACAAAAATCTAAAAACTAAATAGAACTTAACCTAATAAACTAAAAAAATAATAAAAACTACATGAAAAACAACCTAATTACAGATAAAATTGATACACTAAAAATGCACAAAAAAAACGGGTTGCCTGTGCGGAGGTCGGGCGGCGGGCAGACGATCGAGCGGCGGTGTTCCGGCGGGTGGGTGACGGGCGGTCTGGTGTCGCCGGGCGGCTGATGGGTGGGTGGGGGAAGAAAAAAAGAAGAAAAGGAAGAAGAAAGAAGAGAAGAGGGTATATATATATATATATATATATATATATAGAGGTTTAGCCGACGACCTAGATCAAGTCATCGGCTAAAGTATATTATTTTTTTTTAGAAAAAGTGTTTAGCCGACGACTTAATCTAGGTCGTCGGCTAAAGTATATTATTTTTTTTTTCGGAAGGGATTTAGCCGACGACCTAGATCAAGTCGTCGGCTAAAGTATATTATTTTTTTTTTTTTTTGAAAAAGTGTTTAGCCGACGACTTGATCTAGGTCATCGGCTAAACCGTATTATTTTTTTTTCCGAAGGGGTTTAGCCGACGACCTAGATCAAGTCGTCGGCTAAAGTATATTATTATTTTTTTGAAAAAGTGTTTAGCCGACGACTTGATCTAGGTCGTCGGCTAAAGTATATTATTTTTTTGAAAGTGTTTAGCCGACGACTTGATGCGGTCGTCGGCTAAACCGTTGCAATATTATTTTTTTCCGAAAGGGGTTTAGCCGACGACCCAGATCAAGTCGTCGGCTAAATTTTTTTTTTTCGTCGGCTAAACATTATCTAGGTCGTCGGCTAAACCTCTTTACTATAGCCGACGACTATGTTGTACTTTAGCCGACGACCTAGATCAAATCGTCATTAAAAGCTTTAGCCGACGGCATCCCGAGTCGTCGGCTAAAGTGCAAAGTTTAGCCGACGACACTTTAAAGTCGTCGGCCGTTTTTTTTCGGGTCGTCGGCTAAAGTCCTTTTTTTGGTAGTGATAAAGGAATAACAAAAGTAAAAACTCAACTAGCTAGACGTAAAGGTTGCCATTCACGGGTCCAGGTCCGACCTGGCGAGTCCACGGGTCGGTCGACCAGGACCGGGATCCACCCATACATATAAAATGTACGGGTCGGCCACGGTTCCGGGTCCGACCAGTGATTTTTTGTTTTTTGAAAAGTATTTTTAAATATTTTATTTATGATCATTTTATACACGAAAAAATTGTTGGAAATGTTGGAAATAAAGAGGAAATGAGCTGTTTTGAGCAGTCCATTTGAGAGGCAATTTTGAGTGGGCTCGACTACGAGTTAAAGTCGGGACTTAGTTGGAACACGTAGTACCCCATACGAGATTTCCAAAATATGTAAGAACACTCAAAATGATTGAGGTATGAATGAGATATAATGTTCCAAAGTGAACCCTTTAGAAATAGGTCTTGGGATGTTATCCCACATTGGAAAAAGGGAAAAATTGTGAGTATATTAGGGGACGTGGACAAACTCTTGTTCAAAAGTGAGACATGAGTGGATGTGTGACTATGCGCCCCTCGCGCATACACACACACTCGGTCGGAGGGTGATTTGGGCGAAATGTCTCGGTGTCTCGAAGTTATCTTTTTACTGCAATTTTATTCGGAAAAAATTCACTTTGCTTAAACACCTCAATTATAAATTCTGAATTTTTCGGATCCGGATAAATATCAATTTAATTGATAATTATCGAATTAAACAGATTAGGATAAGTATCAAGATACCAATCCTAATCGGTTTATAGTTCCTCCAGCACACATCCTCTTCCAGCCTTCACCTATAAATACCCGGCTTCTTCGATTTTTAGCTGCTTCCATACATTTTTCAGAGCTGTTACCGGTCCAAAATTTTCTTCTTCGTTTTTCTTTTCTTCGAGTCGGTGATAGTATACAGATTTATTCTAGTTCGCTGAGGGTGTAAGGGATCATCGATTCAGTATATTGAAGTGTTGTTTTATTTTGGGAGGCAGACGTCACACACCGTGGTGAGGGCGAATTTGCTTTAAGGAGACAGATATTCTGGACTCAACATCGACTTCCATTCATTTTTGTGATCAGCAATTTTTGGTTTTGCTAACGATTTACTGCAAGGTTTTAATAAATTAAAATTTCAATATTCTGTATTGTTTTTCAAGTATTCAGTTTTGAAATATTTTGCCAATAATCTTAAAGCAGTTTTTTTTGGTTTACTTGATTAAAACAGATATATTTTCAAAAGTTTAAGATAATGGATTCTCAAATCCCAATACTGTATACGGATGTTTCTGGAGGTGCGCCTCAGAAAATCGGATCAGGTTCAGTGACTGGAGGTGTGCCTCTGATAACTGGATCGGGTTCCCAACCACTCTGCTTCGATTCCGTTTAGTAATTCAATTTCGGTTCCGGTCAACCATGCAGACAAACCAGAGAAATTCAACAGGCATAATTTCAAGAGATGGCAGCAGAAGATGGTGTTCTATCTGACCACTCTAGGCTTGTCTTGATTCCTCAAGGAGGACGCGCCAAAATATGATGAAGACAGTGACCAACAGAATTTGATGGCCATTGACGCTTGGAAAACTTCTGACTATCTGTGTCAGAACTATGTGATGAATGGCCTTGCCGATTCACTGTACAACGTGTACAACAGTGCTAAATCAGCCAAGGCATTATGGGACTCACTAGATCATAAGTACAAGATCGAGGACGCCGATGTCAAGAAGTGGATTGTTGGGCGGTTTCTCGACTACAAGATGGTGGATTCCAAGACTGTAGTCAGTCAGGTACAAGAGTTACAAGTGATCATTCATGAAATTCATGCTGAAGGAATGATCATTAGCGAATCCTTCCAAGTGGCTGCTGTGATTGAAAAACTGTCCTCGACTTGGAAAGACTTCAAGAATTATCTCAAGCACAAGTGCAAGGAGATGAGCATGGAAGATCTGATCGTTAGACTTCACATAGAGGAAGATAACAGAGGATCAGAGAAGAAGGTAAATGCTGCTGTGGCAAAGACCAATGTTGTGAAAACTGGACAAACATCCAAGAAAGGCAACAATGGAAAGGGAACCAAGTTGGGACCTAAATGAGGAATTGTTAAAAAGAAAGAGAAATTCCTTGGTAAATGCTACAACTGTGAAAAGATGGGACATAGGGCGACTGACTTCAGGCTGCCGAAGAAACTAAAGAAAAAGGATGGTAATGCAGCACATCTCATTACCGAACAAGTGGAAAATCTTGACTTATGTGCTATGATCTCCGAAGTGAACTTAGTTGGCTCAAATACCAAGGAATGGTGGATTGACACTGGAGCAACTAGGCATATATGTGGCAACGAATCAATGTTCTCCTCATTGGTAGAAACTGATGCCGGTGAAATACTGTATATGGAAAATTCTGCAACCTCAACTATCTTGGGCGAAGGCACGGTGATCTTAAAGATGACGTCTGGAAAGGAAGTGACTCTTAAATGTGTGTTATATGTGCCTGATATTCGCAGGAATCTTATTTCGGGTTCCTTGTTGATGAAGCATGGCTTTCGATTAGTTTTTGAGTCTGATAAAGTTATTTTGTCAAAAATTGGTGTGTTTATAGGCAAGGGCTATGAGTGTGATGGGCTGGTTAAGATAAATGTTATGACTGTAAAAAATAATGAAATGAATAATTCTTCTGCTTACTTGCTTGAGTCTCCTAATTTATGGCATGCTAGATTAGGACATGTTAATTTTAATGCAATGTGCAGACTAATTGCATTAGATCACATACCAAAGTTTACAATTGATTTAAACCACAAGCGTGAAACTTGTGCAGAGGCAAAATAAACTCGATCTCAATTCCGACAAGTGGAAAGAAACACCAAACCTTTGGAATTATACATAGCGACCTATGTAATTTGAAGTTTGTTCAAACTAGAGGTGGAAACAAATATTTTATTACTTTCGTGGATGATTGTACTAAATATTGCTATGTATATTTGCTTAAAAGTAAAGACGAAGCTATAGAGAAGTTCATTCTTTATAAAACTGAAGTTGAGAATCAATTAAATGCAAAGATAAAAGTTTTGAGGAGTGACCGTGGAGGTGAATACGTGGAACCTTTCGGCGAATATTATTCGCGACATGGGATTATTCATGAAGTCACTGCCCCATATGCACCACAGTCAAATGGCGTGGCGGAATGTAAGAATCGCACTCTGAAAGAGATGATGAATGCGATATTACTAAATTCAGGTCTGCCGCAAAATTTGTGGGGAGAAGCCATCTTAACGGCGAATTATCTCTTAAACATGATATGCCGTAAGAACGGGGACAAAACTGTAACACCCCCAATATATTCAGGGATATTACAGCACCGTAAATCCTTTACATAAGAATTTACAAGGCTGAAGAACTAAAAAGACACTAACAGATACCAATGTATGAAAATAACGGAAATAAGGTACAACAGTTTCCGACCAATACTGAAAATACAAATTTTCAAGGGAAAAGTATTAGTACATCACCAAATTCAAAATCATCATAAACGACTACGTACTCGAGTACTTATTAAAATGATACAAACAACAGACAAATAAACCCGGCCGGAACATCACTCTGCACACTCGTCGTCATGTAACTCCAGTGGTTGTTTCCCTGCTCTCTTGGATCCTGAACATAAACAAATGTTCACCCCCGAAGGGGTTAGCACAACGATGCTAGTACAAGTACCACAACATATTATTCAACATCTCGCGAAGAATAACAATAACATATAAATGACAAAAGAACCAACGAGTCTTCTTCTTCGAGAAACTCAATAATAACAAACACTCATGATAATCACAACATGATATCACACATACACATGGTAATTCCAATGGTCCAGCGTTCACTGCCTAGACCCCAAGATGATCCCATCGGACCAACACGTGGTGGAAAAACCCATCCAATGATCCAGAGCACGCTAGCATAGATCCCAAGATGATCCCGCCAGACCAACACGTGGTGGACATACAACAACGACATATATGCATGACAATATGTATACATCAATATATAGAACAATTAAGGTACTTGCCTCGATTCGAAGACAAGAACAATACTTCCACGAAAAACAAAACACTCGAAGGTCGCCCCTTCGATCAATCACGTAGCAAGCTCGAACCTTAACAAAAGAAATAATATAGAATTTATCTCACGTCGTACGAATGTCTAACAATCCAATTTACGGTCGAAAGCTCATAAAAATTAACATGCCTAAACTGCTTAGCGTACGCTACGTATTCTATGTAGCGTGCGTTAAGCCTGCTCGTTAGCGCACGTAAACAACGAAGCCTAGCGTACGCTAACTATGTATCGACAGTCCTCTCTGATCAGCCGACTGACTCGCCTGATGATATAACATACGTTACATACCAAACGTAGCGTACGGTAACTTATGCCTGATAGCGCACATTAATCTACATAGCTTAGCGTGTGCTAATCGTGCATGACAGTTCACTACTGGGCAGTAGACTGTTCTACGGTGATGAAATTACGAACTCCTCTGTGATTAACGTATGTTATCCATCTACATGTCATGTTCATAAACTTATGAATGATATTACGGATTTAAACATCTTGAATTCAAGGAAATGAATATCACCACAATTCTTATATCCAACTTGATTATCGTTCTCATGTGAAGTTCGTGATTACTATGAAGACACCTTCTAAATTCGGATTACCAATGTCAGAAACTTCCTCTACTTTTTCATTGTAACAAGATTCAAATTATGATGTTCTTAACCAAGGTACTTAAAACATAATCATCTCAATCTCCTAAACATGATGTGGTTTTGATAAATCACCAATGAAACTCAATATCTTGATGGCATAATCCTCATATCCTTAAGAACACGAATTCAAGGTTGAAAGTAGTATAACATACCTTAAGATGAAGAAAAACACCAAGACAACAAGTAGAATCCGACTCCGGTTGCTTGTTTGCCAAATCAAGACGTTTCTCCACTCCAATGATCAAACACAAGTGGCATCCAATCTTTAGTGATTAAGTGGAGGCGGTCTATGTGTGTTTAAGGAAGATATAATGCTCTCTGGTCTCTCAAGAACGAAGGATACTTGAAGGAAATGAGAATAAAATGGAGTGTTGTCCCTTATATAAAGTTTCTGCACATTAGCTGATTAGCGCACGCTATCATACAATCCTTAGCACGCTAATAAGCGTTGACTCCAAAACTGTCCAGGTTCGCCCACGGGAATCTTATCCGGACCCATGTCTGGTTGCCGCATGTGCTAGCCGCCCAGCTCAATAATTGACTGCCTAGCGCACGCAATTCTTCATTCGTAGGGTGCGCTAGTTGTAGCCCGATAACGCACGTTAAGCTACATTCTTAGCGTGCGCTATCACGAGTTTGCATGAGAAATTTGCATGTTGTTATACTTATGTATAAGGATACAAATGTGAGAAATATCATACTCCAATTATCGAGATCACAATTCTGAATAATACAGGGTTCAAATACAGATGAAATACACAATAATAAATTCGGATATTACAAAAACTCCTTATGAATTGTGGAAAGGAGTCACGGCTTCCTACAATTACATGAAAGTGTGGGGTGTCTAGCAAAGGTGATGATATTTACTCCTAAGAAAGTCAAAATAGGCCCAAAAATGGTTGACTGCATTTTCATTGTATATGCACACAACAACAGTGCTTACCGATTTATTGTGCATGAATCCAAAGTGCCTGAGATTCACAAGAATACAATTATGGAATCAAAGAATGCGTCATTCTTTGAGAATATCTTTCCTTGTAAGACTGCGAGTGAACCCCTTATCTCATCCGAACAGACTTCTGAATTAATGGATAAAGATAATGAAGACCAAAAAATGGATAATGAGGACGAACCTAGAAGGAGCAAATGACAATGGACGGAGAAATATTATGGACCAGATTTCATCATCTACTTGCTCGAAAAGGAACCTCGGACTTACAAAGAAGCTGTAAGCTCGACGAATGGACCTCTATGGAAGGAGTCTATCAAACAAGAGATTGATTCTATATTACAAAATCATACTTGGGAACTAGTGGAATTACCACATAAGTGTAAACCATTAGGAAATAAGTGTATTTTCAAGAAGAAATTGAAAGATAGAACAATTGATAAATATAAGGCTAGGCTCGTAGCGAAGGGATATAACTAACGTGAAGGCCTAGACTATATTGATACTTACTCTCCTGTGACGAGAATAACTTCCATCAGGATGATACTTGCTATCGCTGCATTATGAGGTTTAGAAGTTCATCAAATGGATGTTAAGACTGTCTTTCTTAATGGGGACTTAGAAGAGAAAATCTATATGGAACAACCCGAGGGGTTCTCTGCTCCTGGACAAGAAAGGAAAGTCTGCAAGCTGGTAAAATCATTGTACGGATTGAAGCAGGCACCAAAACAGTGGCATGAAATTAATGTTATGTTAAGCGGTGGCTTCAAAATTAATGAATCTAATAAGTGTGTATATGTGAAAGAGACAGAAGATGGATATGTCATTTTGTGTCTATATGTATATGACTTGCTCGTTACTGATAGTAAAGAAAGAATAATCAAATCTACTAAGGACATGCTAAGGTCGAGATTCGAGATGAAAGATATGGGACTCGCATATGTAATTTTAGGGATTAAGATCACACGAACATCGAAAGCTCTCATGCTGAGTCAAGCCCACTCTGTGGATAAAATCCTTGAAAGATTTAATAATGATGACTCTGGCACAGCCAAAATCCCGGTGGATATGACATTAAGACTATCCAAGAATAAGGGTGAAGGAGTATCTCAACTTGAGTACTCTGGCATAATAGGAAGTCAGATGTACTTGATGAGATGTACAAGACCAGATATAGCCTACTCAGTTAGTAGACTAAGTAGATACACGAGCAACCCCAGAAAGGATCATTGGAAGGCGATCATAAGGGTACTAAGATATTTAAGGGGTACTTGTGAGTATGGGCTGCACTATACCAAATATCCAGCAGTACTTGAAGGATAGAGTGATGCAAATTGGATATCTGATATAAAAGACTCTAAGTCAACAAGTGGATATGTATTCACATTAGCTGGTGCAGCAGTGGCATGGAAATCTTCGAAACAGACACTTATATCTCGGTCAACAATGGAGTCCGAGTTTATAACCTTAGATAAATGTGTAGAAGAAGGAGAATCGCTACACCATTTTCTAGAAGATATTCCAAGGTGGGCAAAGCCTGTGACCGCAATATGCATTCATTGCGATAGTCAATCTGCGATTGGCAGGGCACAGAGCGTAATGTATAATGGTAAGTCTCGTCATATAAGGAGGAGACATAATACCATTAGACAATTGATATCAACATGAGTTATCTCTATTGATTATGTGTCATCAAAGGATAACATTGCGGATCTGCTAACCAAAGGGTTATCAAGAGACCTTGTTGATAAATAATCAAGAGGAATGGGTCTATTACCTTGAGCTAATGGCTTTATGGAGGATACCCAACCTAAGCTGACTGAAGATCCCAAGATCTAGGTTCAATGGGACAACTAATTCATAAAACTGGGCACGATCACTGTGGGGGTTACCCCGAACCGACCATTCCTAGGATGAAAACAGTGATACCCATAGGGAGAAGTTAAGCTTATGCTTTTAATGATTCTTAAGTCGACAACGTATAGTCGGGTGGAGTAAAATACGGGTTTACTCAAAACACTTAAAGAGAATCACCTATATTGGAGAGAAGAGGGGCCATTTCAAAGGAGAATTGCAAAGGCACAATTCTTTAGAAACTCTCGCAGAACCAGGACGGTGTCCACAGCCAAAACGGGCACAATAATGAGAACAGAATAAATCAGGGAGGGCACTTGTGAAGGATATACGATCACTTACACAAGCGGTCGGACAGTTCAAAGGCATCTAGTCACACTGTCTAGCCAGTAAGGAGAATATATCCTTTCGAGGGAAGGTTCAAGGAGCATACTCTATCTATCGTATGCAATACCTAACCGCAGTAACTATCACCAAGTCAAACTTCGTGTATGATGTGTGCTGTTGGACCATAAATCTCATTCAGGTGGGGGATTGTTGGAAATAAAGAGGAAATGGGCTGTTTTGAGTAGTCCACTTGATAGGAAATTTTGAGTGGGCTTGACTACGAGTTAAAGTCGGGACTTAGTTGGAATACGTAGTACCCCATATGAGGTTTTCAAAACATAAAAGAACACTCAAAATAATTGAGGTATGAATGAGAGATAATGTTCCAAAGTGAACCCTTTAGAAATGAGTCTTGGGATGTTATCCCACATTGGAAAAAGAAGGGAAAAATTGTGAGTATATAAGGAGATGTGGACAAACTCTTGTTGAAAAGTGAGACATGAGTGGATGTGTGACTAGGCGCCCCTCGCGCACACACACACACATACACACGTGCGCGCCGCCGCCGTCCGTCCGGCTCGGCTCGGCTCGGTCGAAGGGCGATTTGGGCGAAATGTCTCGGCGTCTCGAAGTTATCCTTTTACTGTAATTTTATTCGAAAAAATTTTTTACTTTACTGAAACACCTCAATTATAAATTCCGAATTTTTCGGATCCGGATAAATATCAATTTAATTGATAATTATCGAATTAAACAGATTAGGATAAGTATCAAGATACCAATCCTAATCGGTTTAGAGTTCCTCCAGCATACATCCTTCTACAGCCTTTACCTATAAATACCCGGATTCAGGGGTTCGATTTTTAGCTGCTTCCATATGTTTTTCAGAGATATTTTCGGTCCAAAATTTTCTCTTCGTTTTTCTTTTTCTTCGAGTCGGTGATAGTATACATATTTATTCTAGTTCGCTGAGGGTGTAAGGGATCATCGATTCAGTGTATCAATGTGTTGTTTTATCCTGGGAGGCAGACGTCACACACCGTGGTGAGGGAGAATTGCTTTAAGGAGACAGATATTCTGGACTCAACATCGACTTCCATTCGTTTTCGTGATCATCAATTTTTGGTTTTGCTAACGATTTTCTGCAGGGTTTTAATAAATTAAAATTTCGATATTCTGTATTGTTTTTCAAGTATTCGGTTTTGAAATATTTTGCCAACAAAAAACTAATGAACAAAAGGAAATAATTGGAAAAAAATGAGGTTGTATTTAATTTTAAGTTTTCACTTAAAATTAAATTGGCTACGTATTCTTGTGAGCAATCAAAG
Organism: Orobanche coerulescens; assembly: GCA_033398695.1. Classification (NCBI taxonomy): domain Eukaryota; kingdom Viridiplantae; phylum Streptophyta; class Magnoliopsida; order Lamiales; family Orobanchaceae; genus Orobanche; species Orobanche coerulescens. The sequence goes on along the minus strand of CM065809.1, from coordinate 143,630,944 downwards.
CCCTACGTAGTTCTTTTACTTAAAAAGAATTAAAAAAACTTTCTTCTATTTAATTTTAAGTTTTCACTTAAAATTAAATTGCCTACGTATCCTCGTGAGGAATCAAAGCCCTATGTAGTTCTTTTACTTACCTGACTTACCTTTAGTCGAAGTCGATGTCTTTGTCGTCTTGATCATCGGTTTGACTCATTTAACTAGACTCTCCTTCAGTAGTGCCTTCTTGATAGGCGTCTTAGTCCGCTAATATGTCATCCCACTTTTTTTTTGATCTCGTAACTAGGCTTTGGTTGCATCTTTAAGCATCATTTGAGCCTCGATATTTTTTGACGTCATTCGGGATCTCCGCTCGTCCACCATTAACCTTCTTCACTGAAAGCGCTCTCAACGGGGACTGTAGATGCAGGCACTGCAAGAATCTCTTGTGCCATAATGAAAAGGATGGGAGATTCGGTTCCCCTTCTCTTCCACCAATCTCTTGTACCTGTATTGTTATCCTCAGCCACAAAACTAGTACATAATATCGATTAAGGTAATTTCTTTGACCGACGTTACGACCTCCTATTTCTTGCTATATGATAGAGTTGTTGTTGGAATGGGTTAGTGGGAGTTATCTCTAGTTCTATGTTAAATGTATTGTTAGTCACAGTTCTTGTTTTTTGAGTTTGAATCCTATCTCCATATTTAGCTAAATGTTCAGCAAAAAGAGTTTCACAACTATTTTTTAAATCTATTTTTACTTGTTCAACATTAGGAATATTTTCAAACATAGTTTGACTCTCAACACTATCCACAATATTAGGAAAACTCAATTTTTCCGCAAATCCGATTTGATAAGTCCTCGATGATCCAAATGCCGAAAGCACCACATCTCTTCTTGTTCTCTTAGAACACGGCTAGAAGAAAATATCTATAACTCTAATAATTTTACAAACACTCCAGGTGATGTAAACTATTTTTCTCTCAATTTTTCTCTTTACTTTTCTCTAAGAAAATGATGAAGAACTTTAAGAACAAAACACTCTCTATCACTACTTCTCCTTGTTGGCCGTGAGATGGTGTAAGAATCTTCTGTAACACCCCCAAATCCTATTGGGTCATTACAGTGCCGTAGACCCCATGCAAGGAGATCCACCAGGCGAACATGACTAAATTACATCAAATTAGCTAACAAGAGAGATCACAGTCCCTACTATGATATCCGACACAATATTCCGATAGGGAATTCAACGACAACGATGGGCCTACATGGCCAAAAGTAAAGTACAACAACATCCACGAGCATCTGCTCGGGTAATACATAATGACAATGACTGACAAACTGGAGAACACTCCAACTGACTGACCAACATGAACAACTCGGACTAGTAGCGCTCGAATGCCTCGTTGCCATCATCATGCCCATGTGTCTTAACTCTTTCCTCGCAAGCACCTAAAACATGAAAAACATGTTCCACCCCCACGGGGTCAGTCATCCAGATAATTAACATCAAATATATGCATAACATGATATGCATCCAAGGGCAGAATGAAACGGTACAATGATAATAATAATACGAGATGCTCACAAACCAAGGTAAGAACCGAGCATTCGTGAAACACTATACCCACGGCATACTATTAATACCTGTTCAATAGGTTAGAACATAAGTGCCCAACGGCGAATCATAATCATAGAGTACCATAATGAATTACACGACATGAACCAAACCAGAACTAAATTAATTATGAATCACAATGCCCGAAGGCTCCAATGAAATTATCGAGACATCACAAAGGCCTGAAAGCCACTCAGCCGAAGCTGTCAAGTATCACAATCACCTGAATCCAAAACAGCCCGAAGCTGTAACAATTAGGGCCGAAGCCACGGCACGAAGCCGTATCACAATTAGGGCCGAAGCCACGGAACAAAGCCGTATCACAATTAGGGCCGAAGCCACGACATGATGCCGTATCACAATTAGGGCCGAAGCCACAGCACGAAGCCGTATCACAATTAGGGCCGAATCCACGACACGAAGCCGTATCACAATTAGGGCCGAAGCCACGGCACGAAGCCATATCACAATTAGGCTATCCAATGGCCGTGACCTACTGAATTGTAGGTGTTGGAAACCCAACCGCGAATGTTCAAGCCCCAAACTTACCCATAATGAGCACTAGCCGAGACTAGCCTCCAAAACATAATTAATCACAAACGACAACGATCCAAAGATTACCGAATTCACAAGAAAGATAGTGTGTTGCCTTGAGTCAGCCAACACGACGATAGTAACTCACGGATGGGCACCGTCCTCGGCGGTCCCAATTCAATACCTCGATTACCTTAGAATGTTCAATCAATAACAACGACACAGCGAATGGGAACTATCCCCGACAGCCCCAATTCAATACCTCGATTGCCTTAGAATGGCCAACCGATAACAATGATGCAGCGGATGATTCAATACCTCGATTGCCTTGGAACGGACAATCGATAACAATGATACAACGAATGATTGAGTACCTCGATTGCCTTATAATGGCCAATCGATAACAATGATACAATGAATGATTGAGCACCTCGATTGCCTTAGAACGGCCAATCGATAACAATGATACAATGAGTGATTGAGTACCTCGATTGCCTTAGAATGGCCAATTGATAACAGTGATACAATGAATGATTGAGTACCTCGATTGCCTTAGAACGGATAATCGATAACAATGATAAAATGAATGACTGAGCACCTCGATTGCCTTAGAACGTCCAATCGATAACAATGATACAATGAATGCCTCGACACCTTTAATTGGTTACCGATGACGAAGATGAGAAATGAATACGTCAATGCCTTCAATCGGCCAAAACAACATCGAGGACAAAACTCCACATTAATAACAATAATTACTACAACATCTTAGATCGACATCAATATTAATAACAACAATCGATACATCGATACCGCGAACCGGCGATCGATAATAACATTAACAACGAGTATCCCAATGCCTTGAACCGGCCATTAATGAATGATAATAAACATTTGGCATAATTGCTGAAGAGTATCGCATCTAACGATCCCCTAATATCAATGAACATATGAAGAGTCTAAGTCTCGGAATGATACAACACATTCATACATATATATGATAACATTAATCTCATTGACTAGTACAAGTATAAAACTTGCCTCAACCGAAGGCGATGAAATCATTCCACGAACAACGAACGGCGTTCTCCGATAAACACAAGTACTCGAACAACCTTGAATTAAATACAATTCATTCAATAACACAATATCAATCGAAATCAACACAACGACCGAAAGAAACTCTTTGAGACATTTAATCGAACACTAAATGTTCAAAGTTCCTCAAGAACCTAAGAATCATCAATCGGGTTGAACGAATCGAAGATATGGATATACAATCCATAGAACACGATTAATAATGTTTACTAACATCAACCGATTCATCAAATTCGGATGAACAATGAAAATCAAGAAGAAATCCCGAAAATCAAATTCTAGGAGATTTCAAGAAATTACCTCGATCCGACGAAGAACAATGATTTGATGTTGATATAATTGATAAGAATCCTCAAAAATGCTTATAAATTGAGTAGAATCCACCAAAAACTCCACTTCCCGATTTTTCCCGTCGCCAGCCACACCCGGGTGAAGAAATGATGAAAAAAATGAGGTCTGGCCGGTCACTGCCTATATATGGCCGATAGGGTTACGGCCATAACCGGCAGGGCCTTGCGGCCGTAACTAACATTCGTCAAAATCCACCCAGCGCCTGCCGATCGCTTACGGCCGTAACCGACAGGGCCTTACGGCTGTAACTCGGCACTTACGGCCGTACCCGGCAGGTCCTTACGGCCGTAACCGGCATTCGTCCGAACACTGCCTGGCACCCGTACGGCCGTAACTGACAGCCCTTATGGCCGTAATCGGTATTCGTCCAGCCATGTCTACCGAACACGTACGGCCGTAACCGGCACCTTACGATCAGAATTTGGCTGTGCCAGCCCGCCCTAAGAAGTGCGGCCGTGACTCGCGGCCGTACTCCGACGACCCCGAAACCCGAACCTGAATATGAATCGAAGATATGGTTGCGAAGTACCCGCAAAGACGAATCCAAGTGCTAATAGAACACACGATTCTGACCACCGAAGGCTCAAAATTCGACAACCGAAAGTAATTACCCCAAACTTTGGGAAATTACGAAAATGGCCCAAAACGTCCGAAATACACGATACACGATCGAAACACCAAGCCAAAGATCGCAACATGAATAATAATATTAAGTGAACTTACGAGAAACTCGAAACAACAGTTTCAGACGAGATTCGCAAGAATCGAACTCAAGTGCGGAAAAGCCGCTTAAGAACACGGAACTCAACAAAACTATACCGAAACGAACCCGGATGACAAAAAGTGCAGAATTAATCATTCTCAGAATGATGATATGGTCATGATTGAGTCGTCAAAACAGACTTCCGCCAAAAAAAAAATTACCGGAAAATCGAAATTGCGGATATTACATACTACCCCCCTTAAAAGAAGTTTCGTCCCGAAACTTAAAACAAGTAGGGAGAAGCAATATCCCGCCAGGAAAAATCAACAAGATACACAAGAACAAGAATGATCATAATGAATGATAATGAATCGAAATCCAACAAGGATCAAGAATGACTCACCCGGGTGAAATGATAACGTAATGAGTGATAGCCCAAATGAAATAATTGGAACCATTGTTCCCCGTGAAGTGAATGATTAGTTTGATAATTATAAGTCTCAACGTGATTGATATATCATGAATGAATTATATGAATGAACGACAAATGAAATGAATGATTATACTATTACCGAGCAAGAATTAACTTGTTCAAAACCGGTGATGAATGTCCTTACCTCTGGCTCTCGAAGCCTGATAGGACCCCTAGGATGATGCACGGGCTGGAGTAACAAAATCTCTCGAGGCCCATGAGCATACACACTCTAACACAATGAATTCATTAATAATGCAGTAAAATGATCGTCGACATGACGCCGGAATATGATAAGATCGCATGAAAGATCAAGTGAGGTGACATGATTATCTTATGAAATTCCTGAAATGATTATCTTGAACAAGTTAACAGGATTGAAAATTCGATCCACAAGATCAACAACTTAACCGCGAGATGGACTGGATGATTAATGAATTAACTGAGCAATGAGATTGACTGAGTGATGAATGAATTAACTGAGCAATGAGATTTACTGAGTGATGAATGAATTAACTGAACAATGAGATTGACTGAGTGATGAATGAATTAACTGAACAATGAGATTGACTGAGTGATGAATGAATTAACTGAGTAATGAGATTAACTGAGTGATGAATAAATTAACTGAACAACGAGATTGACTGAGTGATGAATGAATTAACTGAACAATGAGATTGACTGAGTGATGAATGAATTAACTGAACAATGAGTTGACTGAGTGATGAATGAATTAACTGAGCAATGAGACTGACTGAGTGATGAATGAATTAATATGATCGACAAGATAAAATGATGATTGAGGATTGTTGACTGATGAATGAGTTGATCCTTATCGCTTGCATGGTCAAACGTGCTCCAACACAATTAGTCATGAATCAATCGTAACAATAATATCACACATAGATTTCAACAAAGCATGTATAATTAATGACATAATGAATGTATGAACATAAAGAGAATCGAGTCCTTACACAGGTCATACGAAGCTTCGAGGTCTAGCGATACTAGTCTCAACTGACGACGGCTCGATGAATGAATGACTCATGCAGTCGCACAAATATCACGACTCACAAAACCCGACTGTCCAGATTGTCATAACCTGACAGTCCCACTACTACCGTGTCGATAGAGCCACATAACTCATATATCAGGGTATCTCACAACCCAAATCTCTGATACCATCTTCTGTAACACTCCCAAATCCTATTGGGTCATTACAGTGCCGTAGACCCCATGCCAGGAGATCCACCAGGCGAACATGACTAAATTACATAAAATTAGCTAACAAGGGAGATCACAGTCTCTACTATGATATCCGACACAATATTCCGATAGGGAATTTCAATAACAACGATGGGCCTACATGGCCAAAAGTAAAGTACAACAACATCCACGAGCATCTGCTCGGGTAATACATAATGACAATGACTGACAAACTGGAGAACACTCCAACTGACTGACCAACATGAACAACTCGGACTAGTATTGCTCGAATGCCTCGTCGCCATCATCATGCCCCTGTGTCTCAACTCTTTCCTCACAAGCACCTAAAACATGAAAAACATGTTCCGCCCCCACGGGGTCAGTAATCCAGATAATGAACATCAAATACATGTATAACATGATATGCATCCAAAGGCAGAATGAAACAGTACAATGATAATAATACGAGATGCTCACAAACCAAGGTAAGAACCGAGCATTCGTGGAACACTATGCCCACGGCATACTATTAATACCTGTTCAATAGGATAGAACATAAGTGCCCAACGGCGAATCATAATCATAGAGTACCATAATGAATTACACGATATGAACCAAACCAGAACTGAATTAATTATGAATCACAATGCCCGAAGGCTCCAATGAAATTATTGAGACATCACAAAGGCCTGAAAGCCACTCAGCCGAAGCTGTCAATTATCACAATCACCTGAAGCCAAAACAGCCCGAAGCTGTAACAATTAGGGTCGAAGCCACGTCACGAAGCCGTATCACAATTAGGGCCGAACCCACGGCACGAAGCCGTATCACAATTAGGGCCGAAGCCACGGCACGAAGCCGTATCACAATTAGGCCATCCAATGGCCGTGACCTACATAATTGTAGGTGTTGGAAACCCAACCGCGAAGGTTCAAGCCCCAAACTTACCCATAATGAGCACTAGCCGAGACTAGCCTCCAAAACATAATTAATCACAAACAGCAACGATCCGAAGATTACCGAATTCACAAGAAAGATAGTGTGTTGCCTTGAGTCGGCCAACACGACGATAGTAACTCACGGATGGGCACTATCCTCGGAGGTCCCAATTCAATACCTCGATTACCTTAGAATGGTCAATCGATAACAACGACACAACGGATGGGAACTATCCTCGACAGCCCCAATTCAATACCTCGATTGCCTTAGAATGGCCAACCGATAACAATGATGCAGCGAATGATTCAATACCTCGATTGCCTTAGAATGGCCAATCGATAACAATGATACAACGAATGATTGAGTACCTCGATTGCCTTAGAACGGCCAATCGATAACAATTATACAATGAATGATTGAGCACCTCGATTGCCTTAAAACGGCCAATCGATAACAATGATACAATGAATGATTGAGTACCTCGATTGCCTTAGAACGGCCAATCGATAACAATGATACAATGAATGATTGAGTACCTCAATTGCCTTAGAACGACTAATCGATAACAATGATACAATAAATGATTGAGCACCTCGATTGCCTTAGAACGGCCAATCGATAACAATGATACAATGAATGCCTCGGCACCTTTAATCGGTTACCGAAGACGAAGATGAGAAATGAATACGTCAATGCCTTCAATCGGCCAAAACAACATCGAGGACAAAACTCCACATTAATAACAATGATTACTACGACGTCTTAGATCGACATCAATATTAACAACAACAATCGATACATCGATACCACAAACCGGCGATCGACAATAACATTAACAACGAGTATCCCAATGCCTTGAACCGGCCATTAATGAATGATAATAAACATTTGGCATAATTGCCGAAGAGTATCGTATCGAACGATCCCCTAATATCCATGAACTTATGAAGAGACTAAGTCTCGGAATGATACAACACATTCATACACATATATGATAACATTAATCTCATTGACAAGTACAAATATAAAACTTGCCTCAACCGAAGGCGATGAAATCCTTCCACGAACAACTGACGACGTCCTCCGATATACACAAGTACTCGAACAACCTTGAATTAAATATAATTCATTCAATAACACAATATCAATCGAAATCAACACAACGACCGAAAGAAACTCTTTGAGATATTTAATCGAACACTAAATGTTCAAAGTTCCTCAAGAACCTAAGAATCATCAATCGGGTTGAACGAATCGAAGATATGGATATACAATCCATAGAACACGATTAATAATGTTTACTAACATCAACCGATTCATCAAATTAGGATGAACAATGAAAATCAAGAAGAAATCCCGAAAATCAAATTCTAGAAGATTTCAAGAAATTACCTCGATCCGACGAAGAACAATGATTTGATGTTTATATAATCGATAAGAATCCTCAAAAACGCTTAGAAATCGAGTGGAATCGACCAAAATCTCCACTTCCCGATTTTTCCCGTCGCCAGCCGCACCCGGGTGAAGAAATGATGAAAAAATGAGGTCTGGCCGGTCATTGCCTATATATGGCCGACAGGGTTACGGCCGTAACCGGCAGGGCCTTACGGCCATAACCGGCATTCGTCCAAATCCGCCCAGCGCCTACCGATCGCTTACGGCCATAACCGACAGGGCCTTACGGCCGTAACTCGGCACTTTTGGCCGTACCCGGCAGGTCCTTACGGCTGTAACCGGCATTCGTCCGAACACTGCCTGGCACCCGTACGGCCGTAACTGACAGCCCTTACGGCCATAACCAGCATTCGTCCAGCCATGTCTGCCGAACACGTACGGCCGTAACCGGCACCTTACGGCCGTAACTCGGCCAGGCCAGGCCCTGCCCCAAGAAGTGCGGTCGTGACTCGGCCGTGGCCACTCCGACGGCCCGGACGACCCCAAAACCCGAACTTGAATATGAATCGAAGATATGATTACGAAGTACTCACAAAGACGAATCTAAGCGCTAAGAGAACACATGATTCCGACCACCCGAAGGCTCGAAATTCGACAACGGAAAGTCTTTGGGAAATTACGAAAATGGCCCAAAACGTCCGAAATACACGATACACGATCGAAACACCAAGCCAAAGCTCGCAAAATGAATAATAACATTAAATAAACTTACGAGAAACTCGAAACAACAGTTTCAGACGAGATTCGCAAGAATCGAATTCAAGTGCGGAAAAGCCGCTTAAGAACACGGAACTCAACAAAACGATACCGAAACGAACTCGGATGACAAAAAGTGCAGAATTAATCATTCTCAGAATGACGATACGGTCATGAGCGAGTCGTCAAAATGGACTTCCGCCGAAAAAAGAAAATTATCGAAAAATCGAAATTGCGGATATTACATAATGGTAGGAAAGATGATGATTAAAAGATAACTATATAAAGATCATCCCACCTAAAGAATAAAAAATGATAAGATATAATCTTATCATGATACTTGTCCTTAATGCATGAAACTTCAAGTAACATGCACCTAGGAAGACAAAAAGCAAAACACCAACTAAAAAAGATAAAGGGGCGGGCAAGAGAATAATTGGAGGAGTTTGGTTCGTTTCGATCGTGAAATGGACCGTCGTGTATCTAGTCCGACAGATACACCTTGGTACGTTTCAAATAAAATTAATATAATATAATTAATCTAATTAATTAATTATATTCAAATATTATTTCTCCAAGAAGTAATTATTTATAAATTAAATTAATTACCCAGTAATTTATTTAATTCACCGAACCGATGTAATTTATCTAATAAATTAAATTAGACATCTAATGTCTAAAATTTAATCAAGGGAGAATAAGCTCAAATTAATCCGTCGTCTCCCTAATGTGCGGCTCGGTAGGCATGTCTCAGTAAGAAATGGGATAAACCAAAGAGTTATAGCACTACTTAGCCAGCCTGCCAGCCTACACTGTAACCTTACTGAGAACGAATGATAGGGATCATTCAAGAATCATTCTGGCGTGAACGTATAAACTCTTCTCTCAAATGTCCCGATCAAGTTATAGGGTCACGATCAGTCAAACCCTATCTGTACTTGACGCTATACACGAGTTAATGCAAATAGAGATCACAGAGCTCTCATGTATCCAATACAACTAGCTTCAATGCTTTGGCCAAAGACTTGTGATCTCATTTACCAATAACTGCATAGGACATACACCTGTTCACTTACAGGAGAAAGAATCCTATCTTGGTATTTAGTAGAACCTGCTACTTACCCGTCAAGATGCATGTTGAGGTTGACCCCCACCTTTCAGTTTTTTGAGTCGAACTACTCTAGTGAAAATCTTAACGTCACAAGCACATCCCTACTAAATCCTCAAGTCGAAGGTTCATGAATACCTATCACAACCTTTCGATTCCTTCATTGACTGTCCCGGAGTGAAATCCGTGTGACGAATCGAGGGTGAGTCGATTCGAGTATGCTATTCTTATTAGCATACCTATAACGTGTGCTCCTACTAACCATTAGTGACGACAGGCCCTCTCCAACTCAAAGAGCATGTTATACAAGTCTTGACATAAACTTAACGCCCAGTCAAGTTTCATTGACTTGCGAACGATTAAGTATTTGAGTCATAAACCTTTCTAGTGCCGATCTCCTTATTCGATAAGGAGTGGAATGTCTTGCTCTCAAATACACGGACTAGTTTGTACATATATATTTACGAGTCAGGAATGCCAATGACTACCAGTAAATAAACAAACATTCAATTGACTTCTCATAATGATTTACATAATAACAAGTACAATACCCTCTATCATACATCCTGTGAGTCGCATTCGAGGGCATATTCCAAATAATATCCCACTTGTACTCAATGCCACACACTATGGTATCTAATACCCATGTTCTCCAAATGACGCTCCAAGCTTATCTGACAAAGTGGCTTGGTCACTGGATCAACGACACTATCTTCTGAGTTTACTTTATGCATCACAATGTATCATTTGCGAACAAATTCTCTTATGAGATGATACTTTCTCTCAATGTGTTTTGTACTGTTGTGAAACCTTGGCTCCTTGGCCTGTGATACAACTCCGTTGTTATCGCACAATATCGTAACAGGTAGCTCAGCATTTGGTATCACTTGAAGTTCACCCAAAAACTTCTTAATCCAAAACACTTTCTTAGAGGCCTCCGAGGCCGCTTGATACTCAACTTGACAGGTGGAATCAGCAGTCGTGCTCTGCTTGGCGCTACTCAAGATACTGCTCTCCATTGAGAGTAAATATGTTGCTAGGAGTAGACATCGAGTTGTATTTATATCCTTGGAAGTATGAATCAGTGAAGCCCTTCACATTCAGTTCTCCACCATCATACATAAGAACCAGATCTCTAGTCTTTCTCAAGTACTTGAGAACGTTCTTATGGCGGTCTAATGTTCCTTTCCGAGGTTTGCCTAAAACCTACTTACCACACTCATAACTTGTAGAATGTCAGGTCTTGTACACAACATAGCATACATAAGGCTACCCACGACCGATGCATATGGTATATTACTCACTTCTTTTTGTTGTTCCTCACTTTGAGGACACATCTTCGAGGTGAGGTTTATTCCATGTCGCATCAGAAGGAACCCTCTTTTAGAATCATCCATCTTAAATCGCTTTAAGATCTTATCTATATAGAGGGCTTGGGAAGGATCTATCATTCTCTTCGCTCTATCCCGGTAGAGTCGAATCCCAAGAATATAGGTAGCTTCTCCCAAGTCTTTCATGGAGAACCTACTCAAAATCCAATCTTTCACAGAACTGAGCATTCCCACATAGTTTCCTATTAGTAGAATGTCATCTACATATAGTACTAAGAATGCGATCTTGCTCCCACTAACCCTTTTGTATACACAAGGTTCCTCTTCATTTTGCACGAAGTCAAACCCTTTGACAGCTTCATCAAAACGAATATTCCAACTACACGAAGCCTGCTTCAGTCCATAAATAGAATGCTGAAGTTTGCACACTTTAGGTATATCGACCTCAAACACAAAGACTGTAGGCTACTCAATATAGATCTTCTCCTTGAGGAATCCATTGAGAAAAGTCGTCTTTACGTCCATCTGCCATATCTCATATCGTGGTAGGCGGCTATAGAAAGCATCATTCGAATATACTTGATTATAGCTACGGGCAAGAAGGTTTCATGGTAATCAATCTCTTATTTTTGGGTAAACCCTTTGCCACAAGCCTGGCCTTATGGGTATCAACCTTGCCATCCCCATCAGTTTTTCTCTTTTAGATCCACTTGTTCCCAATGGGCACTATGTCATTGGGGCGGTCTACTAGAGTCTACACCTGATTGGCATACATCGAGTCTATCTCATCTTCTGTAGATTCTCGCCATTTCGCAGAGTCTACATCCACCATCGCTTGGTCATAGGTCGCAGGTTTGGTCTCTTGGCTGTCACCTGGAACCCATGGAGACCCAGTTCCTCCAAGTGCATAAATTCATACCTCTCAGGTAATTGAGACACCCTACTAGACCTTTGAGGTGGTTGTACTTGTGTTTCAGAAGGTTTGGTTCCAACTTATTGTACATGTGCCTCCTGAAGAGTTTCATTGTATGTTCCAAAGAGATACTTCTACCTCCTCCACCTTCCTGAATAAACTCATCTTTTAGGAAGTGTGCTTGCAAAGCAACGATGATCTTTCGATCTTCGGGCATGTAGAATAGATAACACATCGCACCAGATGGGCATCCAATGAAATATCCCTTCACGGACCTTGCTTCCAACTTCTCCACCTTAGTTTTCTTCATATGCGAGACATCCCCAAATCCTAATATGATTATGACTTGGTTTCCTACCCTCCCACATCTCATGTGGAGTCTTAGGAATGCACTTGGAAGGACATGTGTTCGAGATATAATCAGGGGTAAGGGCACATAACCCCACAGGTAAATTAGTAAGTTTGTGTAGTTAAGAATGGAACGAACCATGTCCAACAAGGTTCGGTTCCTTCATTCCGACACACCATTTAATTGAGGAGTTCATGGAGGCGTGTGTTGTGACACTATTCCGTGCTCCTTAAGGAACTCGTCAAACTCTGTACTCATATACTCGCCATCTCAGTCCGACCGAAGTGCTTTTATATGATTATCATTTTCTTTTTCGACTAGCGCCTTAAATTCCTGGAATTTCTCAAAGGCTTCGAATTTATGTTTCATTAAGTATACATAACCATACATAGTATGATCATCCGTAAATGTAATGAAGTACTGATATCCGTCACGTGCTGCTTCCAAAGCACCACATACATCAGTATGGACTCGTCCAAGTTTATCAGCGGCTCTTTCAAAAGTCCCTGCGAAGGGGGACTTAATCATTTTTCCTTTAAGGCAAGATTCAAAAGTTGGAAGGGTATCCGATCCCAATGGACCCATAGGTCCATCCTTTTCCATTTTGTAAACCTTGGTCTGACCAACATGACGAAGTCTAAGATGCCATTTCAAAACTTGATTAGTTTCACCCCTACCATGCTTCCTAGTCATAGTATTCACAACGACTTTGTTTCTTAGGGTTAGATGATACAATTCATTTAAAAATGTGGCAGTGCCTACTAACTTATTTATAAAATAAATTTTACAAGTACTATCACCAACAAAAAATGAAAAGCCTTTCCGATCAATGACCGTAATGGATACAATATTTTTATGCCCCTTGGGCAAAACAAGTACATCATCTAATGTTGAAACAAAGCCGGATTCCAAATCCAAAAGAAGTGATCTTATGTCAGTTGCTTCGACACTATGCCCGCTTCCTACAGTAATCATCACTTCCCCAGATACAAGCTTCCTACTTTGTTCTAGATCCTAATTCATTGTACAAATATGAGAACTAACACCTGAATCCAGTATCCAAGAAGTAGAAAATACAGTAGCCGAATAATTCGTTTCCAAAACTAAAAGTTCCGTACCTGAAGTGCCATGAAGGATCGGACAGTCTTTTGCCCAGTGGCCCAGCTCACCGCATTTGAGACATGTGTCCTTCTTTACCTTCTTGCTCTTAGGAACCATCGGGGCCTTGCCCTTACCCTTAGAATCCTTACCTTGTCAGCCCATCTGCTTCTTGGTCTTTTCTTCTTGTTTTTGCACTTCTGAGATCCAGAAGAAATCACAAGGGCAAATTCATTCACCTGCGGAGTCTTCATCTGAGACTGAGTGGTTACAAGTTTATTCATCAACCCTGCTAAATTGCAAGCAATTTCATTGCAGTTGAAGTTCATAACAAAATGAGAGAATGAATCAGGAAGAGATTGTAGGATAAGGTCAGTTTGGAGAGAAACATGCATCCTAAAATCAAGATCCTCCAATCTCTTGATCATAGAGATTATTTGAGGACATGGTCCCAAACTTTCTCACCTTCATTCATCCTGGCACCGAAGAGTTTCTTAGATATCTCATACCTAGCAATTTGACTATGCTCACCATAAAGATCGTTAAGTGAGATAAGATCTGCCTAGCAGAAGTCATTTTCTCATGAGCTCTCTGAATCTCATTAGACACAGAGCCCATCATATAGACACGGACTCTAATGTCATCCTTAACCCACTTTTCATGGTTTTCAACTTCTTCCTGACTGGCTCTGGTCCGCACTGGAGCTGCCGGGATGGCCACCTCCAAGACGTATCCCAACGCCCTCATACTGAGGATAATCATCAGATTGCGGAGCCAGTCTACAAAGTTTGGTTCGGTTAAGTTGTTCTTCTCGAGTTTGCGAGTGGGTTCATTGTCATTATGAGAGTTGTTATTTTGTTTGTCTGCATTAAATAAGACAGATTGGTGATTAGTGACTCGTTTGATTATGATCTGAGTTTAGAATTAAGGTCTTTTCTATTCATTTAACCCAACTCCCTGATAAGTGTCAATTTTATACACTTATCCATGGTTTGTATTGATATATTTCACCCATAATTGAGCCAGTCTACTCATTTTTGTTTAGAATTAATTAGGTTTTAATAATTTTATTTTTATCGGATGAAGATGTAAATCTAGTCTTAATCGGATTGAATTACTGATTTACTCAAGAAATAACATGTTTATAAAATATTCTCTTTGTTGAATTTTTATGTAATCATGTTTTAGGTCTTTCCAAGACGAGTTCGGCAGTCTTTTCGGATTCAAAATCAGAGTTATATATCAAAAGTTATCATCCGAAGAAGATTTGGGGCAAAAACGCAAGTCTAAGAAATTCTGGGCTGAAAATGAAGTCAGAAACTCCATACGGGCGTGTACGGGCGTAACTCACAAAATGCAGATTTACGAAGACATGTTACGGCCATAACTCCTCAATGTTACGACCGTAAGTCATCAAAGTTACGGCCGTAACTCCTCAATGTTACGGCCGTAACTCTTGGCAGATTAGTGATCATTGTCTAATTTTATATACTTTTGGTCTATTATTGAGGGGATGGCTGGCATTGATCCGATCTAATGTAATAATGCTGGAGTTTTGGAGTTATTAGATGACTTTAGGTGTATAAATATACCCCTTAGATCCATCAGTATTCATCCTTCATCATATATTTTTCCACTTTTTGTAATATTTTCTTTTTGTGTGAAGAACACACTTGTGTTCTTGAGTGACTTGTTCAATAGTGGTATAGCATATATTGTTAAGGGAGTTTATTGCTTCTTTATCATTTATCTACTAAGGGAGTTAGGATCAATTCTTTCTCTTTTTCAACTAATAATGACCACTTAAGCTTGTATTATGTTTATTAAACCCTTCATGGGCTAAGTTACTTAAGTTGGGATTATAAACAAGGTTAGTCATGTTATTTAAGTTTGTATAAAGATATATTATGAATTACTTATTATTGTGTGTGATTTTCATTGTTTTACTTATCTTTATTTATTTGGCCAATAAATGACGATATTTATGGTCTTCATATGTTTCGAAAGAAAATATGTTTGATTAGATCAAATGATCTTCACTCTAAGTTGTTCTAGGGGATAGAAATATACCTCTAGACCTTAGATGATTCTTTGAGTTATTTTCATAAAACCTAATGCTATGTATTGAAGCCAATCAACATAGAAACATAGTGTATTGATTCAATATATAATGGGCATTTTATAGTTCGAAAGAGAAACCGTCTTTTTAAGGAAAATCGAATCTACACAACATAATAAGTAAATTTATCTTATGATCTCCTATACATCTTCTATAACTAATGATAAACTAAGTTTGTAATCCCAACTATTTCATTATATCTTTTATTAATCTATTATTAGTGTAATCTTTCATTTCCTTTAATATTAGAACTATTATTGCATTTTCTTTGCAATTGTCAAACCAAACTCTTAAATTGTGTGTTTCAATCATATTAATCTCTATAACAAATAGTTAAATAGTGTATAATTCAATATATAACCTAACTTCCTCGTGGGATCGATAAACCGGACTCAAAAAGTCCACTTACTACTTGATACGATATTGTGCACTTGCGATAGTTACACTTAAGACGTGTCAAGTTTTTGGCGCCGTTGCCGGGGAAGTATAAGTGTTATTTTGAAATATTACATTATTAACTATTGTTATAAATACAACTTTTTCTTTGTTGTAGATTCTCTTGTCTATGCGAAGGACGTACAATCGCGATTTAGTTTCACTAGATCCCGAGATCGAAGCCACATTCAGAAGAAGGCGAAGAGAACAAAAGAAAAGCATTATTTCTTCACCATCAATGGCGGACGAACTAAACCCACGTCTCCCCCAAGGAAACAATAACGAAAGAATTCCTCCGGTAGGGGGAATACCTAATGTTCAAAACATTCAACATCAACAACATCCTATTATGCCGGAAATAGATGAAGACAACATGCTCTTTGGGGAATTCATGAACCCCCCATCTTTGAGCGTGCAATCAAGTGTGATCTATCCACCATTTGGAGTGGACAATTTTCAGATTCTCCCCGATGTCATCAATCTCTTCTCCAACAACAACTCATTCTATGGAAGAACCGACGAGAATCCATATCTCCATATTAACCGTTTTGTGGAGATTTGTGGAAATTTCAAATATCCAAATGTAAATGACGAGGCGATCAAAATGAGACTTTTCGTGCACACTTTGAAGGACAAAGCAAGAGAATGGCTAGATACTTTGCCACCACGAAGCATAACAAATTGGCCCGAATTTGTTCAAAAATTCACCACTAAATACTTTCCACCAATAAAAGTGGCGAAACTTAAATACGAAATCTCTACATTTTGTCAACAAGATTCAGAGTCATCTCACGAAGCATGGTAGAGATACAAAGATATGCTACGAAAATGTCCTAACCATGGTTTCAACTTGGGAGCACAAGTCAATTACTTCTATTCTGGAATTTTACCTACATGCCGAGCCAATGTCGATTCATCATCAAATGGCTCACTTGGCAACAAAACTATGAAAGAGGCTTATAATCTTTTTGAGGTTATAAGTGAACAAAGTGCAAGATGGCCAGACAGAAATATCCAAAAGAAACCAAATGGTGTTTTTGAAGTGGATTCTTATTCACTTATGTTGGCAAAAATTGAAGCTCTATCAAAGAAAGTCGAGGACATGTCTTTTTCAACTCCTTAATCTGTGAAGACGGTGCAAACTCCACAAGTTTCAGCTTTTTCATGTGAAATTTGTGGAGCAATTCACAACAGCACTACCTGTCCCTTAGTGCAATAGGAGCAGTCACCACCACCACCAGAACAAGTGGCGTATGCTCAGAATTTCCAAAGGCAAGCATACAATCCTTACGGGCCAACATACAATCCAGGGTACAAAAATCATCTAAATTTTTCTTATGCAAACAACAACAATGTGTTGAATCCAACACATCAAGAAAAGAAGCCCGGGTGGGAAGAAGCAATCACGAAGCTAGCTGAACAACAACTGAAGTATCAACAATGCAATGATGCTTCAATTAAAAATCTAGAGACACAAGTTGGCCAAATGGCCAAAATACTTTCAGAAAGATCTCATGGCATGTTACCTAGCAATACTGAGGTAAATCCAAGGGAAAATGTCCAAGCTATCACAACAAGAAGTGGAGTGCAGTTGCCCGAAATTTCTGTGGAAAGTCATCTGGAAAAACAAAAAAATAAACAAAATCAAGAATCAGAAAAAGAATCTGAATCAGGACCTTCATCTCAAAAAGGTCCAGTTGCTACAAAATCTTATGTTCCACTTATCCCATTTCCTCAACGTTTGAAGAATCACAAGCTCGATGCTCAATTTGGGAAATTCTTGGAAATTTTCAAAAAGCTACACATCAACATACCTTTTGCCGATGCTCTAGCACAAATGCCAAGCTATGCTAAATTTATGAAAGATATTCTTTCCAACAAACGAAGGCCTGAAGAATATGAAACTGTCATGCTAACAGAGGAATGTAGTGCAATACTACAAAAGAAGTTGCCACCCAAGCTAAAAGATCCGGGAACTTTCACAATCCCGTGTATAATTGGTGAAGTGAATTTTGTCAAACCTCTTTGTGATTTAGGGGCAAGTATCAACTTGATGCCCCTGTCGATTTTCAACAAATTGAACTTGGGAGAAGCAAAAGCAACAACAGTTTCACTACAATTAGCTGATCGGTCAATCAAATATCCACGTGGGATAATAGAAGATGTGCTCGTCAAGGTTGATAAATTCATATTTCCAGCGGATTTTATCATCCTTGACATGGAAGAAGATCAGGATATTCCCATTATTTTGGAATGACCATTTCTCGCAATCAGACGTGCTCTTATTGACGTCTATGAAGGAAAGCTAATTCTCAGAGTGGAAGACGAACATATCATCTTTGATGTCCTAAAAACTTTGAATCATCCCTCCACAGATGATTATTGTCTAAGAATAGACGCAATTGAAGCCATGGTAAACAAGTCTTTGGAGAAGATTCTATCTAAAGATCCTCTTGAGACATGTATAGCGAATTCTCTAACCAGCATGGAAGAAGAATATCACTTGGCCGAAACAGTTAACTATCTAAAAGCACTACCGCCCTTAAGAAGGCATTCACATTTTGAAGAGTTGGGGACAAGCTCCGAAAAACCCCTCCCTTCTTTACAAGAAGCTCCAATACTTGATCTCAAACCTCTACCCACACATTTGAGATACGCTTACTTGGGCATTCCCTCTACACTTCCGGTCATCATATCTAACATATTGACCGAACTTGAAGAAGGGAAATTACTAAGGGTATTGAGGAATCACAAAAGAGCAATTGGATGGACTATTGCGGACATTAGAGGAATAAGCCCCTCTATATGCACATATAAAAATTTGATGGATGATGACTGCAAACCTTCAATTGAGCATCAACGACGTTTGAATCCAAACATGAAGGAAATTGTGAAAGCAGAGATTCTTAAGTTACTTGACGCAGGAATCATTTATCCAATCTCAGATAGTCCATGGGTAAGCCCTGTACATATGGTGTCCAAAAAGAGTGGAATCACAATCATAGAGAACGAGCACAATGAACTTATACCAACACGACCCATCACAGGATGGAGAATGTGCATTGATTACAGGAAGCTCAACAAGACGACCAGAAAAGATCATTTTCCACTCCCATTTATTGATCAAATGCTCGATAGATTGGCGGGACATTCTTACTACTGTTTTCTAGACGGCTATTCAGGGTACAACCAAATTGTCATAGCCCCAGAAGACCAAGAGAAAACAACATTCACATGCCCTTATGGAACATTTGCCTATAGAAGAATCCCATTCGAATTGTGCAATGATCCAGCCACATTTCAGAGATGCATGATGTCAATATTCTCAGACATGGTTGAAAAATTCATTGAAGTTTTCATGGACGATTTCTCAGCTTTTGGAGATACATTTGATAAATGCCTAAATCACTTAGGCATGGTCTTGGAAAGATGTGAAGACACAAATCTAGTTCTCAATTGGGAGAAATGTCATTTCATGGTCCAGGAAGGAATCGTGCTTGGCCATAGAATCTCACAACATGGAATTGAAGTCGATAAAGCAAAGATCCAAGTGATTGCAAAGCTTCCTCCACCAATTTTGGTGAAAGGAGTAAGGAGTTTTCTCAGGCATGCAGGATTTTATCGGAGGTTCATAAAAGATTTCTCAAAAATAGCAAAACCTCTCTGTTCTTTGCTTGAGAAAGATACACCATTCCTTTTCACAAATGAATGCCACGTGGCCTTTGCAACTTTGAAGGATAAGCTTACATCAGCTCCAATCATCATTTCTCCAGATTAGACTATCCCATTCATTCTGATGTGTGATGCAAGTGATTGTGCTGGGCCAGAAGAAGGACAAAATGATGCAAGTGATCCATTATGCTAGCCGGACTATGAATGATGCACAGCTGAACTACACAACAACTGAAAAAGAGATGCTTGCAGTGGTTTATGCCTTTGATAAATTTCGATCCTACTTATTAGGATCGAAAGTCATTGTTTACACTGATCATTCAGCTTTGAAATATTTAATGACAAAGCAAGATGCTAAGTCAAGGCTAATCCGATGGGTCCTACTTATGCAAGAATTCAACCTAGATATTCGAGACAGAAAGGGAACAGAGAACCAAGTGGCGGATCATCTCTCACGACTAGACCAAAACAATGCTCAAGAGAAGGAAATAAATGAAGTATTTCCGGATGAACAACTGTTCCAAATCTCTAATATGCAGGAAAAACAAAATACACCATGGTATGCAGACATCGTTAATACCTTGTAAGTGGAATAATTCACCCAAATTTTTCCCATCATCAAAAGAAAAAATTCTTCCCCGAGTTGAAATACTATTACTGTAGGTCACAAGTCGTCCAGGAATAAGTCTGGGGGGGGGGGGGGGATGAATAGACTTATTGAAACTCTTCTTCAACTCTTTTTCGAAGAGTAAGTTTATTCAGCTGATAGATATACAAATGACTTAGAGTCGTTTGTTCTCAATATGTGCGGAAGTCAGCTGATGACGAATACAAAACAACTAATGAAACACTTAACAATGAATGCAGCAATTAAAGTATGATGCTATAAAACAGTAAAATACGCAGGCAGTTATATTGGTCTCAGAAGTGGGGTAATCCTCCACTACTCCACTTTTCTCCAAACCAGTTGGAGATGAATTCACTATAATTGTCAACCAGTGATAAAGATTACAGTGATTGAACCAAATTACAACAGCTTCCAACCAGTGGAAATCCTTTCCGTTGCAACACACTTGACTGCCTTGCACCTCTTGATTTGCGATCCTTGGATGCCTTTACAGTCTCGAACTTCAACCAGTGAAGTACCCCGAACTCAGGATTTAAGACACGAGTTTTTGTCTTCTCCAACTAAGAGCTTCTTCAAGTATGAACTTTTGAGAACCACTCTTTTCACGATGCTATATTTTGCTTTTAGATTGCTTGAATGCTTTGATTGCTTGAGAGTATGTTCGCACCGTTTGTAATTGTTGTATCTGCTCAGCTTCAAATCTTCGGATATATATACATCACGATCTCTGAGCAATTCCTTCATAGCCGTTGCAAATCTTTTCAACAAATCCGTCCGTTGGAGAGGTAGACTTCATTGGTTTTTTTTTCTGAACGTTGCAAGGCTGGATTCCCATAATTTAATTCATCTTTCGACCGTTGTGAAGACTTTGCATGTGAGGCGCCGAATCTTTTGAATATAATAAGATTAAAATCTTCAGTGGTAGCCCTGGATAAATTATTCAATTCATATCCTTGCAGGAATCTCTCCAATTTGTCTCTTCACGTTGCATGTGACTTTTCGTAATAATTGACTTTTCAACGCATGCTGATGTGGACTTGGAGTACTTGACTGATCTCGAGTAGGCTGATGAAGTTAACTTCTCTGCAGTCTGGGCTTCTCAGATGTTCACTGTTTGGGACTCGCCTGATCAGATGACTTGTCTGAGGTTACTTGACTGCAGTCTGGTCAAACATCCCTGATGATTTTTGTTGACCAAAACTTCTCTGACTTTACTCGGTCTGTACCTCTCTGATGAACTCAGCTGATCTTTAGTACTTAGCCAATTTTAGCCTAACTTATTTTGGTCTATAAAAGATACTCATTTGGTTCTTCTTTACATTTTGCCAAGTATTAAACTTAACATAATTTGGCCTATGGAAGATACTCATTTGGTTCTTCCTTACATTTTTGCCAAGTAATAAACATTTGAATTATATTAATGACATCATCAAAATCTAACAAGTATTCCTAACAAATTCCCCCTATTTTGATGATGGCAAAACTTAAGCAAATATTCAAATGAACAAGTCTGCACTTGAGTGCAAGATACAAACTAAAATCAGTCTAATTTTTGAGACAACTGGAAATTGTCATTCAAAAGACTGTTATAAAATTTTCTGAATTGATTACAAATACATGTCTTAAATTTACAAGAAAATTTTACAAGTACAAAAAATAAATGTAAGTCATCTGCCTCTGCCACTACCTCTACGGATAGGCTGCTTGGCAGGTCTGAATGGTCTAGCTCCGATTGGTCTTATTTTAACAGGAACAAGACCATATTTTCTTCTTATAACAAGAGCTGCAAAATCTTGCTCTTCTTGAGATGAGAACTTATTCTCAACACATAATTTCTTTATCTTCCTCTGGAGAGCTAGTTCATTCAAATCATTATTCTCCAGAGTGGCAGGATCTTTTGTCCTAAACGGAGATATCATGGGATATGCATTGCATGCTTCAGCATGTTTTAGAAGTATGGTCCAGAGTTGTGGATATGCTGCCTCCATGAAATTGATGAAAATCTGCTGTGGGGAGCAGCTACTATCCTGGAGTATTTCCCAGATATAATAATCTCTGTTGAACCTTTTCCTTGCAGATCCCCACATAACTAAAGCTTTGTGAGGTATAAAATCTTTAACGTACCACAACTCTTTGCCTTCCCATTCTAGAGTAGGCTTGAATCCTCCTCTGTTCCTCCTTCTTTTGCCCGCAGGCTGATCATCAGCCTGTTCTGAAGCATCTCCCTTTCTCTTGGCTGAAGATATCCCAGCAGTGATCAACTGGACATCCTGCCTCTTCTTAGTTCTCATATCCTCCCCTATTTCTCCTTGAATGCTGCCTTCCCCCTGAATCCTTTCTTCCCCCTTTTTGCCCGCATCAACCAAAGTGGTAAACTGCTGCTCCATTCGATGCATCCAGTCAGACATGCCAAATGGCATTCTGTTGTTTGTAGGAGGAGGAGGTTGAGGGACTTCCCGCTGCAGCAAGGTATCTATTTTTGCATTGATGGACTGGAGATCAGGGGTGACCTGGGAGGCAAGTAGTTCTCCAATAGTGTCCTTGACTACTTGTCTGATCAGCTCGGTCAGCGCTGGAGAGATCTGCGATGGTGGAGAGTGCTCGCCTGAGCCTTCTGCGAATGATCCACTTGACTGCGGCTCCTATCTGCAGCTGGCACTCCAGATGGGTTCTGTTCAGGTGTCCCCGATCTAGAGTCCTCAGCCAACTCTGCGTCTAGGCTGGTATACCGGGCAGGCGCCCCAGCCTTGTCTGCAGCCTCTAATTCTGGCTCTTTCTCCGGTTCCTTCTCTTTCTCTTCTTCTAACTCCTTCTCTCCTTTTTCTTTTTCTAACTCTATCTCTCCCTCTTCTTTCTTTTCAACATTCTCTTTTTCTTTTTCAGCCACTTGTTCTCCTCCTTCATACTTATCATCATCATCACCATCATCATCCTTATCGTCCTTATCATCTATTTTATCATCCTCATCATCATCCTTTTCTTCTTCATCATCCTCCCGATCTACCTCTTCCCCTTGTTCTTCTTCATCTACTAATTCCTCTGTTTTTTCAACTTCTTCTTCAGTTTCATTTTCAACTAAAATGTTTTCTCCTCCTTCTTTTTCTTCCTGCCTCTCTTCTTCATCATCTATGATAATAACTTCCTCTTCTACTTTTTCTCCATTCACTTCTTCAATCCTTATTTCCTTTTCTTCTTCCTCCTCATCTTCTTTCCCAAAATATCCATCAAAAATACTGTACATTATAGAGTGGATAAATTGGTCCATGTTGGTTTTGAAATTGGACATGAACCAATTCTCCTGAAGAATCAAAACTGTGTCTCATACTTTGCAAAAGTGTATCAGTACATCCTCTGTGGCTTGGGGATATTCCCAACCACTGGTTTCAACATAGGTTTGAAGTTTAGCAAACGACAGTGATTTAAAAAATTTCCACTCTTCAAAAACATGAACAAACGAGTGTTTTAGAGCTTGTGGTTTAACTAACTGTAATTGTTCTAGGGACAAGTTGAAAAGATTGTTGTCCAGCAGGTGAAAGGTGTAGTTAGCTTGAGGGATGGAAATAATTAAACCTGCTTCCTCCTATTCTGTAATGAATGCTGGAGTGAGGAGGGGAACAATCTGAGTTTCCAGGCTGCTCGGAGCAGGCTGGTCCTCCAGGTGGATAGGCGACCTGGCTGCAGGACTTGAAAAATGTTCTGGCTGCTCTTCCTGGCTGAACTGCAGTCGTCTGGGCCTCTTAGGTGAGGGTTCTGGTGATGACTGCATGATAGATGGCTCACCAGGGGCTGGTCCTCGTCTTTTGAATCGAACAACATTAGGCGTGTTGTCTGACTCTGAGTATGACTTGGCTGCAGTTGGGTTGTCGTCTGTAGGTTGGTCCGACTCGTCTGGTGAGGGTCTGTAGTAAGTCCTTGAGTCAGACAACTCCTGTATCATCTGCGCTGCTCTTCTGTTGCCTCCCAACTTCCTCAACGTCTCTTGGTCTAGGTGACCAAGTCTCTTGTTGATGTGAAAGGGGTCAGTATTACCCTTTACCACACCCATCTTCTCCAAGATCCAACTCAGCTGCGTTCCAAACGCCAGCTTGGATCTGAATTTCTTCTCATCAACAAGCCATTTGGCCTTGTTGATCTCGCGAACTAATTGTCTGAAGATGTAGTCAGACCAATCAATCGGGTAAATCTGAACGGTGCTCGGCACCATGAATTTTCTTGTGACGGTTGGTAAATCGCCAAGCCATCCCCATAATAATTTTGTTGGTGATATCCAACACGTATCGATACACCCTTTTGATTTTGCTCCTTTTGGCGGTGAGCTTCAGCTTCACCGGCTGGTCGTCCGCCTTAATCTTCATCCAGGTGTCGGCTGCCGTCTGCTTGAGGGCTTCGACTGCTATGCCTCGATGCTTCATACTAAAAATTTTCCAAATCGATTCTGGTGATATGTCAACTTGAATTCCGCCGACAGTGCTCCTAATTCCTTCCTCAATCACATGAGCTTCACGGTAGAATGCGATGACGTCCTCCTTGTATAGGTGTTTGGGACTGATATCCAGAAATGGGTAGATCCCATTAAGCTTCATTGAACGAATGAGGTCAAGGACGTCGTAGTTTTCCAGATTTGATTCCAATAGACCTTCAAAATCAACGACCAGAGAGAAGATGATCTGGTCTTTGACAGCCTTCATGTTTACTCCTTCAAAATAAGCTTCCATTTCTGCAAATAAGAGATTTCTTAGTGTATTTGAAGTTCAAAGGATTTTTTGCTCTGTGAATTTAGGGTTTTGAGAGACTGGTAAGAGTAAAGTGAAGGGTTTTTCCGTCCTTAAAAAGAAGGTGAAACGACGTTGAGATTAAATAATCTTTTATTTTAAATCGGTGGTCCGCCTTTTGAGATTCCTTTTAAATTTCAAATTTTAATCGGTGGTCCAGGTTTTGATTTTAAAATTGGACGGTTGGATTTTAATTGGTCACAGTGGAGGTCGATTTATCATGTGATTGCCACGTGTATAGTATTACGCCACTTGTGAACCAAAATTAATATAATATTTTCATATATATGGCAGATAATAATAAAATATTCAGAAGTCAGTAAAGATTAGAAAACTTAGCTGGTTAATCGTTAACTGGTCTGCATCAGGTGAGTTGACTCCTCTGACTTCTCGCCTGAGATTTTATCAGCTAGGTTTCTTCGTCTGTCCTTCGTCTTCTTGTCTGCATCAGGTAGGTTCTGATTCCTTCGATCAGCTAAGTCCGTCATTCATATGATCTGCTTCAGCTGGATTTTTCTTCTGTACTAGATTCCCAATCTAGTAGACCAAGTTCTCTGCTTAGCTCCAAAAACCTTTCTTCTGGCAAAGGTTTGGTAAAGATATTAGCAATTTGATAGTCTGTGCTGACTCTTTCAACTCTGACTCTTTTGTTAAGCACGTGATCTCTAATGAAGTGGTGCTTAACATCAATGTGCTTGGTCCTCGAATGCAAAACCGGATTGTTGGTTATTACAATAGCACTATTGTTGTCACACCAGATAGGGACTTCATTGGCAATGATGTTGTAGTCCATTAGCTACTGTCTGATCCACAAGATCTGGGCACAACAACTACCTGCAGCTAGGTATTCTGACTCTGTGGTAGAGATAGAGTTAGAAACCTGCTTCTTGCTAAACTAGGATATCAGTCTGGTTCCTAGGAATTGGCACGTTCCACTAGTGCTTTTCCTATTAATTTTGCATCCTGCGAAATCTGCATCTGAATATCCTGACAGCTCGAAGTTATCGTCCTTAGGATACCATAGTCTAACATTGACCGTAGACTTAAGGTATTTAATTATCCTCTTTGCTGCATCTTGGTGCGACTGATTGGGCTTGGATTGAAATCGTGCACAAACTCCTACGACATAAGATATGTCTGGCCTGCTTGCAGTGAGGTATAACAATGATCCAATGAGTCCTCTGTAGTGGGTTGAATCCACTGATATGCCTCCCTCATCTGCATCTAGGTGAGTACTTGTGCTCATAGGAATTCTTGTTGGTTTGGCTGTTTCCATTCCAAATATCTTGATTAGATCTCTGGTATATTTGGCTTGGTTGATGAAAATTCCATTTTCCATCTGCTTAACTTGTAATCCAAGAAAGAAGTTAAGCTTTCCCATCATACTCATCTCAAACTCTCCTTGCATGAGGTTAGAGAATTTCTCACACAGCTCTGGGTTGGTCGAGCCAAATATAATATCATCCACATATATCTGAACTATCAATATGTGGCCTTCGTGCTCTACTCTGAATATGGTCTTGTCTACCTTTCCTTTGTAGAAACTGTTCTTCTCAAGAAACACGGATAGGGTTTCATACCAAGCTCTTGGTGCTTGCTTAAGTCCATATAGAGCTTTCAGTAGCTTGTAGACTTTGTCTCCTTTGACAAATCCTGGGGGCTGCTCCACATAGACTTCTTCTTCTAGGATGCCATCTAGAAATGCACTCTTTACATCCATCTGGTAGACTTCAAAATCTTTGAATGCAGCATATGCAAGGAATAGTCTGATGGCTTCTAGTCTTGCAACTGGTGCATAGGTTTCATCAAAATCTATTCCTTCACACTGTGCATATCCTTTAGCAACAAGTCTGGCTTTATTCCTAACAATAGCTCCGTCTTCGTCACTCTTGTTTTTGTACACCCATTTGGTGCCAATAACCTTCTTGTGATCTGGTCTATCTGTTAGTACCCAAACATTGTTCCTTTCCATCTGCTCAAGTTCTTCTTGCATGGCATTTATCCAAGAATAATCCTCCAAGGCTTGTTCTGTTGTCTTGGGTTCTATCTGTGACATGAAGCAAGAGAACATCGCCATTCCTGCGGGTAGGGTAGATTGTCTTGTCTTAACTCCATCAGTCAGCTTCCCAATAATTTGCTGGATTGGATTGTCTTTCAGCCACTTGGGAATATCATCTTCTTAAGTGCATTCCCCACAGAATTGCTCTGGTGAATTTCCTCTCTATTTGCATCGGCTGGATCTGGTCTTCTTGGTGCAATGGATCGGCTACCGTCTTGTCATCTACAAGTTGGGATGCATTACGTCTGAGATGAGTCTTTATCATTTCTGGTGGGTCTTCATCGATGCAATTGGATCAGGTAGGTTTCGTGTTCCTATATGATCTGCAGTTGGCTCTTCAGCAGCTACAATTGGGTCATCGGACTGATCTGCAGCTGAGTCTGCCATTCCAGTGTCATGTACAATGACTTCTTCAAGGGTTGCTGATTTCAGCTTATTCTCAATTAGCTCAACTTGCTTCCTGTACTCAACAGTAGATTCTTCAAATACAACATGGGGTGTTTCCTCCACAACTAAGGTTCTTTTATTAAAAACTCTATATGCCTTGCTTCTTTGTGAGTATCCCATAAAGAGACCATCATCAGTTTTAGCATCAAAGGCATTTAGTTGTGGTTTACCGTTGTTGTGAATGAAACACTTACAACCAAAAACATGAAAGTAAGCAACAGTAGGAGTTCTATTATTCCAAACCTCATAGGGAGTTTTGCCATGTCTCCCTACTATCATACTCCTGTTCTGAGTATGGCAAGCTGCGTTGAAAGCTTCAGCTCAGAACCTCTTGGGCAGGTCCGCTTCTGCAATCATGGACCTGGCTGCTTCCTTCAGGGTTCTGTTTCTTCTTTCAGCAACGCCATTCTGCTGGGGGGTCCTGGCTGCAGAGAGCTCATGATGGATCCCATTCTGATCGCTGTAATCAGTGATCGCCTTGTTGAGAAACTCTCCTCCTCTATCTGATCTGATCTTGATGATGGAGAGGGATTTCTCATTCTGGATCCTTCTCAGCAGCTCAGGTAGCTTGGTCAAGGTTTCACTTTTCTTATACAAGAAGATAATCAAAGTGTACCTTGAATAATCATCCACTACTACTAGTGCATGTTTTCTGCCGCTTAGAGTCCTTGGCTTGATAGGACCAAATAGATCCATATGGAGTAGATCTAAGATCCTTGTTGTGAGGGTTGTAGGCTGGACTGGCTTGAATGATGCTCTGGTCTGCTTTCCTTTCTGACATGCTTCACAAATAGCTTCCTTCCTGAATGCTTCCTCTGGGAGTCCTCTGACCAGCTTCTGAGAACTAATTTTGTTGATGGCTTTGAAGTTCAGGTGACATAATCTTTTGTGCCACAACCATCCGTTCTCAGCTATTGTCTTAGATAGAAAACAGGAGTTAGGTGTTCCTGTGTTCCAATATATCATGTAGACATCTCTCCTTCTGAATCCTTGTAGCTTCACCTCTCCAGATAGAATATCTATCACCATACATTTCCAAATGGTGAAGACTACTAGATTCTTCTCATCGCAAAATTGGCTTATGCTCAGGAGATTATACTTGAGCCCTTTGAACTTTGGATATCACAACATGTCCTCGGTGCAGCTCTCCAAAGCCCTTTGTTTGTCCTCTAGAACTATCTCCAAAGGTTACATCAGGACCTCTTTCTTTGGTGTATTTAGACAGCATCTTCTTGTTCCCGGTCATGTGCCTTGAGCATCCAGAATCTACAAACCATTCTTCACCTCCAAAGTTTGAATTTGTGGAGATGTGGTTTTAGTCCTTCCACCTTTTCTGCAATCAAACAAGCCAAGATTTAGGTACCCAAGTCTGTGTGGGTCCTCTAGGGTTAGCTGGTTTCCTGGAGAATTGATTTCTCCTTGGATTGTGAAAATTGTTATTATTATTACCCTTGTAAGGTGTGTAATGTCTAGGTCTGTATCTTCAGTTGGGATTGTATACCGGATAATCCTCAAAATACTGGTAGTGTGGGCCATTTTTAAACCTTGGCTGAGACCACTTATTAAATCTTTGAGGTCTCCACACTTGTTCATTTTGGAAATTAGGATAACCTTGAGGTTTCCATCTGCCCCTCCCATTTTGAAATCTGTTTTTGGGGAGTTGTTGATAATAGTGGGCATGTTATGCGGGATCTTTATGCTGGGCCATTGCCTAGTCGCTTCTCTAGGTGGCTGCCTTGTGTACCCTGGCTGCAGCCTAGACTTGTGACTTGGCTGTTGCCTATTTTTAAATATCGGGTTGTATGTAGGCTCAGCAGTCGAGACAATTGTTTCTCCCTTGACGAAAGTGGTTTTAGAACTAGAGGGAGTGTGAGGATCGTATTCAAGGCCTGATCTGGAATATAGTGGCCTTTTATTAGTACACAATTCGTCCAGAGTTGAAGACGCCTTCAGGGAGGTTATTTCCTGCGCCTGAGTCTTATTTACCTGAGTCAGCTTAGTAAATTCGGCCTTCACATGAGCAAGTGCAGCTGTTTTTTCTCTAAGTAAAATAGTTAGTTGATTTATCTCAGCTGTAGTGGCGTCAGCCTGGTTTTTCAAGTTAACTGCAGCCTGGTTTTCAAAATCAGTTTTGGCTTTATTTAATTCTAGGCTGAGTTTTTCAAAATCATTTTTTAGCTGCCTATTCTCATCTTGCAGCTGAGTCTTCTCGGCTGATACAGATAGGTGTGCAGATTTAAGTGTCTCAAAATCTTTAAATAGCTGATTTATAGATTCGTGCAGATCCATATCTTGTGACATGGCTGAACTATTATTTGAACCAGAGGGCTTTGATGTTACCTCTTCATCAGCTAGGTTGGCCATCAGGCAGTCATACTCTTCATCATCATCAGAGAAGAATCCGCTGCTTGATTCTACACGCTCCTGATCTTCTCCGATGAGGGCCTTCCTTCTGTCTTCTTTTCTGCTCACCTCCTTCTTGCTCTCATCCTTAAGATCAGGACAATCGATTTGAATATGTCCTGTCTTATGACAGTTGTAGCACTCCACCTTCCAGCTTCTGGAAGTTGCTGAACCTCTGCATTATGAACGCCATCTCTTCCCCAAAATCTAATGGATTTGGAGGCTTTACATCAGATAAGCTCTTGGCGGGGGACTCGGCTGCAAAAGCTATTCCCTTCTCTGCAGGCTCGGTTGAGGATGAACTTGGGAGCTCGAACTCATAAGCCTTTAGGTTCGAGAACAGCTCTTGGATCTTTATCTTATTAAGATCCTTGAATTCTCTCATGGCCACTGCCTTCATGCTCCATTCAGGATTGAGAGATCTTAGAACCTTCAGCGCCATCTCCCTGTTGCCATAAGATTTGCCGAGGGAGTTGATCTCATTGATAATCTCAGTGAACCTTGTGTCCACTTGGTCTATAGATTCGCCATTCTTCATTTTGAAGTTGTCAAATTTTTGAATAGCAATTGACAATTTGTTCTCTTTGATCAGCTCCGTTCCTTCACACATTATGGCTAATGTGTCCCAGATTTCTTTTGCATTCTTGCAATTCTTGATCTTGACCATGGTGGATTTGTTAAGAGTTTGATACAGCACATCTCTGGCCCGGTTGTCAAGGTTGGCCAACTTTATTTCTTCGGGAGTCAACTCTGTCCTCTTCTTTGGGATCTTCTCTGGCTTCCCTGCCGCGATCTCCTCGGGAGTGTTGTCTTTCTCGAAGGTGTAAGGACCGTCCTCTATAATGCACCACATGTCATCATGGATCGAAGATAAGTGTGCCTGCATCCTTATCTTCCAAAGATCATACTCGTCAACTGAAAACACAGGTAATCTAGAATGCATGTGTTCCATTTTATAATGAGAGTAAAAATATATCTCTGATATAGATCTGGTTCGTGAACTAAATGAACCAACCTCTCTGATACTACTTGTAGGTCACAAGTCGTCCAGGAATAAGTCTAGGAGGGGGGGTGAATAGACTTATTGAAACTCTTCTTCAACTCTTTTTCGAATAGTAAGTTTCTTCAGCTGATAGATATACAAATGACTTAGAGTCATTTGTTCTCAATACGTGCGGAAGTCAGCTGATGACGAATACAAAACAACTAATGAAACACTTAACAATGAATGCAGCAGTTAAAGTATGATGATATAAAATGGTAAAATACGCAGGCAGTTATAGTGGTCTCAGAGGTGGGGTAATCCTCTACTAATCCACTTTTCTCCAAACCAGTTGGAGATGAATTCACTATAATTGTCAACCAGTGATAAAGATTACAGTGATTCAACCAAATTACAACAGCTTCCAACCAGTGGAAATCCTTGCCGTTGCAACACACTTGACTGCCTTGCACCTCTTGATCCGCGATCCTTGGATGCCTTTACAGTCTCGAACTTCAACCAGTGAAGTACCCCGAACTCAGGATTTAAGACACAAGTTTTTGTCTTCTCCAACTAAGAGCTTCTTCAAGTATGAACTTTTGAGAACCGCTCTTTTCACGATGCTATATTTCGCTTTTAGATTGCTTGAATGCTTTGATTGTTTGAGAGTATGTTAGCACCGTTTGTAATTGTTGTATCTGCTCAGCTTCAAATATTCGGATATATATAGATCACGATCTCTGAGCAATTCCTTCATAGCCGTTGCAAATATTTTCAACAAATCCGTCCGTTGGAGAGGTAGACTTCATTGTTTTTTTTTTCTGAACGTTGCAAGGCTGGATTCCCATAATTTAATTCATCTTTCGACCGTTGTGAAGACTTTGCATGTGAGGCACCGAATCTTTTGAATATAATAAGATTAAAGTCTTCAGTGGTAGGCCTGGATGAATTATTCAATTCATATCCTTACGGGAATCTCTCCAATTTGTCTCTTCACGTTGCATGTGACTTTCCATAATAATTGACTTTTCAACGCATGCTGACGTGGACTTGGAGTACTTGGCTGATCTCGAGTAGGCTGATGAAGTTAACTTCTCTGCAGTCTGGGATTCTCATATGTTCACTGTTTGGGACTCGCCTGATCAGATGACTTGTCTGAGGTTACTTGACTGCAGTCTGGTCAAACATCCCTGATGATTTTTGTTGACCAGAACTTCTCTGACTTTACTCGGTCTGTACCTCTCTGATGAACTCAGCTGATCTTTAGTACTTAGCCGATTTTAGCCTAACTTGTTTTGGCCTATAGAAGATACTCATTTGGTTCTTCTTTACATTTTGCCAAGTATTAAACTTAACATAATTTGGCCTATGGAAGATACTCATTTGGTTCTTCCTTACATTTTTGCCAAGTCATAAACATTTGAATTATATTAATGACATCATCAAAATCTAACAAGTATTCCTAACAAATTCCCCCTATTTTGATGATGGCAAAACTTAAGCAAATATTCAAATGAACAAGTCTGCACTTGAGTGTAAGACACAAACTAAAATCAGTCTAATTTTTGAGACAACTGGAAATTGTCATTCAAAAGACTGTTATAAAATTTTCTGAATTGATTACAAATACATGTCTTAAATTTACAAGAAAATTTTACAAGTACAAAAAATAAATGTAAGTCATCTGCCTCTGCCACTACCTCTACGGATAGGCTGCTTGGCAGGTCTGAATGGTCTAGCTCCGATTGGTCTTATTTTAACAGGAACAACACCATATTTTCATCTTATAACAAGAGCTGCAAAATCTTGCTCTTCTTGATATGAGAACTTATTCTCAACACATAATTTCTTTATCTTCCTCTGGAGAGCTAGTTCATTCAAATCATTATTCTCCAGAGTGGCAGGATCTTTTGTCCTGAACTGAGGTATCATGGGATGTGCATTGCATGCTTAAGCATGTTTTAGAAGTATGGTCCAGAGTTGTGGATATGCTGCCTCCATGAAATTGATGAAAATCTGCTGTGGGGAGCAGCTACTATCATGGAGTATTTCCCAGATATAATAATCTCTGTTGAACCTTTTCCTTGCAGATCCCCACATAACTAAAGCTTTGTGAGGTATAAAATCTTCAACGTACCACAACTCTTTGCCTTCCCATTCTAGAGTAGGCTTGAATCCTCCTCTGTTCCTCCTTCTTTTGCCCGCGGGCTGATCATCAGCCTGTTCTGAAGCATCTCCCTTTCTCTTGGCTGAAGATATCCCAGCAGTGATCAACTGGACATCCTGCCTCTTCTTAGTTCTCATCTCCTCCCTTATTTCTCCTTGAATGCTGCCTTCCCCCTGAATCCTTTCTTCCCCCTTTTTGCCAGCATCAACCAAAGTGGTCAACTGCTGCTCCATTCGATGCATCCAGTCAGACATGCCAAATGGCATTCTGTTGTTTATAGGAGGAGGAGGTTGAGGGACTTCCCGATGCAGTAAGGTATCTATTTTTGCATTGATGGAATGGAGATCAGGGGTGACCTGGGAGGCAAGTAGTTCTCCAATAGTGTCCTTGACTACTTGTCTGATCAGCTCGGTCAGCGCTGGAGAGATCTGCGATGGTGGAGAGTGCTCGCCTGAGCCTTCTGCGAATGATCCACTTGACTGCGGCTCCTATCTGCAGCTGGCACTCCAGATGGGGTCTGTTCAGGTGTCCCCGATCTGGAGTCCTCAGCCAACTCTGCGTCTAGGCTGGTATACCGGGCAGGCGCCCCAGCCTTGTCTGCAACCTCTAATTCTGGCTCTTTCTCCGGTTCCTTCTCTTTCTCTTCTTCTAACTCCTTCTCTCCTTTTTCTTTTTCTAACTCCTTCTATCCTTCTTCTTTCTTTTCAACATTCTCTTTTTATTTTTCAGCCACTTGTTCTCCTCCTTCACCCTTATCATCATCATCACCATCATCATCCTTATCATCCTTATCATCTATTTTATCATCCTCATCATCATCCTTTTATTCTTCATCATCCTCCTGATCTACCTATTCCCCTTCTTCTTCTTCTTTCTTCTTCATCTACTAATTCCTCTGTTTTTCAACTTATTCTTCAGTTTCTTTTTTAACTAAAATGTTTTCTCCTCCTTCCTTTTCTTCCAGCCTCTCTTCTTCATCATCTATGACAATAACTTCCTCTTCTACTTCTTCTCCATTCACTTCTTCAATCCTTATTTCCTTTTCTTCTTCCTCCTCATCTTC
The DNA here is from genome assembly GCA_033398695.1 of Orobanche coerulescens. Classification (NCBI taxonomy): domain Eukaryota; kingdom Viridiplantae; phylum Streptophyta; class Magnoliopsida; order Lamiales; family Orobanchaceae; genus Orobanche; species Orobanche coerulescens. The sequence goes on along the minus strand of CM065809.1, from coordinate 143,596,349 downwards.
TTTCCCAAAAGATCCATCAAAAATACTGTACATTATAGAGTGGATAAATTGGTCCATGTTGGTTTTGAAATTGGACATGAACCAATTCTCCTGAAGAATCAAAACTATGTCTGATACTTTGCAAAAGTGTATCAGTACATCCTCTGTGGCTTGGGGATATTCCCAACCACTGGTTTCAACATAGGTTTGAAGTTTCGCAAACGACAGTAATTTAAAAAATTTCCACTCTTCAAAAATATGAACAAACGAGTGTTTTAGAGCTTGTGGTTTAACTAACTGTAATTGCTCTAGGGACAAGTTGAAAAGATTGTTGTCCAGCAGGTGAAAGGTATAGTTAGCTTCAGGGATGGAAATAATTAAACCTGCTTCCTCCTCTTCTGTAATGAATGCTGGAGTGAGGAGGGGAACAATTTGAGTTTCTAGGCTGCCCGGAGCAGGCTGGTCCTCCAGGTGGATAGGCGACCTGGCTGCAGGGCTTGAAAAATGTTCTGGCTACTCTTCCTGGCTGAACTGTAGTCGTTTGGGCCTCTTAGGTGAGGGTTCTGGTGATGACTGCATGATAGATGGCTCACCAGGGGCTGGTCCTCGTCTTTTGAATCGAACAGCAATAGGCTTGTTGTCTGACTCTGAGTCTGACTTGGCTGCAGTTGGGTTGTCGTCTGCAGGTTGGTCCGACTCATCTGGTGAGGGTCTGTAGTAAGTCCTTGAGTCAGACAACTCCTGTATCATCTGAGCTGCTCTTCCGTTGCCTCCCAACTTCCTCAACGTCTCTTGGTCTAGGTGACCAAGTCTCTTGTTGATGTGAAAGGGGTCAGTATTACCCTTTACCACACCCATCTTCTCCAAGATCCAACTCAGCTGCGTTCCAAACGCCAGCTTGGATCTGAATTTCTTCTCATCAACAAGCCATTCGGCCTTGTTGATCTCGCGAACTAATTGTCTGAAGATGTAGTCAGACCAATCAATCGGGTCGTCCTGAACCAGTGCTCCCAGCACCATGAATTTTGCTGACGACAGTTGGTCGTAACTGCCGGCCATCCCCATAATAATTTTGTTGGTGATATCCAACACGTATCAATACACCCTTTTGATTTCGCTCCTTTTGGTGGTGAGCTTCAGCTTCGCCGGCTGGTCGTCTGCCTTAATCTTCATCCAGGTGTCGGCTGCCGTCTGCTTGAGGGCTTCGACTGCTATGCCTCGATGCTTCATACCAAAAATTTTCCGAATCGATTCCGGCGTTATGTCAACTTGAATTCCGCTGACAGTGCTCCTAATTCCTTCCTCAATCACATGAGCTTCGCGGTAGAATGCGATGACGTCCTCCTTGTATAGGTGTTTGTGACTGATATCCAGAAATGGGTAGATCCCATTAAGCTTCATTGAACGAATGAGGTTAAAGACGTCGTAGTTTTCCAGATTTGATTCCAATAGACCTTCAAAATCAACGACCAGAGAGAAGATGATCTGGTCTTTGACAGCCTTCATGTTTACTCCTTCAAAATAAGCTTCCATTTTTGCAAATAAGAGATTTCTTAGTGTATTTGAAGTTCAAAGGATTTTTTGCTATGTGAATTTAGGGTTTTGAGAGACTGGTAAGAGTAAAGTGAAGGGTTTTTCCGTCCTTAAAAATAAGGTGAAACGACGTTGAGATTAAATAATCTTTTATTTTAAATCGGTGGTCCGCCTTTTGAGATTCCTTTTAAATTTCAAATTTTAATCGGTGGTCCAGGTTTTGATTTTAAAATTGGACGGTTGGATATTAATTGGTAACAGTGGAGGTCGATTTATCATGTGATTGCCACGTGTATAGTATTACGCCACTTGTGAACCAAAATTAATATAATATTTTCATATATATGGCAGATAATAATAAAATATTCAGAAGTCGGTTAAGATTAGAAAACTTAGCTGGTTGACCGTTAACTGGTCTGCATCAGATGAGTTGACTCCTCTGACTTCTCGCCTGAGATTTTATCAGCTAGGTTTATTAAATGCATCCTTCGTCTTCTTATGCGCATCGGGTAGGTTACGATTCCTTTGATCGGCTAAGTCCATCCTTAAATCGATGCGCTTGGTGGATTTTTCTTCTATACTAGATTCCCAATCTAGTAGACCAAGTTCTCTGCTCAGCTCCAAAAACCTTTCTTCTGGCAAAGGTTTGGTAAAGATATCAGCAATTTGATAGTCTGTGATGACTCTTTCAACTCTGACTCTTTTGTTAAGCACGTGATCTCTAATGAAGTGGTGCTTAACATCAATGTGCTTGGTCCTCGAATGCAAAACCGGATTGTTGGTTATTGCAATAGCACTATTGTTGTCACACCAGATAGGGACTTCATTGGCAATAATGTTGTAGTCCCTTAGCTGCTGTTTGATCCACAAGATCTGGGCACAACAACTACCTGCAGCTAGGTATTCTGACTCTGTGGTAGAGATAGAGTTAGAAACCTGCTTCTTGCTAAACCAGGATATCAGTCTGGTTCCTAGGAATTGACACGTTCTACTAGTGCTTTTCCTATTAATTTTGCATCCTGCGAAATCCGCATCTGAATATCCTGACAGCTCGAAGTTATCGTCCTTAGGATACCGTAGTCCAACATTGACCGTAGACTTAAGGTATTTAATTATCCTCTTTGCTGCATCTTGGTGCGACTGCTTGGGCTTGGATTAAAATCGTGCACAAACTCCTACGGCATAAGATATGTCTGGCCTGCTTGCAGTGAGGTATAACAATGATCCAATGAGTCCTCTGTAGTGGGTTGAATCCACTGATATGCCTCCCTCTTCTGCATCTAGGTGAGTACTTGTGCTCATAGGAATTCTTGTTGGTTTGGCTGATTCCATTCCAAATCTCTTGATTAGATCTCTGGTATATTTGGCTTGGTTGATAAAAATTCCATTTTCCATCTGCTTAACTTGTAATCCAAGAAAGAAGTTAAGCTTTCCCATCATACTCATCTCAAACTCTCCTTGCATGAGGTTAGAGAATTTCTCACACAGCTCTGGGTTGGTTGAGCCAAATATAATATCATCCACATATATCTGAACTATCAATATGTGGCCTTCGTGCTCCACTTTGAATAGGGTCTTGTCTACCTTTCCTTTGCAGAAACTGTTCTTCTCAAGAAATACGGATAGTGTTTCATACCAAGCTCTTGGTGCTTGCTTAAGTCCATATAGAGCTTTCAGAGCTCTGGCTTTATTCCTAACAACAGCTCCGTCTTCGTCACTCTTGTTTTTGTACACCCATTTGGTGCCAATAACCTTCTTGTGATCTGGTCTATCTGTTAGTACCCAAACATTGTTCCTTTCCATCTGCTCAAGTTCTTCTTGCATGGCATTTATCCAAGAATAATCCTCCAAGGCTTGTTCTGTTGTCTTGGGTTCTATCTGTGACATGAAGCAAGAGAACATCGCCATTCCTGCGGGTAGGGTAGATTGTCTTGTCTTAACTCCATCAGTCAGCTTCCCAATAATTTGCTGGATTGGATTGTCTTTCAGCCACTTGGGAATATCATCTTCTTAAGGGTCTGTTCCCCCTGTAGAATTGCTCTGGTGAATTTCCTCTCTATTTGCATCAGCCTGGATCTGGTCTTCTTGGTCTGCAACTGGATCAGCTACCGTCTTGTCATCTACAAGTTGGGATCTGTTCTGATCTGCAGATGAGTCTTTATCAGCTACAGCTGGGTCTTCATCAGCGGCAACTGGATCAGGTAGGTTTCGTGTTCCTATATGATCTGCAGTTGGGTCTTCAGCAGCTACAGTTGGGTCATCAGACTGATCTGCAGCTGAGTCTGCCATTCCAGTGTCATGTACAATGACTTCTTCAAGGGTTGCTGATTTCAGCTTATTCTCAATTAGCTCAACTTGCTTCCTGTACTCAACAGTAGATTCTTCAAATACAACATGGGGTGTTTCCTCCACAACTAAGGTTCTTTTATTAAAAACTCTATATGCCTTGCTTCTTTATGAGTATCCCATAAAGAGACCATCATCAGTTTTAGCATCAAAGGCATTTAGTTGTGTTTTACCATTGTTGTGAATGAAACACTTACAACCAAAAATATGAAAGTAAGCAACAGTAGGAGTTCTATTATTCCAAACCTCATAGGGAGTTTTGCCATGTCTCCCTACTATCATACTCATGTTACAGTATGGCAAGTGTGACTTGACCCGAGAACCTCTTGGGCGAGTCCATACGCAATCATGGACCTGGCTGCTTCCTTCAGGGTTCTGTTTCTTCTTTCAGCAACGCCATTCTGCTGGGGGGTCCTGGCTGCAGAGAGCTCATGATGGATCCCATTCTGATCGCTGTAATCAGTGATCGCCTTGTTGAGAAACTCTCCTCCTCTATCTGATCTGATCTTGATGATGGAGAGGGATTTCTCATTCTGGATCCTTCTCAGCAGCTCAGGTAGCTTGGTCAAGGTTTCACTTTTTTTATACAAGAAGATAATCAAAGTGTACCTTGAATAATCATCCACTACTACTAGTGCATGTTTTCTGCCGCTTAGAGTCCTTGGCTTGATAGGACCAAATAGATCCATATGGAGTAGATCTAAGATCCTTGTTGTGAGGGTTGTAGGCTGGACTGGCTTGAATGATGCTCTGGTCTGCTTTCCTTTCTGACATGCTTCACAAATAGCTTCCTTCCTGAATGCTTCCTCTGGGAGTCCTCTGACCAGCTTCTGAGAACTAATTTTGTTGATGGCTTTGAAGTTCAGGTGACATAATCTTTTGTGCCACAGCCATCCGTTCTCAGCTATTGTCTTAGATAGAAAACAGGAGTTAGGTGTTCCTGTGTTCCAATATATCATGTAGACATCTCTCCTTCTGAATCCTTGTAGCTTCACCTCTCCAGATAGAATATCTATCACCATACATTTCCAAATGGTGAAGACTACTAGATTCTTCTCATCGCAAAATTGGCTTATGCTCAGGAGATTATACTTGAGCCCTTTGACATAGTGAACTTTGGATATCACAATATGTCCTCGGTGCAGCTCTCCAAAGCCCTTTGTTTGTCCTCTAGAACTATCTCCAAAGGTTACATCAGGACCTCTTTCTTTGGTGTATTTAGACAGCATCTTCTTGTTCCCGGTCATGTGCCTTGAGCATCCAGAATCTACAAACCATTCTTCACCCTTTCCATCATCGTTCTCTAATGAATACATCCTTGTAGCTGTGGACTACATATCTAAATGGGTGGAGGCTGTTGCATTACCAACAAACGAAGCTAGAGTCGTGGTAAATTTTCTAAAGAAAAATATATTCACTCGCTTCGGAACTCCGAGAGTTATTATCAGTGATGACGGATCTCATTTCTGCAATCACCAGGTTAAGGCTCTACTGACCAAATTCGGAGTAAAACACCGTGTTGCTACCTCTTATCATCCACAAACCAGTGGACAAGTCGAGGTCTCCAATCGTGAACTGAAATGTATACTTGAGATGACAGTCGACTCATCTCGGAAAGATTGGTTGAAAAAGCTGGATGATGCGCTCTGGGCTTACAGAACAGCTTATAAGACACCGATAGGCATGTCTCCATTTTGTTTGATTTTTGGAAAAGCCTGTCACCTGCCAGTAGAACTTGAACATCGAGTCTTTTGGGCTATAAAAAATATTAAACTTTGACGAACAGTTGGCTAGAAAGAAAAGGTTGCTGCAGTTAAATGAGTTGGATGAAATCCGACTCGACTCATATGAAAATGCTAAAATCTACAAAGAAAAAACAAAAAGATGGCATGACAACAGAATTCTAAGAAGAGATTTTAAAGCAGGAGACCAAGTTCTCCTTTTTAATGCACGACTGCGTCTGTTTCCGGGTAAGCTGCCATCATGGTGGACGGGCCCATACACAATCAAAGAGGTGTTTTCTCATGGAGATGTGGAGATTTATAATACAACCGACGGGAGTTTCAAAGTAAATGGCCAACGGTTAAAGCCATATTTGGGAGGAGAATTCTCGACAGCAAAGTCAATCATAATGCTGGAAATGCCTAATTGATCAGACGAGAAGTCAAGCTAAGGACGTTAAACAAAGCGCTTATTGGGAGGCAACCCAATCTCTTTTATTTCGCAAAATAAGTTTGGGGGTAACACAGAAAGATTCAACAACAAGAGCAAGGATCATATCGTTCATAAAATCCAGGGAGTCTTTCTTTCATTATTCTCACACACATAATAAATATAAATTTCTAAATAACCAAAAAAAAATTGTATATTCCAAAATTTTTTAGCCTTAATCTCTCTTTCCAAGCCTTGTAATTATCATATAAAATCGAGTCATTCGTTACCTTGAGAAAAGAAGAATCAGTCGGTTGATGAAAAATAGAACTGAAATTTACTTAATTTGTGGAGTTTTTGATTTTTCATGCCTAACTAATAAATATTTTTCTTCAAAAATTCTATTCCCTAAAAAACCAAGGGGTCATTGATAAAAGGAGGTTAGTCGAAAAAAAAGGAGAAGTGTTGAGCAGCAACAGCTGCCTAATTTTGGGGGTCCTAAAATTTTGCGAAAAATAAAGGACTAACCAGTGTTGGTGCGTAGCTGTCGTCTCACAAAAAGATAGAAAATGTGTTGGTGAAAAAAGCTACACGTTAGCAAATAACGGTGTGAAAGCTATCACCTAAAAAAATTAGAAATTGTGTTGGTGAAAAGAGCTACACGTTAGCAAATAACGGTGTGAAAGCTATCACCTACAAAAATAAAAATTGTGTTAGTGAAAAGAGATACACGTTAGCAAATAACGGTGTGAAAGTTATTACTAAGGGATGTAGTTTATGAGCAGATTTGAATTAATTAGAAGCTGAATTTCAATACACTCAATTTCGTGAAAAATCACAATATTTGATGACGCCAATGAAATTCTTCTTCATATTGAATCGAAAAATAAACGAGTGATCGAGAGTAACCATTAAAGGGAGTCGTGTGTATCACGAGTGGGAAAGAAATAATCTACCTTTTGGGGGGAAAACCTTGCATTTTGGATTTACTAAATAAAACCGTGTTTTAACTTTAAAATCATTAGTAGATTTATTTTGAATCTTGATTCATTTCTATCTACTGTATAAAGCTGGTTGTTGTGTATTAAATGGCATTTTGATCTCCTTTTCTCTTTTTATATAATTATTTTTCTTAAATTATGTGTGTATTATTTTTCTTATTTTGTGTCTTATTTTTATTTTTTTATTTTGAGCGTGAATAATAAAGAGTCTTGCTCGGGACTAGCAAGAATTCAAGTTTGGGGGTGTGATAAGTGTCAATTTTATACACTTATTCATGGTTTGTATCGATATATTTCACCCATAATTGAGCTAGTCTACTCGTTTTTGCTTAGAATTAATTAGCTTTTAATAATTTTATTTTTATCGGATGAAGATGTAAATCCAGTCTTAATCATATTGAATTACTGATTTACTCAAGAAATAACATGTTTATAAAATATTCTCTTTGTTGAATTTTTATGTATTCATGTTGTAGGGCTTTCCGAGACGAGTTCGGCAGTCTTTCCGGATTCAAAATCAGAGTTATATATCAAAAGTTATCATCCGAAGAAGATTTGGGGCAAAAACGCAAAGTCTAAGAAATTCTGGGCTGAAAATGAAGTCTGAAACTCCATACGGGCGTAACACACAAAATGCAAATTTACGAAGACATGTTACGGCCGTAACTCCTCAATGTTACGGCCGTAAGTCATCAAAGTTACGGCCGTAACTCCTCAATGTTACGGCCGTAACTATTGGCAGATTAGTGATCATTGCCTAATTTTTTATACTTTTGGTCTATTATTGAGGGGATGGCTGGCATTGATCCGATCTAATGTAATAATGCTGGAGTTTTGGAGCTATTAGATGACTTTAGGTGTATAAATAGACCACTTAGATACATCAGTATTCATCCTTCATCATATATTTTTCCACTTTTTGTAATATTTTCTTTTTGTGTGAAGAACACACTTGTGTTCTTGAGTGACTTGTGTAATAGTGGTATAGCATATGTTGTTAAGGGAGTTTATTGCTTCTTTCTCCTTTATCTACTAAGGGAGTTAGGATCAATTCTTTCTCTTTTTCAACTAATAATGACCACTCAAGCTTGTATTATGTTTATTAAACCCTTCATGGGCTAAGTTACTTAAGTTGGGATTATAAACAAGGTTAGTCATGTTATTTAAGTTTGTATAAAGATCTATTATGAATTACTTATTATTGTGTGTGATTTTCATTGTTTTACCTATCTTTATTTATTTGGCCAATAAATGACGATATTTATGGTCTTCATATGTTTCGAAAGAAAATATGTTTGATTAGATCAAATAATCTTCACTCTAAGTTGTTCTAGGGGATAGAAATATACCTCTAGACCTTAGATGATTCTTTGAGTTATTTTCATAAAACCTAATGCTATGTATTGAAGCCAATCAACATAGAAATATAGTGGATTGATTCAATATATAAGGGGCGTTTTATAGTTCGAAAGAGAAACCGTCTTTTTAAGGAAAATCGAATCTACACAACATAATAAGTAAATTCATCTTATGATCTCCCACACATCTTCTATAACTAATGATGAACTAAGTTTGTAATCTCAACTATTTCATTATATCTTTTATTAATCTATTATTAGTGTAATCTTTCATTTCCTTTAATATTAGAACTATTATTGCATTTTCTTTGCAATTGTCAAACCAAACTCTTAAATTGTGTGTTCCAATCATATTAATCTCTATAAAAAATAAATAAATAGTGTATAATTCAATATATAACCTAACTTCCTCGTGGGATCGATAAACCGGACTCAAAAAGTCTACTTACTACTTGATACGATATCGTGCACTTGCGATAGTTACACTTAAGACGTGTCACTCCCACTACTTTTATCGGAATAACACACTCCCTTGTGAAATCCGGAAGTATTAGTTCGCATTACTTCATAGTGGTGATCGAGTTCTTTATAAATTTTAATAGGGGGTAACCGAACAGGTTTCTAGTCTATTAATATTCATAAAGTGTTGTCCAACACCAACACATCTAATGGATGATTCAATCTTCTTTTTCCACTTGTTCACTCCCCTCAACCTATACGCTTTCTATAGTTCGTGAACAAGTAAAGTTTGTACCATCGACGCTAATCAGTTTCACAATTGAATCTTATCTGGCAACCGAATAAGTTTCTAGGGATAAAATTTGTTCCAACCGAAGGCATCCAATGCACTCTCAGAATTATTTACAGCGCCGTGGGCCCCGAGATGGAACCCACAAGGCTGAAGGAAATTTTCGCAAACATATACAAACGCCCAAGAGGCTAATGACGGTATTATTTATTAAAAACATTCGAAGATTTATAAAACTCGTTTATCAAACCGTCGTAAAAACTCATTTGAAACCACAAGGCCCGAAATGCCAAGACTCAACAGTTTAAAAACATACGTTAAGCTATCGCTTACACGTACCGACAGAATAGTTTAGAAAACGATTGCCAAAGTAACCCAAGTTACCAGATACCAAAAGGCCCTTTAAATTTACTCACGTAGCGGAAAAGACAAACAGTTCAAAACACTCTAGCAGCGGAATACAAGAACTGATCAGGAAACTCAATACACAAATACATGCCCTAGCCAGTATCCTTCGGGAATCTCATCTCTCCACGACCGCTACAAGCTCGATATCCAAAGAACCTAAAAAGAAAGCCCACGACGGGGTCAGCCATAATATCAAAAAATGATAACCATCACATCACGTCAATAATTACATATCAATGGAAATACTAAGTAAGAATACGACCAATGTAATTTTACCGTCGTAACTTTACGAAAATCCACGATTCGTATCCTTAACAACACAATAAGATAATACCAAAATATCTATACGGTATCTCAACAATACTCAAGGTTCTCAAAACATTATCATAATTCGCGATACGGAAATTATACCAACTCTGGCCAATTCAATCCCTCGGATAACGTCGACAATTCCAATACGATAATCGATTGTCTATCAAAGACAAGTATCAAGAAAATACGGAACATAGCTCAAGATATGAAATACCATGACGAAATCACGTCAGTCTAATCCAAGATCAGATCAACACAACATACGAACATGGTCCTAACGCAAGACCTACAAATGCATACTCATGTGACAACGTCAATATGCTCCCAAAAATAACAACAATGTATACTTATGGCAAAGCCATAATATACATATACATAATAACAACAACACATATGGTAATCCAACGATCCAGCGCACACAGCTATAGATTCCCATGATGATCCCGTCAGACCAACGCATGGTGGCATTACCTGTCCAGCGATACAGCGCACACAACTATATATTCCCATGATGATCCCGTCGGACCAACGCATGGTGGACATACGACAACAATGCACGACTGCACAAGACAATAGTACACAATGCACGACAACAACCGTGCACAAATACATGACAACAATAATACACGAATGTATCACAACATGATCAACACAAAATGACAAAAATGATTAGAGTACTTGTCCCGAGTCCTTCGAGAGCAATATCGATGTCCAAACCATCACGGATAATTATCTTCAATACTCGACGGTACAAATTACCACAGACGATAAATAATTCACGTCTTCGTCTATACCACAATGTATCCTCGATACCAAGTGTACCAACAATAAATGTAAATCATATACCTTATGATTTAATTCCCAAAACTCGAATACAACCTATAATCCCAAATCCCCTGTGATTATGATTATAAACATTGCTATACGAATTATAAACGAATGAAACTGAAACCATTCATTAAATATTATAAACTGAGAAAGTAATAACTTGCCTTAATACCGATGAAGCCGTTACCAATTCCATTGCCGTCATCTACAAGTCCCTCGGCCCCAATCAGTGCAATTTACGAACATTCTCGAACATGACTGCAATGCATAGTTCTAATCACCGATCAATAATTTCAACCTATTACAATAATCGATAAACAACAAGTTCGACAACAATAAACAAAAACCAATTCACAAACCCAACGGCTCAAAAATATCTTGATTAACCACAAGTCTGATCAAACCAACTTAAACGATCACGAATTCATAACCGAAACAGAATATACTACCTTACCTGTTGACTTAGCGCACGTTAATACCTTAACATAGCATGCGCTAAGTTACTCTCGTTAGCGTGCGCTAGCCAGTAGGCTTAGCGTGCGATAATGCTATACAGAGGCATACATTCCAAGCATCGACTAACACTTTGCGACTACGAATACGAAAGAAAAGGAAATCATGCTCCAAGATTAACAATAACTTTTCCAAATTCAATCTCATCACCATACTCGAAATCGTACTCGTGTTCTTATACGAATATTATATCAAAACACATATCTTAGCTCTAGATATGAATACACGACACCTCCTATACATAATCATCCTATCATATCGTTCTTAATCTGGAATACAACCTCATATCATGATCAACATAATTTAGAAATCCATCTTTCATCGGGTTAAACGAAATACAATTCTTAAAGTATGAGAAATCTTAGTTAACATCCGAAAACTCTTATCATAACTTCATTAATCCTCATATAATATCATCACATGATTATCCAACATGTTCCTCACATGTAATCATACTTAAGAATGAACCACTAACAAGGGATACGAAATTTACCTGGATTAGACGACCCAAGAAGAAGAACACTCGAACTCCATTCCAAGAATCATGAATAACTTGAAGAACAAGACTTTAATCCATGTTCTCCATCTTAATCTTGTTAAAGATCATCATCTCACTGTATTTGGGAACCTCAAATATCTCTCAGAGCTCTCTCTATCGAGTGAAAGGAAAGAAATGGACAAAATGCTTCATAACACCCGTCTATCCCTTTTTATAAAGTATATTACTAGCGTGCGCTAAACCTTAGCGTGCGCTAACTGACTTTGTTAGCGTGCGCTATCGCAGTCCAGAGGCTACAGTCTGGCTTCGTACATGTGCTTACGTACGTAACGCCCATGCATTAGCATACGTAACTTACACTCTCTAGCGTATGCAAGTCCTTACTTTTAGCGTGCGCTAATATCAGTTGACTCGTTTGTCTATATGCTCCGAAGACTGGTCCACACGCCGAAAGTGCTGACGAGGATAAGATTCCTTTTTGTCCGATATATCATTAGCGTGCGCTAACCTTTAGGGTTTAGCGTGCGCTAGTACTACATTACAAACATCTGTTGACTTATCAGAACGTGCGCCGAAAGTGGCCTGGTCCACACGCAGATTCCTTCCGATCTTACTGCATTTAGCGGTTGATATGATTTTACCTTTAGCGTGTGCTAACCCTGCATGGTAGTGTGTGCTAAGCTTTACTATTAGCGTCAGCTAATAAGGCTATACTTAGCCATTTTCAGCTATTCTTGTCCAACATCTCGAGATATCGGATACGTATACATGATGCACTATATCCTTTGTCGACCAAGTACGACAATTATACCAATACAGATGTCTCAGTTCTACAATTATTTTATCCATACTGTACAAATTCCACGCTGTACAACATAACTCGGATAAAATAACATTAAACAATAGTAATAGAAATTCCGGATATTACATACTACACCACTTAAAATAAATTTCGTCCTCGAAACTTGCAATCCGTCATAAAAACAAACAAACATACCATTCAACCAAAATATCCCAAAACCATCACGACAACGATCAATCATTATCATTACCGAATAACCAAAAGACCATACTTACAATTACGCAGGTCAACGATCTCCTGAGATACTAGCAAGTGACTTTACTGTAAAGCCTCAGTGCACTTACAATCACAATTCCATGAGTCTCAACAAAATATATCATCTTCGGATGAAATAATCTATTCGTGTCGAATCCTGTCTGCCTTATCACACAATCAAATCCTAATTCGGATACAAATCAATAATACACGATACATCTGTGAAACAACTGCCCAAAACAACGACATAAATTCCGAAACATCGACACAAAATCTGAACGCTCATATGATCACCAACAATGATCAACCAATAAATTAACCGAGAATATCATCGACATGATAAACTCCGACACGACCAATCTAAAGGTCAAAACGCAGCCGAGAATATTATCAACATGATAAACTCCAATATAACCAACGAACGATCAATGATAATCGAGAATACCTTCACACGGTAAGTTCCAACACGATGAACACAGAACCACAGAGACAGATACACGAAAGAGCAAAATTCTCAAAACGCTAAACAAATTACATACCGTAGATCTCAAGGAAACACACTCGGCTGGCGAACATACCCCTCGGCATATGAACAACCAATCACAAACTGACGAACATACCCAATCATACACAGAGTGGGAAACGACCAATAATTATGGATCAAAATTCAAAAGTAGTAAAATCACGCTACCACCATATCAATAGAGCCACATAGCACATATGCTCCAATTTCACAAAATCCAAAGTTCCAAAATCACATCCTGTGCATGAACCTAAAACACGCAGTATATTTCTCTTGTCCGATCAGTTAACCGATCATCCCTGGATAACCAAATTATCATATTAAAGTTCGAATATCTTTTCATCGCACTATCAATATGATATCCAGTTCGTGAGTCTCACTCAAAACTTCACCACGACATGCATTATGCACTAAATGCGTACATCAACACATTTTCAAAACCAGTTTAGAATCATATAATCTTGTCAAGAAGACAAATTTTCGAAAGTTCTTTCAAAATTTTCAAAACTCAAAACATATATTTTTGTAAGATCACGAAATCAATTTTTGAAAAGTTAAACTGGCTCGCTAATGCCAAGTATTCGGTAACAATTTCCTTCGAATCCTCACGATTTCGAAGTCTTAAAATGAAAACTATGTAAATGATTGACCACACCCATACTTATGTATACCAATTCGGCTCGTCACCAATATCCACTGATATTCCATCAGAAAAACCACACGATAGGGTTCCAAAATCTGAATATATAAATTCCGACTAAAAACTCCTATTTCCACATATGACTCACCACGTCAATCATTAATCCATCCTGGATCACCTCAAATATGCCATGACAAAACATTGAAACAAATCGACACAGCGAAAGACTTCCCGAGTATAATATCCGGAACTTCTACTACCGTTGTTTAATATTATTTTATCCGAGTTATATTGTACAGCGTGGAATCTGTACAGTATAGATAAAATAAATGAATGACTGAGATGTCAGTATCGGTATAATTGTCGTACTTGGTCGACAATTGTATTAGAGGATATAGTGCGTCATGTATACGTATCCAGTATGTTGAGACGGACAAGAAAAGTCGGAAATGGCTAAGTGTAACATTATTAGCGCACGCTAATAATCATGAGTAGCGCACGCTATCGTGCAGGTTTAGCGCACGCTACGGACATAACTTAGCGTACGCTAGTGAAGAACAGCTCAGAGGGAATCTACGCGTGGATAAGTCAATGGATGTTGTAATGTAGTGTTAGCGCACGCTAATGCATGTTGATTAGCGCGCGCTAACTGTATATCGGACAAAAAGGAATCTTATCCTCGTAAGCAGTTTTGGCATGTGGACCTGTCTTCGGAAGCATACAGACAAACGAGTCAACTATGAGTAGCGCACGCTAAGGTAGGACACTTGCGTACGCTAAATAGAGGCATTTACGTACGCTATTGCATGGGTATTGCGTATGTAAATCACTTCATGCAGTAAGACAGTTGCCTATGGACTTCGATAGCGCACGCTAACAAAGACAGTTAGCGCACGCTAAGTGTGTAACGTACGTTAACTGAAGATGTTAGCGTACGTTAATAATGTACAGTATATATAAGGGCAGTTGGCTATTTTTCGTCATTTTCATCCATTTCTTCATGTGAGCCGATAGAGAGAGAGAGCCTTGAGAAGTATTTAAGGTTCAAAACACTGGATTAAGGTGGAGTTAATCATCCATAACAACATTTGAAGCTTGAAATCATTAATGATTCTTGGAAATGGATTCAACCTTGGAAATCAATCCATTCCTTCCAAAAAGGTAATTACTCTTCACTTTGAGATTTCGTTTTGGATTGTATATGATGTTCTTGAGCTGATGATTATCATATAAACAAGTTGATAGGCATGAGTATGAGTTGGATTACCGGATTATGATGATGTTATTGTTGATATGAAGATATTGATATGATTTGGATGGTTTCGAATGTGTTGTTTATCTTCAAAGAGATATGTTGGCTAATATCTTCCTTCAAATCGGATCTTTTATGTTGTTGATATTAAGGAAGATGAAATATGAATATATGACTTGAATTAAGAGTCGGATGATTACCTATATGTTAAAGGATATTGGATTTCGTTGTTTTGATAGCTATGAACATGGTTCAGAATCACTTAGTGTTCTTGATAATCTCCATATATTGATCGGAATCTGAAAAACATGCATCTGTACAGCATTAGCGCACGCTAAGCTTACTGCCTAGCGCACGCTAACGGGAGCAACTTAGCGCACGCTACGTTAAGTGATTAACGTGCGCTAAGAAGGCAGAAAGTGCAGTATTTTCGTGTTGTGGTTATGAATTCGTGCTGGTTTGAGTAGGATTGATCCGACTAGTGTTTAATCGAGATATTGTCAAGCCGTTGGGTTTGTTATTTGGTTTTATCGATTGTTGATTGTTATCGAACTTGTTGTCTATCGATTACTGTAATAGGTTGAGAATATCGATCGGTGATTACAACCGTGTGTTGCGGTCGAGCTCGAGAATGTTCGTGAATGGTGTTGGTCAGGGCCGAGGAGCTAGTAGACGAAGACAATGAGATTAGTGACGGCTTCATCATCGTCGTATCGGTATCGAGGCAAGTGATTACTTGCTCAGTTTGTAATATTTAATAAATGGTTTCATTTTCATTCGTTTATAATTCGTATAGCAATGTTTATAATCGTAATCACAGGAAATTTGGAATTATAGGTTGTATTCGAGTTTTGGGAATTTAAATCATAATGTATATGATTTACAATTATCGTTGGTATACTTGTTATCGAGGATACATCATGGTATTGACAAAAACGTGAATTATCTACCGTCCGTGATGTTTTGGATCGGTGAATATTCAGAATA
Organism: Orobanche coerulescens; assembly: GCA_033398695.1. Taxonomy (NCBI): domain Eukaryota; kingdom Viridiplantae; phylum Streptophyta; class Magnoliopsida; order Lamiales; family Orobanchaceae; genus Orobanche; species Orobanche coerulescens. The sequence continues at coordinate 143,580,214 of CM065809.1, read as the reverse complement.
ATGGTTGGTGATGGTTTAGATATCGAGATTGCTCTCGAAGGACTCGGAGCAAGTATTTTAATCATTTCTGTCATTTGTGTCGATCATGTCGTGATACATTCGTGTATCGTTGTTGTCATGCATTTGTGCATTGTTGTTGTCGTGTATTGTGCACTGTTGTTTTGTGCAGTTGTGCATTGTTGTCATATGTCCACCATGCGTTGGTCCGACGGGATCATCATGGGAATCTATAGCTGTGTGCGCTGGATCGCTGGACAGGTAATGCCACCATGCGTTGGTCCGATGGGATCATCATGGGAATCTATAGCTGTGTGCGCTGGATCGTTGGATTACCATATGTATTGTTGTTGTGCATATGTATATTATGGGTTTGACATAAGTATACATTGTCGTTATTGTTGTAGGTCACAAGTCGTCCAGGAACAAGTCTAGAGGGGGGGTGAATAGACTTGTTGAAACTCTTGAACTCTTTTTCACGAAGAGTGAGTTTCTTCAGCTGATAGTCAAACAAATGACTTGGAGTCGTTTGTTCTTGGATAAGTGCGGAAGTCAGCTGATGACGAATATAAATTAATCTTAATGAAACACTTAACAATGTATGCAACAGTTAAGGTATGATGCAGTAAAACAGTAAATAACACAGGCAATTATAGTGGTCTCAGAGGTGGGGTAATCCTCTACTAATCCACTTTTCTCCAAACCAGTTGGAGATGAATTCACTATAATTTTCAACCAGTGATAAATATTACAGTGATTCACAACACACTACAACTTCCAACCGGTGGAAATCCGTGCCGTTGTACACACACTTGATCGCCTTGCACCTCTTGATCCTCGATCCTCGGATGCCTTCTGATCTCTTACTTCAACCAGTGAAGTACCCCGTACTCAAGATTATAGACAAGAGTGTTTGTCTTCTCCAACTTAAGAGCTTCCTCAAATATGAACTTTTAGATCTGCTCTTTTCACGATGCTATTTGATTGCTTGAGATTGCTTTGTTTGCTTTGATCGCTAGAATGTATGTTCGCACCGGTTGTTGCTCAGTTTCAAATCTCTGGATATATATAGGTCCGATCTCTGAGCTTCTTCCTTTGTAGCCGTTGCAATTCTTTTGAACAAATCCGTCCGTTGGAGGGAGACTTCATTGTTTAATCTTTCTGAACGTTGCAAGGCTGGATTCCCATTATTTTATTTTATCTTCCGACCGTTGTGAGGACTTCTGCATGTGAGCGCCGAATCTTTTGAATATAAAAGTATAAAAGTCTTCACGGTGGGTCAGGATGATTTAAATAAATCATATCTTTTGCGGGAATCACTCCAATTTGTCTCTTCACGTTGCATGTGAGCTTTCCGTAATGCTTGACTTTTCAACGCATGCTGACGTGGACTTGGAGTACTAGGCTGTAGTTGAGTAGGCTGATGTGCAACTTACATCTCTGCAGGTAGGTCCTCTCGGCTGTTCACTGTTTGTGATTTGTCTGATCAGGTGACTTCCCTGAGGTACCTCGGCTGCAGTCTGGTCAAACTTCTCTGATAAATTTAGTTGACCAGAGCTACTCTGACTGGAGTCGGCTGTACTTCTCTGATGGACTAGGCTGCACTTAGTACTTAGCCGATTTTCAGCCTAACTAACTTTGGCCTACAGAAGATACTCATTTGGTTCTTCTTTACATTTTGCCAAGTTTTATGCTTAACATATTTTGGCCTATGGAAGATACTCATTTGGTTCTTCCGTACATTTTGCCAAGTAATAAACATTTGATTTTAAATTAATGACATCATCAAAATCTAAAAAGTATTCCTAACAAATTCCCCCTATTTTGATGATGGCAAAACTAAGTACGAAATCAAATGACCAAGTCTGCACTTAAGTGCGAGACAAAAACTGAAATCAGTCTAATATTGAGACAACTGGAAATTGTCATTCAACAGACTGTTCATAAAATTTTCTGACTTATCATTGAAATTTTACAAGAATGTTTTAAGTACCGAAAATAAAATTACAAGTAAAGGAAATAATTAAAATCATCTGCCTCTTCCTCTGCCTCTTCGAGTAGGCTGCTTGGCAGGTTTGAATGGTTTGGCTCCGATAGGTCTTACCTTGACTGGAGCAAGGCCATATTTTCTTTTCACCACAAGTACTGCGAAATCCTGCTCTTGCTGAGATCTGAATCTGTTCTCAAGGCATACTAGCTTGATTTCCCTCTGAAGTGCTAACTCATCAAGTTCACCATCCATGCGGATTGGTGCTTCTTCAGCTCTGAATAAGGGAATCATAGGAAAGGCATTTTGCTCTTTAGCGTGCTTCTTCAGAACAGCCCAAAGATTCGGATGGACTTCTTCCATGAAGTTTATGAAGATTTCCTGTGGGGAGAGTTTGTCATCTTGAAGTAGTTCCCAGACAAAATAGTCTTTGATGAACCTCTTCTTAGCAGCTCCCCACATATCAAGAGCTTCAAATGGGATGAAATCCTCAACATACCATAGCTCCATCCCTTCCCATTCTAGAGTAGGTTCAAAGCCGCCTCTGGTCCTTCTTCTTTTTCCTACAGGCTGGTCAGCCTGGTCATCTCGATCTACAGCTTCCTTTCTCTTTAGACTGGAGGGTCCTTCAATCTGAGGGACATCCTGCTTCTTCTTACTTCTGATTTCTCTCTCTTCCCCCTGAATCCTCTCTTCCCCCTTTTTGCCAGCATCAATAAGGGTTGTCAACTGCTGTTCCAATCGGCTGATCCAGTCAGACATGCCAAAAGGCATTCTGTTGTTTGTAGGAGGAGGAGGCTAAGGGATCTCTCTCTGAAGAAGGGTGTCAATCTTGGCATTTATGGTCTGAAGGTCAGGAGTGACCTGAGTTGATAGCAGCTCCCCAATAGTGTCTCTGACAATTTGCTTGATCAGCTCAGTCATGGTAGGAGATAGCTGAGCTGATGGGGAGTGTTCTCCTGATCCTTCAGCAAGGGAGCCACTAGACTGCAGGCTCCTGGCTGCAGCCGGTAGGTCAGATTGGGTTTTCTCCGGGGTCCCTGACCTGGAGTCTTCAGCCAGATCTGCGTCTAGACTGGTGTACCTGGCAGGTACCACAGACCTATCTGCAGCTCCATGAGTAGGCTCCGGCTCCGGCTCTTGTTCTGGCTCCTTGTCCCCTTCTCTCTCTTCCTCTTTCCCTTCTTTTTCTCCAGATTTTTCTTTTTCTTCATCCTCATCTTTTTCTTTTTCTTTTTCTGCTCCTCCTTCACCTCCATCATCATTATCATCATCATCATCATCATTCTGATCATCATTCTTCTTCTTCTCTTCTCCTTCATCTTCATCCTCCTTTTCATCTTCATCTTTTTCCTGTTCTACTTCCTCTCCTTCTTCTTCATCTCCTTCATCAGCTACTTCTTCTGTCTTCTCAATCTCCTCTGACTGTTTTTCAACTGGTATATTTTCTTCAGATTCTTTCTCTTCTTCATCATCGTCTTCAGCCAAATCAATAATTTCATTGTCTCCATTAATTTCTTCAATCCTAATCTCCTTTTCTACTTCCTCCTCCTCCTCTTCTCCAAAAACACCATCAAAAATACTGAGCATAATAGAGTGGATAAAGTGGTCCATGTTTGTCTTAAAATGTGACATGAACCAGTTATCCTGGAGGATCAAAGCTAAATCTGACTCTTTGCAAAAATTAGTCAGAACATCCTCAGTGGCTTGGGGATATTCCCAACCACTAGTTTCAACAAAGGTTTGAAGATTTGTAAAAGACATGGTTTTGAGAGTTTTCCACTCTTTAAAAATATTTACAAAAGAATGTTTTTCTGCTTGTGGTTTGACAAGCTGAAGTTGTTCAATGGAGAGATTAAAAGTATTGTTATCTAATAGGTTAAAAGTGTAATCTGCTTCAGGGATAGAGATAATAAGACCTGCTTCCTCTTCTTCGGATATGTACACTGGAGGTGTAATAACAGGTACAATCCGGGTTTCAGTATCTGGTGCAGACAAGTCTTCAGGATGAACTGGTGACTGAACTGATGGGCTGGTGTGGTGCTCAGGCTGCTCTCCCTCGCTGAACTGCAGCTTCCTTGGCCTCTTTGGAGAGGGTTCAGGTGATGACTGCAGGTTGGAGGGTCCTTCTGGGGCTGGTCCCCGTCGCTTGAATCGGATGGCAATTGGTGTATCGTCAGACTCATTCTCGGACTCGATTGCAGTCCCGATCTCGGCTGCAGGTCTGTCCGATTCCTCTGATAAATCGTATCTTGGGTAATACGTTGAGTCTGGCAAATCTTTCAACAACTGGGCTGCCCTCCCAGTGCTTCCAACATTCTTCTTGTCATGGTCCATATGACCTAGCCTCTTGTTTGGGTGGAAAGGGTCAATGTTTCCCTTAGCCACACCGGTTTTCTCCAAAAACCAACTAAGATGCGTTCCGAACGCCAACTTAGTCTTGAATTTCTTCTCATCCTCGAGCCATTCGACCTTGTTCACCTCGCGAACAAGTTGCCTGAAAATATAGTCCGCCCAATCGACTTCTTCTTCTTGAATCAACGCACCCAACACCATGAATTTTGAAGATGATAGTTGGTCATAGCTGCCTGCCATCCCCATGACTATCTTGTTGGTGATGTCTAAAGCAACTCGATAAATCCTTTTCAACTCATTCCTCTTTGCTGTAAACTTCAATTTCTCTGGGATATTCTCGATTTTGATCGTTTTCCAGGTTTCGGCGGGTGATTGTTTAAGAGCTTCGACCGCCAAACCGCGATGTTTCATCCCGTATACGGAACGAATCTTCTCTCGATCTATGGTGACTGGAACTCCGCCGACTGAACTGTTAATCCCGTGCTGAATCAGATGAGCATTGCGATAGAATTCAACAACATCTTCCTTGAACAAATGTTGCGGGTTGATGTCGAGAAACGGGTAGATTCCATTCAGCTTCATCGCCCGGATCAGATTGAGCATATCGAAGTCCTCTAGATTTGCTTCGAGTAAGCCTTCAAAGTCGACGACCATGGAGAAGATGACCTGGTCCTTCACCGCTTTCAAGTTCACTCCTTCAAAAGACGCCATTTCTGCAAAAAGGATTTTAGGATTTTTAGTGTATATTTTTGCTCTGTAAATTCTAGGGTTCCTGTAAGCGTAAAGAGTAAAGTGAAAGGTTTTCTTCCTTATAAAGAAGATGAAAAGACGATTGCATTAGTTTATTATATATTTGAACGGTGGTACGCCTTTTGATATTCTTTTGAATTTGAAATTTGAATCGGTGGCCCAATTTAAAATTCGACGGTTGATTCTGATTGGCCATCGTAGAGGTTAATTAAATAGATGTCTGACGCGTGTATTAAAATTGCCACTTGGCTTATAAAACGTATATTTTAAATGCCATTTCGTCAGCCAAAATAATATTATAAATGTGACAGATAATAATTAAAAATTTAGAGATCAGTTTAGAGAACTTAGCTGGTCTGATTTCGTTGACTGTTGACCACTCTGCAACAGGTGAGTTTGACTTCTTGCCTGGTATTCTGTATATCTAAGTTGCTTCGTCTGGCCTTCGTCTTCTACTTTGCATCAGCTTAGGCTGATTCTGAGGGTCCGTCCTTCCTTCAACTTGCTTCAGTACTAGATTCCCAATCTAGTAATCCAAGGTCTCTGCTAAGCTCTAGGAATCTTTCTTCTGGCAGGGGTTTGGTGAAGATGTCAGCTATTTGGTAGTCTGTGCTGACTCTTTCAACTCTAACCCTTTTGTTAAGCACATGGTCTCTAATGAAATGGTGCTTAACGTCAATGTGCTTCGTCCTTGAGTGCAAAACCGGATTGTTGGTTATTGCAATAGCACTATTGTTGTCACACCATATTGGAACTTCGTTGGCAATAATATTATAGTCCCTTAACTGTTGTCTGATCCATAGAATCTGTGCACAACAGCTACCTGCAGCTAGGTATTCTGACTCTGTAGTGGAGATAGAGTTAGAAACCTGCTTCTTGCTAAACCAGGATATCAGTCTGGTTCCTAGGAATTGACACGTTCCACTAGTGCTCTTCCTGTTGATTTTGCATCCTGCGAAATCCGCATCTGAGTATCCTGATAGCTCGAAGTTGTCATCCTTGGGATACCATAGTCCAACATTAATTGTAGACTTTAGGTACTTAATTATTCTCTTAGCTGCATCTAGGTGTGATTGCTTCGGCTTGGACTGGAATCTTGCACAAACTCCAACTGCATATGATATGTATGGCCTGCTTGCAGTGAGGTACAGAAGAGATCCGATGAGTCCTCTGTAGTGGGTTGAGTCCACTGATATGCCTGCCTCGTCTGTATCCAGGTGAGTACTTGTGCTCATTGGAATTCTTGCGGGCTTGGCTGATTCCATTCCATATCTCTTGATAAGATCTCTAGTATACTTTGCTTGGTTGATGAAAATTCCTTTTTCCATCTGCTTAACTTGTAATCCGAGAAAGAAGTTAAGCTTTCCCATCATACTCATCTCGAATTCTCCTTGCATGAGGTTGGAGAATTTCTCGCATAATTCTGGATTGGTTGACCCGAATATGATGTCATCCACATAAATCTGAACTATTAATATGTGGCCTTCGTGTTCCACTCTGAATAGGGTCTTGTCCACTTTTCCCTTGCAAATCCATTTTTCTCAAGAAACACAGACAGTGTTTCATACCATGCTCTCGGTGCTTGCTTAAGTCCATACAGAGCCTTCAACAGCTTATAGACTTTGTCTCCTTTGACAAAACCTGGGGGTTGCTCTACATAGACTTCTTCTTCTAGGATTCCGTTTAAACGCACTTTTACATCCATCCGGTAGACTTCAAAATCCTTGAATGCATATGCGAGGAATAGTCGATGGCTTCTAATCTTGCAACAGTGCATAAGTTTCATCAAAATCTATTCCCTCACACTGTGCATATCCTTTTGCTACGAGTCGGCTTTATTCCTAACAACGACTCCGTCTTCATCACTCTTGTTTTTATACACCCATTTGGTGCCAATAACTTTCTTGTGATCGTGTCCGTCGTTAGTTCCCAAACTTTGTTTCTTTCCATCTGCTCCAATTCCTCTTGCATGGCATTAATCCATGAATAATCTTCCAAGGCTGGTTCTGTGGGCTTGGGTTCAATTTGTGACATGAAACATGAGAACATCGCCATTCTCGTGGTAGAGTTGATTGTCTTGTCTTGACTCCATCACCAACTTTCCGATAATTTCTGAATTGGATGATCCTTGAGCCATTTGGGGATCTCGTCCTCTTCTCGGGTTTGTTCCCCTGTTGGATTGCTCGTGGTTATCTCGCATCACTGGGTTCGTCTCGCAATCGGATCGGCTACCGCCTTGTCATCTGCAGCTTGGTTACAATCGCAGATGGGTCTTTGTCGACTCATTGGTCTTCTTCCGCAAAGAATCGGATCGGATAGGTTTGGTGATCTGTCGATCTGCGATTGGGTCTTCATCAGTGCGGTTGGGTCATCAGCCGATCTGCAGGTGAGTCCACCATTCCAGTGTCATGTATAATGACTTCTTCAAGGGTTGCTAACTTGAGCTTGTTCTCAATTTGCTCAAGTTGTTTCTGTACTCAACGGTAGATTCATCAAAAACAACATGGGGTGTTTCCTCCACAACTAAGGTTCTTTTGTTAAAAACTCTATATGCCTTGCTTCTTTGGGAATATCCCATAAATAGACCATCATCGGTTTAGCATCAAAGGCATTTAGTTGTGTTTTACCGTTGTTGTGGATGAAACACTTACAACCAAAAACATGAAAGTAAGCAATGAGGAATTCTATTATTCCAAACCTCATAGGGAGTTTTGCCATGTCTCCCTACTATCATACTCCTATGCGGTGTGGCGGTGTGTTGATGCTTCAGCCCGAGAACCTCTTGGGTAGGTCATTACGCAATCATGGACCTTCCGCTTCCTTCAGAGTTGTTCCTTCTCTCAAAGAACACCATTCTGCTGGGCGTCACAGGCCAGAGAGCTCATGAATCCCATTCGATCGGTTGAAATCGATTATCGCCTTGTTGAGAAACTCTCCTCCTCTATACGATCTGATCTTGATTATGGAGAGGGATTTCTCATTCTGGATCCTTCTCGGCTCGGAGTAACTTGGTCAGGGTTTCACTTTTCTTGTATAGAAAAATGATCCAAGTGTACCTTGAATAATCATCTACTATTACAAGTGCATGCTTTCTGCCGCTCAAAGTCCTTGGCTTGATAAGACCAAATAGATCCATGTGGAGTAGATCTAAGATCCTTGTTGTGAGCGTTGTAGGTGAGCGGCTTGAGCGATGCCTTGGTGCGCTTTCCCTTCTGACATGCATCACAGAGTGCTTCCTTTTTGAATACTTCATTTGGAAGTCCTCTGACCAGCTTCTGAGAGCTAATCTTGTTGATGGCTTTGAAGTTTAGGTGACATAGTCTTTTGTGCCACAGCCATCCATTCTCAGCTACAGTCTTGGATAGAAAACAGGAGTTAGGTGTTCCTGTGTTCCAATCAATCATGTAGACATCTCTTCTTCGGAAACCTTGTAGCTTTATTTCTCCAGATAAGATGTCTATCACCATACACTTCAAGATGGTGAAGACTACTAGATTCTTCTCGTCACAGAACTGGCTTATGCTCAGGAGGTTGTATTTGAGCCCTTTGACATAATGGACTTTGGATATGACAATGTTTCCTCGGTGCAGCTTTCCAAAGCCTTTTGTCTGTCCTCTAGAGCTATCTCCAAAGGTTACATCGGGACCTCTTTCTTTGATATATTTGGTCAGCATCGTCTTGTTCCCGGTCATATGCCTCGAGCATCCAGAGTCTACAAACCATTCTTCACCTCCAAAATTTGAGCTTGAGGAGATGTGGTTGTAGTCCTTCCACCTTTTCTGCAATTAAATAAGCAGAGATTTAGGTACCCAAATTTGTGTGGGTCCTTTGGGGTTAGTTGGTTTCCTGGAGAATTGATTTCTCCTTGGATTATAGGAATTATTATTATTATTATTATAACCCTTATAGGGTGCCTGTGGTCGAGGTCTAAATCTCCTGGTTGGATTGTATACCGGATATTCCTCAAAATAGTGTGGGCCATTTCTAAATCTAGGCTGAGACCATTTATTAAACCCTTGTGGTCTCCACACTTGTTCATTTTGGTAATTAGGATGACCTTGAGGTTTCCATCTGCCCCTCCCATTATGAAATCTATTTTTAGGGAGTTGTTGGTAATAGTGGGCATGTTATGCAGGCTTTGCTTTTGCACAGGCCTTTGCCTAGTCGCTGTCTAGGTGGTATGCAGTGTAACATTGCGGACTAGACGTTTGACTTGGCTGTTGCTGTTTTTGAATATCGGTTTATGCACAGGCTCGTGATCGAGACCATTGTTTCTCCCTTGATAAACTTGGTTTGAGAACTAGAGGGAGTGTGAGAATCATATCCAAGGCCTGATTTGGTATATAATGACCTTTTATAAGTACACAATTCACCCGAGTTGAAGACGCTTTCAGGGAGGTTATTTCCTGCGCTGAGTTTTATTTATACGCCCGGCTTAGTAAACTCGGCTTTGGCATGAGCAAGTGCGGTGATTTTTCTTTAAGTAAAATATTTAGCGGTCTATCTCGGTTGTATTGACACTTGCACAGTTTTAAAGTCATTGTAGTTGTCTCAACCGTATTTAAATCTAAGTGAGTTTTGAAGTCATTTTTGTTGCCTATTCTCATCTTGCGGTGAGTCTTCTCTATTTGTCTGACTTGGTGTGCGATTTAAGTGTTTCAAAATATTTGAATAAGCGATTTACCAATTCATGTAAATCCATATCTTGTGACATGGTGAGCTATTATTTGAACCGGTAGGTTTAGAAGTTACCTCTTCATCGCCTAAGTTTGCCATCAGGCAATCATACTCCTCGTCTTCATCAGAAAAGAAACCGCCGCTTGATTCGACATGCTCTGGTCTTCTCCGATGAGAGCTTTTCTTGTCTTCCTTTACGCCCACCTCCTTCTTGGTTTCGTCCTTCTTGAGCTCGGGACAATCCATTTGGATGTGTCTATTTTGTGATGATTGTAGCATTCAACTTTCCGACTTCGACCTTACGGTTCCTTCTTGGATTCTCCTTGTAGTTTTTCTTATACTTGGAGTAGTTCTTTACGAAGTTCTTGAACCTTTGCATTATGAAAGCCATTTCTTCCTCAAAATCTAGTGGATTTGGAGGTTTCACATCGATAAGCTCTTAGCAGGGACTCAGTGCAAATACGATTCCCTTCTCTGCGAGCTCGATTGAGGATGAGCTTGGAAGCTCGAACTCATAAGCCTTTAGATCGAGAGAACAGCTCTGAATCTTTATCTTATTCGTGTCTTTGGACTCTCTCATGGCTACAGCCTTCATGCTCCATTCGGGATTGAGCGATCTGAGGACCTTAAGTGCCATTTCCCTGTTGCCATAGGTTTTGCCCAGGGAGTTGATCTCATTGATAATTTCAGTGAACCTTGTGTCCACTTGATCTATAGATTCACCGTTCTTCATTTTAAAGTTGTCAAACTTTTGGATAGCTATTGACAACTTGTTTTCCTTGATCAGCTCCGTTCCTTCACACATTAGAGCTAATGTGTCCCAAATTTCTTTGGCATTCTTACAGTTTTTGATCTTGACCATTGTGGATTTGTTAAGAGTTTGGTATAACACATCTCTGGCCCGGTTGTCAAGATTGGCCAGCTTTCTCTCTTCGGGGGTCAGCTCCGTTCTCTTCTTAGGAATCTTTTCGGGCCTCCCAGCTGCGATCTCCTCGGCTGTGTTGTCCTTCTCAAAAATGAATGGACCGTGTTCAATGATGCACCACATGTCGTCATGAATTGAAGATAAGTGTGCCTGCATTCTTATCTTCCAAAGATCATACTCGTCAACTGAAAAGACAGGGAGTCTAGAGTGCATGTGTTCCATTATAAAGTGAGAGATAAGATATATATCTAGTATAGATCTGGTTCGTGAGAAAAAATGAACCAACCTCTCCGATACCACTTGTAGGTCACAAGTCGTCCAGGAATAAGTCTAGAGGGGGGGGGGTGAATAGACTTGTTGAAACTCTTGAACTCTTTTTCACGAAGAGTGAGTTTCTTCAGCTGATAGTCAAACAAATGACTTGGAGTCGTTTGTTCTTGGATAAGTGCGGAAGTCAGCTGATGACGAATATAAATTAATCTTAATGAAACACTTAACAATGTATGCAACAGTTAAGGTATGATGCAGTAAAACAGTAAATAACATAGGCAATTATAGTGGTCTCAGAGGTGGGGTAATCCTCTACTAATCCACTTTTCTCCAAACCAGTTGGAGATGAATTCACTATAATTTTCAACCAGTGATAAATATTACAGTGATTCACAACACACTACAACAGCTTCCAACCAGTGGAAATCCGTGCCGTTGTACACACACTTGACTGCCTTGCACCTCTTGATCCTCGATCCTCGGATGCCTTTACAGTCTCTTACTTCAACCAATGAAGTACCCCGTACTCAAGATTATAGACAAGAGTGTTTGTCTTCTCCAACTTAAGAGCTTCCTCAAATATGAACTTTTAGATCTGCTCTTTTCACGATGCTATTTGATTGCTTGAGGTTGATTTGTTTGCTTTGATCGCTAGAATGTATGTTCGCACCGGTTGTTGCTCAGTTTCAAATCTTTGGATATATATAGGTCCGATCTCTGAGCTTCTTCCTTTGTAGCCGTTGCAATTCTTTTGAACAAATCCGTCCGTTGGAGGGAGACTTCATTGTTTAATCTTTCTGAACGTTGCAAGGCTGGATTCCCATTATTTTATTTTATCTTCCGACCGTTGTGAGGACTTCTGCATGTGAGCGCCGAATCTTTTGAATATAAAAGGATAAAAGTCTTCACGGTGGGTCAGGATGATTTAAATAAATCATATCTTTTGCGGGAATCACTCCAATTTGTCTCTTCACGTTGCATGTGAGCTTTCCGTAATGCTTGACTTTTCAGCGCATGCTGACGTGGACTTGGAGTACTAGGCTGTAGTTGAGTAGGCTGATGTGCAGCTTACATCTCTACAGGTAGGTCCTCTCATTTATTCCTTTGTTTGTGATTTGTCGATCGGGTGACTTCCACGAGGTACCTCATTGCGATCTGGTCAAACTTCTCCGATAAATTTAGTTGACCGAGCTACTCCGACCGAGTCATTTGTACTTCTCTGATGGACTAGGCTGCACTTAGTACTTAGCCGATTTTCAGCCTAACTAACTTTGGCCTACAGAAGATACTCATTTGGTTCTTCTTTACATTTTGCCAAGTTTTATGCTTAACATATTTTGGCCTATGGAAGATACTCATTTGGTTCTTCCTTACATTTTGCCAAGTAATAAACATTTGATTTTAAATTAATGACATCATCAAAATCTAACAAGTATTCCTAACAATTGTTGTGATCATATTGACGTTGTCATATGAGTATGCATTTGTAGGTCTTGCGTTAGGACCATGTCCATATGTTGTGTTGATCTGATCTCGGATTAGACTGACGTGATTGTAACGATATATCGTATCTTGAGGTATGTTCCGTATTTCCTTGGTACTTGTCTTTGATGGACAATCGATTATCGTATTGGAATTGTCGATGTTATCCGATGGATTGAATTGGCCATAGTTGGTATAATTTCCATATCGTGAGTTATGATAATGTTTTGAGAACCTTGAGTATTGTTGAGATACCGTACAGATATTTCGGTATTATTTTAATGTGTTGTTAAGGATACGAATCGTGGATTCTCGTAAAGTTACGACAGTAAGATTACACTGGTCGTATTCTTACTTAGTATTTCCATTGATATGTAATTATTGACGAGATGTGATGGTTATCATTGTTGGATATTATGGCTGACCCCGTCGTGGGCTTTCTTTTTAGGTTCTTGGATTATCAAGCTTGTAGCGGTCGTGGAGAGATGAACTTCCCGGAGGATACTGGCAAGGGCATGTATTTGTGTTTTGAGTTTCTGATCAGTTGTTGTATTCCGCTGCTAGAGTATTTTAATTGTTTGTCTTTATCCGCTGCGTGAGTATTTTTAAATGGCCTTTTTGGTATCCGGTAACTTAGGTTACTTTGGCAATCATTTTTTAAATCTATTACGCCGATGCGTGTAAGCGATAGCTTAACGTATGTTTTTAAACTGTTGAGTTTTGGCATTTTGGGCCTTGTGGTTTCAAATGAGTTTTTACGACGGTTTGATAAATGAGTTTTATAAATCTTCGAAAGTTTTTAATAGATAATACCGTCGTTAGCCTCTTGGGCGTTTGTAAATGTTTGCGAAAATTTCCTTCATCCTTGTGGGTTCCATATCGGGGCCCATGGCGCTGTAATATTCCCGGTCGGATCTGGGGGTGTTACAGAATATGGTATCAGAGCTTAGGTTGTGAAAACCTAGGCAGTCGGGTCGAGTTGGGTCGTGCTTTTGTCGTGTCATTCGAGTTGTCGGTTGACAAGTGTTCGAGCTCTGGGTTTTTGTTGTTCACTCGGGCTTGTGCGTTACGTGATTTACCAGTGTGGTACTGGGATTGTTGTAACTTTTTCAAATCTTTGTTAATGTGTTTCTTGAGATAGATGTGTTGTTTTCTCGAGTTGAACCGAGTTTGCAAAATGTGTGTTTTGAAAATATACGTCGAGTATTTTCTTGAGTCGAGACATGTGCCGATTATCACGGGAATCATCGGCTTCACGATCTGTAAGTATTGGATTTTGAATTGCATTGAGATTTATTGCCGTTCTAAGTTGATATGTTACGAGGTTCGGAAAGATATTATGCGTTACGGTATAAGATGACGAGTTGGGACAAGATTGATGATCTTGAGAAGTTATGATTTTCAAATCAATATGTCGATTAAGTTTTGGAACAATGTGCATTTGGGAGAAATATTGTGGATTGTTCAGGAGAACATGTAGTCATGATAGTTCATTTTGATATATATGAACTGTTTTTGAGCATTTGAAAATGATACTTTTCAAAATGAATGTTTTACGGATGTTTTACCGTAAATGATTTTTGGGCCGAGACCCAATAGATTTTTGAAATTGTTTTATAACTCAGGACTTGGGGTCCGAAAAAAAAGTTTCCTACTTTTTAAACTTCTTGTAATGCGGAACGAGATACGGGCTGAGACCCTAATATTTCAAAAGACTTTTCTGTTTTCTTAAAAACTCCCGAGACTTGTAAAACACTTTATCAATCGTTTATCTATGTCGTTCCTGCCTTTCGGGGTTCTGGATTACTTGATCAAAAGAAACTTCTCGGGAAGTCTTTCGCTGTGTTGATTTGTTTCAATGTTTTGTCATAGCATATTTGAGGTGATCCAGGATGGGATAATGGTCGACGTTGCGAGTCATGTGTGGAAAAAGGAGTTTTTGGTCGGAGTTTAAATACTGAGATTTTGGAACTCGATCGTGTGGTTTTCCGATGTAATATCAGTGGATATTGGTGACGAATCGAATTGGTATACATGAGTATGGATGTAGTCGAACATTTGTATACTTTTCATTTTAAACTTCGAAATCGTGTGGATTCGAAGGAAAGCTGTTATCGAATACTTGGCACCAGCGAGCCGATTTAATTTTTTCGAAAATTGATTTCGTGGTCTTACGAAAATTTATGTTTTGAGTTTTGAAATTTTTGAATGAACTTTCGAAAATTTGTCTTCTTGACGAGATATATGATTTCAAACTGGTTTTGAAAATATGATCGATATACATACGCATTTAGTGCATAATGCATATCATGGTGAAGTTCTGAGTGTGACTCACGAACTGGATAAGACGTCAGTATGGAACGATGAATAGAGATTCGAACTTCAGTATGGTAGTTTGGTTATCCAGTGATGATCGGTTGATCTATCGGGTAAGAAAAATATGTTGCGTGTTGTAGATTCATGCACAGGATGTAATTTTGGAACTTTGGATTTTGTGAAACTGGGACGTATGCACTAACATAATGTTTTGAATGGGCTCTTTGTAAGTGTAGATTTGGGTATGGTGCCCTCCATGCTGGTTGTTTTGGATATTGAGTGGTCGTTCCCACTCCTTGTATGAATTGGCATGTTCATCGATTTGCGATTGGTTGTTCGTATGCCGAGGGGGATGTTCACCAGTCGGTTGTGATTCATTGAGATTCACTGTATGTGATTTGTTTAATGTTTTGAGAATTTTGTTCTTTCGTATATCGGTTTCTGTGATTCTATGTTGATCATGTTGGAGCTTACCGTGTGAGGGTATTACCAATTATCGTTGATCGTTCATTGGTTATATCGGAGTTTATCATGTCGATGATATTTTCGGTCAAATTGTTGATTGATCATCGTTAACGATCGTATGAGCGTTCGGATGTTATGTCGATATTTCGGGGTCTGTTGTCATTGTTTAGGACAGTTGTTTCATAGTTGTATCATGTATTATTGATTTGTATCCGGATTGGGATTTGATTGTGCGATCAGGCAGACAAGATTTGACACGGATAGGTTATTTCATCTGACAATAATATATCTGGTTGGGACTTATGGAATTGTTATTGTAAGCGTGTTGAGGATTTTCAGTGAAGTCACTTGCTAGTATCTCAGGAGATCGTCGACTTGGCGCATATGTAAGTATGCTATTTTGGTTATTAGGTAATAATGATGATTCATCGTTGTCGTGATTATTTCGAGATATTTTGGTTGAACGGTTTATTTGTTTTTCTATGATGGATTGCAAGTTTCGAGGACGAAACTTATTTTAAGTGGTGTAGTATGTAATATCCGGAACTTCTACTACCGTTGTTTAATATTATTTTATCCGAGTTATATTGTACAGCGTGGAATCTGTACATTGGACCTGTACTTTTGGCATGTGGACCCGTTAGCGTGCGCTAGGCAGTAAGCTTAGCGTGCGCTAATGCTGTACAGATGCATGTTTTTCAGATTCCGATCAACATATGGCGACCGTTAGCGTGCGCTAGGCAGTAAGCTTAGCGTGCGCTAATGCTGTACAGATGCATGTTTTTCAGATTCCGATCAACATATGGCGATTATCAAGAACACTAAGTGATTCTGAACCATGTTCATAGCTATCAAAACAACGAAATCCAATATCCTTTAACATATAGGTAATCATCCGACTCTTAATTCAAGTCATATATTCATATTTCATCTTCCTTAATATCAACAACATAAAAGATCCGATTTGAAGGAAGATATTAGCCAACATATCTCTTTGAAGATAAACAACACATTCGAAACCATCCAAATCATATCAATATCTTCATATCAACAATAACATCATCATAATCCGGTAATCCAACTCATACTCATGCCTATCAACTTGTTTATATGATAATCATCAGCTCAAGAACATCATATACAATCCAAAACGAAATCTCAAAGTGAAGAGTAATTACCTTTTTGGAAGGAATGGATTGATTTCCAAGGTTGAATCCATTTCCAAGAATCATTAATGATTTCAAGCTTCAAATGTTGTTATGGATGATTAACTCCACCTTAATCCAGTGTTTGGAACCTCAAATACTTCTCAAGGCTCTCTCTCTCTCTATCGGCTCACATGAAGAAATGGATGAAAATGACGAAAAATAGCCAACTGCCCTTATATATATACTGTACATTATTAACGTACGCTAACATCTTCAGTTAACGTACGTTACACACTTAGTGTGCGCTAACTGTCTTTGTTAGCGTGCGCTATCGAAGTCCAGAGGCAACTGTCTTGCTGCATGAAGTGATTTACGTACGCAATGCCCATGCAATAGCGTACGTAAATGCTTCTATTTAGCGTACGCAAGTGTCCTACCATAGCGTGCGCTACTCATAGTTGACTCGTTTGTCTGTATGCTTCCGAAGACAGGTCCACATGCCAAAAGTGCTGACGAGGATAGATTCCTTTTTGTCCGATATACAGTTAGCGTGCGCTAATCAACATGCATTAGCGTGCGCTAACACTATATTACAACATCCGTTGACTTATCAGAACATGCGCCGAAAGTGGCCTGGTCCACGCGTAGATTCCCTCTGAGCTGTTCTTCACTAGCGTACGCTAAGTTATGTCCGTAGCGTGCGCTAAACCTGCACGATAGCGTGCGCTACTCATGTTTATTAGCGTGCGCTAATAATGTTACACTTAGCCATTTCCGACTTTTCTCGTCCGTCTCGACATACTGGATAGGTATACATGACGCACTATATCCTCTAATACAATTGTCGACCAAGTACGACAATTATACCGATACTGACATCTCAGTCATTCATTTATTTTATCTATACTGTACAGATTCCACGCTGTACAATATAACTCGGATAAAATAATATTAAACAACGGTAGTAGAAGTTCTGGATATTACAGCGCCGTGGGCCCCGAGATGGAACCCACAAGGCTGAAGGAAATTTTCGCAAACATTTACAAACGCCCAAGAGGCTAACGATGGTATTATCTATTAAAAACATTCGAAGATTTATAAAACTCATTTATCAAACCGTCGTAAAAACTCGTTTGAAACCACAAGGCCCAAAATGCCAAAACTCAACAGTTTAAAAACATACGTTAAGATATCGCTTACACGTACCGACAGAATAGATTTAGAAAATGATTGCCAAAGTAACCAAAGTTACCGGATACCAAAAAGGCCATTTAAAAATAATCACGCAGCGGATAAAGACAAACAATTAAAATACTCTAGCAGCGGAATACAACAACTGATCAGAAACTCAAAACACAAATACATGCCCTTGCCAGTATCCTCCGGGAAGTTCATCTCTCCACGACCGCTACAAGCTTGATAATCCAAGAACCTAAAAAGAAAGCCCACGACGGGGTCAGCCATAATATCCAACAATGATAACCATCACATCTCGTCAATAATTACATATCAATGGAAATACTAAGTAAGAATACGACCAGTGTAATCTTACCATCGTAACTTTACGAGAATCCACGATTCGTATCCTTAACAACACATTAAAATAATACCGAAATATCTGTACGGTAACAATACTCAAGGTTCTCAAAACATTATCATAACTCGCGATATGGAAATTATACCAACTCTGGCCAATTCAATCCATCGGATAACATCGACAATTCCAATACGATAATCGATTGTCCATCAAAGACAAGTACCAAGGAAATACGGAACATACCTCAAGATACGAAATACCGTTACAATCATGTCAGTCTAATCCGAGATCAGATCAGCACAACATACGGACATGGTCCTAACGCAAGACCTACAAATGCATACTCATATGACAACGTCAATATGATCACAACAATAACGACAATGTATACTTATGGCAAACCCATAATATACATATGCACAACAACAATACATATGGTAATCCAACGATCCAGTAGCACACACTATAGATTCCCATGATGATCGTCGGACCAACGCATGGTGGCATTACATCCCGGCGATCCAGCGCACACAGCTATAGATTCCCATGATGATCCCGTCGGACCAACGCATGGTGGACATATGACAACAATGCACAACTGCACAAAACAACCGTGCACAATACACGACAACAACAATACACAAATGCATGACAACAACAATACACGAATGTATCACGACATGATCGACACAAATGACAGAAATGATTAAAATACTTGCTCCGAGTCCTTCGAGAGCAATCTCGATATCTAAACCATCACCAACCATTATTCTGAATATTCACCGATCCAAAACATCACGGACGGTAGATAATTCACGTTTTTGTCAATACCATGATGTATCCTCGATAACAAGTATACCAACGACAATTGTAAATCATATACATTATGATTTAAATTCCCAAAACTCGAATACAACCTATAATTCCAAATTTCCTGTGATTACGATTATAAACATTGCTATACGAATTATAAACGAATGAAACTGAAACCATTTATTAAATATTACAAACTGAGCAAGTAATAACTTGCCTCGATACCGATACGACGATGATGAAGCCGTCACTAATCTCATTACCTTCGTCTACTAGCTCCACGGCCCCGACCAACACCATTCACGAATATTCTCGAGCTCGACCGCAACACATGGTTGTAATCACCGATCGATATTCTCAACCTATTACAGTAATCGATAGACAACAAGTTCGATAACAATCAACAATCGATAAAACCAAATCATAAACCCAACGGCTTTACAATATCTCGATTAAACACTAGTCGGATCAATCCTACTCAAACCAGCACGAATTCATAACCACAACACGAAAATACTGCACTTTCTACCTTCTTAGCGCACGTTAATCACTTAACGTAGCGTGCGCTAAGTTGCTCCCGTTAGCGTGCGCTAGGCAGTAAGCTTAGCGTGCGCTAATGCTGTACAGATGTATGTTTTTCAGATTCCGATCAACATATGGCGATTATCAAGAACACTTAGTGATTCTGAACCATGTTCATAGCTATCAAAACAACGAAATCCAATATCCTTTAACATATAGGTAATCATCCGACTCTTAATTCAAGTCATATATTCATATTTCATCTTCCTTAATATCAACAACATAAAAGATCCGATTTGAAGGAAGATATTAGCCAACATATCTCTTTGAAGATAAACAACACATTCGAAACCATCCAAATCATATCAATATCTTCATATCAACAATAACATCATCATAATCCGGTAATCCAACTCATACTCATGCCTATCAACTTGTTTATATGATAATCATCAGCTCAAGAACATCATATACAATCCAAAACGAAATCTCAAAGTGAAGAGTAATTACCTTTTTGGAAGGAATGGATTGATTTCCAAGGTTGAATCCATTTCCAAGAATCACTAATGATTTCAAGCTTCAAATGTTGTTATGGATGATTAACTCCACCTTAATCCAGTGTTTGGAACCTCAAATACTTCTCAAGGCTCTCTCTCTCTATCGGCTCACATGAAGAAATGGATGAAAATGACGAAAAATAGCCAACTGCCCTTATATATATACTGTACATTATTAACGTACGCTAACATCTTCAGTTAACGTACGTTACACACTTAGCGTGCGCTGCTTGTCTTTGTTAGCGTGCGCTATCGAATCGAGGCAAGCGCCTTCTTTGCATGAAGTGATTTACATACGCAATGCCCATGCGATAGCGTACGTAAATGCCTATATTTAGCGTACGCAAGTGTCCTACCTTATCGTGCGCTACTCATAGTTGACTAGTTTGTCTGTATGCTTGCGAAGACTGTTCAACACGCCAAAAGTGCTGACGAGGTTAGTTTCCTTTTTGTCCGATATACAGTTAGCGTGCGCTAATAAACATGCATTAGCGTGCGCTAACACTACATTACAACATCCGTTGACTTATCAGAACATGCGCCGAAAGTGGCACGGTCCACGCGTAGATTCCTCTCAGCTGTTCTTCACTAGCGTACGCTAAGTTATGTCCGTAGCGTGCGCTAAACACACGCGATAGCGTGCGCTACTCATGATTATTAGCGTGCGCTAATAATGTTACACTTAGCCATTTCCGACTTTTCTCGTCCGTCTCGACATCTTTGGATAGGTATACATGACGCACTATATCCTCTAATACAATTGTCGACCAAGTACGACAATTATACCGATCTTGACATCTCGGTCATTCATTTATTTTATCTATCTGTCTGATTCCACATTTGTACAATATAACTCGGATAAAATAATATTAAACAACGGTAGTAGAAGTTCCGGATATTACAGCGCCGTGGGCCCCGAGATGGAACCCACAAGGCTGAAGGAAATTTTCGCAAACATTTACAAACGCCCAAGAGGCTAACGACGGTATTATCTATTAAAAACATTTGAAGATTTATAAAACTCATTTATCAAACCGTCGTAAAAACTCATTTGAAACCACAAGGCCCAAAATGCCAAAACTCAACAGTTTAAAAACATACGTTAAGATATCGCTTACACGTACCGACATAATAGATTTAGAAAATGATTGCTAAAGTAACCGAAGTTACCGGATACCAAAAAGGCCATTTAAAAATAATCACGCAGCGGATAAAGACAAACAATTAAAATACTCTAGCAGCGGAATACAACAACTGATCAGAAACTCAAAACACAAATACATGCCCTTGCCAGTATCCTCCGGGAAGTTCATCTCTCCACGACCGCTACAAGCTTGATAATCCAAGAACCTAAAAAGAAAGCCCACGACGGGGTCAGCCATAATATCCAACAATGATAACCATCACATCTCGTCAATAATTACATATCAATGGAAATACTAAGTAAGAATACGACCAGTGTAATCTTACCGTCGTAACTTTATGAGAATCCACGATTCGTATCCTTAACAACACATTAAAATAATACCGAAATATCTGTACGGTAACAATACTCAAGGTTCTCAAAACATTATCATAACTCGCGATATGGAAATTATACCAACTCTGGCCAATTCAATCCATCGGATAACATCGACAATTCCAATACGATAATCGATTGTCCATCAAAGACAAGTACCAAGGAAATACGGAACATACCTCAAGATACGAAATACCGTTACAATCATGTCAGTCTAATCCGAGATCAGATCAGCACAACATACGGACATGGTCCTAACGCAAGACCTACAAATGCATACTCATATGACAACGTCAATATGATCACAACAATAACGACAATGTATACTTATGGCAAACCCATAATATACATATGCACAACAACAATACATATGGTAATCCAACGATCCAGCGCACACAGCTATAGATTCCCATGATGATCCCGTCGGACCAACGCATGGTGGCATTACATCCGGCGATCCAGCGCACACAGCTATAGATTCCCATGATGATCCCGTCGGACCAACGCATGGTGGACATATGACAACAATGCACAACTGCACAAAACAACCGTGCACAATACACGACAACAACAATACACAAATGCATGACAACAACAATACACGAATGTATCACGACATGATCGACACAAATGACAGAAATGATTAAAATACTTGCTCCGAGTCCTTCGAGAGCAATCTCGATATCTAAACCATCACCAACCATTATTCTGAATATTCACCGATCCAAAACATCACGGACGGTAGATAATTCACGTTTTTGTCAATACCATGATGTATCCTCGATAACAAGTATACCAACGACAATTGTAAATCATATACATTATGATTTAAATTCCCAAAACTCGAATACAACCTATAATTCCAAATTTCCTGTGATTACGATTATAAACATTGCTATACGAATTATAAACGAATGAAACTGAAACCATTTATTAAATATTACAAACTGAGCAAGTAATAACTTGCCTCGATACCGATACGACGATGATGAAGCCGTCACTAATCTCATTACCTTCGTCTACTAGCTCCACGGCCCCGACCAACACCATTCACGAATATTCTCGAGCTCGACCGCAACACATGGTTGTAATCACCGATCGATATTCTCAACCTATTACAGTAATCGATAGACAACAAGTTCGATAACAATCAACAATCGATAAAACCAAATCATAAACCCAACGGCTTGACAATATCTCGATTAAACACTAGTCGGATCAATCCTACTCAAACCAGCACGAATTCATAACCACAACACGAAAATACTGCACTTTCTACCTTCTTAGCGCACGTTAATCACTTAACGTAGCGTGCGCTAAGTTGCTCCCGTTAGCGTGCGCTAGGCAGTAAGCTTAGCGTGCGCTAATGCTGTACAGATGTATGTTTTTCAGATTCCGATCAACATATGGCGATTATCAAGAACACTTAGTGATTCTGAACCATGTTCATAGCTATCAAAACAACGAAATCCAATATCCTTTAACATATAGGTAATCATCCGACTCTTAATTCAAGTAATATATTCATATTTCATCTTCCTTAATATCAACAACATAAAAGATCCGATTTGAAGGAAGATATTAGCCAACATATCTCTTTGAAGATAAACAACACATTCGAAACCATCCAAATCATATCAATATCTTCATATCAACAATAACATCATCATAATCCGGTAATCCAACTCATACTCATGCCTATCAACTTGTTTATATGATAATCATCAGCTCAAGAACATCATATACAATCCAAAACGAAATCTCAAAGTGAAGAGTAATTACCTTTTTGGAAGGAATGGATTGATTTCCAAGGTTGAATCCATTTCCAAGAATCATTAATGATTTCAAGCTTCAAATGTTGTTATGGATGATTAACTCCACCTTAATCCAGTGTTTCGAACCTCAAATACTTCTCAAGGCTCTCTCTCTCTATCGGCTCACATGAAGAAATGGTTGAAAATGACGAAACATAGCCAATCGCCCTTATATATATCATACATTATTAACGTACGCTAACATCTTGATTAACGTCGTTACACATAAGCGTCGCTAATCGTCTTTGTTAGCGTGCGCTATCTCCGTCGAGGCAAGCGCGCTGCGCATGAAGTGATTTACATACGCAATGCCCATGCAATAGCGTACGTAAATGCCTCTATTTAGCGTACGCAAGTGTCCTACCTTAGCGTGCGCTACTCATAGTTGACTCGTTTGTCTGTATGCTTCCGAAGACAGGTCCACACGCCAAAAGTGCTGACGAGGATAGATTCCTTTTTGTCCGATATACAGTTAGCGTGCGCTAATAAACATGCATTAGCGTGCGCTAACACTACATTACAACATCCGTTGACTTATCAGAACATGCGCCGAAAGTGGCCTGGTCCACGCGTAGATTCCCTCTGAGCTGTTCTTCACTAGCGTACGCTAAGTTATGTCCGTAGCGTGCGCTAAACCTGCACGATAGCGTGCGCTACTCATGATTATTAGCGTGCGCTAATAATGTTACACTTAGCCATTTCCGACTTTTCTCGTCCGTCTCGACATACTGGATAGGTATACATGACGCACTATATCCTCTAATACAATTGTCGACCAAGTACGACAATTATACCGATACTGACATCTCAGTCATTCATTTATTTTATCTATACTGTACATATTCCACGCTGTACAATATAACTCGGATAAAATAATATTAAACAACGGTAGTAGAAGTTCCGGATATTACAGCGCCGTGGGCCCCGGATGGAACCCACAAGGCTGAAGGAAATTTTCGCAAACATTTACAAACGCCCAAGAGGCTAACGACGGTATTATCTATTAAAAACATTTGAAGATTTATAAAACTCATTTATCAAACCGTCGTAAAAACTCATTTGAAACCACAAGGCCCAAAATGCCAAAACTCAACAGTTTAAAAACATACGTTAAGATATCGCTTACACGTACCGACATAATAGATTTAGAAAATGATTGCTAAAGTAACCGAAGTTACCGGATACCAAAAAGGCCATTTAAAAATAATCACGCAGCGGATAAAGACAAACAATTAAAATACTCTAGCAGCGGAATACAACAACTGATCAGAAACTCAAAACACAAATACATGCCCTTGCCAGTATCCTCCGGGAAGTTCATCTCTCCACGACCGCTACAAGCTTGATAATCCAAGAACCTAAAAAGAAAGCCCACGACGGGTCACCATAATATCCAACAATGATAACCATCACATCTCGTCAATAATTACATATCAATGGAAATACTAAGTAAGAATACGACCAGTGTAATCTTACCGTCGTAACTTTATGAGAATCCACGATTCGTATCCTTAACAACACATTAAAATAATACCGAAATATCTGTACGGTATCTCAACAATACTCAAGGTTCTCAAAACATTATCATAACTCGCGATATGGAAATTATACCAACTCTGGCCAATTCAATCCATCGGATAACATCGACAATTCCAATACGATAATCGATTGTCCATCAAAGACAAGTACCAAGGAAATACGGAACATACCTCAAGATACGAAATACCGTTACAATCATGTCAGTCTAATCCGAGATCAGATCAGCACAACATACGGACATGGTCCTAACGCAAGACCTACAAATGCATACTCATATGACAACGTCAATATGATCACAACAATAACGACAATGTATACTTATGGCAAACCCATAATATACATATGCACAACAACAATACATATGGTAATCCAACGATCCAGCGCACACAGCTATAGATTCCCATGATGATCACGTCGGACCAACGCATGGTGGCATTACATCCGGCAATGATCCAAATAAGACACAATATAGATTCCCATGATGATCCCATCGGACCAACGCATGGTGGACATATGACAACAATGCACAACTGCACAAAACAACAGTGCACAATACACGACAACAACAATGCACAAATGCATGACAACAACGATACACGAATGTATCACGACATGATCGACACAAATGACAGAAATGATTAAAATACTTGCTCCGAGTCCTTCGAGAGCAATCTCGATATCTAAACCATCACCAACAATTATTCTGAATATTCACCGATCCAAAACATCACGGACGGTAGATAATTCACGTTTTTGTCAATACCATGATGTATCCTCGATAACAAGTATACCAACGACAATTGTAAATCATATACATTATGATTTAAATTCCCAAAACTCGAATACAACCTATAATTCCAAATTTCCTGTGATTACGATTATAAACATTGCTATACGAATTATAAACGAATGAAACTGAAACCATTTATTAAATATTACAAACTGAGCAAGTAATAACTTGCCTCGATACCGATACGACGATGATGAAGCCGTCACTAATCTCATTGTCTTCGTCTACTAGCTCCTCGGCCCCGACCAACACCATTCACGAATATTCTCGAGCTCGACCACAACACACGGTTGTAATCACCGATCGATATTCTCAACCTATTACAGTAATCGATAGACAACAAGTTCGATAACAATCAACAATCGATAAAACCAAATCATAAACCCAACGGCTTGACAATATCTCGATTAAACACTAGTCGGATCAATCCTACTCAAACCAGCACGAATTCATAACCACAACACGAAAATACTGCACTTTCTACCTTCTTAGCGCACGTTAATCACTTAACGTAGCGTGCGCTAAGTTGCTCCCGTTAGCGTGCGCTAGGCAGTAAGCTTAGCGTGCGCTAATGCTGTACAGATGTATGTTTTTCAGATTCCGATCAACATATGGCGATTATCAAGAACACTAAGTGATTCTGAACCATGTTCATAGCTATCAAAACAACGAAATCCAATATCCTTTAACATATAAGTAATCATCCGACTCTTAATTCAAGTCATATATTCATATTTCATCTTCCTTAATATCAACAACATAAAAGATCCGATTTGAAGGAAGATATTAGCCAACATATCTCTTTGAATATAAACAACACATTCGAAACCATCCAAATCATATCAATATCTTCATATCAACAATAACATCATCATAATCCGGTAATCCAACTCATACTCATGCCTATCAACTTGTTTATATGATAATCATCACCAAGAACATCATATACAATCCAATACGAAATCTCAAAGTGAAGAGTAATTACCTTTTTGGAAGGAATGGATTGATTTCCAAGGTTGAATCCATTTCTAAGAATCATTAATGATTTCAAGCTTCAAATGTTGTTATGGATGATTAACTCCACCTTAATCCAGTGTTTGGAACCTCAAATACTTCTCAAGGCTCTCTCTCTATCGGCTCACATGAAGAAATGGATGAAAATGACGAAAATAGCCAATCGCCCTTATATATATCAGTACATTATTAACGACGCTAACATCTTGATTAACGCACGTTACACACTTAGCGGCGCTAATCGTCTTTGTTAGCGTGCGCTTATCGAAGTCCGCAGGCAATCGCCGCCGCATGAAGTGATTTACGACGCAATGCCCATGCAATAGCGTACGTAAATGCCTCTATTTAGCGTACGCAAGTGTCCTACCTTAGCGTGCGCTACTCATAGTTGACTCGTTTGTCTGTATGCTTCGAAGACAGTCCACACGCCAAAAGTGCTGACGAGGATAGATTCCTTTTTGTCCGATATACGATTAGCGTGCGCTAATCAACATGCATTAGCGTGCGCTAACACTACATTACAACATCCGTTGACTTATCGTAACATGCGCCGAAAGTGGCCTGGTCCACGCGTAGATTCCCTCTGAGCTGTTCTTCACTAGCGTACGCTAAGTTATGTCCGTAGCGTGCGCTAAACCTACACGATAGCGTGCGCTACTCATGATTATTAGCGTGCGCTAATAATGTTACACTTAGCCATTTCCAACTTTTCTCGTCCGTCTCGACATACTGGATACGTATACATGACGCACTATATCCTCTAATACAATTGTCGACCAAGTACGACAATTATACCGATACTGACATCTCAGTCATTCATTTATTTTATCTATACTGCATGCATTCCACGCTGTACAATATAACTCGGATAAAATAATATTAAACAACGGTAGTAGAAGTTTCGGATATTACAGCGCCGTGGGCCCCGAGATGGAACCCACAAGGCTGAAGGAAATTTTCGCAAACATTTACAAACGCCCAAGAGGCTAACGACGGTATTATCTATTAAAAACATTTGAAGATTTATTAAACTCATTTATCAAACCGTCGTAAAAACTCATTTGAAACCACAAGGCCCAAAATGCCAAAACTCAACAGTTTCAAAACATACATTAAGCTATCGCTTACACGTACCGACAGAATAGATTTAGAAAATGATTGCCAAAGTAACCTAAGTTACCGGATACGAAAAAGGCCATTTAAAAATACTCACGCAGCGGATAAAGACAAACAATTAAAATACTCTAGCAGCAGAATACAACAACTGATCAGAAACTCAAAACACAAATACATGCCATTGCCAGTATCCTCCGGGAAGTTCATCTCTCCACGATCGCTACAAGCTTGATAATCCAAGAACCTAAAAAGAAAGCCCACGACGGGGTCAGCCATAATATCCAACAATGATAACCATCACATCTCGTCAATAATTACATATCAATGGAAATACTAAGTAAGAATACGACCAGTGTAATCTTACCGTCGTAACTTTATGAGAATCCACGATTCGTATCCTTAACAACACATTAAAATAATACCGAAATATCTGTACGGTATCTCAACAATACTCAAGGTTCTCAAAACATTATCATAACTCGCGATATGGAAATTATACCAACTCTGGCCAATTCAATCCATCGGATAACATCGACAATTCCAATACGATAATCGATTGTCCATCAAAGACAAGTACCAAGGAAATACGGAACATACCTCAAGATACGAAATACCGTTACAATCATGTCAGTCTAATCCGAGATCAGATCAGCACAACATACGGACATGGTCCTAACGCAAGACCTACAAATGCATACTCATATGACAACGTCAATATGATCACAACAATAACGACAATGTATACTTATGGCAAACCCATAATATACATATGCACAACAACAATACATATGGTAATCCAACGATCCAACAGACACTGACTATAGATTCCCATGATGATCCCGTCGGACCAACGCATGGTGGCATTACTCCGGCGATCCAACAGACACATACTATAGATTCCCATGATGATCCCATCGGACCAACGCATGGTGAACATATGACAACAATGCACAACTGCACAAAACAACCGTGCACAATACACGACAACAACAATGCACAAATGCATGACAACAACGATACACGAATGTATCACAACATGATCGACACAAATGACAGAAATGATTAAAATACTTGCTCCGAGTCCTTCGAGAGCAATCTCGATATCTAAACCATCACCAACAATTATTCTGAATATTCACCGATCCAAAACATCACGGACGGTAGATAATTCACGTTTTTGTCAATACCATGATGTATCCTCGATAACAAGTATACCAACGACAATTGTAAATCATATACATTATGATTTAAATTCCCAAAACTCGAATACAACCTATAATTCCAAATTTCCTGTGATTACGATTATAAACATTGCTATACGAATTATAAACGAATGAAACTGAAACCATTTATTAAATATTACAAACTGAGCAAGTACTAACTTGCCTCGATACCGATACGACGATGATGAAGCCGTCACTAATCTCATTGTCTTCGTCTACTAGCTCCTCGGCCCTGACCAACACCATTCACGAATATTCTCGAGCTCGACCGCAACACACGGTTGTAATCACCGATCGATATTCTCAACCTATTACAGTAATCGATAGACAACAAGTTCGATAACAATCAACAATCGATAAAACCAAATCATAAACCCAACGGCTTGACAATATCTCGATTAAACACTAGTCGGATCAATCCTACTCAAACCAGCACGAATTCATAACCACAACACGAAAATACTGCACTTTCTACCTTCTTAGCGCACGTTAATCACTTAACGTAGCGTGCGCTAAGTTGCTCCCGTTAGCGTGCGCTAGGCAGTAAGCTTAGCGTGCGCTAATGCTGTACAGATGTATGTTTTTCAGATTCCGATCAACATATGGCGATTATCAAGAACACTAAGTGATTCTGAACCATGTTCATAGCTATCAAAACAACGAAATCCAATATCCTTTAACATATAGGTAATCATCCGACTCTTAATTCAAGTCATATATTCATATTTCATCTTCCTTAATATCAACAACATAAAAGATCCGATTTGAAGGAAGATATTAGCCAACATATCTCTTTGAAGATAAACAACACATTCGAAACCATCCAAATCATATCAATATCTTCATATCAACAATAACATCATCATAATCCGGTAATCCAACTCATACTCATGCCTATCAACTTGTTTATATGATAATCATCAGCTCAAGAACATCATATACAATCCAAAACGAAATCTCAAAGTGAAGAGTAATTACCTTTTTGGAAGGAATGGATTGATTTCCAAGGTTGAATCCATTTCTAAGAATCATTAATGATTTCAAGCTTCAAATGTTGTTATGGATGATTAACTCCACCTTAATCCAGTGTTTGGAACCTCAAATACTTCTCAAGGCTCTCTCTCTCTATCGGCTCACATGAAGAAATGGATGAAAATGACGAAAAATAGCCAACTGCCCTTATATATATACTGTACATTATTAACGTACGCTAACATCTTCAGTTAACGTACGTTACACACTTAGCGTGCGCTAACTGTCTTTGTTAGCGTGCGCTATCGAAGTCCAGAGGCAACTGCCTTGCTGCATGAAGTGATTTACGTACGCAATGCCCATGCAATAGCGTACGTAAATGCCTCTATTTAGCGTACGCAAGTGTCCTACCTTAGCGTGCGCTACTCATAGTTGACTCGTTTGTCTGTATGCTTCCGAAGACAGGTCCACACGCCAAAAGTGCTGACGAGGATAGATTCCTTTTTGTCCGATATACAGTTAGCGTGCGCTAATCAACATGCATTAGCGTGCGCTAACACTACATTACAACATCCGTTGACTTATCAGAACATGCGCCGAAAGTGGCCTGGTCCACGCGTAGATTCCCTCTGAGCTGTTCTTCACTAGCGTACGCTAAGTTATGTCCGTAGCGTGCGCTAAACCTACACGATAGCGTGCGCTACTCATGATTATTAGCGTGCGCTAATAATGTTACACTTAGCCATTTCCAACTTTTCTCGTCCGTCTCGACATACTGGATACGTATACATGACGCACTATATCCTCTAATACAATTGTCGACCAAGTACGACAATTATACCGATACTGACATCTCAGTCATTCATTTATTTTATCTATACTGTACAGATTCCACGCTGTACAATATAACTCGGATAAAATAATATTAAACAACGGTAGTAGAAGTTTCGGATATTACAGCGCCGTGGGCCCCGAGATGGAACCCACAAGGCTGAAGGAAATTTTCGCAAACATTTACAAACGCCCAAGAGGCTAACGACGGTATTATCTATTAAAAACATTTGAAGATTTATTAAACTCATTTATCAAACCGTCGTAAAAACTCATTTGAAACCACAAGGCCCAAAATGCCAAAACTCAACAGTTTCAAAACATACATTAAGCTATCGCTTACACGTACCGACAGAATAGATTTAGAAAATGATTGCCAAAGTAACCTAAGTTACCGGATACGAAAAAGGCCATTTAAAAATACTCACGCAGCGGATAAAGACAAACAATTAAAATACTCTAGCAGCAGAATACAACAACTGATCAGAAACTCAAAACACAAATACATGCCCTTGCCAGTATCCTCCGGGAAGTTCATCTCTCCACGATCGCTACAAGCTTGATAATCCAAGAACCTAAAAAGAAAGCCCACGACGGGGTCAGCCATAATATCCAATAATGATAACCATCACATCTCGTCAATAATTACATATCAATGGAAATACTAAGTAAGAATACGACCAATGTAATCTTACCGTCGTAACTTTATGAGAATCCACGATTCGTATCCTTAACAACACATTAAAATAATACCGAAATATCTGTACGGTATCTCAACAATACTCAAGGTTCTCAAAACATTATCATAACTCGCGATATGGAAATTATACCAACTCTGGCCAATTCAATCCATCGGATAACATCGACAATTCCAATACGATAATCGATTGTCCATCAAAGACAAGTACCAAGGAAATACGGAACATACCTCAAGATACGAAATACCGTTACAATCATGTCAGTCTAATCCGAGATCAGATCAGCACAACATACGGACATGGTCCTAACGCAAGACCTACAAATGCATACTCATATGACAACGTCAATATGATCACAACAATAACGACAATGTATACTTATGGCAAACCCATAATATACATATGCACAACAACAATACATATGGTAATCCAACGATCCAAGCACACATCTATAGATTCCCATGATGATCCCGGACCAACGCATGGTGGCATTACATCCGGCGATCCAAATACACACGCCTATAGATTCCGATGATGATCCGTCGTCTGACCAACGCATGGTGGACATATGACAACAATGCACAACTGCACAAAACAACCGTGCACAATACACGACAACAACAATGCACAAATGCATGACAACAACGATACACGAATGTATCACGACATGATCGACACAAATGACAGAAATGATTAAAATACTTGCTCCGAGTCCTTCGAGAGCAATCTCGATATCTAAACCATCACCAACCATTATTCTGAATATTCACCGATCCAAAACATCACGGACGGTAGATAATTCACGTTTTTGTCAATACCATGATGTATCCTCGATAACAAGTATACCAACGACAATTGTAAATCATATACATTATGATTTAAATTCCCAAAACTCGAATACAACCTATAATTCCAAATTTCCTGTGATTACGATTATAAACATTGCTATACGAATTATAAACGAATGAAACTGAAACCATTTATTAAATATTACAAACTGAGCAAGTAATGACTTGCCTCGATACCGATACGACGATGATGAAGCCGTCACTAATCTCATTGTCTTCGTCTACTAGCTCCTCGGCCCTGACCAACACCATTCACGAACATTCTCGAGCTCGACCGCAACACACGGTTGTAATCACCGATCGATATTCTCAACCTATTACAGTAATCGATAGACAACAAGTTCGATAACAATCAACAATCGATAAAACCAAATCACAAACCCAACGGCTTGACAATATCTCGATTAAACACTAGTCGGATCAATCCTACTCAAACCAGCATGAATTCATAACCACAACACGAAAATACTGCACTTTCTGCCTTCTTAGCGCACGTTAATCACTTAACGTAGCGTGCGCTAAGTTTCTCCCATTAGCGTGCGCTAGGCAGTAAGCTTAGCGTGCGCTAGTGGTGTACAGATGCATGTTTTTCAGATTCCGATCAACATATGGCGATTATCAAGAACACTAAGTGATTCTGAACCATGTTCATAGCTATCAAAACAACGAAATCCAATATCCTTTAACATATAGGTAATCATCCGACTCTTAATTCAAGTCATATATTCATATTTCATCTTCCTTAATATCAACAACATAAAAGATCCGATTTGAAGGAAGATATTAGCCAACATATCTCTTTGAAGATAAACAACACATTCGAAACCATCCAAATCATATCAATATCTTCATATCAACAATAACATCATCATAATCTGGTAATCCAACTCATACTCATGCCTATCAACTTGTTTATATGATAATCATCAGCTCAAGAACATCATATACAATCCAAAAAGAAATCTCAAAGTGAAGAGTAATTACCTTTTTGGAAGGAATGGATTGATTTCCAAGGTTGAATCCATTTCCAAGAATCATTAATGATTTCAAGCTTCAAATGTTGTTATGGATGATTAACTCCACCTTAATCCAGTGTTTGGAACCTCAAATACTTCTCAAGGCTCTCTCTCTATCGGCTCACATGAAGAAATGGATGAAAATGACGAAAAATAGCCAATCGCCCTTATATATATATCATATTATTAACGTACACTAACATCTTCAGTTAACGTACGTTACACACTTAGCGTGCGCTAACTGTCTTTGTTAGCGTGCGCTATCGAAGTCCAGAGGCAACTGTCTTACTGCATGAAGTTATTTACGTATGCAATGCCCATGCAATAGCGTACGTAAATGCCTCTATTTAGCGTACGCAAGTGTCCTACCTTAGCGTGCGCTACTCATAGTTGACTCGTTTGTCTGTATGCTTCGTTAGACAGGTCCACACGCCAAAAGTGCTAACGAAGATAAGATTCCTTTTTGTCCGATATACAGTTAGCGTGCGCTAACCAACATGCATTAGCATGCACTAACACTACATTACAACATCCGTTGACTTATCAGAACATGCGCCGAAAGTGGCCTGGTCCACGCGTAGATTCCCTCTGAGCTGTTCTTCACTAGCGTACGCTAAGTTATGTCCGCAGCGTGCGCTAAACCTGCACGATAGCATGCGCTACTCATGATTATTAGCGTGCGCTAATAATGTTACACTTAGCCATTTCCGACTTTTCTCGTCCGTCTCGACATACTGGATACGTATACATGACGCACTATATCCTCTAATACAATTGTCGACCAAGTACGACAATTATACCGATACTGACATCTCAGTCATTCATTTATTTTATCTATATTGTACAGATTCCACGCTGTACAATATAACTCGGATAAAATAATATTAAACAACGGTAGTAGAAGTTTCGGATATTACAGCGCCGTGGGCCCCGAGATGGAACCCACAAGGCTGAAGGAAATTTTCGCAAACATTTACAAACGCCCAAGAGGCTAACAACGGTATTATCTATTAAAAACATTTGAAGATTTATTAAACTCATTTATCAAACCGTCGTAAAAACTCATTTGAAACCACAAGGCCCAAAATGCTAAAACTCAACAGTTTCAAAACATACATTAAGCTATCGCTTACACGTACCGACAGAATAGATTTAGAAAATGATTGCCAAAGTAACCTAAGTTACCGGATACGAAAAAGGCCATTTAAAAATACTCACGCAGTGGATAAAGACAAACAATTAAAATACTCTAGCAGCAGAATACAACAACTGATCAGAAACTCAAAACACAAATACATGCCCTTGCCAGTATCCTCCGGGAAGTTCATCTCTCCACGATCGCTACAAGCTTGATAATCCAAGAACCTAAAAAGAAAGCCCACGACGGGGTCAGCCATAATATCCAACAATGATAACCATCACATCTCGTCAATAATTGCATATCAATGGAAATACTAAGTAAGAATACGACCAGTGTAATCTTACAGTCGTAACTTTACGAGAATCCACGATTCGTATCCTTAACAACACATTAAAATAATACCGAAATATCTGTACGGTATCTCAACAATACTCAAGGTTCTCAAAACATTATCATAACTCACGATATGGAAATTATACCAACTCTGGCCAATTCAATCCATCGGATAACATCGACAATTCCAATACGATAATCGATTGTCCATCAAAGACAAGTACCAAGGAAATACGGAACATACCTCAAGATACGAAATACCGTTACAATCATGTCAGTCTAATCCGAGATCAGATCAGCACAACATACGGACATGGTCCTAACGCAAGACCTACAAATGCATACTCATATGACAACGTCAATATGATCACAACAATAACGACAATGTATACTTATGGCAAACCCATAATATACATATGCACAACAACAATACATATGGTAATCCAACGATCCAGCGCACACATCTATAGATTCCCATGATGATCCCGTCGGACCAACGCATGGTGGCATTACCTGTCCAGCGATCCAGCGCACACAGCTATAGATTCCGATGATGATCCCGTCGGACCAACGCATGGTGGACATATGACAACAATGCACAACTGCACAAAACAACCGTGCACAATACACGACAACAACAATGCACAAATGCATGACAACAACGATACACGAATGTATCACGACATGATCGACACAAATGACAGAAATGATTAAAATACTTGCTCCGAGTCCTTCGAGAGCAATCTGATATCTAAACCATCACCAACCATTATTCTGAATATTCACCGATCCAAAACATCACGGACGGTAGATAATTCACGTTTTTGTCAATACCATGATGTATCCTCGATAACAAGTATACCAACGACAATTGTAAATCATATACATTATGATTTAAATTCCCAAAACTCGAATACAACCTATAATTCCAAATTTCCTGTGATTACGATTATAAACATTGCTATACGAATTATAAACGAATGAAACTGAAACCATTTATTAAATATTACAAACTGAGCAAGTAATAACTTGCCTCGATACCGATACGAAGATGATGAAGCCGTCACTAATCTCATTGTCTTCGTCTACTAGCTCCTCGGCCCCGACCAACACCATTCACGAACATTCTCGAGCTCGACCGCAACACACGGTTGTAATCACCGATCGATATTCTCAACCTATTACAGTAATCGATAGACAACAAGTTCGATAACAATCAACAATCGATAAAACCAAATCACAAACCCAACGGCTTGACAATATCTCGATTAAACACTAGTCGGATCAATCCTACTCAAACCAGCATGAATTCATAACCACAACACGAAAATACTGCACTTTCTGCCTTCTTAGCGCACGTTAATCACTTAACGTAGCGTGCGCTAAGTTTCTCCCATTAGCGTGCGCTAGGCAGTAAGCTTAGCGTGCGATAGTGGTGTACATATGCATGTTTTTCAGATTCCGATCAACATATGGCGATTATCAAGAACACTAAGTGATTGTGAACCATGTTCATAGCTATCAAAACAACGAAATCCAATATCCTTTAACATATAGGTAATCATCCGACTCTTAATTCAAGTCATATATTCATATTTCATCTTCCTTAATATCAACAACATAAAAGATCCGATTTGAAGGAAGATATTAGCCAACATATCTCTTTGAAGATAAACAACACATTCGAAACCATCCAAATCATATCAATATCTTCATATCAACAATAACATCATCATAATCTGGTAATCCAACTCATACTCATGCCTATCAACTTGTTTATATGATAATCATCAGCTCAAGAACATCATATACAATCCAAAAAGAAATCTCAAAGTGAAGAGTAATTACCTTTTTGGAAGGAATGGATTGATTTCCAAGGTTGAATCCATTTCCAAGAATCATTAATGATTTCAAGCTTCAAATGTTGTTATGGATGATTAACTCCACCTTAATCCAGTGTTTGGAACCTCAAATACTTCTCAAGGCTCTCTCTCTCTATCGGCTCACATGAAGAAATGGATGAAAATGACGAAAAATAGCCAACTGCCCTTATATATATACTGTACATTATTAACGTACACTAACATCTTCAGTTAACGTACGTTACACACTTAGCGTGCGCTAACTGTCTTTGTTAGCGTGCGCTATCGAAGTCCAGAGGCAACTGTCTTACTGCATGAAGTGATTTACGTATGCAATGCCCATGCAATAGCGTACGTAAATGCCTCTATTTAGCGTACGCAAGTGTCCTACCTTAGCGTGCGCTACTCATAGTTGACTCGTTTGTCTGTATGCTTCCGAAGACAGGTCCACACGCCAAAAGTGCTAACGAAGATAAGATTCCTTTTTATCCGATATACAGTTAGCGTGCGCTAACCAACATGCATTAGCATGCGCTAACACTACATTACAACATCCGTTGACTTATCAGAACATGCGCCGAAAGTGGCCTGGTCCACGCGTAGATTCCCTCTGAGCTGTTCTTCACTAGCGTATGCTAAGTTATGTCCGTAGCGTGCGCTAAACCTGCACGATAGCATGCGCTACTCATGATTATTAGCGTGCGCTAATAATGTTACACTTAGCCATTTCCGACTTTTCTCGTCCGTCTCGACATACTGGATACGTATACATGACGCACTATATCCTCTAATACAATTGTCGACCAAGTACGACAATTATACCGATACTGACATCTCAGTCATTCATTTATTTTATCTATACTGTACAGATTCCACGCTGTACAATATAACTCGGATAAAATAATATTAAACAACGGTAGTAGAAGTTCCGGATATTAGACCGAGAGGTTTCATTTGAACAAGTAAGCCAAAACCCCGAAAGGCAGGAATGAGATAGATAAACGATTAATAAAGTGTTTTACAATTCTCAGGAGTTTTAAGAAAACAGAAAGGCCTTTTGAAACATTAGGGTCTCAACCCGTATCTCGTTCCGCATTACAAGAAGTTTAAAAAGTAGAAAACCCTTTTTCGGACCCCAAGTCCTGAGTTATAAAACAATTTCAAAAATCTATTGGGTCTCGGCCCAAAAATTATTTACAGTAAAACATCCGTAAAACATTCATTTTGAAAAGTACCATTTTCAAATGCTCAAAAACAGTTCATATATCATAAAATGAATTAACATGACTACATGTTCTCCTGAACAATCCACAATATTTCTCCCAAATGCACAACTCCGTTCCAAAGCTTAACCGACATATTGATTTCCAAAATCATAACTTCTCAAGATCATCAATCCTGTCCCAACTCTGTCATCTTATACTGTAAGCATAATATTCTGCTGAATCTTAAAGCATATCAACTTAGAACGACAATAAATCTCAATGCAATTCAAAAATCCAAATACTTACCGATCGTGAAGTCGATGATTCCCCGTGATACTGGCACATGTCTCAACTCTAGAAAATACTCAACACAGATATTTTCAAAACACACATTTTGCAAACTTAGTTCAACTCGTGAACACAACATGGCTCTATCCGTAGAAACACGTTAATACCATTTGGAAAAGTTACAACAACCCCAGTACCACAGTGGTAAATCATGTAACGCACAAGCCCGAGTAAACAACAAAAACTCAGAGCTCAAACACTTGTCAACCGACAACTCGAATGGCATGACAAAAACACGACCCAACTCGACCCGACTGCCTAGGTTTTCACAACCTAAGCTCCGATACCATATTCTGTAACACCCCCAGATTTAACCGGGAATATTACAGCACCGTGGGCCCCGAGATGGAACCCACAAGGCTGAAGGAAAATTTCACAAACATTTACAAACGCCCAAGAGGCTAACGACGATATTATCTATTAAAAACATTCGAAGATTTATAAAACTCGTTTATCAAACCGTCGTAAAAACTCATTTGAAACCACAAGGCCCGAAATGCCAAGACTTAACAGTTTAAAAACATACGTTAAGCTATAAACACGCGTCTGCAAGCGAATAGTTTAGAAAACGATTGCCAAAGTAACCCAAGTTACCAGATACCAAAAGGCCCTTTAAATTTACTCACGTAGCGGAAAAGACACAGTTCAAAACACTCTAGCAGCGGAATACAAGAACTGATCAGGAAACTCAATACACAAATACATGCCCTAGCCAGTATCCTCCGGGAAGCTCATCTCTCCACGACCGCTACAAGCTCGATATCCAAAGAACCTAAAAAGAAAGCCCACGACGGGGTCAGCCATAATATCCAACAATGATAACCATCACATCACGTCAATAATTACATATCAATGGAAATATTAAGTAAGAATACGACCAATGTAATCTTACCGTCGTAACTTTACGAAAATCCACGATTCGTATCCTTAACAACACAGTAAGATAATACCGAATATCTCTACGGTATCTCAACAATACTCAAGGTCTCAAAACATTATCATAATTCGCGATACGGAAATTATACCAACTATGGTCAATTCAATCCCTCGGATAACATCGACAATTCTGTAATATCCGCAATTTTTGATTTTCGGTAAATTTATTTTTTCGGCGGAAGTCCGTTTTGACAACTTGCTCATGACCGTTTCGTCATTCCGAGAATGATTAATTCTGCACTTTTTGTCATCCGAGCTCGTTTCGGTGTCGTTTTGTTGAGTTCCGTGCTTTTTAGCGGTTTTTCCGTACTTGAGTTCGATTCTTGCGAATCTCGTCCGAAACTGTTGTTTCGACTTTCTCGTAAGTTCATTTAATGTTATTATTCATGTTGCGAGCTTTGTCTTGGTGTTTCGATCACGTATCGTGATTTTCGGGCGTTTTGGGCCATTTTCGTAATTTCCCAAAGTTTGGGGTAATTACTTTCCGTTGTCGAATTTCGAGCCTTCGGGTGGTCGGAATCGTGTGTTCTCTTAGTGCTCGGATTCGTCTTTGCGAGTACTTCGTAACCGTATCTTCGATTCATACTCAGGTTCGGGTTTCGGGGTCGTTCGGGCCGTCGGAGTTGGTCGTACGAGTCATGGCCGGGCATCTTTGAGGCCGAGCCACAGCCGAGTAACGTGCGGTAGTGATCGGCGATTCGTACGTAAGGCGATTACGTCGTAAGGCCCTGGCCGTGCGTCGTAACGCTTCCGGCATTTCAGGCGGTGCGTTCGGCCATGGCGATTCGTCGTAAGCCATGGCCGATTACTTACGTAACTCGGCGTGATCGGCCTATTTAAGGCACGCGGCGTTTTCTTCAGCCATTTCTCATTCTTTTTCTTCCCGTACGCGGCTATGAGTGTGTGAATTATCTAGAGATGTTGTTGGACAATGAATTCATGAAGTTTTGAGGTTCATATCATCAATCATCCATCCTATAACATCCTCCGATCTACCGAATCAGGTCAGATTTCCTAGAAATCTAGTTTTGGGGAATTTGGGTATTTTGGTTGTTTTCGTCCGATTAATCCGATTTAACTTAGGATTATGATGGATTGATGATTATTTAGATGTTTTATATCTTTTCCCTTGTTATTCCATGGTTGGATCGTATCGATTCGTTGTTTTGGTCGAGTTCTTGATCGACACCTTGAAGGTGTCCGGTAGAATGTCATAGAGGGGTTTTCGGGCGTTCTACGATTATCCTTCCTCGTATGATTGTTGATTTATGGATTATATGTTGTTAGGGTCGAGTTTCTTGCGAAGAAACCAAGTTGAACCCTTCCGTTCGTTGTCGTTTTCCTTTTCGAAAACATCGGGCGTTTCGAAGCTTTCCGGTTGAGCCATGTTCGTCGGGATATTTGCGTGCCGATTTTGAGGCAAGTACCTTGTCCATATGATTCTTGTTTTGTGGATATGATAATTGGTGATCGTCTAAATGTGTTTGTGTGGTCGTTTGAATCGAACTTTCAAAAGATTTGGTTAGCCTTGTTAAAGGCCCTCTTTCAAAACGCGTGTGTTTTGTGAATGGTGTGGTTTGTGAACTAAGTGAATTCTATGGATATGTTTGGTGTTTATGTTACACTTGGTATTGCGTGTGTACGTATATGGTTTCTTTTTGGTGCGTAATGGTTTGATGTGGTGTTTTGCTAAGTGTTGTTTGCATTAACTCATGATTTGATGTATTTGTGATTGTGGCAAATGTGAAACCCTTGTCGTTGTGAACTCGATGCATTGATGATTTGACCACAAGGTTATCAATTCGGGTAGGTCTGGAGAGGGCTTCGAGAATCGTCACTTGCGAGTGCGATGTCACGATAACTTGTGGGTATATTCGATTGATGTTTACCGGGTAGGGACCCGTGAGGCCTCCGGCGGCGCGTTACTTGCGAGTACGGCCATTTGATATGATTTGACCATAAGGTTATCTAATCGGGTAGGTCTGGAGAGGGCTCCGAGAATCGGTACTTGCGAGTACGATGTCAAGATAACTTATGGGTGGTTTGAGTTTGTTTAGCTAGCCAGTGCGGGAGGGTCCTTAGAGGCCTCGTGCGGGAATCTATGATATGACTCTGTTCCCAAGGCGATGCATGTGTTGTGATTTGTTTCGCTAGCCAGCTCGGGAGGGTCCTTCGAGGCCTCAGGTGGGATGTCTGTGGTAGCGTCCCGGTCCTAGGCGATGCGCGTGCGTGATTACGTTTCGTTGATTTTATGTCCGTTGAGGACACGTGATGTTGGGCTCTGGCCCTGTGAATTATTGTCGGTTTTCTATTTGCGAAAATAAAACCTTTGGGCTGTGACCCTGTTGATTTTGGAAAGAGAAGGATTTGATAATCCTAATTTGTTTTCTATTAAAACTCCCGAGGGTATTTTAAACCATTTTGCAAACCATTCTCGTTATTTGTGATCTTTCGGATTTGGAAAGTTTTACTCAAATTCTTGCCTCGGGGAGTATTCGTTTCGTGGTATTTTAATCTTTAAGGATTCCTGGTTATTGTTATTCGTGGAACTTGAATTATATGGCTCGTATTTGCACTTTGTATTTGCACTAGCAAAACAGTGGAGTTTTGCTAACCCCTGAGTATTCGGGGGGTGGATGTCTGTTTTTGCATTCAGGTTTTGGAGCATAGCACAGGGTCGGCATGAAGGATGATGAAAGATGAACGATACTAATCACACGAGGATCCGTATGATGTTATTGGTTTAGTTGCATTTTATTTCCGCTGCAGTATTCTTTCCCCGTTGTACGGGAGTGTGTTGTATTCGACGCCTGCGTGGGCATGTATTGTAATTGAGTTGTATGTATTTATTGAAAGGCCAAATCGGTCTACTGAGTCTTTTTAGCCTTAAAGGCATTGTCGAGTTGTTCGTTTGTCGTTACCAGCCTGGTAGATCCTTGAGGAAAGGTTCTACGGCGTGTAATATCCCTGAGCGGATTGGGGGTGTTACATAAATGGTATCAGAGCTTAGGTTGTGGAAACCTAGGCTGTCGGGTCAAGTAGGGTCTATTGAGTTTTTGTCTCGTCGGATTTTATCTGACTGAGTCGTGTCGCGACGCGTCGTCTGAGTTTGTTGGTCGTGATTAGTATCGTGGGCGATCATCATCTTCGTGCGACCTGTGGATGTAAGTCTCCCTTCTTTGTGTTGTGCCTCGTGTGACATGAGCTATTTTTATGATTATGAGTTAATTGACGGAATCCTCTTATGGATTTTGATTTAGTGATATGTGATTATTTGACTCCCATTTTTCGTTCATATGAGGAGTAGTGTTGCTGTCTTGTGCATGTTTGACTTTATTTCTTTTATCCGCTGCGTGAGTTCTTTTGTAATGGCTTTCGGTATTTTACCGACTGAGTTTTATTTCGAAAACCAATTCCCTTAACCGAGTTTTTGGCATTATGGCCTTGATCATTTTGGCGAAATTCTTATGATGGTATTTAGTATTTTCTAAATGAGTTTTATAAGTTTTTGAAATAATACCGTCATCAGCCTTTTTGGCATTTTTGTAAATGATTTTTAGCCTGGTGGATTCCGGCGCGGCACCCACGTCGCTATATTGTTCCGTGTAATTACCTGAAATTTTTGGGCATTCTAGCCCATTGAATTATTTTTGAAAACCTTGAGTATCTTAGAAAATTAAAATTCGAGACGTACTTTTAAAACGAATTATTTTCTTGCGGTGTTTTCAAGGTGTTTTCTAATGCCGCAATACATTTCAAAAAAAATTCCGGTTGAGGACCAAAAATATTTTGAGATATTTTCAAATGCAGTTGCTTAGACCCAAGGGTCGAATATTTTTGAAAGTTTTTCACTAAAAGAAAGGTGTCCTCGTTTTTGTTCAAACGCAAGATGATGTTCAAAGTCTCGATAATGGTGTTTGTACTACTTTTTGTAAAATGATACTCAAGATCAACTGTTGTTTCCAAACTATTTTCAAAAGGAGGTTTTCGTTTTTAAAACCTATCATTCCTATTTGCGGACCGGAAATGCGTGTATGGTTTTCGAACTTTCGTTACGGTGTTAACCCCGAATTGTGATTGAATTGGTGGCGTGAGCGTTGAGTCGTTCGCCACGCATATGTTTTGTTAGCCCTCTGTGAGAGGTGTGAACTTGTAATATCCGGATTTATTACGGTGTATTTCATCTGTATTCAAACCCTGTATTATTCGGATTGGTGATTTTGATTATTGGAGTATGATATTTCGTGCATTGATATCATTGTACATAAGTATAGAAACATGCAAAATTGCTCATGCAACCTCGTGATAGCGCACGCTAAGAATGTATCTTAACGCGCGCTATCGGGCCATTATTAGCGCATGCTATGAAGATAAGAGTTGCGTGCGCTAAGAACTCAATTATTGAGCGGGACGGCTAGCACATGCGCCAGCCGGGACATGGGTCCGAATAAGATTCCCGCGGACGCACCCGGACAATTCTGAAGTCAACCATTATTAGCGCACGCTAAGGAATGCTTAGTAGCGTGCGCTAACTTGTTAATAATGCAGAATATTATAAATGGGACAACAACCGTTTTGGCTTTCATTTCTTTCGCCATTCTTCATCCTTGAGAGTTCAGAGAACTGTAATAATACTCCTATACACTTAGAACACATCTTGTTGGTGTTTGTATATTGGTTATCACTTGGGAATATTCATTGAAGTGGAATAGCACCTTGGAGCGGCATACAACCAACCGGAGTTGGATTCTACCCTACGGTTCAGTGATTTTCATCATATTAAGGTATGTTCAATCTATCTCAAGACTTAGAATTGGATTCTAATGATTTGGATGATCATGTTAAGAAGATATGGATTTTCATAGATGAATTATCCAAGTATATCATGTTTGCAATGTAACACCCCAAACTAGGCGGATATTACAGTGCCGTGGATCCCCGACTGAGACCCACCAGGCGAATGAAAAAGGATGAATTACACAGGGTAAATGTAGTACCGAACCACATTACAACATCAATTACTCCGATTAGGAGTTTCATACAATACACCCAGGATAAAATAGAATACATATGTATCTTATGTGACGATAAAATACACAACACTGAATGAAAAGAGTATTCAAACGGAATGTCTCGCAATGGAATAAATAAAGGAAACACAAATGGTGAACAAGTATTTGAATAGTAGGGCCCCTTTCTAGTATCATTGGGACTCCTCGACGTTAACGTGTTCTCCCCGTGCCTTTGCCTCGCCAAGACCTGTAAAACAAAATCCCCAAACGGGGTCAGTTACAAAGAACAACAATCCTCAAGAGTTGAAAATACACAATCATGATTATATATGAAGTTATGAAATAACAAGTCGAAACATACGCAATCAAACATGCTATATGAATCAACTAATCAGTACGGCTCAAAGGAATGGCGCCACACTACGTCCGGGATGGAAATGTGTCCGTGCACAAGCCACCAACGATCAAACACGCGTGGTCTTGTACCTAATCAGTCTCACGAGCAATCGACTCGAGTGCACAGTCCAATGTGAGGCCACCAACCAACACACGACTATAATGTGCCCGACATGAAAATCCTACACATACCAACTGCACGCCAAGATGACCCGGAATGCCACAATATAACAAAAGTGACATCGAAAATGAATAATGACTCACCGAGATGGAATGGTAACGAAATAAATGACTCAATGAAAAGATTGGAACCGCTGTTCCTTATGGTCAAACGATTAATTGATAACAACAAGTTTTGATACGATTAATATAATGATGAATGATTTATGATTATGAATGAACAACAACAAAAGGAATGAATATCCTTTTAACCGAGTAAGAATTAACTTACAAAATACCGATGACAATTATCCTTCCACGAACAAATGTCCTAAATGAAGTGTCGGTCGCAC
Organism: Orobanche coerulescens; assembly: GCA_033398695.1. NCBI lineage: Eukaryota > Viridiplantae > Streptophyta > Magnoliopsida > Lamiales > Orobanchaceae > Orobanche > Orobanche coerulescens. The sequence continues at coordinate 143,535,288 of CM065809.1, read as the reverse complement.
GAACAACCTTAATTCAATACAATTACCGACAATCCGATCAATATACGAATCAAACACGAATATAACGAACTCAAAACGTCGATACGATAAAACTAAGTCCATTGAGGCATTAAAACAAACACGTTGCGTCCAAACTCCGATTGTTTACAATCAAACTTCAATATACCAATATCAAATCCCCCAAGAAGTGTTTCAAACCAACAAAACATCTCCAATACGATCAATAATCCGTTATGAATATCCAAAAATGTGATTATAACAACAATTAGTCGAAAATCCCCAATTCCAACTCGATTTACCAGGTGTTTTTGAATAATCCCTCAATAATCCAATGAATCCTTATACAAACTCATAATCATATACATATCCCTTCATATATCATGATTATAACGTCCAAAACATCCTATTTCAACACAAAATCGAAGTCCAAAGTGTTGAAGGAATTACCTCTTGATGATCCAAGTGCTTTAATCCGAAGAATACGCGATAGATTGATTATCCGGGCTTCACGATCGAAAGGAGATGAAGAAAATCAAACACCCAAATGATTTGTGAAGGAAAAACCCTCCCTCAAGCCTTATCTCTCGGTTGAAGGTGAAGAAAATGCAGAAAAATGGGCTGAAATGATGAAAAAATGAATTTATAGGGGTTGATGCTGCGGACACGGCCGTGCCGATCGGCACGGTCGTGTCGCAGTGGCCGACAGTTGGCGGCAGTGACTCGGCCGTGTCGGATTGACACGGTCGCGGCCGAGGCCTTCCGATAGCGACCGCGACGGCGACTCGGCATGACTCGGCCGTGTCACGGGACACGGTCGGGCGTGTCGGCGATCGTTCGAGCCTATCCGGAAGAGTACGGCACGGGCCGTGTCGGACGACACGGTCGAGCCTGGTCGGCGAAACTTCGCATTTCCGGACGAGTGCGGCACGGGCCGTGTCGGACGACACGGCCGAGTTCGGTCGGCGATGATCGCCAAAATCGAAGCGACCAAAACTCTCTCGTCCGGACTCCGATTGACTCACCATTTGAACCATTGGAAAGCTAAATCGATGCTCTATAATATTGCAAAGATTTAGAATTTTTGGAGTTACCAAAAATTAATGGTGATTTAACAAAGTCGAACTCATATGAGGAAAGTTGAAACGATGAACAATAACGATACACAACTCGAAGTTTTACGAACGGTGAACACGGTGAATGAACATGATTGATGAATGATTATAATTGAGTGAAAATACACTGAGTGACAATTACAGACTGATAATTACTGAATGAAAATGAATGAATTACAACCGGGTATTACATACACCCCCCCTTAAAAGAGTTTCGTCCCCGAAACTAAGGGTCAAACAACTCGGGATAACTCTCCCGCGTACTATCCTCGGTTTCCCAAGTAGCCTCTTCGACTCCATGTCTGGACCACTGAATCTTGACCAAAGGAATCGACTTATTTCTCAACTGTTTGATTCGCCGCTCTAAGACTAGTATAGGACGCTCCTCATATGAATGGTCGTCGGCGATCTCGATTTCGTCGAACTGCAGTATGTGACTCGGGTCGGCAACATACTTTCGCAACTGAGAGACATGAAACACATTATGAATTCGGCTCAGAGCCGGAGGTAAAGCCAATCGATAAGCTAACTCGCCCACTCGATCCAAAATTTCAAACGGTCCAATGAATCTCGGACTCAACTTCCCCCGTTTTCCGAAACGGAAAATACCTCGACTCGGGGATACCTTGACCAAGACGTGGTCACCCGTCTCGAACTCTAGTGGTCGACGACGATTATCTGCATATGATTTCTGTCGACTCTGAGCTGTCAACATACGACTCTTGATCAAAGCTACCTTCTCCCGGGCGGCTATAAGCATATCGGGTTCGGTGCCGATTGATTCTGACAAGTCATCCCAACACAAGGGAGATCGACAACGACGACCGTACAAGGCCTCCTAAGGTGCCATCTTAATGGAGGCATGCCAACTATACTGTACGTGAACTCGATCAGTGGTAGTTGGGCTTCCCAATCGTCCTTCCAATCGAGGACGCATGCCCTCAACATGTCCTCTAATGTCTGAATAGTTCTCTCTGATTGTCCGTCTGACTGAGGATTAAAGGCGATCTTGAGATTAAGCTGAGTTCCCATAGCACGATGAACTGATTTCCAAAAATGTGACACAACCCGTCCGTCACGATCGGAAACGATACTTTTAGGAGTACCGTGCAGTCTCACTATCTCTTTGATGAATAACTAGGCAAGTCTCTCGGGACCCCAAGTATCCTTAATCTCAAGAAAATGAGTTGATTTAGTTAAGCGGTCCACAATCACTCAGATTGTAATCATGCCACGACGACTCGTCGGCAAACTCGTGATGAAATCCATAGAAATGTCTTCCCACTTCCACTCTGGAATAGGGAGAGGTTTCAGCATACCCGCCGGTCGCTGATGTTCAATCTTGACTTGTTGACAGGTTAAGCATCTCGAAACAAATTCTGCGACTTCTCGCTTCATATTACTCCACCAGTAATTTTGTTTCAAGTCTTTGTACATCTTGCTGGACCCCAGATGAACAGAATAAGGGGTAGCATGAGCTTCTCTCAAAATAGAGTTTTTCAACTCGTCATTCGTCGGTACGCACAACCGGTTCTTAAACCTCAAAAGTCCATCCTCGTGGACCACGAATCCAGGGCTTTCCCCTGAGCCACATCTTCACGGATGCGCAACAATGGAGGGTCTGAACTCTGATTCTCTCTGATTACCTCCTCAAGTGACGATGAAATCTCTAACATACAAAGCCGTCCCCGAATTCGCTGAAGCGGACCTCGATCTCGGGTCTAAGGAATTCCTGTGAAGCTCATTCTGAATCGTTAAACGAGCAAGCATTTGCTCCTGAATGGACTTACGACTCAAGGCGTCGGCGACAACGTTCGCCTTGCCCGGGTGGTAAAGGATATCGATATCAAAATCTTTGATTATTTCCAACCACCGCCTCTGTCGCATATTTAACTCCTTGTGAGTAAATATATCCTTCAACTCTTGTGTTTGGTGAATAACTGAAAGGTGACGCCATAAAGGTAACGACGCCAAATCCCCAACGCGAAAACCACGGTACGCTAGCTCCGTGTCGTGGGTTGGATAATTGACCAACTATTCCGAGAAACATCGGATTTACTTAATAACTTTCGGAGGTTGCCAATCTCGGATAGTCTCCGTCTTCTGAGGATCGACACGAACTCTGTCAGATGAAATTACATGCCCGAGAAAGTCACTTCGGACCTCCAGAACTCACATTTGGAAAACTTCCATAAAAATTGCTCACGTCTCAACACGTCGAGGACCTGAAGAAGATGAACCTCGTGTTCCTCTCGGCTAAGAGAATAAATCAAAATGTCTTCGATGAAGACAACAACAAACTGATCCAAAAAGTCGATGAAAACCCGATTCATTAACTCCCTGAATACCGCAGGTGCAATAGTTAGCCCGAACGGCATAACTATGAACTCATAATGACCATAGCGTGTACGAAACGCTGTCCCCGCGATATCCGACTCTCGAATCCGCAACTGATGATATCCAGATCTTAAGTCGATCATGGAAAATACTGAAGCTCCCTGAGGTTGATCTAAAAGATCATCAATAGGAGGTAAAGGATACCACTCTTGATCATCACCCTGTTCAACTCCTGCATTCTGGTCGGGGTCATCCGATACGGTGCCTTCGATAAAGGGGACGTACCGGATCCAACTCACTCCTGAATTCCCTTACTCTATGTGAAGGCAACCAGATAACTCGTCTGGAAATACATCGTCAATCGATGACAATGATACCACGAATGATTGAACATTTCGATTGCCCTAGAATGGTCAATCGATAAAAAGAGATACCAATAATGATTGAACAACTCGATTGCCTTAGAAAGGTCAATCGATGAAGATGATACAATGAATGTTTGAATAACTCGATTGTCTTAGAAAGGCCAATCGATGGAAATGATACAATGAATGATTGAATAACTCGATTGCCCTAGAAAAGCCAATCGATGAAAATAATACAAGGAATGATTGAATAACTCGATTGCCCTAGAAAGGCCAATCAATGAGAATGATACAATGAATGATTGAATAGTTCGATTGCGGAATTTCTCTGCGTTCGTCATAATAATACTTCTTCTGGAACAACGGGGATTACTTCCCTGAAGCACACATTCAACCCCATCGTCTGAAATGATAGTGACCATACGCTTACGGACACTAATGATGGCATCATGACGATCCATCCAGTCAATACCCAAGATGACGTCGTCCCTCGGCAAATCTACTACGATTAGGTCCGCTGGCCATACACGACCATGAAATTGAATCGGACAATTCTGAATCTCACGATTACCGATAATTCGTCTACCGTCAGGTAGAACAATGACATAAGGCTCACAACTAGTAGCACTACCCAGACGTAGTCTACGCAAACATGACTCGGAAATGAATGAATGCGATGCACCAGTGTCAAAAAGGGTACACACAGGTTGAGATAGAATATCGAGTGTACCTGAGATCATCCGGGCCTCTGGATCGTCGGTCTTCTTCATCTCATAAATTCGGGGCTTGCCCCCGAACGACGCTCCGTCGATAGCTCTTAGCTCCGCCTTTAGCTCTGTCGTCTTGAGCAGCCCGGCGAAGTGCTTTGATTACGCCTCGCTGAATGACACAGGGGCTTGAGATGACGGAGTGGGTTTAGAGTCCCTACGGCAAAACGGGCCTATGCCCGGCAATCCACGATTATGGCACGTGTGATGCAGCCGGACATTTGGTGCCGAAATGACCTGTCCTTCACGGTTGAAACAGTGTGACGGCTGAGCGCGCTCGAGGCGAGATTCGCGGGTTTAGACGCCAGGAGTCGCTCGAGAAAAGTAGAGCCCGCCGCGGTTTCTTGAAGGTGGCACGACTTAAATCGGTGATTCACGGTTCTTAGACTTCTTGCCGGCAGATGAAGGTTCCGCTTAGAAATCTCCTTAACGATGGCTCGTAAGTAAGAGCTTTCTCAATGAATTCGCCAACGTGGTGCAATTATGATTAAGCGGCTATAGCCGCAACCGAGGTTTGATCTCTTCTTTGAAATACTTGATCTTGTCCGTCTCGGAGCGAATGATAGATGAGGCGAACGGAAGAAGTTCTGAAATTTCTCGGCCTTTGGCGAGAACATCCGCGTCTCGATGAAGGGTCGGGAGTGAGTAACTCGGCGGCTTAGCCTCTCGAGTGGGGCGGATAATACCTCTCCATCATGAGAGTTTTGAACGATCCCATGTACATGATCCTTCGTGGGCTTCAACGACAACCACCAAGAGTGCGCGCTCTTGCCCAAGTAGTAAGCCATAGCGAAACTTTGTGTCCTTCGGGACACTCTACCATCGCAAATAGCTTCTCGAAGTGTTCGAGCCAATGAACAATATCCGCCGGCTCAGATGAGCCTTCGAAAGTCGGTGGCCTCTGGCGAGAGATGTCGCCGATGATATTGCTCACAATCCTCTCTTGCCTCTGAGGCGGCGGCGGAGGAGCCTGTTGATTTTGAATAGTGGAGTTATGCATCGTATGCATCAGCTGTGTCATCTGGGTCATCTGGGCCATCATGCCCTGCATAAAAGCGAGTGGGTCAACCCGAACACCTTGGCGAGCGGTGTCCAGTACGACTCACGATAGAGAATGATCACGTCCAGGTGAATGAGTAGCAGCGTCACTGCTAGATGAGTTAACATTATTCCTCGCGTTCGCACGTGTGTTCGCACGAGTTCTCGGGATTCGGCCCGCACCACGGCCTCGTCCTCCGCGTCCTCTTCTTGCTCTCTCCATACTGAAGTAGGAAAGTCACATGATGATTATAATCCCCGCATGAATATCACGTTATGATTATGTCATGAGATTATGAAAATGAGTATACATGTTCTAACTTAGTGATTATATGAATGATTTACTGATGTGACATGATTTCTGATGAAATTATTGAAATGATTATCTTGAACAAGTTAATAAGATTAATTATATGACCTTCCAGATCAACAACCGAGTAATGAAATGAATTGAGTGATTAATGAGTTAAAATGACCGTCCTGGTTAAAATGAAAATGATGTTTGAGGATTGTTAACTGATAAATTATAAATGAATGAAAATTGCCAGAAATTATACCATGGCGATAGAAGTCTTATAGTTCTTTCGGTCTGATTGGCTCGGCATCTGCACAGGTCACACGCGACGCGAAAGTCCAATGATACTAGCCCGATGACGATGATTTCAAATGAGACATGACTCGGAAGGTAGTATTCAAAACCACGCTCCGATACCAACTCTGTAACACCCCAAACTAGGCGGATATTACAGTGCCGTGGATCCCCGACTGAGACCCACCAGGCGAATGAAAAAGGATGAATTACACAGGGTAAATGTAGTACCGAACCACATTACAACATCAATTACTCCGATTAGGAGTTTCATACAATACACCCAGGATAAAATAGAATACATATGTATCTTATGTGACGATAAAATACACAACACTGAATGAAAAGAGTATTCAAACGGAATGTCTGCAGCGGAATAAATAAAGGAAACACAAATGGTGAACAAGTGATTTGAATAGTGGGGCCCCTTTCTAGTATCATTGGGACTCCTCGACGTTAACGTGTTCTCCCCGTGCCTTTGCCTCGCCAAGACCTGTAAAACAAAATCCCCAAACGGGGTCAGTTACAAAGAACAACAATCCTCAAGAGTTGAAAATACACAATCATGATTATATCTGAAGTTATGAAATATCCTGTCGAAACATACGCAATCAAACATGCTATATGAATCAACTAATCAGTACGGCTCAAAGGAATGGCGCCACACTACGTCCGGGATGGAAATGTGTCCGTGCACAAGCCACCAACGATCAAACACGCGTGGTCTTGTACCTAATCAGTCTCACGAGCAATCGACTCGAGTGCACAGTCCAATGTGAGGCCACCAACCAACACACGACTATAATGTGCCCGACATGAAAATCCTACACATACCAACCGGCACGCCAGTATGACCCGGAATGCCACAATATAACAAAAGTGACATCGAAAATGAATAATGACTCACCGAGATGGAATGGTAACGAAATAAATGACAGCTCAATGAAAAGATTGGAACCGTCGTTCCTTATGACTGAAACGATTAATTGATAACAACAAGTTTTGATACGATTAATATAATGATGAATGATTTATGATTATGAATGAACAACAACAAAAGGAATGAATATCCTTTTAACCGAGTAAGAATTAACTTACAAAATACCGATGACAATTATCCTTCCACGAACAAATGTCCTAAATGAAGTGTCGGTCGCACGAACAACCTTAATTCAATACAATTACCGACAATCCGATCAATATACGAATCAAACACGAATATAACGAACTCAAAACGTCGATACGATAAAACTAAGTCCATTGAGGCATTAAAACAAACACGTTGCGTCCAAACTCCGATTGTTTACAATCAAACTTCAATATACCAATATCAAATCCCCCAAGAAGTGTTTCAAACCAACAAAACATCTCCAATACGATCAATAATCCGTTATGAATATCCAAAATGTGATTATAACAACAATTAGTCGAAAATCCCCAATTCCAACTCGATTTACGGTGTTTTTGAATAATCCCTCAATAATCCAATGAATCCTTATACAAACTCATAATCATATACATATCCCTTCATATATCATGATTATAACGTCCAAACATCCTATTTCAACACAAAATCGAAGTCCAAAGTGTTGAAGGAATTACCTCTTGATGATCCAAGTGCTTTAATCAGAAGAATACGCGATAGATTGATTATCCGGGCTTCACGATCGAAAGGAGATGAAGAAAATCAAACACCCAAATGATTTGTGAAGGAAAAACCCTCCCTCAAGCCTTATCTCTCGGTTGAAGGTGAAGAAAATGCGAAAAATGGGTGAAATGATGAAAAAATGAATTTATAGGGGGTTGATGCTGCCGGACACGGCCGTGCCGATCGGCACGGTCGTGTCGCACTGGCCGACAGTTGGCGGCGATGACTCGGCCGTGTCCGGATTGACACGGTCGCGGCCGAGGGCCTTCCGATAGCGACCCGCCCGACGGCGACTTCGGCATGACTCGGCCGTGTCACGGGACACGGTCGGGCGTGTCGGCGATCGTTCGAGCCTATCCGGAAGAAATGCACGGGCCGTATCGGACGACACGGTCGAGCACAGTCGGCGAAACTTCGCATTTCCGGACGAGTACGGCACGGGCCGTGTCGGACGACACGGCCGAGTTCGGTCGCGGTGATCGCCAAAATCAAACGACCAAAACTCTCTCGTCCGGACTCCGATTGACTCACCGTTTGAACCATTGGAAAGCTAAATCGATGCTCTATAATATTGCAAAGATTTAGAATTTTTGGAGTTACCAAAAATTAATGGTGATTTAACAAAGTCGAACTCATATGAGGAAAGTTGAAACGATGAACAATAACGATACACAACTCGAAGTTTTACGAACGGTGAACACGGTGAATGAACATGATTGATGAATGATTATAATTGAGTGAAAATACACTGAGTGACAATTACAGACTGATAATTACTGAATGAAAATGAATGAATTACAACCGGGTATTACATGCAATAGTGAGATGAATAAGCCTTAAATACCTTGATTATAATCATCATGATTCGAATCTTATTACACTGAATATGTGAAGAGAAGCTTCTATCATTGGTAAACCGAATCTAATAGATGATTTCATAGTAATATTGGACTAGACGTTAACATCCTTATTGTTAGATAAATCTAAAGGTTTGATCATGGAAGGATTTATCTAGTATAGATAGAACGTTTAACAACTTCAGCATGATAATATGGATTGATATAGAGGTGTTGATATCAACCGTTAAGCTTTTCGAATTGTCGTATGAAGATTTGAAGTCGGAATGGAATATGGTTTTAAATTGGTATGCATATCCTTGAATCCGAAGTTGTCTTTATCCGTAAAATCATTCATAAGGGTATGAACATGGTATTCATGGAAGTAACATGAATTATCACGCAAGATTTCGTTGTTTCGATCATGGCAAGAACAGTTCGCTTTCGTGAAGAATCGCCATGCATAGATAGCGCACGCTATGCTATGAAGTTTAACGTGCGCTATCGAGCACGAGTTAGCGTGCGCTACGTTTGGTACGTAACGTACGCTAGACCATCAGACGAGTCAGTTGGCTGGTCAGTGAAGTTCTGACCATGCATAGTTAGCGTACACTAGTCTTTGTTGTTTGCGTGCGCTATCGGGCAGACTTAACGCACGCTACACAGAGTACTTAGCGTGCGCTAAACAGTTCGGGCAGATTGCATTTTATGAACTTTTGACCGTGAATCGAATTGTTAAACATTCATACGACGTGAGATAAATCCTATATTATTTCTTTTGTTAAGGTTTGGTCTCGTTACGTGATTTATTGAGGAGGACGATCTTCGAGTGTTCATTTTCGTGGAAGTGTTATTATTGTCTTCAAATCGAGGCAAGTACTTTATTCGTTTTATGTATTGTTGTTATACATATTGTCGTGCATGTATGTCGTCGTTGTATGTCCACCTCGTGTTGGTCCGACGGGATCATCGGGGGATCTATGCTAGCGTGCGCTGGATCATCGGACGGGTTTTTCCACCACGGGTTGGTCTGACGGGATCATCGTGGGTTCTAGGCAGTGAACGCTGGATCGATGGAATTACCATGTGTATGTTATGATATCATGTTGTGATTATCAGTTGTGTATGTTATGTTTGAGTTTCTCGTAGGAGAAGACTCGTTGGTATTTTGTCGTTTACGTTATTATTATTCTTTGTGAGATATGAATAATATGTTGTGGTACTTGTACTAGCATCGTTGTGCTAACCCCTTCGGGGGTGAACATTTTGTTTGTGTTCAGGATCCAGGAGAGCGGGGAAACAACCACTGGAACTGTATGACGACGAGGGTGCAGAGTGATGTCCCGACCGGGTTTATTTATCTGTTGTTTATTCGTTATTTCAATAAGTACTCGAGTACGAAGTCATTTGTGATGATTTGAATTTGGTGATGTATTATTGAGTTCTGTTGAACAATTGTACTATTTCTGTATTGGGTCAGAACTGTTGTACCGTAATTTCGTTATTTCCATTCGTTAGCACCTTTTAATGCCGGTTCAATTCTTCAGCCTTGTAAATCCTTATGTAAAGGATTTACGGCACTGTAATAATCCTGAATATATCGGGGGTGTTACAGAACTGGTGTTTAATGTTTATCGCCTCGTGGTGATTTGCGTCTTGTCGCACTAGTGTGAGTTGTTAAAGGTTGGATTTTTGTGCGTTATACACATGGGTGATTATTTTATAATGTTTGTAATTATGTGCTGGTTATTGTTCGGGCCGTTGAGGTCGCCGAACGATACCGTCATTGCTGTAGTGTTTGTGTGTATTATTTTACGATGATAATCGTTGTATATGATATGTATTATGATTCCTTGTTGTGCTGAGTTGGCATCTCCGCTATGTTGTTTTGCGACGTTATGCCCCATAGTATCTAGCAATTGTATTTTCGGTATGCCGAGCCGAGGCATTTCAACCGTGATGTGCCGGGGCATGCACGTGTAAATTGTCCTTCTCGTCGGTAACACATTTCAAGTGTGGACTCGAGGGACACCGAATTCAGTTTTGCGAATTGGCTACCGAGACTTTCGGAGTTCGCGCTTCAGCACAAGTATCAGAATCGGATTTGAGAGGCCTTCGAAGGATGTTTCTGTCGGTTGCTTGTTGTGTCGTCACCTTGATTTCGCTGTTGTGAGTTGCGGGGGCGACACTTCTTTTAGATGAGGTCGAATATAATACCCGTATTATTTTTGGCTTCTGCATTTCCTCTTTCCCAAGTCTATCGACTCGCTCGTTTTCGTTGATACTTTCTGAACTTGTTCTGTATTTCGGTTTCATCGTTCGAACGAGCTGTGATCTTGTTTTGGGTCAATCTGGTTATCGCTGTGACTTTTTCGAGTTCGGTTCGATTCTTGTGAACCTTGTTCGGAAGTGACATCATCTGGTTTTACTAGTTCTCTTATTCGAAGTGGATCGGATTTGGAACTTCTATATTTTCGACTCTGTCGACTCGTTTATGTTCGTTAACATTTTATGAGCTTGCCCTATCCCTTTCTTTTGTTGATCGAACGAGTGTGGTGTTTTGAAATTACTCGTTTGTCGTTGTGACTTTTCAATTGCTATTCCCTTTCCTATGGATCTTATGTGAATCACATCTTGTTGCTTTTACCGGATCATATATTGTCTCGAGCCGAGACGTGAACCTGAGAGTTGTTGTTTGAATTTTATTGTTCTTCGTGATTCGAACATGATTGTTCGATTTTTGTTGTCTCGACCGTTGTGGTTCGATCGTTTGATTGTTCGGTTTTTGTTGATCTCGTTTCGTGATTGTTGAGCATTCAGACTCCTTCCTAATTTCCTTATATTCGGGAAATTTTTCTCGTTTTCGATCTTCCAACCCTTGGGTGGTGGAATTCCATATTTCTTCAGCGATTGGCTCGCGTTTTGATTGATGTACCGTTGGGGTGGTCAATCATATTGATTTTCGTTCGTTGTGTTTTGTGATTGTTCGGATAATCGACTTAGTTGTATTATCTGTTTGATGACGTTTGTCACTTGTTGGTTTTATTATGTCTCTATCGGTGGCGTTGTGTTGGTCGTCGTGGAGCGTGTTTTCACGTCGTATGTTCCTTTGCGTTTCTTGCAGCGTTTCACCGTCGGGCGCGAGTTTTCGGTTTTTGGGTATCTCGTCGAGTTTTCCTGACAGTGGATATTGCTTCTCCCTACTTATTTTAAGTTTCGGGACGAAACTTCTTTTAAGGAGGGTAGAATGTAATATCCGCAATTTTCGATTTTCGGTAAATTTCTTTTTTCGGCGGAAGTCCGTCTTGATGACTCGCTCATGACCGTTTCGTCATTCCGAGAATGATTAATTCTGCACTTTTTGTCATCCGAGCTCGTTTCGGTGTCGTTTTGTTGAGTTCCGTGCTTTTTAGCGGTTTTTCCGCACTTGAGTTCGATTCTTGCGAATCTCGTCCGAAACTGTTGTTTCGACTTTCTCGTAAGTTCATTTAATGTTATTATTCATGTTGCGAGCTTTGGCTTGGTGTTTCGATCACGTATCGTGATTTTCGGGCGTTTTGGGCCATTTTTGTAATTTCCCAAAGTTTGGGGTAATTACTTTCCGTTGTCGAATTTCGAGCCTTCGGGTGGTCGGAATCGTGTGTTCTCTTAGTGCTCGGATTCGTATTTGCGAGTACTTCGTAACCGTATCTTCGATTCGTACTCAGGTTCGGGTTTCGGGGTCGTTCGGGCCGTCGGAGTTGGTCCCGGCCGAGTCATGGCCGGACATCTTTGGGCCAGCCGGCCGAGTAAGTAACGTGCGGTAGTGATCGGCGATTCGCACGTAAGTCGATTACGCACGTAAGGCCCCGGCCGTAACGTGCGTAACGCTTCCGGCATTTCCAGGCGGTGCGTTCGCCATGGCCGATTACGTACGTAAGCCATGGCGATTACGTCGTAACGGCCTACGATCGGCTTATTTAAGGCACGAAACGTTTTTCTTCAGCCATTTCTCATTCTTTTTCTTCCCGTACGCGGTTGTGAGTGTGTGAATCATCTAGAGATGTTGTTGGACAATGAATTCATGAAGTTTTGAGGTTCATATCATCAATCATCCATCCTATAACATCCTCCGATCTACCGAATCAGGTCAGATTTCCTAGAAATCTAGTTTTGGGGAATTTGGGTATTTTGGTTGTCTTCGTCCGATTAATCCGATTTAACTTAGGATTATGATGGATTGATGATTATATAGATGTTTTATATCTTTTCCCTTGTTATGCCATGGTTGGATCATATCGATTCGTTGTTTTGGTCGAGTTCTTGATCGACGCCTTGAAGGTGTCCGGCAGAATGTCATAGAGGGGTTTTCGGGCGTTCTACGATTATCCTTCCTCATATGATTGTTGATTTATGGATTATATGTTGTTAGGGTCCAGTTTCTTGCGAAGAAACCAAGTTGAACCCTTCCGTTAGTTGTCGTTTTCCTTTTCGAAAACATCGGGCGTTTCGAAGCTTTCCGGTTGAGCCGTGTTCGTCGGGATACTTGCGTGCCGATTTTGAGGCAAGTACCTTGTCCATATGATTCTTGTTTTGTGGATATGATAATTGGTGATCGTCTAAATGTGTTTGTGTGGTCGTTTGAATCGAACTTTCAAAAGATTTGGTTAGCCTTGTTAAAGGCCCTCTTTCAAAACGCGTGTGTTTTGTGAATGGTGTGGTTTGTGAACTAAGTGACTTCTATGGATATGTTTGGTGTTTATGTTACACTTGGTATTGCGTGTGGACGTATATGGTTTCTTTTTGGTGCGTAATGGTTTGATGTGGTGTTTTGCTAAGTGTTGTTTGCATTAACTCATGATTTGATGTATTTGTGATTGTGGCAAATGTGAAACCCTTGTCGTTGTGAACTCGATGCATTGATGATTTGACCACAAGGTTATCAATTCGGGTAGGTCTGGAGAGGGCTCCGAGAATCGTCACTTGTGAGTGCGATGTCACGATAACTTGTGGGTATATTCGATTGATGTTTACCGGGTAGGGACCCGTGAGGCCTCCGGCGGCGCGTTACTTGCGAGTACGGCCATTTGATATGATTTGACCATAAGGTTATCTAATCGGGTAGGTCTGGAGAGGGCTCCGAGAATCGGTACTTGCGAGTACGATGTCAAGATAACTTATGGGTGGTTTGAGTTTGTTTAGCTAGCCAGTGCGGGAGGGTCCTTAGAGGCCTCGTGCAGGAATCTATGATATGACTCTGTTCCCAAGGCGATGCATGTGTTGTGATTTGTTTCGCTAGCCAGCTCGGGAGGGTCCTTCGAGGCCTCGGGTGGGATGTCTGTGGTAGCGTCCCGGTCCTAGGCGATGCGCGTGCGTGATTACGTTTCGTTGATTTTATGTCCGTTGAGGACACGTGATGTTGGGCTCTGGCCCTGTGAATTATTGTCGGTTTTCTATTTGCGAAAATAAAACCTTTGGGCTGTGACCCTGTTGATTTTGGAAAGAGAAGGATTTGAAAATCCTAATTTGTTTTCTATTAAAACTCCCGAGGGTATTTTAAACCATTTTGCAAACCATTCTCGTTATTTGTGATCTTTCGGATTTGGAAAGTTTTACTCAAATTCTTGCCTCGGGAAGTATTCATTTCGTGGTATTTTAATCTTCAAGGATTCCTGGTTATTGTTATTCGTGGAACTTGAATTATATGGCTCGTATTTGCACTTTGTATTTGCACTAGCAAAACAGTGGAGTTTTGCTAACCCCCGAGTATTCGGGGGGTGGATGTCTGTTTTTGCATTCAGGTTTTGGAGCATAGCACAGGGTCGGCACGAAGGATGATGAAAGATGAACGATACTAATCACACGAGGATCCGTATGATGTTATTGGTTTAGTTGCATTTTATTTCCGCTGCAGTATTCTTTCCCGTTGTACGGGAGTGTGTTGTATTCGACCCCTGCGTGGGCATGTATTGTAATTGAGTTGTATGTATTTATTGAAAGGCCAAATCGGTCTACTGAGTCTTTTTAGCCTTAAAGGCATTGTCGAGTTGTTCGTTTGTCGTTACCAGCCTGGTAGATCCATGAGGAAAGGTTCTACGGCGTGTAATATCCCTGAGCGGATTGAGGGTGTTACAAATTCCAATACGATAATCGATTGTCCATCAAAGACAAGTATCAAGGAAATACGGAACATACCTCAAGATACGAAATACCATGACGAAATCACGTCAGTCTAATCCAAGATCGAGACCTACAAATGGTCCTAACGCAATACCTACAAATGCATACTCATGTGACAACGTCAATATACTCACAACAATAACAACAATGTATACTTATGGCAAACCCATAATATACATATGCACAATAACAAAAACACATATGGTAATCCAACGATCCAGCGCACACAGCTATAGATTCCCATGATGATCCCGTCGGACCAACGCATGGTGGCATTACCTGTCCAGCGATCCAGCCCACACAGCTATAAATTCCCATGATGATCCCGTCGGACCAACGCATGGTGGACATACGACAACAATGCACGGCTGCACAAGACAATAGTACACAATGCACGACAACAACCGTGCACAAATACATGACAACAATAATACACGAATGTATCACAACATGGTCGACACAAAATGACAAAAATGATTAGAGTACTTGTTCCTTCGAGAGCAATCTCGATGTCCAAACCATCACGGACAATTATCTTCAATACTCGACGGTACAAATTACCACGGACGATAAATAATTCACGTCTTCGTCTATACCACAATGTATCCTCGATACCAAGTATACCAACAATAAATGTAAATCATATACCTTATGATTTAATTCCCAAAACTCGAATACAACCTATAATCCTAAATCCCCTGTGATTATGATTATAAACATTGCTATACGAATTATAAACGAATGAAACTGAAACCATTCATTAAATATTATAAACTGAGCAAGTAATAACTTGCCTTAATACCGATGAAGCCATTACCAATTCCATTGCCGTCATCTACAAGTCCCTCGGCCCCAATCAGTGCAATTTACGAACATTCTCGAACATGACTGCAATGCATAGTTCTAATCACCGATCAATAATTTCAACCTATTACAATAATCGATAAACAACAAGTTCGACAACAATAAACAAAAACCAATTCACAAACCCAACGGCTCAACAATATCTCGATTAACCACAAGTCTGATCAAACCAACTTAAACAATCACGAATTCATAACCGAAACAGAATATACTACCTTACCTGTTGACTTAGCGCACGTTAATACCTTAACATAGCGTGCGCTAAGTTACTCTCGTTAGCGTGCGCTAGCCAGTAGGCTTAGCGTGCGCTAATGCTATACAGAGGCATACATTCCAAGCATCGACTAACACTTTGCGACTACGAATACGAAAGAAAAGGAAATCATGCTCCAAGATTAACAATAACTTTTCCAAATTCAATCTCATCACCATACTCGAAATCATACTCGTGTTCTTATACGAATATTATATCAAAACACATATCTTAGCTCTAGATACGAATACACCGACACCTCCTATACATAATCATCCTATCATATCGTTCTTAATCTGGAATACAACCTCATATCATGATCAACATAATTTAGAAATCCATCTTTCATCGGGTTAAACGAAACACAATTCTTAAAGTATGAGAAATCTTAGTTAACATCCGAAAACTCTTATCATAACTTCATTAATCCTCATATAATATCATCACATGATTATCCAACATATTCCTCATATGTAATCATACTTAAGAATAAACCACTAACAAGGGATACGAAATTTACCTGGATTAGACGACCCAAGAAGAAGAACACTCGAACTCCATTCCAAGAATCATGAATAACTTGAAGAACAAGGCTTTAATCCATGTTCTCCATCTTAATCTTGTTAAAGATCATCATCTCACTGTATTTGGGAACCTCAAATATCTCTCAGAGCTCTCTCTATCCAGTGAAAGGAAAGAAATGGACAAAATTCTTCATAACACACGTCTATCCCTTTTTATAAAGTATATTACTAGCGTGCGCTAAATCTTATGTTTAGCGTACGCTACGGCCTTAGCATGCGCTAAATGACTTTGTTAGCGTGCGCTATCGCAGTCCAGAGGCTACAGTCTGGCTTCGTACATGTGCTTACGTACGTAACGCCCATGCATTAGTATACGTAACTTACACTCTCTAGCGTACACAAGTCCTTGCGTTTAGCGTGCGCTAATATCAGTTGACTCGTTTGTCTTTATGCTCCGAAGACTGGTCCACACGCCGAAAGTGCTGACGAGGATAAGATTCCTTTTTGTCCGATATATCATTAGCGTGCGCTAACCTTTAGGGTTTAGCGTGCGCTAGTACTACATTAGAAACATCTGTTGACTTATCAGAACGTGCGCCGAAAGTGGCCTGGTCCACACGCAGATTCCTTCCGATCTTACTGCATTTAGCGATTGCTATGATTTTACCTTTAGCGTGCGCTAACCCTGCATGGTAGCGTGCGCTAAGCTTTACTATTAGCGTGCGCTAATAAGGCTATACTTAGCCATTTTCAGCTATTCTTGTCCAACGTCTCGAGATATCGGATACGTATACATGATGTACTATATCCTTTGTCGACCAAGTACGACAATTATACCAATACAGATGTCTCAGTTCTACAATTATTTTATCCATACTGTACAGATTCCACGTTGTACAACATAACTCGGATAAAATAACATTAAAAAATAGTAATAGAAATTCCGGATATTACATACTACACCACTTAAAATAATTTTCGTCCTCGAAACTTGCAATCCGTCATAAAAACAAACAAACATACCATTCAACCAAAATATCCCAAAACCATCACGACAACGATCAATCATCATCATTACCGAATAACCAAAAAGAGCATACTTACAATTACGCAGGTCAACGATCTCCTGAGATACTAGCAAGTGACTTCACTGTAAAGCCTCAATGCGCTTACAATCACAATTCCATGAGTCTCAACAAAATATATCATCTTCGGATGAAATAATCTATTCGTGTCGAATCCTGTCTGCCTGATCACACAATCAAATCCTAATTCGGATACAAATCAATAATACACGATACATCTGTGAAACAACTACCCAAAACAACGACATAAATTCAAACATCGACACAAAATCTGAACGCTCATATGATCACCAACAATGATCAACCAATAAATTAACCGAGAATATCATCGACATCATAAACTCCGACACGACCAATCCAAAGGTCAAAACGCAGCCGAGAATATTATCAACATGATAAACTCCAATATAACCAATGAACGATCAATGATAATCGAGAATACCTTCACACGGTAAGTTCCAACACGATGAACACAGAACCACAGAGACAGATACACGAAAGATCAAAATTCTCAAAACGCTAAACAAATCACATACCGTAGATCTCAAAGAAACACACTCGGCTGGCGAACATACCCATCGGCATATGAACAACCAATCACAAATTGACGAACATACCCAATCATACACAGAGTGGGAAACGACCAATAATTACGGATCAAAATTCAAAAGTAGTAAAATCACGCTACCACCACATCAATAGAGCCACATAACACATATGCTCCAATTTCACAAAATCCAAAGTTCCAAAATCACAACATGTGCATGAACCTACAACACGGACGATAAATAATTCACGTCTTCGTCTATACCACAATGTATCCTCGATACCAAGTATACCAACAATAAATGTAAATCATATACCTTATGATTTAATTCCCAAAACTCGAATACAACCTATAATCCCAAATCCCCTGTGATTATGATTATAAACATTGCTATACGAATTATAAACGAATGACACTGAAACCATTCATTAAATATTATAAACTGAGCAAGTAATAACTTGCCTTAATACCGATGAAGCCATTACCAATTCCATTGCCGTCATCTACAAGTCCCTCGGCCCCAATCAGTGCAATTTACGAACATTCTCGAACATGACTGCAATGCATAGTTCTAATCACCGATCAATAATTTCAACCTATTACAATAATCGATAAACAACAAGTTCGACAACAATAAACAAAAACCAATTCACAAACCCAACGGCTCAACAATATCTCGATTAACCACAAGTCTGATCAAACCAACTTAAACAATCACGAATTCATAACCGAAACAGAATATACTACCTTACCTGTTGACTTAGCGCACGTTAATACCTTAACATAGCGTGCGCTAAGTTACTCTCGTTAGCGTGCGCTAGCCAGTAGGCTTAGCGTGCGCTAATGCTATACAGAGGCATACATTCCAAGCATCGACTAACACTTTGCGACTACGAATACGAAAGAAAAGGAAATCATGCTCCAAGATTAACAATAACTTTTCCAAATTCAATCTCATCACCATACTCGAAATCATACTCGTGTTCTTATACGAATATTATATCAAAACACATATCTTAGCTCTAGATACGAATACACCGACACCTCCTATACATAATCATCCTATCATATCGTTCTTAACTGAATACAACCTCATATCATGATCAACATAATTTAGAAATCCATCTTTCATCGGGTTAAATGAAACACAATTCTTAAAGTATGAGAAATCTTAGTTAACATCCGAAAACTCTTATCATAACTTCATTAATCCTCATATAATATCATCACATGATTATCCAACATATTCCTCATATGTAATCATACTTAAGAATAAACCACTAACAAGGGATACGAAATTTACTGGATTAGACGACCCAAGAAGAAGAACACTCGAACTCCATTCCAAGAATCATGAATAACTTGAAGAACAAGGCTTTAATCCATGTTCTCCATCTTAATCTTGTTAAAGATCATCATCTCACTGTATTTGGGAACCTCAAATATCTCTCAGAGCTCTCTCTATCCAGTGAAAGGAAAGAAATGGACAAAATTCTTCATAACACACGTCTATCCCTTTTTATAAAGTATATTACTAGCGTGCGCTAAATCTTATGTTTAGCGTACGCTACGGCCTTAGCATGCGCTAAATGACTTTGTTAGCGTGCGCTATCGCAGTCCAGAGGCTACTGTCGGCCGTACATGTGCTTACGTACGTAACGCCCATGCATTAGTATACGTAACTTACACTCTCTAGCGTACACAAGTCCTTGCGTTTAGCGTGCGCTAATATCGATTGACTCGTTTGTCTTTATGCTCCGAAGACTGGTCCACACGCCGAAAGTGCTGACGAGGATAAGATTCCTTTTTGTCCGATATATCATTAGCGTGCGCTAACCTTTAGGGTTTAGCGTGCGCTAGTACTACATTAGAAACATCTGTTGACTTATCAGAACGTGCGCCGAAAGTGGCCTGGTCCACACGCAGATTCCTTCCGATCTTACTGCATTTAGCGATTGCTATGATTTTACCTTTAGCGTGCGCTAACCCTGCATGGTAGCGTGCGCTAAGCTTTACTATTAGCGTGCGCTAATAAGGCTATACTTAGCCATTTTCAGCTATTCTTGTCCAACGTCTCGAGATATCGGATACGTATACATGATGTACTATATCCTTTGTCGACCAAGTACGACAATTATACCAATACAGATGTCTCAGTTCTACAATTATTTTATCCATACTGTACAGATTCCACGTTGTACAACATAACTCGGATAAAATAACATTAAAAAATAGTAATAGAAATTCCGGATATTACATACTACACCACTTAAAATAATTTTCGTCCTCGAAACTTGCAATCCGTCATAAAAACAAACAAACATACCATTCAACCAAAATATCCCAAAACCATCACGACAACGATCAATCATCATCATTACCGAATAACCAAAAAGAGCATACTTACAATTACGCAGGTCAACGATCTCCTGAGATACTAGCAAGTGACTTCA
This sequence comes from Orobanche coerulescens, assembly GCA_033398695.1. Lineage (NCBI taxonomy): Eukaryota > Viridiplantae > Streptophyta > Magnoliopsida > Lamiales > Orobanchaceae > Orobanche > Orobanche coerulescens. The sequence goes on along the minus strand of CM065809.1, from coordinate 143,514,711 downwards.
CTGTAAAGCCTCAATGCGCTTACAATCACAATTCCATGAGTCTCAACAAAATATATCATCTTCGGATGAAATAATCTATTCGTGTCGAATCCTGTCTGCCTGATCACACAATCAAATCCTAATTCGGATACAAATCAATAATACACGATACATCTGTGAAACAACTACCCAAAACAACGACATAAATTCCGAAACATCGACACAAAATCTGAACGCTCATATGATCACCAACAATGATCAACCAATAAATTAACCGAGAATATCATCGACATCATAAACTCCGACACGACCAATCCAAAGGTCAAAACGCAGCCGAGAATATTATCAACATGATAAACTCCAATATAACCAATGAACGATCAATGATAATCGAGAATACCTTCACACGGTAAGTTCCAACACGATGAACACAGAACCACAGAGACAGATACACGAAAGATCAAAATTCTCAAAACGCTAAACAAATCACATACCGTAGATCTCAAAGAAACACACTCGGCTGGCGAACATACCCATCGGCATATGAACAACCAATCACAAATTGACGAACATACCCAATCATACACAGAGTGGGAAACGACCAATAATTACGGATCAAAATTCAAAAGTAGTAAAATCACGCTACCACCACATCAATAGAGCCACATAACACATATGCTCCAATTTCACAAAATCCAAAGTTCCAAAATCACAACATGTGCATGAACCTACAACACGGACGGTAAATAATTCACGTCTTCGTCTATACCACAATGTATCCTTGATACCAAGTATACCAACAATAAATGTAAATCATATACCTTATGATTTAATTCCCAAAACTCGAATACAACCTATAATCCCAAATACCCTGTGATTATGATTATAAACATTGCTATACGAATTATAAACGAATGAAACTAAAACCATTCATTAAATATTATAAACTGAGCAAGTAATAACTTGCCTTATACCGATGAAGCCGTTACCAATTCCATTGCCATCATCTACAAGTCCCTCGGCCCCAATCAGTGCAATTTACGAACATTCTCGAACATGACCGCAATGCATAGTTCTAATCACCGATCAATAATCTCAACCTATTACAATAATCGGATAAACAACAAGTTCGATAACAATCAACAAAAACCAATTCACAAACCCAACGGCTCAACAATATCTCGATTAACCACAAGTCTGATCAAACCAACTTAAACAATCACGAATTCATAACCGAAACAGAATATACTACCTTGCTTGTTGACTTAGCGCACGTTAATACCTTAACATAGTGTGCTCTAAGTTACTCTCGTTAGCGTGCGCTAGCCAGTAGGCTTAGTGTGCGCTAATGCTATACAGAGGCATACATTCCAAGCATCGACTAACACTTTGCGACTATGAGTACGAAATAAAAGGAAATCATGCTCCAAGATTAACAATAACTTTTCCAAATTCAATCTCATCACCATACTCGAAATCATACTCGTGTTCTTATACGAATATTATATCAAAACACATATCTTAGCTCTAGATACGAATACACAGACACCTCCTATACATAATCATCCTATCATATCGTTCTTAATCTGGAATACAACCTCATATCATGATCAACATAATTTAGAAATCCATCTTTCATCGGGTTAAATGAAACACAATTCTTAAAGTATGGAGAAATCTTAGTTAACATCCGAAAACTCTTATCATAACTTCATTAATCCTCATATAATATCATCACATGATTATCCAACATGTTCCTCATATGTAATCATACTTAAGAACGAACCACTAACAAGGGATACGAAATTTACCTGGATTAGACGACCCAAGAAGAAGAAAACTCGAACTCCATTCCAAGAATCATGAATAACTTGAAGAACAAGGCTTTAATCCATGTTCTCCATCTTAATATTGTTAAAGATCATCATCTCACTGTATTTGGGAACCTCAAATATCTCTCAAAGCTCTCTCTATCGAGTGAAAGGAAAGAAATGGACGAAATGCTTCATAACACCCGTCTGTCCCTTTTTATAAAGTATATTACTAGCATGCGCTAAACCTTATGTTTAGCGTACGCTAACTGACTTTGTTAGTGTGCGCTATCGCATTCCAGAGGCTACAGTCTGGCTTCGTACATGTGCTTACATACGTAACGCCCATGCATTAGCGTACGTAACTTACACTCTCTAGCGTACGCAAGTCCTTGCGTTTAGCGTGCGCTAATATCAGTTGACTCGTTTGTCTGTATGCTCCGAAGACTGGTCCACACGCCGAAAGTGCTGACGAGGATAAGATTCCTTTTTGTCCGATATATCATTAGCGTGCGCTAACCTTTAGGGTTTAGCATGCGCTAGTACTACATTACAAACATCAGTTGACTTATCAGAACGTGCGCCGAAAGTGGCCTCGTCCACACGTAGATTCCTTCCGATCTGACTGCATTTAGCGCACGCTATGATTTTACCTTTAGCGTGCGCTAACCCTGCAGGGTAGCGTGCGCTAAGCTTTACTATTAGCGTGCGCTAATAAGGCTATACTTAGCCATTTTCAGCTATTCTTGTCCAACATCTCGACATATCGGATACGTATACATGACGCACTATATCCTTTGTCGACCAAGTACGACAATTATACCAATACAGATGTCTCAGTTCTACAATTATTTTATCCATACTATACAGATTCCACGCTGTATAACATAACTCGGATAAAATAACATTAAACAATAGTAATAGAAATTTCGGATATTACATACACAACCTAGTTGCTACCACATGTAGTTCATGGACCGTTTTTAGAACAAAAAATATCGTAATCTAATTACATGTCTTGGGTTTTGAATCTTCATCCTCTCGAATGGATCTTCCTTCGGTCTTCATCATTACATATAAATTTTACATTGAAAAATTGCATCCTAGATACAAATATTTCTAGTAAAATAAATAGGCTCAAAACGGCCTTTACAACTCAATCGAAAAACGATACAAAAACTAGATCCACGAACTACATCACTATTCAAATAATAATGCAACAATCATATTAAAATTAATGGCATATACAATTAATCTTACTATTGATCCAATCAATATAAATTAATCTATCCATAAGAATTAATCCAATTAATTCAAACAACCGTTAATTTTAACTTGTTCCGGACGAGAAAATATTTCATTAAATTAATACCCCTAAGAATAAAATTACAATAATAATATCTTAGTCAAATTAAATCCAATTTAATTTGTGAAAAATTAATTACTGAACGAAATATAAAAAACGGAGTCAAAAACAGACGTGTCGGGACAAGCCGCTGCCGCTGCCTCGTGGTCCGAAAGCCGGACCACGGTCCCTCACAAAAACGGGACCGCACAGTAGCGCCCTGGCAACTCCAAGCTGCCGGGTCCGTCCATGTTTTCGGCTCGTCTTTCCATCCCGATTCCAAAAATAATATTTTTTTAATCTTTATATTACACATTTAAATCAGTTTTTTAAAAAAATAGATTTACATTGTAACATAAAATCATGAAAAATTAATTTTTAGATGAACAATTAAAAATTAATAATTAACACAATTATGATTCCAAATCATAAGAACACTCAATCAAGCATTCCAAATGCAAAATATAATATATACGACCGCATTACCTCGCTCTGATACCATTGTTGAGATTCGTTGCCAAAATCGAACGAGCAACAAAAATAAAACAGTAATACCGAACCCCAAAAATGGATCGATGATGTAACGTATATACAAATATAAAAAGACAAGATAAAATATATGAAAACATACCCTTGAAGTCTTTTGATTGAATGTTGAGGTTGATCTCTGAGACCGCAAATCCGATTTGATAAATATCGATGATCCAAACGGCGAAAGCACCGCGTCTCTACTTGTCATGCGCTGGAAGATGACCGGAGAAATTCTATATTTTCTTATTCTCTAAGAACAAGAGTAGAAGAAAATATATATAGCTTACTAATAATTTTACAAACACTTCAAGTGATGTAAAATATTTTTCTCTCGATTTTTCTCTTCACTTTTCTCTAAAAAAATGATGAAGAACTTTAAGAACAAAACTCTCTCTCCCTACTTCTCCTTGTTGGACGTGAGGTGGTGTAAGAATGGTAGGAAAGATGATGATATAAGATAACTATATAAAGATCATCCCACCTAAAGAATAAAAAATAATAAGACATAATCTTATCATGATCCTTGTCATTAAGTGCATGAAACTTCAGGTAACATCCACCTAAGAAGACAAAAATCAAAACATCAACTAAAAAAGATAAAAGGGGCGACCAAGAGAATAATTGGAGGAGTTTGGTTCGTTTCGGTTTGTGAAACGGACCGTCGTGTATCTAGTCCGACAGATACACTTAGGCACGTTTCAAGTAAAATTAATACAATTAATTAATTATATTCAAATATTATTTCTCCTAGAAATAATTATTTATGAATTAAATTAATTACCCAGTAATTTATTTATGTCACTGAACTAATTTAATTTATCCAATAAATTAAATTAGACATCTAATATCTAAAATTTAATCAAGAGAGAATAAGCTCAAATTAATCCGTCGTCTCCCTAATGCGCGACTCGGTAGGTCCGTCTCAGTAAGCAATGGAAGGAACCAAAGAGTTATAGCACTACCTAGCCAGCCTGGCAGCCTACACTATAACCTTACTAAGAACGAATGATAGGAATCATTCAAGAACCATTCTATTGTGAATACCAGTAAACGTATAAACCCTTCTCTCAAATGTCTCGATCAAGTTATAGGGTCATGGTCAGTCAAACCCTATCTGTACTTGACGCTATACATGAGTTAATGCAAATCCAGATCACCGAGCTCTCGTGTATCCAATACAACTAGCTTCAATGCTTTGGCCAAAGACTTATGATCTCATTTACCAATAACTGCATAGGACATATACCTGTTCACTTACAGTAGAAAGAATCGTATCTTGATATTTAGTAGAACCTGCTACTTGCCCGTCAAGATGCATGTCGAGGTTGAACCTCACCTTGTTTTTTGGATCGAACTACTCTAGTGAAAATCTTAACGTCACAAGCACATACCTACTAAATCCTCAACTTGAAGGTTCACGAATACCTATCCCAACCTTTCGATTCCGTCGTTGACTGTCCTAGAGTGAAATCTGTGTGACTAATCGTGGGTGAGTCGGTTCGAGCACGCTAATATCATTAGCATACCTATAATGTGTGATCCCACTAACCATTAGTGACGACAGGCACTCTCCAAGTCAAAGAACATGTTATACAAGTCCTCACATAAACTTAACGCCAAGTCAAGTTTCATCGACTTGCGAACGATTAAGTATTTGGGCCATAAACCTTTTCAATGCCGATCTCCTTATCCAATAAGGAGTGGAATGTCTTGCTCTCAAATACACAGACTAGTTTCTACATATATATTTACGAGTCAGGAATGCCAATGATTACCAGTAAATAAAGAAACATTCAATTGCCTTCTGATAATGATTTACATAATAACAAGTACAATGCCCTCTCTCATACATCCTCTGAGTGACATTCGAGGGCATATTCCTAACATTAGTTGCATTTTCAAAAATATTTAATAGTTTTAATAAATATTTGGTTTCATTTGTTTTGATTTTAAAATTTTAACCCATTGTCTTGCTAACTTAGTACGATTATATAAAAACAAGACACATTTCCTAATTGGTTCTATTGCCTCATCTACAAATTTTAATGCATCTAGTACACACAAATTTAGAATATGACATATATATTTAATATGAAATAATCGACCTTCTAAAATAGGATTGCTAGCTTGTATTAAACCTGGTACACTAGCAGTATTAGAAATATCATTATCAAAACCAATTGTGAAAATTTTATCTTTTAAGCAATTGGAAGTTAAAATTTTAGTAATTGCTCTAGCTATATTATCTACAGTATGTCTGTAGTTACATTTTTTCAGGCAAGTAATCTTTTGTTTAAGTTCTAATTTTCATCAATCCAGTGTATAGTTATCATTCTTTGTCTAAAATATGTCCACATATCAGCAGCTAAAAAAACTCTATGATTTATAGATTTAAAATATGCTCGTAGTCCAAGTTTATATTGTTTGGCTAGGTATACTACTTGTTTAGTCATTGTAGTTTGTGGAATTCTTTTAATAACGAGATTATATGCATTTTGCATCCTATATTCTCAACCCATACTATCCGCGAAATTAAAATGTAAAAATTCTTATGCACACAATTTTGCCATTTGTTCTCTAGTAATTTTTTCATTATATTTATAAAGTTGAGATTCGGACATACCTTGAATGTCGGCTCCAGTAGAAGGTTGGAAGTTGAGTTGATTTTATGACTTTTGATCTTCGTGGACCGAGGCGTGGTTATGCCCAAAATGCCTTTTAAAATTTCCATATCCATCCTCAGATTTATATGGATATTCTTTGTTGCCGTAGTTGCAAAGAACCTTCATAGAACTATCCGACATTTTTTCCTTCTTAAAGTATTTTGAAATAAGGTGGGATACCGGCTTCCTTTCTACAATAGAGGCAAGCTTCTTTCTCGATTTAGTTTTCTTGTTTGCTCTTCCTTTCATAGTTTCTTCCTCCTCCTCAGACGATAACTCTTCAACATAAGGGGGTTGTTCTCGGCTTGGCTTGCCGCAGGATGCTTCGACTTTGATTTTGGAGTTGATACGCCATGAAGAGTGCACTCAAATGTTGCATATGTTTGATTTAACATAGCTTCATCGATTTTGTGCTTCGTTTCTTCGTCAATGTTATGCAGTTGTTGACGATTTGGGATACATCGAAATCCTCGGGGGTCAACTTCTTCTTCACTAGTAGTTGTTGTACTACCACAATAGATACTTTCATGTATAACATTGTTGGGATTCGGTCCAGCATCCTGCCTGCATGGACTTAAAAATGCGTGACGCGCGGCTTGCGATTCGACTTGTGAGATCTGCACTAGAAATGGTTAAATGAATTGGACTACTTATACCAACAAGATGCATCTTCTTTTCTGGTAGCTATCTCATAAAATCTCCGAAGTTAAGCCTGCTTGGATGGAGTAGTTATGGGATGGGTGACCTCCTAGGAAGTCATTGAGGGTGCGCGTGAGTGTGGACAACGCATGCTAGAAAAGACTCATGCTGGTACAGTGAGGACAGTCTTCATCATTCTAGGGACCAACAATTAGTATCGGAGCAGGTCACGGGTGCGGATTCCCTCGGAATATCCTACAGCGGAGGCTTCAAGATTGTTGGAACTAAGAGAGGGGCATGCAACAGATGTTTCCACTTGGCCGAAACTGAAATGCTGGCGTAGTAGAGGTTTCCAGGTATTGGAGCACTATGTGATCAAATCTAGTATGCTGGAACTGAGACAATGGTGCGGCAGAAGTAAACAGAGCTGGAACAGATGCTAATGTCAATTATTGGAGCACTGTGTGTATGAATCCAGCCGCTAGAGAGCTGTGTGATCAAATCTAGTTTGCGGAGGTTCCAGACTCTGGGGCTGAGATGCTGGCAGGTACTGGGAGAGGGGTTGTTTGGGCTTCGGTGCCCGTGAGTGAGGACTGTAGGTTAAAAGTCTTCAAGAATAAGTCTTGAGGGGGGTGAATAGACTTATTTAAACTTTTCCTGATTATCAGGTGAGTAACCTCAGTTGTGATTCTGTGCAGCTAACAAACCTTGGCTGCAGATGAGTAATGCGGAAGACACAGCTGATAATAATGCAGGTGACTTATGTCAGCTATAAGAATGGTAGGAAAGATGATGATTAAAAGATAACTATATAAAGATCATCCCACCTAAAGAATAAAAAATGATAAGATATAATCTTATCATGATCCTTGTCCTTAATGCATGAAACATCAAGTAACATGCACCTAAGAAGACAAAAATCAAAACACCAACTAAAAAAGATAAAGGGGCGGCCAAGAGAATAATTGGAGGAGTTTGGTTCGTTTCGGTCGTGAAATGGACCGTCGTGTATCTAGTCCGACAGATACACCTTGGTACGTTTCAAAAAAAATTAATATAATATAATTAATCTAATTAATTAATTATATTCAAATATTATTTCTATAAGAAATAATTATTTATAAATTAAATTAATTACCCAGTAATTTATTTAATTCACCGAACCGATGTAATTTATCTAATAAATTAAATTAGACATCTAATGTCTAAAATTTAATCAAGAGAGAATAAGCTCAAATTAATCCGTCGTCTCCCTAATGTGCGGCTCGGTAGGCCCATCTCAGTAAGAAATGGGAGGAACCAAAGAGTTATAGCACTACCTAGCCAGCCTGACAGCCTACACTGTAACCTTACTGAGAACAAATGATTGGGATCATTTAAGAATCATTCTGTCGTGAACGTATAAACTCTTCTCTCAAATGTCCCGATCAAGTTATAGGGTCACGATCAGTCAAACCCTATATGTACTTGACGCTATGCATGAGTTAATGCAAATAGAGATCACAGAGCTCTCATGTATCCAATACAACTAGCTTCAATGCTTTGGCCAAATACTTGTGATCTCATTTACCAATAACTACATAGAACATACACCTGTTCATTTACAGGAGAAAGAATCCTATCTTGGTATTTAGTAGAACCTGCTACTTACCCGTCAAGATGCATGTTGAGGTTAACCCCCACCTTCCAGTTTTTTGGGTCGGACTACTCTAGTGAAAATCTTTATACATATATATTTATGAGTCAGGAATGCCAATGACTACCAGTAAGTAAACAAACATTCAATTGCCTTCTGATAATCATTTACATAATAACAAGTACAATACCCTCTATCATACATCATGTGAGTGGCATTCGAGGGCATATTCCAAATAATATCCCACTTGCACTCAATGCCACACACTATGGTATCTAATACCCATGTTCTCCAGATGACGCACCAAGCTTATCTGAGAAAGTGGCTTGGTCAGTGGATCAACGACACTATCTTCTGAGTTTACTTTATGCATCACAATGTATCATTTGCGAACAAATTCTCTTAAAAGATGATATTTTCTCTCAATGTGTTTTGTACTGTTGTGAAACCTTGGCTCCTTGGCCTGTGATACAACTCCGTTGTTATCGCACAATATCGTAACAGGCAGCTCAGCATTTGGTGTCAATTGAAGTTCATCCAAAAACTTCTTAATCCAAAACACTTTCTTAGAGGCCTCCGAGGCCGCTTGATACTCAGCTTGACAGGTGGAATCAGCAATCGTGCTCTGCTTGGCGCTACTCAAGATACTGCTCTCCATTGAGAGTAAATATGTAGCCAGAAGTAGACATCGAGTCGTCTTTATATCATTGTAAGTATGAATCAGTGAAGCCCTTCACATTCAGTTCTCCACCATCATACATAAAAACCAGATCTCTAGTCCTTCTCAAGTACTTGAGAATGTTCTTACGGCGGTCTAATGTTCCTTTCCAGGGTTTGCCTGAAACCTACTTACCACACTCACAACGTGTGCAATGTTAGGTCTTGTACACAGCATAGCACACATAAGGCTACCCACGACCGACGCATATGGTATATTACTCACTTCTTTTCGTTGTTCCTCACTTTGAGGACACATCTTCGAGGTGAGGTTTATTCCATGTCGCATCAGAAGGAACCCTCTTTTAGAATCATCCATCTTAAATCGCTTTAAGATCTTATCTATATAGAGGGCTTGGGAAAGACCTATCATTCTCTTCGCTCTATCCCGGTATAGTCGAATCCCAAGATTATAGGTAGCTTCTCCCAAGTCATTTATGGAGAACCTACTCGAAATCCAATCTTTCACAGAACTGAGCATTCCCACATAGTTTCCTATGAGTAGAATGTCATCTACATATAGTACTAAGAATACGATCTTGCTCCCACCAACCCTTTTGTATACACAAGGTTCCCCTTCATTTTGCACGAAGTCAAACTCTTTGACAGCTTCATCAAAACGAAGGTTCCAACTACACGAAGCCTGCTTCAGTCCATAAATAGAACGCTGAAGTTTGTACACTTTATGAATATCGACCTCGGACACAAAGACTTTAGGATACTCCATATAGATCTTCTCCTCGAGGAATCCATTGAGGAAAGCCGTCTTTACGTCCATCTGCCATATCTCATAATCGTGGTAGGCAGCTATAGCAAAGCATCATTCGAATAGACTTGATTATAGCTATGGGCGAGAAGGTTTCATGGTAATCAATCCCTTATTTTTGGGTAAACCCTTTGCCACAAGCCTGGCCTTATGGGTATCAACCTTGCCATCCCCATCAATTTTTCTATTTTAGATCCACTTGTTCCCAATGGGCACTATGTCCTTGGGGCGGTCTACTAGAGTCTACACCTGATTGGCATACATCGAGTCTATCTCATCTTCTGTAGATTCTCGCCATTTCGCAGAGTCTACATCCACCATCGCTTGGTCATAGGTCGCAGGGTCGGTCTCTTGGCTGTCACCTGGAACCTCATGGAGACCCAGTTCCTCCAAGTGCATAAATCCATACCTCTTAGGTAGTTGAGACACCCTACTAGACCTTTGAGGTGGTTGTACTTGTGTTTCAGAAGGTTTGGTTCCAACTTCTTGTACAGGTGCCTCCTGAAGAGTTTCATTGTATCCTTCCAAAGAGATACTTCTACCTCCTCCACCTTCCTGAATAAACTCATCTTCCAGGAAGTGTGCTTGCAAAGCAACGATGATCTTTCGATCTTCGGGCATGTAGAATAGATAAAACATCGTACCAGATGTGCATCCAATGAAATGTCCCTTTTTTTTCCAATGAAATGTCCCTTCACGGACCTTGCTTCCAACTTCGCCACCTTAGTTTTCTTGACATATGCGAGACATCCCCAAATCCTAATATGATTATGACTTGGTTTTCTACCCTCCCACATCTCATGTGGAGAATTAGGAATGGACTTGGAAGGACATGTATTCGAGATATAAGCAGCAGTAAGGGCGCATAACCCCACAGGTAAATTGGTAAGTTTGTGTAGTTAAGAATGGAACGAACCATGTCCAACAAGGTTCGGTTCCTTCTTTCGGACACACCAATTAACTGAGGAGTTCCTGGAGGCGTGAGTTGTGACACTATTCCGTGCTCCTTAAGGAACTCGTCAAACTCTGTACTCATATACTCGCCACCTCATTCCGACTGAAGTGCTTTTATATGATTACCATTTTCTTTTTCAACTAGCGCCTTAAATTCCTGGAATTTCTCAAAGGCCTCGGATTTATATTTCATTAAGTATACATAACCATACATAGTATGATCATCCGTAAATGTAATGAAGTACTGATATCCATCACGTGCTGCTTCCAAAGCACCACATACATCAGTATGGACTCGTCCAAGTTTATCAGCGGCTCTTTCAAAAGTCCCTGCGAAGGGGAACTTAATCATTTTTCCTTTAAGGCAAGATTCACAAGTTGGAAGGGGATCCGATCCCAATGGACCCATAAGTCCATCCTGTTGGGCTTCTATCAGCATCCTGCCTGCATGAGCTTAAAAATGCGTGAGGCGCAGTTTGCGATTCGACCTGTGAGATCTGCACTAGAAAGTGGTTAAATGAATTGATTTGGATTACTCATACCAACAAGATGCATCTTCTTTTCTGGTATACATCTCATAGAAACTCCAAAGTAAAACGTGCTTGGCCTGGAGTAGTTATGGGATGGGTGACCCCTGAGAAGTTTCCAAGGTGCGCGTGAGTGAGGATAAAGCGTGTTAGAAAAGACTTGTGTTGGTACAGTGAGAATAGTCTTCATCATTCTTGGGACCAACAATTGGTATCGGAGCAAGTCACGGGTGCGGATTCCCTCGGAGTATCCTAAAATAGAGGCTGCCAGAATGTTGGAACTGAGAGGCGGGCATGCAGCAAATATTGCCACTTGGCCGGAACTGAGATGCTGGTGCAGTGGAGGTTGTCAGGTGCTGGAGGGCTATGTGATCAAATCTAGTATGTTTGGGCCCGAGATCTTGGCGCGCGGCGAAGTAAACGGAGGTGGAACATATGCTGATGTCAAGTGTTGGAGGACTGTGTGAATGAATCTAGCCGCTAGATGGCTGTGTGATCAAATCTAGTTCGCGGAGGTTTCTAGACTATGGGGCTGAAATGCTGGCAGATACTGGGAGGGTGATTGTTGAGCTTCGGTCAGCATCCTGCCTGCATGAGCTTAAAAATGCGCGAGGCGCGGCTTGCGATTCGACCTGTGAGATCTGCACTAGAAAGTGGTTAAATGAACTGATTTGGATTACTCATACCAACAAGATGCATCTTCTTTTTGGTATACATCTCATAGAAACTCCAAAGTTAAGCGTGCTTGGCCTGGAGTAGTTATGGGATGGGTGACCCTTGGGAAGTTTCCGAGGTGCGCGTGAGTGAGGACAAAGCGCGCTAGAAAAGACTCGTGTTGGTACAGTGAGAATAGTCTTCATCATTCTTGGGACCAACACATCCTTTTCCATTTTGTAAACCTTGGTCTGACCAACATGACCAAATCTAAGATGCCATTTCAAAACATGATTAGTTTCATCCCTACCACGCTTCCTAGTTATAGTATTCACAACGACTTTGTTTCTTAGGTTTAGATGATACAATCCATTTAACAATGTGGCAGTGCCTACTAACTTATTTATAAAATAAATTTTGCAAGTACTATCACCAACGAAAAATGAAAAGCCTTTCCGATCCATGACCGTAATGGATACAATATTTTTATGCCCCTTGGGCAAAACAAGTACATCATCCAATGTTAAAACAAAGCCGGATTCCAAATCCAAAAGAAGTGATCTTATGTCAGTTGCTTCGAAACTATGCCCGCTTCCGACAGTAATCATCACTTCCCCAGATCCAAGCTTCCTACTTTGTTCCAGACCCTGATTCATGGTACAAATATGAGAACTAACACCTGAATCCAGTATCAAAGAAGTAGAAAATACGGTAGCAGAATAATTCGTTTCCAAAACTAAAAGTTCCGTACCTGAAGTGCCATGAAGGATCGGACAGTCTCTTGCCCAGTGGCCCAGCTCACCGCATTTGATACATGTGTCCTTCTTTACCTTCTTTCTCTTAGGAACCATCGGGGCCTTGCCCTTACCCTTAAAGTCATTACCTTGTGAGCCCATCTTCTTCTTGGTCTTTTTCTTCTTCTTTTTGCACTTCCGAGATTCAGAAGAAATCACAAGGGCAAATTCCTTCACCCACGGAGTCTTCATCTGAGACTGAGCGGTTACAAGTTTGTTCATCAACCCTGCTAAATTGCAAGCAATTTCATTGCAGTTGAAGTTCATAACAAAATGAGAGAATGAATCAGGAAGAGATTGTAGGATAAGGTCAGTTTGGAGAGAAACATACATCCTAAAATCAAGAGCCTTCAATCTCTAGATCATAGAGATTATTTGAGGACATGCTCCCCAACTTTCTCACCTTCATTCATCCTGGCACCGAAGAGTTGCTTAGATATCTCATACCTAGCTGTTTGACTATGCTCACCAGAAAGCTCGTTAAGTGATATAAGATGTGACTAGCAGAAGTCATTTTCTCATGAGCTCTCTGAATCTCATTAGACACAGAGCCCATCATATAGCCACGGACTCTAATGTCATCCTTAACCCACTTTTCGTGGTTTTCAACTTCTTCCTGACTGGCTCTGGTCCGCACTGGAGCCGACGGGATGTCTGTAACACCCCGAGATATTCGGCATAATTACAGCGCCGTAAACCCTTTAAGTAAGGATTTACAAGGCTAATTTAAAAGAAAGGTAAATATAAGACATTATCATCATCGGAAATTCAAGTTTACAAAACCAAACAACTGGTTCAACGAGTAATTTATACAACCATATCGAAATAATATTAATAAGACACGCGTACTCGAGTACTGAAATCAAACCAAGAAAACAAATCACCAACAACAACAAACATCACTGAACCCCTTCGTCGTCACGTCGGTACTGTGGCTGTTTCCCTGCTCCTCGGCTACCTAAACATCAAAACAAATGTCCACCCCCGAAGGGGTTAGCAAAACGATGCTAGTACAAGTATCATTTAAACAAATCAAATATGCATCAACAACACATAACATGATACACCACACGGACTTCCGCTACCGGAACCCGACAATGCGAATCCACATGATTCCATTAACACAGCAAGGGTATTCCAATGATCCAGCACCCTCAGCATAGATCCCAAGATGATCCCGTCGGACCAACACGAGGTGGAAATAACCCGTCCAATGATCCAGCGCCCTCAGCCTAGATCCCAAGATGATCCCGTCGGACCAACACGAGGTGGACATCCGATCCAGCGCCCTCAGCATAGATCGTACAACGTACACAAACGCAACTCATGCATACACATATGCCAAATCATTATGTTCATCAACATGAACATACAAACACTAGATAACGAATATCATGACAATTCAACGAAATAAATCTCATATTCAACAACATGAATATTCACACGCATGCTCAAAATACCAATATTAACATATTACGATACTTGCCTCGAAGATGGCAAGAACGAAACACTTCAATGATCTCAACACACTCGAAGGCCGCCTCCTTCGATCAACGCAACAAGCTCGAACCTTAACAAAAGGAATGATATACAAATCATCTCAAGTCGAACGATGGCCTAACAATTCGGTCTACGGCCCAAAAGCTCAAAATAAATAATCTGCCTGAACTACTTAGCGTACGCTACGTACTCTATGTAGCGTGCGCTAAGCCTGCCTGTTAGCGTACGCTATCATATAAGCCTAGCGTACGCTAGCCACGGACTGACAGTTCTCTCTGATCAGCCGACTGACTCGGCTGATATCATAACGCACGTTACATACCACACGATAGCGTGCGTTAACTTATCCCCAATAGCGCACGTTAACTTACGTATGTTAGCGTGCGCTAACCTTGCATGGAAGATTACTACAGACAGAAAACTGGATTGAATGGTGATGAACTCATAAATTCTATGGTGATAAAACCAGTCATCCTCGAGCATATCATGCTAATAAGATTTGTGAAAGCTCTATACGTACTAAATGACTATGAGATTCAAAGATACGTATAATCATTACTACACTATCAATCATCTTGATCTTCAAGGAAATATTCTAAGTTCCGCTCGTCTTACGTTCCAAAACGCATGATTCTAACGTGTAAAACGTAACAACTAGGTAAATCCGTCTACTGATCACAAATAGGTTTGAAGCTTCAGAATATGGTAGGAGTTCAAACACCAAGAGGTTCAATGGTTTATACGGTGAATAAGTATCGAAACATCGAAAATATCCTTTCTACACATGATGTTCGACTACTTAAGAATCTAACTGACAAGATAAGCATGAACAAACGTCCTTTAGAACACTACTAGTATTGGTGAAGAATCACCTACCTCAAAGTAGTGAAGAACACGGAGGAAATCGAAGCAATCCAACGCCGAAGGCTTGAACACCAATATCCAATGATATACGATCTTCAATCACGAGCTAGGATGTTGATATGAAGTGTTTAGGATGAAGGAAGTTATGCTCTAAGTGTAAGAATTCGGGTATGGGAGATGAGAGAACTGAAATCACGAATAGGATGTTGTCCTATTTATAAGAAATGGCTATTAGCGCGCGCTAGTCCCTGCTCGTAGCGTGCGCTAACGGCTCACTGACTTAACTGTACTCAACACTTAGCGCGCGCTATGCACATGACTGTAGCGTGCGCTAAGGCGTTGACTCGGCTTTTCCCGAAAGCCGTCCAGGTTCATTCCGACACAATCCAACAAGGGTCCCCCGGCCAGATCTCACCTACCGCACGTCTCACTCAAATTGACCACGCATAGCGTGCGCTAATGTTCCTTTGTAGCGTGCGTTATGAATCCATGTTAGCGTACGCTACACATAGCCGATAGTGTGCGCTACATGCGCAGAATTACAATCTTTAAATCACATACACGAAAACATACGCTCGACAACATCGGATTATGAAATACGGAGAATAATACTCAGACAAAAGTACAATAATTACAATATCACAAGTTCCAAATACATATCAGAAATCTCGGGTATTACATCCTTCCTCCCTAAAAAGAAGTTTTGTCCCGAAACTTAAGATGAAAACAACTCCAGATATTTAGTCTTCATACTGTCCTCTGGTTCCCAAGTGGCCTCTTCGACTCCGTGTCGTGACCATTATACTTTAACCAAGTGTATTGGTTTATTCCTCAATTGTTTGATCCGACTCTCAAGTATCTTGATTGGTCTCTCTTCGAAGGTGCCATCATTAGCTATTTCGATCTCGTCGAAATCAATGACGTGACTGGGGTCCGGTACATACTTCCGCAATTGGGATATGTGAAACACATTGTGAACGTGACTCAGCGATGGCGGTAAGGCCAACCTGTATGCTAAATCTCCAACCCTCTCGAGGATCTCGAATGGTCCGATATATCTAGGGCTAAGCTTGCCTCTCCTTCCAAAACGGAAAATCCCTCGTGTAGGAGACACCTTCAATAGTACATGGTCCCCAGCGTCGAACTCTAGAGGACGACGACGTACGTCTGCGTAAGACTTTTGTCGACTCTGGGCAGTCAACAGTCTTTCTCGAATCAAAGATATTTTCTCTTGAGTCTGAATTATCAATTCCGGTTCCGTCCCGATCAAATCCGAAGAATCATCCCAACACAGGGGTGATCGGCATCTTCTCCCGTACAAAGCTTCAAATGGTGCCATCTTAATAGAAGCATGCCAACTATTATTATAAGTGAACTCGATCAAAGGCAAGTGAACTTCCCAATCAGTTGACCAATCCAACGCACAAGCTCTAAGCATGTCTTCTACTGTTTGAATAGTCCTTTCGGACTGACCGTCCGTTTGGGGATGATAAGCCGTGCTAAAATTGAGCTCAGTCCCCAAAGCCCTGTGAACTGCTTTCCAGAAGTGTGACACGAAACGACCATCTCGATCCGAAATAATGGTCTTCGGCGTCCCATGCAATCTGACTATCTCCGCAATAAATACTCGCACCAATCTCTCGGGTCCCCATGTATCTTTAATTCCTAGGAAATGAGCCGACTTGGTTATTCGATCAACTACAACCCAAATCATGTTCATTCTCGTTCTAGTCCTTGGCATACTGGTGATGAAATCCATCGAGATGTCCTCCCACTTCTATTCAGGGATCGGAAGCGGCTTTAACATTCCGGCAGGTCGCTGATGTTCAACCTTAACTTGCTGACAAGTCAAGCACCTCGAAACATACTCTGCTACGTCCTTCTTCATATTCCCCCACCCGAAGTTTTGTTTTAAATTCTTATACATCTTACTACTTCCCGGGTGAATAGAATAAGGCGCGCTGTGAGCTTCCTTCAGAATAGTCCGTCTCAAATCATCATCATCGGGAACGCAAAGTCGACTCTGAAATCTCAGAACTCCATCATCTTGTATCACGAATCCTGGGGCTTTTCCCTTCTTTACTTCGTCACATAACCGAAGGATCAGAGAATTGTAGGTCACAAGTCGTCCAGGAACAAGTCTAGAGGGGGGGTGAATAGACTTGTTGAAACTCTTGAACTCTTTTTCACGAAGAGTGAGTTTCTTCAGCTGATAGTTAAACAAATGACTTGGAGTCGTTTGTTCTTGGATATGTGCGGAAGTCAGCTGATGACGAATAGAAATCAACTTAATGAAACACTTAACAATGTATGCAGCAGTTAAAGTATGATGCAGTAAAACAGTAAATAACGCAGGCAATTATAGTGGTCTCAGAGGTGGGGTAATCCTCTACTAATCCATTTTTCTCCAAACCAGTTGGAGATGAATTCACTATAATTTTCAACCAGTGATAAATATTACAGTGATTCAAAACACACTACAACAGCTTCCAACCAGTGGAAATCCGTGCCGTTGTACACACACTTGACTGCCTTGCACCTCTTGATCCTCGATCCTTGAATGCCTTTACAGTCTCTTACTTCAACCAGTGAAGTACCCCGTACTCAAGATTATAGACAAGAGTTTTTGTCTTCTCCAACTTAAGAGCTTCCTTAAGTATGAACTTTTAGAGCTTGCTCTTTTCACGATGCTATTGATTGCTTTAGATTGCTTGATTGCTTTGATCGCTAGAATGTTTGTTCGCACCAGTAGTTGCTCAGTTTCAAATCTTCGGATATATATAGATCGCGATCTCTGAGCTTTTTCCTTGTAGCCGTTGCAAATCTTTTGAACAAATACGTCCGTTGGAGAGAGACTTCATTGTTTATTCTTTCTGAACGTTGCAAGGCTGGATTCCCATTATTTAATTTTATCTTCCGACCGTTGTGAAGACTTCTGCATGTGAGCGCCGAATCTTTTGAATATAAAAGGATTAAAGTCTTCAAAGTGGGTCTGGATGATTTATTTAAATCATATCTCTTGCGGGAATCACTCCAAATTGTCTCTTCACGTTGCATGTGAGCTTTCCGTAATGCTTGACTTTTCAACGCATGCTGACGTGGACTTGGAGTACTTGGCTGCCTTCGAGTAGGCTGATATGCAGCTAACATCTCTGCAGATAGGTCCTCTCGGCTGTTCACTGTTTGTGACTTATCTGGTCAGGTGACTTCCCTGAGGTACCTCGGCTGCAGTCTGGTCAAACTTCTCTGATGAATTTTGTTGACCAGAGCTACTCTGACTGGACTCGGCTGTTCCTCTCTGATGGACTAAGTTGTACTTAGTTCTATGCCGTTTTTCAGTCTAACTAATTTTTGGCCTACAGAAGAGACTCATTTGGTTCTTCTTTACATTTTGCCAAGTTTTTATACTTAACATATTTTGGCTTATGGAAGATACTCATTTGGTTCTTCCTTACATTTTGCCAAGTAATAAACATTTGATTTTATATTAATGACATCATCAAAATCTAACAAGTATTCCTAACAAATTCCCCCTATTTTGATGATGGCAAAACTTTAAATAAGTAATCAAATGACCAAGTCTGCACTTAAGTACAAGACACAAACTAAAATCAGTCTAATATTGAGACAACTGGAAATTGTCATTCAACAAACTGTTATAAAATTTTCTGACTTGTTTATAATTGAAATTTTACAAGAAGCTTTTTACAGGTACAGAAAATAAAATTTACAAGTATAAAGCTATCTGCCCCTTCCTCTGCCTCTACGAATAGGCTGTTTGGCAGGCTTGAATGGCTTAGCTCCAATTGGTCTTATCTTGACTGGAGCAAGACCATATTTCCTCTTCACAACAAGTGCTGCGAAGTCTTGTTCTTGCTGGGATGTGAATCTGTTCTCAAGACACAATATCTTGATTTCTCTTTGAAGCGCTAACTCATCAAGTTCACCGTCCAGACGTGTCGGTGCTTCCTATGCTCTGAATGAGGGAATCATAGGATAAGCATTTTGATTTCTCTTTGAAGTGCTAACTCATCAAGTTCACCGTCCAGACGTGTCGGTGCTTCCTCTGCTCTGAATGAGGGAATCATAGGATAAGCATTTTGATTTTTAGCGTGCTTCTTCAGAACTGCCCAAAGCTTCGGATGGATTTCTTCCATGAAGTTTATGAAAATTTCTTGTGGGGAGAGTTTATCATCCTGGAGTAATTCCCAGATGTAATAGTCTTTGATGAACCTCTTCTTTGCAGATCCCCACATCTCAAGAGCTTCAAATGGAATAAAGTCCTCCACAAACCACAGCTCCTTCCCTTCCCATTCTAGAGTAGGTCCAAAACCACCTCTAGTCCTTCTTCTCTTTCCTTCAGGCTGGTCAGCCTGGTCATCTGGATCCACAGCTTCTTTTCTCTTCATACTTGAGGGTCCTTCAATTTGAAGGACATCCTGCTTCTTCTTGCTTCTTATTTCTCTCTCTTCCCCCTGAACTCTCTCTTCCCCCTTTTTGCCAGCATCAACAAGAATAGTTAATTGCTGCTCCATTCTGCTCATCCAATCAGACATGCCAAATGGCATTCTGTTGTTGGTAGGGGGAGGGGGCTGAGGAATCTCTCTCTGTAGAAGAGTGTCTATTTTGGCATTTATTGACTGAAGGTCAGGAGTGACCTGAGATGATAGCAGCTCTCCAATAGTGTCTTTGACGATTTGCCTGATCAGCTCAGTCATGGTGGGGGATATCTGAGCTGATGGAGAGTGCTCTCTTGAGCCTTCTGCAAGGGAACCACTAGACTGCAGACTCCTGTCTGCAGCTGGTAGGTCAGAGAGGGTTTTCTCCGGGGTCCCTGACCTGGAGTCTTCAGCTAGTTCTGCGTCTAGGTGGTGTCTGGGCGGGTACTACTGATCTATCTGCAGCCTTCGTGAATAGGCTCGCTCGGCCTGTTACGGCTCCTTGTCTTCTTCTCTCTCTTCCTCTTTCTCTTCTTCTTTCTCTTCTTCTTCCTTTTCTTCAGAGTTTTCTTTTCCCTCATCTTTTTCTTTTTCATTTTCCTTTTCTGCTCCTGCATCTCCTCCATTATCATTATCATCATCATCATCATCATTCTTATCATCATCCTGCTCCTTCTTTTCTCCTTCATCATCCTCATCCTCCTTTTCTTCTTCATCTTTTTCTTGATCTACTTCTTCTCCTTCTTCTTCATCTCCTTCATCAGCCAATTCTTCTGTCTTCTCAATTTCCTCTGGCTGTTTTTCAACTGGAATATTTTCTTCTGTTTTTCTCTCTTCTTCTTCTTCTTCAGCCACCAAATCAATAATTTCATTATCTCCATCTACTTCTTCAATCCTAATCTCTTTTTCAACTGCCTCCTCCTCCTCCTCTCCAAAAACACCATCAAAGATGCTAAGCATGATAGAATGGATAAAATGGTCCATGTTTGTTTTAAAATGGGACATGAACCATTTATCCTGGAGGATTAAAGCTAAGTCTGATTCTTTGCAAAATTCAATCAGAACCTCCTCAGTGGCTTGGGGATATTCCCAACCACTAGTTGCTATGTAGGTTTGAAGATTTGTAAAAGTCATAGTTTTGAAAAATTTCCACTCTTCAAAAATATGTACAAAAGAGTGTTTTACTGCTTGTGGCTTAACAAGCTGGAGTTGTTCAATTGAAAGATTGAAGGTATTATTTTCTAACAGGTTAAAAATATAATCAGCTTCAGGAATAGAGATAATGAGACCTGCTTCTTCTTCTTCGGATATGTAGACTGGGGGGGGTGAGAACAGGTACAATCCGAGTTTCAACGGTGTCTGGTGCAGGCAGGTATTCCAGATGGATTGGTGATCGAACTGAGGGGCTGGCAGGATGTTCAGACTGCTCTCCCTCGCTAAACTGCAGTTTCCTTGGCCTCTTAGGAGAGGGTTCCGGTGATGACTGCAGAGTAGAGGGTCCTTCAGGGGCTGGTCCCCGTCTCTTGAATCTGACTGCAATTGGTGTATCTTCGGACTCGTTGTCGGACTCGACTGCAGTTGGGATATCAGCTGCAGGTCTGTCCGACTCTTCTGATGAGTAGTATCTTGGGTATGTTCTTGAGTCCGGCAGCTCCTTCAACAACTGAGCTGCTTTCCCAGTGCCTCCGACTTTCTTCTTCTCATGGTCCATATGACCTAGCCTTTTATTGGGGTGGAAAGGGTCAGTGTTTCCCTTAGCCACTCCGGTCTTCTCCAAAAACCAACTGAGATGCGTTCCGAACGCCAGCTTTGTCTTGAATCTTTTCTCATCGTCAAGCCACTCGACCTTGTTCACCTCGCGCACGAGTTGCCTGAAGATATAGTCTGCCCAATCGACTTCTTCTTCCTGAATCAACGCACCCAACACCATAAACTTCGACGATGACAGTTGATCATAACTGCCCGCCATCCCCATGACTATTTTGTTGGTAATATCCAACGCAACACGGTAGATCCTCTTTAGTTCATTCCTCTTGGCTGTAAATTTCAATTTTTCTGGGATATTTTCGACTTTAATCTTTTTCCAGGTTTCGGCGGCGGATTGCTTGAGAGCTTCGACCGCCAAACCACGGTGCTTCATCCCGAAGACAGAACGAATCGTCTCTCGATCTATGCTGATAGGTACTCCGCCGACTGTGCTGTGGATTCCGTCTTGAATCAGATACGCTTTGCGATAGAACTCAACGACATCCTCTTTGAACAGGTGTTGCGGGTTGATGTCGAGAAATGGGTAGATCCCATTAAGCTTCATTGCCCGGATCAGATTGAACATGTCGTAGTCCTCCAAATTTGCTTCCAATAACCCTTCAAAGTCGACAACCATCGAGAATATGATCTGATCTTTCACCGCCTTCAAATTCACTCCTTCGAAAGATGCCATTTCTGCAAGTAGAGGACTTTTAGTGTATATTTTTGCTCTGTAAAATATAGGGTTTCTGTAAGCGTAAAGAGTAAAGTGAAAGGTATTCTTTCCTTATAAAGAAGATGAAAAGACATTTGTATTAGTTTATTATATATTTGAACGGTGGTACGCCTTTTGATATTCTTTTGAATTTCAAATTTGAATCGGTGGCCCAATTTAAATTTCGACGGTTGATTCTGATTGGCCACTGTGGAGGTTGATTAAATAGGCGTTTGACGCGTGTATTGAAATTGCCACTTGGCTTATAAAAATGTATATTTAAATGCCATTCGTTAGCCAAAATTAATATTATAAATGTGGCAGATAATAATTAAATATTCAGAGGTCAGTTTAGAAAAACTTAGCTGATCTGTTTCGTTGACTGTTGACCACTCTGCAACAGGTGAGTTGACTTCTCGCCTGGTATTCTGAGCAGCTAAGTTGCTTCGTCTGGCCTTCGTCTCTTCGCCTGTATCAGCTAGGCTGATTTTGAGGGTCCGTCCTTCGTCTTCTATGCTTTAACTTGCTTCAGTACTAGATTCCCAATCTAGTAATCCAAGGTCTCTGCTCAGCTCTAGGAATCTTTCTTCTGGCAAGGGTTTAGTGAAGATGTCAGCTATTTGGTAGTCTGTGCTGACTCTTTCAACTCTAACCCTTTTGTTAAGCACATGGTCTCTAATGAAATGGTGCTTAACGTCAATGTGCTTCGTCCTTGAATGCAAAACCAGATTGTTGGTTATTGCAATAGCACTATTGTTGTCACACCAGATTGGGACTTCGTTGGCAATGATATTATAGTCCCTTAGCTGCTGTCTAATCCATAAAATTTGAGCACAACAGCTACCTGCAGCTAGGTATTCTGACTCTGTAGTGTAGATAGAGTTAGAAACCTGCTTCTTACTAAACCAGGATATCAGTCTGGTTCCTAGGAATTGACACGTTCCACTAGTGCTCTTCCTGTTGATTTTGCATTCTGCGAAATCTGCATCTGAGTATCCTGATAGCTCGAAATTGTCATCCTTGGGATACCATAGTCCAACATTAATTGTAGACTTTAGGTACTTAATTATTCTCTTGGCTGCATCTAGGTGTGATTGCTTCGGCTTGGACTGGAATCTTGCACAAACTCCAACTGCATATGATATGTCTGGCACCTTGCAGTGAGGTACAGAAGAGATCCGATGAGTCCTCTGTAGTGGGTTGAGTCCACTGATATGCCTGCCTCGTCTGCATCCAGGTGAGTACTTGTGCTCATTGGAATTCTTGCGGGTTTGGCTGATTCCATTCCATATCTTTTGATAAGATCTCTGGTATACTTTGCTTGGTTGATGAAAATTCCTTTTCCATCTGCTTAACTTGTAATCCGAGAAAGAAGTTAAGCTTACCCATCATACTCATCTCAAATTCTCCTTGCATGAGGTTGGAGAATTTCTCGCATAGCTCAGGATTGGTTGATCCGAATATGATGTCATCCACATAAATCTGGACTATTAATATGTGGCCTCCGTGCTCCACTCTGAATAGGGTCTTGTCCACTTTCCCTTTGCAAAATCCATTTTTCTCAAGAAACACAGACAATGTTTCATACCACGCTCTTGGTGCTTGCTTGAGTCCATACAGAGCCTTCAACAGCTTATAGATTTTGTCTCATTTGACAAAACCTGGGGGTTGCTCTACATAGACTTCTTCTTCTAGGATTCCATTCAGAAAAGCACTCTTTACATCCATCTGGTAGACTTCAAAGTCCTTGAATGCAGCATATGCGAGGAATAGTCTGATGGCCTCTAATCTTGCAACAGGTGCATAGGTTTCATCAAAATCTATTCCCTCACACTGTGCATAACCTTTTGCTACAAGTCTGGCTTTATTCCTAACAACATCTCCGTCTTCATCACTCTTGTTTTTATACACCCATTTGGTGCCAATAACTTTCTTGTGATCAGGTGTGTCTGTTAGTTCCCAAACTTTGTTTCTTTCCATCTGCTCCAATTCCTCTTGCATGGCATTGATCCATGAATAATCTTCCAAGGCTTGTTCTGTAGTCTTGGGTTCAATTTGCGACATGAAACATGAGAACATCGCCATTCCTGCTGGTAGGGTTGACTGTCTCGTCTTAACTCCATCAGTCAACTTTCCAATTATTTGCTGAATTGGGTGATCCTTGAGCCATTTGGGGATATCGTCCTCTTCTGGGTTTGTTCCTTCTGTTGGATTGCTCTGGTGATTATCTGCATCAGCTGGATTTTGGTCTGCAACTGGATCAGCTACCTCCTTGTCATCTGCAGCTTGGTTCTGATCTGCAGATGTGTCTTTGTCAGCTCCGGCCGAGTCTTCTTCAGCAGCAACTGGATCAGATAGGTTTGGTGATCCTGTCTGATCTGCAGTTGGGTCTTCATCAGCTGCAGTTGGGTCATCCGGCTGGTCTGTAGGTGAGTCCACCATTCCAGTGTCATGTATAATGACTTCTTCAAGGGTTGCTGACTTGAGCTTGTTCTCAATTAGCTCAACTTGTTTCCTGTACTCAACGGTAGATTCATCAAAAACAACATGGGGTGTTTCCTCCACAACTCAGGTTCTTTTATTAAAAACTCTGTATGCCTTGCTTCTTTGGGAATATCCCATAAAGAGATCATCGCTTTTAGCATCAAAGGCATTTAGTGTGTTTTACCATTGTTGTGGATGAAACACTTACAACCAAAAACATGAAAGTAAGCAACGGTAGGAGTTCTATTATTCCAAACCTCATAGGAGTTTTGCCATGTCTCCCTACTATCATACTCTGATGCGGGTGTGACATGCCGTGTTAACAGCTTGAGCCCAGAACCTTTTGGGTAGGTCCGCTTCGCAATCATGGACCTTCTTTGCTTCCTTGAGTTACATTTCCTTCTTTCGGCAACACCATTCTGGCAGGCGTCCTAGTCTGCAGAGCTCATCTTTGGATCCCATTCGATCATTGTAATCGGTTATCGCCTTGTTGAGAAACTCTCCTCCTCTATTTGATCTGATCTTGATTATGGAGAGGGATTTCTCATTCGGATCCTTCTCGGCACTCGTAACTTGGTCAGAGTTTCACTTTTCTTGTATAGGAAAATGATCCAAGTGTACCTTGAATAATCAGCTACTATTACAAGTGCATGCTTTCGGCCGCTCAAAGTTCTTGGTTTGATAGGACCAAATAGATCCATGTGGAGTAGATCTAAGATCCTTGTTGTGAGCGTTGTAGGCTGAACTGGCTTGAACGATGCCTTGGTCTGCTTTCCTTTCTGACATGCATCACAGAGTGCTTCCTTCTTGAATGCTTCATTTAGAAGTCCTCTGACCAGCTTCTGAGAGCTAATCTTGTTGATGGCTTTGAAGTTTAAGTGACATAGTCTTTTGTGCCACATCCATCCATTCTCAGCTACTGTCTTGGATAGAAAACAGGAGTTAGGTGTTCCTGTGTTCCAATCAATCATGTAGACATCTCTTCTTCGGAAACCTTGAAGCTTTATTTCTCCAGATAGGATGTCTATCACCATACACTTCAAGATGGTGAAGACTACTAAATTCTTCTCGTCACAGAACTGGCTTATGCTCAGGAGGTTGTACTTGAGCCCTTTGACATAATGGACTTTGGATATTACAATGTTTCCTCGGTGCAGCTCTCCAAAGCCTTTTGTCTGTCCTCTAGAGCTATCTCCAAAGGTTACATCGGGACCTCTTTCTTTGATGTATTTGGTCAGCATCTTCTTGTTCCCGGTCATATGCCTCGAGCATCCAGAGTCCACAAACCATTATTCACCTCCAAAATTTGAGCTTGAGGAGATGTGGTTGTAGTCCTTCCACCTTTTCTGCAATTAAACAAGCAGAGATTTAGGTACCCAAATTTGTGTGGGTCCTTTGGGGTTAGTTGGTTTCCTGGAGAATTGATCTCTCCTTGGATTATAGAAATTGTTATTATTATTATTATAACCCTTATAAGGTGTCTGTGGTCGAGGTCTGAATCTTCTGGTTGGATTGTATACCGGATATTCCTCAAAATTTTGATAGTGTGGGCCATTTCTAAATCTAGGCTGAGACCATTTATTAAATTTTTGTGGTCTCCACACTTGTTCATTTTGATAATTAGGATAACCTTGAGGTTTCCATCTGCCCCTCCCATTATGAAATCTATTTTTGGGGAGTTGTTGGTAATAGTGGGCATGTTATGCCGGCTGCTTTGCTTTTGCAAGCATCGCTTAGTCGCTGTCTAGGTGGCCGTCTGGTGTAACCCGATTGCAGCCTAGACGCTTGACTTGGCCGCTCTGCTTTTTAATATCGGTTTATATACAGGCTCAGCAGTCGAGACTATTATTTCTCCCTTTATAAACTTGGTTTCAGAACTAGAGGGAGTGTGAGAATCATATCCAAGGCCTGATTTGGTATATAGTGGCCTCTTATAAGTACACAATTCTCCCAGAGTTGAAGACGCCTTCAGTGAGGTTATTTCCTGCGCCTGAGTTTTATTTATCTGAGCCAGCTTAGTAAACTCAGCTTTGGCATGAGCAAGTGCAGCTGATTTTTCTTTAAGTAAAATGGTTAGCCGATCTATCTCAGCTGTATTGACATTTGCCTGGTTTTTAAAGTCAGTTGTAGTTGTCTCAACCTTATTCAAATCTAGGCTGAGTTTTTCGAAATCATTTTTCAGCTGCCTATTCTCATCTTGCAGCTGGGTCTACTCTGCTGATACAGCTTGGTGTGCAGATTTGAGTGTTTCAAAATCTTTAAATAACTGATTTACCGATTCATGTAGATCCATATCTTGTGACATGGCTGAGCTATTATTTGAACCGGTGGGTTTAGAAGTTACCTCTTCATCAGCTAGGTTTGCCATCAGGCAGTCATACTCCTCGTCTTCATCAGAAAAGAAACCGCTACTTGATTCGACATGCTCCTGGTCTTCTCCGATGAGGGCCTTTCTTCTATCTTCCTTTCTGCCCACCTCCTTCTTGGTTTCGGAGCTCGGGACAATCCATTTGGATGTATCCTATTTTGTGACAGTTGTAGCATTCTATTTTCCAGCTTCCAGCCTTCTGGTTCCTTCTTGGATTCTCCTTGTAATTTTTCTTGTACTTAGAGTAGTTCTTTCTGAAATTGCTGAACCTTTGCATTATGAAAGCCATTTCTTCCTCAAAATCTAGTGGATTTGGAGGTTTCACATCAGATAAGCTCTTGGCAGGGGACTCGGCTGCAAATGCGATTCCCTTCTCTGCAGGCTCAGTTGAGGATGAACTTGGAAGCTCGAACTCATAAGCCTTCAGATCAGAGAACAGCTCCTGAATCTTTATCTTATTCAGGTCCTTGGACTCTCTCATAGCTACGGCCTTCATGCTCCATTCGGGGTTGAGAGATCTGAGGACCTTTAGTGCCATTTCCCTGTTGCCATAGGTTTTGCCCAGGGAGTTGATCTCATTAATAATTTCAGTGAACCTTGTGTCCACTTGATCTATGGTTTCACCATTCTTCATTTTAAAGTTGTCAAATTTTTGGATAGCAATTGACAGCTTGTTTTCCTTGATCAGCTCCGTTCCTTCACACATTAGAGCTAATGTGTCCCAAATTTCTTTGGCATTCTTACAGTTTTTGATCTTGACCATGGTGGATTTGTCATGAGTTTGATATAACACATCTCTAGCCCGGTTATCAAGATTGGCCAGCTTTCTTTCTTCGGGAGTCAGCTCCGTCCTCTTCTTAGGAATCTTTTCTGGCCTCCCTACTGCGATCTCCTCTGCTGTGTTGTCCTTCTCAAAGATGAATGGACCGTCTTCAATGATGCACCACATGTCGTCAAGAATTGAAGATAAGTGTGCCTGCATTCTTATCTTCCACAGATCATACTCGTCAACTGAAAACACAGGGAGTCTAGAGTGCATGTGTTCCATTATAAAGTGAGAGTAAAGATATATATCTCTGATATAGATCTGGTTCGTGAAATAAATGAACCAACCTCTCTGATACCACTTGTAGGTCACAAGTCGTCCAGGAACAAGTCTAGAGGGGGGTGAATAGACTTGTTGAAACTCTTGAACTCTTTTTCACGAAGAGTGAGTTTCTTCAGCTGATAGTTAAACAAATGACTTGGAGTCGTGTGTTGTTGGTTATGTGCGGAAGTCAGCTGATGTCGAATAGAAATCAAAATAATGAAACACTTAACAATTTATGCAGCAGGTAAAGTATGATGCAAGAAACAAGAATAACGCATGCAATTATAGTGGTCTCAGAGGTGGGGTAATCCTCTACTAATCCACTTTTCTCCAAACCAGTTGGAGATGAATTCACTATAATTTTCAACCAGTGATAAATATTACAGTGATTCAAAACACACTACAACAGCTTCCAACCAGTGGAAATCCGTGCCGTTGTACACACACTTGACTGCCTTGCACCTCTTGATCCTCGATCCTTGGATGCCTTTACAGTCTCTTACTTCAACCAGTGAAGTACCCCGTACTCAAGATTATAGACAAGAGTTTTTGTCTTCTCCAACTTAAGAGCTTCCTTAAGTATGAACTTTTAGAGCTTGCTCTTTTCACGATGCTATTGATTGCTTTAGATTGCTTGATTGCTTTGATCGCTAGAATGTTTGTTCGCACCAGTAGTTGCTCAGTTTCAAATCTTCGGATATATATAGATCACGATCTCTGAGCTTTTTCCTTGTAGCCGTTGCAAATCTTTTGAACAAATCCGTCCGTTGGAGAGAGACTTCATTGTTTATTCTTTCTGAACGTTGCAAGACTGGATTCCCATTATTTAATTTTATCTTCCGACCGTTGTGAAGACTTCTGCATGTGAGCGCCGAATCTTTTGAATATAAAAGGATTAAAGTCTTCAAAGTGGGTCTAGATGATTTATTTAAATCATATCTCTTGCGGGAATCACTCCAAATTGTCTCTTCACGTTGCATGTGAGCTTTCCGTAATGCTTGACTTTTCAACGCATGCTGACGTGGACTTGGAGTACTTGGCTGCCTTCGAGTAGGCTGATATGCAGCTAACATCTCTGCAGATAGGTCCTCTCGGTTGTTCACTGTTTGTGACTTATCTGGTCAGGTGACTTCCCTGAGGTACCTCGGCTGCAGTCTGGTCAAACTTCTCTGATGAATTTTGTTGACCAGAGCTACTCTGACTGGACTCGGCTGTTCCTCTCTGATGGACTAAGCTGTACTTAGTTCTTTGCCGTTTTTCAGTCTAACTAATTTTTGGCCTACAGAAGATACTCATTTGGTTCTTCTTTACATTTTGCCAAGTTTTTATACTTAACATATTTTGGCTTATGGAAGATACTCATTTGGTTCTTCCTTACATTTTGCCAAGTAATAAACATTTGATTTTATATTAATGACATCATCAAAATCTAACAAGTATTCCTAACAAGAATCGTTCAACTGCTTAGATTCGATTTCCTCGACTAGTGACGAAGTCAGTTCCATCACATAAAGTTGCCCTTGAATTCCTGGTGCCCATACTTCAATCCCTTCGCGGATCAGTTCTCGTTGAATGCTGCTTTGGGACGTAAGTGCTTCCAACACTCGAAGAGAAACAGGTTTACGGCTCAATGCATCATCTACAACGTTTGCTTTCCCCGGATGATAGAGAATCTCTAAGTCATAATCCTTGATCAATTCAAGCCACCTTCTCTGCCTCATGTTTAATTCTTTCTGACTGAAAATGTACTTGAAGCTCTTATGATCGGTAAAGATATGACAATGAGTGCCGTACAAATAATGTCTCCAAATTTTCAGTGCAAAGACTACAGGTGCTAACTCCAGATCATGAGTCGGGTAATTGACCTCGTATGGTTTCAGCTGCCGAGAAGCATAGGCAATTACCTTATCCTTTTGCATCAACACACATCCCAAACCCTGATTTGAAGCGTCGCTGTAAACCATGAATCCGTCAGTTCCATCTGGCAATGCTAAAATAGGTGCTGTCGTCAGTCTCTTTTTAAGCTCATCAAAACTAGCCTGGCATTTCTCATCCCACTTAAACTTTTGAGTTTTCTGTAACAGCTGAGTGAGCGGACGAGAAATCTTGGAAAATCCCTCTACAAAGCGGCGATAATATCCAGCAAGTCCTAAGAAACTCCGGACTTCTTTCACATTATTAGGAGCTTCCCATTCCAAGATTTCTTCGACTTTCTTCGGGTCCACCTGAACTCCGTCAGCTGATATCACATGCCCAAGGAAAGTTACTTCCCTAAGCCAGAACTCGCATTTATAAAGCTTTGCATACAGCTGTTCCTTCCTCAAAGTGCTCAAAATCACACGCAAATGTTCGGCATGCTCCTCTGCGTCCTTCGAATATATCAAGATGTCATCAATGAAGATGACCACAAATTTATCCAAGTATTCCAAGAATACCCGATTCATCAATTGCATGAATACCGCAGGAGCATTGGTAAGTCCAAATGGCATTACTACAAATTTATAATGCCCGTACCGGGATCTGAAAGCAGATTTCGGTATATCTGATTCCTTAATTCTCAACTGGTGGTATCCTGATCGCAAGTCAATCTTCGAGAATACCCTTGCCCCTTGCAGTTGATCAAACAAGTCGTCGATCCGAGGTATAGGGTATTTATTCTTGATCGTCATCTTGTTGAGCTCCCTGTAATCAATACACAGTCGGAGGGATCCGTCTTTCTTCCGGACAAAGAGAACGGGCGCTCCCCAAGGAGAAACGCTAGGTTGAATATAGCCCTTCTGTAACAATTCCTCCAGTTGCTTCTTGAGTTCATACATCTCGGTTGGCGCCATGCGGTATGGTGCTCTGGAAATAGGAGCTGCTCCAGGCTCTAATTCGATAGTGAACTCCACTTCTCTCTGCGGAGGTAACCCAGGTAGTTCGTCCGGAAATACATCTGAGAACTCATTCACAACTGAAATAGACGAGAGCTCTACTCCTTCATCTTTCCTCATGGCGTAGCACCAAAGTCCATGACATCCTTCCTTCAGTAATTTCACTGCTTTCATCGCTTTGATCAATTTTCCCGAGCTTCCCGGTCTCCATCCTCGGAATACATGTTCAGATCTATCATCAGCAATGATAGAAATGACTCTCTCTCTGTAATTCAGAATAGCTCCATAGCGGTTGAGCCAATCGTCTCCGAGAATTAAATCATCACCGTAGATGTCAACTACAATAAGATTCGATGGCCAATCTCTTCCTCCTATAGATACTGGAAAATTTCTAGCCTCTAGGGTTCCCACAATTCTCTCTCCACTCGGCAAACCCACAACATATGGTTCACAATCAAATAAGCACGAGATTTTTAAACGATTTACACAGTTCAATGATACAAAAGAATGTGTAGCTCCGGAATCGAATAAGACACTAATTGGTTGCAAAAGGATCTGAATCGTACCTGATGCAACAGCAGTGTTCTGATCGTCAGATTTCCTCATCTCGTACAGGCGCGGAGGAACGGACCCAGCACTGGATGTCTCTCTCTTCCCAACGTTCTGCTGCTGAAATCCACTCTGCTGCGTCTGGTTCACACTTGTCTCCTTCAGAACTGGCGCTGGAGTGCGAGTACCAAAAGATCTAGTAGCAACTCCACAGAAAGCCGCACGGTGCCCTTCTTGTCCACAATCGTAGCAAGTCACAGAAGATGCGGGGCAGTCACGTCGAATATGCCCTGCTCGACCACAATTGTAGCATTTCTTTGATGCGTCCGGAACTGCTGATGTAGTCCGGAACTTCTTCCCACCTCTATAAGGATGTGGAGGTTTCCTAGCCGAATAAAAGGAAGACTGGCCCTTGCGGGCCCCACCACTCTTGTTTTCTGAAAAGCTGCCGGTCATCTTCTGCTTCTTCGCCTCCACTGATTTCTCCACCGCCGCCTCTTTCATGTCGTAGGCCAGCGCTTTGTCTTGATACTGCCGCAATGTAGTACACTCGAATCCGGACATGTACTGCTGAATCTCCGGCTTCATCCGCATATCGAAATGAAAAATCTTTTCTGCCTCCGTTCTGACCAAGTGTCGCACACAAGTCAGCTGATGGTTAAAATTTTTGATTACATCTGTCACAGATGCTTCCGAACTCTGTGGTGAGAAAAACTCTCGGATCTTTGCCTCTCTAACTGGACGAGGACAATACTGTGCTTCCATCATTAGTTTGAATTCTGTCCAATCCGCATTATGGTTCTCGGGTCGAATAGCTTCCCACCAATCGAAGGCCTCCCCAGTCAGAAAATACTGGGCAATGGGCACCTTCCAGTCCTCGGGACAGTTAAGACCCGCGAATATCTTCTCTAACTCCTTAAGCCAATGATCCCAAGTCAATGCCTCGGCAGATCCGTCAAATTTTGGCGGGTGCAATTTGACCACCTCAGCAAGCCATCTGTCTCCCCGGTTATCCTCGTGGTGCTGCTGTCCCATCGCCGTCTGCATGCGGTCGACTACCTGGGCGAACTGGTTAATCTGCGCCACCACCTATTGAAGCACTCCCGGCATGTTAGGATTTGCGTCGTCATTTGCTGATCCTTGCTGCCCTCCAGAATGGGAATCGGTTCGACTAGCTGATAATTCCGGGGTAGTTGCGGAATCCTCCTGTCTCATGTTACCCCGTCCGCGTCCACGACCACGTCCGCGTCCACGTCCTCCTCTCAACATACTGTAAACACAATTCCTCAATATCCAGGACAAAGTTTTCGAAATAAAGCCCGTCAATACTCACAAAACAGTAATTAAGTAAAATAGTAGTATAAGAGATTATGAGACTTACAACCACGGTCCACATGACGACTTTTGGCTGAACAGTGATGTTACGAACGACTCGTAAATCAATAACGTAAACAGACCCAACTTAAAACCCGAGTGCCAAGATATCCATAAATATTAGCTCCGATACCATATTCTGTAACACCCCGAGATATTCGGAATAATTACAGCGCCGTAAACCCTTTAAGTAAGGATTTACAAGGCTAATTTAAAAGGAAGGTAAATATAAGACATTATCATCATCGGAAATTCAAGTTTACAAAACCGAACAACTGGTTCAACGAGTAATTTATACAACCATATCGAAATAATATTAATAAGACACGTGTACTCGAGTACTGAAATCAAACCAAGAAAACAAATCACCAACAACAACAAACATCATCAACCCTTCGTCGCCACGTCGTCGTGGTCGCTTTCCCTGCTCCTCGGCTACCTGAACATCAAAACAAATGTCCACCCCCAAAGGGGTTAGAAAAACGATGCTAGTACAAGTATCATTTAAACAAATCAAATATGCATCAACAATACATAACATGATACACCACACGGACTTCCGCTACCGGAACCCGACAATGCGAATCCACATGATTCCATTAACACAGCAAGGGTATTCCAATGATCCAGCGCCCTCAGCATAGATCCGAAGATGATCCCGTCGGACCAACACGAGGTGGAAATAACCCACCCAATGATCCAGCGCCCTCAGCCTAGATCCCAAGATGATCCCGTCGGACCAACACGAGGTGGACATCCGATCTAGCGCCCTCAGCATAGATCGTACAACGTACACAAACGCAACTCATGCATACACATATGCCAAATCATTATGTTCATCAACATGAACATACAAACACTAGATAACGAATATCATGACAATTCAACGAAATAAATCTCATATTCAACAACATGAATATTCACACGCATGCTCAAAATACCAATATTAACATATTACGATACTTGCCTCGAAGATGGCAAGAACGAAACACTTCAATGATCTCAACACACTCGAAGGCCGCCTCCTTCGATCAACGCAACAAGCTCGAACCTTAACAAAAGGAATGATATACAAATCATCTCAAGTCGAACGATGGCCTAACAATTCGGTCTACGGCCCAAAAGCTCAAAATAAACAATCTGCCTGAACTACTTAGCGTACACTACGTACTCTATGTAGCGTGCGCTAAGCCTGCCTGTTAGCATACGCTATCGTATAAGCCTAGCGTAAGCTAGCCACGATCGACAGCTTCTCTCGATCACCGATCGACTCGGCTGATATCGTAACGCACGTTACGTACCACACGATAGCGTGCGTTAACTTATCCCCGATAGCGCACGTTAACTTACGTATGTTAGCGTGCGCTAACCTTGCATGGCAGATTACTACAGACAGAAAACTGGATTGAATGGTGATGAACTCATAAATTCTATGGTGATAAAACCAGTCATCCTCGAGCATATCATGCTAATAAGATTTGTGAAAGCTCTATACGTACTAAATGACTATGAGATTCAAAGATACGTATAATCATTACTACACTATCAATCATCTTGATCTCCAAGGAAATATTCTAAGTTCCGCTCGTCCTACGTTCCAAAACGAATGATTCCAACGTGTAAAACGTAACAACTAGGTAAATCCGTCTACTGATCACAAATAGGTTTAAAGCTTCAGAATATGCTAGGAGTTCAAACACCAATAGGTTCAATGGTTTATACGGTGAATAAGTATCGAAAAATCGAAAATATCCTTTCTACACATGATGTTCGACTACTTAAGAATCTAACTGACAAGATAAGCATGATCAAACGTCCTTTAGAACACTACTAGTATTGGTGAAGAATCACCTACCTCAAAGTAGTGAAGAACACGGAGGAAATCGAAGCAATCCATCGCCGAAGGCTTGAACACCAATATCCAATGATATACGATCTTCAATCACGAGCTAGGATGTTGATATGAAGTGTTTAGGATGAAGGAAGTTATGCTCTAAGTGTAAGAATTCGGGTATGGGAGAAGAGAGAACTGAAATCACGAATAGGATGCTGTCCTATTTATAAGAAATGGCTATTAGCGCGCGCTAGTCCCTGCTCGTAGCGTGCGCTAACGGCTCACTGACTTAACTGTACTCAACACTTAGCGCGCGCTATGCACATGCCTGTAGCGTGCGCTAAGGCGTTGACTCGGCTTTTCCCGAAAGCCGTCCAGGTTCATCCCGACACAATCCGACAAGGGTCCCCCGACCAGATCTCACCTACCGCAAGTCTCACTCAAATTGACCACGCATAGCGTGCGCTAATGTTCCTTTGTAGCGTGCGCTATGAATCTATGTTAGCGTACGCTACACATAGCCGATAGCGTGCGCTACATGCGCAGAATTACAATCTTTAAATCACATACACGAAAACATACGCTCGACAACATCGGATTATGAAATACGGAGAATAATACTCAGACAAAAGTATAATAATTACAATATCACAAGTTCCAAATACATATCAGAAATCTCGAGTATTACAATGTCCGTCTCTAAGACATATCCCAACGCCCCCATACTGAGGACAATCATCAGATTGCGGAGCCAGTCCACAAAGTTTGGTTCGGTTAAGTTGTTCTTCTCGAGTTTGCGAGTGGGTTCATTGTCATTATGAGAGTTGTTATTTTGTTTGTCTGCATTAAGTAAGACAGATTGGTGATCAGTGACTCGTTCGATTATGATCTGAGTTTAGAATTAATGTCTTTTCTATTCATTTAACCCAGCTCCCAATACTTTTATCGGAATAACACACTCCTTTGTGAAATCCGGAAGTATTAGTTCGCATTACTTCATAGTGGTGATCGAGTTCTTTATAAATTTTAATAGGGGGTAACCGAACATGTTTCTGGTCTATTAATATTCATAAAGTGGTGTCGAACACCAATACATCTAATGGATGATTCGATCTTCTTTTTCCCCTTATTCACTCCCCTCAACCTATACGCTTTCTATAGTTCGTGAACAAGTAAAGTTTATACCATCGACGCTAATCAGTTTCACAATTGAATCTTATCTGACAACCGAACAAGTTTCTAGGGATAAAATTTGTTCCAACCGAAGGCATCCAATGCACTCTCAGAATTTATCAACCCTCCCCGAACGACTACCCCGATAACTCGGATGCCTAGCACATCCAGTTTGGATTTTAATTTTCCGAGAACTCGATGGAGGGAAGAAAAACCTTGAAACCTTTTAAACTTAATATTTTGTCGTGGGAGAATTTTCACGATTAATGTTACACTTTGCACATTAATTCATTTAAGCGCGTTTGTCGACATTCATACCATCTGAATAAACATACACAACCTATTTGCTACCACATGTAGTTCATGGACCGTTTCTAGGACAAAAAATATCGTAATCTAATTACATGTTTTGAGTCTTGAATCTTCGTCCTCTCGAATGGATCTTCCTTCGATCTTCGTCATTACATATAAATTTTACATTGAAAAATTGCATCCTAGATATAAATATTTCTAGTAAAATAAATAGGCTCAAAACGGCCTTTACAACTCAATGGAAAAAACGATACAAAAACTAGGTCCATGAACTACATCACCATTCAAATACTAATGCAACAATCATATTAAAATTAATGACATATACAATTAATCTTACTATTGATCCAATCAATATAAATTAATCTATCCATAAGAATTAATCCAATTAATTCAAACAACCGTTAATTTTAACTTGTTCTGGACGAGAAAATATTTTATTAAATTAATATCCCTAAGAATAAAATTACAATAATAATATCTTAGTCAAATTAAATCCAATTTAATTTGTGAAAAATTAATTACTGAACGAAATATAAAAACGGAGTAAAAAATAGACGTGTCGGGACAAGCCGCTGCCGCTGCCTCATGGTCCGAAAGCCGGACCACGGTCCCTCACAAAAACGGGACCGCACGGTAGTGCCCTGGCAACTCCAAGCTGCCGGGTCCGTCCATGTTTTCGGCTCGTCTTTCCATCCCGATTCCAAAAATAATATTTTTTTAATCTTTATATTACACATTTAAATCAGTTTTTAAAAAAAAATAGATTTACACTGTAACATAAAATCATGAAAAATTAATTTTTAGATGAGCAATTAAAAATTAATAATTAATACAATTATGATTCTAAATCATAAAAACATCCAATCAAGCATTCCAAATGCAAAATATAATATATACGACCGCATTACCTCGCTCTGATACTACTTTTGAGATTCGTTGCCAAAACCGAAGGCGCAACAAAAATAAAACAGTAATAAACCGAACCCCAAAAATGGATCGATCATGCAACGTATATACGAATATAAAAAGACAACATATAATATATGAAAACATACCCTTGAAGTCCTTTGATTGAATGTTGAAGTTAATCTCTGGGCCCACAAATCCGATTTGATAAATCCTCGATGATCTAAACAGCGAAGCACCGCATCTCTACTTGTCATGCGCCGAAAGATGCCCGGAGAAATTTTATATTTTCTTGTTCTCTAAGAACACGACTAGAAGAAAATATATATAGCTTACTAATAATTTTACAAATACTCCAACTGATGTAAAATATTTTTCTCTCGATTTTTCTCTTCACTCTTCTCTAAGAAAATGATGAAGAACTTTAAGAACAAAACTCTCTCTCTCTCTCTCTCTCTCTCTCTCTCTCTCTCTCTCTCTCTCTCTCTCTCTCTCTCTCTCTCTCTCTCTCTCTCTCTCTCTCTCTCTCTCTCTCTCTCTCTCTCTCTCTCTCTCTCTCTCTCCCTCCCTTGTTGGACGTGAGGTGGTGTAAGAATGGTAGGAAAGATGATGATTAAAAGATAACTATATAAAGATCATCCCACCTAAAGAATAAAAAATAATAAGATATAATCTTATCATGATCCTTGTCATTAAGTGCATGAAACTTCAGGTAACATCTACCTAAGAAGACAAAAATCAAAACATCAAACTAAAAAAGATAAAGGGGCGGCCAAGAGAATAATTGGAGGAGTTTGGTTCGTTTCGATTCATGAAAGGGATCGTCGTGTATCTAGTCCGACAGATACACCTTGGTACGTTTCAAGTAAAACTAATACAATTAATTAATCTAATTAATTAGTTATATTCAAATATTATTTCTTCAAGAAATAATTATTTATGAATTAAATTAATTACCGAGTAATTTATTTATGTCACTGAATTGATTTAATCTATCTAATAAATTAAATTAGACATCTAATCTCTAAAATTTAATCGAGAGAGAATAAGCTCAAATTAATCCGTCGTTTCCCTAATGCGCGACTCGGTATGTCCGTCTCAGTAAGCAATGGGAGGAACCAAAGAGTTATAGCACTACCTAGCCAGCCTGGCAGCATACAATATAACCTTACTGAGAACGAATGATAGGGATCATTCAAGAACCATTCTGTTGTGAATACCAGTAAACGTATAAACCCTTCTCTCAAATGTCCCGATCAAGTTATAGGGTCATGGTCAGTCAAACCCTATCTATACTTGACGCTATACATGAGTTAATGCAAATCGAGATCACCGAGCTCTCGTGTATCCAATACAACTAGTTTCAATGCTTTGGCCAAAGACTTATGATCTCATTTAGCAATAACTGCATAGGACATATACCTATTCACTTACAGTAGAAAGAATCGTATCTTGATATTTAGTAGAACCTGCTACTTGCCGGTCAAGATGCATGTCGAGGTTGACCCCCACCTTCCAGTTTTTTGGATCGAACTACTCTAGTGAAAATCTTAACGTCACAAGCACATACCTACTAAATCCTCAACTTGAAGGTTCACGAATACCTATCACAACCTTTCGATTCCGTCATTGACTGTCCCAGAGTAAAATCCGTGTGACTAATCGAGGGTGAGTCGGTTCGAGTATGCTAATCTCATTAGCATACCTATAACGTGTGATCCCACTAACCATTAGTGACGACAGGCACTCTCCAAGTCAAAGAACATGTTATACAAGTCCTCACATAAACTTAACGCCCAATCAAGTTTCATCGACTTGTGAACAATAAAGTATTTGAACCATAGACCTTTTCAGTGCCGATCTCCTTATCCAATAAGGAGTGGAATGTCTTGCTCTCAAATACACGGACTAGTTTCTACATATATATTTACGAGTCAGGAATGCCAATGATTACCAGTAAATAAAGAAACATTCAATTGCCTTCTGATAATAATTTACATAATAACAAGTACAATGCCCTCTCTCATACATCATCTGAGTGGCATTCGAGGGCATATTCCTAACATTAGTTGCATTTTCAAAAATCTTTAATTATTTTAATAAATATTTGGTTTCATTTGTTTTGGTTTTAAAAATTTAACCCATTCTCTTGCTAACTTAGTAAGATTATGTAAAAACAAGACACATTTCCTAATTGATTCTATTGCCTCATCTACAAATTTTAATGCATCTGGTACACACAAATTTAGAATATGACATATATATTTAATATGAAATAATCGACCTTCTAAAATAGGATTGCTAGCTTGTATTAGAGCTGGTACACTAGCAGTATTAGAACTATCATTATCAAAACCAATTGTGAAAATTTTATCTTTTAAGCAATTGGAAGTTAAAATTTTAATAATTGCTCTAGCAATATTATCTACAGTATGTGTGTAGTTACATTTTTTCAGGCAAGTAATCTTTTGTTTAAGTTCCAATTATCATCAATCCAGTGTATAGTTATCATTTTTATCTAAAATATGTCCACATATCAGCAGCTAAAAAAACTCTATGATTTATAGATTTAAAATATGCTCGTAGTCCAAGTTTATATTGTTTGGCTAAGTATACTACTTGTTTAGTCATTGTAGTATGTGGAATTCTCTTAATAACGAGATTATAGGCATTTTGTATTCTATATTCCCAACCCATACTATATTAAAATGTAAAAATTCTTATGCACACAATTTTGCCATTTGTTCTCTAGTAATTTTTTCATTATATTTATAAAGTTGAGATTCGGACATACCTTGAATATGGGCTCCAGTATAAGGTTGGAAGTTGAGTTGACTTTACGACTTTTGATCTTCGTGGACCGAGGCGTGGTTATGCTCAAAATGCCTTTTAAAATTTCCACATCCATCCTCAGATTTATACGGATATTCTTTGTTGCCGTAGCCAAAAATATAAATAAGTTCTGAAACTTATTAAACCGGCGAAGGAAAGATATCAAGACGAGCGAATCAAAGAAATTCGACAATAACTGTAGAAACTGTGGAAAATCAGGCCACTTTGCTACAAATGCCGAGGCTCAACTTCCAAGAAGGAAGTACTCGTAACAACATGGATTGACGAAGAGGACGACGATGAATATACTCAAAATAACCTCGCACTAATGGCAAGGAGTTCATTCGACGAAAGCAACATCGAAAGCCAGGTTAGTACCTCGTCTCACGATGAATTATTTGAAGCATTCGAACTTTACATAACAATTTTCAAAATACTTTAATCGATAATAAATCCCTGAAATCGGAAAATAAATTATTAGAAGATGAATTTTCAAAATTCAAAAAGGGAAATTTATTGAAACCGATCATTCTAAATGCCTTGAAAATGAAAATAAATTAAAGGATTATCTTTTGAAAGTTCAAAACGAACTTAAGGTTTTAACAAATAAATTTTTTTGCGGAAATGACAAATTTGAACAAATACTTTCCGTTCAAAAGTTTTTCATTAAATAAACAGAGGTTATGATTCAAACCGAATAATAAAACTGAATCCTTAAATTTTAAAATACCCCGATATCAGAAATATTTAAAACTTGGGCATCATATTTTAATTTGCAAAAGCCCAAGACGGAGATCAAATTTAAGAAAATTTGGATTCCAAAAGGAACCATTATACCGAATATCGTCTATGTTTCAAAATAAAAACCAACTCTCAGTTGGATCTCCAAAAATCAAAATTAATATATTTCCATCAATTGATATTTTGATAATTTATATTTTTAATTGGTATTTAACTCAGGGGGAGTTACTATTTTTTAAAATAGGGAGATCTATATTCCAAGGGGAGTTTTACTCGTTAATTGTCATATTTAATGTATCAATTTTTTATGCACTTTTTGATTATGACAAAAATAGAGAGAGAAAGTAAAAAAAATGATGGGAGAAGGAGAATACGAGTCATGGAAGAATGACGAGAAAAATAAAAACAATATCCCGATCATGAAAGGGGGAGAAGAGACGAAGAAGAAAAAATTCGAGAAAGTTGAAAATGAAAATAATATGAAGAAGTTGAAAAGACGAAAAGAAAAGATGGGGGAATAAAAACTAACGAAACGGACAAAGCCGAAAACTTTGATCTATAATTGTTTTAATTTTGCAGGTATAAAATCTCATTAAAAGGTTGTTGTTTTGTCATCATCAAAAAGAGGGAGATTGTTAGAATATCTTATTCCACATAATCATAAACTGGTTTTGATGATGAGTTGATGATGAGCTAATGATAAGTTGATGAAGTTATCGATCAAAGAAAACAACAATGGAACGAAGCAAAACAACAGGAAGTCGAAGACGCTCGAAACGGACTGAAAACCAGAGAAGTTCAAAGATAACGTACGCTATATCAAATATATAACGTACGTAATGGAGTATCACCTGAAGGCAGATGAATGCAGCATACATGTTTAACGTACGCAACATAATAACATACGTAAGGTTGCGAGATTAACGTACGTAATCTTACATGCTTAACGTACGTAGTGGTTTGAATACGAATTCAAATAAGGAACCGTTGAAGATGACATCATGGAGTAGGTCAGCATGCAATGGATATTTTGACTGAAGATAACGTACGTAATACATATAATGATAACGTACGTAAAGAAAACCACAGAAGCTACTGGACTGATTTACATGGAGCATAACGTACATAACGAAGAAGCGTTAACGTACATAACTCTGCTAACGTATGTAATGTACTGCAGATAACGTATGTAATGCATGATGCAGAGGCTAACGGCTAGTTGAGGCTTTATGCCTATAAATACCATGGCATATGGTATTATTCATAACAACAACTATAAGAAAATTATATATACGTTTGATATCATTGTATACACTATCATTGTTGTATTTGTGCTTAATTGATAAGTGTTTGAGTGTTCATACACGAAAACATACACGAGAGGAAAGATACAGATTGTAGATTGATTCGGTGTTATTATGATCGTTGATCCGACATTATTAGAATTATATCTAAATCCAATAGAGGTTTGTCTATAGCTAGATAGGTTGTTTCCTTGTCCAATAGAAAAGAAAAACCATTTATCTTGGACCGATATAAAGACAAGAGTGTAATGGTTTATCTCGGACCGATAGAAGACAAGATTGTAACAGTTTACTTCGAACTAATAGAATACAAGGCGGAAAAGGTTGATCTTGAGCCTATAGAAAAAGATACGGAGAGAGGACACATGCATGTTTGGTCGAACCTCTATAAATCTTGTGTCATTTACTTTCCGCAAGTGATTTACGCTTCCGCAACGCAAAAGAGTTTGAAAACTCTACTCCACGATATTATCCATCATTCAAAGTGCGGGGACAATTTTCCAAAACACTTGAGCATATCTCTTATTTCCCCAATCTAGATACATGGCGTGACATGCCCACCAAAACTCAGGATAATGATGCCATCAAAATGGCCACCAGGCATCTCCTCCGTAGCGATCCAAGTTGTGTCATCCTCCGGCCTACGTCGTTTACTATTGCTCGACTAGGGGTGGTATACCGTACCGTACCGATTTTTTTTGTCGATACCGTATACCGTACCGAAAATTTCGGTACAACAAAATTCATACCGATACCATACCGAAAGTTTCGGTATACCGAAATCCGGTATACCGAAATTTCGCTACAGCTTTCGGTCAATACCGATACCGTACCGAAATTTTCGTATACCGAATTTTATTTCGGTATCGGTATATACCGAACTTATCGAAATACCGAATTACCAAAATATCGAGAAAATCTTGATATACCGATATATTCCGAAATACCGAAAAAAAAAGATACCGAAAATATCGACATACCGAGATATATATATATATATATATATATATATATATATATATATATATATATATATATATATATATATGTATATATGTATATATTGTAATACCGAATTTTTTTGGTATCTTGGTATATACCGAAATACCGAAAATAAAAAAATTTCATACCGTTAGCGTACCGAAATTTTTCGGTACGACACCATACCGTACCGAAAATTCGGTATACTGAAATTTTCGGCAATTTCAGTAATTTTTCGGTACGATAAATTCGGTATTTCGGCATTTCGGTATATTTTGCCACCCCTATGCTTGACCCAGAAGTGACAAACCTCCCACCTCTCTCTTTCCGGACACGATACACAACGAACGAGAAGTCATCATCACCACCCTCGTATATGTCCTGATCATCGTCCTGGTCATGTGAATAAAACGCGCTAGAATCATACTCTATGTCCTCGTTACCAACGTTGTAACACCCCCAATATATTCGGGAATATTACAGCGCCGTAAATCCTTTACATAAGGATTTACAAGGCTGAAGAATTGAACAAGTATAAAAAGGTACTGACGGAAGGAAATAACGGAATTACAGTACATCAGTTCTGACCAAAACATAGAAATAGTACAATTGTCCAACAGAACTCAATATTACATTACCAAATTCAAATCATCACAAACGACTGCGTACTCGAGTACTTATTGAAATAACGAATAAACAACAGATAAATAAACCCGGTCGGGACATCACTCTGCACCCTCGTCATCATCATAGCCCAGTGGTTGTTTCCTGCTCTCCGGATCCCGAACACAAAATGTTCACCCCGAAGGGGTTAGCACAACGATGCTAGTACAAGTACCACAACATATTATTCATATCTCACGGTGAATAATAATAACGTAAACGACAAAATACCAACGAGTCTTCTCCTACGAGAAACTCAAACATAACATATACAACTGATAATCACAACATGATATCAATACATACACATGGTAATTCCATCGATCCAAATGCTCACTTCCTAGAACCCACGATGATCCCGCTGACCAACCCGTGGTGGAAAACCCGTCCGATGATCCAGTATGACGCTAGCATAGATCCCGATGATCGTCGGACCAACACGAGGTGGACACACAATAACGACATACATGCACGACAATATGTATAACAACAATACATAAAACAATTAAGGTACTTGCCTCGATTCAAGACAATAACAATACTTCCACGAAAATGAACACTCAAGGTCGTCCTCCTCAATCAATCACGTAACGAGACCAAACCTTAACAAAAGAAATGATATAGGATTTATCTCACGTCGTATGAATGTTAAACAATTCGATTAATGGTCAAAAGTTCATAAACCGCACCGCCCGAATAGCTTAGCGCACGCTAAGTACTCTGTAGCGTGCGTTACGTGCATCAATAGCGCACGCAAACAACAAAGCCTAGCGCACGCTAACGATGCATGGTCGACCTCACCGACCACCCACCGACTCGCTCGATGGTCTAGCGTCGTTACGTACCAAACGTAGCGCACGCTAACAATCGCTCGATAAGACGTTACATTGCATAGCATAGCGTGCGCTATCTATGCATGGCAGTTTACTGGTGAGCAGTAAACTGTTCTTGCCATGTTTGAAACACGAAAACTTGCGTGATAATTCATGTTACTTCCATGAATACTATGTCTACACCCTCATGAATGATTATACGGATAAAGACAACTTCGGATTCAAGGATATGCATGCCAATATAAAACCATATTCTTTTCCGGCTTCAAATCTTCATACGATAATACGAAAAACTAAATGGTTGATATCGACACCTCTATATCAGTCCATA
This sequence comes from Orobanche coerulescens, assembly GCA_033398695.1. NCBI lineage: Eukaryota > Viridiplantae > Streptophyta > Magnoliopsida > Lamiales > Orobanchaceae > Orobanche > Orobanche coerulescens. The sequence goes on along the minus strand of CM065809.1, from coordinate 143,469,780 downwards.
TTATCCTACTGAAGTTGATAAACGTCCTATATATACTAGATAAATCCTTCCATGATCAAACCTTTAGATTTATCTAACAATAAGGATGTTAACGTCTAGTCCAAGATTACTATGAAATCATCTATTAGAATCGGTTAACCAAAGATAGAAGCTTCTCTTCACATATTCAGTGTACTAAGATTCGAATCATGATGATTATAATCAAGGTATTCAAGGCTTATTCAACTCACTATTCCAAACATGATATACTTGGATAATTCATCTATGAAAATCCATATCTTGTTATCATGATCATCCAAATCGTTAGAATCCAACTCTAAGTCTGGAGATAGATTGAACATACCTTGAAATGACGAAATCACTGAACCGTAGGGTAGAATCCAACTCCGGTTGGTTGTATGCCCTTCCAAGGTGCTATTCCACTTCCATGAACATTCCACGTGGTAACCAATGTATAAACATAACAATATGTGTTCTAAGTGTATAAGAGTATTTCTACAACTCTCTGAACTCTCAAGATTGAGGGAAGTGCGAAAGAAATGCAAGCCAACACGGTTGATGCCCCATTTATAATTTCTGCATTATTGATAAGTTAGCGCACGCTACTAAGCATCCCTTAGCGTGCGCTAATAATGGTTGACTTCAGATTTTGTCCGGGTGCGTCAGCGGGAATCTTATCCGGACCCATGTCCCGCTGGCGCACGAGCCAGCTGCCCCGCTCAATTATTGAGTCCTTAGCGCACGTTACTACTACCTGTGTAGCGTACGTTAATAGTGGCCCGATAGCGCGCGTTAAGATACATTCTTAGCGTGCGCTATCACAAGGTTGCTTGAGCAATTATACATGTTTCTATACTTATGCATAATGATATTAATGCACTAAATATCATACTCCAATAATCAAAATCATCAATCCGAAATAATACATGGTTTGAATACAGATGAAATACACTGTAATAAATCCGGATATTACATACTCTCCTACTAAAAAGGAGTTTCGTCCCGAAACTCAAGACGAAAACAACTCGGGATATCTAGACTTCATATCAGCTTCTGTTTCCCAAGTGGCTTCTTCCATTCCGTGACGTGACCACTGAACTTTGACCAAAACGATTGACTTGTTCCTCAGTTGCTTAACTCGACTCTCGAGTATCTTGGTAGTCTTTCTTCAAACGTCCCATCTGTTCGACTTGATCTCGCGAAATCGATGATATGACTGGGATCTCGTATATATCTCCGCAATCGGGATACGTGGAACACGTTATGAACATGACACAATGACGACGGTAATGCTAATCAGTATGCCAACTCCCAACTCTCTCGAGGATCTCAAATGGTCCGATATATCTCGGACTCACTTTCCTTTCCTACCAAACGAAAGATTCCCGGGTAGGAGAAACCTTCAAAAGTACGTGATCTCCAAGATCGAACTCCAATGGACGGCGGCGTCCGCATAGGATTTCGCGACTGCGGCGGCGGCCTTTCACGAATTAAGGCTATCTTCTCTCGAGTCTGCTCGATCAACTCTGGTTCTGTTCCGATCAAGTCTGATGAATCGTCCCAGCATAGGGGCGATCTGCATCTCCTTCCGTATAATGCCTCAAACGGTGCCATCTTAATGGAAGCATGCCAACTATTGTTATAAGTAAATTCAATCAACGGTAGATGAACTTCCCAATCGTTTGACCAATCTAAGGCACAGGTCCTTAGCATGTCTTCCACCGTTTGTATAGTTCTCTCAGATTGTCCATCAGACTGCGGGTGATAAGTCACATCAAGTTCAATTCGGTCCCCAAGGCCTTATGAACTGCCTTCCAAAAGTGAGACACAAAACGGCCATCTCGATCAGAAACAATGGTCTTCGGCGTACCATGCAATCAAACTATCTCTGAAATAAAGACTCGTGCCAACCTCTCTGGTCCCCACGTATCCTTAATGCCTAGAAAATGAGCCGATTTGGTTAAACGATCAACTATCACCCAAATCATGTTCATTCCTGTCCTGGTTTTCGGCATATTAGTGATAAAGTCCATTGATATGTCCTCCCACTTCCATTCGGGATCGGGAGCGGCTTCAACATTCCAAAGAGCCGTTGATGCTCGATCTTAACTCCGACAAGTCAAGCATTTGAAACATAGTCCGCCACGTCTTTCTTCATGTTGCCCCACCGTAAATTCTGCTTCAAGTCCTTATACATTTCTTGGTGCCGGGTGGATAGAATAGGGCGAACTATGAGCTTCCTTCATAATCGCCTGCTTTGAACATCAACATCGGAACGCAGAGTCGGTTCTCAAATCTCAAAACTCCATCGTCATGAATTATGAATCCGGGGCCTTTCCTTTGATCACTTCGTCATGCAACCGAATCATCGAGGATCATCTCGCTGTCTAGATTTGATTTCTTCGGTTAATGACGGTTATCTCCATCACGCACGATTGTCCTGGACTCTCTGTAACCACACTTCAATCCCTTCACGAATCATCTCTCGTTGAAGGCTAAGTTGGGATGTCGGCGTTTCCAAAGATCTCGAATAGAGACAGGCTTGCGGCTAAGTGCATCGGCCACTACATTTGCTTTGCTGGATGATATAAAATCTCCAAGTCATAGTCCTTAATCGTTCTAACCATCTTCTTTGCCGCATGTTCAACTCTTTCGATCGAATATGTATTTGAGACTCTTATGATCCGTAAAGATCCGATGGTGAGTCCTGCATGAGATAATGCCTCCAAATCTTCAAGGCAAAAACCACTGCTGCTAGTTCCAAATCATGTGTCGGGTAATTTACTTCATAAGGTTTCAGTTGTCGCGACGCATAAGCAATCACCTTATCGTTCTGCATCAACACACACCCAAGTCCTTGGTTCGAAGCATCACTGTAAACTATGAATCCTTCAGTTCCCCGCGGAAGTGATAGAATCGGTGCCGTGGTCAATTTCTTCTTTAACTCATCAAAACTAGTCTGACACGACTCGTTCCACTCAAACTTTTGAGTTTTCTGCAAAAGTCGAGTAAGTGGGCGGGAGATTTTAGAAAACCCTTCCACGAATCGACGATAGTATCCAGCAAGTCCTAAGAAGCTTCGGACCTCTTTCACGTTCTGTGGAGGCTTCCAATCCAATATTGCCTCGATCTTCTGAGGATCCACTCGGACTCCTCTAGCTGACACCACATGGCCGAGGAACATTACTTCCTTTAGCCAAAATTCACACTTAGAAAGTTTGGCGTACAATTGCTCGTTTCTCAAAAGCTCCAATACTATCCGCAAATGCTGTGCATGTTCTTCAGGACTCTTAGAGTACACCAGAATGTCATCAATAAATACGACCACAAATTTATCCAAAAATTCAATGAACACACGGTTCATCAATTGCATAAATACAGCAGGTGCGTTAGTGAGACCAAACGGCATCACTACAAACTCATAATGTCCGTAGCGAGTTCTGAACGCTGATTTCGGAACATCAGACTCCTTAATCCTCAGCTGATGGTATCTTGACCTCAGATCAATTTTAGAAAATACTGTTGCCCCTTGCAACTGGTTAAATAGATCATCAATCCGTGGCAACGGATACTTGTTCTTAATCGTCATCTTATTCAGCTCTCGATAGTCAATACACAGTCGGAGCGATCCATCCTTCTTTCGGACAAAAAGGACTGGCGCTCCCCAGGGTGAAACGCTTGGCTGAATATAGCCCTTGTCCAGTAACTCCTCCAGCTGCTTCTTCAGTTCGTACATCTCAGTAGGTGCCATACGATACGGCGCCTTGGAAATTGGTGTAGCTCCGGGTTCCAGCTCAATGGTAAATTCCACATCCCTTCGTGGAGGTAGCCCAGGTAATTCATCAGGAAAAACATCTGGAAATTCGTTCACAACAGGAATAGATGAAAGTTCCACCATTTCGTCTTCTTTCTTCATTGCGTAGCAAGTGCGATCTGACCTTGTTTTAACAATTTGTGACTTTCATCGCCTTGATCAACTTTCCTGAGCTTCTGGTTTCCATCCCTCAAACAGAATCTCGGAACCATCGTCGCGATCAATGAGATATTCCTCCTTCGGTACTTCACAATTGCTCCATATCGATTAATCCAATCGTATCCTAGTATTAGGTCATCACCTTGTATTACTATCAAAATAAGATTTGAGAGCAACACTCTGCCTCCAAATGATACAGGGAAATTTCTAGTTTCTAAATTTCCGACAATCCTCTCTCCACTCGGTAAACCAACAACATAAGGTTCACAAGCATGAAAACCGGAAATATTCAAACGATTTACACAAGACAAAGATATGAAAGAATGTGTAGCTCCTGTATCGAATAAAACGCTAACTGGCTGGGAAAGGATCTGGACAGTACCTGATGCGACAACAGCATCCTGATCGTCTGTCCTCCTCATCTCGTACAGACGTGGGGGAGCAGATCCGGCACTCGATGTCCCCTTTCGGTCCCATTGTCCTCTGCCTCGCCCGCGGCCAAAATTCTGAGGCATCTGAACACTTTGCTGCGTCTGTGGAATACTGGCCTCCTTCTGGACTGGCTGTGGTGTACGGGCTCTAAAAGACTTTGCAGCCTCTTCACAAAACACCGCCCGATGTCCCTCTCGTCCACAATCAAAACAAATCACGGCAGGAAGGGGGCAATTCCGTCGATAGTGCACGTCTGGGCGCAGTTAAAGCATTTCCTGGTAACATCAGTAATAGTTGATGTCGCCCGAAGTTCTTTCCGCTCCTAGTGGGTGCGGAGGTTTCTGAAAGAGTGAAAGGACGACTGGGCCTTACGGGCCCCACTATTCTTGTGCTCTGTAAAAGTACCGAGACTTTACATTTCTTGTTTTCCAAATTTCTCCATGTTGCTTCCTTGATCTCATATGCCAACGCCTTATCCTGGTATTGGCGGAGTGTGGTACATTCAAATCCGGACATGTACCTGCGAACTTGGTTTCATTCTCATATCGAAATGGATCATCATTTACGCATACATTACGACCGGATGTCGAACAAATGCCACTTGTTGGTTAAACGTCTTGATCGCACGGGATCGGCACATCGAAGGCCGAGCGGAAAAACTCCCGAACTTTGGCTTCCCTCACGGGACGAGGCAATGCGAGCTTCCATCATCATTCTAAACTCTGTCCAATCGGCGTCATGGTCTACAAAGCCGGATGGCTTCCCACCATTCGGACGCTTCTATCGAGAAAATATTGAGCGATAGAGGCTTTCGGTCGTGCAGGCGATTGATTGACAAAGATTTTCTCCAGCTCCTTTAACCAATGATCCCGGTGGGAGTCTCGAAATACCGTCGAATTTGGGTGGTTGCATCTTTGCCACTTCTTGCGACCACCGGTCACCTCGATTTCCCATATCCGGGATCCCTTGCATCTCTCTCCCTGCCGTAGTCCCACCGCCACTTGCATTCGGTCCACGACACAGGCGAACCGAGTCATCCGGTTCACCACTTGACGAAGGATCTGAGTACACGAGGATCTCGGTTCATTATTAATAGATTGATGCGGCTCGCGAGCTATGGCGCTTTGGTTAGAAGGCGACGCCTCCCTTTCGGCATTTCTTCGTCGCGTCCACGACCGCGACCACGTCCACGTCCGCCTCTCAACATACGTAAGCATAAATACTCAATATACGAGAAAACAACATCGTTCTAATATCCGAGTATAAAGAAATACAATATGCAAAGAACGAGATAGAGTTTAGGAACTTACAACCACCGTTCGCATGAAGACGTGGCGGTCGGTGATGTCATTCACGGCAGGTTACCCCAAAAGACATAAATGACCCTATTTTAACCCAACGGCCAAGATATCCATAATCTTAGCTCCGATACCATATTACGTAACACCCCAATATATTCGGGAATATTACAGCGCCGTAAATCCTTTACATAAGGATTTACAAGGTCAAGAATTGAACAAGTATAAAAAGGTGCGCGGAAGGAAATAACGGAATTACAAAGACATCGATTCGACCAAAACATAGAAATAGTACAATTGTCCAATGAGAACTCAATATTACATTACCAAATTCAAATCATCACAAGCATTGCGTACTCGAGTACTTATTGAAATAACGAATAAACAATGAGATAAATAAACCCGGTCGGGACATCACTCTGCACCCTCGTCATCATACGGTTCCGGTGGTTGTTTCTGCTCTCCCGGATCCCGAACACAAACAAAATGTTCACCCCGAAGGGTTAGCACAACGATGCTAGTACAAGTACCACAACATATTATTCATATCTCACGGTGAATAATAAAAACGAAAACGACAAAAAACCAAAGATTCTTATCCTACGAGAAACTCAAACATAACATATACAATCGATAATCACAACATGATATCAATACATACACATGGTAATTCCATCGATCCAGCGTTCCGCCAGAACCCACGATGATCCCGTCAGACCAACCCGTGGTGGAAAAACCCGTCCGATGATCCAGCACACGCTAGCATAGATCCCCCGATGATCCCGTCGGACCAACACGAGGTGGACACACAATAACGACATACATGCACGACAATATGTATAACAACAATACATAAAACAATTAAGGTACTTGCCTCGATTCGAAGACAATAACAATACTTCCACGAAAATGAACACTCGAAGGTCGTCCTCCTCAATCAATCACGTAACGAGACCAAACCTTAACAAAAGAAATGATATAGGATTTATCTCACGTCGTATGAATGTTAAACAATTCGATTAATGGTCAAAAGTTCATAAACTGCAATCTGCCCGAATAGCTTAGCGCACGCTAAGTACTCTGTGTAGCGTGCGTTACGTCTGTCCAATAGCGCACGCAAACAACAAAGCCTAGCGCACGCTAACGATGCATGGTCAGTACCTCGCGGCCGACCCAATTGACTTCGTCGATGGTCTAGCGTCGTTACGTACCAAGCGTAGCGCACGCTAACAAGCTGACCGATAGCGCCGTTACATTGCATAGCATAGCGTGCGCTATCTATGCATGGCGATTCTTGGTGAGCGATGGCTGTTCTTGCCATGTTTGAAACACGAAAACTTGCGTGATAATTCATGTTACTTCCATGAATACTATGTCTACACCCTCATGAATGATTATACGGATAAAGACAACTTCGGATTCAAGGATATGCATGCCAATATAAAACCATATTCTTTTAGGCTTCAAATCTTCATACGATAATACGAAAAACTAAATGGTTGATATCGACACCTCTATATCAGTCCATATTATCCTACTGAAGTTGATAAACGTCCTATATATACTAGATAAATCCTTCCATGATCAAACCTTTAGATTTATCTAACAATAAGGATGTTAACGTCTAGTCCAAGATTACTATGAAATCATCTATTAGAATCGGTTAACCAAAGATAGAAGCTTCTCTTCACATATTCAGTGTACTAAGATTCGAATCATGATGATTATAATCAAGGTATTCAAGGCTTATTCAACTCACTATTCCAAACATGATATACTTGGATAATTCATCTATGAAAATCCATATCTTGTTATCATGATCATCCAAATCGTTAGAATCCAACTCTAAGTCTGGAGATAGATTGAACATACCTTGAAATGACGAAATCACTGAACCGTAGGGTAGAATCCAACTCCGGTTGGTTGTATGCCCTTCCAAGGTGCTATTCCACTTCCATGAACATTCCACGTGGTAACCAATGTATAAACATAAACAATATGTGTTCTAAGTGTATAAGAGTATTTCTACAACTCTCTGAACTCTCAAGATTGAGGGAAGTGCGAAAGAAATGCAAGCCAACACGGTTGATGTCCCATTTATAATTTCTGCATTATTGATAAGTTAGCGCACGCTACTAAGCATCCCTTAGCGTGCGCTAATAATGGTTGACTTCAGATTTTGTCCGGGTGCGTCAGCGGGAATCTTATCCGGACCCATGTCCCGCTGGCGCACGAGCCAGCTGCCCCGCTCAATTATTGAGTCCTTAGCGCACGTTACTACTACCTGTGTAGCGTACGTTAATAGTGGCCCGATAGCGCGCGTTAAGATACATTCTTAGCGTGCGCTATCACAAGGTTGCTTGAGCAATTATACATGTTTCTATACTTATGCATAATGATATTAATGCACCAAATATCATACTCCAATAATCAAAATCATCAATCCGAAATAATACATGGTTTGAATACAGATGAAATACACTGTAATAAATCCGGATATTACAAACGTCACCCGAAGCTACGTAACTTATACGTTTCGCCTCTTGCTGTCTCCGAACGGAAGCATCAATACCACGAGTCCTGGTGTGACGCGGTAGAGACTCTATCATCTCTCTAACTAGCGGCATAGATTTCCTCGCTCCTCCTCTCATCTGCATTTAGCATAATATAACTAATGAGTAGTTATGATACCAACAGTAACAAGACACTAATTATTAATTAAAATAATAATTATAATTATTTGAAAATAATTATTTAAATAATATTAATTACATTATTACAAATAATTATAATTATTTTTTTAATTTACAAATATTTATTGCAGCGTTGATATGGGGAAGTGATGATCTAACTTAGTTTATACAATCATTAACAATTATTTTATCTTATCAAGTTAGATGATTTTTAATGACTTTATTAAAGTTACGGTGAATAGTACATATATACTTCCTCCGTTACTTCATTATTGGAACATGTTGACTATTACACTGTTCACATACTCTGTTTTGACCGTCTTTTGTGATTTATACATATAGAAAAATATAGTCATGTGAGATCTTGTTAGATTCATCTCGAATATACTTTCAAAATATCAACTTCTTATAATTTTTAAAATTAAAGAATTAAAGATATTAAGGATCAAAGTTGTGCATTGGCAAGCGTGAAAGTCCAGATGTTGCAATTATAAGAGAACGGAGATAGTATAATTTAGAATGAGTATCTATTAAAATAATTAGAGAATAAAATGTTTTGGTTTTATTTAAAAAGTTAGTACATAATGTGACAAAGTTAAGAAAAAAAAAAGTAAAAAAATGAGTAATACTCTTTTATGTTATTTACAAAATACCAGTTAGTTTATCAGTTAATATGCTAAACACCTCCATTAAATCTACTAGCTTATTAGTTAGATTATCAGCTCGTTTATCATCACTTAATCAGCTACCAGCTAGCTTATCAGCTAGTTTTATTAAATAGAGCCTAAGTGCAAGTTAACTACGCAATATGAGATATGAAGTTCTAATAAAAAAATGAATGCTTAGTTTCCAAAGCTGGATTACTAAAATTCAAAGAAGAAATCGATGAAGCAATATTTCAGATGCTTTTAACGCAGAAATAAGATGTTGCTAAATGTGTAAGCACAATATTTAAAAATACCCGGAGTTTTAAATGCAACAAATATATATATATATATATATATATTATTTTTAGATATGAAATGTGTATCTTCAAATATAAATTATAAAATGATGATTAATTTGATATAAATTTCATCTAAAATGGATATATAATATTTAAAATATAAATAAGGTTTTATTGAAAATATACGATCTCATCCCTCTAATTAAAATTTTGAAAATTCGACCATCAGGCAAAATAAAAACCATCAGATTTCAGCAATTAAAAAACTAGGGTTGACTCCTAAGCCCCCCCCCCCCCCCCCACCACCACCACCACCAGACACACACACACATATTTAGAATCAAATGAGAATGATTCTTATCCTGCGAATTGTGAATATGCATGCGTTTTGTACTAATTATGCATGAAATATATGTATTTTGTGCATCAAAATTGTAATGCATTAAAATATGCATTATATGCATCAAGTTTTTGTAAGAATAAATCTAGGTCATCCATTTATCAAGATCTATGAATGAACCCACCTATATATATATATATATATATATATATATATATATATATAGAGAGAGAGAGAGAGAGAGAGAGTATGGACCAAATGAAAATGACTTTTTGAGTAAGAAATATGATTTTATCCATCAAAATGTCAATACATTAAAACTGTGCATTGTATGAATAAGACTGTCAATGCATTAAAAATATATTTCATACATAACTTTTCCTGAGAACTAATATATATATATATATATATATAAATGAATCACATGAGAATGGGATTTATTTTAAGAAATAGGAATATATTTCAGTCCTTGATTGGATCTGATAGACGTCCTAAATTTTATATTCTAATTGTGTGAATATTTTGATTGTTTCTTAAATAATTACTGATTTTTCGATAAATTGATCATTGATATATGAAAAAGATCTTTCCCTCATTTCATGCTTTGGTATAGATTGATTCTTGTTTCTAAACTACAAAATTCTATTCCCACCAGAACATACCCACACACACACGCACACACATATATATAAGATAGATCAAATGAGAATGACTTTTTGAGCAAGAAATGGGAATATATTTGAACCATCGATCGTTGCATGATCTATGTGTAATACCCGAGATTTCTGATATGTATTTGGAACTTGTGATATTATAATTGTTGCACTTTAATCTGAGTATTATTCTCCGTATCTCATAGTCCGGTGTTGTTGAGCGTATGATTTCATGAATGTGATTTAAGATTTGTGATTCTGCGCATGTAGCGCACGCTATCATCTATGTGTAGCGTACGCTAACATGGATCCATAGCGCACGCTACAAAGGATCATTAGCGCACGCTATACGTGGTCAATATGATTGAGACGTGTGGTAGGTGAGATTAGGCCCGGGATCTTGGTCGGATTGTGTCGGGATGAACCTGGACGGATTTCGGGAAAAGCCAAGTCAACGCCTTAGCGCACGCTACTGACATGTGAATAGCGCACGCTAAGTGCTTAGTACAGTGAAGTCAGTAAGACGTTAGCGCACGCTACGAGTATGGACTAGCGCGCGCTAATAACCATTTTCTATAAATAGGACATCATCCTTTTCGTATTTTCAGTCTTTTCTCTTCCAACATCCGAATCCTTATACTTAGAGTATTACTCTCTACATCCTAAACAATTCCCATCAGCATCCTAGCTCGTGTTGAAGATTGTAGATCATTGAGGATTGGTGTTCAAGCCTTCGACGTTGGATTGCTTCGATTTCCTCCTTGTTCTTCCCTACTTTGAGGTAGGTGATTCTTCACCAATATTAGTAGTATTCTAAGGACGTTTGATTATGTTTATCTAGTCAGTTAGATTCGTTAATAGTCGATCATCATGTGTTAGAAGGATATTTTCGACGTTTCGACACTTATTCATCGTATAAACCTTTGAACCTTTTTAGTGTTGGACTCCTAAACGTATTCATGTATCTTCAAAACTGTTTATGACCGGTATGGGGAGAACATCAACTTCTTATGTTTTGACATGATAGAATCATACGTTTGGGACATGAAATGGATTGGACTTAGGATGTTTCTTGAAGATCAAAGATGAATTATGGTGTTGTGATGATTATACGTACCCTTGTACCTTGTAGTCGTTTAATCAGTAACAAACCGTATGAGCATGATACACACTGAGATGGCTTGTATTAACACTGAGGATTTCATGAGTTTTCATCACTTTTAGCTCAAGTTTTACCCGGTGGTATCGCCATGCGATTAGCGCACGCTAAGATGTATATATTAACGTGCGCTATCGGGAACGAGTAACGTGCGCTACGTTGGATACGTAACGTACGTTATATCATCAGCCAGGGCAGTCGGCTGTTCAGAGAAGACTATCAGTACACAGCTAGTGCACGATAAACCTTGTCAATTGCGTACGTTATCGGGCAGGCTTAGCGCATGTTACGTATAGTACGTAGCGCGCGCTAAGTAGTTCAAGCAGAATGCATTTTTTAGAGCTTGCGGTCGTAAACCGGATTATTAGACGTTCGTACGACTTGAGAGGAATTCTTTATTATTTCTTAGGTCCGAGCCTTGCATAGGGGACGATCGAGAGGCGGTGGCATACGGACGCGTGTCATTTGTTGGAGTATTTCCATTCTTGCCATTTTCGAGGCAAGTATCATATGTCGAGTTCGATTTATGTTGAAACTTTGATCATGCTTGTGGTTTTGTTCATGTTGTTGAATATGAGATGTATTTCTGTAATTTCTCATTGTATTCGTTGTTATTTGTTCGTATTGATGAACATATTGAAATGCATATATGTATGCATAATTGATTGATTTATGGTATAAATGATCCGAGGGGATCATGAGGATCTATGCTGAGGGCGCTGGATCGAATGTCCACCATGCGTTGGTCCGATGGGATCATCATGGGGATCTATCTTTGAGGCGCGAGATCGGCTGGACGGGTTTTCCACCATGCGTTGGTCCGACGGATCATCATGGGGATCTATACCAAGGGCTGGATCATTTGGATTACCTGTACTATGTTGATGGAATCGTGTGGATTCGCATCGTAGGATTCCGATGACGGAAGTCCGTTTTGCTTGTTTATGATGCATTGATGATTTATGTATTATGATACTTGTACTAGCATTGTTTTGCTAACCCCTTCGGGGGTGGACATTGTTTTGATGTTCAGGTAGCCGAGGAGCGGGGAAGCAATCACGGTTAAACGGACAGACGATGAAATGGCTCGATGATGTGGTTGATGTTTATTGTTATTATGATTTGTCTTCTTGGTTCATTTAGTACTCGAGTAAATGCATTTTAATAAGGTCATTTCGATATGGTTGTATAAGTTAACTCATTTGATCGGTTGAATCAAATCTGTATTTGAACTTCAGTTGTACGATTGGATTATATTTACACTTCTTTTAAAATTAGCCTTGTAAATCCTTACCTAAAGGGTTTACGGCGCTGTAATTATTACGAATATCTCGGGGTGTTACAGAATATGGTATCGGAGCTAAGATTCATGGATATCTTGGCAGTCGGGTTAGTTGGAGTGCATTTACGTTATTTGATTATTGGTCGTTCGTAACATCACTGCTGAGCCAGCATCGTCGTGTGGACCGTGGTTGTAAGTTTCCTAAATCTCAAATACTACCGTTTTATTTAATTCATGTTTGTGAACATTGATAGATGTACTTTTAGAAAGTTTGCCCTGGATATTGAGTATTTGTGTTTACAGTATGTTGAGAGGAGGTCGTGGACGCGGGCCGGTCGTGGGCCTTGGATGTGGAAACGCGAGACAAGAAGATTCGGTATCTACCCCGAAATAACCGCTAGCCGAACGGATTCCCATTAGGGGGACAACAGGATCAGCAAATAATAATGCGAGATCCTAACGTGCGGGAGTGCTTGGCCAGTGATTGCCCGGATAAACCGGTTGCTCAAGTTGTGGATCGCATGCAGACGGCGATGGGACAAAGATAACGTGGATAATCGAGGAGATAAATGGCTTACGGAGGTGATCAAATTGCATCCTCCGAAATTTGTGATTCTCTTTGAGACGCTTTCTTGGGATCACCGGTGAAGGAATTAGAAAAGATTTTTGTGGGGATTAAGCTGTCCCAGCAGCGAGAAAGGTTCCGGTCGCCCAGTATCTTCTGACAGGGGAGGCTTTCGACTGGTGGGAGGCCATTCGACCGGAGGAGCATAATGTTGACTGGACGGAATTCAAATTAATGATGGAAGCGCAGTATTGTCCTCGCCCAGTTAAAGAGGCCCGAGTTCGGGAGTTCTTCTCACCACAAAATTCAGAAGCACCTGTGATGGACGTGATTAAGACTTTTAATCACCAGCTGACTTATGTGCGCCACTTGGTCAGGACCGAGGCGGAGAGGATTTTCCATTTTGACATGCGAATGAAGCTGGAAATTCAGCAATATATGTCCAGATTTGAATGTACCACTTTACGACAGTATCAGGACAAGGCATTGGCCTATGATATGAAGGAGGCAGCAGTAGAGAAATCGACGGAAGCAAAGAAGCAGAGAGTGGCTGGCAACATCACGGAGAATAAGAGTAGTGGGCCTCGCAGGGGCCAGTCCTCTTTTCATTCATCCAGGAGGCCTCCGCATCCTTCTCGAAGAGGAAAGAAGTTCCGGGCAGCACCAACTGTTTCAGACACAGGGAAGAAATGTTATAACTGTGGCAAAGCAGGGCATATTCGACGTGACTATTTCGCGCCTGCTGTGACCTGTTTCGAGTGTGGACAGGAAGGACATCGCGCAACATTTTGTGGGAATGCGACTAGATCTTTTGGCACTCGCACTCCTGTACCGGTTCCGAAGGACACTAGTGTAAACCAGACGCAGCAGAGCGGTTTCCCACAGCAGAATGTTGGGAAGAGAGAGGCATCTAGCGCTGGGTCCGTTCCTCCACGTATTTACGAGATGAAGAAGGACGATCAAAACACAGCTGTTGCATCAGGTACAATTCAGATCCTTTTGCAACTAGTTAGTGTCTTGTTCGATTCAGGAGCTACGCATTCTTTTATATCTTTGAACTGTGTTAATCGTTTGAAAATCTCGTGCTTATATAATTGTGAACCTTATGTTGTGGGATTACCGAGCGGAGAGAAAATTGTGGGAACCCTAGAAGCTAGGGATTTTCCAGTGTCTATAGGAGGGAGAGATTGGCTATCGAACCTTATTGCAGTTGACATCTACGGTGACGATTTAATTCTCGGAGACGATTGACTCAACCGATATGGAGCTATTCTGGATTACCGAGAGAGAGTTATTTCTATCATTGCTGATGACGGATTTGAACACTTATTCCGAGGATAGAGACCGGGAAGCTCGGGAAAATTGATCAAAGCAATGAAAGCCGTGAAGTTACTGAAGCAGGGATGTCATGGACTTTGGTGTTATGCCATGAGGAAAGAGGAAGGAATAGAGCTCTCATCGATTCCAGTTGTGAATGAATTCTCCGACGTATTTCCTGACGAACTACCTGGGTTACTTCCACAGAGAGAGGTGGAATTCACTATCGAATTAGAGCCTGGAGCCGCTCCTATTTCCAGAGCACCATACCGCATGGCGCCAACCGAGATGTATGAACTCAAGAAGCAACTGGAGGAATTGTCACAGAAGGGTTATATTCAACCTAGCGTTTCTCCTTGGGGAGCGCCCGTTCTCTTTGTCCGAAAGAAAGACGGATCCCTCCGACTGTGTATTGATTACAGGGAGCTCAACAAGATGACGATCAAGAATAAGTATCCTATACCTCGGATCGACGACTTGTTTGATCAACTGCAAGGGGCAAGGGTATTCTCGAAGATTGACTTGCGATCAGGATACCATCAGTTAAGAATTAAGGAATCGGATGTACGATGCGCTTTGAGTCGTGCAGGCATTATGAATTTGTAGTGATGCCATTAGGACTTACCAATGCTCTTGCGGTATTCATGCAATTGATGAATCGGGTATTCTTAGAATACTTGGATAAATTTGTGGTCGTCTTCATTGATGACATCTTGATATATTCGAAGGACGCAGAGGAGCATGCTGAATATTTGCGTGTGGTTTTGAGCACCTTAAGGAGGGAACAGCTGTATGCAAAGCTTTCCAAATGCGAGTTCTGGCTTAGGGAAGTAACTTTCCTTGGGCATGTGATATCAGCTGACGGAGTTCAGGTGGACCCGAAGAAAGTCGAAGCAATCTTGGAATGGGAAGTTCCTAGTAACGTGAAAGAAGTCCGGAGTTTCCTAGAACTTGCTGGATATTATCGCCGCTTTGTAGAGGGATTTTCCAAAATTGCTCGTCCGCTCACTCAGCTGTTGTAGAAAACTCAAAAGTTCACGTGGGATGAGAAGTGCCAGGCTGGTTTTGACGAACTTAAGAGGAGACTGACGACAGCACCTATATTAGTGCTACCAGAGGGAACTGATGGATTCATGGTATACAGCGACACTTCAAATCAGGGTCTGGGATGTGTGTTGATGCAAAAGGATAAGGTGATTGCCTATGCTTCTCGGCAATTGAAACCGTATGAGGTTAATTACCCGACTCATGATCTGGAGCTAGCAGCTGTGGTCTTTGCCTTGAAAAGTTGGCGACATTATTTGTACGACACTCGTTGCCAGATCTTTACAGATCATAAGAGCCTCAAGTATATTTTCAGTCAGAAAGAATTAAACATGAGGCAGAGAAGGTGGCTGGAATTGATCAAGGATTACGACTTGGAGATTCTCTATCATCCGGGGAAAGCAAACGTAGTAGCCGATGCTTTGAGCCGTAAGCCTGTTTCTCTTCGAGTTTTGGAAGCACTTACATCCCAAACCAGCATTCAGCGGGAACTGATTCGCGAAGGGATTGAAGTATGGGCATCAGGAATCCAAGGGCAACTATATGTAATATCCGCAATTTTCGATTTTCGGTAAATTTCTTTTTTCGGCCGGAGTCCGTATCGACGACTCGCTTGGGACCGTCTCATCATTCTGAGAATGATTAATTCTGCACTTTTTGTCATCCGAGTTCGTTTCGGTATCGTTTTCCTGAGTTCCGAGCTTTTTAACGACTTTTCCGCACTTGAGTTCGATTCTTGCGAATCTCGTCCGAAACTGTTGTTTCGAGTTTCTCGTAAGTTCATTTAATGTTATTATTCATGTTGCGAGCTTTGGTTTGGTGTTTCGATCGCGTATCGTGATTTTCGGACGTTTTGGGCCATTTTCGTAATTTCCCAAAGTTTTGGGCAATTACTTTCCGTTGTCGAATTTCGAGCCTTCGGGTGGTGAATCAGGTGTTCTCTCGGTATTCGGATTCGTATTTACGAGTACTTCGTAACCGTGCTTTCGGTTTACGTTCGTGTCGAGTTTGGGATTTTCTGACCGTCGGATCGACCAGTCATGGTGGCCGGACACATGCGAAACGGCCACGAAGCGGCCGCCTGCGCCGTGTCTTGCGCCGGTCGGCCAGGACCAGCAACTGCCGAGACACGGCGAGACACCCGGCCCGGTCTGGGCGTTTCTTTGCGCCCGTGTCCGAGGCTATAAATATGGCGAAGCAATCGGGTTTTCTTCATTTTTCTCACTTGTTTCTTCCTCTTCATGGTGTAACTTTGATGATCATGGAGGGATGTTGTTAGGGGTTAAATCCATGAAGTTTTGAAGTTCATAACATCGATTAATCCTTCCATAACTTGCTCCGATCGACCGAATCAAGGCAAGTTTTCTTAAAATATAGTTTTGGGGATTTTGTTCGATTTGTCCGTTTAATCCGTTTTAACTCAGAATATTGATGGATTGATGATTGTTAAGCTATATTATATCTAATTCCTTGTTATTCCACAGTTGGATTGCCACGGATTTGTCGTTTTATTGAGTATTTTATCGACGCCTTGAAGGTGTTCGATAAAATGTCACAAAGAGAATTCGAGCGTTCTACGATTATTCTTCCTCGTATGATCGATGATTTATTGATTATATGTTGTTAGGGTCGAATTCTTGTGAAGAACTCGAGTCGGAACCCTTCCGTTCGTTGTCTCCTTTGGGGTCCGAGCTTCCGGATCGAACCGTGTTCTTCGGAGCGTTTGGTAGCGGTTATTAAGGCAAGTATCTTATTATACGACTTGTATCTTGTGAATAGTAATTACGTATGATTTGTATGACGATTTTGCTTGCCTCCGTAAATATGTTCCGTTGAGTTGGTTGTGTTTTCTGAAATTTGAAGGCTTTGTGATAATAGTGATATATTGGTATACGTGTTAGGCGTTGTGCCATTTGTGCAGGATTGCGATGCACATATGAGATGGTTATACATGTGTTTGTTCAAAGTATTGTGTACCGAATGTGTGTTGTGTTGGTTAAGAGTCGTTGTGATGATCATGATGTTTGTGTTGTTTTGGTTTACATGCTTGATTGTACATTTCGTCGTAATGTGGAATGACTTGACATTTAATGGTTATGAATTGTGTCGAGTCGATGTGTGTGTGATCCAGGTAGGGTCCAGCGAGGCCTGCGGAGTTCGGTACATGATGTGTACGAACAAAGTGTGTGAACCGGTAGGGTCAGCGAGGCCTCGGAGTCGGTACATGACGTGTACGGACAAGGTGTGTGATCCGGGTAGGGTCCAGCGAGGCCTGGAGTTCGGTACATGATGTGTACGAACGATGTTGTAGCCGGGTAGGGTCCGTTGAGGCCTCGGAGTTCGGTACATGATGTGTACGAACGGTGTGTGTGGTCGGGTAGGGTCCGTTGAGGCCTCGGAGTTCGGTACATGATGTGTACGAACGGTGTGTGGTCGGGTAGGGTCCGTTGAGGCCTCGGAGTTCGGTACATGATGTGTACGAACAATGTGTGTAGTCCGGGTAAGGTCCGTCGAGGCCTCCTAATTCGGTACATGATGTGTACGAACAGTGATCGTGTAGCAGTGATTGTTCGGGTAACATTTTAAATATGGATCTCGGACTCATAATGATATATTATTTAGTATGCTTTGAAACGAGAATCGGGCTAAGACCCTATTGTTTACGAAAAGGTTTTGTAAATTGGGACTCGAGGTCCAAAAGATTTTCTGCTTTAAAAATCCCCGAGATGATGTGTTCCTTTTCAAATATCTCTTACTTGAGTTCGAAATTCTAAAACTTCTCGGGAACATTTTGATAATGGATTTCCGTATTAAATTCGTAGTTGCTTTTTGCTTGTTACATTTCGTATGGTTTGATATTTGCACTAGTAAAACAGTGGAGTTTTACTAACCCCCGAGTATTCGGGGGGTGGATGTCTGTTCTGCGTCCAGGTACATGCAGGTTCAGAGGAGCAGTCACAGGATTGGCACAAGGGGATGACGAGCTGCGATACTAATCAAGAGTTGAAAGTTGGTAGAGTTTAGTTGTATTGTTAGAGTTGATTCAGTCTTCCGCTGTATTGTATTTCGACCCCTGTGTGGGTAATGTTGTTAGTCAGTCCTGTTGATAGAGTTGTGTGACCTCATCGGTCTGTGTGTTTATATGTAAGTGACCTTAACGGTCTGTATTATTATATTGTTTGACCCTGGCCGGGCAAGCATTTGGTTGTTTATGGACGTGTAGCCTAGTAGATCCTTGCGGAAAGGGTTTACGGCGTGTAATATTCCCATACGGTTTTGGGGGTGTTACATTTATGGTATCAGAGCTTAGGTTGCAGAAACCTAGGCTGTCGGGTCGAGTCGAGTTGTGATTTGTCGAGTAATGTGTTGTCTTGTCGTTCGAGTCGTCAGGTGAAAAGTTGAGTTGTGCGTAGTCACAACGCGTTGGATATGTTGTCGGATGAGATTAGTATCGTGGGCGACCGTCGTCTCCGTGCGGCCTGTGGACGTAAGTCTCCTCTTTTATGCATAATATCTGTGTTCATGATTTCATTTATGTGTGATATTTGTGGTGCATAATTTTATTTACACGGTGTTGTGTAATGAAGTTGTATTCGATACTTGGATACGCTGTGTAACACCCCCAGATTTAACCGGAAATATTACAGCGCCGTGGGCCCCGAGATGGAACCCACAAGGCTAAAAGAAATTTTCGCAAACATTTACAAATGCCCAAGAGGCCAACGACGGTACTATCTTTAAAAATTCACAAAGACTTATAAAATCCATTTATCAAAAACCGTCGTAAAAACTCATTTGAAATCGCGAGGCCAAACAGCCGACACTCAAAAGTTTAGAAAACGACTTCCAAAGCAACCTCAGTTACCAGATACCAAAAGGTCAATTCAAAATACTCACGCGGCGGGAAAAGACCAACCAAAAAGATATTCTAGCAGCGGAATACAAGAACCAATCAAGAAACTCAATGCACACAACATGTCCTAGCCAGTATCCTGCGGGAAGCTCATCTCTTCACGACCGCTACAAGCTCGATACTCCAAAGACCTAAAAAGAAATCCCACAACGGGGTCAGCCATAATATCCAACAATGATATCAATCACATCACATCAATAATACATACCAACGAGAATACAGAATAAGAATACGACCAATGTAATCTTACCGCCATAACTTTACTTACTCAAGTAATTCTCATCAGAATAACCATTTTCACATTTCACATCTTGTACTCGATTAACCAATAAACTCAAACATAAAATCTGTATTGTACCTCGAACAATACTCAAGATCCTCAAACTATCGTAACCAACTCACGATACGGAAATCTACCATTTCTGACCAATACGATCCATCGAATAATATCATCAAATCCCAAGACGATAACCGATCGTCCATCAAAGACAAAGACCAAAGAAAATACGGAACATACCTCGAGATATGATGTGCCACGATAATCATATCAGTCTAATCCGAGATCAGATCAATGTAATACGGACAAGGTCCTAACACAAGACCTACAAATGCATACTCATATGACAACGTCAATATGCTCAAAAACAATAACAACTATGTATACTCAATGGAAATCCCATGATCCAGCGCCCTCGGATAGATCCCAAGATGATCCTACAAGATCAACACGAGGTGGATAACCAACAATATACATATGCACAACAATAACACAATCTTGGGTAATCCAACGATCCAGCGCCCTCAAAGATAGATCCCAAGATGATCCGTCGGACCAACACGAGGTGGAAAAACCCGTCCAATGATCCGGCGCCCTCGGCATAGATCCCAAGATGATCCCGTCGGACCAACACGAGTGGACATCCGATCCAGCGCCCTCGGATAGATCGCGCGATCCCATCGGATCAACACAACATAAACAACACAATATGCATACGCATATGCAAAACAATATGTTCATCATCATGAACAACGCAACATGAACGACAATATGACAAATCAATTAAGACGACCTCATGTTCGACAACATGAATGATAATACGCATGATCAAATCACTAACTCTAATTGAATCAATATAAGATACTTGCCCCAGTCCTTCGGGAGAAATCTCGATGTCCAATCATCACCGATGATTATCCTCAATGCTCGGCGATCCAAACGAACAATAAACTATAGATACTCATATCCTCGTCTTTACCATAATGTAACCTTGATACTCGAACATACCAATAACTGAGATAAGCATATACATTATGATTTATCTCCAGAATCGAAAGAACGATATGCGATCCGAATACCCGAGTTCACAATAATAATCATCGCTATATGCATTATAAACGAAATGAAATCGAAACCATTCATTAAATATTATAACTGAGCAAGTAATAACTTGCCTCGATACCGATACGACGAAGCTGCTACCGAACACATTGCCTTTGTCTACGAGCTCCTCAGCCTCGATCAAAAGCAATACAATGGACATACTCGAACGCGACCGCAATATCCGATTATAATCACCGATCAACAATCTCAACCTATCGAAGAAATCAAATAACACATATCCGATAACAATCAACAACTGACAAACTAACCAATCGAACTCAACGGTTCAACACAACCTCGAATAAACACAGTCAGAACCAACCAAGTCAAACCATCACGAATTCCTAATCAAAACACAAAAATCTTGCCTTTGCCGCCTACTTAGCGCACGTTAAACGCATAACGAGCGTGCGCTAAGTTTCTCCCGACAGCGCGCGCTAGGCTGTAAACGTAGCGAGCGCTAAGGCTGTGTAGTGGCATGCATTTCAAGCATCGTCTAACACTTCCATCATGACAATGATCAACTCATCTCGAGATTAAGGATTTCATAACAATCATGACATATAATTTAATAGCTCTTCAAGAACACGAATTATCCAAATTCACGTTCATGATCCATAAAATGATAAAATCCGATGTGTTCTAACATCTAAAAATCCTTATTCATCATGTTCTTCGACATACAATTTATATAACTTCAAGAATCACAGTAGCATCACCATAATTGTTTCCATACGAAGTAACCAACGATAAAACATCAAAAATCCGAATTGAAGAAGGGAATTACATTAACATATATCTTGAATTCCATCCAAAACCATACGAAACATATCAATACTCATATATTGATAGCAACATTAACTTAGTACGGTAATCCAACTCGTTGTCATGCTCATCAACTAGTTTATATGATAATCATCAACTCAAGAACATCATATACAATCCAAAACGAAATCTCAAAGTGAAGAGTAATTACCTTTTTTTTTTGAAGGAAAGGATTGATTTCCAAGAATCACCAATGATCTCAAGAACAAAGCTTTACTCCATGATTTCCATCTTTAATCTTGTTAAAGAGGATCATCCCTCAGTGTTTAGGAACTCCAAATGTTCTCACAAGGTTGTCTCTATCGGGTGAAAGGAAAGAAATGGACGAAATGTTTCATGACACCCGTTTGTCCCTTTATATAGAATACCTTACTAGCGTGCGCTAAACCCTTATGTTTAGCATGCGCTAGCCTTAGCGTGCGCTAACTGACTTTGTTAGCGTGCGCTATCGAAGCCTAGAGGCTACTGTCTTGCTTCGTAAACTACCTTACGTACGTAATGCCCATGCATTAACGTACGTAAATCATCATGTCTAGCGCACGCAAGTCCTTACTCTTAGCGTGCGCTATCCGAAGTTGACTTACTACAGTGTTCACCTACCACTCACCCCACATTCCGACAAAGATCTTACAAGGATAAGATTCCTTGTTGATCGATATATATTTAGCGTGCGCTAAGCCTAATCTTTAGCGTGCGCTAATACTTCAGACAACAACCGTTGACTTACCGTAACGTGCGCCAAAGCACCGGGTCCATACGCAGATTCCTTCGATCGGACTACTTTCGCGTAGGCTAACCTTTGAACGTTGTGTGCGCTAATCTGCACAATAGCGTGCGCTATGCATGAATATCGGCGTGCGCTAATAAGGCTATACTTAGCCATTTTCCGCAGCTTCTTGTCCAACGTCTCGACATACCAAAACGAACATAAGACACACCGAACACAAACACCGAATCCAATAATATCATCATACGATATACCCAATATCAAAAGTACGACAACCCGATACACAATATCCTCAAATGTAGCGTCGACCAAATACGACAATTATACCAATACTTGACATCTCGGTCCTTCATTTATTTTATCCTTACTGCATGCATTCCATCTTGTACAATATAACCTTGATAAAATAATATCAAACAACATGAGTAGAAATTAGGATATTACATTCTACACTTAAAATAAGTTTCGTCTCGAAACTTGCCATCCGTCATAGAAAACAAACAAACATACTGCTCAACCCAAAATATCCCAAAACCATCACGACAACGATCAATCATCATCATTACCGAATATCCAAAAGAGCATACTTACAAATACGCAGTCGACGATCTCCGGAGATACTAGCCAAAGAATCTCACCGCATACCTCAATACGCTACGATCACAATTCCCGAGTCTCAACAAAATATATCATCTTGGATGAAACAATCCGCCCGAATCAAATCCGTCCGCTTTGATTACATAATCAAGTCTCGATTAGATAAGACGAATAATACACAATACATCTGCAAAACAATTGCCCAAAAACAACGACACGAATTCCGAAACATCAACACAAAATCCGAACGCTCAAATGATCACCAGCAATGATCAACAAACAATCGAATTTATCATCGACATGATAAATTCCAATCTGACCAACCAGAGGTCAAAACACAATCGGGAATATCATCATCGTGATAAACTCCAATATTACCAATGAACGATCAACGAAAATCGAGAATACCTTCACACGGTAAACTCCAACACGATCAACACAGACCCACAGAAACAGATATACGAAAGAATAACATTCTCAAAACGACAAATCAATCACGCACCGTAGATCTCAATAAACATACCCAACTGGCGAACATTTTCCTCGGCATACGGACAACGAATCGCAAATCGACGAACATACCAATTCATACGCGGAGTGGAAACGACCACTCAATATCCAAAACAACCAGTATGGGGTCACCATCCCCAAATCTACGCTTACAAGGAAATCATTCCAGAATCACTAAGGTAAAATCGCGCTACTATCATACCAATGGAATCACATAGCACCTATGTTAGGTTTCACAAAATCCCAAGTTTCCAAAATAATATTATGCGCATGAATCTACAATACGCAACATATTTCTCTTATCCGATAAATCAACCGATCATCCGTGGATAACCAAACTACCATACTAACGTTCGAATCTCTTTCATAGTACCATACGATGTACTATCCGGTTCGTGAGTCTCACTCGAACTCCACCACGATATGCATTATGCACTAAATGCGCATGTATATCCATCACATTTTCAAAACCAGCTTTGAAATCATATATTCTTGTCACGAAGACAATTTTGAAAGTTCTTTCAAGAGTTTGAAAACTCAAAACATAAATTTTGGTAAGACCACAAAATCAATTTTAAAATTAAATCGGCTCATTGGTGCCAAGTTCTCGATAAAAATTCTTTTCGAATATACACGATTAAATAAAATGAATTTTATGCAAATGCTTGTCCATATCCATACCCCGTATACCACTTCGCTCGTCACCAATATCCACCGATATTCCATCGGAAAACCACACGATAGAGGTCCAAATCTCAAATATAAACTCCGACTAAAAACTCCTTTCCACATATGACTCGCAACGTCAGTCATTAACCCATCTTGGATCACCTTAAATATGATATGACAAAATATTGAAACGAATCAATACAAATAAAGACTTCGAGAAGTTCCATTTGAACAAGTAAACCAAAGCCTCGAAAGGCGGATAAAGTATTTTACAACTCTCGGGAGTTTTGAAAGCAGGAAAGTCTTTTGAAACATTAGGGTCTCGGCCCGTATCTTGTTCCGCATTACAAGAAGTTTAAAAGTAGGAAACTCTTTTGGACCCCAAGTCACGAGTTATAAAACCATTTCAAAATCGATTGGGTCTCGCCCAAAATCATTTTCCGTAAAACATCCGTAAAACATTCATTTTGAAAGGTATCATTTTCAAATGATCAAAAGCGATTCATGAATTAACATGTCACATGTTCTTCTCAACCATGCACAATATTTTCTCCCGATGCACAATTCCGTTCCAAAATCTAACCAACATCTTGATTTACAAAAATCGTGGTTTCTCAAGATCATCAATCTGTCCCACTCGACATCTCATACCGTAACGCATGATATCTGCCGAATCTCAAGACACATCAACTATAGAACAAAGAATAAATCTCAATGCAATTCAAAATCCAAATACTTACAGATCGTGAAGCCGACGATTCCCGTGATCTGGCACATGTCTAGACTCAAGAAAATACTCGACATGTATTTTCAAAACACACGCTTTTGCAAACTCGCCCGACTCAAGAACACAATACATCTCATTCCAGAATCTCGTTAACACCATTTGGAAAAGTTATAACAAGCCCAAGACGATCTTCGCAAATCAGAT
Organism: Orobanche coerulescens; assembly: GCA_033398695.1. Taxonomy (NCBI): domain Eukaryota; kingdom Viridiplantae; phylum Streptophyta; class Magnoliopsida; order Lamiales; family Orobanchaceae; genus Orobanche; species Orobanche coerulescens. Next base: position 143,444,525 of record CM065809.1, on the reverse strand, counting down.
AACGCGAAAGCCTGAGTGAACAAAAAAGACTCACGGCTCTAGTATTTGTCAATCGACAACTCGAATGACGCAACAAAAACACGACTCAACTCGACCCGAATGCCTAGGTTTACTCAACCTAAGCTCTGATACCATATTCGTAACACCCCGCATTTAACCGGAATATTACAGCCGTGGCCCCGAGATGGAACCCACAAGGCTAAAAGAAATTTTCGCAAACATTTACAAATGCCCAAGAGGCCAACGACGGTACTATCTTAAAAAATTCACAAAGACTTATAAAATCCATTTATCAAAAACCGTCGTAAAAACTCATTTGAAATCGCGAGGCCAAACAGCCGACACTCAAAAGTTTAGAAAACGACTTCCAAAGCAACCTCAGTTACCAGATACCAAAAGGTCAATTCAAAATACTCACGCGGCGGGAAAAGACCAACCAAAAAGATATTCTAGCAGCGGAATACAAGAACCAATCAAGAAACTCAATGCACACAACATGTCCTAGCCAGTATCCTGCGGGAAGCTCATCTCTTCACGAACGCTACAAGCTTGATACTCCAAAGACCTAAAAAGAAATCCCACAACGGGGTCAGCCATAATATCCAACAATGATATCAATCACATCACATAAATAATACATACCAACGAGAATACAGAATAAGAATACGACCAATGTAATCTTACCGCCGTAACTTTACTTACTCAAGTAATTCTCATCAGAATAACCATTTTCACATTTCACATCTTGTACTCGATTAACCAATAAACTCAAACATAAAATCTATATTGTACCTCGAACAATACTCAAGATCCTCAAACTATCGTAACCAACTCACGATACGGAAATCTACCATTTCTGACCAATACGATCCATCGAATAATATCATCAAATCCCAAGACGATAACCGATCGTCCATCAAAGACAAAGACCAAAGAAAATACGGAACATACCTCGAGATATGATGTGCCACGATAATCATATCAGTCTAATCCGAGATCAGATCAATGTAATACGGACAAGGTCCTAACACAAGACCTACAAATGCATACTCATATGACAACGTCAATATGCTCAAAAACAATAACAACTATGTATACTCAATGGAAATCCCATGATCCAGCCTCAAAGATAGATCCCAAGATGATCCTACAAGATCAACACGAGGTGGATAACCAACAATATACATATGCACAACAATAACACAATCTGGGTAATCCAACGATCCAGCGCCTCAAAGATAGATCCCAAGATGATACCGGACCAACACGAGGTGGAAAAACCATCCCAATGATCCAGCCTCAAAGATAGATCCCAAGATGATCCCATCGGACCAACACGAGGTGGACATCCGATCCAGCGCCCTCAGCAAAGATCATGCGATCCCATCGGATCAACACAACATAAACAACACAATATGCATACGCATATGCAAAACAATATGTTCATCATCATGAACAACGCAACATGAACGACAATATGACAAATCAATTAAGACGACCTCATGTTCGACAACATGAATGATAATACGCATGATCAAATCACTAACTCTAATTGAATCAATATAAGATACTTGCCCCGAGTCCTTCGGGAGAAATCTCGATGTCCAATCATCACCGATGATTATCCTCAATGCTCGGCGATCCAAACGAACAATAAACTATAGATACTCATATCCTCGTCTTTACCATAATGTAACCTTGATACTCGAACATACCAATAACTGAGATAAGCATATACATTATGATTTATCTCCCAGAATCGAAAGAACGATATGCGATCCGAATACCCAGAGTTCACAATAATAATCATCGCTATATGCATTATAAACGAAATGAAACTGAAACCATTCATTAAATATTATAACTGAGCAAGTAATAACTTGCCTCGATACCGATACGACGAAGCTGCTACCGAACACATTGCCTTTGTCTACGAGCTCCTCAGCCCCGATCAAAAGCAATACAATGGACATACTCGAACGCGACCGCAATATCCGGTTATAATCACCGATCAACAATCTCAACCTATCGAAGAAATCAAATAACACATATCCGATAACAATCAACAACTGACAAACTAACCAATCGAACTCAACGGTTCAACACAACCTCGAATAAACACAGTCAGAACCAACCAAGTCAAACCATCACGAATTCCTAATCAAAACACAAAAATATTGCATCGCCGCCTACTTAGCGCACGTTAAAAGCATAACGTGGCGTGCGCTAAGTTTCTCCCGTTAGCGCGCGCTAGGCAAAACGTAGCGTGCGCTAATGCTGTGTAGTGGCATGCATTTCAAGCATCGTCTAACACTTCCATCATAACAATGATCAACTCATCTCGAGATTAAGGATTTCATAACAATCATGACATATAATTTAATAGCTCTTCAAGAACACGAATTATCCAAATTCACGTTCATGATCCATAAAATGATAAAATCCGATGTGTTCTAACATCTAAAAATCCTTATTCATCATGTTCTTCGACATACAATTTATATAACTTCAAGAATCACAGTAGCATCACCATAATTGTTTCCATACGAAGTAACCAACGACAAAACATCAAAAATCCGAATTGAAGAAGGGAATTACATTAACATATATCTTGAATTCCATCCAAAACCATACGAAACATATCAATACTCATATATTGATAGCAACATTAACTTAGTACGGTAATCCAACTCGTTGTCATGCTCATCAACTAGTTTATATGATAATCATCAACTCAAGAACATCATATACAATCCAAAACGAAATCTCAAAGTGAAGAGTAATTACCTTTTTTTTTTTTGAAGGAAAGGATTGATTTCCAAGAATCACCAATGATCTCAAGAACAAAGCTTTACTCCATGATTTCCATCTTTAATCTTGTTAAAGAGGATCATCCCTCGGTTTAGGAACTCCAAATGTTCTCACAAGGTTGTCTCTATCGGGTGAAAGGAAAGAAATGGACGAAATGTTTCATGACACCCGTTTGTCCCTTTATATAGAATACCTTACTAGCGTGCGCTAAACCCTTATGTTTAGCGTGCGCTAGCCTTAGCGTGCGCTAACTGACTTTGTTAGCGTGCGCTATCGAGCCCGCAGGCTACCGTCTTGCTTCAGAACTACCTTACGTACGTAATGCCCATGCATAAACGAACGTAAATCATCATGTCTAGATCACGCAAGTCCTTACTCTTAGCGTGCGCTATCCGAAGTAGACTTACTAAAGTGTTCACCTACCACTCGCCCCCACATTCCGATAGCATCTTACAAGGATAAGATTCCTTGTTGACTGATATATATTTAGCGTGCGCTAAGCCTAATCTTTAGCGTGCGCTAATACTTCAGGACAACAACCGTTGACTTACCAGAACGTGCGCCGAAAGCAGCCGGGTCCATACGCAGATTCCTTCTGATCGGACTACATTAGCGTACGCTAACCTATGAACGTAGCGTGCGCTAATCCTGCACGATAGCGTGCGCTATGCATGAATATCAGCGTGCGCTAATAAGGCTATACTTAGCCATTTTCCGCAGTTCTTGTCCAACGTCTCGACATACCAAAAGCGAACATAAGACACACTGAACACAAACACTGAATCCAATAATATCATCATACGATATACCCAATATCAAAAGTACGACAACCTGATACACAATATCCTCAAATGTAACTGTCGACCAAATACGACAATTATACCAATACTGACATCTCAGTCCTTCATTTATTTTATCCTTACTATACAGATTCCATGCTGTACAATATAACTCGGATAAAATAATATCAAACAACAGTAGTAGAAATTCCGGATATTACACGCTGTACGTGTATAGAACTGGATGTATTGATGTTTGGCCCTTGAACCACCACGTGGTTGGTATGGTGTGAAAGTTGTGAACCTTGATGTGTTTTACGGTAGAGTTTGTGAGAAACTCCGATGAATGATTTTGCTGTGTTTAAACTTGATGCCATGAGATGTATGTGATTGAATTGGCGACCCTGTTTGCCATTTGGGCATATGGTTTTAAATTCGACTGTTTTTGGAATGTTGTAATTTTTATCCGCTATGGGTAAGTTTGAGAATGTTTCCTGAAGGACTTTACAGTTTGAGAATTTTGTAGAAATTAATTTTTGGAAAATATTTTGGTGGTGCGGTCAAACCATGGTTTATATGGATTTTTTTAAAATTTGTTAAATTTTGACAAATGGGCCGTGTATTTTCAAATGACACAATCAGACGGTATTTGAAAAACGTGTTTTGAAATACTTCGGACATTGTAAAATATTACCATCATCGACCCTTTTGGCGTTTTTGTACATGGTTTTTATCCTGGTGGGTTCGTAGCGGGACCCACGACGCTATAATGTTCCGTGTAATTACGAGATTTTGGGCATTCTAGCCCATTGAATTATCTTTGAAAACCTTGAGTATCCTAGAAATAAATTTGAGACGTACGTTTAAAATGAATTGTTTTCGTGGTACTTTCAAGGTGCCACGATATGTTTCAGAATTCTTCTACCTCGAGGATCAAAATGTTTTGAGATATTTTTCAATGTTTTATAAACACTTTTACTTAGACCCGAGGGTCGAATATTCTGAAAGTTTTCCACTAAGAGAAAGTGTCCTCATTTTTCTCAAATGCGAAATGGTTTTCCAAAGTCTCGATAACGATGTTTCACGTTTGTACTTTTTTGAAAGGTGATACTCAAGATCAACCGGTGTTTTTCTAAATTATTTTCAAAAGGTGGTTTTTATTTCTTTTGTTTAAACCTATCAATTCCCGTTTGCGTTTGGGAATGTATGTATGATTTTTGCTTTGTCGTTTTGATGTTCCTCCCGAGTATGATCGAATTGGTGGCATGAACGTTGAGGCGTTGCCACGCAATTATTGTACTAGCCCTCTGTGAGAGGTGTGAACTGGTGTTTACTGTTTATCACCTCGTGGCGATTTGCGTGTTGTCGCACGAGTATGAGATGTTGAAGCTTGGGTTTGTACGTTTGTGTACATGTGTGATTGTTTCATAATGTTTGTAATTATGTGCTGATTATTGTTCGGGCCGTTGAGGTCACCGAACGATACCGTCGTTGTTGTAGTGTTTTTGTGTGTATTACTTTACGATGGTAATCGTTGTATATGATATGTGTTATGATTCTTTGTTATGCTGAGTTGGCATCTCCGGTATGTTGTTGTGCGGTGTTATATTCTATTGTATCTAGCATCTGTATTTTCGATATGCCGAGCCGAGGCATTTCGAACGTATTGTGCCGGGGGCATATACGTGCAAATTGTCCTTCTTGTCTGTAACGCTTTTCAAGTGTGGACCCGAGAGACATAGGATTCAGTTTTGCGAGTTGAGTTCCGAGTCTTTCGGGGCGCGAACTTGAGTACAGATATGAGGATCGGCTCTGAGAGGCCAATGGGAGATGTTTCTGTCGTTTGCTTTTTGTATTGTCACCTTACTCCAGTTGTTGTGAGTTGCGGGAACGACATTTCTTTTATAAGAGGTCGAATGTAATGCCTGTATCGTTTTGACTTCTGCATTTCCTCTTTCTCAGGTCTATCGACTCGCTCGTGTTCGTTGATACTTTCTGAACTTGTTCGGTATTTCGGTTTCATCGTTCGAACGAGCTGTGATCTTGTTTTGGGTCGATCTGGTTATCGTTGTGACTTTTCCGAGTCCGGTTCGATTCTTGTGAACCTTGTTCGGAAGTAACATCTTTTGGTTCTATTAGTTCCTTTATTCGAAGAGGATCGGATTTTGAACTTCTGTATTTTCGACTCTGTCGACTCGTTTATGTTCATTGACATTTTCTGAGCTTGTCCTGCCCCTTGCTTTTGTTGATCGAACGAGGGTGGTATTGTTTCGGAATAACTCGTTTGTTGTTGTGACTTTTTAATTTCTATTCCCTTTCGTGTGGATCTTATGTGAAGGCACATGTTGTTTTCACCGGATCATATATTGTCTCGAGTCGAGATGTGAACCTTGGAGTTGTTGTTTGAATTTTATTGTCCTTCGTGATTCGAACGTGATTGTTCGATTTTTGTTGTCTCGATCGCTGTGATTCGATCGTTTGATTGATCGGTTTTTGTTGATCTCGTTTCGTGATTGTTGAACGTTCGGACTCCTTCGTAATTCCCTTAAGTTCGAAAATTTGTCTCCTTTCGATCTTCAGCCCTTGGGCGGTGGAATTAGTATTTGTTCGGCGTTTGGCTCGCGTTTTGATTGATGAACCGTTGGGTTGGTCAATCGTATTGATTTTTGTTCGTTGTGTTTTGTGATTGTTCGGATAATCGACTCGATTGTATTATCATTTGATGACGCTTGTCACTTGTTGATTTTATTATGTCTCTCTGGTGGCGTCGTGTTGGTCGTCGTGGGGCGTGTTTTCATGCTGTATATTCTTTCGTATTGCTTGTAACGTTTCGCCGTTGGGCACGAATTTTTTTCGGTTCTTGTGTATCTCGTTGAGTTTTCTTGGCGGGATATTGCTTCTCCCTACTTGTTTTAAGTTTCGGGACGAAACTTCTTTTAAGGAGGGTAGAATGTAATATCCGCAATTTTCGATTTTCGGTAAATTTCTTTTTTCGGCCGGAGTCCGTTTCGACGACTCTCTTGGGACCGTCTCATCATTCTGAGAATGATTAATTCTGCACTTTTTGTCATCCGAGTTCGTTTCGGTATCGTTTTCTGAGTTAGAGCTTTTAACGACTTTTCGCACTTGAGTTCGATTCTTGCGAATCTCGTCCGAAACTGTTGTTTCGAGTTTCTCGTAAGTTCATTTAATGTTATTATTCATGTTGCGAGCTTTGGTTTGGTGTTTCGATCGCGTATCGTGATTTTCGGACGTTTTGGGCCATTTTCGTAATTTCCCAAAGTTTTGGGCAATTACTTTCCGTTGTCGAATTTCGAGCCTTCGAGTGGTCGGAATCAGGTGTTCTCTCAGTATTCGGATTGGTATTTACGAGTACTTCGTAACCGTGCTTTCGGTTTACGTTGTGTCGAGTTTCGGATTTTTGGACCGTCGGATCGACCGAGTCATCGGCCGGACACATGCGAACGGCCTGAAAGCGGCGCGCGCGCCGTGTCTTGCGCCGGGTCGGCCAGGACCAGCAGCCTGCCGAGACACGGCCGAGACACCGGCGCCGGCCGTTTTGCGCCGTGTCCGGTGGCTATAAATATGGCGAGCGATCGGGTTTTCTTCATTTTTCTCACTTGTTTCTTCCTCTTCCATGTTTGTAACTTTGATGATCATGGAGGGATGTTGTTAGGGGTTAAATCCATGAAGTTTTGAAGTTCATAACATCGATTAATCCTTCCATAACTTGCTCCGATCGAGAATCAAGGCAAGTTTTCTTAAAATATAGTTTTGGGGATTTTGTTCGATTTGTCCGTTTAATCCGTTTTAACTCAGAATATTGATGGATTGATGATTGTTAAGCTATATTATATCTAATTCCTTGTTATTCCACGGTTGGATTGCCACGGATTTGTCGTTTTATTGAGTATTTTATCGACGCCTTGAAGGTGTTCGATAAAATGTCACAAAGAGAATTCGAGCGTTCTACGATTATTCTTCCTCGTATGATCGATGATTTATTGATTATATGTTGTTAGGGTCGAATTCTTGTGAAGAACTCGAGTCGGAACCCTTCCGCTCGTTGTCTCCTTTGGGGTCCGAGCTTCCGATCGAGCCGTGTTCTTCGGAGCGTTTGGTAGCGGTTATTAAGGCAAGTATCTTATTATACGACTTGTATCTTGTGAATAGTAATTACGTATGATTTGTATGACGATTTTGCTTGCCTCCGTAAATATGTTCCGTTGAGTTGGTTGTGTTTTCTGAAATTTGAAGGCTTTGTGATAATAGTGATATATTGGTATACGTGTTAGGCGTTGTGCCATTTGTGCAGGATTGCGATGCACATATGAGATGGTTATACATGTGTTTGTTCAAAGTATTGTGTACCGAATGTGTGTTGTGTTGGTTAAGAGTCGTTGTGATGATCATGATGTTTGTGTTGTTTTGGTTTACATGCTTGATTGTACATTTCGGCGTAATGTGGAATGACTTGACATTTAATGGTTATGAATTGTGTCGAGTCGATGTGTGTGTGATCCAGGTAGGGTCTGACGAGGCCTCTGGAGTTCGGTACATGATGTGTACGAACAAAGTGTGTGAACCGGTGGTCCGACGAGGCCTCTGGAGTCCGGTACATGACGTGTACGGACAAGGTGTGTGATCCAGGTAGGGTCTGATGAGGCCTTTGGAGTTCGGTACATGATGTGTACGAACGATGTTGTAGCCGGGTAGGGTCCGTTGAGGCCTCCGGAGTTCGGTACATGATGTGTACGAACAGTGTGTGTGGTCCGGGTAGGGTCCGTTGAGGCCTCCGGAGTTCGGTACATGATGTGTACGAACAGTGTGTGTGGTCCGGGTAGGGTCCGTTGAGGCCTCCGGAGTTCGGTACATGATGTGTACGAACAATGTGTGTAGTCCGGGTAAGGTCCGTCGAGGTCTCCGGAGTTCGGTACATGATGTGTACGAACAGTGATCGTGTAGCAGTGATTGTTCGGGTAACATTTTAAATATGGATCTCGGACTCATAATGATATATTATTTAGTATGCTTTGAAACGAGAATCGGGCTAAGACCCTATTGTTTACGAAAAGGTTTTGTAAATTGGGACTCGAGGTCCAAAGATTTTACGCTTTAAAAATCCCCGAGATGATGTGTTCCTTTTCAAATATCTCTTACTTGAGTTCGAAATTCTAAAACTTCTCGGGAACATTTTGATAATGGATTTCCGTATTAAATTCGTAGTTGCTTTTTGCTTGTTACATTTCGTATGGTTTGATATTTGCACTAGTAAAACAGTGGAGTTTTACTAACCCCCGAGTATTCGGGGGGTGGATGTCTGTTCTGCGTCCGGTACATGCAGTTCGGAGAGGAGCAAACAGGATCGCACAAGGGGATGACGAGCTGCGATACTAATCAAGAGTTGAAAGTTGGTAGAGTTTAGTTGTATTGTTAGAGTTGATTCAGTCTTCCGCTGTATTGTATTTCGACCCCTGTGTGGGTAATGTTGTTAGTCAGTCCTGTTGATAGAGTTGTGTGACCTCATCGGTCTGTGTGTTTATGTGTAAGTGACCTTAACGGTCTGTATTATTATATTGTTTGACCCTGGCCGGGCAAGCATTTGGTTGTTTATGGACGTGTAGCCTGGTAGATCCTTGCGGAAAGGGTTTACGGCGTGTAATATTCCCATACGGTTTTGGGGGTGTTACACTATATGTGATGGAACTGACTTCATCGCTAGTCGAGGAGATCAAATCTAAGCAGTTGAACGATTCTCTGATCCTTCGGTTATGTGATGAAGTAAAGAAAGGAAAGGCCCCAGGATTCGTGATTCAAGATGATGGAGTTCTGAGATTTCAGAGTCGATTTTGCATTCCCGACGATGATGGTTTGAGACGGACAATTCTGAAGGAAGCTCACAGCGCGCCCTATTCTATTCACCCGGCGTGATAAAATGTATAAAGATCTTAAAAAAACTTACGGTGGGGAATATGAAGAAGGACGTGGCAGTACGTTTGAAGTGTTTGACTTGTCGTGAGTTAAGATTGAACATCGGCAACTCTTAGGAATGTTAAAGCCGTTTCCTATCCCTGAGTGGAAGTGGGAGGATATCTCGATGGATTTCATCACCAGTATGCCAAGGACTAGAACGGGAATGAACATGATTTGGGTTATAGTTGATCGACTAACCAAGTCGGCTCATTTCCTAGGAATTAAAGATACATGGGGACCCGAGAGATTGGCGCGAGTATTTATTGCAGAGATAGTCAGATTGCATGGGACGCCGAAGACCATTATCTCGGATCGAGATGGTCGCTTTGTGTCGCACTTCTGGAAGGCCGTTCACAGGGCTTTGGGGACTGAGCTCAACTTTAGCACGGCTTATCATCCCCAAACGGACGGTCAGTCCGAAAGGACCATACAAACAGTAGAAGACATGCTTAGAGCCTGTGCTTTGGATTGGTCAACTGATTGGGAAGTTCATTTGCCATTGATTGAATTCACCTACAATAATAGTTGGCATGCTTCTATCAAGATGGCACCATTTGAAACTTTGTACGGGAGAAGATGTCGATCACCCCTGTGCTGGGATGATTCTTCGGACTTGATCGGGACAGAACCGGAATTGATAATTCAGACTCGAGAGAAGATAGCTTTGATTCGGGAAAGACTGTTGACTGCCCAGAGTCGACAGAAGTCATATGCAGACGTACGTCGTCGCCCTCTAGAGTTCGACGTCGGGGACCATGTACTATTGAAGGTTTCTCCTACACGAGGGATTTTCCGTTTTGGGAGGAAAGGCAAGCTAAGTCCGAGATATATCGGGCCATTTGAGGTCCTAGAAAGAGTTGGGGATTTAGCATACAGGTTGGCTTTACCACCATCACTGAGTCACGTTCACAATGTGTTTCACGTATCCCAATTGCGGAAGTATGTACCGGACCCCAGTCACGTCATTGATTTCGATGAGATCGAGATAGCTAATGATGGCACCTTCGAAGAGAGACCAATCAAGATACTCGAGAGTCGGATCAAACAATTGAGGAATAAGCCAATACACTTGGTTAAAGTACAATGGTCACGACATGGAGCTGAAGAGGCCACTTGGGAAACAGAGGACAGTATGAAGGCTAGATATCCAGAGTTGTTTTCATCTTAAGTTTCGGGACGAAACTTCTTTTTAGGGAGGAAGGATGTAATACCCGAGATTTCTGATATGTATTTGGAACTTGTGATATTATAATTGTTGCACTTTAATCTGAGTATTATTCTCCGTATCTCATAGTCCGGTGTTGTTGAGCGTATGATTTCATGAATGTGATTTAAGATTTGTGATTCTGCGCATGTAGCGCACGCTATCATCTATGTGTAGCGTACGCTAGCATGGACCCATAGCGCACGCTACAAAGGATCATTAGCACACGCTATACGTGGTCAATATGATTGAGACGTGTGGTAGGTGAGATCAGGCCGGGGATCTTGGTCGGATTGTGTCGGGATGAACCTGGATGACTTTCGCGAAAAGCCAAGTCAACGCCTTAGCGCACGCTACTGGCATGTGAATAGCGCATGCTAAGTGCTGAGTACAGTGAAGTCAGTAAGACGTTAGCGCACACTACGAGTATGGACTAGCGCGCGCTAATAACCATTTTCTATAAATAGGACAGCATCCTTTTCGTATTTTCAGTCTTTTCTCTTCCAACATCCGAATCCTTATACTTAGAGTATTACTCTCTACATCCTAAACACTTCCCATCAGCATCCTAGCTCGTGTTGAAGATTGTAGATCATTGAGGATTGGTGTTCAAGCCTTCGACGTTGGATTGCTTCGATTTCCTCCTTGTTCTTCCCTACTTTGAGGTAGGTGATTCTTCACCAATATTAGTAGTATTCTAAGGACGTTTGATTATGTTTATCTAGTCAGTTAGATTCGTTAATAGTCGATCATCATGTGTTAGAAGGATATTTTCGACGTTTCGACACTTATTCATCGTATAAACCTTTGAACCTTTTTAGTGTTGGACTCCTAAACGTATTCATGTATCTTCAAAACTGTTTATGACCGGTATGGGGAGAACATCAAGTTCTTATGTTTTGACATGATAGAATCATACGTTTGGGACATGAAATGGATTGGACTTAGGATGTTTCTTGAAGATCAAAGATGAATTATGGTGTTGTGATGATTATACGTACCCTTGTATCTTGTAGTCGTTTAATCAGTAACAAACCGAATGAGCATGATACACACTGAGATGGCTTGTATTAACACTGAGGATTTCATGAGTTTTCATCACTTTTAGCTCAAGTTTTACCCGAGGTAGTGCCATGCACGATTAGCGCACGCTAAGATGTATATATTAATGTGCGCTATCGGGAACGAGTAACGTGCGCTACGTTGGATACGTAACGACGTTATATCATCGAGCAGGGCGATCGCTGTTCGAGAAGATCACAAGATAACGGCTAGCGCACGCTAAACCTTGTCAATTGCGTACGTTATCGGGCAGGCTTAGCGCACGTTACGTATAGTACGTAGCGCGCGCTAAGTAGTTCAGGCAGAATGCATTTTTTAGAGCTTGCGGTCGTAAACCGGATTATTAGACGTTCGTACGACTTGAGAGGAATTCTTTATTATTTCTTAGGTCCGAGCCTTGCATAGGGGATGATCGAGGGGCGGTGGAATACGGACGCGTGTCATTTGTTGGAGTATTTCCATTCTTGCCATTTTCGAGGCAAGTATCATATGTCGAGTTCGATTTATGTTGAAACTTTGATCATGCTTGTGGTTTTGTTCATGTTTTTTAATATGAGATGTATTTCTGTAATTTCTCATTGTATTCGTTGTTATTTGTTCGTATTGATGAACATATTGAAATGTATATATGTATGCATAATTGATTGATTTATGGTATAAATGATTCGAGGGGATCATGAGGATCTATGCTGAGGGCGCTGGATCGAATGTCCACCATGCGTTGGTCCGACGGGATCATCATGGGGATCTATGATGAGGGCGCTGGATCGCTGGACGGGTTTTCCACCATGCGTTGGTCCGACGGGATCATCATGGGGATCTATACCAAGGGCGCTGGATCGCTGGATTACCCTGTACTATGTTGATGGAATCGTGAGGATTCGCATTGTAGGATTCCGATGACGGAAGTCCGTTTTGCTTGTTTATGATGCATTGATGATTTATGTATTATGATACTTGTACTAGCATTGTTTTGCTAACCCCTACGGGGGTGGACATTGTTTTGATGTTCAGGTAGCCGAGGAGCGGGGAAGCAATCACAGTTCCGACAGGACGATGAAATGGCTCAGTGATGTGGTTGATGTTTATTGTTATTATGATTTGTCTTCTTGGTTCATTTAGTACTCGAGTACGTCTGTTTTAATAAGGTCATTTCGATATGATTGTATAAGTTATCTCATTTGATCGGTTGAATCAAATCTGTATTTGAACTTCAGTTGTACGATTGGATTATATTTACACTTCTTTTAAAATTAGCCTTGTAAATCCTTACCTAAAGGGTTTACGGTGCTGTAATTATTCCGAATATATCGGGGTGTTACACCATGGTCGAAATTAGCTTATGCATACAATATATGCATTTCATGCATCTAATGCCAAACATTAAAATTATGCATCTTATGCATTAAAATAATGCATTCTATGCATAAGTTTTTCTGAGAATAAATCTTGATCATCCATTTAATCAAGATCTACGGACCGATTCATTTTCATAACACTCTCTTTGAGTGACTATTTACATATATGTTTGGTGAAATAGTTTGAAGCAAAATTCAATGGGAGAAAAATGTTCAAATTGTTTGTATTGGAGCTTGTGTCAATCATATCTTGTTGCATCATAATGTTGCTAACAAAAAACCGTGTAATCTTGTTCTCATTCCACTCATATTCGATCATTCTTGTGTGAGTTTCCATGGGTTGCCCTCAGTAAAACCTCTTGGGACAAAATGAGTGATCATAAGAGTATAAGGTTCTCCATTTACATAGTATTTTTATAGGAGTATCCATGTGCTGCCTTAATAAAACTTCTTGGGATGAAAAATATGATTTTCTTCCATATGTATCACTTGCTGTAGGAGTGTCCATTTGCTGCCTCATTAAAATATTGTTAAGAAAACCTTGTGGAAAAAACTTGATTGAAGGAAAAAGAATACAACTACTCCTCCTGTTTTCAAATATTTATGGAATAATATTGATTTCTGTAGTGGCCCTCGTTATGCCATAAATAAGCCTCATCAAAATCTTATTAGAAGAACCCCAGTGGAAAATATTCTAATGAATGAAAAAGAATGCATTATTCATGCTAATACGCCATCTCAGTTACCTCTTTATAAACCTTGGTTGGAAAACTCAATCAGATAAAACCTTTGTTAAAGGCAAATAGTATGATGCGTATTTTATATAAATATGCTCTAAGCATTTCAAAAATCCTTCGTGGATCAACATGAGTAACATATTCAGTGCAGTTTGGAATCACAAACTCATACTCTTATAATACTGTGATACATGTCAAATCTCTTTTGGAGATTTCTTATTAGTTGTGATTATGGTGCCACGTTAAAAACCTTGTTTCAGTAAAACCGGTTGGGATAAAAATCTCAACTAAAGAAAAGAGTACAACGTATGAATTTTCTATCACAACCTTTATTTTGAATCATGCATGAAGTGATAATATATTTGAAATCTCTCCATGAGTTTCAGTTTCATTATTCATCAAGCCCATATATTAATACTTTTAATAGAAGGGCATATGTTTAAATATCGGCATCTTTGATAAATTTTAATATCCTCATTTCACAAATGGTAGGTTCCAATATCCGCATTATGGATTTCAATATTCTCATTTTAAAAATCATAAATTTCAATATCCTCATCATGGATTTCCATATCATGAATTTTTATAACCATATTAAACAAATTATGGATTTCGAATATCATCATATCATTCATAGTGATACTCTTTTATACCCTATCGATACATTTCAATTTTATTTATTTCTCCATATCGACATAATTTAGAGATATATATCATTATCAATTATCCATTTGGATTATAAATAATAGCTATATTTATATACTTCTCAAAAGTATATGCTTCCTTTATCATTGCTTTGATATATACATTCAGTGAACGATTATTTGAACACTATCAATATTCTAAATATGTTTGTTTTTGAAAATAGTTGTAGTTGGTACACAATAGGAATAATCTTTCATACATCTTTGGACTTCAAGTTAATATTTGAATTGTTAGAATCTAATGTGATTCATTTCACATATTATTTCTAATTATTAATATTCCCTCTCATGCTAAGTGATTTTCGGAGAACCAAACATATATGCCGTTTCAGTATCAATCTTTGCGTAAAAATTTATATTTTCCGTTCTTGGTATTGACAGAAGGACTTTTAATAGTTTGTCAATCGATATCCTACATTGTATGTGCATATCTTGATTCTTTCAAAATATGTTCAAGTTTATTGGGATATATTTCTAGCTTTAACGTTTGATCTAGAAATTATGTTCAAACCATGAGTAATTCATTTCGTAAATTTGCGATTATGAGTCATATACACAAGTGATTATCTAGTGGATCCATAAGTGGATCAAATAGAGAGGGTGGGTCCATTATCCCCAACATATTCTATATTTATGAGGGACTCATTCCACAATATTGTCTTGCACTTGTATTATTAATCGGATAACAAACATTTGAAGACATAGTGTGTTTATGTCATGCAGGTACCTTATCGACAAATCACATCATTTTCTGGTGCCATTATTACACATCATTATCAATGCATAGCAGGGGCAAACCTATATAATGGCATGGTGGTGCACGTGCACCACCAAAATTTTGGAAAAAAAGACCCCTTTAACCATATGAATGTCCACTTAATCCCCACTTTTAGCAATTGTGTATAGGTGTGCATGGTTATGTACGTGTGCGTCTATCATTTCTGTATTTTTTATCTACCCCGTCATTTTTATTTAAAAGTTAAATTATTTCTACTATTTCTTTTATCAAATTATATAGAATATTTATATTATATTCTATTATTGTCAGTACTTTCTTTTTTAATTCTTTGGCAATGCCAGCCCTGACTTACTCGAGGCCGTATGTGAAATCTAAGATGTGTCCCTATAAAAAATGTTTGAATAAAATTTGATGTACTTATTAAAATTCTATTACTAAATACATAAATAAATAAAGCATAGATTTTAAATATAAGAGCATATAACAATCATAAACAAAATCTGACAAAAAAAAATCATAAACAAGGTTAAAACAGAAAGTTCATTATTGAATTAAATAATTCTTATCAAATTAGATAACATTTTTAAGTTTGTTAGTATTTTGTATTAAATAGAACTTTACGGGAACTTGGATCTATTAATAAACATAATATTTAAATACATTTTCCGATCCAACCATAATACAAAATTTTAATTTGATATTTTTTATATTATATTTATAAGAAAAAAATATTTATAGGCTCTAGAAAAATGAAGATCCTATATGGCACAAGTCGCATTTTATATATACTGTATTGTACCCGCCGTAGTCGTCGGGTGCACCAGTAGAAATTTGTTGCTGGATCCGCCTATGATAGAGAGTCACCGCATACGTGTTATATCATTATTATTATCAAATAGAGTTGTAGATCATAGGGCTTCAGGTAAACACTATTTAACTGCAGAGTCAACTGTCATACTTCATAATCTCATTCTAAATAAGTTATCAGGATATTCATAAAATTCACCCACATTAAGGTATGAATATCATAATGAATTTAGTGCTCTTGAATCTCTGCAAATGCTACTCATTTCTTCCAACAAATGTCATAAAAAGAATTTCACGCTCAACTTGAAATATTACGGGTGTTAATGAGAAATGCCACCCGAGAAGATGTCCAATGGTTGATTGAAGTACAAGTTCGATTATCTGGCGAATTTTCAAATTCATTTATGACATGGTAGGTACAGATAGAAGTACTTTCATAAAAACGAAGAGCAAAAATATTAGGTGGATGCTATTATATAGCTATATTATTATGTATTATACATAGATATTATTATGTATTATACATAGATATAATATTATATATTGTATTACATAAAATATAATATTTTAAATATTTATTATACTAAATTTAATTCGTTAATGACATTATATATATATATATATTCAATATTTAGAATCTTAAAGATGGGTATGTGGGTATCCATTGGTTAATTCGATCTGATTAGATAGGGTAGGGCATGAGGGAGGCGGATCCGTATCGACCCATTGACACCCCTACTTGTATGATGATTCCACCATGTGATGTAATTAATATGGGATTAATCAGTGATAACTACTATTTATCACTTGCTAATTTTCTCCGTTTATACTCAATAATCATGGAGATCGAAGTTTATTTCTTCAACTATTTCTTTGAGAGCATGATTTCAATCACCGATCAATTAATTCTATAGAGAAGGATTTGTTAATCAATTATGTGGTATCACCGAGTCATATTGGTAATGTGTTTTAAATTGTAAAACCACACTGCTTGTGATCAGCCTCCCTACCGTAATAAGTAGGGCGTAGGTCACAGACATCTTACTCCTCCCTGCACTTCGCTCTGAGCGGGATATACTGAGTATGTTTGGTTTGGTTTGGTTTACAGTGCTTGTGATGATTGAAAATCATCACATATGATGTATTGCAAAAATCAAACCCTTGGAGATTAAATGAAAAGGAGGAAAACCAAATTGCATAATAATTAGCTGCTTTTACCAGAGCAGGTTCGTCCAATCAAATTAAGTATAATTAACATCAAGGTACAGGATTATAGGTCGAATTTCCGATCGTGCTCAATTGTTGCTAGTAGCCGGCTCATTATGCCACATATACCATTCTATAAATTTACATAGTGTAAGAGTATTCATCCACAACTCCTTCCAATTTTTTAAATTTGGGGTACTTATTTGCACATTCAACACACATTAAAAGAGCTATTATCCCATATTATTATCAGGGCCGTCGCAAACTATTTTGGGGGCCGTTCTTAATTATATTATCATTTTTTATTTTTTATTGCAAAACCATATTGATAAATATCAAGGAATTTGATGGAGATGAAGCTGCAATTAACTACCTTGCAAAACTCGACCCGCTGCTGAGCGATAAGCCCAATTATCAGGCCTTTTAATTGCTTTTAGTTTATTATGCTATTTTTATTTATTTTTTGCCCAAAACTGTTTATGGACTTGTAGGGTATGTGGCCTTTCTTATCCAGTATTTATTTGCATGGATTGTTGTTTTGGAGATTTGAAAAATTTTTTTTGAGTTTAGGGTTTTCCCTTCCGCCTATCTTGCGGTATTCGTTGAATCAACACCTTAATTGTAATATCCGCAATTTCGGATTTCGGTGATTTTTTTTTTTTTTGGTGAGAGTCCGTTTTGACGACTCTCTTGGGACCGATTCATCATTCTGAGAATGATTAATTCTGCACTTTTTGTCATCCGAGTTCGTTTCGGTATCGTTTTGTTGAGTTCCGTGTTTTTAGCGACTTTTTCGCACTTGAGTTCGATTCTTGCGAATCTCCTTCGAAACTGCTGTTTCGAGTTTCCCGTAAGTCCGTTTAACTTTGTTAGACGTATTTTGAACTTCGGTTTGGTTATTCGATCACGTATCGTGATTTTCAGGCGTTTTGGGCCATTTTTATAATTTACCCAAAGTTATGGGTATCCGTATCTGTAATTGTTTTCTCGACCCGTTTCTTGGTCGCGTATGATTAATTATTGTATTATGTTTTTATTTAGGGTCGTTGATGTTGTCTGCGAACTTTTCGTCGTGTTCGTTCCGTACGTTTTCGGAAATCGAGTCGTCGAGCCCTGGTGGTCGGGCACTGACCGGACGGTTGCGGGACTGGCTGGATGGTTGCGGGTTCTGTCCGGATGATTGCGGGCACTATCCGTACGGGTGCGGCAGGAACCGGCGTAGCGCACGCTACGGCCGGAAGGTAGCGCACGCTACGACCGGGAGGTAGCGCACGCTACGGCCGGTTAGCTGCGCGCGCTAGCGGGCCGAGGCAGTAGGGCAGTGGGGTACTGGACTCGGGTGGATCGGCAGATAGCGCACGCTACGGCCGGAAGGCTGCGACCGCCCGGCCGAGCGGTGTCTTCGGATCGCGTTCGGGCCGAGAAGCGATACGTAGCTCGGCAGCCTAGCGCACGCTAGGCTGCACTTGTATAAATGTGACAGAGCAGTCACATTTCCTCTCGTTTTCCACTTCCTTCCTTTTATATCCGCGGCTGGTGATTCGGAGGTGACGAAGCCATGTTGTTTAACAACAAATCCACGAATTTCGTGAGTTCATAACATCAATCAATCATCCTATATCGTCCATTGATCCAGCGAATCAAGGTAATCTTTCTTAGAACCCTAGTTTCTTGAATTTTGGGGTTTTTGCGTTTTTGTCCGATTCGTTCCGTATTATGGATTAATTCATGATGGGTATGATTAATCTTAGTAGTATTCTTGTGTTTAACATCATTTAATCCATTGTTCTTCGTCGTATCGAAGTATATTTCTTGATTTCCTTCAAATCGACTTTTTGGGGGATTTGTTCTCGATCTCGTTTTTCATCCGTTTTTGATGGATCGATTGTGGTTAAATGATGTTGTTAAACACATTATATGGATTGTATATCCATATTTCGACTTAGAATTCCGTTTTCATATTTTGTCGGGACGAATCGTGTTCTTGGCCGTTTTGGGGAAAACACTCGAACTTTCGTCATTCGTTCCTTCAATTCAACGGCTTTAAGTCGTGCTATGGAATTCATTTTCATTGTTGTTATTGTCCTTCGTAGTTTATTATCGCGTGTTGGCGTTCGGTGGAGTCGGCGGGTTCGTAGTCGGTTCGTGCCAACCTACTTCGATCGATTCTCCGCTGTTGTTGCCCAAAATATTTATCCGAAGATTAAATACTGCTGGAAGACGGACAACAAACAACAATTTGCGGGAGCACTTCCGAGATAATATGAATAAACACAAGATTTGCCGGGTTTTTTAGGCCCGGGCTTGAATGCTCTCACGAGATGTTATTAATACAAATATTCGTGGATACAAGTATTAATGTGAGAAATCTAAATACAATGAGTGTAAAAAGACTGTTAATCCGGCTCTTGAGCGAAGCTCGGTGTTCTTCGTCCCTGCCGATCGTCTGCTTGATGAGAGAGGCCGGGAGAAGTAAGTACTGAAAGATAGCTTGTTGCCAAGAGTTGGAGAAAGCCAAGTGCTGTGTGAAATATTGTGGGAATGCAGAGAATGCTTGTTCAGTGAGTAAATATCCGAGAGGAATCCAAGTGCAGGGAGCCTTGCTATATATAGGGGCAGCGGTGCCTTTTCCTCTGGCGGGTGATCACCTTCCGGCCATTATAATAATGGGGCGATCGTCTACCGGCCAATATTATAATGGGGCGATCACACGGGCTGTCGGCCTAAAGTCCAAGGCAGTGGCTGGCAGCCAGCTGTGCGGTCTAATGAGGAGCCAGCACGCGTCCGGAGTCACTGTACATGCGGTCCTACTGACAACTTTCGGCGGGCTTGTCGGCTGGTGGACGGATGCTGACAGGCTGTGGTCAATGATCCGTGAATTGCGGATCTTGTCTCGGCTCTGCACGTGGTGTCTGTCCCGAGGCTCGGCCTTTGCCGACTGGATGACTATCGGCATGATGCAGTCGTATCTAGCTGGTCACCGAGGCTCGGCATCGGTCAGTCGCTGAGGGTCGACATCGGTCGGTCACCAAGGGTCGATCGGCAAGTGCCGGGAGATGATCGTCCGCTAGTCGGTCGTCAGGAGTCGGTCGCCAAGTACCGAGAGACGATCGTATTTGATGTCGATCGCTCGGCACCGGGACTTGTCCTGGGACCTTCGGTAGGCCGATTTATCTTGACTGCTGGGCTAAGGCCAGGCCGCCTGGTCGCTGGTCGGCAGTTCTGCCTCGGCTGCTCGGCAGTTCTGCCTCGGCTGCTCGGAAATGGCTAGGTTGCCCGATCTCCAAGGCGATCGCCGGTCGGAGAGCATAATTCTCGACACAACAATTGCCCCCCAGCTTGCTCCTATGTTGAAGACATGGGGCGAGGTGGTTTTTGCTGGCGATCGTGTAAGATGAGGACGGGCGATCTTGTTGAGCCGACTTTGGATTTGGACTTGGGCTATCATGGTCGATTGGCTAGCTATCTTTCGGTCTTGTACCTGCAAAAAACAACATTGGCCGATCCCTCGTAGAAACTTGGTTGTTTCGTCGCTGAGGAACCGTGCACAGTCGCGGAGTTCGATGGACCGACCCCATGACCGTGTCTTGGTGCGCGAAGACATTGAGTGTCTCGTGACTCACTTTATTATGAGGGTCCTCTGTTAGGCTGCGCCTCGCCTCGTATTTAAACGAAGGGCGTGCGGTCTTGGTCTAGAGGAGTCCTTGCGCGGGGCAGCGTCGGATGAATCAACTCCACCTCCGCGGCTTGTTTGGCTCTGCTTCCACCTCGGCCCACCATGAAGATGATGAACCTCGACAGTGTACGTTGAGACGGGGGTTGTGGCACGTGTCGCATTGTCCGGGTTCACCATGTTAGATGATGATCCTTTGAGGGCGGGCGATCGTGTCCACTGATTAATTTTGGAGGGCCCTCAGACTACGCCAGCCTCGTATTTAAACGAAGGGCGAGCGATCTCGGCCCAAAGGGGCCTTGCATGGCCGAAGCAGCCGGTTCCATTGGCTACCAGGACCATGGATTTATGATGTGCGGTGGAGGCGATCTTCATGCCTTATTCCGTCATGTTAAATGGTGGACTGTCGATGGCGATCGTGTCCTCCGGGTTTTGGTGATGTAGCGTGATGATCGGCGATTGGGCTGGAAGACTGGTGATCGTCGCTCGGCTGCCGATCGCATTATTCATAGGTTGATAATGGTGATCGGGCGGGAGATCGTCGTTCGGGCGCCGATCGCGCTGCTCAGAGGCTAAGGAGAAACCTTTGCCTGGCCATAAAGTCTGCGGCTCTTGCTCAGAAGGTCGCGTAGGTCGTGGGTTGGCTCTTCGTAAGATGCCTGAACATAGGCGAAAAGCCATTGAATCCTGCTAGGACCGTGTGGAGGGCGATCTCATCGCTTACGGGCTCGCCGTTGAGGATGATCTCGTCCACTCGGTCGATGTAGTCCGAGTCGGACTCTTCTTCTCCCTGATTGATTTGCATCATGCGAAGGGGACCTTCTGGCTGGGAAACCCTGGTGGCGAAGTACTCCGTGAAGACGTGCACCAGCTGGTTAAAGGAGCCAATGGACCGAGGTGGCAATAAGGTGTACCACCTGTAGGCGAGGTCGTCCAGCGTCATAGGGAACATTCGGCACCTGGTCGCGTCAGATGCCCCACACCCGGTCATGTAGATGTTGAACTTGTTCAGGTGTGTTTCGGGGTCCGATCTCCCCTCATACAAAGGTGTTTGCGGAGGAGCGATCTTGTGCTGCACGGGGGCGAGCTCGATGTCGATCGCGAGCGGCTCGCTTGGCTCGGCGATCATCTTAATGGCGCCTGCCCTGGATTTCAGGAGCGCCTTCATGTCGTCGAGCTGACGTTGCATCGCAGCCATCACCGTGGCTCAGTCGCTTGCTGATCGGCTTTGAGAGCGGGAGCCGAGGCGATCGTGTACCGATCTCCGGACTCCGCTGCTGCCGACCTCGGCTATTAGGCGAGGGGGAGCCAGACGGCTGGGCTGCCTTCTGGGAGTCGGGTAGGCCGAGCTCCTGGTGACGAACTCAAACTCCGCTGCCTCGTAGGCCGGGCCGGATCGCCCGGCCGCCAAGACGGGTCACCGCGCGATCGAAGACAGAGGTGCCTGCCGGCGGCGCCTCTTCTTGCGACGAGCCTCTCGCGATCGCTCGCCCGCAACGCCTTGAGCTTCCGCTGATTTCAAATGACGGCCGAGGGGGTGATAGCAGGAGGCGCGTCGAGAGCACTCCGTCGCTCCTGTAGGACGGCCATGACCTCGTCGATCTGTTCCTTGGTTCGGAGCTGACCGAGCGAGAGGCTTGGGCCGCCGTCCAGGGATTGGATCGAGCGTCTCCGACCGCGGCGACTACCTTCCACCATTGGCTGTGGCTCGGACTGGGACGGAATGAGGCGTCTGGCCGACTGGCCGGCGGCTTTCTTCGACGCGGAGGCGGAACCCATGATTTCTGAAGGATTTCTTTGAAGCGCAGTGAGTGTCACTTCAAGTATCTGCCCCGAGAACAGTGAGTGTTCTTCGAGACGGTAGGAATAAAAATTTGAGGGTTAGATCCCCTTCCTCTAGCGCCAATTGTTGTTGCCCAAAATATTTATCCGAAAATTAAATACTGCTGGAAGACGGACAACAAACAACAATTTGCGGGAGCACTTCGAGAGAATATGAATAAACACAAGATTTGCCGGGTTTGTCAGGCCCGGGCTTGAATGCTCTCGCGAGATGTTATTAATACAAATATTTGTGGATACAAGTATTAATGTGAGAAATCTAAATACAATGAGTGTAAAAAGACTCTGTTAATCCGGCTCTTGAGTGAAGCTCAGTGTTCTTCGTCCCTGCCGATCGTCTGCTTGATGAGAGAGGCCGGAAGAAGTAAGTACCGAAAGATAGCTGTTGCCAAGAGTTGGAGAAAGCCAAGTGCTGTGTGAAATCTCATGGGAATGTAGAGAATGCTTGTTCAGTGAGTAAAAATCCGAGAGGAATCCAAGTGCCGGGAGCCTTGCTATATATAGGGGCAGTGGTGCCTTGTCCTCTGGCGGGCGATCGCCTTCCAGCCATTATAATAATGGGGCGATCGTCTGCCGGCCAATATTATAATGGGGCGATCACACGGGCTATCGGCCTAAAGTCCAAGGCAGTGGCTGGCAGCCAGCTGTGCGGTCCAATGAGGAGCCAGCACGCGTCCGGAGTCACTGTCACATGCGGTCCTACTGACATCTTTCGGCGGGCTTGTCGGCTGGTGGACGGATGCTGACAGGTTGTGGTCAATGATCCGTGAATTGCGGATCTTGTCTCGGCTCTGCTCGTGGTGTCTGTCCCGAGGCTCGGCCTTTGCCGACTGAATGACTATCAGCATGATGCGGTCGTATCTAGCTGGTCACCGAGGGTCGGCATCGGCCAGTCGCTGAGGGTCGACATCGATCGGTCACCAAGGGTCGGTCGGCAAGTGCCGGGAGATGATCGTCCGCTATTCGGTCGTCAGGAGTCGGTCGCCAAGTACCGAGAGACGATCGTATTTGATGTCGATCGCTCGGCACCGGGACTTGTCCTGGGACCTTCGGTAGGCCGATTTATCTTGACTGCTGGGCTAAGGCTAGGCCGCCTGGTCGCTGGTCGGCAGTTCTGCCTCGGCTGCTCGGCAATGGCTAGGTCGCCCGATCTCCGAGGCGATCGCCGATCGGAGAGCATAATTCTCGACACAACATCCGCGTTGTTCTTATTCGAGGCAAGTACCTTGCTCATACATTTCTTATTTTGTGGATACGATGATCGGTGATCGTCTTGGTGTGTTTGTTTGGTTGTTTGAAATGAAGTTTCAAAAGATTTCGGTTTGGCCTCGTTAAAGGCTTTCTTTCAAAACGGGTGTGTTTTGTGAACGGTGTGTTTTGGGAATTGATTATGATTTGATTATTTTGAACGTTGAAGGCTTTGATGATACCCCTATTGTTTAAAGTATGGAATCGTGTATTCCGTGTTTAATCTTGTTATTGTGTTTTGAAGAGTTTGATAACGGCGTCGAGTAAGTGGCCATCTCTAGTAAGTATTCTTGATGAACTTACATTCTTAGCATATTAGTATTGCATGAGTAACGTGTGTGTGTGTCTATGCTCACTACAGGTTAGATCCGACGGGGTCTCGGTAGGGGTCCACAGAGACGTGGATCGACGAGCTTGCTTTTAACCACTACGGGTTAGATCCGACGGGGTCTCGGTAGAGGTCCACAGAGACGTGGATCGACGGTTAATTGTGGTGCATTTTACAAATGTGACTTAATTATGGAATTTCCGGAAATGAGTGATTTTGAACGGTTTTCATGATTGCATGCATCGACTAAGTGTGTAAGAGGTAAGTTGTTCGTTTGGCTTACTTGGCTAGGATGGCACTAGAGTATTTTGTTGTTTGTGTTAAATCCTTTAATTGTGTATTTTGATGTTGGAAGGCGAACCTTATTGTCGTTCTCGTGTATTGTGAGTTGATGAGATTGGGGCTAAAATCCCAACGGTTTGGTAAAGGTCATTTTACGGATTTGGGGCTAAAATCTCAACGATTTTGTAAAGGTCATTTTTACGGAAAGTAAACCTTTGGGGCGGTGACCCCTTTCGTCTTTTGGGTTTTGGAAAGTAGGATTTGATAATCCTAAATTGGTTTCTATTAAAACTCTCGATGGCATTCTAAACCGTTTTATAAATTATTTCCATTGATTTGTGATCTTTCGATTTTGAAATGTTTTCTCAAACTCTTGCCTCGGGAAGTACTTTTCGTTTCGTATGGATCTTTGAGAATTCCGAATTATTATCATTCGTGGAATGTGAATTGTATGACTCGTATTTTTGCACTTGTACTTGCACTAGCAAAACAGTAGAGTTTTGCTAACCCCCGAGTACTCGGGGGGTGGATGTCTATTTTTGCATTCAAGTTTTGGAGCATAACACAGGGTCAGCACGAAGGATGATGAAAGATGATCGATACTAATCACATGAGGAACCGTATATTGTTTATTAGTTCAGTTGTACTTTATTTTCAGCTGCTATATTTTTCCCGTTGTACGGGTGTGGTTGTGTTTTGACCCCTGCGTGGGCTTGAGTTGTATTTGAGTTGTATGTACTTATTGAAAGACCAAATCGGTCTACTGAGTCATTTTAGCCTTAAAGGCATGGTTGAGATGTTCTATGTTGTTATCCTTGAGGAAAGGTTCTACGACGTGTAATATCCCTGAGCGGATTCGGGGTGTTACATAAATGGTATCGGAGCTTAGGTTGTGAAAACCTAGGCTGTCGGGTTTAGTGATGTTTGTTGAGTCTGGTCTCGTCCGATTTTGTCTGACTGAGTCGTGTCGCGACGCATCATCTGAGTTTGTTGGTCATGATTAGTATCATGGGGCGATCATCATCTTCGTGCGACCTGTGGATGTAAGTCTCCCTTCTTTGTGTTGTGCCTCGTGTGACACGAGCTATTTTTATGATTGTTTGTTCAGTGATGGAATCCTCTTATGGATTTTGATTTCTTGATATGTGGTTATTTGACCCTCATATTTCGTTCATATGAGGAGTAGTGTTGCTGGATTGTGCATGTTTGACTTTATTTGTTTTATCCGCTGCGTGAGTTCTTTTGTAATGGCTTTCGGTATTTTACCGACTGAGTTCTATTTCAAACACCGATTCCCTTAACCGAGTTTGTGGCATTATGGCCTTGATCGTTTTGGCGAAATTCTTATGACGGTATTTAGTATTTTGTAAATGGCTTTTGTAAGTTTTTGAAATATTACCGTCATCGGCCTTTTTGATGTTGTAAATGGTTTTTAGCCTAGTGAGTTCCGGCACGGGACCCACGGCGCTATAATGTTTTGTGTAATTACTTGAAATTTTTGGGCATTCTAGCCCATTGAATTATCTTTGAAAACCTTGAGTATCTTAGAAAATAAATTTCGAGACGTACTTTTAAAATGAATTATTTTCTCGTGATACATCCAAGTGTTGGGAATAGTGCCCTAGGACATTCGATGTGCCTAGATTTGTAATTGTCACATTTAAATAAAGTTATTTGATATCATTTATTTCTCATTGATTATTATAATGTGTGCATGTTTTAATATTATAATAATCGAATAATAGTTATTCACGAATAATAAGATTATTCAAATGTCCCTGGTAAAATCGCGTTGAGTAGAGACTCAAGTGATTAATATACTAGTATAAGTTTGATTGATAATCATCGGATGATTATGCGTATGGTACGGATCAATCTTATGGCTATTGGTTGGAGAACTAATACTGGACCGACCCGCATTGAGATCACTGCATGGAAATGTCATAAGTGAATCTCAATACAGTATGTCAATAAATCCTTGAACCTGAGATTATCATAGAGTCCAACATGATAACTGCTATGCCTTGACGTACTCCAACGTCATCTGAAACCTGGTGATCTTTAAGGTTAGCGATCGGGTTTAGTGGGTGTCTTGTTGAGGGCAATGAATAATCAAGATGGGGATTTGTCCCTCTCTTAAGTGAGAGAGATATCTCATTGGCCCTCGATAAGTAGGATCAAGGAAATGCATGGCCATGCTCAAATGAAGAGTCATTTGATTCAATCACCTACTTAAGATCGAGAAAGCATTTGAACATAAATAAGTATGACAGACTCCATGACTTAGTTCAAATATGATATCGCGTGACAAAGGGATTTGACACGTTAAAAGGTTTAATGGACTATTAACTTATATTATTTGGGTAATCATAATGTCTTGCTAGAGGTCGCTTATGATTTATTATTTAATAAGGTATTAAATAATTGCCAACATAATATAAGCCTTTGGGTCGCATATACGACAATTATAGACAAGTAGGAATAAATATCAATCGGGAATAATAAATATAATATTGGATATTATATTTATAAGGAGATTAAATAATAAAGTAATATATATAATATTGATATTATATATATTGTATTATTTAATAAGTTGAGGGGCAACTAAGCAAATACTAGATTATTGAATCTAGGGTTTACTTAGTATAAATATAAGGTCTTGGACAAGGAGTTGTAACTTAAAATAAGACCTAAAATCGGCCCTTCAAGAAGAAGAAAAATCGGCCATCTACATTATACCGTAGGAGAACGGAGTCGGTCGTTCCTCTTCCCTTAGTTGATCTTGATCAATAGTACAATCCTTCTAGTAAGAAATTTGTGTTGTACTATTTATCAATATTATTCGTAAGGATCTAGCAATCCGGCTTGTGGAATTGTTCGTGTGTGGATCACCAGAAGAGGAAGGAGATATTCATCTGCTTCTAGTCCGGATCTAGATTTGTTCAATCGGATTAAGGTAATTCGATTAACTCTTTAATTAAACAATTAAATTATCGCATGCGATCCTAAATTGGGTTTTCACTTTTATTGTTCCCGCGTTTTACTCCGATTATTTTGTATTCGATACATAGAAAACCCAACAAAGGGTATCGAGCCAACTTGCATGTAATTTAATTGTTTATGTAGAACATATTTATGTGTAAATTATGTTTCGATTATGTTTATAAAATATAGATTTTATAAAATATTTTTTCGGTTTAATTTGATTAAATCGGATCGTCAAAAATAATTTTCTCGATCAAGTTGCAAAATCGGCCCGTAATCGCTCGGGAACAAGATGCAGTGTGTCGGGCGATTCGGTCCGGTCCGGTCGGGTCGGGTCGGGCCTGACCCGCTGGTTGTATTAATTAGCAAAAATGATTTTGCATCACTGTGGGGTTCGAACCACGGAGGTTCAGTGGCGCCTAGCGACTTACCATGTGCACTGCGAGTTTGTTTTGGAAATAATACACTAAGGTTTTATTAAAGGCAAATAAACTGCTTTTAAATATTGCAAAAATACTTCCGCAAAAATTGGGATTCGATCCCGCCACAATGGCTATCCTTCACAGACCACTTTCCATCTCTACTGGATCTTGTTTTGGTAACTTTTCGTAGTTCCTTTTATAAGTCCTTTTGTTATAAAAGTAAATTTGGAAATAATAGTTGCAAAATGTTGCAACCTGCAACCGCGGTTTCAACCCGGCAAACCTGCCAGATCTCGCCGGGCACCATCTCGCCAGAGTCCAGCTTTTGTTCATGTGATGACTCAAATTTTAATTATTGTCGATTGTCGATAAATTGATTATTTAGTATATTACATGCTTTATTAATTATTTGATAATTATTTATGGTATGTGTGTGGTGTATGGCATGACCATAAATTGACCAATGTGATTGGATAATTTAATTTCTTATGGGTTGGTTTTTACGGCTGCGTGTCGTTTAATTATAATTGGTTTTACGGCTGCGAGTCGTCTATTTAAATTGTTTATTATTTTACGGCTGCGTGTCGTTTGTACTTCTTGTAATTTAATTTATTAGTGTAGTATTAAATTTCATTAATGTAATGAAGACAAGAAGGACGAGATAGATGGACTCGAGGAGCAAATTGATCGCGTATGACGTTCCAAGGAGTTGGAAGATCAATGAAGACCATATTTAACCCTTTAGATGACCTTTGTGATTTTCATGTTGGCTCATGAAAATCACGTTAGATTATGGTCATGCTATACACGGTCCTATGCTTTATTGTCATGTGATGCGATGTATGTTTAAATTTATGCATGTATGTGATGCTATGTATGTTTAGATGTATGTTAGCAAACATAGACATTAACATAGGATAAAAATCCTCGTTAAAATTTTAATGCCGTTCATTTGAAAAACACCTATCAAGACTTCGATCATCATGAGTGGGTCATGCCAAAGTCGGCACTCGGATTATCTTAGTAAGGTAGGATAGGTAATGGTGATACCTATACGTTTAATGAATTTGGAAATCAAAATAGTTTTGAACCTTAAGGCATAAGATGGGATTATAACATGCTTGGGCATACGATGCCAAATCCCATGACATAATCTAAGAGTTACATATGATGTAATCGATAAAGAGTTATCCACCTAAAGTAGTTCAATTCTAGGCGTCATGCCAAAGCTGAGTTTAGGATTGTGCGAAATGGGATCTTAGCCCACTAAAATTACAAATGTTGTAAATTGAGGGTACTTTGTTTTAGTGGGAGTATTTTCGAGAAATAAAATAATGTGACTAAATATTTTGCATATTGAATTTTGTAGAATGGCATCAAACAACACATCCACCATTTCATCGCGATCCGTCCTTGAGAAGGACAAGCCGAAAGAAAATGGCAAGAACTATCTGGATTGGATCCGAGCCCGAGAATAGTTCTCAAGCAAGAAAGAAAGTGTATGTTCTTGAGGAAGAAATTCCCGATGAGCCACCGACAATGCAAATAAAGCAACAAAAGACAAATGGAAGAAACATTGTGATGATTCCATTGATGTCGGTTGTCTTATGTTGGCCACCATTTGTCCGTAACTTCAAGAATCTGAGGAAATGGAAGCTTATGAGCTAAATGCTCACCTCAAGGAAACTTTCTCGAAGCATGCTAGGCAAGAGAGGTATGAGACCTTTCAAGCCTTGTATGCTTGCAAGATGGTTGAGGGACATCTGTCGCTCACGTGCTCAAGATGAAAGGATATATTGATCATCTTGAAAGGCTTGGTTTTCCACTTTCTAAGGAGCACTCCACGGATGTGATCCTAAACTCATTGCCCGAAAGTTTCTGGGTTCATTATGAACTATAATATGAATGAGATGGAGAAGTCCATTGCTGAGCTGCATGGGATGCTTAAAACGGCTGAGCAGAATATTAAGAAGAAACCAAACCATGTGTTGATGGTCAGCAAAGGGAAATCCTTTAAGAACAAAGGCAAGGGCAAAGGTAAGGCAAAAGTTGCCAAATCTAAAGACCCTACTAGGCCGGGTTTCAAGGCTAAAGCTCCCAAAGATGGAAATTGCCATCATTGCAATAAACCAGGACATTGGAAAAGAAATTGCAAGATTTACTTGGAAGAGCTAAAGCGTACCAAGGGCAGTGAGACTGCCACATGTATATTTGTTATAGAAGTTAACTTATCTACCTCTAACTCCTGGGTATTAGATACTGGATGTGGATCTCACATTTGTACAAATGTGCAGGGGTTGAGAAGCGGAGAGAATGAAGAAAGGGGAAGTAGATCTAAGAGTCGGCAATGGAGCAAGAGTTGCCGCACTAGCCGTAGGAACTTATGATCTAGTTTTGCCCAATGGGCTTTTGTTAGTTTTGAACAATTGCTATTATGTTCCCGCTATGAATAGGAATATTATTTCTTTCTACATTAGATTGTGAAGGTTACGCTTTTCTTATTAAGAATAAGATCATTCGTATTTTCTTTGATGACTTGCTTTATGGTACCGCAAAGTTATATACGGCCTTTACAATATTGATCTAGATGAGTCCGACACTTTGGAAGTCTATAACATTGCATCCAAGAAACCTAAGCTCAATGATTCTAATCCGACTTACTTATGGCATTGTCGACTTGGTCACATAAACGAACGCATTTCTAAACTCCATAATGATGGACTTTTAGACTCTTTTGACTATGAATCATATGGGACATGCGAATCTTGTTTATTGGGCAAGATGACGAAGAATCCTTTCACCGGTCATGGAGAAAGGGCTAGTGATCTATTAGGCCTAATACATACCGATGTGTGCGGACCTCTTAGCACTCATGCCGAGGCGGATACCAATACTTCATTACATTCACCGATGATTTTAGCCGATATGGATATGTTTATCTTATGAAGTATAAACATGAATCTTTTGAAATGTTCAAAATATTCCGAATGAAGTACGTAATCAACTTGGCAAGACAATTAAAGCCCTTCGATCGATCGAGGTGGGGAATACTTGAGCCAAGAATTCGATGATCATCTTAGGAGTTGTGGAATTGTTTCGCAACTTACTCCTCCGGCACACCTCGGCATAACGGAGTGTCCGAGAGGAGGAATCGAACTTTATTAGATATGGTTCGATCCATGATGAGTCGAACAGAGCTTCCATTATCATTTTGGGGCCACGCCTTAGAAACAGCAAAGATTCACCCTTAACCGTGTTCCATCTAAAGCGATTGAAAAGACACCATTTGAGAAATGGACTGGTAAAAGACCAAACTTGTCTTTTCTAAAGATCCGGGGTTGCGGTTGCTCGTAAGGCGCCAAGTGTTTGACAAACCGGCAATGATACGAAAGATGTTTATTTGTGGGATATCCTAAGGAAACTAAAGGATATTACTTTTACAAGCCCGCAGAGAACAAAGTGTTTGTTGCTCGAAATCTCGTATTCTTAGAAAGGGAATTTATTTCCAAAAGAGACAGTGGAGAAGAGTAATTCTCGAGGAAAATCGAGAACCACAAGAAGACATCGCTTCACCGATGGAAACCAAACAAGCTCAACAAACTTGAAGAGCCCATTCAAAGTACACAAGTCCCACGCAGATCCGATAGGATGCGACATGAACCCGAGAGATATGGTTATCTCGTAACGGAGGATGATGATGCATCGCTCATAGATAATGAGCCTAGTACCTATCTGAGCCGCCTGGGACCGAGTCCGAGGAATGGCTAGAAGCCATGAAGTCCGAGATGCAATCCATGTATGACAATCAAGTTTGGAACTTGATAGATCCACTGAGGGTGTTAAAACCATTGGGTGCAAATGGGTCTATAAAAAGAAGAAAGACATGGATGATAATGCAAGCCTATAAAGCTAGACTAGTGGCAAAAGGTTATAGCATGATTCATGGTGTTGACTATGATGAGACCTTTTCGCCGTAGTCATGCTTAAATCAATTAGAATTTTATTTGCCATCGCATACTATGATTATGAAATATGGCAAATGGATGTCAAAACAGCATTCCTTAATGGAAACTTACTCGAGGATTTGTATATGACACAACCCGAAAGTTTTGTTCATCCGTAAAATTCTAAAAAGGTTTGCAAGCTTCAAAGATCCATTTATGGGTTGAAGCAAAGCTTCTGAGTCGGAATCTTCGCTTTGATGAAATCACAAAGAGTTTGGGTTCATTCAAAATGAAGATGAACCTTGTGTGTACAAGAAGGTTAGTGGGAGAATAGTTGTTTTCTTAGTCTTATATGTAGATGACATATTACTCATTGGAAATGACATTCCCACCTTGCGCATACCAAGACTTGGTTGGGAAGTTGTTTCTAAATGAAATACTTAGGAGAAGCTGCTTATATTCTTGGGATAAAGATATATAGAGATAGATCAAAGAGATTGATTGTTCTGAGTCAAAGTACATACATTAATAAAATATTGAAGAGGTTAAATATGCAAGACTACAAGAGAGGACTCTTGCCAATGTCACATGCCATTCATCTGAGTGAGACTCAGAGTCCTAAGACTCCAGATGAGCGAGCACGTATGAGCAAGATACCAAACGCATCGGCTATTGGATCTATCAAGTATGCCAAGATATGTACTCGACCAGATGTATCGTTTGCTCTTAGTATGACAAGTCGATACCAATCGAATCCAGGTGAAAGTCATCGACAGCGGTGAAAACCATCCTAAAGTACTTGAGAAGAACCAAGGATGATTTCCTAGTTTATGGAGGGTGGGAAACGAGCTGGATGTAAGAGGTTTCGCCGATGCAAGTTTCGAAAACGACAGAGACGATTTCAAATCGCAACCGGTTATGTGTTTGTATTGAATGGAGGTCTTGTGAGTTGGAAGAGTTCCAAGCAAAGCACGGCTTGATTCTTACATGTAAGCCGAGTACTGCGGCATCGGATGCGGCTAAGGAAGCCGTATGGATCAAGAAGTTTGTTACCGAACTAGGAGTGGTGCCAACCATCCAGTGGTCCCATAAGCCTTTATTGTGACAATAATGGTGCTATTGCACAAGCTAAAGAGCCTAGGTCCCATCATAATTCCAAACATATACTCGTAAAATATCACCTAGTCGAGAGATCGTCGACGAGGAGATATTACAATATGCAAAGTAGCAACTAAGAGAATGTTGCAGATCCACTTACCAAGCCTCTCTCACAAGGAAAGCATGTTGAGCATGCTAGAGCGATAGGACTAAAGGTCATGAATGAATGGTCCTAGTGCAAGTGGGAGATTGTTGGGAATAGTGCCTAGGACATTCGATGTGCCTAGATTTGTAATTGTCACATTTAAATAAAGTTATTTGATATCATTTATTTCTCATTGATTATTATAATGTGTGCATGTTTTAATATTATAATAATCGAATAATAGTTATTCACGAATAATAAGATTATTCAAATGTCCCCAGTAAAATCGCGTTGAGTAGAGACTCAAGTGATTAATATACTAGTATAAGTTTGATTGATAATCATCGGATGATTATGCGTATGGTACGGATCAATCTTATGGCTATTGGTTGGAGAACTAATATCGACCGACCCGCATTGAGATCACCGCATGGAAATGTCATAAGTGAATCTCAATACGATGTCAATAAATCCTTGAACACGAGATTATCATAGAGTCCAACATGATAATCGCTATGCCTTGACGTAATCCAACGTCATCTCAAACATGGTGATCATAAAGGTTAGCGATCGGGATTAGTGGGAGTCATGTAGAGGGCAATGAATAATCAAGATGGGGATTTGTCCTCTCTTAAGTGAGAGAGATATTCATTGGGCCTCGATAAGTAGGATCAAGGAAATGCATGGCCATGCTCAAATGAAGAGTCATTTGATTCAATCTGCCTACTTAAGATCGAGAAAGCATTTGAACATAAATAAGTATGACAGACTCCATGACTTAGTTCAAATATGATATCGCGTGACAAAGGGATTTGACACGTTAAAAGGTTTAATGGACTATTAACTTATATTATTTGGGTAATCATAATGTCTTGCTAGAGGCCGCTTATGATTTATTATTTAATAAGGTATTAAATAATTGCCAACATAATATAAGCCTTTGGGTCGCACATACGACAATTATAGACAAGTAGGAATAAATATCAATCGGGAATAATAAATATAATATTGATATTATATTTATAAGGAGATTAAATAATAAAGTAATATATATAATATTGATATTATATATATTGTATTATTTAATAAGTTGAGGGGCAACTAAGCAAATACTAGATTATTGAATCTAGGTTTACTTAGTATAAATATAAGGTCTTGGACAAGGAGTTGTAACCAGAAAATAAGACCTAAAATCGGCCCTTCAAGAAGAAGAAAAATCGGCCATCTACATTATACTGTAGGAGAACGGAGTCGGTCGTTCCTCTTCCCTTAGTTGATCTTGATCAATAGTACAATCCTTCTAGTAAGAAATTTGTGTTGTACTATTTATCAATATTATTCGTAAGGATCTAGCAATCCGGCTTGTGGAATTGTTCATGTGTGGATCACCAGAAGAGGAAGGAGATATTCATCTGCTTCTAGTCCGGATCTAGATTTGTTCAATCGGATTAAGGTAATTCGATTAACTCTTTAATTAAACAATTAAATTACTGCATGCGATCCTAAATTGGGTTTTCACTTTTATTGTTCCGCTGCGTTTTTACTCCGATTATTTTGTATTCGATACATAGAAAACCCAACACCAAGGTGCCACAATATGTTTCCAAATCCTTCTACCTCGAGGACCAAAATGTTTTGAGATATTTTCAATGTTTTAGAAACACTTTTATTTAGACCCGAAGGTCGAATATTCTGAAAGTTTTTACTAAGAGAAAGTGTCCTCATTTTTATCTAATGTGAAATGGTTCTCCAAAGTCTCGATAACGATGTTTCACGTTTGTACTTTTTTTTGAAAGGTGATACTCAAGATCAACCGGTGTTCTTCTAAATTATTTTCAAAATGAGGTTTTCGTTTTTAAAACCTATCCATTCCCGTTTGAGGGCTGGGTATGTATGTATGACGTTCGCATTG
Source organism: Orobanche coerulescens (assembly GCA_033398695.1). NCBI lineage: Eukaryota > Viridiplantae > Streptophyta > Magnoliopsida > Lamiales > Orobanchaceae > Orobanche > Orobanche coerulescens. The sequence continues at coordinate 143,409,263 of CM065809.1, read as the reverse complement.
TCATTTTGATGTTTGCTCCCGAGTATGATCGAATTGGCGGCGTGAGCGTTGAGTCGTTTTCCACACATTTGTTATGTTAGCCCTCTGTGAGAGGTGGGATGTTGGTATTGAATATTGTCGCCTCGTGGTGATTTCTGCATTGTCGCGCATGTGCGAGCTATTAGAGCTTGGTTTGGTATGGCCGTGTGCATCGGTGATCGTTCCGTTATGTGTCGGTTGTTTAATGTCTTGTTACCTTGCTCCTGTTTTTGTGAATTTCGTGGATGAGGTCGAAGGTAATACCCGTACTATTTTGACTTCTGTATTTTCTCTTTCTACAGTCTATCGATTCGCTCATGTTCGTTGATACTTTATGAACTTGTTCTGTATTTCGGTTTCATCGTCCGAACGAACTGCGATCTTGTTGTGGGTCGATCTGGTTATCACTGTGACTTTTTTGAGTTCGGTTCGATTCTTGTGAACCTTGTTCGGAAGTGACATCATCTGGTTCTATTAGTTCTTTTATTCGAAGTGGATCGGATTTGGAACTCCGGTGTTTTCGACTCTGTCGACTTGTTTATGTTCGTTGACATTTTCTGAGCTTGTCCTGCCCCTTGCTTTTGTTGATCGAATGAGTGTGGTATTGTTTCGGAATAACTCGTTTGTCGTTGTGACTTTTCAATTGCTATTCCCTTTCCTGTGGATCGTATATGAATGCACATCCTGTTGTTTTCACCGGATCATATATTGTCTCGAGTCGAGATGTGAACCTTGGAATTGTTGTTTGAATTTTATTGTTCTTCGTGATTCGAACATGAGTGTTCGATTGTTGTTGTCTCGATCGTTGTGATTCGATCGTTTGATTGTTCGGTTTTTGTTGATCTCGTTTCGTGATCGTTGAACGTTCGGACTCCTTCGTAATTCCCTTAAGTTCGGGAAATTAGTCTCGTTTTCGATCTTCCAGCCCTTGGGCGGTGGGATTCCGTATTTGTTCAGCGGTTGGCTCGCGTTTTGATTGATGTACCGTTGGGTTGGTCAATCATATTGATTTTCGTTCGTTGTGTTTTGTGATTGTTGGATAATTGACTTGGCTATATTATCCATTTGATGACGCTTGTCATTTGTTGGTTTTATTATATCCCTAACGGCGACGTTGTGTTGGTCGCCGTGGAGCGTGTTTTCACGCCGTATATTCCTTTGCGTTGTTTGTAACATTTCGCCGTTGGGCATTAGTTACGCATTCTTGTGTATCTCATTGAAATATTCTTGGTGGTATATTTCTTCTCCCTACTTGTTTTAAGTTTCGGGACGAAACTTCTTTTAAGGAGGGTAGAATGTAATATCCGCAATTTTGGATTTTGGTGATTTTCTTTTTTTGGTTAGAGTCCGTTTTGACGACTCGCTTGGGACCGATTCATTATTATGAGAATGATTAATTCTGCACTTTTTGTCATCCGAGTTCGTTTCGGTGTCGTTTTATTGAGTTCCGTGCTTTTTAGCGACTTTTCCGCACTTGAGTTCGATTCTTGCGAATCTCCTTCGAAACTGCTGTTTCGAGTTTCCCGTAAGTACGTTTAACTTTGTTAGACGTGTTGTGAACTTAGGTTTGGTTATTCGATCATGTATCGTGATTTTCGGGCGTTGTGGGCCATTTTTATAATTTACCCAAAGTTATGGGTATCCGTATCTGTAATTGTGATCTCGACCCGTTTCTTGGTCGCGTATGATTAATTATTGCATTATGTTTTCATTTAGGGTCGTTGATGTTGTCCGCGAACTTTTCGTCGTGTTCGTTCCGTACGTTTTCGAAAATCGAGTCGTCGAGCCCTGGTGGTCGGGCACTGACCGGACGGTTGCGGGACTGGCCGGACGGTTGCGGGTTCTGGCCGGACGATTGCGGGCACTAGCCGGACGGGTGCGGTAGGAACCGGCGTAGCGCACGCTACGGCTGGGAGGTAGCGCACGCTACGGCCGGTTGGCTGCGTGCGCTAGCGGGCCGAGGCAGTAGGGTAGTGGGGTACTGGACTCGGGTGGATAGGCAGGTAGCGCACGCTACTGCCGGACACTACGTATGCTACGGATGGCAGGTAGCGCACGCTACAGCCGGAAGGCTGCGCGCTACTGGCGGCGGTGTCTTCGGATGCGGCCTGGGCCGATAGCGTACGCTAGCTCGGCACCCTAGCGCACGCTAGGCTGCACCTGTATAAATGTGACAGAGCAGTCACATTTCCTCTCGTTTTTCACTTCCTTCCTTTTCTGTCCGAGGCTGGCAATTCAGAGGTGACGAAGCTATGTTGTTTAACAACAAATCCACGAATTTCTTGAGTTCATAACATCAATCAATCATCCTATATCGTCCTTTGATCCAGCGAATCAAGGTAATCTTTCTTAGAACCCTAGTTTCTTGAATTTTGGGGTTTTTGCGTTTTTGTCTGATTCGTTCCGTATTATGGATTAATTCATGATGGGTATGATTAATCTTGGTAGTATTCTTGTATTTAACATCATTTAATCCATTGTTCTTCGTCGAATCGAAGTATATTTCTTGATTTCCTTCGAATCGACTTTTTGGGGGATTTGTTCTCGATCTCATTTTTCATCCATTTTTGATGGATCGATTATGGTTGAATGATGTTGTTAAACACATTATATGGATTGTATATCCATATTTCGACTTGGAGTTCCGTTTTCGTGTTTTGTCGGGACGAATTGTGTTCTTGGCCGTTTTGGGGAAAACACTCGAACTTTTGTCATTCGTTCCTTGAATTCAACGGATTTAAGTCGTGCTATGGAATTCATTTTCATTGTTGTTATTTTCCTTCGTAGTTTATTATCGCGTGTTGGCATTCGGTGGAGTCGGCGAGTTCGTAGTCGGTTCGTGCCAACCTACTTCGATCGATTCTCCGCGTTGTTCTTATTCGAGGCAAGTACCTTGCTCATACATTTCTTATTTTGTGGATATGATGATCAGTGATCGTTTTGGTGTATTTGTTTGGTTGTTTGAAATGAAGTTTCAAAAGATTTCGGTTTGGCCTCGTTAAAGGCTTTCTTTCAAAACGCGTGTGTTTTGTGAACGGTGTGTTTTGGGAATTGATTATGATTTGATTATTTTGAACGTTGAAGGCTTTGATGATACCCCTGTTGTTTAAAGTATGGAATCGTGTATTCCGTGTTTAATCTTGTTATTGTGTTTTGAAGAGTTTGATAACGGCGTCGAGTAAGTGGCCATCTCTAGTAAGTATTCTTGATGAACTTACATTCTTAGCATATTAGTATTGCATGAGTAACGTGTGTGTGTATGCTCACTACGGGTTAGATCCGACGGGGTCTCGGTAGGGGTCCACAGAGACGTGGATCGACGAGCTTGCTTTTAACCACTACGGGTTAGATCCGACGGGGTCTCGGTAGGGGTCCACATAGACGTGGATCGGCGGTTAATTGTGGTGCATTTTACAAATGTGACTTAATTATGGCATTTCCGAAAATGAGTGATTTTGAACGGTTTTCATGATTGCATGCATCGACTAAGTGTGTAAGAGGTAAGTTGTTCGTTTGGCTTACTTGGTTAGGATGGCACTAGAGTATTTTGTTGTTTGTGTTAAATCCTTTAATTGTCGATTTTGATGTTGGAAGATGAACCTTGTTGTCGTTCTCGTGTATTGTGAGTTGATGAGATTGGTGCTAAAATCCCAATGGTTTGGTAAAGGTCATTTTACAGATTTGGGGCTAAAATCCCAACGGTTTTGTAAAGGTCATTTTTACGGAAAGTAAACCTTTGGGGCGGTGACCCCTTTCGTCTTTTGGGTTTTGGAAAGTAGGATTTGATAATCCTAAATTGTTTTCTATTAAAACTCTCGATGGCATTCTAAACCGTTTTATAAATGATTTCCATTAATTTGTGATCTTTCGATTTTGAAATATTTTCTCAAACTCTTGCCTCGGGAAGTACTTTTCGTTTCGTATGGATCTTTGAGGATTCCGAATTATTATCGTTCGTGGAATGTGAATTGTATGACTCGTATTTTTGCACTTGTACTTGCACTAGCAAAACAGTGGAGTTTTGTTAACCCCCGAGTACTCGGGGGGTGGATGTCTATTTTTGCATTCAGGTTTTGGAGAATAACACAGGGTCGGCACGAAGGATGATGAAAGATGATCGATAGTAATCACATGAGGAACCGTACATTGTTTATTGGTTCAGTTGTACTTTATTTTCAGCTGCTATATTTTTCCCGTTGTACGGGTGTGGTTATGTTTTGACCCCTGCGTGGGCATGAGTTGTATTTGAGTTGTATGTACTTATTGAAAGACCAAATCGGTCTACTGAGTCATTTTAGCCTTAAAGGCATGGTTGAGTTGTTACATGTTGTTACCAGCCTGGTAGATCCTTGAGGAAAGGTTCTACGACGTGTAATATCCCTGAGCGGATTGGGGGTGTTACATTGATAGAAGGTGTTAATCGTTCTAGTGATACGCCCACTGCATCAGTTGGTATCGCTTCGCCAGGCGAATAAAATGAGATACGGTGAACAAAATGAGATATGCAGCGGAAAATAAACCGGTCCAACCGAAAAAAATAAGATATGGTGTTGGAATTCGGTGAATAAAATGAGATACGCAGCGGAAAATAAACCGGTCCAACCGAAAAAACTAAACCCCAAAAACGGATCGATCTAGCATTGTATAAACGAATAAAATAACGAGGATGATAATCAAAGAATACTTACCCTCGTAGTCCTTTGATAATATAATATTCCAAGGAAAAACCCGAGCAAGCCTTTTTCCGGTTACCGACACGAACACGAATCCAATTCGTTGTAGCTTGTTGAATGATCCAACACCAAATATACCGAATGTCTCTAGTTCATACGCATCGGATATTGATCGGAAAAATAGTATGTTAATTCGTTCTCAAAGAACACAGCTAGGAATCGACACAATATCTCTTCTCTTCTTCCTTTTCTTTCTCTCTAAGATGAACAAAAATGAAAGAAATTATTTTTCTCTCTCCCCTCTATAAAAACTCACGGCTGATTCTCATCCCTTGTGGTGAGTTATGGTCATGTTTTATAACATGATTGAAAAGATACTCAAGATCAACATGATCATGTTATCTTTTGTCTTCATGTTCAAAAACAACTCAAACTCACCCCACACTACATCATGACAACTAAAGGAAGTATCATGCAAGGTGGGAGGAAATGACGGGGGGCGGCCCACTAGATTTTAGGTGAGAAAACGAGCTGAGCCACTCGGTTCGTGTACCGGACGTTCGCGCGTCTAGTCCGTTAAATACACTTCATTTTATCCCAAATGTATTTACACTTAATTAATTAATCCAATTAATTAATATTATCAAATACAAAAAATTATAATAATATATTTCCAAGAAATAATTATTTATGAGTTTAATTAATCACCCGGTAATTAATTTCAATTCACTAGACCTCATAATTTATCAAATAAATCAAATTAGATATCCAATATCCAATATTAATGAAGAGATGATAAATACATATTTATCCATCAAATATCCTTGTGCGCGACTCCATTGGTTCGTCTTAGTCGGCCATGGGAGGAACCAAAGGGTATGGGTAACACTTATCCAGTCCAGTGCTTCGTACCGTAACCCAACTAAGAACGAATGATCGGATCATTCAAAACCATTACATCGTGAATACCATATACGTATAAACCCTTCAATTATACGTCCCGGCCAAGTATTAGGGTCACGGTAAAGTCAAACCCTACTGTAACTTGACTCTATGCTTTCCTTAATGCAAATCGAGATCACCGAGCTCTTGTATATCAAATACAGCTAGCTCTAACTGCTTTGGCCAAAGACTTATAGTCTCATTTGCCATTAATCGCATAGGACATTACCTGCTCACTAAGAGGAGAAAGAATCCTATCTTGGTATTTAGAAGACACTGCTACTTGCCCACTAAATTGCATTTCGAGGTTGACCCCACCAACCGGTGATTGGATCGAACTTCTCTAATGACTAACTTAATGTCACAAGCACATCTCCTACTGGAACCTAAAGTCAAAGGTCCACGTATAGCTATCACAACCTTTCGATTCAGTCATTGACAATCCCTGAGTGATATCCATGTAACCGAATTGAGATGAGTCGTGTTCGAGTACACTAATCCCATTAGCATACCTATAACGTGTGGTCCCACTAACCATTAGTGAAGACCGGCACTCTACATGTCAAAGTACACTTTATACAAGTCTTGTGTAAACTTATTGCCCAGTTAAGTTTTATCGACTTGCGAACCAGTTAAGCATTCGAACCCTAAACACTTCCAGTGCCTATCTCTCTATCTCCATAAGGAGCAGAATGTTTGCTCTCAAATGCAAGGACTATTATTCTATATACCAAATCACAATACCAGTAATATACAATAATATAGAAATAATAATTGCCTTATTAGATATTCATAATTAAAATACAAATGCTCTCACTCTATCATCCCCTGAGTGGCATTCGAGGGCATATTCCTAACAATCTCCCACTTGCACTCAATGCCACACACTATGGTATCTAATACCCATACTCTCCAGATGTCTCTCTAAGACCTTCTGAGATAGTGGCTTGGTAAGCGGATCAGCAACGTTATTTGCTGTGTCTACTCTCTGCAGTATAACATTCCCTTTCTGAACCATTTCTCTAACAAAATGATATTTTATCGCAATATGTTTCGTGTTGTGGTGAGCCCTAGGCTCCTTAGCCTGTGCAGCAGCTCCGTCGTTGTTACAAAATAGCGTCACGGTCTTCTCTGCATTAGGAACCACTTGAAGTTCCTCAGTGAACTTCTTAATCCAAAAAGCTTTTTTAGCAGCCTCTATGGCTTCCTGATATTCGGCTTGATATGTAGAGATAGCAGTCAAACTTTGCTTGACACTTCTCCAAGAAACTGCCCCACCATTCAGAGTAAAGATATACCCTGATGTGGACATTTGAGCATCCATGTCCCCTGAAAAATCTGAGTCTGTATAACCCATCACTCTAAGTTTTCCACCTCCGTATGTAAGAATCAAGTCCTTAGTCCTCCTTAGGTACTTAAGAATGTTCTTCACAGCAGTCCAATGTTCCTTCCCTGGATTTGACTGAAACCGACTTACTACGCTCACAGCATAGGCAATGTCTGGTCTAGTATAAATCATAGCATACATAAGGCTACCTACTGCCGAAGCATAGGGTACCTTGCTCATTTCCTTTCTGTCATCCTCACTTTGAGGACACATCTCTAAGGAAAGTTTTGCACCATGTTGCATAAGTAGAAACCCTCTTTTAGAATCTTCCATCCTAAATCGCTTCAAGATCTTTTCTATATAGAGGGCTTGGGAAAGACCTAACATTATTTTTGCTCTATCACGGTAGAGTCGGATACCCAGAATATAGGTAGCTTCTCCCAAGTCTTTCATTGAGAACTCTTTAGAAAGCCAAGCTTTCACAGAACTAAGCATCCCTACGTTGTTTCCTATAAGTAGAATGTCATCTACATATAGTATTAAGAATGCAATTTTGCTCCCACTAACCTTCTTGTAAATACAGGGCTCTTCTTCGTTTTGGACAAAATAAAACTCTTTGACTGTCTCATTAAAACAAAGATTCCAACTTCGCGAAGCTTGCTTCAGTCCATAAATGGCACGCTGAAGTTTGCATACTTTATGAATATTGGTTTGAGATATGAATCCATTAGGCTGTTCCATGTAAATCTCCTCCCCGAGGAATCCATTTAGGAATGCTGTTTTCACATTCATTTGTCATATTTCATAATCTAAGTGGGCTGATATGGCAAGCATCATGCGAATAGACTTAATCATAGCTACAGGCGAGAAGATCTCGAAGTAATCGAATCCTTCTCTTTGGGAATAACCCTTTGCCATAAGCCTGGCCTTATAGGTATCAACCTTGCCATCTCCATTATAGATCCATTTGTTTCTAATAGGCACTATGCCTTTAGGACAATCTACTAAAGTCTAGACCTGATTAGCATGCATTGAGTCTATCTCAACTTCCATAGCTTCTTGCGACTTGGCGGAGTCAATATCTACCATCGCTTGGTCGTATGTAGAAGGATCATTCTCTTGACTACCTTCTGTCATCTCATGGACACCCAGTTCTTCTTGATGCAGATAGCCATACCTCTCAGGTAATTGAGAAATTCTACTAGACTTACGAGATTGTGTTTGTATTTCATAAGGTTCGGTTCTAATATCTTGTACAGGTGTCTCATTTGGTGTTTCTTTTATTTCTTCCAAAGAAATATTTCTACCCGCGCCTCCTTCCTGAATAAATTGATCTTCCAGGAAGTGTGCTTGTATAGCAACGATGATCCTATGATCTTCGTGCATGTAGAATAAATATCCCATGGAATCCCCTGGATAACCTATGAAACGACCTTTCACAGACCTAGCTTCTAATTTCTCTACTTTAGTCTTCTTGACATAAGCAGGACATCCCCAAATCCTAATGTGATTAAGACTTGGTTTCCTACCTCTACACATCTCATGTGGAGTCTTAGGAACGGATTTGGAAGGACATATCTTCAAAATATTCGCGGCGGTAAGGAGCGCGTGACCTCACATATAAATTGGTAGATCAGTGTAGTTAAGCATGGAGCGAACCATGTCCAACAAGGTTCGGTTCCTTCTTTCTGATACACCATTTAAGTGTGGAGTAGCTGGAGGATTGAATTGTGACACTATTCCTACTTCTTTTAGGAACTCATCAAACTCGGTACTCATGTACTCACCTCCTCGGTCTGACTGAAGAGTCTTAACACGGTTACCTGTTTGATTTTCAACTAGGGCTTTAAATTCCTTGAATTTATCAAAAGCTTCAGACTTATGTTTCATTAAATACACGAACACATACCTAGTATGGTCATCTGTGAATGTAATGAAATACTGAGAGCCATCTCATGCCATTTCAAAAGGGTCACAGACGTCGGTATGGATCAAGCCAAGTTTTTCAATAGCTCTTTCAAAAGTCCCTGTGAAGGGTAACTTAGTCATTTTGCCTTGAAGGAAAGATTCACAAGTTGGATAGGAATCTGATCCCAATGGACCCGTAAGCCCACCTTTCTCCATTTTATGAACGTTGGTCTGACCAATATGACCAACTCTAATATGCCACTAAGTGCTTGGTTCGTTTCATGCCTACCACGCTTCCTAGTTATAGTGTTCATAGTTATTTTATTCTTTAGATTCAAATGGTATAAACCATTAAATAATGTAGCAGTACCAACCAATTTATTTCAGAAATAAATACAACATGACCCATCTCCAATAAAGAAGTGAAATCCATTTCGGTCCATGACCAGAATTATACAATATTCTTGTGCCCCTTGGGCAAAACAAGTACATCATCTAAAGTAAGAATAAAACAAGATTCTAAATCCAACATAAGGGATCCGATATCAGAAGCCTCGACACTATGCCCACTTCCAACGATGACCATCACCTCTCCTGAATCCAGCATCCTACTCCATTCCAGATCCTGATTCATTGTATAAATATGAGAACTCGCACCGGAATCAAGTATCTAAGAAGTAGAATATACAGTTACAGAATAATTTGTTTCTAAAACTAGTATTTCCGTACCTGGAGGTGCATTACGGTCAAGCTTTGGACAGTATCTCTTCCAGTGGCCTAGCTCACCGCAGTTGAGGCATTCATCCGTTTTCTTGTCTCCCTTGATATTTTGAACCATTGGGGCCTTGCCCTTTCCCTTATCGATCTTGGGTATTGGACCTAACTTCTTCTTGTTCTTTTTCTTCTTATTCTTGGACTTCCAAGTCCCAGAAGAAATCACAAGTGCATATTCATTTACCTTTGTCTTCATCTGAGACTAGGCAGTCGCCAGTTTGTTCATTAGCCCAGCTAAGTTACATGCAATCTCATTGCAGTTGAAGTTCATGACAAATTGGGAAGAGGAGTCAGGAAGTGACTGTGGGATAAGGTCAGTTTGGAGAGACGCATGCATCTTAAAATCAAGAGCTTCTAATCTCTCAATCATCGAGATCATATTGAGGACATGGTCCCCAACCCTCTCTCATTCCTTCATCCTGGCACCGAATAATTGCTTCGATATCTCATATCTAGCAGTTCGACTATGTTCTCCATAGAGCTCAGCCAAGTGCACTAAGATGGATCTCGAAGATGTCATCTTTTCATGGGCACGTTGAAGCTCATTAGTCATTGAGCCTAACATGTACCCGCGTACTCTTACTGTAATACCCGTACTTTTTATTGACTGTTTGATCTTGCCGTTTCTCTTATGTTGTTGCTCTGTAAATGCTTTGAGATGTTGTTTATATTGTTATTGAGTTTCGTGTCTTGTTTGGGTCACGGTCGTATTGTTTAGACCTTGCGGAAGTGTTCTGGGCCAGATAAATAGCGCACGCTAGGCCTAGGATAATGCACGCTAATTCAGCTTGATTAGCGCACGCTAGCTTTGAGTCGTAGCACGCGCTAAGGGACCAGTCAGGTCAGAACCTGTAACTCAGACTGCTCTCTGGACTGGCGGATTAACGCACGCTAGGAGCTCGTTAGCGCGCGTTATTCGTGGTTAGTAGCGCACGCTAACATCCATCCGTAGCGCACGCTAATGGGCTGGTTGGCAGAGGCAGTGAGGTTGCCAGGTTTTCTGGACTATCAGGTAGCGTACGCTAGTTTTCGGCTAGCGCACGCTAAAGCTGTTGCATAATGCACGCTAAGCCATAGTGGTAGCGCACGCTAAGGCTTGTGCAGGGCACAGGACAGTAGGTTCTGGACTCCAGTACTGGATGCTACTTTTTGGTTAGCGCATGCTAACGAGGCCGGCAGAAGCCACTGGACTACCAGGTGGTTCCGCTAGCGCACGCTAATGAAGAAGGTGTAGCGTGCGCTAGAGTGGGCAGATATATATAGGACAGTTGACTTCCATTTCCTCATTTTTCATCTTCTTCACTCCTTTTCGACGGGATTAGCTCGGGAGAGACGATTTCGGGCGATTGGAAGCGATCTTCCTTCTAACAACAACATATTTGGTTGGAGAACAAGGATTTCACAACATCTAATCCATCCTAACGTCCGAATCAAGGTAAAAATCCTTAGAACCCTATTTTTGGGAATTTTGGGGTTTTTCGTAGATTCGTCCGATTTATTAGTTTTGAAGCTTGAGGACCTTGAGATTATGATGTATCTATCTCGTATGCATGCTTTTTCTACGATTTTACGGATTGGATTGTGCCGTTTTTGGACTTGTGAGGCTTTGGACGATTTTCCAACATCTAGTTGTTTATCCGTGTATTTCCATGAATCATAGACGGGTTTCAGGAGTTTCTTCGTGTAATTTGGGTATGGATAATTGATTATCATATTCCTTGCGAATCGTTTAGGTGCCGGAAGCGCGTTCTTGGACCTACCGAACTCATACCCTTTTTCCGTCCAATTTCTCGATGTCTCAAAGGCAAGTATATATTTATGATTGTACGTTCTCAACTTTGAAAGTAAGATATATTAATGGCATGATTATTTATATCCACTCTGGGGCGGGCCGACGGGTCCCCTGAGGGTTTCGTAGCCCCTGGTGTGATTCCACGGATGATATGAACGGACCACTCTAGGATGGACCGATGAGTCCTCTGAGGGTTCCGTAGCCTCTGGTGCGGTTCCACGGTATTCATATATGTAATGATGTGATGCTATAAGATTTAGTTATTCCGGAATACTAGTCTTGAATTGATGAATTGACAGTTACATTTACTTTATTGTCGAGGAGTATTGTGTTTCATACTTGATATACTTGCACTAGCTATTCGACGGCTAACCCCTTTTATGGGGGAAATACTTTTTATATATTTCAGGTTCCAGGAGAGTGGACAGGCAGGTATTGGGTGGGCACGAAGATGGTGGGCAAGTGTGACACTGTGTCTTTCCTCCGATTATGTTCTGAGTTTTCCATTCAGTGTTGTTGTACTAGAATGGTTATTTGAATACTCGAGTATTGTTTTCCATTTTTCCTTGATGTTCCGGACTGTGTTTGCTGAGGTATTTAATTGTGTTGTGATGTCTATGGATACACCGGTTATGTCTTGAACACCTTTTGTATTGTTCTTCATTCCATTATATGTTGACCTTCTTGGTCTAAATTTATCGTTCCGCGTATGTTTAGCCTTGTGAGTCCCACGGTGGGGCTTACGGCGCTGTAATATTCCCTGAATAACTTTGGGGTGTTACAGAATATGGTATCGGAGCTTAGGTCTATGGATACATAGGTTTTCGGTCTTTTGGGTCGATTGAGTCGTCATTTGCCCACAGTATCACTACATTGCCATCATCACAGTGCGACCGGTACTTGTAAGACCTCTTACTCTTCTGGTGTTTCCTTATTCGTTTTGCTTCTATTTTGGTATTCTTGAGAATCGGTCACCTTGAGGACGTGCGATTGAACTGTACTTACGTGCCTTGTGTGTTCTTCAGTATTTCAGCTGGTAGGGGTCGTGGCCGTGGTCGTGGACGTGGACGTGGGAGAGGTCGTGGCGTGACCGTTTCCATCAGTTCTGTTGCGGGGTCAACCAACCCCAGTTTGTCAAACTCGGTGCATCCTGACACCGAAAGTCAGCACGACCAGTCGAATGGCCAGGGGAACAATGCAGACGTTGGAGTTGCGAATGTACTTAAACAATTGGCTACCCAGATGACCATTTTAGCCCAAACTGTTTAGCTGAATAATCCGAACCCGAACACGAATGCCTTGCTTCAGAATGTAATTCGTATGCACCCTCCACAATTTGGCGGTGCCACAGACCCGTTAGGCTGGGAAGATTGGCTAGCGGAATTGGAAAAGATTTTCGAGGCGGTTGATTGCCCCGAAATGAGGAAAGTACCGATTGCTCAGTATTTCCTCACTAAGGAGGCCGCTACTTGGTGGAAAGTCATCAAGCCCCAGGATCATGTTGCCACGTGGGACGAATTTAAAGAGCTTTTGGAGGCCGAGTTTTGTCCTTGGCCGGTACGAGAGGGCCGAATCCGATCCTTTTTCGAGGATAAACCACAGGATATTCCTGTTTCGCAAGCGATTGTAGAGTACAACCAACAACTGATCCACGTGAAGGATCAAGTGCGGAACGAGCGTGATAAGATCCGTTATTTTGATATGCGGATGAATTTGTACTTACGGCGGTACATGGCCGGATTTGCTTGTACCACACTGAAAGAGTATCAGGACAGAGCTTTAACCCATGATATGTTAAGCCCCGACAATGATACCATTGAAGAACCGAAGAAGCAGAAAGTCATGGGAAATTTTTCTGGCTCTAAGGGTGGCAACTTTCAGAGGTCACAGACGACTAACCGTTCTGCCGGACAATCGTCACGTTCTAATAAAGGAAAGAGGGGTTACTGTTCTACTCTGGGTACAACAAATCGCACGGTGACTTGCTACAATTGTGGTCGTCCAGGCCACGTTAATTTGGAATGTAACTTTCCACCATTGAAGTGTCACACGTGCGGACAGTTGGGACATAGAGCGGCTTATTGTTCCGAGCTGAATCAGACTTTGGACACTCGGGCTTCTGCCCCAGCACCACTTGACCAAGGTATAAATCAGCGACAATCTTTTGGTCAACCTCAGTCGAATTTGGGCAGGGGCCGGGGACGGGGTCAGAACGCTGGAGGGGGAAACTCTAGCGTCGGTTTGGTACAACCATGAGTTTATGAGATGCGTCGAACAGACGAACCCGACGCGGCGGTGGCTTCAGGTACCATTCATATTTTATCTCATCCAGTTCGTGTACTTTTTGATACGGCTGCTACACATTCTTTTATTTTCTTGGAGTGTGTACGCCGTTTGAATATAACTTGTATGACAGCTTGCGATCCCTTCATTGTGAAACTGCCTAGCGGGGATAGAATTATGGGGAACCGGGAGATTAGAGATTTTCTGGTTATTATATCCAGTATGGAATGGTTATCGAATCTGATTGTAGTTGATATGGAAGGCGAGGATGTGATCCTTGGTGAGGATTGGCTTGATAGTCATCAAGCGATTATGAATTACCGTAGCAAGGTTATCACCATGATGACTAAATACGGATCTGAGTACTCATTTTTGGGGCGTAAGTCGGGACTATCCAAGTTACTTATCAGTGCCATGAAGGTCGTAAAACTTTTGAATAAAGGTTGTACGGGCTATTGGTGTTATGCTATGAAAATGGAAGGAAACGAAGTCGAATTCTCTTCGATTCCGGTTGTTAATGAGTATCCCGATGTTTTTCCGGATGACCTCCCGGGATTAACGCCAGATCGAGAGATAGAATTTACCGTGGACTTAGAGCCAGATGCGGCTCCAATTTCTAAAGCACCTTATCGGATGGCACCTTCCGAGATGCAAGAATTAAAGAATCAGTTGGGAGAACTTCTGGAAAGAGGGTACATCAGACCGAGCGCTTCGCCTTGGGGCGCGCCTGTTCTTTTCGTAAGGAAGAAGGATGGTTCACTACGTTTGTGCATCGACTACCGTGAGCTGAACAAAGTAACCATCAAGAACAAATATCATTTGCCTCGTATAGACGATTTATTTGATCAATTGCAAGGGGTTGCAGTTTTCTCGAAGATTGATTTAAGATCCGGGTATTATCAACTCAGGGTGAGGGAGTCCGACGTTCCGAAGACGGCATTTCGGACGAGATATGGGCATTATGAATTTGTAATTATGCCTTTTGGGTTGACTAATACGCCGGCAGTATTCATGCAGTTAATGAATAAGATATTCATCAAGTACCTCGACAGGTGTGTAGTCGTCTTTATTGACGACATCTTGATCTATTCTTGAGATAAGGAGGAACATACCCGACACTTGCGTTTGATTTTAGACATTTTGAGAACCGAGCATCTCTATGCAAAATTCTCGAAATGTGAATTTTGGTTGGAAGAAGTTATGTTTCTCGGCCATGTGATTTCGGCCGAAGGGGTTCGTGTAGACCCATAGAAGATTGAGGCAGTGCTAGATTAGGCTCCGCCTAAAAATGTTAATGAAGTTCGTAGCTTTTTGGGCCTTGTTGGGTATTACCGTCGGTTTGTCGAGGGGTTCTCGAAACTCGCTCGGCCGCTTACGAAATTACTCCAGAAGACCGAAAAGTTTGTTTGGACGGATGAAAGACAACAGAGCTTCGATGAACTGAAGAGATGTTTGACTTCAGCGCCGATTTTAACCTTACCACATGGTAGTGAGGGCTTTGCAGTTTATAGTGACGCTTCGGGTCAAGGTCTGGGCTGTGTACTTATGTAGCATGATAAGACGATAGCTTTTGCGTCACGACAATTAAAGCCTTATGAGATGAATTATCCTACTCACGATTTGGAATTGGCCGCAATTGTCTCCGCACTCAAGATTTGGCGCCATTATTTGTATGGTTCTTCGTGTCGGATTTATACCGATCACAAGAGCCTGAAGTATATTTTCAGTCAGAAGGAGCTGAATATGAGACAGAGACGTTGGTTAGAGTTGATAAAGGATTATGATTTGGAAATTCTTTACCACCCCGGAAAAGCAAATGTCGTCGCGGATGCTTTGAGCCGCAAATCGGCATCTCTTCAAATGCTCGAGGTTCTTACATCTCAGACGAAAATTCGTCAGGATTTAATTGAGCAAGGGATAGAAGTTTAGCTTCAACGAGTACAGGGACAGTTGTGTACTCTCGAAATTACTTCGTCCTTGGTTGATGATATCAAAGGGAAGCAGTGGAGTGACCCGATGATTTCTCAACTGAAGGAAGATGTAATTAAAGGAAAATCTCCTGGCTTTATGGTTCACGAGGATAGTATTCTGAGATTTCAGGGCAGGCTTTGTGTTCCGAACGATTTAGAGTTGAGGCAGAGAATTCTCCGAGAAGCTCATGCTACGCCTTACTCAATCCACCCCGGGACGAGTAAGATGTACAAAGATTTGAAGCACAATTTTTGGTGGAATAATATGAAGAAGGATGTTACGGAGTTTGTACTATGGTGCTTGACGTGTCAACAAGTCAAGATCGAACATCAACGACCAGCGGGGTTGTTGAAACCGCTTCCCATTCCCGAGTGGAAGTGGGAAGACATCTCTATGGATTTCATCACTGGCATGCCGAGAACTCGGGCCGAAATGAATATGATTTGGGTAATTGTCGATCGGTTGACCAAGTCTGCACACTTCTTGGGTATTAAGGATACTTGGGGACCGGATAGACTGGCTCGAACATTTATTGCTGAGATCGTGAGGTTACACGGTGCCCCCAAGACCATTGTTTCTGATCAAGACGGACGTTTCGTATTACGTTTTTGGCAGGCCGTTCATCAGGATTTGGGTACTGAGTTGAGATTGAGCACTTCCTTTCATCCTCAGTCGGAGGGTCAGACAGAAAGGACGATTCAGACGTTGGAAGATATGTTGCGGGCTTGTGCCTTAGACTGGAGTAATGATTGGGAGCTTCACTTGCCGTTGATCGAGTTTTCTTACAATAATAGTTGGCATGCGTCGACCAAAATGGCACCCTTCGAGGCACTTTATGGTAGGCGATGTAGGTCGCCATTGTGTTGGGACGAGGCTTTTGATCTAATTGGAACGGAACCGGATATGTTGATGGAGACTAAGGAAAAGATTCCTATTAACCGGGACCGATTGCTGACTGCCCAGAGTCTTCAGAGATCTTATGCTGATACTCGTCGTCGACCCTTGGAGTTTGAAGTGGGGGATCATGTCTTACTCAAGGTGTCGCCGACCCGAGGAGTTTTCTGCTTCGGGAAAAAGGGGAAACTTAGTCCGAGGTACATCGGACCTTTCGAGATCTTGGACAGAGTTGGAGATTTAGCTTATCGCTTGGCGTTGCCTCCAGCTTTGAGTCATGTCCATAGTCTTTTTTCATGTGTCTCAGCTGAGGAAGTATGTGCCGGATCCGAGCCACGTTATCGACTACAGTGAGATTAACGTAGCCGAGGATATTACCTTTCCGGAGAAACCCGTGAATATCCTTGAGCGTTGCGAGAAACAACTTTGGCATAAGACCATTACACTGGTTAAAGTGCAATGGTCGAGACATGGAGTCGAAGAGGCGACTTGGGAGACGGAAGAGAAGATGCGGGTGGAATACCCCGAACTATTTATTTCTTAAGTTTCGGGACGAAACTTCTTTTTATAGGGGGAGAATGTAATACCCGTACTTTTTATTGACTATTTGACCTTGTCGTTTCTCTTATGTTGTCGCTCTGTAAACGCTTGGAGATGTTGTTTATATTGTTATTGAGTTTCGTGTCTTGTTTGGGTCACGATCGTATTGTTTATACCTTGCGGAAGTGTTCTGGGCCAGAGAAATAGCGCACGCTAGGCCTAGGCTAACGCACGCTAAATCAGCTTGATTAGCGCACGCTAGCTTTGAGCCGTAGCGCGCGCTAAGGGACCAGTCAGGTCAGAACCAGTAACTCAGACTGCTCTCTGGACTGGTGGATTAACGCACGTTAGGAGCTCGTTAGCGCGTGCTATTCGTGGTTAGTAGCGCACGCTAACATCCGTCCGTAGCGCATGCTAATGCGCTGGTTGGCAGAGGCAGTGAGGTTGCCAGGTTTTCTGGACTATCAGGTAGCGTACGCTAGTATTCGGCTAGCGCACGCTAAAGCTGTTGCATAACGCACGCTAAGCCATAGTGGTAGCGCACGCTAAGGCTTGTGCAGGTCAGAGGACAGTAGGTTCTGGACTCCAGTACTGGACGCTACTTTTTGGTTAGCGCACGCTAACGAGGCCGGCAGAAGCCACTGGACTACCAGGTGGTTCCGCTAGCGCACGCTAATGAAGGAGGTGTAGCGTGCGCTAGACTTGGAAGATATATAGGACAGTTGACTTCCATTTCGTCATTTTTCATCTTCTTCACTCCTTTTCGACGGGATTAGCTCGGGAGAGACGATTTCGGGCGATTGGAAGCGATCTTCCTTCTAACAACAACATATTTGGTTGGAGAACAATGATTTCACAACATCTAATCCATCCTAACGTCCGAATCAAGGTAAAAATCCTTAGAACCCTATTTTTGGGAATTTTGGGGTTTTTCGTAGATTCGTCCGATTTATTCGTTTTGAAGCTTGAGGACCTTGAGATTATGATGTATCTATCCCGTATGCATGCTTTTCCTACGATTTTACGGATTGGATTGTGCCGTTTTTGGACTTGTGAGGGTTTGGACGATTTTCCAACCTCTAGTTGTTTATCCGTGTATTTCCATGAATCGTAGACGTGTTTCGGGAGTTTCTTCGTGTAATTTGGGTATGGATAATTGATTATCATATTCCCTGTGAATCGTTTAGGTGCCGGAAGCGCGTTCTTGGACCTACCGAACTCATACCCTTTTTCCGTCCAATTTCTCGATGTCTCAAAGGCAAGTATATATTTATGATTGTACGTTCTTGACTTTGAAAGTAAGATATATTAATGGCATGATTATTTATATCCATTATGGGGTGGGACGACGGGTCCCCTGAGGGTTTCGTAGCCTCTGGTGCGATTCCACGGATGATATGAGTCCTCTGAGGGTTCCGTAGCCTCTGGTGCGGTTCCACGGTATTCATATATGTATTGATGTGATGCTATGAGATTTAGTTATTCCGGAATACTAGTCTTGAATTGATGAATTGACGGTTACATTTACTTTATTGTCGAGGAGTATTGTGTTTCATACTTGATATACTTGCACTAGCTATTCGACGGCTAACCCCTTTTATGGGGGAAATACCTTTTATGTATTTCAGGTTCGAGGAGAGTGGACAGGCAGGTATTGGGTCGGCACGAAGATGGTGGGCAAGTGTGATACTGTGTCTTTCCTCCGGTTATGTTCTGAGTTTTCCATTCAGTGTTGTTGTACTAGAATGGTTATTTGAATACTCGAGTATTGTTTTCCATTTTTTCTTGATGTTCCGGACTGTGTTTGCCGAGGTATTTTATTGTGTTGTGATGTCTGTGGATACACTGGTTATGTCTTGAACACCTTTTGTATTGTTCTTCATTCCATTATATGTAGACCTTCTTGGTCTAAATTTATGGTTCCGCGTATGTTTAGCCTTGTGAGTCCCATGGTGGGGCTTACGGCGCTGTAATATTCCCTGAATAACTTGGGGGTGTTACACTTACGTCGTCTTTTACCTATTTCTCATGGGCATCGACATCTTTCTGATTAGTTCGGGTTCTTGCAGGAGCCGCTGGAATGTCCACCTCCAAGACATATCCCAGCATTTCCATAGTTAAGACAATCCTCAAGTTCCGAAGCCAGTCCACATATTTCGGACCAGTGAGGGCGTTCTTTTCAAGTAGTATAGCGAGTGGGTTCATTATCATATTGAGAGTTTTGTTAACTGCAGAGAATAATTTAAGATTCGTTAGTGATTGTTTAACTATGATCCGAGTAAAAAATTTAAGGACTTTTTTATTCATAACTCGGCTCCCACTATTTTATCGGCACTTGCACACTCCCATGTGAAATTCGAAAGTCACGGTTGACTTCATAGTGGTGATCGAGTTCTTTACAAAGTTTAATAGAGGGCAACCCATACAGTTTATATTCTATCATTCTTCATAAAGTATTGTCTAACACCAACCGATCTAATGGATGATTCGATCTTCTTTTACCCATAGTTCACTCGCCCTCAACCCATACGGTTTCTATGGCTCGCTGAACTATCTAAGTTTAAACCGTCAACTCCTGTCAGTCTGACAATTGAATCTCACGGTCAACCCATACGGCTTCTAGGGGTTTGATTTGTCACAACCGAAGACATCTAATGCACTCTAGGAAATTTATCTATCTTCCCCAAAAATATTACCCCGACATACTCGGAAGAATAATATTCCGGTTTAGATTTCAATTTTCCGTGAGTTTGACGGAAGGTGGGAAACCTCGTAACCTTTATAACTTAGTGTTTGTAAAGTGGGAGAATTAACCCGATTATATGTTACACTTTGCACATTAATCCGTTTATAAGCGTGGTTTGTCGGTTTGTTTGTTTTTCATACAATATGAAAACATACACAACCTAAAACTAACAACATGCAGTTCATGGACCGTTCCTAGAACAAAAACATCGTAATCTAATTACATGCCTTCGGTCTTGAATCTTCATCTTCTCGAACGGATCTTCCTTCGGTCTTCGTCATTACATATAAATTTTACATTGAAAAATTGCATCCTATACAAATTTTCTAGTAAAATAAATAGGCTCAAAACGACCCTTACAACCCAATCGAACAAAACAAATGATTCAAAACTAGATCCATGAACTACATCCCCATTCAAAATTAATGCAATAATTATATTAAAATAAATGGAAATAATGATTAATCTAAAAATTGATCTAATCAACAAAAATTAATCTAACAATTAGAATTAATCCAATTAATTCATGTAACTGTTAATTTTAATTCATTCTGGACAAAAAAATAATATTTCATTAAATTAATTCCCTTAAGAATAAAATTATCATAATTAGATCTTAGTCAAATAAAATCCAATTTAATTTTCGGGAAATTAATTTACCGAATAAAATACAAAAACGGAGTTGGAAAAAACAAGACCCGGGCCAAGCCGCGGCCATAGGTTGCCGGCCAATGACGGCACTTCTTTGCTGGCGATCCGGCACGGCGGCCTTTGAGTTGCCGGTCCGGCCACTTTTCCGGCTCTTTTTTTCGTCCTGAATCTAAAAATAATATTTTTCTAATTTTTTATATTACACAATTAAATCAGTTTGTCAAAAAAAATATTTATATTATAACATAAAATCATGAAAAATAATTTTTAGATGAACAATTAAATATTAAAAATTAAAACAATTATGATTCTAAATCATAAAAAAAACAAGCATTCCAAATGCTAATATCGAATATACGATCGCATAGACCTCGCTCTGATACCGCTGTTGGGATTCGCTGAATGAAATGAGATACGCAGCGGAAAATAAACCGGTCCAACCGAAAAAAACAAACCCAAAAAACGGATCGATCTAGCATCGTATAAACGATTAAAATAACAAGGATGATAATCAAAGAATACTTACCCTCGTAGTCCTTTGATAATATAATCTTCGAAGGAAAACCCTGAGCGAGCCTTTTCCCGGTTACCGACACGAACACGAAGGAATGGACCTCTCAGTGGTCACGTTTGATCTAGATACTTCATCACAATACTGCACTCGCTGCCCCTCGTGTCCACAATTATAGCGAGATACCGGCGGCTTCTTATAATTCGCGCGTTCATGACCCGAAACATTACAGTTGAAGCATCTAGGCAAGTTACCCACAGTCAATGATACTGCCCTGGATCTCCTAGATTTTCCAGCTGGCCTAGAAGGTTCCACAATCGATTGGTATGGGGGTTGAGGTCTATGGACCCCCGTTCCCTTACTTCCCAATGAATCCCCTGAATTCATCCGCTCTATTGCCACAAACATAGGATTCGTCAATGACAGAGTCATTACGAACATTGGATTTCTACCAACAATGACATTCTCTCCGGCTACTTGCCTCTAATCACGTGCCTCACCATGCTTCTGACTATGTCGACCACTACAACCTCAACCTCGTCTTCTCGGCATACTGAACACACCACCGCTCAGCTCTATGGAACATAACATCGCAAAACAATAACCATAATGCTGGTTCATCGCAACATACCAACGTAAGTCAATAATAACATCACACAAAATATTCACTCACGAAAGTTGCACGAGTACAATATTTACAATTTCATTAAATGGAATTTACAGTCGTAACTGATGGACCACATGACCATATCAATAGAAAATTTACATTCAATGTCAATACAAAAACAGACACGGCCACCACAAATCACACATCATAGTAGTAAATCATTGATAACATTCTTTTTCAAATAGTCCCCGAGACATTTGTTTAAATAGTAATATTTTAAAATCTGAGTCCATAAAATTTTTCCCAAATAAGATTGGAAAATGCTTTTGGCACCTCGGGATGTTTCACCAAAACTATAAGGAATAGATCCAATTTGTTTCTTTCTGAAATCATTTACAAAACCATGATCCAGAATATTAAAATCCATTAAAACGTCATCGACAAGAGAAATCATGTCGAAATAACATTACACGGGCTACAAAACAAACCGAAACCACGCAACACAACAATTGAGTACAAAATTAGTGTGCGCTAATAATGACATTAGCGTTCGCTGACTGACTCTTTCTAGAAATTACTCCAAACCGAAGTTTAAAGTTTAAGCCGAGTAAGATTCTCCATCTTTCACTATCTATAAATTTTGAAAATAAAAATCACATTTTGGTTTAAAATATAAAAAATTTATGGTGTGAAAGATTTTGAAATCGTATACTCGAGCTATTTGAAATTAACATCAATAGGCCAAAACCATTTCTAAAATTCTTTCAAATATGACAAAAAATTGACGACGGTGACATTTAATAAAATATCGAAAGAACTTTAAAACATAACCTTCGTACTCCGTTGCAAGGCTTCTATGAAAGTGCACGATCACTTTGTCGAAACTCAAAACATTTATAAAAAAACAATGTATGCGCTAAGTCACTACTTATGCATACCGATAAAATAGTCACGACAATTTTCTAGTTTAGCTCAGATTGTGAAATACTTGTAAGTCATTTAAAAATACACATGCAGCAGATTAAGCTAACGATGAGCGTACACTGAGATAGCAAGAAACAATCAATTAACTCTCTTCTTTGAAAATATACGGCTGGCTTGTCCAAAATTTTAGAAAATCTTCAAACTTCATTGTAACCGCCGTTTAACTGTATTAGTAAAATGTTTGAGAAGATCTGATTTTTCACCACATACTCAAGTCTATGAAATATTCAGAAACATTTTCAAATACATGCGCAGCCAACACAATTATTAATAAGAAAACATTTGGAGCAATTAGCAACAATGTCAAACATATATGGTTCCCAAACACGTGCCCATCTAGTATTCAAATCATCATACTAATCGATACCACTCATGGATATAATCCCAGATTCAAACATACATCGAAACCATCCATTTTTGTTTCCGATAATCTGTGTCGTCAATACACCTCCTGGAACACATTAATGTCGAGAGACTTCCACAACACGTTGTACCAATCAAAACTCAATCTACCAGTATATCCCAATTGCCACACATGTAATATATCTTAAGTATCAAATACGGTTTCTATTTTGCTTCTTACTTGCAAACAAAATTATACAACGCAAAATATAAAATATAATGTATATATAATGGGAGACTTACATCCACAGGTCGCATGAAGATGACGGTCGCCCACGATACTAATCTCAACAAACAACACGAACGACATGATATGACAACGCACAAGTCGACTTGTTAACCGACAACTCAGACGACGCGGCAAGACACAACTCGACTCAACCCGACAGCCTAGGTTTCCACAACCTAGGCTCCGATACCATAAATGTAACACCCCCAGAAACTATCTGGAAATATTACACACCGCAGACCCTCTCCGTGAGGATCTACCAGGCTAATTACAGAAACAAGACATCATATTACTTGCCGACATGGCTAAATAACGAACCATTAGACCGATTAGGTATTTTACCACAAACATACGACTTAAAGTTCATATACACCTCTCTTAAAAACTCATACCCGCACAGGGGTCAAAATACAAAACAACGGAAGACAGAAGATAAATCAACAATATGACAACCTCAAACTGGACTCTAACTCTTGATTAATATTGCGGCCCATCTTCTTACAATCCGTCCCTGTGATTGCTCCAACGAACTAAGTGTTGTTACCCAAAATATTCTTCGAAATGATTTGCTGGATGTGGCTACGGGTGAGTAACAAACAAAGTGCAAGAACACGTCCGAGGGAATGTAAATAACACAAGATTTGTCGGGGTTGTTAGTCCCGGGCTTAAATGCTCTCGCGAGATATTATTAATACGAATACTTTGGAGTACAAATCTTAATGTTAGAGTACAATTACAATGAGTGTAACAACC
Source organism: Orobanche coerulescens (assembly GCA_033398695.1). Classification (NCBI taxonomy): domain Eukaryota; kingdom Viridiplantae; phylum Streptophyta; class Magnoliopsida; order Lamiales; family Orobanchaceae; genus Orobanche; species Orobanche coerulescens. Next base: position 143,385,258 of record CM065809.1, on the reverse strand, counting down.
CTAGTTATCTAGATCTTGAGTGCTGGTGATTGCCGGAAGAACCAGAGAAGATGCTCTGTGAGTTCTTGTAACAAAGATGAAATGCTGTGTATTTAGCTGTAGGAATCGGCGGTTTCTCACTGTGTGAATTAAGATGAACTCTTCGCGTGATGGAAGTCTGATCAACTGACTATAAGAGAATAGACTGCCAGGGCCTCTTCCAAATGCTGGAGGTCTCCTATTTATAGAAGAGGAGGTAGTTAGGATGTCTTGATCCCCAAACGGGCGATCGCCTTTCCTGTATTATATTAAGCGGGCGATCTTCTTAGCACATGGGATGGTTTCCATAAAGTCCGAAGCTACTGCTGGCATCCAGAAGTGCGAACCAATGAGTAGACGACATGCGTCCATGTCGCTGTCTTGGGAGGTCCCACCTAGGACCTTTCAGCGGGTCTGTCGGTAGGTGAGGCTGTCCTTGTCACCGACAACTGCTGATGGGCTGGAGTTAAGACTTTTCCTTCGGCCCCTTTTTGCGGATCTGCACATGGGTCTTCATCCCGAGATTCGGTCTTCGTAGGATATGACGGATGTTGGTTTTACACGTGGCATAGGACGGTCGTCCTCGGTCGGGCACTAGAGTCGATCGCTAGGTGCCATGAGACGATCGCCCTGGACGCCGATCGCTAGGCACTTGAACATGATCTGGCATCTTCGGTTGGAAAGTCTGCCTTGGTTTATTTGATACTGACTTTGGTCGCTCGGCCCTTATGCCGATCGCCTTTGAGGCGTATTAATCGCCGCACAACAATTGCCCCCCAGCTCGCTCCGATGTTGAAGACGTGGGTTGAGGTGGTTCTACTGGCGATCGCTTGAATTAGACGAGCGACTCATCATTTTAAGAAACAGACGATCGTCTCTCGAGCGGACTGATTTCGAATCTGGACGACCTACCCGGTCCCTGAAAAGAGCGGGAAGTGGAAGCGGTCTTTGAAATGTCACTGGGGCATGTGTCGCGCTCCGGTTGGGGGAGTCCGATGGTTTTGTCAGACTTGTCGTTTGGCATGCCCTCGAAACGACGCACACGCAGGTTTCGAGGGCGGCATTAAATGCGAACTTTCCGACCTTTGTGCTTCGACCCTCGGGACATTGCTTATTTGCCCAGAAGCCCCTGCCTTCGCCTATAAAAGGGGGCTAGGGTTTCTAGGTTCACTTTACCAGCATTTTCGTCTGAGAAGAAGAAATAGCCGAATTCATTTGAAGCTTTGTGTAATGATCGTCGTTCGACTTCGACTCAAACTTCTTAGGTAAGAAAAAATCCTTTCTTTTCCCTTTCTTCTTGAGGATGTCCGGAGGAGTGTCAAAGGTGTATAAGGTGGGTAGCACTTCCGCCGCCGCGACTTCGACCGCCCAGGATGAAATCTCCGCGGAGTTCCACGTGGAGACAACCGTCAAGGCTATCCGCACCGGGATTGAACCTGCGGAGGTTGAAGAACTTTTAAACTAGGCCGATGCGGCCAGGTCGGTGGAGGCAGAGCGGAAGCGCTCGCTGGCCGAAGAGGATATGGCAATAAAGGCGTATTGGGAGCAAAATAGTGTGTTCGGCAAAGCCGTCACAGACTTCACCGAACTTATGGAGAAAATGGCCGGCCTACTCACCAAGTTTGATTTTCGCGCATACTTGGCCCATCCCTATGAACCTAAAAGGCGATCACTGTTCCGGGCCGCGTGCCGCTCCCCGTGGACCCTTGGTCAGATTAAAATCTCTGCGACCAGGAAGGATTTGGCTCGTTCGAGGGCAGAGTTCCATGTCCCCTATGACATTTCCCTTTATGTGCCCGCCGAGAATGAACGTGCCGACCAACCTCCTAAGGGTATGGCCGCCGTTAATGAGTCGATCATGGGGGCCGGACTGCGGTTCCCACTGTCGTTCGTCGTGTCCTACTTGTTGACCGCTTGGAATGTGGTGCCGATCCAACTGACGCTGAACGCCTGGATGCAGATCGTCTTCACCCTCACTCTCCTTGGAGGACTGCGGTTCCCACTGCCGTTCGCCGTGTCTTACTTGTTGACCGCTTGGAATGTGGCGCCGCTCCAACTGACGCCGAACGCCTGGCTGCAGATCGTCTGCACCCTCACTCTGTTTGGAGGTCATCGTCTGTTCCGTCTTCCTTCTGCGTTGGAGATGAACTATCTCTTTAAGTTGACTGCTCAGAAGGGTTCCTTTGGTGGCTACCACATTCAAGGTCGCTCGGGACGGGTGATTCTTGGGGTGCCGAACAAGGTTCAGGGCGATCTGACCAAGTGGTTTTGGGTCAGTGGAGCGTGGAGGTCGGCCTCGAGTGACAATCCCAACGACGAGTTGGCTATCCCCACCGGCTTCCGGGAGAGGAATCCGAATAAGGGTTTTGATTCTCCCTTTGTTCGGATATCCTGAACTGATCTAATTTGGCTTTCTTTTTACAGGTACCCTTGTTCCGGCAGCAGGCGATCTTCCTTTTGATTTTGCGATCGTTTGGGAGTGAATACGTAGTCTCCCAGATAGTCGTATCGATGATCGTCAGATCAACAACGAAGCTCACTGATTGGCCGCTCGTTTTTGTCGTTTTCCCCGCCACTTAGGGGTCCCAGGTATGAATTTTTACGATCTTCATTTGCCTGACGATCGCCTTGATTTGATGAAGATGACTAACTTTTGTCGATCTCTTTCTTTACAGAAATTCGCTTCCCCCACTACTTAGAGCCACCAAGAGAAGTTGCCATGTCGAACCCCGGGATCATGAGTCGCTTGCGCCAGGGGAAGAAGACGATTCGTGTCCCCCCGGCGACGATCCGTCCTATTCCGGAGGCGAGACCTCTCGTGGTGCTGGTTGTCGACGAACAGGAGCCTCGGGAGGAGGGACAACTCCGGCTCAACTGCAAGAGGCGGAGGGCGGAGGAGCCCTCGGCCGCTGCCACTGGGGATGCGCCTACCTCGGCGCCATTTATCGTCGTGCCTCCGCTTTCTGCGGTTCCAATGGCGAAGGGGTCCACGCCCTCCTCCAGTTTCCTGGCCGCCACGGCGGCTGCCCGCGCTGAGACCCCTGTGGGGAGGCCGTTCTTTGGCCGCGACCCGGAGAAGGTCGAAAGGTGAGCTTGGTTGCTCTTCTGGGTTATGACATTTCCTTTGTTTGAAAAATACTAATTCTGTTGCTCTTTGTGCAGGATCCGCCACTCCGACCCGAATTGCTCGCCGATGGTGCTGGACTTCTTGACGAGCAAAGTTCCTCGTGAGGCCTGCGATGTCCCTACTTATGTTGCTCGGGCTACCGCCTCTCTACCGAAGGCCTGGACGACTGATCTATACGCGATCGTGTGCCGGCGATCTGCAGACACGATGCAGGCGACTTTCGCGCTGGCCCTTCAGACGGCAACGATGGCTGCTCAGGCCGTGAGGGACTATGAGGGGCGGCCCTCCACTGCTCGTCTCCAGGCGGAGATCGAAGCCGCCCGAAAAAAAATGTTGAGCTTATCGACAAGATCGTGGCCATGGAGAAGAGCTCCTTGGAGGCGGCCAAGCAGGCGAGCCAAGACTTCGAACGGGCCCGGACGACGACCGACCGGATGCGGGATCAGATGACGGACGCCAGCAGTTTGCACGCGACCGCGCAGAAGGAGGCCAACTAGCTGAAGGTGACCGTCACCCGACTGACCAGCGAGCTATCGTCATCGAAAGAAGAGGTGGCTGCCAAAGCTGCCGAGCTCGAGGGCGTGAGCCAAACGGTTGCGGAGCTGAGGGGAAAGTTGGAGGCGACTGAGGCCGATCCCTTCCTTAACGTGGAGTATGTCAGCGAATTTGCCTATTATATGGCTTATGCTGACGCGATCCGTGCCGCTAAGAAGGGAGGGCTTGAGGTCGGCCCTTTGGCTAATAACTTCAAAGCCTATGCGCTTGAGCACCCTCTACAGCCAGATTTCCTTGTGCCGATCCTCAACCTTTCTACGGATCATGGGATCGATTTGAGCTGGTACCCGTTGCTGGACAACCTTGTTCATCCGGGTGCCCCAGAGGATGGGGGTTCAGAGCCTGCTGCTGGCGATGGAGCGAGCGTCGATCCCGGAGCTTTTTTCGCCTTTTTACTTGTAATTTCATTGATTTTGTTGTATTTCGCCTTCGGGCGACCGTGATTGTACATCTCTTTCGTGAAATGAAATGAGAAGTGTTTATTTCTGGTTTCTTGTTTGTATGATCGTCTTTCTGGATCTTTTGCATTTTGACTTTATACAAGTGTTTGAGGAGCGACCGTCGTGCGTGCAGCTCCAAATGAATTGATATAACTCATACTGGTAACTTTCTAAACAAAGTCGATCGTTGTATGTATATTTGAACAAAGACGATCGTCATATGTTGTAGCTCCACTCTCCCCCTTGTTTTTGTTAACTTAGTAAAATCAAGGGAACGAAAATAAATCGTTTAGCGAGCGGTCTTCACTTTTACAGATTCCTCGAGGAAGGCCGACCATCTCGGCCTAGAATAACCGTGCAAAGTCGTGGAATTCGATGGAACCGACCTCCGCGACCATGTCTTATGCGCGAGCGACATTCCGTCTGATGGCCTACTTCTCGCGACTCACTTAATTGTGAGGGTCCTCCGTAGGCTATGTTTTGCCTCGCAATGTAGCGATGGGGCGGACGATCTCTGCCGGGAGGAGTCCTTGCACGGGGCGCCGTCGGATTAATCGACTCCGCGACCATGGCTTATTAGCACTTTTCTGCCTCGGACCGACATGTTATATGACGGGCCTTTGAGGGCATACGTTGTGACGGGGGGAGGGATGCGTCGCATTGTTCAGGCCCACCATGTTAGATGATAGACCTTTGAGGGCGGGCGAGCGTGTCCACAGATCTGTTTTGGAGGGCCCTTTGGCTACGCCCGCCTCATATTTAAACGAAAGAGCGAGCGATCTCAGCCCAAAGGGACCTTACATGGATGGGCTGTCGGTTCCATCGACCTCCGGAACCATGGCTGCACTTTTCTACCTTAGATCGTCATGTTACATGGCGGTCCTCGGCGGTATACGTTGTGCCGGGGGAGGAGATCGCTTGCCTAGGTCCATCATGTTAGATGACGAACTTTGGAGGGCCAGCGAGTCATCCCCTTATTGGAGGCGCACTTTCCTACCTTGGGTCGTCATGTTAGATGGCGATCCTCGTCGGTATATGTTATGCCGGGGGAGGTGATCGCTTGCCTAAATCCATCATGTTAGATGACGAACTTTAGAGGGCGAGTGAGTCATCCTCTTACTGGAGACGTTGCTTGGGCAGTAGCCTTTCGTCTGACATGGTGTAAATCGGGAAAAGATCTCCGAACTTCCCACCTCATGATTGAAGCATATAGATCCGGCCGCCGGGAATGATTGGGAGGATCGACTCGTATGAGTCCTCCGGCTCATCGCGTTCGACTTTGGCGACCATCTTTTCTGCCCGAGGTTCCGGGTTAGTAATTAAATTGTCCAGCTTGCCCTCCTCAAACAATCTCCAGAGTTGTCTGAGGAGGTCGCGACATTGGTTGGTGTTGTGGCCGGGACTTTTGTGGTAGGCAAAAAATTTATTGCGGTCCAGATGACCGTTGTCCCTTATCGCCCTTGGCTTGTTTAGCCATTTGTGCCCCTTGATGGTGCTGAAAATACGGGCCAGAGACAGATTGAGGTTGTGGAGGAGACAGTCTCTCACATCCTCGAAGGCCTTGAAATCACCGGGTGGCTTGGCGACCGCCTTTCTGGACTTAGAGATCGCCGTCTTTGGGATGGGATATGGCGTCTTCCTCTCCCCGATTGCCCCCTCGCCTAGGCGAAGGATGAACAGCCTCTGCCGGGCCAGAAAATCGGCAGCCTTGGCGCGGGAGATCACATAGGTTGGGGGATGTCCTTCGTGAGGTGCCTGAACATGGGCGAATGACCATCGAATCCCCCCAGGGCCGAGTAGAGGGTGAGCTCGTCGCTTATGGGCTCGCCGGTGAGAACTACTTCATCCACCTGGTCGATGTAATCTTCATCGGACTCGTCTTTCCCCTGCCTGATCTTCATCATGCGGTGGGGACCTTATGGCTGAGCGACCTTGGCGGCGAAGTACGACGTGAAGTCGCTCGCCAGCTTCTCAAAATAGATGATTGAGCGCGGTGGCAATGAGATGTACCACCTATGGGCGAGATTGCCCAATGTTAAAGGGAATATTCGGCACTTTGTAGCGTCTGATGCCCCACATCCGGTCATGTAGATCCGGAACTTGCTTAAGTGAGTCTCGGGGTCCGATCTCCCCACATACAAAGGTGTTTGAGGAGGAGCGATCTTTGGTTGCACGGGGGCAAGCTAGATCTGGACCGCGAGCGTCTCACTTGGTCCGGCGACCTTTCTCTTGGTGCCTGCCCCAGTTTCTAGGAGCGCCTTCATATCGTCGAGCTGTCGCTGCATTGCGGCCATCGCCGTAGCCTGGCTGCTCGCGGTTTGGCTCTCGGCGTGGGAGACGAGGCGATCATGTACTGATATCCTGGCTCCGCGGTAGGCGATGAGGTCTCTGCCGCCGAGCTCAGTTTGTTTGCGAGTGGGAGCCAAATGGCTGACCCCCCTTTTGGGAGTTGGGTACGCCGAACTCCTGGTGACGGATTCAGATTCCGTCGTCTCGTGGCTGGGGCCAGAATGCCCCGGTCGCCATGATGCATCGCTTCCTAGGCGGCTGAAGACAGAACTGTCCCGCCTCGCGAGTGCTTTTTCTTACGATTCAGGGTTTTCTGTCAATTGCTCGACATATAACCCATTGTGCTTTCATTTGCCCGCGCGGCGGATGGCTGATGGGGTAATAGTGGGCGCGTCGCATGCTCTCCGTCGCTCTCTTAGGATGGCCATGGCCTCCTTGATCTGTTTCGTGATTTGGAATTGATCGAGTGAGAGGCTGAGGCCGTCCCTCGGGGGCTGGAGTGAGAGTCTCGCGTCACCGCGGCCACCCTCCGTCATAGGTTGGGACTCGGTTTGGGCCGGAAGAAGACATCCGGCGGACCGTAGAGTGGCTCTCTTTGAGGTGGTGGCAGACGTCATGATTTTGAAGGTTTTTCTTTGAAGAACAGTGAGTGTTTCTTCAAGTATATGTTCCGGAGAACAGTGAGTGTTCTTCGAAACGATCGGAGAGAAAATAAAGATCGACCCCTTCTACTAGCGCCAATTGTTGTTACCCAAAATATTCTTCGGAATGGTTTGCTGGATGTGGCTATGGGTGAGTAACAAACAAAGTGCGAGAACACGTCCTAGGGAATGTAAATAACACAAGATTTGCCGGGGTTGTTAGTCCCGGGCTTGAATGCTCTCGCGAGATATTATTAATACGAATACTTCGGAGTACAAATATTAATGTTAGAGTACAATTACAATGAGTGTAACGACCCTAGTTATCTAGCTCTTCAGTGCTGGTGATTGCCGGAAGAACCAGAGATGATGCTCTGTGAGTTCTTGTAACAAAGATGAAATGCTGTGTATTTAGCTGTAGGAATCGGCTATTTCTCACTTTGTGAATTAAGCTGAACTCTTCGCGTGATGGAAGTCTGATCAACTGACTGTAAGAGAATAGACTGCCAGGGCCTCTTCCAAATGCTGGAGGTCTCCCATTTATAGAAGAGGAGGTAGTTGGGATGTCTTGATCCCAAACGGGCAATCGCCTTTCCTGTATTATATTAAGCGGGCGGTCGTCTCAGCACGTGGGCTGGTGTCCTTAAAGTCCGCAGTTACTGCTGGCAGCCAGAAGTGCGAACCAATGAGTAGACGACATGCATCTATGACGCTGTCTTGGGATGTCCCACCTAGGACCTTTCGGCGGGTCTGTCGGTAGGTGAGGCTGTCCTTGTCACCGACAGCTGCTGATGGGATGGAGTCAAGCCTTTTCCTGCGGCGCCTTTTGTGGATCTCCATGTGGGCCTTCATCCCGAGATTCGGTCTCCGTAGGCTTTGACGGATGTTGGTTTTACACGTGGCATAGGACAGTCGTCCTCGGTCGGGCACTAGAGTCGATCGCTAGGTGCCAAGAGACGATCGCCCTGGACGCCGATCGCTAGGCACTTGAACATGATCTGGCATCTTCGGTTGGAAAGTCTGCCTCGGTTTATTTGATGCTGACTTTGGTCGCTCGGACCTTATGCCGATCATTTTTGAGGTGTAGTAATCGCCGCACAACACTAAGTATACCTGAAATGCATGATACGCATTTCCCCCATTTAAGGGGTTAGCATTTGAATGGCTAGTACAAGTATTCAGTCTATACAAAATATATCACGCAAATATCAGTTGTAATAATGCAACGACAAAACATGAAAGAAGTTCCCGAGATATTTTCAATGTAAAAAGTACAATTCAAGTCCTTGAAAGTAAGATATTAACTCGGGAGTTTTAGAAAACGACGAAAAGTCTTTTGGGAATTCGAACCCAAGATTTATAAAACATTTTTTGAAAATAATGGGGTCACAATCCCAAATCTCGATCATGAAATGAACATTTTTATAAATGGGAAATCTTTATGGACCTTGAGTCCTTAGTTATAAAACCGTTTCAATACAATTGGGACTCGGCCCAAAGTCATTTTCCGCAAAACAACCTTTATACAACCATTGGGATATCAACCCAAATTCTCTTCAAACAACAGTACACAAAAACAAGAAAACGATCCGTTTACCAATACTAAAACCTCACCACCAAGGAACTAAATACATACGACACACATTCTAGTGCCATTCTAGCCAAGTACCAAAATTCTATATATAAGGTGTCTCAACAACGAGAATAAAACGGTGTGATATTCTGAACATATCACAATTATCGAAAATATAACATCATCTTCAAGATAAAAACCACACCTGGCAACCTGCGACCGTACCCATTTGTATCGGACCCCAGAGGCCCCGTCGGACCATCCCCAGGTGGAAAACAACTTCCGCGGCCGTACTCATAAGTATCGGCCCCCAGAGGCCCCGTCGGACCCTTCCCAGGTGGAAGAACAACAACACACACACGTTACAAAACTCCATGTCTCGATTGTTAGTCACAATATATATAATCCAGGCACTTGCTAGAAATGGCCATTATTCCGTCACATAACCACGACCGACACAGCTATACGACAACCTAACAATCCTAAACGCATCTTCACACATCAACGGGCATAACAACCAATCATACCATTACAACTAACCCGACTCATAACACACAACTCGACCCACACATCCCAGTGTCCACCAAATTCCTTCCAACCCACGTCCAAGGGTATTATCTACCCGACATCTCGTCTCAATTGACATATCTCTACAACAACCATCAACTGACTCTATCTTAACATAATATCTAAAACGATCCATATAATACAAAATCAACAAAAATGAACAACCATCACAAATTCTTTTTACAACGTCAATTCACACAATATAGATGGTATAGACAAGAACACTTGCCTCGAAGATTAACACATGAACAACTCCAAAAAATGTAGCTCGACTGAAAGTCCCCAAACTTATATCTTCCACAAGAGACACAATAGCAACGTGATCACTACAAGCATAACAACTAAAAACAACAGAAAATGCATCTAAGAATCGAATGAAAACTCATTGAGACATTTAATCGAGCATTAAATACTCAAGACTTCAATGGGTCACCGAATCACGATCAGATTAAACGAACCGGAATATGGATATACAATCCACAAAACGTGATCAATAACAATGTTTAACAACGATCAATTCATAAAAACCTTATTAGAAATGAGATCAAGAAAAAAATCCCTAAAAAGGTCAACTCTAGGGAAAACAAGAAAATACATCGATCCGACGAAGAACAATCGATTAGATGATGTTACAATCACCTGAGACCTTCCAAAACACGTAGGGATTGAGTAAAATCGACCAAGAATCCAACCCCTAGGCTCACCCATCCACCGACCGCGAGAAGAGGATAAGAACTGGAGAATAATAAAGTGAAACCTGTCGCCCAGCTATTAAATAGTTGGGCGTGTTACGGCCGTAACACATAGGACATTACGGCCGTAACACCACCCTCGGGTTTTCTGTCCAAAATGTAAGGGTGTGTTACGGCCGTTATCAATAAGCCATTACGGCTGTAACACAATGGCCATTACGGCCGTAACAAGCTGCGGGTTACGGCCGTAACCTGCATTCTTGTAGCAGATTCCATTCTACTGCCCGACCAGTCCCGAACGATCCCGAAATGTGATAATTTGGAAAATTCAATGGAACATTCACAAAGGATTCTCAACAAAGAACAAACGCGTTAATCGAACATGTAATTCCAACAATAGAAGGTAAGTAAAAATGGGTATAAAAACGAGTACCCAAAACTTTAGAAAATTACGAAACGGCCCAAAGGTCCGAAAATCGCGATACTAGATCGAATAATAATTCCGAAGTTCACAACACGACCACAAATGTTAAACGAACTTCTAGGAACGACAAAATGACAATTCCGAGCAAGATTCACAAGGATCGGACCCAAATCCTGAAAAGTCGCAAGGATATGCCGATTAACCCTCAACAATATCAAAACTCGCTCGAATGACAATAAGTGCAGAACAAAACATGTCCAAAATATGTCAATGAACACAAGTGAGTCGCTAGAATCGAAAAATAGAGGAATGGAAAATACGGGTATTACATTCTACCCCACTAAAAATAAGTTTCGTCCCGAAATTTAAATAAAATAACAAGGTAAAACACCAACGAAGTAAAAAGGTTCGCACAACAAATATCAATCCTCACACAAGAATAAACCCACAATACAGCACTCAATAACATCACTAGGCCCAACTGGGCCCTCCATGAGCAGGAGCAGGTCTCCGGTTCCCGAACATCTCAATGACGGTCTCGCAGTGCACCGCTTGGTGTCCCAAATGACCACACTTGAAACAGTTAACCTACAGCGAGCGACAATTCTACCGAGTATGGCCCACACGGCTACAGTTGAAGCATATCTTCACATCGCTCACCTTACTCACCTCTGGTGTAAGATTCTTGGATTGACCAAACGAACGAGGAGTGCTCCCAGCAGGGCAATGCAAAGCAGCAGGCTCACAAGACTCACTTCTCTGACCTCTGGAAAAGTTACCCGAGGTCTTCTGCCTCTTACTTTCTGGACCCGCCTCCATCATTGGAATGGCCCTCTCAGTGGTCACGTTTGATCTAGATACTTCATCACAGTACTGAACTCGCTGCCCCTAATGTCCACAATTATAGCAAGATACCGGTGGCTTCTTACGATTCGCGCGTTCATGACCCAGAACATTACAGTTGAAGCATCTAAGCAAGTTACCCACCGTCAATGATACCGCCCTGGATCTCCTAGATTTTCCAGGTGGCCTAGAAGGTTCCACAATCTATTGGTATGCGGGTTGAGGTCTATGGACCCCCATTCCCTTACTTCCCGATGAATCCCCTGAATTCATCTGCTCTATTGCCACGGACATAGGATTCGTCAATGATAGAGTTATTACGAACGTTGGATTTCTGTCAACAATGACATTCTCTCCGGCTACTTGCCTCTGATCACGTGCCTCACCATGCTTATGACTATGTCCACCACTACAACCTCAACCTCGTCTTCTCGGCATACTGAACACACCACCGCTCAGCTCTATGGAACATAACATCGCAAAACAATAACCATAATGCCGGTTCATCACAACATACCGACGTAAGTCAATAATAACATCACACAAAATATTTACTCACGAAAGTTACACGAGTACAATATTTACAATTTCAATAAATAGAATTTACAGTGGTAACTGATGGACCACATGACCATATCAACAGAAAAATTACGTTCAATGTCAATACAAAAATAGACACGGCCACTACAAATCACACATCATAGTAGTAAATCATTGATAACATTATTTTTCAAAAGGTCCCCAGGACATTTGTTTAAATAGTAACATTTTAAAATATGAGTTCATAAAATTTTTCCCAACTAAGATTGGAAAACGCTTTTGGCACCTCGGGATATTTTACCAAAACTATAAGGAATAGATCAAATTTGTTTCTTTCTAAAATCATTTGCAAAACCATGATCCGGAATATTAAAATCCATTAAAACATCATCGACAAGAGAAATCATGTCGAAATAACATTACACGGGCTACCGATAAGTGTCAGTTTTATACACTTATCCATGGTTTGTATCGATAAATTTCACCCATAATTGAGCTAGTCTACTCGTTTTTTGCTTTTAATTAATTAGTTTTTTATAATTTTATTTTTATCGGATGATGATGTAAATATAGTCTTAATCGGATTGAATAAATGATTTACTCAAGAAATAACATGTTTATTAAATATTCTCTTTGTTGAATTTTGATATATTCATGTTGTAGGACTTTCCAAGACGAATTCGGCAGTCTTTTCGGATTCAAAATCAGAGTTATATATCAAAAGTTATCATCCAAAGAAGATTTGGGGTAAAAACGCAAAGTCTGAGAAATTCTGGGCTGAAAACGTAACTCTCAAAGCAACCAGTGAGCAAATTGACGAATCCAAGTTACGTCCGTAACTATGGAATGTTACGGCCGTAAGTCGTCCAAGTTACGGCCGTAACTCCTTAATGTTACGGCCGTAACTCTTGACAGATTGTTAAAATTTGTCTAATTTTTTATACTTTTTGTGTATTATTGAGGGGATGGCTGGCATTGATCCGATCTATTGTAATAATACTGGAGTTTTAGAGCTATTAGATGACTTTAGGTGTATAAATAGACCCCTTAGATCCTTCATCATTCATCATTCATCTTATAATTTTTCACTTCTTGTAATCTTTTCTTTTTGTGTGAAGAACACACTTGTGTTCTTGAGTGATTTGTGTGAGTGTGGTATAGCATATGTTGTTCAGAGAGTTTATTGCTTCTTTCTCCTTTATCTACTAAGGGAGTTAGGATCAATTCTTTCTCTTGATTCAACTAATAATGACCACACAAGCTTGTATTATGTATATTAAACCCTTCATGGGCTAAGTTACCTTTAGTTGGGATTATAAACAAGGTTAGTCATGTTATTTAAGTTTGTATAAAGATCTATTGTGAATTACTTATTATTGTGTGTGATTTTCATTGTTTTAACAATCTTTATTTATTTGGCCAATAAATGACGATATTTATGGTCTTCATATGTTTCGAAAGAAAATATGTTTGATTAGATCAAGTGATCTTCACTCTAAGTTGTTCTAGGGGATAGAAATATACCTCTAGACCTTAGATGATTCTTTGAGTTATTTTCATAAATCCTAATGCTATGTATTGAAGTCAATCAACATAGAAATATAGTGGATTGATTCAATATGTAAGGGGCGTTTTATAGTTCGAAAGAGAAACCGTCTTTTTAAGGAAAATCAAATCTACACAATATAATAAGTAAATTCTTCTTATGATCTCATATACATCTTCTATAACTAATGTCGAACTAAGTTTGTAATCCCAACTATTTCATTTTATCGTTAATCAATCTATTATTATTGCAATCTTTTTATGTCCTTAAAATATTAAAACTATTATTGTATTTTCTGTGCAATTATTAAACCAAACTCTTTAATTGTGTGTTACACTCATCTTAGTATCTATTAAAATATACTAATAGTGTATAATTCAAATTATAACCAGACTTCCTCCTGGGATCGATAAACCGGACTCAAAAAGTCCACTTACTACTTGACACGATATCGTGCACTTGCGATAGTTACACTAAGAACGTGTCAAGTTTTTGGCGCCGTTGCCGGGGAAGTATAAGTTATATTTGAAATCTTACATTGTAAACTATTTTTATAGGTACAACTTTCTCGACATTGTAACTTAGTACTCAATTGTGTTTGTCCGGTCAAGTGGCGGTACTTCGTGACTATTAAAGTCGGATTTTCAGTTTCCCACAACAAATGATATTTGTAGATATTTTCTTCAATTATTTTCATTTTCTTATCATGGAAGAAACATTGTATAAAATCGAAAAAAGATTTCCCTTTCTAAGCAAAAATGCAATTTTAAAAATTTACAAGACAAGGCTTGAAAGGATGAGGTTGCTTATGAATAAAAGCATACCTTTTGACATAAGATTCATTATTGAAGCCAAAGTAAGAATAGAGGGTGAATTCACAGAAACACCGACTAGATTTTTACCAGGGCTTGGAAAAAGTTCATATGCGAAGAAACGACGAGCAAAGATGATAGCCGTTTGTTATAAATGTGCTAGATGGAACTGTAATTTAAAGTGTCGATCTTTAGGAATTCCATCTACAAACAGAGAAGATAAAATTCAGTTCATTAAGGATGGTCTGAATAAAGAGAATTTAGATAATATCGAAATTTCTCTTGACACGTATCCTAGTGGACTCGTACATTACGGAATTCGATGTTTGTGGAATAAATTCAAACCAGAATATGAACAACGTCTTGGGAATATGACGTTAAAAGACCCTGTTTGCCAATTTGTAAGAAAATTGGATGGGAAGCTTCTCCCCGACTCATAGAAGGCGTTTAGGCCGTTTCTGAACGTAAAATCACAGGAATATGTGAGCCACAATCACAACTACTGTACATACGCGTAAGTATCTTTTATTTTTGTCGTGTGGTGAGATTTTCTGAATAAAAAAATGTGATACGCGATAAATGCATTCATTATTCTATTGAGTAGTTGAAGCGCAATCAACGCAATCACAAACTTGTTAAACAATTTTTACCTTATTTTTCTTCTATAAATAAACTTTGTGATTGTTTCTTTTATTCATCCCTCAAACTTGTACTTTTCTCTTTTTCTCTCTAAAAAATTTCTTTTCAAAAATGGAGTCATCATCTTCAACAAAAAAATTTAGCACAGTCTGCATTTTTGGTGGAGTTAGTTATGGAAAAGAGGCATGCTTTACTGAAATAGCCCACAACTTGGGTCTTACCTTCGGAGAAACATGCATTCATATAGTTTACGGAGGAGGAAGTCTAGGATTAATGGGACGAGCTGCTGCTTCTGCCTATATGGAAGGAGTAAGAGTGTTGGGAATAATTCCAAAACCTCTGGCTGAAAGTAAAATCACCGGGTCAACTATTGGAGATGAGTTTAGATCTGTAAATATACAAGATCGCATAACTCACATGATGAATAATTCTGGCGCCTTTATCACCCTTCCCGGTGGTTTTGGCACCCTTGAGGAACTTTTTCATGTGGTTACTAGAGCCCAGCTAAATGTTCATCAAAAACCAATAGATCTGCTTAATGTCAATGGTTTCTTTGATGGTTTATCTTTCATCGACTACTCTGCTGTAAAGGGTTTTATTTCCGAGCGTGCTAAACGAATCATAGTCGTTGCAACAACACCAAAAGAACTAATCAAAAAACTCAATGAATTTGTTCCTCAACCAGATCCAGCTCTAGCTAAAATTGTCTGGATGGAAGATTTTACCGTGAGAAAACGAAAAGTGGATTCATTCCTCTCCCTTTGATAAACCATGTCGGACCTCTTGTATTTTTACTTTCTGTCGTGTGTAATAATCGTGCTAAATGGTGGCAGCTTAAGGAGTTTCTTCTTGATCTCTTAACGTGCATCTATTCGCGATTTATGTATTGTTATTTTATTGCTGTAATTTTTATTGTGTGTTTTTTTATAAAAGCATTGATGGCAGCGTAAGGCGACTCTTCGGACTTTCTTGATGCGCATCTTTAAAATTGTGTTATACTTCCGAGTATATTTTATTTTATTTTGTTGTGTGCCTCGTATATTTATTCTCTTGCAGATTCTAAAAGGCGTTAGGTCAAGCATCAACTTTCTTAACAGGGAGTATTCTGCTTTTCTGCATTGCTTTTTATTTTATTTTTTTAAAAAAACCTGAGGACAGTTTTATTTTCAAGTTTGGGGGTGATATGTTTTGGTGTGTTGGTATTTTGGTGTGTTTTGATTACTTTGGTTATTTTCCTTAATTTTTTTTAGTATATATATATATATATATATATATATATATATACTATTTTGATTTGTGAGATTTCTAGATCTGGCCATAACACCAATAAAGTAGCTATATACAAGCTTCTAAAATCGTTTTAACCGGTAAAAAAAATTATATATTCCAAAATTTTTGAGCCTTAATCTCTCTTTCAAAGCCTTGTAGTTATCATATAAAATCGAGTCATTCGTTACCTTGAGAAAAGAAGAATCAGTCGGTTGATGAAAAATAGAACTGAAATTTACTTAATTTGTGGAGTTTTTGATTTTTCATGCTTAAACTAAGAAATGATTTTCTGCAAAAATTCTATTCCCTAAAAAAAAATTTCATTGGTGAAAAGAGCTACACGTTAGCAGATAACGGTGTGAAAGCTATCACCTAAAAAAAATGACGAAAAGGAGAAGTGTTGAGCAGCAACAGCTGCCTAATTTTGGGGGTCTTAAATTTTGCGAAAAATAAAGGACTAACCATTGTTGGTGCATAGCTGTCGTCTCACAGAAAAATTGGTGAAAAGAGCTACACGTTAGCAAATAACGATGTGAAAGCTATCACTTTTTTAAAAAAAAATGAGATAGAAATTGTGTTGGTGAAAGGAGCTACACGTTAGCAAATAACGGTGTGAAAGCTATCACTAAAAGGGATGTAGTTTATGAACAGATTTGAATTAATTAGCGGCTGAATTTCAATACACTCAATTTCGTGAAAAATCACAATGTTTGATGACGCCAATAAAATTCTTCTTCATATTGAGTCGAAAAATAAACGAGTGATCGAGAGCAACCATTAAAGGGAGTCGTGTGTATCACGAGTGGAAAAGAAATAATCATCCTTTTGGGGGGAAAACCTTACATTTTGGAATTACAATACTAAAACCGTGTTTTAACTTCAAAATTATTAGTAGATTTATTTTGAATCTTGATTCATTTATATCCACTGTATAAAGCTGGTTGTTGTGTATTAATGGCATTTTGATATCCTTTTCTCTTTTTATATAATTATTTTTCTTAATTTGTGTGTGTATTATTTTTCTTATTTTTGTCTTATTTTTATTTTTATTTTTGGAGCGTGAATAATATAGAGTCTTGCTCGGGACTAGCAAGAATTCATGTTTGGGGGTGTGATAAGTGTCAGTTTTATACACTTATCCATGGTTTGTATCGATAAATTTCACCCATAATTGAGCTAGTCTACTCGTTTTTTGCTTTTAATTAATTAGTTTTTTATAATTTTATTTTTATCGGATGATGATGTAAATCAAGTCTTAATCGGATTGAATAACTGATTTACTCAAGAAATAATATGTTTATTAAATATTCTCTTTGTTGAATTTTGATATATTCATGTTGTAGGTCTTTCCAAGATGAATTCGGCAATCTTTCCGGATTCAAAATCAGAGTTATATATCAAAAGTTATCATCCGAAGAAGATTTGGGGCAAAAACGCAAAGTCTGAGAAATTCTGGGTTGAAATCGTAACTCTCAAAGCAACCAATGAGCAAATTGACGAAGCCAAGTTACAGCCGTAACTATGGAATGTTACGGCCATAAGTCGTCCAAGTTACGGCCGTAACTCCTTAATGTTACGGCCGTAACTCTTGACAGATTGTTAAAATTTGTCTAATTTCTTATACTTTTTGTATATTATTGAGGGGATGGCTGGCATTGATCCGATCTATTGTAATAATGCTGGAGTTTTGGAGCTATTAGATGACTTTAGGTGTATAAATAGACCCCTTAGATCCTTCATCATGTAATATCCGCAATTTTCGATTTTTGGTAAATTTCTTTTTTTCGGCCGGAGTCCGTTTTGACGGCTCGCTCATGACCGTTTCGTCATTCTGAGAATGATTAATTCTGCACTTTTTGTCATCCGAGTTCGTTTCGGTGTCGTTTTGTTGAGTTCCGTGCTTTTTAGCGACTTTTCCGCACTTGAGTTCGATTCTTGCGAATCTCGTTCGAAACTGCTGTTTCGAGTTTCCCGTAAGTCCGTTTAACTTTGTTAGATGTGTTGTGAACTTCGGTTTTGTTATTCGATCACGTATCGTGATTTCCGGGCGTTTTGGGCCATTTTGTAATTTCTTGAAAGTTACGGGTATCCGTATCTGTAATTGTTGTCTCGACCCGTTTCTTGGTCGCGTATGATTAATTATTGCATTATGTTTTCATTTCGGGTCGTTGATGTCGTCCGCGAACTTTTCGTCGTGTTCGTTCCGTGCGTTTTCGGAAATCAGTCGTCGAGCCACAGCGGCCAGGCGGCGGCCGGACGGTTGCGGGAGGAACCGCGCAGTTCTTTGGGCTCTGGCCGGACGGCGCGCGAGGACCGGCATAGCGTGCGCTCTTGCCGGGAGGCTGCAGCCTTCCGGCGATCGTAAGCGCCTATGCGGCACCAGCGCCACGCTACAGGTCGGGCGGTGAGGCCCAGTGGTTACGGACTCCGAGAGAGTTGGCGGTAGAGCACGCTACGGCCCGGTCGCTGCCAGCGCTAACCGGCGAGGCGTAGCGCCGCTGCTCGGCATCTAGCGCGCGCTACTGGCGAGGATCAGTCCGAGCCTGCAGGATGGACCATGGTCGGCCCGCTAGCGCACGCCTGCCAAACGCTAAGCGCACGCTAAGGCGATCTGCCTATATAATTGGCCAAGCGACCACTGTTTCAACCCATTTTTCATTTCAATCTTTTCTTTCCGGCAGAGGTTTTAGATCAAGGAGCCATGTTGTTTAACAACAAATCCATGAAGTTCTTGAGTTCATAACATCAATCAATAAATCGTTATCATCCTTTGATCCATCGAATCAAGGTAATCTTCCTTAGAACCCTAATTTCGTGAATTTGGGGATTTTTGCATTTTAAATCCGATTCGATTCCGTGTTGTTTATTAATTCATGATGGGTATGATTAATCTTGGTAGTATTCTTGTGTTTAACATCATTTAATCCATTGTTCTTCGTCGAATCGAAGTATATTTCTTGATTTCCTTGAATTGACTTTTTGGGGGATTTGTCCCGATCTCGTTTTCATCCGTTTTGATGGATCGATTATGGTTAAATGATGTTGTTAAACATATTCTATGGATTGTATATCCATATTTCAACTTGGAATTCCATTTTCGGGTTTGTGGGACGAATCGTGTTCTTGGCCGTTTGGGGGGAAATCCTTGAACCTTCGTCATTTGTTCTTTGAATTCAGCGGCTTTGGGTCGTACTTTGGAATTCATTTTCGTTGTTATTGTTTTCGTTCGTAGTTCATTGTTGTGGATTGTCGTTCGGTAGAGTCGGCGAGTTCGTAGTCGGTTCGTGCCAACCTACTTCGGCCGATTCTCCGCGTTGTGGTCATTCGAGGCAAGTATCTTGCCCATACATTTCATATTTCTTAGGCATAATTATTGATAAATGATTTTATGCGAAATCCAATGTTTAATGAACGTTAAAAAGGATCGGTATGTTCTCGATAAATATTGTCTTTCAACGATAATTCGTATACTTCGTGAATGGATATGTTCTCGGGATATGTGTGTTAGTTTCGTACGTTGAGAGACGTTATGATCGCATTGACCATAATTGTTTGCCGAGGATTGTGCATTGAATTGTATATTTGTTCGGTGGGTATTCGACATGATGTGATGTTAGTCGTTACTCCTTTGAAATGAGGTTGTGATGCTTAGTGTTGCTTGTCTTGATAATCGGTTATTGTTGTGTGCTTGTTGTATGTGATGTGCCTCCGGGTAGGATTGTTGAATCTCCGGGATCCATACTTGCTAGTATGGGTCGGGCGAAACCGTAGGGTTATCCAATACGGGTATGTCTTGCGGGGACTCCGAGGTTCGGGGCTTGCTAGCCCGATGCCGAGATAACTTGTGGGGTTATCATCGGGTATGTCTTGCGGGGACTCCGAGGTTCGTGGCTTGTTAGCACGATGCCGGGATAACTTATGGTTGTGGTTTGATTATGTAAGTATATGTGCTTTTAGTCACGTGATCATGGATTACGGTGACATGTGATTTGATATAGTTTCCCTGTGGGTTATTCACTCGGGTTTGTTCTACGGGAGCATCTGAGGTCCGTGGCTTGCTAGCACGGGACGCGAATAATCTGTGGAAATAGGTTGTTATGGTATGATCGGGTCGTGGACCCCACTTGTTGTTATCGAATTTATGTTTTGGGAAAATGACTTTTGGGTTGTGTCCCTAAATGTTTTCGAAAAGGCCTGAAGATTTTTAAATCCCAATGTATTCAAAACTCCCGAGGTCGTAAAATGTTTTTCACAAGATGTTTGTCGGGTTTACCCTATCTTTCGATTTAATCGTTTGATTAAGTGAATCACCTCGGGAAGTATGTTTATGATTAACATGTTTTGCTAATACTCGGGGGGTGGATGTCTATTTTTGCATTCAGGTTTTGGAGCATAACACAGGGTCGGCACGAAGGATGATGAAAGATGAACGATACTAATCACACGAGGATCTGTTGATTTCGTTTTGGTCTAGCTGTATTTTCTTTTCCGCTGCAGTATCTTTTCCCCGTTGTACGGGAGTTTATTGTATTTTGACCCCTGCGTGGGTATGTGTTTGGAATTGAGTTGTATGTTATTATTGAAAGACCAAGTCGGTCTACTGAGTCATTTTAGCCTTAAAGGCGAGGTTTAGTTGTTTGATTTTAGTTATCAGCCTGGTAGATCCTCGAGGAGAGGGTCTACGGCGTGTAATATCCCTGAGCGGATTGGGGGTGTTACACATCATTCATCATTCATCTTATAATTTTTCACTTCTTGTAATCTTTTCTTTTTGTGTGAAGAACACACTTGTGTTCGTGAGTGATTTGTGTGAGTGTGGTATAGCATATGTTGTTCAAAGAGTTTATTGCTTCTTTCTCCTTTATCTACTAAGGGAGTGAGGATCAATTCTTTCTCTTGATTCAACTAATAATGACCACAAAAGCTTGTATTATGTATATTAAACCCTTCATGGGCTAAGTTACCTTTAGTTGGGATTATAAACAAGGTTAGTCATGTTATTTAAGTTTGTATAAAGATCAATTGTGAATTACTTACTATTGTGTGTGATTTTCATTGTTTTAACAATCTTTATTTATTTGGCCAATAAATGACGATATTTATGGTCTTCATATGTTTCGAAAGAAAATATGTTTGATTAGATCAAGTGATCTTCACTCTAAGTTGTTCTAGGGGATAGAAATATACCTCTAGACCTTAGATGATTCTTTTAGTTATATTCATAAATCCTAATGCTATGTATTGAAGCCAATCAACATAGAAATATAGTGGATTGATTCAATATGTAAGGGGCGTTTTATAGTTCGAAAGAGAAACCGTATTTTTAAGGAAAATCGAATCTACACAACATAATAAGTAAATTCATCTTATGATCTCCTATACATCTTCTATAACTAATGACGAACTAAGTTTGTAATCCCAACTATTTCATTTTATCGTTAATCAATCTATTATTATTGCAATCTTTTTATTTCCTTAAAATATTAAAACTATTATTGCATTTTCTTTGCAATTATTAAACCAAACTCTTTAATTGTGTGTTACACGCATCTTAGTATCTATTAAAATAGACTAATAGTGTATAATTCAAATTATAACCAAACTTCCTCGTGGGATCGATAAACCAGACTCAAAAAGTCCACTTACTACTTGATACGATATCGTGCACTTGCGATAGTTACACTAAGAACGTGTCAAGTTTTTGGCGCCGTTGCCGGGGAAGTATAAATTATATTTGAAATCTTACATTGTAAACTATTTTTATAGGTACAACTTTCTCGACATTGTAACTTAGTACTCAATTGTGTTTGTCCGGTCAAGTGGTGGATAACGGTACTTCGTGACTATTAAAGTCGGATTTTCAGTTTCCCACAACAAATGATATTTTTAGATATTTTCTTCAATTATTTTCATTTTCTTATCATGGAAGAAACATTGTATAAAATCGAAAAAAGATTTCTCATTCTAAGCAAAAATGCAATTTTAAAAATTTACAAGACAAGGCTTGAAAGGATGAGGTTGCTTATGAATAAAAGCATACCTTTTGACATAAGATTCATTATTGAAGCCAAAGTAAGAATAGAGGGTGAATTCACAGAAACACCGACTAGATTTTTACCAGGGCTTGGAAAAAGTTCATATGCGAAGAAACGACGAGCAAAGATGATAGCCGTTTGTTATAAATGTGCTAGATGGAACTGTAATTTAAAGTGTCGATATTTAGGAATTCCATCTACAAACAGAGAAGATAAAATTCAGTTCATTAAGGATGGTCTGAATAAAGAGAATTTAGATAATATCGAAATTTCTCTTGACACGCATCCTAGTGGACTCGTACATTATGGAATTCGATGTTTGTGGAATAAATTCAAACCAGAATATGAACAACGTCTTGGGAATCTGACGTTAAAAGACCCTGTTTGCCAATTTGTAAGAAAATTGGATGGAAAGCTTCTCCCCGACTCATAGAAGGCGTTTAGGCCGTTTCTGAACGTAAAATCAGAGGAAGATGTGAGCCACAATCACAACTACTGTATATACGCGTAAGTATCTTTTATTTTTGTCGTGTGGTGAGATTTTCTGAATAAAAAAATATGATACGCGATAAATGCATTCATTATTCTATTGAATAGTTGAAGCACAATCAACGCAATCACAAACTTGTTAAACAATTTTTACCTTCTTTTTCTTCTATGAATAAACTTTGTGATTGTTTCTTTTATTCATCCCTCAAACTTGTACTTTTCTCTTTTTCTCTCTAAAAAATTTCTTTTCAAAAATGGAGTCATCATCTTCAACAAAAGAATTTAGCACAGTCTGCATTTTTGGTGGAGCTAGTTATGGAAAAGAGGCATGCTTTACTGAAGTAGCCCACAACTTGGGTCGTACCTTAGGACAAAAATGCATTCATGTAGTTTACGGAGGAGGAAGTCTAGGATTAATGGGACGAGCTGCTGCGTCTGCCTATATGGAAGGAGTAAGAGTGTTGGGAATAATTCCAAAACCTCTGGCTGAAAGTAAAATCACCGGGTCAACTATTGGAGATGAGTTTAGATCTATAAATATGCAAGATCGCATAACTCACATGATGAATAATTCTGGCGCCTTTATCACCCTTCCCGGTGGTTTTGGCACCCTTGAGGAACTTTTTCATGTGGTTACTAGAGTCCAGCTAAATGGTCATAAAAAACCAATAGATCTGCTTAATGTCAATGTTTTCTTTGATGGTTTACTATCTTTCATCGACTACTCTGCTGAAAAGGGTTTTATTTCCGAGCGTGCTAAACGAATCATAGTCATTGCAACAACACCAGAAGAACTAATCAAAAAACTCAATGAATTTGTTCCTCAACCAGATCCAGCTCTAGCTAAAATTGTCTGGATGGAAGATTTTACCGTGAGAAAACGAAAAGTGGATTCATTCCTCTCCCATTGATAAACCATGTCGGACCTCTTGTATTTTTACTTTCTGTCGTGTGTAATAATCGTGCTAAATGGTGGCAGCTTAAGGAGTTTTTTCTTGATCTCTTGACGCGCATCTATTCGCGATTTATGTATTGTTATTTTATTGCTGTAATTTTTATTGTGTGTTTTTTTATAAAAGCATTGATGGCAGCGTAAGGCGACTCTTCGGACTTTCTTGATGCGCATCTTTAAAATTGTGTTATACTTCCGAGTATATTTTATTTTCTTTTGTTGTGTGCCTCGTATATTTAATCTCTTGCAGATTCTAAAAGGCATTAGGTCAAGCATCAACTTTCTTAACATGGAGTATTCTGCTTTTCTGCATTGCTTTTTATTTTATTTTTTTTAAAAAAAAACTGAGGACAGTTTTATTTTGAAGTTTGGGGGTGGTATGTTTTGGTGTGTTGGTATTTTGATGTGTTTTGATTATTTTGGTTATTTTCCTTAAAAAAAATTTTAGTATATATATATATATGTATATATATATATACTATTTTGATTTGTGAGATTTCTAGATCTGGCCATAACACCAATAAAGTAGCTATATACAAGCTTCTAAAATCGTTTTAACCGGTAAAAAAATTGTATATTCCAAAATTTTTGAGCCTTAATCTCTCTTTCAAAGCCTTGTAGTTATCATATAAAATCGAGTCATTCGTTACCTTGAGAAAAAAAGAATCAGTCGGTTGATGAAAAATAGAACTGAAATTTACTTAATTTTTGGAGTTTTTGATTTTTCATGCTTAAACTAAGAAATGATTTTCTGCAAAAATTCTATTCCCTAAAAAAAATGTCATTGGTGAAAAGAGCTACACGTTAGCAAATAACGGTGTGAAAGCTATCACCTAAAAAAATGACGAAAAGGAGAAGTGTTGAGCAGCAACAGCTGCCTAATTTTGGGGGTCTTAAATTTTGCGAAAAATAAAGGACTAACCATTGTTGGTGCATAGCTGCCGTCTCACAGAAAAATTGGTGAAAAGAGCTACACGTTAGCAAATAACGGTGTGAAAGCTATCACTTTTTTAAAAGAAAAATGAGATAGAAATTGTGTTGGTGAAAGGAGCTACACGTTAGCAAATAACGGTGTGAAAGCTATCACTAGAAGGGATGTAGTTTATGAACAGATTTGAATTAATTAGCGGCTGAATTTCAATACACTCAATTTCATGAAAAATCACAATGTTTGATGACGCCAATAAAATTCTTCTTCATATTGAGTCGAAAAATAAACGAGTGATCGAGAGCAACCATTAAAGGGAGTCGTGTGTATCACGAGTGGAAAAGAAATAATCATCCTTTTGGGGGGAAAACCTTACATTTTGGAATTACAATACTAAAACCGTGTTTTAACTTCAAAATCATTAGTAGATTTATTTTGAATCTTGATTCATTTATATCTACTGTATAAAGCTGGTTGTTGTGTATTAATGGCATTTTGATATCCTTTTCTCTTTTTATATAATTATTTTTCTTAATTTGTGTATGTATTATTTTTCTTATTTTTGTCTTATTTTTATTTTTATTTTTGGAGCGTGAATAATATAGAGTCTTGCTCGGGACTAGCAAGAATTCATGTTTGGGGGTGTGATAAGTGTCAGTTTTATACACTTATCCATGGTTTGTATCGATAAATTTCACCCGTAATTGAGCTAGTCTACTCGTTTTTTGCTTTTAATTAATTAGTTTTTTATAATTTTATTTTTATCGGATGATGATGTAAATCTAGTCTTAATCGGATTGAATAACTGATTTACTCAAGAAATAACATGTTTATTAAATATTCTCTTTGTTGAATTTTGATATATTCATGTTGTAGGTCTTTCCGAGACGAATTCGGCAGTCATCATCCGAAGAAGATTTGGGGCAAAAACGCAAAGTCTGAGAAATTCTGGGTTGAAAACGTAACTCTCAAAGCAACCAGTGAGCAAATTGACGAAGCCAAGTTTCGGCCGTAACTATGGAATGTTACGTCCGTAAGTCGTCCAAGTTACGGCCGTAACTCCTTAATGTTACGGCCGTAACTCTTGACAGATTGTTAAAATTTGTCTAATTTTTTATACTTTTTGTGTATTATTGAGGGGATGGCTGGCATTGATCCGATCTATTGTAATAATGCTGGAGTTTTGGAGCTATTAGATGACTTTAGGTGTATAAATAGACCCCTTAGATCCTTCATCATTCATCATTCATCTTATAATTTTTCACTTCTTGTAATCTTTTCTTTTTGTGTGAAGAACACACTTGTGTTCGTGAGTGATTTGTGTGAGTGTGGTATAGCATATGTTGTTCAGAGAGTTTATTGCTTCTTTCTCCTTTATCTACTAAGGGAGTGAGGATCAATTCTTTCTCTTGATTCAACTAATAATGACCACACAAGCTTGTATTATGTATATTAAACCCTTCATGGGCTAAGTTACCTTTAGTTGGGATTATAAACAAGGTTAGTCATGTTATTTAAGTTTTTATAAAGATCAATTGTGAATTACTTACTATTGTGTGTGATTTTCATTGTTTTAACAATCTTTATTTATTTGGCCAATAAATGACGATATTTATGGTCTTCATATGTTTCGAAAGAAAAAATGTTTGATTAGATCCAGTGATCTTCACTCTAAGTTGTTCTAGGGGATAGAAATATACCTCTAGACCTTAGATGATTCTTTGAGTTATATTCATAAATCCTAATGCTATGTATTGAAGCCAATCAATATAGAAATATAGTGGATTGATTCAATATGTAAGGGGCGTTTTATAGTTCGAAAGAGAAACCGTCTTTTTAAGGAAAATCGAATCTACACAACATAATAAGTAAATTCATCTTATGATCTCCTATACATCTTCTATAACTAATGACGAACTAAGTTTGTAATCCCAACTATTTCATTTTATCGTTAATCAATCTATTATTATTGCAATCTTTTTATTTCCTTAAAATATTAAAACTATTATTGCATTTTCTTTGCAATTATTAAACCAAACTCTTTAATTGTGTGTTACACGCATCTTAGTATCTATTAAAATAAACTAATAGTGTATAATTCAAATTATAACCAAACTTCCTCGTGGGATCATTAAACCGGACTCAAAAAGTCCACTTACTACTTGATACGATATCGTGCACTTGCGATAGTTACACTAAGAACGTGTCAAGTTTTTGGCGCCGTTGCCGGGGAAGTATAAGTTATATTTGAAATCTTACATTGTAAACTATTTTTATAGGTACAACTTTCTCGACATTGTAACTTAGTACTCAATTGTGTTTGTCCGTTCAAGTGGCGGATAACGGTACTTCGTGACTATTAAAGTCGGATTTTCAGTTTCCCACAGCAAATGATATTTGTAGATATTTTCTTCAATTATTTTCATTTTCTTATCATGGAAGAAACATTGTATAAAATCGAAAAAAGATTTCCCTTTCTAAGCAAAAATGCAATTTTAAAAATTTACAAGACAAGGCTTGAAAGGATGAGGTTGCTTATGAATAAAAGCATACATTTTGACATAAGATTAATTATTGAAGTCAAAGTAAGAATAGAGGGTGAATTCACAGAAACACCGACTAGATTTTTACCAGGGCTTGGAAATGTTCATATGCGAAGAAACGACGAGCAAAGATGATAGCCGTTTGTTATAAATGTGCTAGATGGAACTGTAATTTAAAGTGTCGATCTTTAGGAATTCCATCTACAAACAGAGAAGATAAAATTCAATTCATTAAGGATGGTCTGAATAAAGAGAATTTAGATAATATCGAAATTTCTCTTGACACGCATCCTAGTGGACTCGTACATTACGGAATTCGATGTTTGTGGAATAAATTCAAACCAGAATATGAACAACGTCTTCGGAATCTGACGTTAAAAGACCCTGTTTGCCAATTTGTAAGAAAATTAGATGGGAAGCTTCTCCCCGACTCATAGAAGGCGTTTAGGCCGTTTCTGAACGTAAAATCAGAGGAAGATGTGAGCCACAATCACAACTACTGTACATACGCGTAAGTATCTTTTATTTTTGTCGTGTGGTGAGATTTTCTTAATAAAAAAATGTGATACGCGATAAATGTATTCATTATTCTATTGAGTAGTTGAAGCGCAATCAACGCAATCACAAACTTGTTAAACAATTTTTACCTTCTTTTTCTTCTATAAATAAACTTTGTGATTGTTTCTTTTATTCATCCCTCAAACTTGTACTTTTCTCTTTTCTCTCTAAAAAATTTCTTTTCAAAAATGGAGTCATCATCTTCAACAAAAAAATTTAGCACAGTCTGCATTTTTGGTGGGGCTAGTTATGGAAAAGAGGCATGCTTTACTGAAGTAGCCCACAACTTAGGTCGTACCTTAGGACAAAAATGCATTCATGTAGTTTACGGAGGAGGAAGTCTAGGATTAATGGGACGAGCTGCTGCTTCTGCCTATATGGAAGGAGTACGAGTGTTGGGAATAATTCCAAAACCTCTAGCTGAAAGTAAAATCACCGGGTCAACTATTGGAGATGAGTTTAGATCTGTAAATATGCAAGATCGCATAACTCACAAAATGAATAATTCTGGCGCCTTTATCACCCTTCCCGGTGGTTTTGGCACCCTTGAGGAACTTTTTCATGTGGTTACTAGAGCCCAGCCAAATGTTCATCAAAAACCAATAGATCTGCTTAATGTCAATGGTTTCTTTGATAGTTTACTATCTTTCATCGACTACTCTGCTGAAAAGGGTTTTATTTCCGAGCGTGCTAAACGAATCATAGTCGTTGCAACAACACCAAAAGAACTAAGCAAAAAACTCAATGAATTTGTTCCTCAACCAGATCCAGCTCTAGCTAAAATTGTCTGGATGGAAGATTTTACCGTGAGAAAACGAAAAGTGGATTCATTCCTCTCCCTTTGATAAACCATGTCGGACCTCTTGTATTTTTACTTTCTGTCGTGTGTAATAATCGTGCTAAATGATGGCAGCTTAAGGAGTTTCTTCTTGATCTCTTGACGCTCATCTATTCGCGATTTATGTATTGTTATTTTATTGCTGTAATTTTTATTGTGTGTTTTTTTATAAAAGCATTGATGCCAGCGTAAGGCGACTCTTCGGACTTTCTTGATGCGCATCTTTAAAATTGTGTTATACTTCCGAGTATATTTTATTTTCTTTTGTTGTGTGCCTCGTATATTTATTCTCTTGCAGATTCTAAAAGACGTTAGGTCAAGCATCAACTTTCTTGACAGGGAGTATTCTGCTTTTCTGCATTGCTTTTTATTTTATTTTTTTAAAAAAAACTGAGGACAGTTGGGGGTGGTATGTTTTGGTGTGTTGGTATTTTGGTGTGTTTTGATTACTTTGGTTATTTTCCTTATTTTTTTTAGTATATATATATATATATATATATATATATATATATATATATACTATTTTGATTTGTGAGATTTCTATATCTGGCCATAACACCAATAAAGTAGCTATATACAAGCTTCTAAAATCGTTTTAACCGGTAAAAAAAATTATATATTCCAAAAATTTTGAGCCTTAATCTCTCTTTCAAAGCCTTGTAGTTATCATATAAAATCGAGTCATTCGTTACCTTGAGAAAAGAAGAATCAGTCGGTTGATGAAAAATAGAACTGAAATTTACTTAATTTGTGGAGTTTTTGATTTTTCATGCTTAAACTAAGAAATGATTTTCTGCAAAAATTCTATTCCCTAAAAAAAAATGTCATTGGTGAAAAGAGCTACACGTTAGCAAATAACGGTGTGAAAGCTGTAACACCCCCAGATCAAACCGGGAATATTACACGCCGCGGACCCTCTCCATGAGGATCCACCAGGCTAGACATCAACACAACACATTACATTACATACTGACGAATCAAAATAACGAATCAATAGACCGATTTGGCCTTCCGACACTGACTTACAAATCAAAATACATAAACTCATCCAGACTCATACACATGCAAGGGTAAAATACTTGCAACGACGAACAATAAGACAGCGGAAAAGACAATACAATGGACTCCGACTAACTGAAGTCAAAACTGGCCTTCGTGTGATTAGTATCATTCGTCTTTCATCATCCCTCGCACCGATCCTGTGTCTTGCTCCCGAAAACCTGTATGTACCTGGACACAATACAGATATCCACCCCCCGATTACTCGGGGGTTAGCAAAACTCCACTGTTTCGCTAGTGCAAGTATAAAGTGCAAATACGAGCCATACACAACACAGGGCCTACGACCCGATCATCCACTGCAATTCACTTACAAGGACACATTACACATAACACATTATTCTTATGCCATTCTAGCCAAACACCAAGACTCGATATATAATGTATCTCGACCCCGAGCATAAAGCATTGTGATACTCCGGAACATATCACAATAGTTATGAAAACATCAACATCAATATCACAGAAACCACACTTGGTAACCCGTGCGTACCCATTAGTATCGGCCCCCAGAGGCCCAGTCGGACCATCCCCAGGTGGGAAACCACTTCCGCGGCCGTACCCATTAGTATCGGCCCCCAGAGGTCCCGTCGAACCGTCCCCAGGTGGAAGAACATCAACACACGCACCCAAGTCCACTTCCGTGGCCGTACCCATTAGTATCGGCCCCAGAGGCCACACATGCCATTCCCGGGTGGAAGAACAACTCACAGTTTACGAAACCACAACTCTCAAAGGTCAAACACACAGAATATATATAGTCGAGGTACCTTGCTAGAATGGCCATATTATCCAACACGTACTCACGACCCAGAACTATAACAATTCACAAGGAAGCAAAAGATTTCTGTAATACCCGAGATTTCTGATATGTATTTGGAACTTGTGATATTGTAATCGTTGTACTTGATCTGAGTATTATTCTCCGTATTTCATAATCCGATGTTGTCGAGCGTATGACTTCATGTATGTGATTTAAAAATTGTAATTCTGCGCATGTAGCGCACGCTATCGGCTATGTGTAGCGCACGCTAACATGGATTCATAGCGCACGCTACAAAGGAACATTAGCGCACGCTATGCGTGGTCAATTTGATTGAGACGTGCGGTAGGTGAGATCTGGCCGGGGACCCCTGTCGGATTGTGTCGGGATGAACCTGGACGGCTTTCGGGAAAAGCCAAGTCAACGCTACAGGCATGTGCATAGCGCGCGCTAAGCGTTGAGTACAGTTAAGTCAGTGAGCCGTTAGCGCACGCTACGAGCAGGGACTAGCGCGCGCTAATAACCATTTCATATAAATAGGACAGCATCCTATTCGTGATTTCAGTTCTTTCTTCTCCCATACCCGAATTCTTACACTTAGAACATAACTTCCTTCATCCTAAACACTTCATATCAACATCCTAGCTCATGATTGAAGATCGTATATCGTTGGAGATTGGTGTTCAAACCTTCGGTGTTGGATTGCTTCGATTTCCTCCGTGTTCTTCACTACTTTGAGGTAGGTGATTCTTCACCGATATTAGTAATGTTCTTAAGGAATCATGTTCTGATAGCCAGTTATTTCGTTTATAATCGGTCATCACATGTTAGAAGGATACTTTTGACGTATCGGCACTATATATCGTAGGAACCCTTGAACCATTTTTAGTATATGGACTCCTAAGCATTTTCGAACCGATTTGTGATCAGTAGACGGATACTACCCAGCTATTACGTTTTACACATTAGAATCATGCGTAGGACGAACGGAACTTAGAATATTTTCTTGAAGATCGAAGATGAATTATGATGTTGAGATGATTATCCGTACATTTGTATCTCATAATCATAGAACTTCCACAAACCTTATTAGCATGATATGCTTGAGGATGACTTGTTTTATCACCATAGAATTCATGAGTTCATCACCGTTCAATCCAATTTTCTGTCTGTAGTAATCTGCCATGCAAGGTTAGCGCACGCTAACATACGTTAGTTAACGTGCGCTATCGGGGATAAGTTAACGCACAATACGTACGTAACGTACGTTACGTTATCAGCCGATTCAAACTGTCAGTCCGTGGCTAGCGCACGCTAGGCTTATACGATAGCGTACCCTAACAGGCCGGCTTAGCGCACGTTACGTAGAGTACGTAGCGCACGCTAAGCAGTCCAGGCAGATTGTTTATTTTGAGCTTTTCGGCCGTAGACCGAATTGTTAGGCCATCGTTCGACTTGAGATGATTTGTATATCATTCCTTCTGTTAAGGTTCGAGCTTGTTATGCTGATCGAAGGAGGCGGCCTTCGAGTGTGTTGAGATCATTGAAGTATTTCGTTCTTGCCATCTTCGAGGCAAGTATCGTAATATGTTAATATTGGTATTTTGAGCATGCGTGTGATTATTCATGTTGTTGAACATGAGATTTATTACGTTGAATTGTCATGATATTCGTTATCTAGTGTTTGTATGTTCACATTGATGAACATAATGATTTGGCATGTGTATGCATGAATTGTGTTTGTGTACATTGTACGATCTATGCTGAGGGCGCTGGATCGGATGTCCACCTCGTGTTGGTCCGACGGGATCATCTTGGGATCTAGGATGAGGGCGCTGGATCATTGGACGGGTTATTTCCACCTCGTGTTGGTCCGACGGGATCATCTTGAGATCTATGCTGAGGGCGCTGGATCATTGGAATACCCATGCTGTGTTAATGGAATCTTGTGGATTCGCATTGTCGGATTCTGGTAGCGGAAGTCCGAGTGATGTATCTTGTTATATATTGTTGATGCATATTCGAATTGTTTAATATGATACTTGTACTAGCATCGTTTTGCTAACCCCTTCGGGGGTGGACATTTGTTTTGATATTCAGGTAGCCGAGGAGCAGGGAAACAGCCACAGTACCGACGTGACGACGAAGGGGTTCAGTGATGTTTGTTGTTGTTAGTGATTTGTTTTCTTGTTTTGAGTTCAGTACTCGAGTACGCGTGTCGTATTAAAATTATTTCGATATGGTTGTATAATTACTCGTTGAACCAGTTGTTCGGTTTTGTAAACTTGAATTTCCGATGATGATGATGTCTTATATTTACCTTTCTTTTAAATTAGCCTTGTAAATCCTTACTTAAAGGGTTTACGGCGCTGTAATTATTCCGAATATCTCGGGGTGTTACAGAATATGGTATCGGAGCTAAGATTTATGGATATCTTGGTAGTCGGGTTTTAAGTTGGAGTGCATTACGTTATTGATTTACGAGTCGCTCGTAACATCACCGTCACCCAAAAGTCGTCATGTGGACCGTGGTTGTAAGTCTCCTAATCTCTTATACTACCGTTTTACTTAATTACTGTTTTGTGAGTATTGACGGACTTTATTTCGAAAACTTTGTCCTGGATATTGAGGAATTGTGTTTACAGTATGTTGAGAGGACGTGGACGCGGATGCGGTCGTGGACGCGGACGGGGTAACATGAGACAGGAGGATTCCGCAACTACCCCGGAATTATCAGCTAGTCGAACTGATTCCCATTCTAGAGGGCAGCAAGGATCAGCGAATGACGACGCAAATCCTAACATGCCGGGAGTGCTTCAACAGGTGGTGGCGCAGATAAACCAGTTCGCCCAGGTAGTCAACCGCATGCAGACGGCGATGGGACAGCAGCACCACGAGGATAACCGGGGAGACAGATGGCTTGCTGAGGTGGTCAAATTGCACCCGCCAAAATTTGACGGAGCTGCGGAGGCAATTACTTGGGATCAGTGGCTCAAGGAGTTAGAGAAGATTTTCGTGGGGCTTAACTGTCCCGAGGACCGGAAGGTTCCCATTGCCCAGTATTTTCTGACTGGGGAGGCCTTTGATTGGTGGGAAGCTATCCGACCCGAGAACCATAATGCGGACTGGACGGAATTCAAATTAATGATGGAAGCACAGTATTGTCCTCGTCCAGTTAGAGAGGAAAAGATCCGAGAGTTTTTCTCACCACAGAGTTCGGAAGCATCTGTGACAGATGTAATCAAAACTTTTAATCATCAGCTGACTTGTGTGCGACACTTGGTCAGAACAGAGGCGGAAAAGATTTTTCATTTCGATATGCGGATGAAGCCGGAGATTCAGCAGTACATGTCCGGATTCGAGTGTACTACGTTGCGACAATATCAAGACAAAGCACTGGCCTACGACATGAAAGAGGCGGCGGTGGAGAAATCAGTAGAAGCAAAGAAGCAGAAGGTGACCGGCAACTTTTCAGAAAACAAGAGTGGTGGGCCCCGCAAGGGCCAGTCTTCCTTTTATTCGGCTAGAAAACCTCCACATTCTTCCAGAGGTGGGAAGAAGTTCCGGACTACATCAGCAGTTCCGGACGCATCAAAGAAATGCTACAATTGTGGTCGAGCAGGGCATATTCGACGTGATTGCCCCGCATCTTCTGTGACTTGTTACGATTGTGGACAAGAAGGGCACCGTGCGGCCTTCTATGGAGTTGCTACTAGGTCTTTTGGTACTCGCACTCCAGCTCCAGTTCCGAAGGAGACGAGTGTGAACCAGACGCAGCAGAGTGGATTTCAGCAGCAGAACGTCGGGAAGAGAGAGACATCCAGTGCTGGGTCCGTTCCTCCGCGCCTATACGAGATGAGGAAATCTGACGATCAGAACACTGCTGTTGCATCAGGTACGATTCAGATCCTTTTGCAACCAGTTAGTGTTTTATTCGATTCCGGATCTACACATTCTTTTGTATCATTGAACTGTGTAAATCGTTTAAAAATCTCGTGCTTATCTGATGGTGAACCATATGTTGTGGGTTTGCCGAGTGGAGAGAAAATTGTGGGAATACTAGAGGTTAGAGATCTTCCAGTATCTATAGGAGGGAGAGATTGGCCATCGAATCTTATTGTAGTTGACATCTACGGTGACGATTTAATTCTCGGAGACGATTGGCTCAACCGTTATGGAGCTATTCTGAATTACCGAGAGAGAGTCATTTCTATCATTGCTGATGACGGATCTGAACACTTATTCCGAGGATGGAGACCAAGAAGCTCGGGAAAATTGATCAAAGCAATGAAATCCGTGAAATTACTGAAGCAGGGATGTCACGGACTTTGGTGCTATGCCATGAGGAAAGAGGAAGGAGTAGAGCTCTCGTCTATTTCAGTTGTGAATGAGTTCTCAGATGTATTTCCTGACGAACTACCTGGGTTACCTCCGCAGAGAGAAGTGGAATTCACTATTGAATTAGAGCCTGGAGCAGCTCCTATTTCTAGAGCACCATACCGCATGGCGCCAACCGAGATGTATGAACTCAAGAAGCAACTGGAGGAATTGTTACAGAAGGGCTATATTCAACCTAGCGTTTCTCCTTGGGGAGCGCCCGTTCTCTTTGTCCGGAAGAAAGATGGATCCCTCCGACTGTGTATTGATTGCAGGGAGCTCAATAAGATGACGATCAAGAATAAGTATCCTCTACCTCGGATCGACGACTTGTTTGATCAACTGCAAGGGGCAAGGGTATTCTCAAAGATTGACTTGCGATCAGGATACCACCAGTTGAGAATTAAGGAATCGGATATACCAAAGTCTGCTTTCAGGTCCCGGTACGGGCATTATGAATTCGTAGTGATGCCGTTTGGACTTACCAATGCTCCTGCGGTGTTCATGCAATTGATGAATCGGGTATTCTTGGAATACTTGGATAAATTTGTGGTGGTCTTCATTGATGACATCTTGATATATTCGAGGGACGCAGAGGAGCATGCCGAACATATGCGTGTGGTTTTGAGCACCTTGAGGAAGGAACAGCTGTATGCAAAGCTTTCTAAATGCGAGTTCTGGCTTAGGGAAGTAACTTTTCTTGGGCATGTGATATCAGCTGACGGAGTTCAGGTGGACCCGAAGAAAGTCGAAGCAATCTTGGAATGGGAAGCCCCTAATAACGTGAAAGAAGTCCGGAGTTTCTTAGGACTTGCTGGATATTATCGCCGCTTTGTAGAGGGATTTTCCAAAATTGCTCGTCCGCTCACTCAGCTGTTACAGAAAACTCAAAAGTTTAAGTGGGATGAGAAATGCCAGGCTGGCTTTGATGAGCTTAAGAAGAGACTAACGGCAGCACCTATATTAGCATTACCAGATGGAACTGATGGGTTCATGGTGTACAGCGACGCTTCAAATCAGGGTCTGGGATGTGTGTTGATGCAAAGAGATAAGGTGATTGCCTATGCTTCTCGGCAGTTGAAACCATACGAGGTAAATTACCCGACTCATGATCTGGAGTTAGCAGCTGTCGTCTTTGCCTTGAAAATTTGGAGACATTATTTGTACGGCACTCATTGTCAGATCTTTACCGATCATAAGAGCCTCAAGTACATTTTCAGTCATAAAGAATTAAACATGAGGCAGAGAAGGTGGCTGGAATTGATCAAGGATTACGACTTGGAGATTCTCTATCATCCGGGGAAAGCAAACGTAGTAGCCGATGCATTGAGCCGTAAACCTGTTTCTCTTAGAGTGTTGGAAGCACTTACATCCCAAACCAGTATTCAACGAGAACTGATCCGCGAGGGGATTGAAGTATGGGCACCAGGAATCCAAGGGCAACTTTATGTGATGGAACTGACTTCATCACTAGTCGAGGAGATCAAGTCTAAGCAGTTGAACGATTCTCTGATCCTTCGATTATGTGATGAAGTAAAGAAAGAAAAAGCCCCAGGATTCGTGTTACAAGACGATGGAGTTCTGAGATTTCAGAGTCGACTTTGCGTTCCCGATGATGATGATCTGAGACGGACTATTCTGAAGAAAGCTCACAGCGCGCCCTATTCTATTCACCCGGGCAGCAGTAAGATGTATAAGGATTTAAAACAAAACTTCTGGTGGGGGAATATGAAGAAGGACGTAGCAGAGTATGTTTCGAGGTGCTTGGTTTGTCAACAAGTTAAGATTGAACATCAGCGACCTGCCGGAATGTTAAAGCCGCTTCCAATCCCTGAATGGAAGTGGGAGGACATCTCGATGGATTTCATCACCAGTATGCCAAGGACTAGAACGGGAATGAACATGATTTGGGTTGTAGTTGATCGACTAACCAAGTCGGCTCATTTCCTAGGAATTAAAGATACATGGGGACCCGAGAGATTGGCGTGAGTATTTATTGCGGAGATAGTCAGATTGCATGGGACGCCGAAGACCATTATTTCGGATCGAGATGGTCGCTTCGTGTCGCACTTCTGGAAAGAAGTTCACAGGGCTTTGGGGACTGAGCTCAACTTTAGTACGGCTTATCATCCCCAAACGGACGGTCAGTCCGAAAGGACTATACAAACAGTAGAAGACATGCTTAGAGCTTGTGCATTAGATTGGTCAACTGATTGGGAAGTTCACTTGCCCTTGATCGAGTTCACCTATAATAATAGTTGGCATGCTTCTATTAAGATGGCACCATTTGAAGCTTTATACGGGAGAATATGCCGATCACCCCTGTGTTGGGATGATTCTTCGGATTTGATCGGAACGGAACCAGAATTGATAATTCAGACTCAAGAGAAGATAGCTTTGATTCGAGAAAGACTGCTGACTGCCCAGAGTCGACAAAAGTCTTACGCAGACATACGTCGTCGTCCTCTAGAGTTCGACGTTGGGGAACATGTGCTATTGAAGGTGTCTCCTACACGAGGAATTTTCCGTTTTGGGAGGAGAGGCAAGCTTAGTCCAAGATATATCGGACCATTCGAGATCCTCGAGAAGGTTGGAGATTTAGCATACAGGTTGGCCTTACCGCCATCGCTGAGTCACGTTCACAATGTGTTTCACGTATCCCAACTGCGGAAGTATGTACCGGACCCCAGTCACGTCATTGATTTCGACGAGATCGAGATAGCTAATGATGGCACCTTCGAAGAGAGACCAATCAAGATACTTGAGAGTCGGATCAAACAATTGAGGAATAAACCAATACACTTGGTTAAAGTACAATGGTCACGACACAGAGTCGAAGAGGCCACTTGGGAAACGGAGGACAGTATGAAGGCTAGATATCCAGAGTTGTTTTCATCTTAAGTTTCGGGACGAAACTTCTTTTTAGGGAGGAAGGATGTAATACCCGAGATTTCTGATATGTATTTGGAACTTGTGATATTGTAATCGTTGTACTTGATCTGAGTATTATTCTCCGTATTTCATAATCCCATGTTGTCGAGCGTATGATTTCATGTATGTGAAAAATTGTAATTCTGCGCATGTAGCGCACGCTATCGGCTATGTGTAGCGCACGCTAACATGGATTCATAGCGCACGCTACAAAGGAACATTAGCGCACGCTATGCGTGGTCAATTTGATTGAGACGTGCGGTAGGTGAGATCTGGTCGGGGACCCCTGTCGGATTGTGTCGGGATGAACCTGGACGGCTTTCGGGAAAAGCCAAGTCAACGCCTTAGCGCACGCTACATGCATGTGCATAGCGCGTGCTAAGCGTTGAGTACAGTTAAGTCAGTGAGCCGTTAGCGCATGCTACGAGCAGGGACTAGCGCGCGCTAATAACAATTTCTTATAAATAGGACAGCATCCTATTCGTGATTTCAGTTCTTTCTTCTCCCATACCTGAATTCTTACACTTAGAACATAACTTCCTTCATCCTAAACACTTCATATCAACATCCTAGCTCGTGATTGAAGATCGTATATCGTTGGAGATTGGTGTTCAAACCTTCGGTGTTGGATTGCTTCGATTTCCTCCGTGTTCTTCACTACTTTGAGGTAGGTGATTCTTCACCGATATTAGTAATGTTCTTAAGGACGTTGATCATGTTTTGATAGCCAGTTATTTCGTTTATAATCGGTCATCACATGTTAGAAGGATACTTTTGACGTATCGGCACTATATATCGTAGGAACCCTTGAACCGTTTTTAGTATATGGACTCCTAAGCATTTTCGAACCGATTTGTGATCAGTAGACGGATACTACCCAGTTGTTACGTTTTACACATTAGAATCATGCGTAGGACGAACGGAACTTAGAATATTTTCTTGAAGATCGAAGATGAATTATGATGTTGAGATGATTATCCGTACATTTGTATCTCATAATCATAGAACTTCCACAAACCTTATTAGCATGATATGCTTGAGGATGACTTGTTTTATCACCATAGAATTCATGAGTTCATCACCGTTCAATCCAGTTTTCTGTCTGTAGTAATCTGCCATGCAAGGTTAGCGCACGCTAACATACGTTAGTTAACGTGCGCTATCGGGGATAAGTTAACGCACGATACGTACGTAACGTACGTTACGTTATCAGCCGATTCAAACTGTCAGTCCGTGGCTAGCGCACGCTAGGATTATACGATAGCGTATGCTAACAGGCCGGCTTAGCGCACGTTACGTAGAGTACGTAGCGCACGCTAAGCAGTCCAGGCAGATTGTTTATTTTGAGCTTTTCGGCCGTAGACCGAATTGTTAGGCCATCGTTCGACTTGAGATGATTTGTATATCATTCCTTTTGTTAAGGTTCGAGCTTGTTACGTTGATCGAAGGAGGCGGCCTTCGAGTGTGTTGAGATCATTGAAGTATTTCGTTCTTGCTATCTTCGAGGCAAGTATCGTAATATGTTTATATTGGTATTTTGAGCATGCGTGTGATTATTCATGTTGTTGAACATGAGATTTATTACGTTGAATTGTCATGATATTCGTTATCTAGTGTTTGTATGTTCATGTTGATGAACATAATGATTTGGCATATGTGTATGCATGAATTGTGTTTGTGTACGTTGTACGATCTATGCTGAGGGCGCTGGATCGGATGTCCACCTCGTGTTGGTCCGACGGGATCATCTTGGGATCTAGGCTGAGGGCGCTGGATCATTGGACGGGTTATTTCCACCTCGTGTTGGTCCGATGGGATCATCTTGGATCTATGCTGAGGGTGCTGGATCATTGGAATACCCATGCTGTGTTAATGGAATCTTGTGGATTCGCATTGTCGGATTCCGATAGCGGAAGTTCGTGTGATGTATCTTGTTATATATTGTTGATGCATATTCGAATTGTTTAATATGATACTTGTACTAGCATCATTTTGCTAACCCCTTCGGGGGTGGACATTTGTTTTGATGTTCAGGTAGCCGAGGAGCAGGGGAAACGACCACGATCGACGTGACGACGAAGGGGTTCAGTGATGTTTGTTGTTGTTGGTGATTTGTTTTCTTGTTTTGAGTTCAGTACTCGAGTACGCGTGTCGTATTAAAATTATTTCGATATGGTTGTATAATTACTCGTTGAACCAGTTGTTCGGTTTTGTAAACTTGAATTTCCGATGATGATGATGTCTTATATTTACCTTTCTTTTAAATTAGCCTTGTAAATCCTTACTTAAAGGGTTTACGGCGCTGTAATTATTCCGAATATCTCGGGGTGTTACAATTTCAACAGCACCGAACGACACAACTAATATCACACAAACTCACATATTCATCCATAAACACATGACTCCAAGCACATAATTTGACAAAAGAATTACACTTTACATTTACCAACGACATAATCATACGCAATGACATCACAAGAAAGTAAGGTGATTCTATACTCGACACTAGCACACATATTCTACTAAGCACATTAATTCCCGACACACACGGGTCACCTTTACAAAAACCATGATGGTAAATATACCGATTCTTTTGAAAATGGTTATTAATATTTATTTAGCACATATCGGCGATTAACAACCATAATATCCACAAAACACGTAATGTATGGGCAAGATACTTGCCTCGAATAACCACAACGCAGAGAATCGGCCGAAGTAGGTTGGCACGAACCGACTACGAACTCACTGACTCCACCGAATGACAATCCGCAACAATGAACTATGAACGAAGACAATAACAACGAAAATGAATTCCATAATACGACTCAAAGCCGTTGAATTCAAAGAACGAATGACGAAAGTTCAAGGATTTCCCACAAAACACGAAAACGGAATTACAAGTTGAAATATGGATATACAATCCATAGAATGTGTTTAACAACATCATTTAACCACAATCGATCCATCAAAAACGGATGAAAAACGAGATCGAGAACAAATCCCCCAAATAGTCAATTTGAAGGAAATCAAGAAGTATACTTCGATTCGACAAAGAACAATGGATTAAATGATGTTAAACACAAGAATACTACCAAGATTAATCATACCCATCATGAATTAATCAATAATACGGAACGAATCGGACAAAAACGCAAAAACCCCCAAATTCACGAAATTAGGGTTCTAAGGAAGATTACCTTGATTCGCTGGATCAAAGGACGATATAGGATGATTGATTGATGATATAACCTCAATAACTTCTAAGATTTATTGTCAAACAACATGGCTCCATGATGAGTATACCCTCAGCCGCGGAAGAGAAGGAGAAGGAGGAGAAAAATGGCCAAAAACCCGTCTGCAGGGCCATAAATAGGTTGCACAGTGTGCCGCGGCCCAGCGGGAGTGTGCCGCGGCACAGGGCCAAATCTGCACCCAGTGATCGGCAGTGTGCCGCGGCCCGGCCGACATGTGCCGCGGCACCAGGTACAGACGGTTTGGCCGAAAAAATGCACGAGTGTGCAGCCCCACGGCATGTGCCGCGGCCGCACGGCTGCTCGGCGGAAGGCCGCGAGCACTACCGGCCGTAACTCGGCGAGAAGCCGCGAGCACTACCGCCGTGACTCG
The DNA here is from genome assembly GCA_033398695.1 of Orobanche coerulescens. Lineage (NCBI taxonomy): Eukaryota > Viridiplantae > Streptophyta > Magnoliopsida > Lamiales > Orobanchaceae > Orobanche > Orobanche coerulescens. Next base: position 143,344,183 of record CM065809.1, on the reverse strand, counting down.
GCGATCTGGCAGCCTGATTGCCGGCCATGATTCGGTCGGGCCGACTCCGACGGCGAACGACCGAAACCCAAATTTGAATACGAATCGATGGTACTACATGACGTACTCGCAAAGACGAATCTAAGAGCTAAGAAAACACACAATTCCGACCACCCGAAGGCTCGAATTCGACAACAAGTAATTACCCAAAACTTTGGGAAATTACGAAAATGGCCCAAAACGTCCGAAAATCACGATACGCGATCGAAACACCAAACCACAGCTCGCAACATGAATAATAACATTAAATGAACTTGAGAAACTCAAACAACAGATTTGGACGAGATTCGCAAGAATCGAACTCAAGTGCGGAAAAGTCGCTAAAAGCTCGGAACTCAACAAAACGATACCGAAGCGAACTCGGATGACAAAAAGGGCGTAATTAATCATTCTCGAAATGACGAAGCGGTCATGAGAGAGTCGTCAAACGGACTCACGAAAAGAAATTTACCGAAAATCGAAAATTGCGGATATTACATTCTACCCTCCTTAAAAGAAGTTTCGTCCTGAAACTTAAAACAAGTAGGGAGAAGCAATATCCCGCCGGGAAAACTCAACGAGATACGCAAGGAAACGCGTAACATACGCCCATCGGCGAAACGTTACAAGCAACGTAAAGGAATATACGGCGTGAAAACACGCTCCACGACGACCAACACAACGCCGCCGTTAGGGATATAATAAAACCAATAAGTGACAAGCGTCATCAACTGGATAATACAATCAAGTCAATTATCCGAACAATCACAAAACACAATGGACGAAAATCAATACGATTGACCAACCCAATGGTACATCAATGAAAACGCGAGCCAATCGCTGAACAAATACGGAATTCCACCGCCCAAGGGTTGGAAGATCGAAAATGAGACTAATTTTCCGAACTTGGAAAGGTCACAACGATATATAGATCAATTTGGGACAATATCAGAACTCGCTCGAATGACAAAGGTGAGAAACAACACCAGGTTAGAAGCATCAACGAACACAGTCGAGTCGATACGGTTGGACGAAACAGAAGAGAAAGAAAGAAAAATGTGGGTATTACATCATATCACCTTTAAAAGAGGTTTCGTCCCGAAACCTAAACAACGAGAACGAAGTGCTGGAATAGCTACCTTCCCGACCATACCCTCTTGGTCCACATCCGATCTTCATGGCCATTAGTATCGTGGTCACGACTGTGTCCTCTGCCCAACGGCATACTAAGCGGATCCCCACTCAATACGATTGCACAACTTCGCAAAATATTATACTAAAGTACCAACTCAGCACGACATATCACATAAGGTAACCAATAACAACTCGAAAAGAAAATCCACGAGGTATCCTTTTAAATGAAATCTTTTGAAAATCCTTGGATTCGTATGCTATTTAAAATAAACTTTAAAAGTACTTTTGGTACCTCGGGTTGTTTCATCAAAACTTGTAAACAACATACTTTAACCGTCTCATTTGAAATCATTTGAAGTCATCATGCCTCTACGTATCATCATCACCGTTAACAACTAACAAGTTAACCATGCAAGATCATCAAATCATTCTTACATACTCTAACATTTCCAAATCCGAATTTGAACTTTACATCGAGTGAGATTTTTCATCTTTCACTATATATTTTTGAAAATAAAATCGCATTGGTTTTTGAAATAAAATATTTTTATGGTGTGAAAGATTTTTGAAAATCATTCACTCGAATTATTTGAAAATGCAACAATACGTTAAAATCATTTTCGAAAATTCTCCCAACACTTCACAAACATCAACGACGGTAATATTTCACAAAATGTTCAAGGTACTTTAAAACAACTCTTTCAAATACCGTCAAGGTTTTATTTGAGAATCCTAGGCCGGCTCGCAAATTTCAACCATTTTCTAAAATTCATACGAAGTCGCCGGCTAATCGCACTTGCACAAACTTATGAAAGTTTTAGAAAAGCGTGTTCGAACACACTCGCAGCAGACATAATTTATCAATTTGTCGAACCCAATCAATTATCACTTAGCGCAACGAAAAAAAATCATAACGCACATTCATACAAAACAGTTGTCATTACTTGACAACACACATAGAATACAGTCCCGAGTGATTGACTGCTAAGGTTAGGCCTAACGGCTAAAAGAAATGTAGTTCCCTAGCCTCTGTCCAGACTGACTAACGCGCGCTACAACACATATTTAGCGTGCGCTACCCATGCTGCATTAGCGCGCGCTAGCCTTACATTTAGCGTGCGCTAACGGTTCTATTTTAGCAACATGATTGCGAACATATATACGACATTACTGGAATCGAAGGTCACAAATAAACAACAACAATATTTGAATCTCAAAGCCATCGATTCACATAATTACAACACATCATGAGCAACCATCAAAAGACAATTGTCATTCAAAATCGAAAAGTTAAAAGCAAGGGTCACGTCTTGAGTATATTTTGTAGAACTCATTTGAGTTCAAAACTCGTGTTTTGAAAACTTATAGTACACAGTGGAAAAGAATTATCAATAATTCGAGTTTTCAGAACTTACAGCCTTGAGGTCAACATACGAAAATCAACTTTTTCCTCCCTTGGAGGACATTTTAAAAATTTTACGTGACTCCCCGAAAGGATTCGAAAACTTAAAATTCCAAGGTTTATACTCTTGCAAGAAAAACGGTTTATACAAAGATACATTCAGCAATATCATTCTACATTTTAGCGCAAGACGGGAATCAACAAATATATGTCACTTACTCACGATGCACCTCCAAATACTAACTACATAACACAGAATCACACAGGCTCGTATAGCTCGTGGTACAACCCGTAGTAGGGAGACTTACATCCACAGATCGCACGAAGATGATGGCTGCACCCTGATACTAATCACGGCCGACATTCCAAACGACGCGTCGCGACACGACTCAGTCAGACAAAATCTGACAATACAAGACTCGACAACACATAACTCGACCCGACAGCCTAGGTTTTCTCAACCTATTCTCCGATACCATAAATGTAACACCCCCAGATCAAACCAGGAATATTACACGTCGCGGACCCTCTCCATGAGGATCCACCAGGCTAGACATCAACACAACACATTACATTACATACTGACGAATCAAAATAACGAATCAATAGACCGATTTGGCCTTCCGACACTGACTTACAAATCAAAATACATAAACTCATCCAGACTCATACACATGCAAGGGTAAAATACTTGCAACGACGAACAATAAGACAGCGGAAAAGACAATACAATGGACGCCGACTAACTGAAGTCAAAACTGGCCTTCGTATGATTAGTATCATTCGTCTTTCATCATCCCTCGCACCGATCCTGTGTCTTGCTCCCGAAAACCTGTATGTACCTGGACACAATACAGATATCCACCCCCCAATTACTCGGGGGTTAGAAAAACTCCACTGTTTCGCTAGTGCAAGTATAAAGTGCAAATACGAGCCATACACAACACATTCCGAGAATACATCGAAAGACTTCCCGAGATATATTTAGTTAAAAATAGTTCAAGTCTTGAAAGTAGAAACGAAGCAAGTAAGCACTTTGGAAACATTTCCAAATCTCGGGAGTTTTGAAAACATTAGAAATTGAAAAGTTCTTAATTCCTCGAAAGTCATTTAGGGTCACAGCCCCAAAGTTCATTTTCCAAAATGCAAATCTGTTAACAAAACACGGGGTCCACAACCCAACCATTCCGGTCACAAAACACAGGGCCTACGACCCGATCATCCACTGCAATTCACTTACAAGGACACATTACACATAACACATTATTCTTATGCCATTCTAGCCAAACACCAAGACTCGATATATAATGTATCTCGACCCCGAGCATAAAGCATTGTGATACTCCGGAACGTATCACAATAGTTATCAAAACATCAACATCAATATCACAGAAACCATACTTGGTAACCCGTGCGTACCCATTAGTATCGGGCCCCAGAGGCCCCGTCGGACCATCCCCAGGTGGGAAACCACTTCCGCGGCCGTACCCATTAGTATCGGCCCCCAGAGGTCCCGTCGAACCGTCCCCAGGTGGAAGAACATCAACGCACGCACCCAAGTCCACTTCCGTGACCGTACCCATTAGTATCGGCCCCCAGAGGCCACACATGCCATCCCCGGGTGGAAGAACAACTCACAGTTTGCGAAACCACAACTCTCAAAGGTCAAACACACAGAATATATATAGTCGAGGTACCTTGCTAGAATGGCCGTATTATCCAACACGTACTCACGACCCAGAACTATAACAATTCACAAGGAAACACAAGATTTCAACAGCACAACTAATATCACACAAACTCACATATTCATCCATAAACACGTGACTCCAAGCACATAATTTGAGAAAAGAATTACACTTTACATTTACCAACGACATAATCATACGCAATGACATCACAAGAAAGTAAGGTGATTCTATACTCGACACTAGCACACATATTCTACTAAGCACATTAATTCCCGACACACACGGGTCACCTTTACAAAAACCATGATGGTAAATATACCGATTCTTTTGAAAAATGGTTATTAATATTTATTTAGCACATATCGACGATTAACAACCATAATATCCACAAAACACGTAATGTATGGGCAAGATACTTGCCTCGAATAACCACAACACAGAGAATCGGCCGAAGTAGGTTGGCACGAACCGACTACGAACTCACCGACTCCACCGAACGAAAATCCGCAACAATGAACTATGAACGAAGACAATAACAACGAAAATGAATTCCATAATACGACTCAAAGCCGTTGAATTCAAAGAACGAATGACGAAAGTTCAAGGATTTCCCCCAAAATGGCCAAGAACACGATTCGTCCCGACAAAACACGAAAACGGAATTCCAAGTTGAAATATGGATATACAATCCATAGAATGTGTTTAACAACATCATTTAACCACAATCGATCGATCAAAAACGGATGAAAAACGAGATCGAGAACAAATCCCCTAAATAGTCAATTTGAAGGAAATCAAGAAGTATACTTCGATTCGACGAAGAACAATGGATTAAATGATGTTAAAACACAAGAATACTACCAAGATTAATCATACCCATCATGAATTAATCAATAATACGGAACGAATCGGACAAAAACGCAAAAACCCCCAAATTCACGAAATTAGGCTTCTAAGGAAGATTACCTTGATTCGCTGGATCAAAGGACGATATAGGATGATTGATTGATGATATAACCTCAATAACTTCGAGGATTTGTTGCCAAACAACATGGCTCCATGATGAGTATACCCTCAGCCGCGGAAGAGAAGGAGAAGGAGGAGAAAAATGGCCAAAAACCCGTCTGCAGGGCCATAAATAGGTTGCCGCGGCCTGGGCCGGGAGTGTGCCGCGGCACAGGGCCAAATCTGCGCCCAGTGATCGGCAGTGTGCCGCGGCCCGGCCGACATGTGCCGCGGCACTAGGTACAGACGGTTTGGCCGAAAAAATGCACGAGTGTGCCGCGGCCCTGCCGGCATGTGCCGCGACCCACAAGACGGCTCGCCGGCCGAGCCGCCAAGCAATACGGCCATGACTCGGCGGCCGGCCTGGGCCCAGATTGCCCGGCCATGACTCGGCCGGGGCCAACTCCGACGGCCCGAACGACCCCGAAACCCGAACCTGAATACGAATCGATGATACGGTTACGACGTACTCGCAAAGACGAATCTAAGAGCTAAGAGTACACACAATTCCGACCACCCGAAGGCTCGGAATTCGACAACGGAAGTAATTACCCAAAACTTTGGGAAATTATGAAAATGGCCCAAAACGTCCGAAAATCACGATACGCGATCGAAACAACAAACCAAAGCTCGCAACATGAATAATAACATTAAATGAACTTACGAGAAACTCGAAACAACAGTTTCGGACGAGATTCGCAAGAATCGAACTCAAGTGCGGAAAAGTCGCTAAAAAGCTCGGAACTCAACAAAACGATACCGAAAAGAACTCAGATGACAAAAAGTGCAGAATTAATCATTCTTGAAATGACGAAACGGTCATGAGCGAGTCGTCAAAACAGACTCTGGCCGAAAAAAAATTTACCGAAAATCGAAAATTGCGGATATTACAAAAGCTATCACCTAAAAAAATGACGAAAAGGAGAAGTGTTGAGCAGCAACAGCTGCCTAATTTTGGGGGTCTTAAATTTTGCGAAAAATAAAGGACTAACCATTGTTGGTGCATAGCTGCCGTCTCACAGAAAAATTGGTGAAAAGAGCTACACGTTAGCAAATAACGGTGTGAAAGCTATCACTTTTTTAAAAAAAAATGAGATAGAAATTGTGTTGGTGAAAGGAGCTACACGTTAGCAAATAACGGTGTGAAAGCTATCACTAAAAGGGATGTAGTTTATGAACAGATTTGAATTAATTAGCGGCTGAATTTCAATACACTCAATTTCGTGAAAAATCACAATGTTTGATGACGCCAATAAAATTCTTCTTCATATTGAGTCGAAAAATAAAAGAGTGATCGAGAGCAACCATTAAAGGGAGTCGTGTGTACACGAGTGGAAAAGAAATAATCATCCTTTTGGGGGGGAAACCTTACATTTTGGAATTACAATACTAAAATCGTGTTTTAACTTCAAAATCATTAGTAGATTTATTTTGAATCTTGATTCATTTATATCTACTGTATAAAGCTGGTTGTTGTGTATTAATGGCATTTTGATCTCCTTTTCTCTTTTTATATAATTATTTTTCTTAATTTGTGTGTGTATTATTTTTCTTATTTTTGTCTTATTTTTATTTTTATTTTTGGAGCGTGAATAACATAGAGTCTTGCTCGGGACTAGCAAGAATTCTTGTTTGGAAGTGTGATAAGTGTCAGTTTTATACACTTATCCATGGTTTGTATCGATAAATTTCACCCATAATTGAGCTAGTCTACTCGTTTTTTGCTTTTAATTAATTAGTTTATTATAATTATATTTTTATCGGATGATGATGTAAACCTAGTCTTAATCGGATTGAATAACTGATTTACTCAAGAAATAACATGTTTATTAAATATTCTCTTTGTTGAATTTTGATATATTCATGTTGTAGGTCTTTCCGAGACGAATTCGGCAGTCTTTCCGGATTCAAAATCAGAGTTATATATCAAAAGTTATCATCCGAAGAAGATTTGGGGCAAAAACGCAAAGTCTGAGAAATTTTGGGTTGAAAACGTAACTCTCAAAGCAACCAGTGAGCAAATTGACGAATCCAAGTTACGGCCGTAACTATGGAATGTTACGGCCGTAAGTCGTCCAAGTTACGGCCGTAACTCCTTAATGTTACGGCCGTAACTCTTGACAGATTGTTAAAATTTGTCTAATTTTTTATACTTTTTGTGTATTATTGAGGGGATGGATGGCATTGATCCGATCTATTGTAATAATGCTGGAGTTTTGGAGCTATTAGATGACTTTAGGTGTATAAATAGACCCCTTAGATCCTTCATCATTCATCATTCATCTTATAATTTTTCACTTCTTGTAATCTTTTCTTTTTGTGTGAAGAACACACTTGTGTTCGTGAGTGATTTGTGTGAGTGTGGTATAGCATATGTTGTTCAGAGAGTTTATTGCTTCTTTCTCCTTTATCTACTAAGGGAGTTAGGATCAATTCTTTCTCTTGATTCAACTAATAATGACCACACAAGCTTGTATTATGTATATTAATCCCTTCATGGGCTAAGTTACCTTTAGTTGGGATTATAAACAAGGTTAGTCATGTTATTTAAGTTTGTATAAATATCAATTGTGAATTACTTACTATTGTGTGTGATTTTCATTGTTTTAACAATCTTTATTTATTTGGCCAATAAATGACGATATTTATGGTCTTCATATGTTTCGAAAGAAAATATGTTTGATTAGATCAAGTGATCTTCACTCTAAGTTGTTCTAGGGGATAGAAATATACCTCTAGACCTTAGATGATTCTTTGAGTTATATTCATAAATCCTAATGCTATGTATTGAAGCCAATCAACATAGAAATATAGTGGATTGATTCAATATGTAAGGGGCGTTTTATAGTTCGAAAGAGAAACCGTCTTTTTAAGGAAAATCGAATCTACACAACATAATAAGTAAATTCATCTTATGATCTCCTATACATCTTCTATAACTAATGACGAACTAAGTTTGTAATCCCAACTATTTCATTTTATCGTTAATCAATCTATTATTATTGCAATCTTTTTATTTCCTTAAAATATTAAAACTATTATTGCATTTTCTTTGCAATTATTAAACCAAACTCTTTAATTGTGTGTTACACGCATCTTAGTATCTATTAAAATAGATTAATGGTGTATAATTCAAATTACAACCAAACTTCCTCGTGGGATCGATAAACCGGACTCAAAAAGTCCACTTACTACTTGATACGATATCGTGCACTTGCGATAGTTACACTAAGAACGTGTCAAGTTTTTGGCGCCGTTGCCGGGGAAGTATAAGTTATATTTGAAATCTTACATTGTAAACTATTTTTATAGGTACAACTTTCTCGACATTGTAACTTAGTACTCAATTGTGTTTGTCCGGTCAAGTGGCGGATAACGGTACTTCGTGACTATTAAAGTCGGATTTTCAGTTTCCCACAACAAATGATATTTGTAGATATTTTCTTCAATTATTTTCATTTTCTTATCATGGAAGAAACATTGTATAAAATCGAAAAAAGATTTCCCTTTCTAAGCAAAAATGCAATTTTAAAAATTTACAAGACAAGGCTTGAAAGGATGAGGTTGCTTATGAATAAAAGCATACCTTTTGACATAAGATTCATTATTGAAGCCAAAGTAAGAATAGAGGGTGACTTCACAGAAACACCGACTAGATTTTTACCAGGGCTTGGAAAAAGTTCATATGCGAAGAAACGACGAGCAAAGATGATAGCCGTTTGTTATAAATGTGCTAGATGGAACTGTAATTTAAAGTGTCGATCTTTAGGAATTCCATCTACAAACAGAGAAGATAAAATTCAGTTCATTAAGGATGGTCTAAATAAAGAGAATTTAGATAATATCGAAATTTCTCTTGACACACATCCTAGTGGACTCGTACATTACGGAATTCGATGTTTGTGGAATAAATTCAAACCAGAATATGAACAACGTCTTGGGAATCTAACGTTAAAAGACCCTGTTTGCCAATTTGTAAGAAAATTGGATGGGAAGCTTCTCCCCGAATCATAGAAGGCGTTTAGGCCGTTTCTGAACGTAAAATCAGAGGAAGATGTGAGCCACAATCACAACTATTGTACATACGCGTAAGTTGTAATACCCGTAATTTCGATTTCCGGTCATTTCTTTTTTTTCGGCGGAAGTCCGTTTTGACGACTCGCTCATGACCGTTTCGTCATTCTGGGAATGATTAATTCTACACCTTTTGTCATCCGAGTTCGTTTCGGTGTTGTTTTGTTGAGTTTCGTGCCTTTTAGCGACTTTTCCGCACTTGAGTTCGATTCTTGCCAATCTCGTTCGAAACTGCTGTTTCGAGTTTCTCGTAAGTCCGTTTAAGTTTGTTAGACGTGTTGTGAACTTCTATTTGGTTATTCGATCACGTATCGTGATTTCCGGGCGTTTTGGGCCATTTTGTAATTTTTGAAAGTTACGGGTATCCGTATCTGTAATTGTTGTCTCGACCCGTTTCTTGGTCGCGTATGACTAATTATGGTATTATGTTTTCATTTCGGGTCGTTGATGTCGTCCGCGAACTTTTCGTCGTGTTCGTTCCGTGCGTTTTCGGAAATCGGGTCGTCGAGCCCTAGCGGTTGCGGGACTGGCCGGACGGTTGCGGGACTGGCCGGACGATTGCGGGCACCGGACGGACGGGTGCGGCAGGAACCGGCATAGCGCACGCTACGGCTGGAAGGCTGCGCGCGCTAACCGGCAGGTGTAGCGTGTAATACCCGGTTGTAATTCATTCTTTACCATTCAGTAATTATCAGTCTGTAATTATCACTCAGTAATTTTCACTCATTAATGATCGCTCATCATTCATGATTCATTCATTTGCGTTCATTTGGTATGTTGTAACCGTGTATCAGTTACCGATCGTCATTTCGTCTCCGTTTGAGTGTCAGAGCGGGAATATTATCATTATCATCGTGATTGGTAGTTTTGTGCTGGAAGTATCATTTCTGACATGTGTTGGACTTGTTCGCTTTCACATTCGTATGGTATGTCGGATCATTCATCAATCGTAGCGAGGAATCGGAGTTGTCAGAATTTCTTCTTGTCCAGCAACGAGTTACGGCCGTAAGGAGTGTCGGATACGGCCGTAATCGACGTTCATTGTTTCCGGGCCATTTCGGCCGAGCAGGACTTACGGCCGTAAGGATTTCGGCATACGACCGTAAGTTGGGAAGTACGGCCGTAAGGTTGGCCGGTTACGGCCGTACGTGTCGAGCAGGGTGCCCAGACGTTTTTGGCCGAAGGCGAGTTACGGCCGTAAGGGTTTCAGCATACGGCCGTAAGTCGAGGAAGGTACGGCCGTAAGGCTTGGCCGGATATGGCCGTACGCTGCAGGCAAGGTGCCTGGTCATTTTCGACGAAGAGGGCTTACGCCCGTAAGTTTGGCCGGATACGGCCGTATCATCCGAGTTACGGCCGTAAGTTGTGCGGGTACGGCCGTAAGGATGTCGGCGGATGTTTTGACGAAGGCGGGTTACGCCCGTAACTCGGGAGCGGTTACGGCCGTAAGTCTGTCGGCAGGCTTTGACGAGCCGAGTTACGGCCGTACGAGTTGGCCGGTTACGGCCGTAAGGCCGTTGACTTGGAATGTTACGGCCGTAAGAGGGCCGAGTTACGGCCGTAACTTCCGGCAGTATTTAAGGACTCGGCCGGGACATTTTTCACCATTTTCATTCTTTCTTCATTTTGTTCCGAGAGAGAGACTTGAGAGAGGGATTTTTCCATCCTCAATCACTTGAGTGTTAGACTTTCATCATCCTCATTCATTTGGGAAGCTTGGATACTCGTTTTAACTCGTGTTCATCGATCTAGTGATTGGATCTTCAAGAGGTAATTTCTTCAACACCTTGGATTTCGATTCTATGTTGAGATATGATGTTTTGGACGTTATAATCATGTTATATGAAGGGATATGTATATGATTATGAGTTTATATAAGGATTCATTGGATTATTCAGGGATTATTCAAGAACACTTTGAATATCGAGTTGAAATTGGGGGTTTTCGATTAATTGTCGTTATAATCACGTTTTCGGATATTCATTTTGGATTATTGATCATTTGGAAGATGTTTGTTGGTTTGAAACACTTCTTGGGGGATTTGATATTGGTATATTGAGGTTTGATTGTAAACGATCGGAGTTTGGCCGAAACGTGTTTGATTTAATGCCTCAATGGACTTGGTTTAGTCGTATCGACGTTTTGAGTTCGTTATATTCGTGTTTGATTCGTATATTGAATGGATTGTTGGTAATTGTATTATTCAAGGTTGTTCGAGCGACCGATATCTCAATTAGGACGCTGTTCGTGGAAGGATAATTGTCACCGGTGTTGTGTAAGTTAATTCTTACTCGGTTAAAAGGATATTCATCCCTTTTGTTGTTGTTCATTCATAATCATAACTCATTCATCATTGTATTAACCGTATCAAACTTGTTATTGTCAATTAATCACTTGACCATAAGGAGCAGCGGTTCCAATCATTTCATTGAGTCATATTTATTTCACTATCATTCCATCTCGGTGAGTCATTATTCATTTTCGATGTCACTTTTGTTATATCGTGGCATTCCGGTCATCTTGGCGTGCCGTTGGTATGTGTGTGATTTTCATGTCAGGCACGATTAAGTCGTGTGTTGGTTGTTGGCCTCACATCGATCGTGCACACGAGTCATATGCCTCGTGAGACTGATTAGGTACAAGACCACACGTGTATTCGATCGATACTCGTTGGTGGCTTGTGCACGGACACATTTCCATCCCGGGCGTAGTGTGGCACCACCCTTTGAGCCGTAATGTTAGTTGATTCATATAGCATGTTTGATTGCGTATGTTTCGACAGGATATTTCATAACTTCAGATATAATCATGATTGTGTATTTTCAACCCTTGAGGATTGTTGTTCTTTGTAACTGACCCCGTTTGGGGATTTTGTTTTTCAGGTCTTGGCAAGGCAAAAGCACGGGGAGAACACGCTGACGTCGAGGAGTCCCAGTGATACTAGTAGGGGGCCCCGATCTTTCAGTTATTCATATTATTGTCCTTTATTTTCCGCTGCAGACTTTCATTTGGATACTCCGTTTCATTCAGTGTCGTGTATTTTATCTTCATATAAAATATACTAGTATTCGGTATTGTCCTGGTGTGTTATACTTAAACTCCTCATCGGAGTATTTGGTAATATAATGTGGTTCGGTACTACAATTATATTATTTAATTCATCATTTTCATTCGCCTGGTGGGTCCCAGTCGGGGATTCACGGCACTGTAATATCCGCCTAGTTTGGGGTGTTACAGAGTTGGTATCGGAGCGTGGTTTTGAATACTACCTTCCGAGTCATGTCTCATTTGAAATCATCGTCATCAGACTAGTATCATTGGACTTTCGCGTCACATGTGACCTGTGCAAATGCCGAGCCAATCAGACCGAAAGAACTGTAAGATTTCTAACGCCATGGTATAATTTCTGGCAATAGTCATTCATTCATCATTCATCAATTAGCAATCCTCAAACATCATCATTTATTGTGATTAGGACGATTATGTTAACTCATTAATCACTTAATTCATTTCATTACTCAGTTAATGATCAGGACGATCATGTTAATTCATTAATTACTCAATTCATTTCATTACTCAGTTGTCGATCTGGATAATCATATTATTAATCTTGTTAAGTTATTCAAGATAATCATTTCTAGAATTTCATCAGATAATCATGTCAGCACCTGTACTTTCCTTGCCGCAGGGGATGGAGGGATTTGTGGTTTATAGTGATGCATCCGGACAGGGTCTCGGATGTGTACTCATGCAGAATGGGAAGGTTATTGCTTATGCCTCACGGCAATTGAGACCTTACGAGGTTAATTATCCGACTCACGATCTGGAGCTAGCAGCCGTGGTGTTAGCTTTGAAAATTTGGCGTCATTATCTTTATGGCGTTACCTGTCAGATATTCACCGATCATAAGAGTTTGAAGTATATATTTACTCAGAAGAAGTTAAATATGCGACAGAGGTGGTGGTTAGAACTAATCAAAGATTATGATATCGAGATCCTTTACCACCCGGGCAAGGCGAACGTTGTCGCCGATGCCTTGAGTCGTAAGTCCGTTCAGGAGCAGATGCTTGCTCGTTTAACAGTCCAGAAGGAGCTTCAGCAGGAATTCCTTAGACCCGAGATCGAGGTCTGGCTTCAGCGAGTTCAGGGACAGTTTTGTATGTTAGAGATTTCATCGTCACTTGAGAAGGAAATCAGGGAGAATCAGGGTTCAGATTCATTTTGTTGCTCATCCGCGAGGATGAGGCACATGGAAAAGCCCCTGGATTTGTGGTCCACAAGGATGGACTCTTGAGATTTAAGAATCAGTTGTGCGTACCGGCGAATGATGAGTTGAAAAACTCGATCTTGAGAGAAGCTCATGCTACCCCTTATCCGGTTCATCCGGGGTCTAGCAAGATGTACAAGGACTTGAAACAAAATTTCTGGTGGAGTAATATGAAGCGAGAAGTCGCGGAATTTGTTTGAGATGTTTAGCCTATCAGCAAGTCATGATGGAACATCAGCGACCGGCGAGTATGCTGATACCGCTCCCTATTGCAGAATGGAAGTGGGAAGACATTTCTATGGATTTCATCACGAGTTGCCGACGAGTCGTCGTGGCATGAATACGATCTGAGTGATCGCGGACTGCTTAACTAAATCAGCTCTTTTCCTTGAGATTAAGGATATGTGGGGTCCCGAGAAACTTCTCCAACTATTCATCAAAGAGATAGTGAGATTGCACGGTACCCCTAAGAGTATCGTTTCTGATCGTGACGGACGATTCGTGTCTCATTTTGGAAATCAGTTCATCATGCTATGGGAACTCAGCTTAATCTCATTACCGCCTTTCATCCTCAGTCCGACGGACAATCAGAGAGGACTATTCAGACATTGGAGGACATGTTGAGGGCATGCGTCCTCGATTTAGAAGACAATTGGGAAGCCCAACTACCGTTGATCGAATTCACGTACAATAATAGTTGGCACTCTTCGTTTCAGGTAGCACCTTACGAGGCCTGGTACGGTCGTCGTTGTCGATCTCCCTTGTGTTGGGACGACCCATCAGAATCAATCGGCACCGAGCCCGATATGCTTATTAGCCGCCCGTGAGAAGGTAGCTTTGATCAGGAGTCGTTGTTGACCACTCGGAGTCGACAGGAATCATATGCAGGTAATCGTCGTCGACCATTAGAGATCGAGACGGGTGACCATGTTTTGGTCAAGGTAATACCGAGTCGTAATATCTTCCGTTTTGGGAAGAGGGGAAAGTTGAGTCCGAGATTCATTGGACCGTTTGAGATTCTGGATCGAATAGGCGAGTTAACTTATCGATTGGCTTTACCTCTGGCGTTGAGCCGAATTCGTAATGTGTTTCACGTCTCTCAGCTACGGAAATATGTTGCCGACCCGAGTCACATACTTCAGTTTGACAAAATCGAGATCGCAGATGATCATTCGTATGAGGAGCGTCCCATACGAGTGTTAGAGCGGCAAATCAAACAGTTGAGGAATAAGGCGATTCCTTTGGTTAAGTTTCAGTGGTCTAGACACGGAGTCGAAGAGGCCACTTGGGGAACCGAGGAGAGTATGCGGGGGAGTTATCCCGAGTTGTTTGACCCTTAGTTTCGGGGACGAAACTCTTTTTAAGGGGGGGAGTATGTAATACCCGGTTGTAATTCATTCTTTACCATTCAGTAATTATCAGTCTGTAATTATCACTCAGTAATTTTCACTCATTAATGATCGCTCATCATTCATGATTCATTCATTTGCGTTCATTTGGTATGTTGTAACCGTGTATCAGTTACCGATCGTCATTTCATCTCCGTTTGAGTGTCAGAGTGGGAATATTATCATTATCATCGTGATTGGTAGTCTTGTGCTGGAAGTATCATTTCTGACATGTGTTGGACTTGTTCGCTTTCACATTCGTATGGTATGTCGGATCATTCATCAATCGTAGCGAGGAATCGGAGTTGTCGGAATTTCTTCTTGTCCAGCAACGAGTTACGGCCGTAAGGAGTGTCGGATACGGCCGTAATCGACGTTCATTGTTTCCGGGCCATTTCGGCCGAGCAGGACTTACGGCCGTAAGGATTTCGGCATACGGTCGTAAGTTGGGCATTACGGCCGTAAGGTTGGCCGGTTACGGCCATACGTGTCGAGCAGGGTGCCCAGACGTTTTTGGCCGAAGGCGAGTTACGGCCGTAAGGGTTTCAGCATACGGCCGTAAGTCGAGGAAGGTACGGCCGTAAGGCTTGGCCGGATACGGCCGTACGCTGCAGGCAAGGTGCCTGGTCATTTTCGACGAAGAGGGCTTACGCCCATAAGTTTGGCCGGATACGGCCGTATCATCCGAGTTACGACCGTAAGTTGTGCGGGTACGGCCGTAAGGATGTCGGCGGATGTTTTGACGAAGGCGGGTTACGCCCGTAACTCGGGAGCGGCTACGGCCGTAAGTCTGTCGGCAGGCTTTCGGACGAAGCCGAGTTACGGCCGTACGAGTTGGCCGGTTACGGCCGTAAGGCCGTTGACTTGGAATGTTACGGCCGTAAGAGGGCCGAGTTACGGCCGTAACTTCCGGCAGTATTTAAGGACTCACGACATTTTTACCATTTTCATTCTTTCTTCATTTTGTTCCGAGAGAGAGACTTGAGAGAGGGATTTTTCCATCCTCAATCACTTGAGTGTTAGACTTTCATCATCCTCATTCATTTGGGAAGCTTGGATACTCGTTTTAACTCGTGTTCATCGGATCGAAGTGATTGGATCTTCAAGAGGTAATTTCTTCAACACCTTGGATTTCGATTCTATGTTGAGATATGATGTTTTGGACGTTATAATCATGTTATATGAAGGGATATGTATATGGTTATGAGTTTATATAAGGATTCATTGGATTATTGAGGGATTATTCAAGAACACTTTGAATATCGAGTTGAAATTGGGGGTTTTCGATTAATTGTCGTTATAATCACGTTTTCGGATATTCATTTTGGATTATTGATCATTTGGAAGATGTTTGTTGGTTTGAAACACTTCTTGGGGATTTGATATTGGTATATTGAGGTTTGATTGTAAACGATCGGAGTTTGGCGAAACGCGTGTTTGATTTAATGCCTCAATGGACTTGGTTTAGTCGTATCGACGCTTTGAGTTCGTTATATTCGTGTTTGATTCGTATATTGAACGGATTGTTGGTAATTGTATTATTCAAGGTTGTTCGAGCGACCGATATCTCACCAGACGCTGCTCGTGGAAGGATAATTGTCACCGGTGTTGTGTAAGTTAATTCTTACTCGGTTAAAAGGATATTCATCCCTTTTGTTGTTGTTCATTCATAATCATAACTCATTCATCATTGTATTAACCGTATCAAACTTGTTATTGTCAATTAATCACTTCAGTCATAAGGAACGACGGTTCCAATCATTTCATTGAGCTGTCATTTATTTCACTATCATTCCATCTCGGTGAGTCATTATTCATTTTCGATGTCACTTTTGTTATATCGTGGCATTCCGGGTCATACTGGCGTGCCGGTTGGTATGTGTTGGATTTTCATGTCGGGCACGTTTAAGTCGTGTGTTGGTTGTTGGCCTCACATTGATCGTGCACACGAGTCATATGCCTCGTGAGACTGATTAGGTACAAGACCACACGTGTATTCGATCGATACTCGTTGGTGGCTTGTGCACGGACACATTTCCATCCCGGGCGTAGTGTGGCACCACCCTTTGAGCCGTAATGTGAGTTGATTCATATAGTATGTTTGATTGCGTATGTTTCGACAGGATATTTCATAACTTCAGATATAATCATGATTGTGTATTTTCAACCCTTGAGGATTGTTGTTCTTTGTAACTGACCCCGTTTGGGGATTTTGTTTTTCAGGTCTTGGCAAGGCAAAAGCACGGGGAGAACACGCTGACGTCGAGGAGTCCCAGTGATACTAGTAGGGGGCCCCGATCTTTCAGTTATTCATATTATTGTCCTTTATTTTCCGCTGCAGACTTTCATTTGGATACTCCGTTTCATTCAGTGTCGTGTATTTTATCTTCATATAAAATATACTAGTATTCGGTATTGTCCTGGTGTGTTATGCTTAAACTCCTCATCGGAGTATTTGGTAATATAATGTGGTTCGGTACTACAATTATATTATTTAATTCATCATTTTCATTCGCCTGGTGGGTCCCAGTCGGGGATTCACAGACCTTGTAATATCCGCCTAGTTTGGGGTGTTACAGAGTTGGTATCGGAGCGTGGTTTTGAATACTACCTTCCGAGTCATGTCTCATTTGAAATCATCGTCATCAGACTAGTATCATTGGACTTTCGCGTCACATGTGAACTGTGCAAATGCCGAGCCAAGCAGACCGAAAGAACTGTAAGATTTCTAACGCCATGGTATAATTTCTGGCAATAGTCATTCATTCATCATTCATCAATTAGCAATCCTCAAACATCATCATTTATTGTGATTAGGACGATTATGTTAACTCATTAATCACTTAATTCATTTCATTACTCAGTTAATGATCAGGACGATCATGTTAATTCATTAATTACTCAATTCATTTCATTACTCAGTTGTCGATCTGGATGATCATATTATTAATCTTGTTAAGTTATTCAAGATAATCATTTCTAGAATTTCATCAGATAATCATGTCAGCACCTGTACTTTCCTTGCCGCAGGGGATGGAGGGATTTGTGGTTTATAGTGATGCATCCGGACAGGGTCTCGGATGTGTACTCATGCAGAATGGGAAGGTTATTGCTTATGCCTCACGGCAATTGAGACCTTACGAGGTTAATTATCCGACTCACGATCTGGAGCTAGCAGCCGTGGTGTTAGCTTTGAAAATTTGGCGTCATTATCTTTATGGCGTTACCTGTCAGATATTCACCGATCATAAGAGTTTAAAGTATATATTTACTCAGAAGGAGTTAAATATGCGATAGAGGTGGTGGTTAGAACTAATCAAAGATTATGATATCGAGATCCTTTACCACCCGGGCAAGGCGAACGTTGTCGCCGATGCCTTGAGTCGTAAGTCCGTTCAGGAGCAGATGCTTGCTCGTTTAATAGTCCAGAAGGAGCTTCAGCAGGAATTCCTTAGACCCAAGATCGAGGTCTGGCTTCAGCGAGTTCAGGGACAGTTTTGTATGTTAGAGATTTCATCGTCACTTGAGAAGGAAATCAGGGAGAATCAGGGTTCAGATTCATTTTGTAGCTCATCCGCGAGGATGAGGCACATGGGAAAGCCCCTGGATTTGTGGTCCACAAGGATGGACTCTTGAGATTTAAGAATCGGTTGTGCGTACCGGCGAATGATGAGTTGAAAAACTCGATCTTGAGAGAAGCTCATGCTACCCCTTATCCGGTTCATCCGGGGTCTAGCAAGATGTACAAGGACTTGAAACAAAATTTCTGGTGGAGTAATATGAAGCGAGAAGTCGCGGAATTTGTTTCGAGATGTTTAGCCTATCAGCAAGTCATGATGGAACATCAGCGACCGGCGAGTATGCTGATACCGCTCCCTATTGCAGAATGGAAGTGGGAAGACATTTCTATGGATTTTATCACGAGTTGCCGACGAGTCGTCGTGGCATGAATACGATCTGAGTGATCGCGGACTGCTTAACTAAATCAGCTCTTTTCCTTGAGATTAAGGATATGTGGGGTCCCGAGAGACTTGCCCAACTATTCATCAAAGAGATAGTGAGATTGCACGGTACCCCTAAGAGTATCGTTTCTGATCGTGACGGACGATTCGTGTCTCATTTTGGAAATCAGTTCATCGTGCTATGGGAACTCAGCTTAATCTCATTACCGCCTTTCATCCTCAGTCCGACGGACAATCAGAGAGGACTATTTAGACATTGGAGGACATGTTGAGGGCATGCGTCCTCGATTTAGAAGACAATTGGGAAGCCCAACTACCGTTGATCGAATTCACGTACAATAATAGTTGGCACTCTTCGTTTCAGGTAGCACCTTACGAGGCCTGGTACGGTCGTCGTTGTCGATCTCCCTTGTGTTGGGACGACCCATCATAATCAATCGGCACCGAGCCCGATATGCTTATTAGCCGCCCGTGAGAAGGTAGCTTTGATCAGGAGTCATTGTTGACCACTCGGAGTCGACAGGAATCATATGCAGGTAATCGTCGTCGACCATTAGAGATCGAGACGGGTGACCATGTTTTGGTCAAGGTAATACCGAGTCGTAATATCTTCCGTTTTGGGAAGAGGGGAAAGTTGAGTCCGAGATTCATTGGACCGTTTGAGATTCTGGATCGAATAGGCGAGTTAACTTATCGATTGGCTTTACCTCTGGCGTTGAGCCGAATTCGTAATGTGTTTCACGTCTCTCAGCTACGGAAATATGTTGCCGACCCGAGTCACATACTTCAGTTCGACGAAATCGAGATCGCAGATGATCATTCGTATGAGGAGCGTCCCATACGAGTGTTAGAGCGGAAAATCAAACAGTTGAGGAATAAGGCGATTCCTTTGGTTAAGTTTCAGTGGTCTAGACACGGAGTCGAAGAGGCCACTTGGGGAACCGAGGAGAGTATGCGGGGGAGTTATCCCGAGTTGTTTGACCCTTAGTTTCGGGGACGAAACTCTTTTTAAGGGGGGGAGTATGTAATACCCGGTTGTAATTCATTCTTTACCATTCATTAATTATCAGTCTGTAATTATCACTCAGTAATTTTCACTCATTAATGATCGCTCATCATTCATGATTCATTCATTTGCGTTCATTTAGTATGTTGTAACCGTGTATCAGTTACCGATCGTCATTTCATCTCCGTTTGAGTGTCAGAGTGGGAATATTATCATTATCATCGTGATTGGTAGTCTTGTGCTGGAAGTATCATTTCTGACATGTGTTGGACTTGTTCGCTTTCACATTCGTATGGTATGTCGGATCATTCATCAATCGTAGTGAGGAATCGGAGTTGTCGAAATTTCTTCTTGTCCAGCAACGAGTTACGGCCGTAAGGAGTGTCGGATACGGCCGTAATCGACGTTCATTGTTTCCGGGCCATTTCGGCCGAGCAGGACTTACGGCCGTAAGGATTTCGGCATACGGTCGTAAGTTGGGCATTACGGCCGTAAGGTTGGCCGGTTACGGCCGTACGTGCCGAGCAGTGTGCCCAGACGTTTTTGGCCGAAGGCGAGTTACGGCCGTAAGGGTTTCAGCATGCGGCCGTAAGTCGAGGAAGGTACGGCCGTAAGGCTTGGCCGGATACGGCCGTACGCTGCAGGCAAGGTGCCTGGTCATTTTCGACGAAGAGGGCTTACGCCCATAAGTTTGGCCGGATACGGCCGTATCATCCGAGTTACGACCGTAAGTTGTGCGGGTACGGCCGTAAGGATGTCGGCGGATGTTTTGACGAAGGCGGGTTACGGCCGTAAGTCTGTCGGCAGGCTTTCGGACGAAGCCGAGTTACGGCCGTACGAGTTGGCCGGTTACGGCCGTAAGGCCGTTGACTTGGAATGTTACGGCCGTAAGAGGGCCGAGTTACGGCCGTAACTTCCGGCAGTATTTAAGGACTCGGCCGGGACATTTTTCACCATTTTCATTCTTTCTTCATTTTGTTCCGAGAGAGAGACTTGAGAGAGGGATTTTTCCATCCTCAATCACTTGAGTGTTAGACTTTCATCATCCTCATTCATTTGGGAAGCTTGGATACTCGTTTTAACTCGTGTTCATCGGATCGAAGTGATTGGATCTTCAAGAGGTAATTTCTTCAACACCTTAGATTTCGATTCTATGTTGAGATATGATGTTTTGGACGTTATAATCATGTTATATGAAGGGATATGTATATGATTATGAGTTTATATAAGGATTCATTGGATTATTGAGGGATTATTCAAGAACACTTTGAATATCGAGTTGAAATTAGGGGTTTTCGATTAATTGTCGTTATAATCACGTTTTCGGATATTCATTTTGGATTATTGATCATTTGGAAGATGTTTGTTGGTTTGAAACACTTCTTGGGGGATTTTATATTGGTATATTGAGGTTTGATTGTAAACGATCGGAGTTTGGCCGAAACGTGTTTGATTCAATGCCTCAATGGACTTGGTTTAGTCGTATCGACGTTTTGAGTTCGTTATATTCGTGTTTGATTCGTATATTGAACGGATTGTTGGTAATTGTATTATTCAAGGTTGTTCGAGCGACCGATATCTCAATTAGGACGCTGTTCGTGGAAGGATAATTGTCACCGGTGTTGTGTAAGTTAATTCTTACTCGGTTAAAAGGATATTCATCCCTTTTGTTGTTGTTCATTCATAATCATAACTCATTCATCATTGTATTAACCATATCAAACTTGTTATTGTCAATTAATCACTTGACCATAAGGAGCAGCGGTTCCAATCATTTCATTGAGTCATTTATTTCACTATCATTCCATCTCGGTGAGTCATTATTCATTTTCGATGTCACTTTTGTTATATCGTGGCATTCCGGGTCATACTGGCGTGCCGGTTGGTATGTGTTGGATTTTCATGTCGGGCACGTTTAAGTCGTGTGTTGGTTGTTGGCCTCACATTGGACTGTGCACACGAGTCATATGCCTCGTGAGACTGATTAGGTACAAGACCACACGTGTATTCGATCGATACTCGTTGGTGGCTTGTGCACGGACACATTTCCATCCCGGGCGTAGTGTGGCACCACCCTTTGAGCCGTAATGTGAGTTGATTCATATAGCATGTTTGATTGCGTATGTTTCGACAGGATATTTCATAACTTCAGATATAATCATGATTGTGTATTTTCAACCCTTGAGGATTGTTGTTCTTTGTAACTGACCCCGTTTGGGGATTTTGTTTTTCAGGTCTTGGCAAGGCAAAAGCACGGAGAACACGACGCCGAGGAGTCCTGTGATACTAGTAGGGGGCCCCGATCTTTCGATTATTCATATTATTGTCCTTTATTTTCCGCTGCAGACTTTCATTTGGATACTCCGTTTCATTCAGTGTCGTGTATTTTATCTTCATATAAAATATACTAGTATTGATATTGTCTGGTGTGTTATACTTAAACTCCTCATCGGAGTATTTGGTAATATAATGTGGTTCGGTACTACAATTATATTATTTAATTCATCATTTTCATTCGCTGGTGGGTCCCAGTCGGGGATTCACGGACCGTAATATCCGCCTAGTTTGGGGTGTTACTGAGTTGGTATCGGAGCGTGGTTTTGAATACTACCTTCCGAGTCATGTCTCATTTGAAATCATCGTCATCAGACTAGTATCATTGGACTTTCGCGTCACATGTGACCTGTGCAAATGCCGAGCCAATCAGACCGAAAGAACTGTAAGATTTCTAACGCCATGGTATAATTTCTGGCAATAGTCATTCATTCATCATTCATCAATTAGCAATCCTCAAACATCATCATTTATTGTGATTAGGACGATCATGTTAACTCATTAATCACTTAATTCATTTCATTACTCAGTTAATGATCAGGACGATCATGTTAATTCATTAATTACTCAATTCATTTCATTACTCAGTTGTCGATCTGGATGATCATATTATTAATCTTGTTAAGTTATTCAAGATAATCATTTCTAGAATTTCATCAGATAATCATGTCAGCACCTGTACTTTCCTTGCCGCAGGGGATGGAGGGATTTGTGGTTTATAGTGATGCGTCCGGACAGGGTCTCGGATGTGTACTCATGCAGAATGGGAAGGTTATTGCTTATGCCTCACGGCAATTGAGACCTTACGAGGTTAATTATCCGACTCACGATCTGGAGCTAGCACTCGTGGTGTTAGCTTTGAAAATTTGGCGTCATTATCTTTATGGCGTTACCTGTCAGATATTCACCGATCATAAGAGTTTAAAGTATATATTTACTCAGAAGGAGTTAAATATGCGACAGAGGTGGTGGTTAGAACTAATCAAAGATTATGATATCGAGATCCTTTACCACCCGGGCAAGGCGAACGTTGTCGCCGATGCCTTGAGTCGTAAGTCCGTTCAGGAGTAGATGCTTGCTCGTTTAACAGTCCAGAAGGAGCTTCAGTAGGAATTCCTTAGACCCGAGATCGAGGTCTGGCTTCAGCGAGTTCAGGGACAGTTTTGTATGTTAGAGATTTCATCGTCACTTGAGAAGGAAATCAGGGAGAATCAGGGTTCAGATTCATTTTGTTGCTCATCCGCGAGGATGAGGCACATGGGAAAGCCCCTGGATTTGTGGTCCACAAGGATGAACTCTTGAGATTTAAGAATCGGTTGTGCGTACCGGCGAATGATGAGTTGAAAAACTCCATCTTGAGAGAAGCTCATGCTACCCCTTATTCGGTTCATCCGGGGTCTAGCAAGATGTACAAGGACTTGAAACAAAATTTCTGGTGGAGTAATATGAAGCGAGAAGTCGCGGAATTTGTTTCGAGATGTTTAGCCTATCAGCAAGTCATGATGGAACATCAGCGACCGGCGAGTATGCTGATACCGCTCCCTATTCCAGAATGGAAGTGGGAAGACATTTCTATGGATTTCATCACGAGTTGCCGACGAGTCGTCGTGGCATGAATACGATCTGAGTGATCGCGGACTGCTTAACTAAATCAGCTCTTTTCCTTGAGATTAAGGATATGTGGGGTCCCGAGAGACTTGCCCAACTATTCATCAAAGAGATAGTGAGATTGCACGGTACCCCTAAGAGTATCGTTTCTGATCGTGACGGACGATTCGTGTCTCATTTTGGAAATCAGTTCATCGTGCTATGGGAACTCAGCTTAATCTCATTACCGCCTTTCATCCTCAGTCTGACGGACAATCAGAGAGGACTATTCAGACATTGGAGGACATGTTGAGGGCATGCGTCCTCGATTTAGAAGACAATTGGGAAGCCCAACTACCGTTGATCGAATTCATGTACAATAATAGTTGGCACTCTTCGTTTCAGGTAGCACCTTACGAGGCCTGGTACGGTCGTCGTTGTCGATCTCCCTTGTGTTGTGACGACCCATCAGAATCAATCGGCACCGAGCCCGATATGCTTATTAGCCGCCCGTGAGAAGGTAGCTTTGATCAGGAGTCGTTGTTGACCACTCGGAGACGACAGGAATCATATGCAGGTAATCTTCGTCGACCATTAGAGATCGAGATGGGTGACCATGTTTTGGTCAAGTTAATACCGAGTCGTAATATCTTCCGTTTTGGGAAGAGGGGAAAGTTGAGTCCGAGATTCATTGGACCGTTTGAGATTCTGGATCGAATAGGCGAGTTAACTTATCGATTGGCTTTACCTCTGGCGTTGAGCCGAATTCGTAATGTGTTTCACGTCTCTCAGCTACGGAAATATGTTGCCGACCCGAGTCACATACTTCAGTTCGACGAAATCGAGATCGCAGATGATCAGTCGTATGAGGATCGTCCCATACGAGTGTTAGAGCGGCAAATCAAACAGTTGAGGAATAAGGCGATTCCTTTGGTTAAGTTTCAGTGGTCTAGACACGGAGTCGAAGAGGCCACTTGGGAAACCGAGGAGAGTATGCGGGGGAGTTATCCCGAGTTGTTTGACCCTTAGTTTCGGGGACGAAACTCTATTTAAGGGAGGGAGTATGTAATACCCGGTTGTAATTCATTCTTTACCATTCAGTAATTATCAGTCTGTAATTATCACTCAGTAATTTTCACTCATTAATGATCGCTCATCATTCATGATTCATTCATTTGCATTCATTTGGTATGTTGTAACCGTGTATCAGTTACAGATCGTCATTTCATCTCCGTTTGAGTGTCAGAGTGGGAATATTATCATTATCATCGTGATTGGTAGTCTTGTGCTGGAAGTATCATTTCTGACATGTGTTGGACTTGTTCGCTTTCACATTCGTATGGTATGTCGGATCATTCATCAATCGTAGCGATGAATCGGAGTTGTCGGAATTTCTTCTTGTCCAGCAACGAGTTACGGCCGTAAGGAGTGTCGGATACGGCCGTAATCGACGTTCATTGTTTCCGAGCCATTTCGGCCGAGCAGGACTTACGGCCGTAAGGATTTCGGCATACGGCCGTAAGTTGGGCATTACGGCCGTAAGGTTGGCCGGTTATGGCCGTACGTGTCGAGCAGGGTGCCCAGACGTTTTTGGCCGAAGGCTAGTTACGGCCGTAAGGGTTTCAGCATACGACCGTAACTCGAGGAAGGTACGGCCGTAAGGCTTGGCCGGATACGGCCGTATGCTGCAGGCAAGGTGCCTAGTCATTTTCGACGAAGAGGGCTTACACCCATAAGTTTGGCCGGATACGGCCGTATCATCCGAGTTACGGCCGTAAGTTGTGCGGGTACGGCCATAAGGATGTCGGCGGATGTTTTGACGAAGGCGGGTTACGCCCGTAACTCGGGAGCGGTTACGGCCGTAAGTCTGTCGGCAGGCTTTCGGACGAAGCCGAGTTACGGCCGTCTGAGTTGGCGATTCTGGCCGTAAGGCCGTTGACTTGGAATGTTACGGCCGTAAGAGGGCCGAGTTACGGCCGTAACTTCGTGATTTAAGCACTCGGACATTTTTCACCATTTTCATTCTTTCTTCATTTTGTTCCGAGAGAGAGACTTGAGAGAGGGATTTTTCCATCCTCAATCACTTGAGTGTTAGACTTTCATCATCCTCATTCATTTGGGAAGCTTGGATACTCGTTTTAACTCGTGTTCATCGGATCGAAGTGATTGGATCTTCAACAGGTAATTTCTTCAACACCTTGGATTTCGATTCTGTGTTGAGATATGATGTTTTGGACGTTATAATCATGTTATATGAAGGGATATGTATATGATTATGAGTTTATATAAGGATTCATTGGATTATTGAGGGATTATTCAAGAACACTTTGAATATCGAGTTGAAATTGGGGGTTTTCGATTAATTGTCGTTATAATCACGTTTTCGGATATTCATTTTGGATTATTGATCATTTGGAAGATGTTTGTTGGTTTGAAACACTTCTTGGGGGATTTGATATTGGTATATTGAGGTTTGATTGTAAACGATCGGAGTTTGGCCGAAACGTGTTTGATTTAATGCCTCAATGGACTTGGTTTAGTCGTATCGACGTTTTGAGTTCGTTATATTCGTGTTTGATTCGTATATTAAACGGATTGTTGGTAATTGTATTATTCAAGGTTGTTCGAGCGTGATATCTCAATTAGGACGCTGTTCGTGGAAGGATAATTGTCACCGGTGTTGTGTAAGTTAATTCTTACTCGGTTAAAAGGATATTCATCCCTTTTGTTGTTGTTCATTCATAATCATAACTCATTCATCATTGTATTAACCGTATCAAACTTGTTATTGTCAATTAATCACTTGATCATAAGGAGCAGCGGTTCCAATCATTTCATTGAGTGTCATTTATTTCACTATCATTCCATCTCGGTGAGTCATTATTCATTTTCGATGTCACTTTTGTTATATCGTGGCATTCGGGTCATCTTGGCGTGCAGTTGGTATGTGTTGGATTTTCATGTCGGGCACGTTTAAGTCGTGTGTTGGTTGTTGGCCTCACATTGGGTGTGCACACACGAGTCATATGCCTCGTGAGACTGATTAGGTACAAGACCACACGTGTATTCGATCGATACTCGTTGGTGGCTTGTGCACGGACACATTTCCATCCCGGGCGTAGTGTGGCACCACCTTTGAGCCGTAATGTGAGTTGATTCATATAGCATGTTTGATTGCGTATGTTTCGACAGGATATTTCATAACTTCAGATATAATCATGATTGTGTATTTTCAACCCTTGAGGATTGTTGTTCTTTGTAACTGACCCCGTTTGGGGATTTTGTTTTTCAGGTCTTGGCAATGCAAAAGCACGGGGAGAACACGATGACGTCGAGGAGTCCCAGTGATACTAGTAGAGGGCCCCGATCTTTCAGTTATTCATATTATTGTCCTTTATTTTCCGCTGCAGACTTTCATTTGGATACTCCGTTTCATTCAGTGTCGTGTATTTTATCTTCATATAAAATATACTAGTATTCGGTATTGTCCTGGTGTGTTATACTTAAACTCCTCATCGGAGTATTTGGTAATATAATGTGGTTCGGTACTACAATTATATTATTTAATTCATCATTTTTATTCGCCTGGTGGGTCCCAGTCGGGGATTCACGGCACTGTAATATCCACCTAGTTTGGGGTGTTACATAGCGCACGCTACCGGATGGCCTAACGCATGCTAGCGGGTCTGGACAGTGGAGTCCTGGGGGTTCTGGAATCGGTCAGGCTCGGCAGGTAGCGCACGCTACTGTCAGACGTTGCGTACGCTACGGCCGGCAGGTAGCGCACGCTACGGCCGGAAGGCTGCGCACGCTACTGGCGGCAGTCTAGTCGAGGCTCTTTGGATCGCGGCACGGGCGATAAGCGACGCTTAGCTCGGCGACTAGCAGCGCGCTAGTCCGCCGATATAAATGTGGTGGCGGTCACATTTCATTTCGTTTTCACTTCCTTCCTTCTCCGTCCATGTTTGGCGATTCATGGGTGACGAAGCCATGTTGTTTAACAACAAATCCATGAAGTTCTTGAGTTCATAACATCAATCAATCATCCGTTATCATCCTTTGATCCAGCGAATCAAGGTAATCTTCCTTAGAACCCTAATTTCGTGAATTTGGGGGTTTTTGCATTTTTGTCCGATTCGTTTCGTGTTGTTGATTAATTCATGATGGGTATGATTAATCTTGGTAGTATTCTTGTGTTTAACACCATTTAATCTATTGTTCTTCGTCGAATCGAAGTATATTTCTTGATTTCCTTCGAATTGACTTTTTGGGGGATTTGTCATCGATCTCGTTTTTCATCCGTTTTCGATGGATCGATTATGGTTAAATGATGTTGTTAAACATATTCTATGGATTGTATATCCATATTTCAACTTTGAATTCCATTTTCGTGATTTGACGGAACGAATCGTGTTCTTGGCCGTTTTGGGGGAAATCCTTGAACCTTCGTCATTTGTTCTTTGAATTCAGCGGCTTTGGGTCATACTTTGGAATTCATTTTCATTGTTATTGTTTTCATTCGTAGTTCATTGTTGTGGATTGTCGTTCGGTGGAGTCGGCGAGTTCGTAGTCGGTTCGTGCCAACCTACTTCGGCCGATTCTCCGCGTTGTGGTTATTCGAGGTAAGTACCTTGCCCATACTTTCTCGTTTTATGGATATGATGATCGGTGGTCGTCTTGATGTGTTTGTTTGGTTATTTGAAAGGAAGTTTCAAAAGATTTCGGTCTGGCCTCGTTAAAGGCTCTCTTTCAAAATGCGTGTGTGTTTTGTGAACGTTGTGTTTTGGGAATTGATTATGATTTGATTATTTTGAATGTTGAAGTCTTTGATGATGATACTCCTGTGTTTAAAGTTATGGGATCGTGTATTCCGTATTTAATCATTGTTGTGGTGTTTTTGAAGAGTTTGATAATGGTGTCGAGTTAATGGCCATCTCTAGTGAGTATTCTTAATGAACTTACATTCTTAGCATGTTAGTATTGCATGAGTAACGTGTGTGTGTGTGTGTATGCTCACTACGGGTTAGATCCGACGGGGTCTCGGTAGGGGTCCACAAGAGACGTGGATCGACGAGCTTGCTTTTAACCACTACGGGTTAGATTCGACGGGGTCTCGGTAGGGGTCCACAGAGACGTGGATCGACGGTTAATTGTGGTGCATTTTGCAAATGTGATTTGATTATAGCATTTCCGGAAATGAGTGCTTTCGAACGGTTTTCATGAGTCCATGCATTGACTAAGTGTGTAAGAGGTAAGTTGTTCGTTTGGCCTACTTGGCTAGGATGGCACTAGAGTATTTTGTTGTTTGTCTTAAATCCTTTATTTGTGGATTTTGATGTTGGGAGACGAACCTTATGGTCGTTCTTGTGTACTGTGAGTTGATAAGATTTGGGGCTAGAATCCCAATGGTTTTGTAAAAGTCATTTTACGAATTTGGGGCTAAAATCCCAACGGTTTGGTAAATGTCATTTTTCGGAAAGTAAACCTTTGGGGCGGTGACCCCTTTTGTCTTTGGATTTTGAAAAGTAGGGTTTGATAATCCTAAATTGTGTTCTATTAAAACTCTCGATGGCATTCTAAACCGTTTTATAAATTACTTCCATTGATTTATGATATTTCGATTTTGAAATGTTTTCTCAAACTCTTTCCTCGGGAAGTACTTTTCGTTTCGTTTGGATCTTTGAGGATTCCTGGTTATTGTTATTCGTGGAATGTGAATTGTATGGCTCGTATTTGCACTTTGTTCTTGCACTAGCAAAACAGTGGAGTTTTGCTAACCCCCAAGTATTCGGGGGGTGGATGTCTGTTTTTGCATTCAGGTTTTGGAGCATAACACAGGGTCGGCACGAAGGATGATGAAAGATGATCGATACTAATCACATGAGGAACCGTATATTGTTTATTGGTTCAGTTGTACTTTAGTTTCCGCTGCTATATTTTTCCCGTTGTACGGGTGTGGTTGTATTTTGACCCTTGCGTGGGCATGATTTGTATTTGAGTTGTATGTATTTATTGAAAGACCAAATCGGTTTATTGAGTCATTTTAGCCTTAAAGGCATGGTTGAGTTGTTATATGTTGTTACCAGCCTGGTAGATCCTTGAGGAAGGGTTCTACGGCGTGTAATATCCCTGAGCGGATTGGGGGTGTTACAGAAATGGTATCAGAGCTTAGGTTGAGGAAAACCTAGGCTGTCGGGTCAAGTCGTGTTGTTTGAGTTTTGTTTCGTCGGATTTTATCTGACTGAGTCGTGTCGCGACGCGTCGTTTGAGTTTGTTGGTCGTGATTAGTATCGTGGGGCGATCATCATCTTCGTGCAACCTGTGGAAGTAAGTCTCCCTTCTTTGTGTTGTGCCTCGTGTGACACGAGCTATTTTTATGATTATTTGTTAAGTGACGGAATCCTCTTGTGGATTTTGATTTCACGATATGTATTTAATCGACTCTCGTATTTGATTTATACGAGGAGTGTCGTCGCTTGTGATGTCTTTTTATTGTTGTTTTTGTCCGTTGTTGATGATTTTTGAATCGATTTGCACGTTTTACAAGTTCTCTTGTGGAAGCTTTGTGCTTATACACGTTCGACTTGTTCACTATCCAGTGCGGGAGGGTCTTTAGAGACCTCGAATGGGGTCAGTGGTTTTGTTCTGAATGTAGTATTTTATCGTTTATTTCCGTTTAAAGACATATATTGTCTTGATTTTAAACGTTTTGATGCGTGTACTAGGAGTTGTTTTAGTGAATGTCGATATGTGTGAGTTTTGTGCATTCTGGCCTATTGGATTTTTGAAAACCTTGAGTATCTTGGAAAAATAAATTTCGAGACATACTTTTCAAATGAGTCATTTTCTTGTGGTATATCCTAGGTGCCACAATATATTTCAAAAAAAAAAATTCTACTTCGAGGACCAAAATGCTTTGAGATATTTTCAATGTTTTAGAAACACTTTTATTTAGACCCGAGGGTCAAATATTCTGAAAGTTTTCACTAAGAGAAAGTGTTCTCATTTTTTTATCAAATGCGAAATGGTTCTCCAATGTCTCGATAACGATGTTTCACGTTTGTACTTTTTGAAAGGTGATACTCAAGATCAACCGGTGTTCTTCTAAATTATTTTCAAAATGAGGTTTTCGTTTTTAAAACCTATCCATTCCTGTTTGAGGGCTGGGTATGTATGTATGATGTTCGCGTTGTCATTTTGATACTTTCTCCCGAGTATGATCGAATTGGCGGTGTGAGCGTTGAGTCGCTTTCCACACATTGGTTGTGCTAGCCCCCTGTGAGAGGCGGGATGTTGGTGTTGAATGTTGTCGCCTCATGGTGATTTCTGCGTTGTCGCGCATGTGCGAGCTGTTAGAGCTTGGCTTGGTATGATCGGTGATGGTTCCGTTATGTGTCGGTTGTTTAATGTCTTGTTACCTTGCTCCCGTTTTGTGAATTTCGTGGACGAGGTCGGAGGTAATGCCCGTACTATTTTGACTTCTGTATTTTCTCTTTCTCCAGTCTATCGATTCGCTCATG
The DNA here is from genome assembly GCA_033398695.1 of Orobanche coerulescens. Classification (NCBI taxonomy): domain Eukaryota; kingdom Viridiplantae; phylum Streptophyta; class Magnoliopsida; order Lamiales; family Orobanchaceae; genus Orobanche; species Orobanche coerulescens. The sequence goes on along the minus strand of CM065809.1, from coordinate 143,312,795 downwards.
TTCGTTGACACTTTATGAACTTGTTCTGTATTTCGGTTTCATCGTCCGAACGAACTGTGATCTTGTTGTGGGTCGATCTGGTTATTTCTGTGACTTTTTCGAGTTCGGTTCGATTCTTGTGAACCTTGTTCGGGAGTGACATCATTTGGTTCTACTAGTTCGTTTATTCGAAGTGGATCGGATTTTGAACTTCTGTATATTCTACTTTGTCGACTCATTTATGTTCGTTGACATTTCTGAGCTTGTCCTGCCCCTTGCTTTTGTTGATCGAACGAGTGTGGTATTGTTTCGGAATAACTCGTTTGTCGTTGTGACTTTTCAATCGCTATTCCCTTTCCTGTGGATCTTATGGGAATGCATGTCTTGTAGTTCTCACCAGATCATCCTGGGAGTTGTTGTTTGAATTTTATTATCCTTCGTGTTTCGGACATGATTGTTCGATTTTTGTTGTCTCGATCGTTTGTTTGTACGGTTTTTGTTCTCGTTTCATGATTGTTGAGCGTTCAAGCTCCTTTGTAATTCCCTTAAGTTCGGGAAATTAGTCTCGTTTTCGATCTTCCAACCCTTGGGCGGTGGAATTCCGTAATTGTTCAGCGATTGGCTCGCGTTTTGATTGATGTACGTTAGGTCGGTCAATCTTATTGATTTTCGTTCGTTGTGTTTTGTGATTATTCGGATAATTGACTTGACTATATTATCTGTTTGATGACGCTTGTCATTTGTTGGTTTTATTATATCTCTAACGGCGATGTTGTGTTGGTCGTCGTGGAGCGTGTTTTCACGCCGTATATTCCTTTGCGTTGTTTGTAACATTTCGCCGTTGGGCGTTAGTTACGCATTCTTGTGTATCTCGTTGAGTTTTTCCTGGCGGAATATTTCTTCTCCCTACTTGTTTTAAGTTTCGGGACGAAACTTCTTTTAAGGAGGGTAGAATGTAATACCCGTAATTTCGATTTCCGGTAATTTCTTTTTTTTCGGCGGAAGTCCGTTTTGACGACTCGCTCATGACCGTTTCATCATTCTGGGAATGATTAATTCTACACCTTTTGTCATCCGAGTTCGTTTCGGTGTTGTTTTGTTGAGTTCCGTGCCTTTTAGCGACTTTTCCGCACTTGAGTTCGATTCTTGCGAATCTCGTTCGAAACTGCTGTTTCGAGTTTCCCGTAAGTCCGTTTAAGTTTGTTAGACGTGTTGTGAACTTCTGTTTGGTTATTCGATCACGTATCGTGATTTCCGGGCGTTTTGGGCTATTTTGTAATTTCTTGAAAGTTACGGGTATTCGTATCTGTAATTGTTGTCTCGACCCATTTCTTGGTCGCGTATGACTAATTATGGTATTATGTTTTCATTTCGGGTCGTTGATGTCGTCCGCGAACTTTTCGTCGTGTTCGTTTCGTGCGTTTTCGGAAATCGGGTCGTCGAGCGCTGGCGGTTGCGGGACTGGCCGGACGGTTGCGGGACTAGCCGGACGATTGCGGGCACCGGCCGGACGGGTGCGGCAGGAACCCGGCGTAGCGCACGCTACGGCCGGAAGGCTGCGCGCGCTAACCGGCAGGTGTAGCGCACGCTACCGGATGGCCTAACGCACGCTAGCGGAGTGCAGACAGGTGGAGTCACAGGGGTTACGGAATCGGTCGGGCTCGGTAGGTAGCGCACGCCATCTTGACGGACTGCGTACGCTATGGCGGCGGTAGCACACGCCACGGCCGGAAAGGCTGCGACGCTACTGGCCGAGCTTCTAGTCCGTAAGGCTCTTGGATCGCGGCACAGGCCGATAAGCGCACGCTAGCTCGGCGACTAGCGCGCGCTAGTCCGCCCGATATAAATGTGGTGAGCGATCACATTTCATTTCGTTTTCACTTCCTTCCTTCTCCGTCATGTTGGCGATTCATGGGTGACGAAGCCATGTTGTTTAACAACAAATCCATGAAGTTCTTGAGTTCATAACATCAATCAATCATCCGTTATCATCCTTTGATCCAGCGAATCAAGGTAATCTTCCTTAGAACCCTAATTTCGTGAATTTGGGGGTTTTTGCATTTTTGTCCGATTCGTTCCGTGTTGTTGATTAATTCATGATGGGTATGATTAATCTTGGTAGTATTCTTGTGTTTAACACCATTTAATCCATTGTTCTTCGTCGAATCGAAGTATATTTCTTGATTTCCTTCGAATTGACTTTTTGGGGGATTTGTCATCGATCTCATTTTTCATCCGTTTTCGATGGATCGATTATGGTTAAATGATGTTGTTAAACATATTCTATGGATTGTATATCCATATTTCAACTTGGAATTCCGTTTTTGTGATTTGACGGAACGAATCGTGTTCTTGGCCGTTTTGGGGGAAATCCTTGAACCTTCGTCATTTGTTCTTTGAATTCAGCGGCTTTGGGTCATACTTTGGAATTCATTTTCATTGTTATTGTTTTCGTTCGTAGTTCATTGTTGTGGATTGTCGTTCGGTGGAGTCGGCGAGTTCGTAGTCGGTTCGTGCCAACCTACTTCGGCCGATTCTCCGCGTTGTGGTTATTCAAGGCAAGTACCTTGCCCATACTTTCTCGTTTTATGGATATGATGATCGGTGGTCGTCTTGATGTGTTTGTTTGGTTATTTGAAAGGAAGTTTCAAAAGATTTCGGTTTGGCCTCGTTAAAGGCTCTCTTTCAAAACGCGTGTGTGTTTTGTGAACGTTGTGTTTTGGGAATTGATTATGATTTGATTATTTTGAACGTTGAAGTCTTTGATGATGATACTCCTGTGTTTAAAGTTATGGGATCGTGTATTCCGTATTTAATCATTGTTGTGGTGTTTTTGAAGAGTTTGATAATGGTGTCGAGTTAATGGCCATCTCTAGTGAGTATTCTTAATGAACTTACATTCTTAGCATGTTAGTATTGCATGAGTAACGTGTGTGTGTGTGTGTGTATGATCACTACGGGTTAGATCCGACGGGGTCTCGATAGGGGTCCACAAGAGACGTGGATCGACGAGCTTGCTTTTAACCACTACGGGTTAGATCCGACGGGGTCTCGGTAGGGGTCCACAGAGACGTGGATCGACGGTTAATTGTGGTGCATTTTGCAAATGTGATTTGATTATGGCATTTTCGAAAATGAGTGCTTTCGAATGGTTTTCATGAGTCCATGCATTGACTAAGTGTGTAAGAGGTAGGTTGTTCATTTGGCCTACTTGGCTAGGATGGCACTAGAGTATTTTGTTGTTTGTCTTAAATCCTTTATTTGTGGATTTTGATGTTGGGAGACGAACCTTATGGTCGTTCTTGTGTACTGTGAGTCGATGAGATTTGGGGCTAGAATCCCAATGGTTTTGTAAAAGTCATTTTACGAATTTGGGGCTAAAATCCCAACGGTTTGGTAAATGTCATTTTTCGGAAAGTAAACCTTTGGGGCGGTGACCCCTTTTGTCTTTGGATTTTGAAAAGTAGGGTTTGATAATCCTAAATTATGTTCTATTAAAACTCTCGATGGCATTCTAAACCGTTTTATAAATTACTTCCATTGATTTATGATCTTTCGATTTTGAAATGTTTTCTCAAACTCTTGCCTCGGGAAGTACTTTTCGTTTCGTTTGGATCTTTGAGGATTCCTAGTTATTGTTATTCGTGGAATGTGAATTGTATGGCTCGTATTTGCATTTTGTTCTTGCACTAGCAAAACAGTGGAGTTTTGCTAACCCCCGAGTATTCGGGGGGTGGATGTCTGTTTTTGCATTCAGGTTTTGGAGCATAACACAGGGTCGGCACGAAGGATGATGAAAGATGATCGATACTAATCACATGAGGAACCGTATATTGTTTATTGGTTCAGTTGTACTTTAGTTTCCGCTGCTATATTTTTCCCGTTGTACGGGTGTGGTTGTATTTTGACCCCTGCATGGGCATGATTTGTATTTGAGTTGTATGTATTTATTGAAAGACCAAATCGATCTACTGAGTCATTTTAGCCTTAAAGGCATGGTTGAGTTGTTATATGTTGTTACCAGCCTGGTAGATCCTTGAGGAAGGGTTCTACGGCGTGTAATATCCCTGAGCGGATTGGGGGTGTTACATAAGTATCTTTTATTTTTGTCGTGTGGTGAGATTTTCTGAATAAAAAAATGTGATACGCGATAAATGCATTCATTATTCTATTGAGTAGTTGAAGCGCAATCAACGCAATCACAAACTTGTTAAACAATTTTTACCTTCTTTTTCTTCTATAAATAAACTTTGTGATTGTTTCTTTTATTCATCCCTCAAACTTGTACTTTTCTCTTTTTCTCTCTAAAAAATTTCTTTTCAAAAATGGAGTCATCATCTTCAACAAAAAAATTTAGCACAGTCTGCATTTTTGGTGGAGCTAGTTATGGAAAAGAGGCATGCTTTACTGAAGTAGCCCACAATTTGGGTCGTACCTTAGGAGAAAAATGCATTCATGTAGTTTACGGAGGAGAAAGTCTAGGATTAATGGGACGAGCTGCTGCTTCTGCCTATATGGAAGGAGTAAGAGTGTTGGGAATAATTCCAAAACCTCTGGTTGAAAGTAACATCACCGGGTCAACTATTGGAGATGAGTTTAGATCTGTAAATATGCAAGATCGCATAACTCACATGATGAATAATTCTGGCGCCTTTATCACCCTTCCAGGTGGTTTTGGCACCCTTGAGGAACTTTTACATGTGGTTACTAGAGCCCAGCTAAATGTTCATCAAAAACCAATAGATCTGCTTAATGTCAATGGTTTCTTTGATGGTTTACTATCTTTCATCGACTACTCTGCTGAAAAGGGTTTTATTTCCGAGCATGCTAAACGAATCATAGTCGTTGCAACAACACCAAAAGAACTAATCAAAAAACTCAATGAATTTGTTCCTCAACCAGATCCAGCTCTAGCTAAAATTGTCTGGATGGAAGATTTTACCGTGAGAAAACGAAAAGTTGATTCATTCATCTCCCTTTGATAAACCATGTCGGACCTCTTGTATTTTTACTTTCTGTCGTGTGTAATAATCGTGCTAAATGGTGGCAGCTTAAGGAGTTTCTTCTTGATCTCTTGACGCGTATCTATTCGCGATTTATGTATTGTTATTTTATTGTTGTAATTTTTATTGTGTGTTTTTTTATAAAAGCATTGATGGCAGCGTAAGGCGACTCTTCGGACTTTCTTGATGCGCATCTTTAAAATTGTGTTATACTTCCGAGTATATTTTATTTTCTTTTGTTGTGTGCCTCGTATATTTATTCTCTTGCAGATTCTAAAAGGCGTTAGATCAAGCATCAACTTTCTTAACAGGGAGTATTCTGCTTTTCTGCATTGCTTTTTATTTTATTTTTTTAATAAAAAACTGAGGACAGTTTTATTTTCAAGTTTGGGGGTGGTATGTTTTGGTGTGTTGGTATTTTGATGTGTTTTGATTATTTTGGTTATTTTCCTTAAAAAAAATTTTACTATATATATATATATATATATATATACACTATTTTGATTTGTGAGATTTCTAGATCTGGCCATAACACCAATAAATTAGCTATATACAAGCTTCTAAAATCGTTTTAACCGGTAAAAAAAAATTGTATATTCCAAAATTTTTTAGCCTTAATCTCTCTTTCAAAGCCTTGTAGTTATCATATAAAATCAAGTCATCCGTTACCTTGAGAAAAGAAGAATCAGTCGGTTGATGAATAATAGAACTGAAATTTACTTAATTTGTGGAGTTTTTGATTTTTCATGCTTAAACTAAGAAATGATTTTCTGCAAAAATTCTATTCCCTAAAAAAAATGTCATTGGTGAAAAGAGCTACACGTTAGCAAATAACGGTGTGAAAGCTATCACCTAAAAAAATGACGAAAAGGAGAAGTGTTGAGCGAAGTTTGCCTAATTTTGGGGGTCTTAAATTTTGCGAAAAATAAAGGACTAACCATTGTTGGTGCATAGCTGCCGTCTCACAGAAAAATTGGTGAAAAGAGCTACACGTTAGCAAATAACGGTGTGAAATCTATCACTTTTTTAAAAGAAAAATGAGATAGAAATTGTGTTGGTGAAAGGAGCTACACGTTAGCAAATAACGGTGTGAAAGCTATCACTAGAAGGGATGTAGTTTATGAACAGATTTGAATTAATTAGCGGCTGAATTTCAATACACTCAATTTCATGAAAAATCACAATGTTTGATGACGCCAATAAAATTCTTCTTCATATTGAGTCGAAAAATAAACGAGTGATCGAGAGCAACCATTAAAGGGAGTCGTGTGTATCACGAGTGGAAAAGAAATAATCATCCTTTTGGGGGGAAAACCTTACATTTTGGAATTACAATACTAAAACCGTGTTTTAACTTCAAAATCATTAGTAGATTTATTTTAAATCTTGATTCATTTATATCTACTGTATAAAGCTGGTTGTTGTGTATTAATGGCATTTTGATATCCTTTTCTCTTTTTATATAATTATTTTTCTTAATTTGTGTATGTATTATTTTTCTTATTTTTGTCTTATTTTTATTTTTATTTTTGGAGCGTGAATAATATAGAGTCTTGCTCGGGACTAGCAAGAATTCATGTTTGGGGGTGTGATAAGTGTCAGTTTTATACACTTATCCATGGTTTGTATCGATAAATTTCACCCATAATTGAGCTAGTCTACTCGTTTTTTGCTTTTAATTAATTAGTTTTTTATAATTTTATTTTTATCGGATGATGATGTAAATCTAGTCTTAATCGGATTGAATAACTGATTTACTCAAGAAATAACATGTTTATTAAATATTCTCTTTGTTGAATTTTGATATATTCATGTTGTAGGTCTTTCCGAGACGAATTCGGCAGTCTTTCCGGATTCAAAATCAGAGTTATATATCAAAAGTTATCATCCGAAGAAGATTTGGGGCAAAAACGCAAAGTCTGAGAAATTCTGGGTTGAAAACGTAACTCTCAAAGCAACCAGTGAGCAAATTGACGAAGCCAAGTTTCGGCCGTAACTATGGAATGTTACGTCCGTAAGTCGTCCAAGTTACGGCCGTAACTCCTTAATGTTACGGCCGTAACTCTTGACACACTACGCCACAAATGGCCTTCAGCAACGTTTATTTCGATGTTACAAGCAAAAGTGTTAGCATAGATACTTTAAAATTGATCTACGTTAACACTTTTTTTTATCGTTACAGTTGATAGTAGCCGATGTTGCCATAGTATCTATGGTAACACCAAATAAGGTGTTACCGTTGACCTTTAAAAAAAGCGTTACAAGGGAAGAAAAAAATAGGCGGAGAATAAGGGAAAACCTGTAAAAATTGTAACGACCCGATTTTTCTAATAGTATTTTATGAATATATTTTTAAATAAGGAAAACCTGTAAAAATTTAAAGTCATTATGAAACTAACATTTTGTAAAATATTTGCGGAACTTAAAAGCTGAAATTGAGATGACTTGAATAAAAATTCTCATAAGAAAACATAAATTTTATGAAACTAACATAAAAATTAAGTATAAAATAATAGGACTTGATTTAATTTAAAGGCTTATGGGACCAAATCTGAAACAATATTAGAATTGATTGGGGCCAAATTGAAAGAATTAAAAGTATAGGGACAGAAATGAAATTCTGGTCAAAATGACAGGGATATAATATCCCTATCGCTGTTTCCCCCACCTCACTCTCTCCCACTCCATCTCTGCCCGACCGCGAGGAATTTTTTTCCTTCCAGCACATCATGAGTCCGACGGATGAAGTACCGTCGGTTCTCCACCGTCGATCGTGTAACACCCCGAGATATTCGGAATAATTACAGCGCCGTAAACCCTTTAGATAAGGATTTACAAGGCTAATTTTAAAGAAGTGAAAAAAAATAATCCAATCGAACAACTGAAGTTCAAATACAGATTTGATTCAACCGATCAAATAAGTTAACTTATACAACCATATCGAAATGACCTTATTAAAACAAACGTACTCGAGTACTAAACGAACCAAGAAGACAATTCATAATAACAATAACATCAACCACATCACTGAGCCATTTCATCGTCCTGTCGGTACTGTGGTTGTCTCCCCGCTCCTCGGCTACCTGAACATCAAAAACAATGTCCACCCCCGAAGGGGTTAGCAAAACAATGCTAGTACAAGTATCATCATACAATACATCATCAATGCATCATAGAACATGCAAAACGGACTTCCGCCACCGGAATCCAACGATGCGAATCCTCACGATTCCATCAACACAATACAGGGTAATCCAGCGATCCAGCACCCTTGGTATAGATCCCCATGATGATCCCGTCGGACCAACGCATGGTGGAAAACCCGTCCAACGATCCAGCGCCCTCAGCATAGATCCCCATGATGATCTCATCGGACCAACGCATGGTGGACACTCAATCCAGCGCCCTCAGCATAGATCCCCATGATCCCCTCGGATCATGTATATCATAAATCAATCAACTATGCATACACATATGCATTTCAATATGTTCATCAATACGAACAAATAACAACGAATATCACGAGAATTTTCAGAAATACATCTCATATTCAACAATATGAACAAAACCACAAGCATGATAAATCGAACTCGACATATGATACTTGCCTCGAAAATGGCAAGGACGAAACACTTCAATGACCTCGACACACTCGAAGGCCGCCTCCTTCGATCAACGTAACAAGCTCGAACCTTAACAAAAGGAATGATATACAAATCATCTCAAGTCGAACGATGGCCTAACAATTCGGTCTACGGCTGAAAAGCTCAAATAAACAATCTGCCTGGACTGCTTAGCGTGCGCTACGTACTCTACGTAACGTGCGCTAAGCCGGCCTGTTAGCGTACGCTATCGTGGAAGACTAGCGTGCGCTAGCCACGAGCTGACAGTTCGAATCGGCTGATACATAACGTACGCTACGTACGTATTGTGCGTTAACTGAACCCCGATAGCGCACGTTAACTCACATATGTTAGCGTGCGCTAACCTTGCATGGCAGAATACTGCTAACGGAAAAACTGGGTTGAAAGGGTGGTGAACTCATGAATTCTATGTTGATACAACAAGTCATCCTCAAGCATGTCATGCTAAAAAGGTTTTGTGGAAGTTCCATGATCATGAGGTACAACTATACGAATAATCATCTCAACATCATATCTTATCTTCGATCTTTCAAGAAATATACCAAGTTCCGACTATTCCAAGTCCCAAAACATATGATTTTTACGTAAAACATACGAACTAGGTAATCTTCATACACTGATCATAAATCGATTTGAAAAACGCGTAGGAGTCCATACTACTAAGATGGTTCAAGGGTTCATACGATATAAAGTGCCGATACGTCAAAAGTGTCCTTCTAACATGTGATGACCGATTAAAAACGAAATAACTGGCTATAAAAACATGATCAAACGTCCTTAAGAACATTACTAACATCGGTGAAGAATCACCTACCTCAAAGTAGTGAAGAACACGGAGGAAATCGAAGCAATCCAACACCGAAAGCTCGAACACCAATCTCCAATGATATACGATCTTCAATCACGAACCAGGATGTTGATATGAAGTGTTTAGGATGAAGGAAGTTATGTTCTAAGTGTAAGAATTCGGGTAGTGGGAGAAGAAAGAACTGAAATCACGAATAGGATGCTGTCCTATTTATAAGAAATGGCTATTAGCGCGCGCTAGACCCTGCTCGTAGCGTGCGCTAACGGCTCACTGACTAAACTGTACTCGGCACTTAGCGTGCGCTACGCATATACCTGTAGCGTGGGCTAAGGCGTTGACTCGGCTTTTCCCGAAAGCCGTCCAGGTACATCCCAACACGATCCGACAGGGGTCCCCCGGCCAGATCTCACCTACCGCACGTCTCAATCAAATTGACCACGCATAGCGTGCGTTAATGACCCTCAGTAGCGTGCGCTATTAATCTACGTTAGCGCACGCTAAACGTAGCCGATAGCGTGCGCTACATGCGCAGAATACAATCTTTAAATCATAAACACGAAATTAAACGCTTGACAACATCGGATTATGAAATACGGAGAATAGTACTCAGACAAAAGTACAATCATTACAATATCACAAGTTCCAATTACATAACAGAAATCTCGGGTATTACATCCTTCCTCCCTAAAAAGAAGTTTCATCCCGAAACTTAAGATGAAAACAACTCCGGATATCTAGTCTTCATACTGTCCTTCGTTTCCCAAGTGGCCTCTTCGACTCCATGTCGTGACCATTGTACTTTAACCAAGTGTATTGGTTTATTCCTCAATTGTTTGATCCGGCTCTCAAGTATCTTGATTGGTCTCTCTTCGAAGGTGCCATCATTAGCTATCTCGATCTCGTCGAAATCAATGATGTGACTGGGGTCCGTACATACTTCGCTTGGGATACGTGAAACACATTGTGAACGTGACTCGGCGATGGCGGTAAGGCCAGACTGAATGCTAAAACTCCAACTCTCTCGAGGATCTCGAATGGTCCGATATATCTCGGACTAAGCTTGCCTCTCCTCCCAAAACGGAAAATCCCTCGTGTAGGAGACACCTTCAATAGCACATGGTCCCCAGCGTCGAACTCTATAGGGCGACGACGTACATCTGCATAAGACTTCGCCGACTGCAGGCGTCAACAGTCTCTCTCGAATCAAAGCTATCTTCTCTTGAGTCTGAATAATCAATTATGGTTCCGTCCCGATCAAATCCGAAGAATCATCCCAACATAGGGGTGATCGGCATCTTCTCCCGTACAAAGCTTCAAATGGTGCCATCTTAATTGAAGCATGCCAACTATTATTGTAGGTGAATTCAACTAATGACAAATGAACTTCCCAATCAGTTGACCAATCCAAAGCACAGGCTCTAAGCATGTCTTCTACAGTTTGAATAGTCCTTTCGGACTGACCGTCCATTTGGGGATGATAAGCCGTGCTAAAGTTGAGCTCAGTCCCCAGAGCCCTGTGAACTGCTTTCCAGAACTGTGACACGAAGCGACCATCTCGATCCGAAATAATGGTCCTCGGCGTCCCATGCAATCTGACTATCTCCGCAATAAATACTCGTGCCAATCTCTCGGGTCCCCATGTATCTTTAATTCCCAGGAAATGAGCCGGCTTGGTTAGTTGGTCAACTACAACCCAAATCATGTTCATTCCCGTTCTAGTCCTTGGCATACTAGTGATGAAATCCATCGAGATATCCTCCCACTTCCACTCAGGGATCGGAAGTGGCTTTAACATTCCGGCAGGTCGTTGATGTTCAATCTTAACTCACGACAAGTCAAACACTTCGAAACATACTCCGCTACGTCCTTCTTCATATTCCCCCACCAGAAGTTTTGCTTTAAATCCTTATACATCTTACTACTGCCTGGGTGAATAGAATAGGGCGCGCTATGAGCTTCTTTCAAAATTGTCCGTCTCAAATCATCATCCTCGGGAACGCAAAGTCGACTCTGAAATTTCAGAACTCCATCGTCTTGTATCACGAATCCTGGGGCTTTTCCTTTCTTTACTTCGTCACATAATCGAAGGATCAGAGCATCGTTCAATCGTTTAGACTTGATCTCCTCGACTAGTGATGAAGTCAGTTCCATCACATAAAGTTGCCCTTGGATTCCTGGTGCCCATACTTCAATTCCCTCGCGGATCAGTTCCCGTTGAATACTGGTTTGGGACGTAAGTGCTTCCAACACTCGAAGAGAAACGGGTTTACGGCTCAAAGCATCGGCTACTACGTTTGATTTCCCCGGATGATAGAAAATCTCCAAGTCGTAATCCTTGATCAATTCCAGCCACCTTCTCTGCCTCATGTTTAATTCTTTCTGACTGAAAATGTACTTGAGGCTCTTATGATCTGTAAAGATCTGACAATGAGTGCCGTACAAATAATGTCGCCAAATTTTCAAGGCAAAGACCACAGCTGCTAGCTCCAGATCATGGGTCGGGTAATTAATCTCGTACGGTTTCAATTGCCGAGAAGCATAAGCAATCACTTTATCCTTCTGCATCAACACACAACCCAAACCCTGATTTGAAGCGTCGCTGTATACCATGAATCCATCAGTTCCCTCTGGCAGCGCTAATATAGGTGCTGTCGTCAGTCTCCTCTTAAGTTCGTCAAAACCAGCCTGGCACTTCTCATTCCACACGAACTTTTGAGTTTTCTGTAACAGCTGAGTGAGCGGACGAGCAATTTTGGAAAATCCTTCTACAAAGCGACGATAATATCCAGCAAGTCCTAAGAAGCTTCGGACTTCTTTCACGTTTTTAGGAGCTTCCCATTCCAAGATTGCTTCGACTTTCTTCGGGTCCACCTGAACTCCGTCGGCTGATATCACATGCCCAAGGAAGGTTACTTCCTTAAGCCAGAACTCGCATTTTGAAAGTTTTGCATACAGCTGTTCCTTCCTTAAGGTGCTCAAAACCACACGTAAATGTTCAGCATGTTCCTCTGCGTCCCTCGAATATATCAGGATGTCGTCAATGAAGACGACCACAAATTTATCCAAGTATTCCAAGAATACCCGATTCATCAATTGCATGAATACCGCAGGAGCATTGGTAAGTCCAAATGGCATTACTACAAATTCATAATGCCCGTACCGGGATCTGAAAGCAGATTTCGGTATATCCGATTCCTTAATTCTCAACTGGTGGTATCCTGATCGCAAGTCAATCTTCGAGAATACCCTTGCCCCTTGCAGTTGATCAAACAAGTCGTCGATCCGAGGTATAGGATACTTATTCTTGATCGTCATCTTGTTGAGCTCCCTGTAATCAATACACAGTCGGAGGGATCCGTCTTTCTTCCGGACAAAGAGAACGGGCGCTCCCCAAGGAGAAACACTAGGTTGGATATAGCCCTTCTGTAACAATTCCTCCAGTTGCTTCTTGAGTTCATACATCTCGGTTGGCGCCATGCGGTATGGTGCTCTGGAAATAGGAGCTGCTCCAGGCTCTAATTCGATAGTGAATTCTACTCCCCTCTGCGGAGGTAACCCAGGTAGTTCGTCAGGAAATACATCTGAGAACTCATTCACAACTGAAATAGACGAGAGCTCTACTCCTTCCTCTTTCCTCATGGCATAGCACCAGAGTTCGTGACATCCCTGCTTCAGTAATTTCACGGCTTTCATTGCTTTGATCAATTTTCCCGAGCTTCCTGGTCTCCATCCTCTGAATAAGTGTTCAGATCCGTCGTCAGCAATGATAGAAATGACTCTCTCGGTAATTCAGAACAGCTCCATAACGGTTGAGCCAATCATCTCCGAGAATTAAATCGTCACCGTAGATGCCAACTACAATGAGATTCGATGGCCACTCTCTTCCTTCTATCGATACTGGAAAATCCCTAGCTTCTAGGGTTCCCACAATTTTCTCTCCGCTCGGTAATCCCACAACATAAGGTTCACAATTATACAAGCACGAGATTTTCAAACGATTAACACAGTTCAAAGATATAAAAGAATGCGTAGCTCCCGAATCGAACAAGACACTAACTGGTTGCAAAAGGATCTGAATCGTACCTGATGCAACAGATGTGTTCTGATCATCGGATTTCCTCATTTCGTACAGGCGCGGAGGAACGGACCCAGCACTGGATGTCTCTCTCTTCCCAGCGTTCTGCTGCTGAAATCCACTCTGCTGCATCTGGTTCACACTCGTCTCCTTCGGGCTGGAGTGAGTGCGAGTACCAAAAGATCGGGTCGCATTCCCACAAAATGTTGCGCGATGTCCTTCCTGTCCACACTCGAACAGTCACAGCGAAACAATCACGTCGAACATGTCCCGCTTTGCCACAGTTATAACACTTCTTCCTGCGTCAAAAGCTTGATTGGTGCTGCCGGAACTTCTTTCCACCTCGAGAAGGATGTGGAGGTCTCTTGGATGAATGAAAAGAGGATCGACCCTGCGAGGCCCGCTACTCTTATTCTCCGTGAAGTTGCGGACACCTTCATTTCTTTGCTTCCGTCGATTTCTCTACTGCTGCCTCCTTCATATCATAGGCCAATGCCTTGTCCTGATACTGTCGCAAGGTGGTACATTCAAATCCGGACATATACTGCTGAATTTCCGGCTTCATTCGCATGTCAAAATGAAAAATCTTCTCCGCCTCGGTCCTGACCAAGTGGCGCACATAAGTCAGCTGGTGATTAAAGGTCTTAATCACGTCCGTCACAGATGCTTCTGAATTCTGTGGTGAGAAAAACTCCCGAACTCGGGCCTCTCTAACTGGGCGAGGACAATACTGCGCTTCCATCATCAATTTGAATTTCGTCCAGTCAACATTGTGCTCCTCCAGTCGAATGGCCTCCCACCAGTCGAAAGCCTCCCCTGTCAGAAGATACTGGGCGACCGGAACCTTCCTATCGTTGGGACAGTTAATCCCTGCAAAAATCTTCTCTAATTCCTTCAGCCAGTGATCCCAAGAAAGCGTCTCAGCAGAACCGTCAAATTTCGGAGGGTGCAATTTAACCACTTCGGTAAGCCATCTATCCCCTCGATTTTCCACGTTATGCTGCTGTCCCATCGCCGTCTGCATGCTATCCACAACTTGAGCAAACTGGTTTATCTGGGCAACCACCTGCTGAAGCACTCCCGGCACGTTAGGATCTGCATTATTATTTGCCGATCCCTGCTGTCCCCCGGAATGGGAATCCGTTCGACTAGCGGTTATCTCTGGGGTAGATACCAACTCTTCTTGCCTCGCATTACCACGTCCGCGTCCACGACCGCGTCCGCGTCCACGACCTCCTCTCAACATACTGTAAACATAAATACTTAATATCCAGGACGAACTTTCTCAAAGTATATCCATTAATGTTTACAAGACCTGAATTAAATAAAACGGTAGTATTCGAGATTAGGAAACTTACAACCACGGTCCACACGACGATGCTGGCTCAGCAGTGATGTTACGAACGACCAATAATCAAATAACGTAAATAGACCCAACTAACCCGACTGCCAAGATATCCATGAATCTTAGCTCTGATACCATATTCTGTAACACCCCGAGATATTCGGAATAATTACAGCGCCGTAAACCCTTTAGATAAGGATTTACAAGTCTAATTTTAAAGAAGTGAAAAAAAATAATCCAATCGAACAACTGAAGTTCAAATACAGATTTGATTCAACCGATCAAATAAGTTAACTTATACAACCATATCGAAATGACCTTATTAAAACAGACGTACTCGAGTACTAAACGAACCAAGAAGACAATTCATAATAACAATAACATCAACCACATCACTGAGCCATTTCATCGTCCTGTCGGTACTGTGGTTGTCTCCCCGCTCCTCGGCTACCTGAACATCAAAAACAATGTCCACCCACGAAGGGGTTAGCAAAACAATGCTAGTACAAGTATCATCATACAATACATCATCAATGCATCATAGAACATGCAAAACGGACTTCCGCCACCGGAATCCAACGATGCGAATCCTCACGATTCCATCAACACAATACAGGGTAATCCAGCGATCCAGCGCCCTTGGTATAGATCCCCATGATGATCCCGTCGGACCAACGCATGGTGGAAAACCCGTCCAACGATCCAGCGCCCTCAGCATAGATCCCCATGATGATCTCGTCGGACCAACGCATGGTGGACACTCGATCCAGCGCCCTCAGCATAGATCCTCATGATCCCCTCGGATCATTTATATCATAAATCAATCAACTATGCATACACATATGCATTTCAATATGTTCATCAATACGAACAAATAACAACGAATATCACGAGAATTTTCAGAAATACATCTCATATTCAACAATATGAACAAAACCACAAGCATGATAAATCGAACTCGACATATGATACTTGCCTCGAAAATGGCAAGGACGAAACACTTCAATGACCTCGACACACTCGAAGGCCGCCTCCTTCGATCAACGTAACAAGCTCGAACCTTAACAAAAGGAATGATATACAAATCATCTCAAGTCGAACGATGGCCTAACAATTCGGTCTACGGCCGAAAAGCTCAAATAAACAATCTGCCTAGACTGCTTAGCGTGCGCTACGTACTCTACGTAACGTGCGCTAAGCCGGCCTGTTAGCGTACGCTATCGTGGAAGACTAGCGTGCGCTAGCCACGAGCTGACAGTTCGAATCGGCTGATACATAACGTACGCTACGTACGTATTGTGCGTTAACTGAACCCCGATAGCGCACGTTAACTCACATATGTTAGCGTGCGCTAACCTTGCATGGCAGAATACTGCTAACGGAAAAACTGGGTTGAAATGGTGGTGAACTCATGAATTCTATGTTGATACAACAAGTCATCCTCAAGCATGTCATGCTAAAAAGGTTTTGTGGAAGTTCCATGATCATGAGGTACAACTATACGAATAATCATCTCAACATCATATCTTATCTTCGATCTTTCAAGAAATATACCAAGTTCCGATTATTCCAAGTCCCAAAACATATGATTCCTTACGTAAAACATACGAACTAGGTAATCTACATACACTGATCATAAATCGATTTGAAAAACGCTTAGGAGTCCATACTACTAAGATGGTTCAAGGGTTCATACGATATAAAGTGCCGATACGTCAAAAGTGTCCTTCTAACATGTGATGACCGATTAAAAACGAAATAACTGGCTATCAAAATATGATCAAACGTCCTTAAGAACATTACTAACATCGGTGAAGAATCACCTACCTCAAAGTAGTAAAGAACACGGAGGAAATCGAAGCAATCCAACACCGAAAGCTTGAACACCAATCTCCAATGATATACGATCTTCAATCACGAACCAGGATGTTGATATGAAGTGTTTAGGATGAAGGAAGTTATGTTCTAAGTGTAAGAATTCGGGTAGTGGGAGAAGAAAGAACTGAAATCACGAATAGGATGCTGTCCTATTTATAAGAAATGGCTATTAGCGCGCGCTAGACCCTGCTCGTAGCGTGCGCTAACGGCTCACTGACTAAACTGTACTCGGCACTTAGCGTGCGCTACGCATATACCTGTAGCGTGCGCTAAGGTGTTGACTCGGCTTTTCCCGAAAGCCGTCCAGGTACATCCCAACACGATCCGACAGGGGTCCCCCGGCCAGATCTCACCTACTGCACGTCTCAATCAAATTGACCACGCATAGCGTGCGTTAATGACCCTCAGTAGCGTGCGCTATTAATCTACGTTAGCGCACGCTAAACGTAGCCGATAGCGTGCGCTACATGCGCAGAATACAATCTTTAAATCATAAACACGAAATTAAACGCTTGACAACATCGGATTATGAAATACGGAGAATAGTACTCAGACAAAAGTACAATCATTACAATATCACAAGTTCCAATTACATAACAGAAATCTCGGGTATTACAGATCGGAGCATCGGTCGCGCTCAACATGGTTCGAAGACCAGTCTCCAGCGGAAGAAAAGGATCCAAGGTCTCCGACCGGCCCAGCGGCGGAAGGAAGGGCGTCATCGCGGCAGCTGTGTTTGAATTCGGGCTTCTACACAACAGTTTCGATTGGGGCTTCTCCTCACGATTATTGGAGCTTGTTTAACGATATCAATTAGGTATAAACCCTATTTTTAATTTTGGAGCTTGTTTTTTTAGGTTTAATTTTGTATAAACCCTATTTTTGATTTTGCGTTTTTTGATTCCGGGTGAAATATTGTGTGATGGAGGATGGGGATTTTCTTTATTGACCTAAATTAATTTATGAACTGGATTATTAAAATTTTGTCATTTTGATATCCTCCAGAAGAACCAACAGAAACAGAAACAATCAGTTATCGAATCTCTTATTCAAGTAGAGAAAGATGCCATTACTAGAAAAAGGTCTATCCTTGACTCGCATTTTATGATGCACACAATATAATGACACGCAAAATTGTAAGTCATAAAAAAACTGTCATAAATTGTAAAATCTGAAGGCTAGACGACAGGCATTTTTGTGTGTCATAAAATTCGTGTCATATCTCAAATTTTTTAAAAAACACGGACCACAAAAGCTTGCAAAACCTGGTTTAGTTTGCTTCTGTACAGTCACAGACGACAAAGGGTGTGTTTGTTGTCTGCTGTTGCGGCTCACACCATAGCCCTACTTGAGTGCGTTTGGTTTTGGTCTCGGTTAAAGAAAAACACAAGAGTGTTTGTTTGTTACCTGTTGTAGCAGCCCACCCCAAAGGGTGATGGTTTGGTTGAGGGTACGATTCACGACCACACATAGGGTGTCGTTGGTTGGTGTCATTTATCGACTAGAAGGAAAACCACCTATGGTGGTGATTCTTTGGCCTGGTACACGACAGCCCCGAAGGGGTGTCGTTGTTGTTGTTCTGTTGTCGCGGCTCACACCACAAGCCTCACTCGGGTACGTTTGGGTTTTGTTGCCTGTTCCACCAAAACAACCCACTAGGGGCGCTTGTTTATTCTTAGTTAAAGAGAAAAACCCGCAAGGGGTGTTTTGGTTCCTTTTAATTCTAGTCTATTAATCAAACATTTGGTTTATTTGATTTTGGTTTTGGGTTCGGTTGGAAATCACCCAAGGGAGTGTGTTGATTCGGTCCACATTCACATCCGAAAGGCTGTTATTTTGTTGTTAGGATTAGCCACAAAGTCCATCCAAAGGGGGTGCATTTACTTGTTTACTTTGTGCACAACATAGGTTGTTTGTTTGTTGCTTTCTGTCCAGCCAAAACCATCCCCAACCGAGGGCGTTTAGTGGCTGCAAAACAGCCCCAAATAGGGGTGTTTGTGTGCTGATTTTCTGCACCAAATGGGAGTATTCGTGTGCTAATTTTCTGCATAATAGGGTGCGTTTTGTTTGTCTATTTACTGCATACATGAGCTGTTTGGAACAGCTCACTGCAGTCCCGCCTTTTCGGCGATATCTAGAGTTATACAACTCCGGTTGATGCGCCATTTGCGGCTACATTTAAGTTTATGTCTTACCTACATTTCATAAAACTGGGCCGAGCCCTAGAAATGACCAGAACCATGAGCTTTTTCTGATTGAAATCTGGTGTGCAGATTTTGACACCTTTCGCCATTTTGGCTCTCATTTACTCATTGGGGTGCGCCACCCGGCGAAACGACCACAAGAAATAGCTATATCACCCTATCTAATTACCTAAGGCCCATAACTGACTGAGTTGTGCAGACTTTCCAATCTTTGGGACTGTTTCAGAATTTCAGGTTTCTAACTCATACATAGGGCTTGTTAGCAAATAATTTTTTAGTAGATCGGAGAAGGTCAAGTAGTTTCATTCCATTGAGTCTAGACAAATCGTCGATAAGATTGTTTTGTGGACTTAAAACCGTGCCCTATAAGTTCAATCATCATTAATACTAAATTTATTTGGTAATTGGTTTATGATTCTCGATCTTGATTATTTGGTAATTGGTTTCAAGGGGAGGGGGTTGGGTAGTAGAATATAGTGGTTCTTATGTAACCTTCTGATGAGGATAGTAATCATAATCATAATTTAATGAGGAGGTTGATGAATAGATGGCTCACGTTGTCACATTCTTATCTTATTGTTCTCAGGATCAAGATAATAACATAATAAGAAAAATAAAGATGGAATGGGGGGTCCTTTCTATGCTTGCGAAGGATTCAGAAGGTTTTTTGTCGAAAGAATCTGTAAGGCGGTTGTATGATGGAAGCTTGTTAGAGTATTGTGCAGAAATGCAAAAGGAAGTTGTCAGTTCTTATCGTAATGATCGTGTACTTTGGCATGTTACTGTTAACAGTTTATTTACTTTCACATCTTGTATTGATCAACAGTACCACTACTAGGAAAATAGGATTCAACATCGCCCAATTTATATCGGTTTTTAAGAAAAACGATGTAAAAAAAAAGACGGTGGTGTAATTGTAATTTTTTTAAACGTTAACATCGGTTCTTAGAAGAACCGATGTGAATTTCAGTTTTTTAACATCGTTTTTGTAAAAACCGATGTGAATATCAGTAGTTTAACATCAGTTTTTTAGAAACCGATGTGAATATCAGTAGTTTAACATCAGTTTTTTTAGAAACCGATGTGAATAGCAGTAGTTTAACATCGGTTTTAATGTGTAACCGATGTGGAACGTTTATATTTTTTTTCAACCCTACGCAGGCAGTCTTCTCCTTTCATTTGTCTTCAACATTCAACGAACCTTCCCCTTTCATCTTTCTTCTCCAAACTTGTCCAAGAAAATGATAATCAGTGTTCCTTCATCATCCCTAATCTCAATCGCTCTACATCATCCATCATCCCCGTTTCATCAATCCCTCAAAGGTGAAACCTCCCGGACAAATTTAGGGATAAACGCGGTGAGAACATGATTGAGTATTACGCCGTTTTAGTGTAAAGACCTAGGGTGTTTTTGGTCGTCGTCTCCGATTAACCACACTAGAAAGAGAGCCGCCAGTTCCCCAACAAGCGAACAGCAGATATCGTCGGCAGTCGTATTCTCCAGAGGTAACTCAATCCTTTGTACTTTTCGTTGCACTTTTGATTCTATGGTCTGGTTTTCCTTCTTTGTTTTTGTGTGCATGAATTTGAAGCTTGGCGAATGGTTTTATTTGAACACTTAAAAATTCGTATCGGGGAGTCACTTCAAGCTCTCTTGAGAATTAGCTTTGCTTTCCTAAGAGCATTCTTATGCCTTCTATTGCTAGTTTGATAGTACCTGGCCGGCCTGAACCCTTTTTTTTATCCCTGATCGCCCAAAGCTCTTTTTGAAATTGAAAGTAGGATACGGGTAAGTTCGTACTGGTTCAACTAGATAGAAAGGATCTTCGCTCCCCTGACTTAACCGGCGTCACCAACCCATTTCGGACTGTTTTTTAACCCGTTTCTAGTCCGAGAAGGGGAAAACTTATAAAAGTGTAAATCATGTTTTTACCTTTAAAAGTAGTGCTCGCGCACGTCGTAACTCTTAAAAACGAAGAAGTTATGGTCTATCAAAAGATATGCTGAAAATATATATTTTTACACTATTGATAGCTTTTAGTTTATGCTGAAAATTAACTTCAAAGTCATTTTTGGACGCCTTAACATCGGAATTAACTGAAACGGACGAAATAAAAGTTGTAATGTTTTATATATACATATTAGTCAAGTCGGATACTTTTCAAAATGTTTTATACTTGTTTAGTCGCTAAAAGTGTATATTACGACTATTGATAGTCAACATCGACAAAACTATATTTTACCGATTGCAATTTTTAATATTTCTTTTTTTAGTGTAATAAACAAAATGGTGGTTGGGAGTGTGGATATTATGTCATGAACTGGATGCGGACCATAGTTCAGCCGATTGCGTAAAATCGATGGAGGTAATTTTATCAAGTCAAATTAATCATATTTTTTTTGTTTTTGTCTTGAAAAGTATTTTCATAAATTATATGACAGATATTTAGTGATACTCAAGCGCTTCCTGAAGAGAGCATTAAAGAAATTCGAACGCAATGGGCGAAATATTTTCTTACCAAATTTGTTTAGATTTTTCTATGACATACAAACGGTTGGTTCTTGTTATTCTCGAATCGGTAAGTTCATGAAGTTAAAAGTTTTTGGGACTTTTATAAGGATGTGTATTTTTATTTTGTAGTTAGTTGGTAATGCTTGTTGTAAACCGTTGAGATAGTTACAAAATTCTTTGCTTCATAGTTCATAATACATTTGTTGCTTAAAAATTATGTTTGGTTGGTTGTTGTTTGAGATGTTGTTTGGTTGGTTTTCGTTTGAGATGTTTGGTTGTTTTCGTTTCTGATCAGAAAAAATTATTGGTGTAGGTTGGGCCAATTTTTTTATACAGGAATTGACTGGGAACAATCCACATCGGTTAGAAACCGATGTGAATTAAGTGTTATTAACATCGGTTTCAACCGATGTATTAAGAGTTATTTACATCGGTTGAAAACCGATGTGAATTAGAATTTTTCACATCGGCTAAAACCGATGTGAATTAAGTGTTATTAACATCGGTTGCAACCGATGTAAATTCACATCGGTTTATAACCGATGTGAATTAAGAGTTATTTACATCGGTTGAAAACCGATGTGAATTAGAATTTTTCACATCGGCTAAAACCGATGTGAATTTACATCGGTTGTAAACCGATGTAAAAAAAACGACATCGGTAGATACGACATCGGTTTTATAACCGATGTGAAACAACTAAAAAAACCGATGTCGTATCCTGTTTTCATAGTAGTGTACTGTTAGTTAAATCTCACATTCCAATTAGAATAAACCTTTTGTAATTTGATATTCTTATGTTTTGTATTATCAGGTTTTTAATTGTCATTTAATAGAAAATTAGGACCCGACCTGCTTTTTCATCACTCAGAACTGATCCCTCTAATGATTTCTCTTGATTATTCCAGGAAGCCACTCCCGACAACGATTTCGAGAAATGTATAAGACCCGAAGTCATCCCCGCAAACGAGATTGGAGTCATAAATTATCACAAGTTCGGTAGCTGTTATATATTTGTCAAGTATACTGATACATGTATGATATTTGATTAAAATTTCGATGAAGCCACTCAATTGCCACACTAGAATATTATTTTATTGTTGATAAACTTTTTATGTATTAGTCATGGATGTAGAAACTTTTAAATAAATCAGGGGAAGGTTTTTCTAGTATTTACCAATTATGAATCTGACTTTCCGTTCTTTTTATAGGCCGATGTTAAGAAAGCTCTAGAAAAGGAAGGTGTTGAGGCTGGTGATAAATTGGTTCATGGTGGCAAGGAACACAACCCCATCTTGGCTAATTGAGAGGCTTATTCAAAACAAGGAATCGAAGTCAAAGTCTTCTTCAACATCATGTGCAACGTCCGTTCCAGATCAGTGAATGTCAGACTTAACTGCAAAGATTCGGGCTCAACTTCAACAAGAGATGTATGAGAAACATGACCAAAAAGTTCGAGAGATGATGAAAAAATTGGCTGGCCAGAATCCGAATTTAAGTCTTTCTTAGTATTTACGTTATCTTTCGCATTGTTTTCGGATTGTGATGGTATTAATGCGGTGATACTGAAGTTAGATGGTACTAAGTTAGTTATTATATGGTACTTAAGTTAGCTTTTGACTGGTTTATTTATGTCGAATGATGATGATGTCGTGGTTTATTTGGATGGCTTGAAAAGCCTTGCTTATGTAAAACTTTAACAGGTTATTTGATTATGGTTTATTTGAATGGTTTTATCATGGTTTAAACTATTACCAGAACAAAAAAGTATTCACAAAATAAATGTTACAATAATGGAAAAGGGTATTGCCAAAACAAAAATGTGTTTCAGCAGCTGGTGTTACAGTAGGGATTAGTGGTGTTGCCATTGGTCTACAGTAACACGTTTATGGGTATTGCTACAGAGATATTGGTGTTGCCATTGGTCTACAGTAACACTTTTATTAGTGTTGCTACAGAGGTAAAAAGTGTAGGCATTGGGGTCTGTAGCAACACATTTTCCCTGTGTTACCATAAAGTTAAAAAGTGTTGGCATAGACCCCTATGGTAGCGGCCGTTTTTGTAACACCACCAAATTTCGAAAAAGTGTTGCCGTAGCATGTTTTTCTGCTTTCAGCAACACTTTTTACCCCTTTGAGCACACTTTTTTGGGTGTTGCTGAAGGCCATTTATGGCGTAGTGACAGATTGTTAAAATTTGTCTAATTTTTTATACTTTTTATGTATTATTGAGGGGATGGCTGGCATTGATCCGATCTATTGTAATAATGCTGGAGTTTTGGAGCTATTAAATGACTTTAGGTGTATAAATAGACCCCTTAGATCCTTCATCATTCATCATTCATCTTATAATTTTTCACTTCTTGTAATCTTTTCTTTTTGTGTGAAGAACACACTTGTGTTCGTGAGTGATTTGTGTGAGTGTGGTATAGCATATGTTGTTCAGAGAGTTTATTGCTTCTTTTTCCTTTATCTACTAAGGGAGTGAGGATCAATTCTTTCTCTTGATTCAAATAATAATGACCACACAAGCTTGTATTATGTATATTAAACCCTTCATGGGCTAAGTTACCTTTAGTTGGGATTATAAAGAAGGTTAGTCATGTTATTTAAGTTTGTATAAAGATCTATTGTGAATTACTTACTATTGTGTGTGATTTTCATTGTTTTAACAATCTTTATTTATTTGGCCAATAAATGACGATATTTATGGTTTTCATATGTTTTGAAAGAAAATATGTTTGATTAGATCAAGTGATCTTCACTCTAAGTTGTTCTAGGGGATAGAAATATACCTCTAGACCTTAGATGATTCTTTGAGTTATTTTCATAAATCCTAATGCTATGTATTGAAGCCAATCAACATAGAAATATAGTGGATTGATTCAATATGTAAGGGGCGTTTTATAGTTCGAAAGAGAAACCGTCTTTTTAAGGAAAATCGAATCTACACAACATAATAAGTAAATTCATCTTATGATCTCCTATACATCTTCTATAACTAATGACGAACTAAGTTTGTAATCCCAACTATTTCATTTTATCGTTAATCAATCTATTATTATTGCAATCTTTTTATTTCCTTAAAATATTAAAACTATTATTGCATTTTCTTTGCAATTATTAAACCAAACTCTTTAATTGTGTGTTACACTCATCTTAGTATCTATTAAAATAGAATAATAGTGTATAATTCAAATTATAACCAAACTTCCTCGTGGGATCGATAAACCGGACTCAAAAAGTCCACTTACTACTTGATACGATATCGTGCACTTGCGATAGTTACACTAAGAACGTATCAGCTACAAAACAAACCGAAACCACGCAACACAACAATTGGGTACAAGATTAGTGTGCGCTAATAATGACATTAGCATTCACTGACTGACTCTTCCTAGAAATTACTCCAAACCCGAGTTTAAAGTTTAAGCCGAGTAAGATTCTCCATCTTTCACTATCTATAAATTTGGAAAATAAAAATCACATTTTGGTCTAAAATATAAAAATTTTATGGTGTGAAAGATTTTAAAATCGTATACTCGAGCTATTTAAAATTAACATCAATAGGCCAAAACCATTTCTAAAATTCTTTCAAATGTGACAAAAGATTGACAACGGTGACATTTAATAAAATATAAAAAGTACTTTAAAATATAACCTTCGTACTCCGTTGCAAGGCTTCTATGAAAGTGCACGATCACTTTGTCGAAACTCAAAACGTTTATAAAAAATGTATGCATTAAGTCACTACTTATGCATACTGATAAAATAGTCACGACAATTTTCTAGTTTAACTCAGATTGCGAAATATTTGTAAGTCATTTAAAAATACACGTGCAGTAGATTTAGCTCACAATGAGCGTACACTGAGGTAGCAAGAAACAATCAATCAACTCTCTTCTTTGAAAATATACGGCTGGCTTGTCCAAAATTTCAGAAAATCTTCCAAATTCATTGTAACCGCCGTTTAACCGTACTAGTAAAATGTTTGAGAAGATCTGATTTTTCACCACATACTCAAGTCTATGAAATTTTCAGAAATATTTTCAAATACACGCGCAGCCAACACAGTTATTAATAAGAAAACATTTGGAGCAATTAGAAACAATGTCAAACATATACGATTCCCAAACACGTGCCCATCTAGTATTCAAATCATCATACTAATCGATACCACTCATGGATATAATCTCAGATTTAACATATGTCGAAACCATTCGTTTGTGTTTTCGACAATCTCTGTCGTCAATACGCCTCCTGGGACACATTAATGTCCAGAGACTTACACAACACGTTGTACCAATCAAAACTCAATCTACTAGTATATCCCAATTTCCACACACGTAATATATCAAAAGTATCAAATACGGTTTCTATTTTGCCTCTTACCTGCAAACAAAATTATACAACGCAAAATATAAAATATAATATATATATATATATAAATATATATATATAAGGGGAGACTTACATCCACAGGTCGCACAAAGATGACGGTCGCCCACGATACTAATCTCAATGAACAACACGAACGACATGATATGACAACGCATAAGTCGACTTGTTAATCGGCAACTCGGACGATGCGACAAGACACGACATGATTCAACTCGACCCGAAAGCCTAGGTTTCCACAACCTAGGCTCCAATACCATAAATGTAACACCTCCAGAAACTATCTGGAAATATTACACGCCGCAGCCTCTCCGTGAGGATCTACCAGGCTAATTACAGAAACAAGACATCGCATTACTTGCCGACATGGCTAAATAACGAACCATTAGACCGATTAGGTCTTTCACCACAAACATACGACTTAAAGTTTATATACATCTCTCTTACAAAACTCATACCCGCACAGGGGTCAAAATACAAAATTGCGGAAGACGGAAGATAACTCAACAATATGACAACCTCAAACTGGACTCTAACTCTTGATTAGTATCGCGGCCCGTCTTCTTCCATGACGTCCCTGTGATTGCTCCAACGAACTAACTATACCTGAAATGCATGATATGCATTTCCCCCATTTAAGGGGTTAGCATTTGAATGGCTAGTATAAGTATTCAGTCTATACAAAATATATCACGCAAATATCAGTTGTAATAATGCAACGACAAACCATGAAAGAAGTTCTCGAGAGATTTTCAATGTAAAAAGTACAATTCAAGTCCTTGAAAGTAAGATATTAACTCGGGAGTTTTAGAAAATGACGGAAAGTCTTTTGGGAATTCGAACCCAAAATTTATAAAACCTTTTTTGAAAATAATGGGGTCACAATCCCAAATCTCGACTCATGAAATGAACATTTTTATAAATGGGATATCTTTATGGACCTTGAGCCCTTAGTTATCAAACCATTTAAATACAATTAGGTCTCGGCCCAAAGTCATTTTCCGCAAAACAACCTTTATACAACCATTGGGATCTCAACCCAAATTCTCTTCAAACCACAGTACACGAAAACAATAACACGATCCGTTTACCAACACTAAAACCTAAAAACCAAGGAACTAAATACATACGACACACATTCTAGTGCCATTCTAGCCAAGTACCAAAATCTTGTATATAAGGTGTCTCAACAACGAGAATAAAACGTTGTGATATTCCGGACATATCACAATTATCGAAAATATCAACATCATCCTCAAGATGAAAACCACACCTGGTAACCCGCGACCGTACCCATTAGTATCAGCCCCAGAGGCCCCGTCGGACCATCCCCAGGTGGGAAACCACTTTCACGGCCGTACCCATTAGTATCGGCCCCCAGAGGCCCTGTCAGACCTTCCCCATGTGGAAGAACAACAACACACACACACATGTTACAAAACTCCATGTCTCGATTGTTAGTCACAATATATATAATCCAAGCACTTATACGACAACCTAACAATCCTAAACGCATCTTCACACATCAACGGGCATAACAACCGATCATACCATTACAACTAACCCGACTCATAACACACAACTCGACCCACACATCCAAGTGACCACCAAATCCTTACAACCCACGTCCAAGGGTATTATTCACCCGACATCTCATCTCAATTGACATATCTCTATCAGTAGAGACTGCTACTTGCCCACTAAATTGCATTTCGAGGTTGACCCCACCAACCGGCGATTGGATCGAACTACTCTAATGACTAACTTAATGTTACAAGCACATCTCCTACTGAAACCTCAAGTCAAAGGTCCACGTATACCTATCACAACCTTTCGATTCAATCATTGACAATCCCTGAGTGATATCTATGTAACCGAATCGAGGTGAGTCGTGTTCGAGTACACTAATCCCATTAGCATACCTATAACGTGTGCTCCCACTAACCCTTAGTGAGGACCGGCACTCTACATGTCAAAGTATACGTTATACAAGTCTTGTCTAAACTTATTGGCCAGTTAAGTTTTATAGACTTGCGAACTAGTTAAGCATTCGAGCCGTAAACACTTTCAGTGCCTATCTCCTTATCTCCATAAGGAGCAGAATGTTTGCTCTCAAATGCAAGGACTAATATTCTATATACCAAATCACAATGCCAGTGATATACAATAATATAGAAATAATAATTGCCTTATTAAATATTCATAATTACAATACAAATGCTCTCACTCTATCATCCCCTGAGTGGCATTCGAGGGCATATTCCTAACAGTTCCTACCATTTCGCCTCGCCGAATTACTACCTGTGACGCTGCTATGGCCAACCAGCTAGGCGCTTTAACACAACTGGCCACTATCGTCCGATTGCTTGAAGTACAATCAATAGTTGGACGTGGTCCCCAGGGTCCGACACCGTCGGCCAACTGTGTGCAGCCAGAAATTCTGCCACCAGATCTTGACCCTAATGTGGATATCTTCACTAATGATGAGTCCACCATTGACAATCCTTTTGGCGGATATCCGTGTTGTTCCGATAACCCTCGTGCTCGGGAGTTGGATTTGAAACTTTAGTTACCCGAATTTAATGGCGGCTTGGAACCAGAGGATTTTATTGATTGGGTAATTGATATGGAGGAAATTCATGATTTTAAGGAAATAACACACGATCACAAGGTTCTTTTTGTCACGACTCATCTTCGAGGAAGGGCAGCCTCTTGGTGGCAACAATTGAAAGCGCATCGTACGCGCCAGGGCAAGGCAAAAATCGTCTCGTTAGAGAAATTCAAGAAACATCTCTATCTTGATTTTTTGCCCTTCAATTATTCACGTACCTTATTCTTGCGATTGCAGAATTTGAAACAAGATTCTCGATCTGTGGATGTCTATACAGAGGAGTTCTATCAGTTACTTGCCCGTATTGATCTGACTGAGT
This sequence comes from Orobanche coerulescens, assembly GCA_033398695.1. Classification (NCBI taxonomy): domain Eukaryota; kingdom Viridiplantae; phylum Streptophyta; class Magnoliopsida; order Lamiales; family Orobanchaceae; genus Orobanche; species Orobanche coerulescens. The sequence continues at coordinate 143,284,020 of CM065809.1, read as the reverse complement.
CGAATGACCAACTCGTCTCGCGCTATATTGGGGGCCTCCGTCTGTCTTTCCAGAACGTTTTTAATTTCTTCACACTTGTTAATGTTTCCGAAGCAAACCAGCGAGCTGTTATGCTTGAGCGACAATTCACTTGTTGCCCATGTGGTCCATTCTTCTCGCCTTTTGTTCGTTCCCTCGTCGTGAACACATTGTCGGACCCTCGTCCGCCATGTTTTAGTACTCGTGGCACTACTAAAAAATAACTATTTAACAGCGTACTTTTAACAGCGGTTATGAAAAAACTGCTGTTAAATTTGTGCGGTGGCACACATTGTAAATATCATGAAAATGTGACAGCAGTTATAGTAACAACCGCTATTAAAGTCCGATAATTAACGGCGATTTTCGAGAAACCGCAGTCAGAGTTCATCTTTTAACATCTATTGTCCTCATAACCATTGCTAAACATTTATTATCTTAATTTTAACAGCGGTTTTCTTCATAACCGCTGTTAATGATCTCTTTATTTTTAACTGGTCTCCTTTCTTTCTTCTTTCTTTCCTCTCTTTCTTCCCCGATGCTTCTGATCCCCCTACTCTTCCTCCCCAATGCTTCACAATCGACCCATGACCTCCGGCGACCTCCCGACCTCTGCGACCTCCGCAACCTCCCCGATGCTTCGCAATCGACCGCAGTCCTCTACATTAAATTCAAGTAACAATTCCGAACTCTCTTCTATGTTTCTCTTTGGTAATTGTATCTAGTCTTTAAGGATTGTTGTGTGTCGTGTGTGTTTACTATGTGTGTGTGTTGTGTTTGTATGTGTGTGTATTGGTGTGGCAGTGTATATGTGCAGTGTGTGTGTATTGTTTGTGAGACTGTATTGTGTTGTGTGTTGTGTTGTGTGATGTGTGTGTGTTGTGTGTATGTGTATTGTTGTGTGGCAGTGTGTGTATTGTGTGTGTGGCAGAGTGTGTTGTGTGTGTGTGTTGTATGTGTTGTGTGTGTAAGTGTGTGTGTGTGTTATTTGTGTGGCAGTATGTATGTGTGTGTATTGTGTGTGTGATAGTGTGTGTTGTGTGTGTTGTGTGTGTCTGATGTATGTGCTGTGCGTGTGAGTGTGTGTGTATTGTTTGTGTGGCCGTATGTATGTGTATAGTGTGTGTGTGTGCAGTATGTGTTGTGTGTTGTGTTGTGTGCTTTATGTGTGTAATGTATGTGCATGTGCACTTTGTGAATGTGAGTGTGTAATGTAGTTTTACGTGTTATTTTCTTCTTGTTTGTCATGTAATTTAATCGATTTAGCTGAGTGTGTGTGTGTGTGTTGCTTTTGACAACACTATTTTGTGAAACACGAATTATTTTGGGATAGATGTGGTTAACTTCTTAAGGATCTTCTCCCAACAGTTCGTGCAGATAGAGTTAGAAATCTTGACAAAGCTATAAGTTGACGTAGTATAAAGTAAATTCTATTTTGACAACCGCCGTTCATGTTTCTATTTTAAACAACAGTTATAAAACAACCATACCTTTGTCATTCTCTGTCAAAACAATTTTCAAAAAGTTATTAATTATATAGAAATGAAATTCTTTCCCTTATACAAAATAATAGCAAATTGAATTTCATAGTATGTGTAACAGAAAAGAAGAAGTGGATCGAAGTTGGATGAATGCAAGTCGTGCGAGTGTGGAGTATGACAATGGAATTGAGCAATTTCTTAAATTTGCTCGACAACATCGCTCGGAACCCGATGAAAGATACTTTTGTCCTTGTGTGAAGTGTATGAATGGGAGACGACACGATACTAACACAATTCGTGAACATCTTGTTTGTGAGGGGATAAACACCAACTATACGGTGTAGATATGGCATGGAGAAATAGTAGATGTTCCAACTAGAAACACTCATGTAGATATAGATGGTGATCAATTTGAAGAAATGATTCGTGATGTCGGACAAGAATCATTTCAAAGAGATCATGTTTATGATGCATTGAAAAGTGATTCAGAGACTCCATTGTATCTTGGGTGTGAAAATTTCACACAACTATCTGTCGTGTTGAAGATGGTTAATTTGAAGGCAATAAATGGGTGGAGTGACAAAAGTTTCACCAAATTGCTCCAGTTGATGAATGAGATGCTACCAAAAAGCAATACATTGCCTAAGCGTACCTATGAGACGAGGAAGGTTTTGTGTCCGATGGATATGGAGTATAAAAAAAATACACGCTTGTCCCAATGACTGCATACTGTACAAAAAAGAGTTCGAAGAATTGCATAAGTGTCCCAGGTGTGGGGTATCACAATACAAAGTGAAGAATGATGGAGAGAACACACAACAAGGACCTCCCGCGAAGGTGTTATGGTATCTTCCCATTGTTCCAAGGTTCAAGCGATGGTTTGCTAATAGAGATGATGCAAAGAATCTCACATTGCACGCAAATATGAGAAAATGTGATGGGCTAATTCGTCACCCAGCTGATATTGCACGATGGAAGAAAATAGATCATTTATTTCCATATTTCGGGAGTGAGGCAAGAAACCTTAGGCATGGAATTTCCACAGATGGAATGAATCCGTTCGGTAACTTAAGCACCAAACATAGCTCTTGGCCTATTTTACTTGTTATATATAATCTACCTCATTGGTTATGTATTAAATGGAAATACGTCATGTTGTCAATGATGATTTCAAGACCAAAACAACCAGGAAATGACATAGATGTTTATCTAAGTCCGTTGATTGATGACTTGAGAATGATGTGGGATGAAGGGATTTACGTGTTTGATGGTTACCGCCAGCAAAGTTTCAAGCTACGTGCAATGTTATTTCGTACGATTATTGACTTTCCTGCATATGGAAACTTGAGTGGATATAGTGTGAAGGGACATCATACATGTCCTATATGTGAAGAAAACACAAGCTGCATCTAGTTGAAACATGGAAATAAAATAGTTTACACTCAACATTGGAGGTTTCTCAGTCGCCATCACCCGTATCATAGATTGCGAAAAGCTTTTAATGGAGTCCCAGAAAATGTACTTGCACTTATGCCCTTAACAGGTGAGCAAGTATACGATCATGTGAAGAACATAAATACTATATTTGGAAAAACTAAAAAGAAGGCGGCTACGACAAACATTTGGAAGAAGAGGTCAATATTTCTTGATCTTCCTTACTGGAGACATCTAGATGTTAGACATTGCATAGATGCTATGCATGTCGAAAAAAATATATGCGATAGTGTGATCAGCACACTTCTCAATGTTAAACACAAAATAAAGGATGGTGTCCAGGCTCTTCAAGACTTAGAGGAAATGGGTATACGTCTTCAGTTGCATCCGAAAGTATTCAGTAAACGAACTTATCTTCCCCCGGCATGTTATACTTTATCCAAAAGAGAGAAATTTAGCTTTTGTAATTGTTTACAAGGCATTAAAGTGCCACATGGTTATTCATCAAATATTAAGAGTCTTGTTCGGTGCAAAATATGACATTGGTCGGCTTAAAGTCTCACGACTGTCATGTCTTGATGCAACAACTTCTAGTTATGGCTATACATGATGTCTTGCCTAAAAAAAGTGAGAAATGCCATAACTCGCTTGTGTTTTTCCTTCAATTCTATATGTAGCAAAGTGATTGACCATTTGGTATTGGATGAGTGAAAAAATGAGGCTGTTGTTATCTTGTGCCAATTAGAGATGTATTTCCCTCCTTTTTTGATGGTTCACTTACTTGTCCATGTAGTTAGAAAGATTGAAGAGTGTGGCCCCGTTTATTTGCGATGGATGTTTCCGATTGAGCGATACATGAATATTTTTAAAGGGTATACTAAAAACCAATTTCGTCCAGAAGCATCTATTGTTGAGAGGTATATTGCAGGAGAATAAATCGAGTTTTGCAAAGATTACATGTCAGAAACACCATCTATAGGGCTTCCGAAGTCTCAACATGATGGGAGATTTAATGGAAAGGGTACATGGGGTGTTAAAATATTAACCAAGAATCGCGATGAGGTGCTTCAAGCACATTTGTACATTTTGAATAACATTGATGAGGTTCTTCCTTACTTGTCTGCTCACAAGAATATTTTGAAGATAAAGAATCCCCAAATGAGCGAGAAATGGTTGTTGATTGAACATAAAAAGACTTTCTTGAGGTGGTTTAAGGTACAAATCTCCGAAAGTGATAGTGCATCTGAAATGTTAAAATTGCTAGCCTACGAGCCAAAGTATGATGTTGTAACTTGGAATGGATATGATATCAATAAGTACTCATTCTATATAAAGTCACAAAATGACAAAAGTACGGTTCAAAATAGCAGAGTTACTCTTCAAGCCAAGTCCATTCACTTTTCAAGCTCGAAAGATAAAAATCCAGTTATGACATCGACAAGTTACTATGGAGTTATTGAAGATATATGGGAACTTGATTATGTTAAGTTTAGAGTGCATATTTTTTAAGTGTAAGTAGGTTGATAATAACACGGGTGTAGTAATCGATGAACTGGACTTTACACTGGTAGATCTTCATAAGATAGATTACATTGACGAGCCTTTTATCATGGCATATCAAGCTAAACAGGTGTTTTATGTCAAGGATCCATGCAATGAAATATTGTTAGTGGTCATTCCGGATAGAAGTGTGGATATTAATGAAACTGAAGATTCAAGGTTTGTCATTTGTGACTATATTCCTTTATCAACACGGATGCCCACTATCATTGAAGAAAATGAAACAGACAACATATAGGCCATTCGAGATGATCATAATGAAGGCATATGGGAAAAGGTTGTTATCTAGAGTCAAGTTAGATAGTTGATGATGAAGGCATGGTTGATTATGTTGAATTGTAGTATTAATGTTGAATTTTGTGACATTATGAATGATAAAGTTGGTTTTGCTGAATTGTAGTATTAATGTTGAATGTTGTGTTGGTTTATGAGTTTTTATATTTTTGTATTCAAGATTTATTTCATTATTTGTTATTAAAAAAAGTGTGTGTGTGTGTGTGTGTGTGTATGCAGTGTGTGTGTGTGTGTGCAGTGTATGTAGTTTGTGTAGTGTGTGTGCAGTGTGTGTGTGCATCATTGTTATTAAGTCGGCCGACTAGTCGCATTTCGGGAAACACTGTTTTTGTAGCTCACAAATTTGATGTTAGTCTAAATTCCTTTCATAATTTAGGTTTTTTGGGTTATGTTCTAAGGTGTGCAGGGCAGGAATCACTGCAATTTTGCTTTATACTCTCATTTGGTATGTTATTTGTTTGAGACTTTGTGACTATGTGTGTTTGTGATGTGTGTGATCTGTATGTGTTTCTGTTAGCGTTATTCTATTTCTGTTTCTCCCTAGGCTTGCAATGGGGTATTAAGTCCGGTATTTTACATATTACCTACATTTGGATTAAATTGACGCTTTCTTACACATTACACTATTTTATTGTATTTTGTAATGGCAATTCTATGGTGAATAGTTTCCCCTTCTATGGTGATGTTGACTAGCCTGTTCATCTTGTTTGGTAGGTGACAGAGACTAGGATGCTATTGCAGTGGCATTTCATTATCTAATAGAAAACGACTTTTGTTTAGAGGTCTGGTTAATTTTATGCAAGTTTTTCCTCCTGCATGAGGTCCGTTGCCATTATTTTTATGCCCTCTGCACGCTGACCTATGCCAACTATTTGAACTAATTCTTGTTTTGATTTCAATGCTCTTCATAATATAGGCAATTTTGTTCGGTACATTATTTAGACTTGTAATTGTAGTGGTTCATGTTTCGTTGCAGAAAATATTTGTTTCTTCCTGAGTCACCTTTTGGTTGACAAAACAGTTTTAAAAAAAGGTTTATCCTCATATTTTATCTCCTCTAGTTCCAACATCACGTTGTTTTTTCTTTTTAAGGTGGTCAGGTAGGTTTCGGAATGTGCAGTTCACAACTATTTTATTTGTTATATCTAAAGGGTTTTTGCCCCTAACTTTTGTGGCCTCATGTTTAGATAAATGTTAATCGGTGGTATTGTTCTTACGCAATTTCTTCCTGTCCTTTGAAGTTTATTCAAATGCTGAGGTATTTTAGGGATTTCATTAGTCAAACAACTTCAAATGCTGAGGCTATTCTAGGAATTTCTATGAATCTAGATGGGTGGAGAATAATATTGCCCGAAATGCAGGCCAGCGTTGTTAATTTCCCATATTTTCTTATTGCATTGTGTGTGTGAGTGCAGTGTGTGTGTGCAGTGTGTGTGTTTGTGTGTTTAATGTGTGCAGTATGTGTGTTTATGCAGGCACATGGCAGTGTGTATGTGTGTGTGTGTGTTTCATGTGTGCAGTGTGTGTGTGTGTGTGTTTTATTGTGCAATGTGTGTTTTATATATATGTATGTGTGTGTTTTATGTGTGAAGTGTGTGCGTGTGAGTGCAGCGTGTGTTTTATGTGTGTGTATGTGTGTTTTTTATGTGTGAAGTGTGTGCGTGTGAGTGCAGTGTGTGTGTGTGTGTGTGTGTTTTATGTGTGCAGTGTGTGTATATTGTGGTTGATGATTAAATTTATTTGTTTATGCAGGCACATGGCGTCTCCTTCTCATTCCCCTCACACTCCTCCTCCCGCTCGTTCTCCTCATTCCTCCCGATCTCCCGATTCTCATCCATGTAGTACTTCTGTAATATCCGCAATTTTCGATTTTCGGTAAATTTCTTTTTTTCGGCCGAAGTCCATTTTGACGACTCGCTCATGACCGTTTCGTCATTCTGAGAATGATTAATTCTACACTTTTTGACATCCGAGTTCGTTTCGGAGTCGTTTTGTTGGGTTCCGTGCTTTTTAACGACTTTTCCGCACTTGAGTTCGGTTCTTGCGAATCTCGTTCGAAACTGCTGTTTTGAGTTTCCCGTAAGTCCGTTTAACTTTGTTAGACGTGTTGTGAACTTCGGTTTGGTTATTCGATCACGTATCGTGATTTCCGGGCGTTTTGGGCCATTTTGTAATTTCTTGAAAGTTACGGGTATCCGTATCTGTAATTGTTGTCTCGACCCGTTTCTTGGTCGCGTATGACTAATTATGGTATTATGTTTTCATTCCGGGTCATTGATGTTGTCCGCGAACTTTTCGTCGTGTTCGTTCCGTACGTTTTCGGAAATCGAGTCGTCGAGCCCTGACGGTTGCGGGACTGGCCGGACGGTTGCGGGACTGGCCGGACGGTTGTGGGTTCTGGCCGGATGATTGCGGGTACCGGCCGGACGAGTGCGGCAGGAACCGGCGTAGCGTACGCTACGGCCGGAAGTCTGCGCGCGCTAGCTCGGCAGGTATAGCGCACGCTAGCTTGGTCGACCAACGCACGCTATCAGACCGGACAGTGGGGTTTCTGGGGTTCTGGAATCAGGAAGGATCGGCAGGTAGAGCACGCTACGCCGAGCGTAGAGCGCGCTAGTCGGCAGGCGTAGCGCACGCTGTCGGCCGGCTAGCGTACGTTACCTGGCAGGCGATTCGATCGCAGGGTTCTCGGCAGATCGGCTAAGCGCACGCTAGCGTCCCGCCTTGGCCTGCGCTAGCGTCCGCGCGGCCTGCCTTAAGCGTCCGCGCGGCGCTATCGCGATCGGGCGGCGAGATCCGGCCGGCGATTGAGTCTTGATACGGGGCCTTGCGGGCCACGGCCGAGGGTTATCGGCCGAGGTCGCCCGTTAGCGCGCGCTAGTCCGGAAGGTGTAGCGCACGCTAGGCCGTGCCTGTATAAATATGACAGAGTAGCCATATTTTCACCCGTTTTTCATTTCCATCTTTTCCTCTCCGCGGCTGGAGACTTGGCGATCCAGGAGATATGTTGTCAAGAAACTAATCCACGAAGATTGGGAGTTCATATCATCGATTAATCCCTCCATAACCTCCTTTGATCCAGCGAATCAAGGTGAGATTTCCTAGAACCCTATTTTGGGAAAATTTGGGGTTTTTGCGTTTTTGTCCGATTCGTTCTGTGTTGTTGATTAATACACGATGGGTATGATTAATATTGGTAGTATTCTTGTGTTTAACATCATTTAATCCGTTGTTCTTCGTCGAATCGAAGTATATTTCTTGATTTCCTTCAAATTGACTTTTTGGGGGATTTGTCCTCGATCTCGTTTTTCATCCGTTTTCGATGGATCGATTATGGTTAAATGATGTTGTTAAACATATTCTATGGATTGTATATCCATATTTAAACTTGGAATTCCGTTTTCGTGATTTGACGGAACGAATCGTGTTCTTGGCCGTTTTGGGGGAAATCCTTGAACCCTCGTCATTTGTTCTTTGAATTTAGCGGCTTTGAGTCGTACTTTGGAATTCATTTTCGTTGTTATTGTTTTCATTCGTAGTTCTTTGTTGTGGATTGTCGTTTGGTGGAGTCGGCGAGTTCGTAGTCGGTTCGTGCCAACCTATTTCGGTCGATTCTCCGCGTTGTTCTTATTCGAGGCAAGTACCTTGTCCATACTATTCTTGTCTTATGGATATGATAATTAGTGATCGTCTAAATGTGGTTGCTTGGTCATTTGAATTGAACTTTCAAAGATTCGGTTTAGTCTTGTTAAAGGCTTGCTTTCAAAACGCGTGTGTTTTGTGAATGGTGTGGTTTGTGAATAACTATATGAATTCTATGGATATGTTTGGTGTTGATGTTGCACTTGGTATTGCGTTTGGACGTATATTATTTCATTTCGGTGCATTGTGGATTGACGTGGTGTTTTGCTAAGTGTTTGATGCCTCTGGGCGAATTGTTTGAATATCCTTGATGTGATATGTTATTTGTGTGAATGTGTGGATATGGTTTAAGGTCTACGGTGACACATGGCATGTGATCATGTGGTCAGGATGCAACAAGTGATTGATCCAACCGTGAGAGCCTGAGATAATCTACGGTGGCACATGGCATGCGATCATGTGGCCAGGATGTAACAAGCGATTGATCCAACCGTGAGATGTGTGTGATTTGTTTCGCTAGCCAGCTCGGGAGGGTCCTTCGAGGCCTCGGGTGGGATGTCTGTGGTAGCGTCCCGGTCCTAGGCGATGCGCGTGCGTGATTATGTTTCGTTGATTTTATGTCCGTTGAGGACACGTGATGTTGGGCTCGACCACCGTAAATTGTTGGTGGTTTCCTATTTGCGAAAACAAAACCTTTGGGCTGTGACCCTGTTGATTTTTGGAAAGATAAGGATTTGAAAATCCTAAGTTGTTTTCTATCAAAACTCTCGATGGCATTTAAATGGTTTTATAAATTGTTTTCCTTTTATTTGTGACCTTTCAGTTTTAGAATATTTTACCAAACTCTTGCCTCGGGAAGTGCTTTTCGTTACGTTTAGATTTTTTGAGGATTCCTGGTTATTGTTATTCGTGGAATGTGAATTGTATGGCTCGTATTTGCACTTTGTTCTTGCACTAGCAAAACAGTGGAGTTTTGCTAACCCCCGAGCATTCGGGGGTGGATGTCTATTTTTGCATTCAGGTTTTGGAGCATAGCACAGGGTCGGCACGAAGGATGATGAAAGATGAACGATACTAATCACACGAGGATCCGTTGATGTCGTATTGGTCTAGTTGTATTTTCTTTTCCGCTGCAGTATCTTTTCCCCATTGTACGGGAGTTTATTGTATTTTGACCCCTGCGTGGGTATGTGTTTGGAATTGAGTTGTATGTTACTATTGTAAGACCAAGTCGGTCTACTGAGCCATTTTAGCCTTAAAGGCGATGTATAGATGTTTGATTTAGTTATCAGCCTGGTAGATCCTCGAGGAGAGGGTCTACGGCGTGTAATATCCCTGAGTGGATTGGGGGTGTTACATAAATGGTATCAGAGCTTAGGTTGTGGAAACCTAGGCTGTCGGGTCAGTGGTGTCTGTTGAGTTGTTGTCTCGTCGGATTTTGTCTGACTGAGTCGTGTCGCGACGCGTCGTCTGAGTTTGTTGGTCGTGATTAGTATCGTGGGGTGATCATCATCTTTGTGCGACCTGTGGCTGTAAGTCTCCCTTCTTTGTGTTGTGCCTCGTGTGACACGAGCTATTTTTATGATTATTTGTTAAGTGACGGAATCCTTTTATGAATTTTGATTTCGTGATATGTGGTTACTTGACTCTCATACTTCGTTCATATGAGGAGTAGTGTTGCTGGATTGTGCATGTTGAACTGTATTTCTTTTATCCGCTGCGTGAGTCCTTTTGTAATGACTTTCGGTATTTTACCGACTGAGTTTTATTTCGAAAATCGATTCCCTTAACCGAGTTTTTGGCATTATGGCCTTGATCGTTTTGGTGAAATTCTTATGACGGTATTTAGTATTTTATAAATGGCTTTTGTGAGTTTTGAAACATTACCGTCATCGACCTTTTTGGCGTTTTGTAAATGGTTTTTAGCCTGGTGGGTTCCGGCGCGGGACCCACGGCGCTATAATGTTCCGTGTAATTACCTGAAATTTTTGGGCATTCTAGCCCATTGAATTATCTTTGAAAACCTTGAGTATCTTAGAAAATAAAATTCGAGACGTACTTTTAAATGGATTGTATTTTCAAGGCGCCTACTAGCGCAACTATCTGTTTCAAAATTCTTCTACCTCGAGGACCAAAATGTTTTGAGATATTTTCGATGTTTAGAAACATTTATACTTAGACCCGAGGGTCGGATATTCTGAAAGTTTTTCACTAAAAAAAAAGGTGTCCTCATTTTAGTTCAAACGCAAGATGATTTTCAAAGTCTCGAAAATGATGTTTGTTTAACTTTTTGTAAAATGATACTCAAGATCAACTGGTGTTTCCAAACTGTTTTCAAAAGGTGGTTTTCGTTTTTAAAACCCATCATTTCCTGCTTGTAGTCGGAGAAGGTGTGTAAGATGTTGGTATTGAATGTTGTCGCTTTGTGATGAATTATGTATTATCACACTTGTGCGAGCTATTGGAACTGGAGTTTGTATGATTGTGTACATACGTGGTTGTTTCTTAATGTTTTGTAATTGTGCACTGGTCATCGTTCGAGTCGTTGATGTCGCCGAACGATGTCGTCGTTATTGTGATATTCATGTGTGTGTTGCCTTACGATGGTAATCGTTGTATGTGTTATGTTTTATGATTTTCTGTTGTGCTGAGTGGTTACTTATTCAGTATGCCGAGGGGCCGAGGTCGTGGTCGTGGCGATCGGACGCGTGGTCGAGAGCATGTTGCCGGTGATGGTATTGGTATTGGTGTTGCTACTATTTTGCAGCAGGTAGCCACTCAGATGACTCAGTTGACTCAGGCAGTTCATCGTGTTACAGATGTGACCCAGCACACTGGTGCAAATCAGTGGCTTCGAGAAGTGGTTCGTATGACTCCCCCTCGTTTATTTGGCTGCCAGATGCTTTAGGCTGGGATGGTTGGCTTTTCCAGTTGGAAAAGATTTTCGAGATAGTTGATTGTCCAGAAGAACGTAAGGTCCCGGTAGCTCAGTATCTTTTCGACAAAGATGCCGCTAGCTGGTGGGAGGCTATTAAGACTCGAGATCGCGTTGTCACGTGGGCAGAGTTCCAGAAATTCATGAGAGATGAGTTTTGTCTGGAACCGATCAGAAATCAGAGGATTAATGAATTCTTTTCGGCAAAACCGCAGGATGTACCGCTGTCTCAAGCTATTATTGATTTTAGCAAACAGCTCGGCTATGTGCAGAATCAAGTAAGGACAGAGGAGGACAAGATTTGTCATTTTAGTAGGCGGATGAAGCCGGAGATTCGCCAGTACATGGCAGGTCTCGCTTGTACTTCCTTGAGAGATTATCAGAATAGGGCGTTAGCCTATGAGCTATCCAGATTATCGACCGAGAGTATGTCTGACTCGAAGAAACAGAAAACATTGGGAACTTTTCAGGAAATCAGGGGAGTGGGCCCCTTGAGGTTGGGACTTCGTTTTGTCATCCCAAAATGGTTCCTAGATCGCGTGATCAGAGGAGTAGTACCCCTGCAGTGAGTAATGTGAGCACTTCGAAGATATGTTATAACTGTAGTCGAGCGGGCCATACTGCGAAGAATTGTCGTTCACCGTTAGTCAGCTGTTTCGAGTGTGGCCAGGTGGGTCACCGATCCGTACATTGCGAGACGGTAGCTGAGAGGTTTGGGGATCGAGGTTGCATCTCTACTCCGAAAGGACACGGAGATGCCTAGGGTGGTTTTGAGGATTTCGGCGTAGTCCGAATTATTTATGATTGCCCTTGTGGATCGTTTTGTGTTTATTCTCTGTTTTCTCGACTGTGCGTGTTTTCTTGTAATAAGTACTTTGTGTTTTGTGATTGTTTGGATAATTGACTTGATTGTATTATCTGTTTGATGACGCTTGTCACTTGTTGGTGTTATTATGTCTCTACCGACGATGTTGTGTTGGTCGTCGTGGAGCGTGTTTTCACACCGTATATTCCGTTGCGTTGTTTGTAACATTTCGCCGTTGGGCGTTAGTTACGCGTTTCTTGCATATCTCGTTGAGTTTTCCTGGCGGGATATTGCTTCTCCCTACTTGTTTTAAGTTTCGGGACGAAACTTCTTTTAAGGAGGGTAGAATGTAATATCCGCAATTTTCGATTTTCGGTAAATTTCTTTTTTCGGCCGAAGTCCGTTTTGACGACTCGCTCATGACCGTTTCGTCATTCTGAGAATGATTAATTCTACACTTTTTGACATCCGAGTTCGTTTCGGAGTCGTTTTGTTGGGTTCCGTGCTTTTTAACGACTTTTCCGCACTTGAGTTCGGTTCTTGCGAATCTCGTTCGAAACTGCTATTTCGAGTTTCCCATAAGTCCGTTTAATTTTGTTAGACGTGTTGTGAACTTCGGTTTGGTTATTCGATCACGTATCGTGATTTCCGGGCGTTTTGGGCCATTTTGTAATTTCTTGAAAGTTACGGGTATCCGTATCTGTAATTGTTGTCTCGACCCGTTTCTTGGTCGCGTATGACTAATTATGGTATTATGTTTTCATTCCGGGTCGTTGATGTTGTCCGCGAACTTTTCGTCGTGTTCGTTCCGTACGTTTTCGGAAATCGAGTCGTCGAGCCCTGACGGTTGCGGGACTGGCCGGACGATTGCGGGACTGGCCGGACGGTTGTGGGTTCTGGCCGGATGATTGCGGGTACCGGCCGGAAGAGTGCGGCAGGAACCGGCGTAGCGTACGCTACGGCCGGAAGTCTGCGCGCGCTAGCTCGGCAGGTATAGCGCACGCTAGCTTGGTCGACCAACGCACGCTATCGGGCCGGACAGTGGGGTTTCTGGGGTTCTGGAATCAGGAAGGATCGGCAGGTAGCGCACGCTACGCCGAGCGTAGCGCGCGCTAGTCGGCAGGCATAGCGCACGCTGTCGGCCGGCTAGCGTACGTTACCTGGCCGGGCAGTTCAGTCCAGAGGGTTCTGGACAGATCGGCTAGCGCACGCTAGCGTCCGCGCAGCGCTTCTCGCGATCGGGCGGCGATATCCGGCCGGCGAGATTGAGTCTTGATGCAGGCCTTGCGGGCCACGGCCGAGGGTTATCGGCCGAGGTCGCCCGTTAGCGCGCGCTAGTCCGGAAGGTGTAGCGCACGCTAGGCCGTGGCTCGTATAAATATGACAGAGTAGCCATATTTTCACCCGTTTTTCATTTCCATCTTTTCCTCTCCGCGGTGGAGAATTGGCGATCCAGAGACATGTTGTCAAGCAACTAATCCACGAAGATTGGGAGTTCATATCATCGATTAATCCCTCCATAACCTCCTTTGATCCAGCGAATCAAGGTGAGATTTCCTAGAACCCTATTTTGGGAAAATTTGGGGTTTTTGCGTTTTTGTCCGATTCGTTCCGTGTTGTTGATTAATAGACGATGGGTATGATTAATATTGGTAGTATTCTTGTGTTTAACATCATTTAATCCGTTGTTCTTCGTCGAATCGAAGTATATTTCTTGATTTCCTTCGAATTGACTTTTTGGGGGATTTGTCCTCGATCTCGTTTTTCATCCGTTTTCGATGGATCGATTATGGTGAAATGATGTTGTTAAACATATTCTATGGATTGTATATCCATATTTCAACTTGGAATTCCGTTTTCGTGATTTGACGGAACGAATCGTGTTATTGGCCGTTTTGGGGGAAATCCTTGAACCCTCGTCATTTGTTTTTTGAATTTAGCGGCTTTGGGTCGTACTTTGGAATTCATTTTCGTTGTTATTGTTTTCGTTCGTAGTTCTTTGTTGTGGATTGTCGTTTGGTGGAGTCGGCGAGTTCGTAGTCGGTTCGTGCCAACCTATTTCGGTCGATTCTCCGCGTTGTTCTTATTCGAGGCAAGTACCTTGTCCATACTATTCTTGTTTTATGGATATGATAATTAGTGATCGTCTAAATGTGGTTGCTTGGTCATTTGAATTGAACTTTCAAAGATTCGGTTTAGTCTTGTTAAAGGCTTGCTTTCAAAACGCGTGTGTTTTGTGAATGGTGTGGTTTGTGAATAACTATATGAATTCTATGGATATGTTTGGTGTTGATGTTGCACTTGGTATTGCGTTTGGACGTATATTATTTCATTTCGGTGCGTTGTGGATTGACGTGGTGTTTTGCTAAGTGTTTGATGCCTCTGGGCGAATTGTTTGAATATCCTTGATGTGATATGTTATTTGTGTGAATGTGTGGATATGGTTGAAGGTCTACGGTGACACATGGCACGTGATCATGTGGTCAGGATGCAACAAGTGATTGATCCAACCGTGAGAGCTCGAGATAATCTACGGTGGCACATGGCATGCGATCATGTGGCCAGGATGCAACAAGCGATTGATCCAACCGTGAGATGTGTGTGATTTGTTTCGCTAGCCAGCTCGGGAGGGTCCTTCGAGACCTCGGGTGGGATGTCTGTGGTAGCGTCCCGGTCCTAGGCGATGCGCGTGCGTGATTATGTTTCGTTGATTTTATGTCCGTTGAGGACACGTGATGTTGGGCTCGACCGTAAATTGTTTGTGGTTTCCTATTTGCGAAATAAAAACCTTTGGGTGTGACCTGTTGATTTTGGAAAGATAAGGATTTGAAAATCCTAAGTTGTTTTCTATCAAAACTCTCGATGGCATTTAAACGGTTTTATAAATTGTTTTCCCTTTATTTGTGACCTTTCGGTTTTAGAATATTTTACCAAACTCTTGCCTCGGGAAGTGCTTTTCGTTACGTTTGGATTTTTTGAGGATTCCTGGTTATTGTTATTCGTGGAATGTGAATTGTATGGCTCGTATTTGCACTTTGTTCTTGCACTGGCAAAACAGTGGAGTTTTGCTAACCCCCGAGCATTCGGGGGGTGGATGTCTATTTTTGCATTCAGGTTTTGGAGCATAGCACAGGGTCGGCACGAAGTATGATGAAAGATGAACGATACTAATCACACGAGGATCTGTTGATGTCGTATTGGTCTAGTTGTATTTTCTTTTCCGCTGCAGTATCTTTTCCCCGTTGTATGGGAGTTTATTGTATTTTGACCCCTGCGTGGGTATGTGTTTGGAATTGAGTTGTATGTTGCTATTGTAAGACCAAGTCGGTCTACTGAGCCATTTTAGCCTTAAAGGCGATGTATAGATGTTTGATTTAGTTATCAGCCTGGTAGATCCTCGAGGAGAGGGTCTACGGCGTGTAATATCCCTGAGTGGATTGGGGGTGTTACAACTTCTACATCGAGAAATCCCATGCGATGTAGAAGTATGTTGAAACGCCGTGTTGACGGAAAAAATTACCTCTTGACATTGATCCAGTACGGTGAAAGATCAAATACGAACATAAATTAAAGTTAAGTACGTGTTTGGGAAAACTTTCCAAAGATCATGTGTCGATACTGTACAAGAGTTGGAATGAAGTACCCGACAAGCCGGATAAAGAAATGTTGTGGCAGGATATATTGGTACATGACTCTCTCTTTGTATTAAAAATTATGTGTCGTGTTCCGTTGTGTGGCAGTGTGTGTGTGTGTGGCAGTATGTGTGTGTGTATGTGTAATGTGTGTGGCTAACTCTAGTTTTTATTGTCAATATGCAGGCCAATTTTGATGTTAGCCAGATTAGCAATCTTGGTCATTTTCAAAAGAAGTCTTTACAGTCAATTGGCGTAAAATGGAGGCAGTTTAAGTCTGATTTGACCGGTGAGTACATATATGGTCCAAGCAAAGGAAAATCTCCTTATGACAAGTATGGTATCTCCGAGGAGGATTGGGGAGACTTCAAAAAGATTTGTGAGGACTCTGCTTGGGAGGTATACCTAAAAAAATGTTTTAACTTTGAATATATATATATATATATATATTACAATATTCATAAAAGGATTATACAATAAACTGAAAATAATTTTACAATAATCAAATAAAACAATTTCTAATTAAGAACATATTTCTAATTAAGAACATAAAATCTGAAAAAAAATATTTTAAATTTGAACATATTTATAAAATTGTTTATGGGTTATTTGATAGTTGTAACAGGAACAAAGAAGTAAGAAACAAGAATTAGCAAAAATGAACATTCCGCATAATATGGCTCGAGAAGGGTACGACTTGGTGAAAGTACGGGAGATGGAGAGGAAGATGAAGGGGCGTCAAGAAGCATCTAAATATGGAGAAGATATTGTTATTGATCCCCCGTATCCACCTACGCGTCATCAAAGGTGGAAGCTTGGTCATACAAAAAGACGGGAGGTACGTCATCTGATGCTGCATGGAAGATTGTCAAGAGGATCATAAGTTCTTTTTGAAGAATTATTTTTTTTTGTAAAAAAATAAAAAGCTCCACATTTTTTTGCTAAGTGTTAGCACACACTAAAAATTTGAGGTAAATTATTTGCTTTATAAATGTAAATATCCACTTTTCTCTACCAATTACTTTTATCTACATTCTTGTATTGTTTTTTTCATCAACGTGTATTAGTTGTTTGCATATTTCAAAATTTTGTTATATGGTGCCAAATTAAATTTTTGTAGGATGATTTGGAGGAGCAGTATACACAAGGTACCTTCATTCCTGGGGGACGATAGGATATATTGGCGGCTGCTATCGGGATACCCAAGCACCCTGGTTGTGTTCGTGGCATCGATTTTGGTGTGGGTATTCGAGATTACTTTGGACGATCATGTGGACTGATGTCTTCCGTAAGTGAAGATGTGTTGGAGCAGCTAAGGAAGAAGATCACCCTTGATGTCATACAAATTTTGATGAAAGAGTTTGGCCAGACAATGGGTGAGTTCCCAGCGGCCTGTTGATATTCGTACACCAGATGAGATTACTCGTGTCAGCACGAAGGGGAGTTGGGCTGATGCTATTTCTGGCCCTTCCGGAGAGAGGTCTCCGACTGGAGACACTCTTCGAGCTGAATATGTGGACGAGCATCCTTTCCGTCTAGTTGCTATCGGTAGGGTTATTAAGGGCGATTCGACCCTACATTGTGCTCCTTTACCAGCTTATTTGGTTACGGTAGTGGTTGAGGAGGCCGTAGATGCCAGCGCTGAAGTCCCTATGGCGACTAATGAGGTGAGAGTCGTGGGGGAAGCTTTAGGTGGATTTATTACATGGCCACGAGATTTTGTTATCTCCAATTTTCAAAGGTAAATATTTTATTTTTCTTTTTAATAACTCAAACAAAATAAATTATTTCAAATGTACTTGTATTTTACACTCTACTATATGAAATAGGATATTCAGCGACCTAGGAAGCAGGCTCGTCACAATGACGGTTCGAGGACTAAAGATGACATCATGAAAGACTTACTTGGTGTTGCTTCGAGTCTTTACAATAATCTGTTACTAGTGTCGTGGGATGCAGCTATCTTTGGCTGTGGTGGTGATGATGTTCCATTGTACATCACTCACACTGATATTTTAGAGATCGTTCAAGGAAAAGAGTGGCTTAGTTTATTAGTTGTACAACTTTAGACTATGTGAGTAATTTCCTTTATGAAATTTTTTTTACATTCGTAGTTTGTGGTTCTTATATTAATATTTTGCTTAACAAATTAGGTATTTGGCTATTATGAATGTGGGCATGATGGACAATGATTTGTATGGATATTTTGATCCTCAATTCATACAAAATATGGGACATAGGGGAGAGGAGATCTCGGAATATATATCGACGCGTATGCTTGAGTTGAAGAAGCAACTATACATGGGAGCTTACCATCATAAGTAAGTTAAAGATTGTAAATTTCAAAATATTTTCCTTTTAACAAAACTATTTCTTTCTTTTTTACAACATAGTTTTTTTTTACAATATAGATTAGTAATATATTTTTTCTTTCAAATGCATTTATCAATGTAGGCATCACTGGCAACTTGTGGTCATTATACCCGCAAGAGGAACTATTGTTTGATTTTGCTCATTACATAATAAGCCCGACTCTCGCGTTAAGGCCATACTCCAAATTTATTTATAACATATTTACTTGAAAATTTTATATCGACGACTCAATAAATTATTGTTACTTTTAAATAGTGTCGTGACCACATTCCAGACCATGGATGGTATGCATACAAGTAAATCGAAGCAGGCGGTTAGTTGGATATACAAAGGCAACACATTTAATTACATGAATGTAAATATATGTATAGGGGTGTATTTCGAACCGAATGTTCGTGAAAATTTCGCAAAAATATTCGTTCAACGTTTAGTTCGTGTTCGGTTCGATCAAATTCGAACAGTTCGCGAATATGTTCGTTACATACACAAACCATACACGAACAAAATAATATATGTTCGTTAGTTCGTGAACAGTTCGCGAACAAAGGGTTTTTTATTTATTTATTAATAATTTTACAATAATTTATAAATATAATTAATAATCTTACAATAATTAATAAATATAATTAAAAAATTTACAATAATTTGTATATATATATATAAAATAAAACCTATCATTCCAAAATCCTTAATTTCCAAATATATCTTTTTTTTAATTATTATTGCTTGTACTATAGTCTTTTTTTTATATTTTAGAATACAAACGAATAAACGAACGATCAAAACGAACCCAACAATCGAACGCTAACGAACGAACACGAAATATGTGAAATTTTAACGAATCGAACACGAACAAGTGGTTTGCAATTTTATCGAACACGAACACGAACCGAATCCTTAACGAATGAATGTTCGTTAAAGTCACTTTTTGATTCGTTCGGTTCGGAATACACCCCTATACATGTGTATTTGTGTGTGTAAATATATGAATGTGTACGACAATATTGTTTTTGGAAACACGAATTATTTTGGGATAGACGTGGTTAACGTCGTAAGGATCTTATCCCTTTGGGATAGATGTTAACTTTTGTCTTAAAGATCTTCTCCCAACAGATTGTTTATGAAGTGTCCGTTTGTATGTTGTGTTTACTGTGTGGGAAGTGTGTATGTGTTTACTGTGCAGTGTGTGGAGTGTGTGTCCAGTGTGTGGAGTGTGTGTGTGTGTGTGTGTGTGTGTTTTCCGTGTGTGCAGTCTGTGTACTGTGTTTGCGTGTGTTTACAGTATGTTTGTGTGCAGGGTGTGTGTGTGTGCAGGGTGTCCATGTGTGCAATGTGTTTTATTTTTACGGTGTGTGTGCAGTGTGTGTGTGTGTGTGTGCGCGTGTAGTGTGTGCCAGTGTGTGCAGTGTGTGTGTGTGTGTGTGTGCGCGCGCGTGCCGAAACTTGCTTCCTCAGTGGGTCTCGGTTTGGATCTGCAGGTGCACTGTCGTGACTTGCGATTGCTGAATCTAGTTCTTGATGTTGTTGTCTTGTCGAATTATATACCTCATTTTTGTTGGGTAATGTTCTTAGTTATATACGGTTGAAATTGCGTGATGGTTTCAGCTCAGCTCGTAAGCTTTTCTTCCATTTCAATTTCATGATCCGAACCCTACTAAAATCTATTATGTTCTACGGTGGTGTTTAATATGCTGCCGTTTATGCTTATGTTACGACAGGTAGTTGAAAGTTGGGGGTTTTCGATATGCCATTTGATTTAAAATTTACTAGTGCTTGTGAGTTTCATTTAATACGTCCTTGAGCAAATTTTTGCTCCACATTTAACTGTGAACATTATTGGTTCATCCTCTTTTATTCTCATTCCTTTTTGTTTCAGTTGTGTGCAGTGTGTGTGTGTGTTTACTAGGTGTGCACTGTGTGTAGTGTGTGTGTGTGTGTGTGTGTGTGCAGTGTGTGTCAATGTGTGTCAGTGTGGGTAGTGTGTGTGTGTGTTTTACTGTGTGTGCAGTGTGTGTAGTGTGTGTAGTGTGTGTGTGTGTGTGTGTGCAGTGTGTGTCAGTGTGTGGTGTTTTTTTAACTGTGTTGTTTGTGTGTGCAGTGTGTGCAGTGGCAGTGTGTGTATTCAGTGTGTGTAAGTGTGTGTGTGTGTGTGTGTGTATGTATTTTTATTGTTTGTGCAGTGTGTGTGTGCAGTGTGTGTGTGTGTTTACTGTATGTGCAGTGTGTGTGTGTGTGTGTGTGTGTGTGTGTGTGTGTGTGTGTGTGTTTACTCCACTGTATGTGTGTTGATTTTATTTACTGATAGCGACTCATATAATTGTGTCTTCTTTTGTTTTAGTGTAATAAACAAAATGGAGGTTGGGAGTGTGGTTATTATGTTATGCACTAGATGGTTGGAATGAGGTAGTACATTTTTAACTTGAATTGGTGATAAAATTGTTTACTCATTTACATTTAAAGTTTGGTTATTATACGTTTATATGTGCAGATGTTTGATGATGTTGGAGCGCTGTCTGATGATGTTATTCATAAAAGTCAAGCTGATTGGGGACACTATTTCTTAGAGGTTCGAAAACGTCTTGCGACATGATTTTGGTATTTTGTATGAATTATTTGTGTGAATTATACATTTGATATTTGTATGAATTATTTGGATGAATTGGTGGTTTTCTTGTATTATCTTTTTCAATAAATTTGTTGTTGGTTAGTTCACTTTCGGTGTGTTTGGATTCAATGAATTGGTGGTTTATTGATTATTACAGTTTGATCCGAGTTTAGGTACTGGATTGTGCAAAATAATGCCAAAATCTGTGCAAAAATCTGGACAAAATAACAGCGGTTCCGAAAAAAACGCAGTTAAATGTATTGAACTTCAACAGCGGTGCCTTAGAAACCACTGTTAAATTGTAAAAATAACGGCGGTTCGAAAACCATCGTTAAATATCCGCAGTTAAAGCGGTTCTTTATAACCGCTGTTAATTATCAAAAACAATAGCGGTTCCAATAACTGCTATTAAATTTAACGATGATACATATAATTGCGGTTCCAGAACCGTTGTTAATTAGCCCCCAGAATCACTGTCAAAAGCCTGTTTTGTAGTAGTGTTGACTGTCCCCACCATCCCAAGCTTGACCCACAGCTCAGTCCTACTCTCATCCTGCTTCTCGCATGGGTCTGTGCTTTTCGTGTGGAGAAACAGGCCACCGTATGCCCAATTGCCCCAAGGTTGAGAATCCACGTGGCTTGCTACTGGAGGAAGGGTGTGACGAGTTGTACTCAGGTCCCCCCATCTGTGATGATAACACGCAACAGGTTTTCGAATAATTTATGTCAGGAGATACCAGTCCGGCCATCGTTATACGGCGTGCTTGTCTTGCACCCCAATCACCGAATATTGATGTCCTGCGTAATTCCTCGTTTGAGTCCACATGCACCATTCTGGGCAAGGTTTGTCGTTTTATTATCGATTCTGGTGCCTGTAAAAATGTGATTGCTAAATAGGTTGTTGATAAACTTGCTCTTACTTCTGTATTACACTCTAAACCTTATATTTTGTCTTGGATTCAAAAAGGTAGTGTTGTTACTATTGATCGTCGCGTGTTGGTTACCTTTTCTGTTGGTGACAAATATCATGATTTTGTGTGGTGTGATATTGTTCCCATGGACACATGTCATCTATTGTTAGGCCGTCCCCGGCAGTTTGATAGGGAGGTTACACATGATGGTCGTCCAAATACGTGCAGTTTCATGCATGCAGGTTGTCGAATTGTGTTGTTTCCTACAGTTCTCGCGCCTCTTCCCGTTAAACAGGATTCGTCCATTATATTCATATCGGGCAAAGCTTTCTTGCATGAGATGCTTCTCGAGTCGTTGACTTTGCTACTCCTACCCCATGACGTCGCTCACAACACCATTGTCCCAGCCATCGTGGCCCCGCTCTT
The DNA here is from genome assembly GCA_033398695.1 of Orobanche coerulescens. Taxonomy (NCBI): domain Eukaryota; kingdom Viridiplantae; phylum Streptophyta; class Magnoliopsida; order Lamiales; family Orobanchaceae; genus Orobanche; species Orobanche coerulescens. The sequence goes on along the minus strand of CM065809.1, from coordinate 143,261,904 downwards.
GCATGAATTAGAGGATGTTTTCCCGACAGAGTTAATTATTGCTTTGCCACCACTCCGTGATATTCAACATCAAATCGATCTGATTCCTGGGGCTTCATTACCAAATCGCCCCCACTCGTATGAGTCCTTCAGAACATGAGGAGTTACGTCGCCAAGTTGAAGATTTACTCAGAAAATGCCATCTTCGCGGGAGTTTGAGCCTTTGTGCTGTTCATGCGTTTCTTATTCCTAAGAAGACGGGCGCTTGTCATATGTGTGTGGATACCCGAGCAATAAACAAGATTATTGTCCGATATCGCTTTCCAATTCCCCAATTAGACGATTTATTAGATCAACTGTGTGGTGCAATGGTTTTTAGTAAAATGGACTTGAAGAGTGGCTATCATCAGATTTGGATTCACCCAGATGACGAGTGGAAAACAGAATTCAAGATTCGTGAGGGCTTGTTCGAGTGGTTGGTTATGTCGTTTGGACTGTCGAATGCCCCCAGCACTTTCATTAGGGTCATGAATCAAGCGTTATGTCTGTTGATTGGGTCTTGTGTCGTGGTTTACTTTGATGACATTTATGTGTATATCAAGTCGGAAACTGAACATCTACAACATTTGTGTGCGGTGTTATCGATTTTGCAGGCTGAACAGTTCTTCACGGCTCCGACTAAGTGTTCATTTTTCATGGAGTCAGTTATATTTCTGGAATATCGCATTTCTGGGGCCGGGACTTCTATTGATTACAAAATTGCTGCAATCCGGGATTGGCCAACTCCCACCACCATCACCGAGATTCGAAGTTTTCATGGCTTGGCTTCGTTCTATCGCTGTTTCATCCCACACTTTAGTGCAATCATGTCTCCCATCACTGATTGTATGCATGGGAAAACTATTCGTGGTCTCCCACTGCTGATTGTGCTTTCCATAAAATCAAACAGATGCTCACTCATGCGCCTTTACTGGTCTTACCGGATTCTTCAACCCCTTTTGAGCTTCACGGTGACGCATCTAAATTGGGTATTGGGGCTGGTTTGATCCAGGTGGTCGGCCTATAGCATATTTCAGAAAGAAGGTTACGGGTGTGCGTCTTCGCTACACTACATATGATATTGAATTCTATGTCATGATTCGGGTCGTTCGCCATTGGCGTCATTATTTGTTTCAATGGGAGTTTGTGCTATATACGAATCACGAGGATTTGAAGCACTTATATAATCAAGATATGTTGTCTACGAGACATGCCAAATGGTCGTCCTTTATTCAACAATTCACATTTGTCGTGCGACACTAGTCGGGCCCATTGAATCGGGTGGATGATGCACTTAGCCGTCGCATCTGTCTGATCTCCGAGATGCGTATTGAGGTCCAGGGGTTCGACCTCTTCCATGAGATCTACTCGTTGGATGACATCTTTGGACCCATTATTGTTGTTGTACAGTCCGGCCCATATCAGGACTATTTCCTTGCTGATGGGTTTTTATTCAAGGGTTCATGCATTTGCATTCCATCATGTGGCCTTAGACTAAAAATAATTGCAGAGGTCCACGGCACCGGTCACGTTGGTCGTGACCGAACAGTCGAACTCCTTTTATGCCGTTTTTTCTGGCCTACTGCTCATCGAGATGTTGCGCGCTTTGTGGCATGTTGCAGAGTTTGTCAGCTTTCTAAGGGTACCGGTTCTGATGATGGATTATACCAACCCCTTACAGTTCCATCACATTCTCGGGCGGACATTAGCATGGATTTTGTTCTCGGTTTACCTAGAACTCAATGAGGTAACGACTTTATCTTTGTTATGGTAGATCGTTTTTCTAAAATGGTGCACTTTATCACTTGTAAAAGAACAGCTGATGTCGTACATGTGGCCCTCCTTTTCTTTCGGGAAATATCCCGTTTGCATGGCTTACCGATGTCAATTATTTCGGATCGAGACACTAGATTTTTGAGCCACTTTTGGCGGACTTTTTGGTGCATGGCTAACACGGCGCTTAATTTCAGCAGCGCCTATCATCCGCAAACTGAGGTGGTCAATCGTTCCCTGGGCAATATGCTGTAATATCCGGATTAATTATTGAGTATTTCATCTGTAATTGAACCCTATATTTTCGGATTTGTGATATCGATAATCGAAGTATGATATTTCTCATATTCGTATCCATGTGCATGATAATATCAACATATGTATTTTTACATGCAAACACGTGATAACATATGCTACGAAGTGAGCATAGCATACGTTATTTGCCAAGATTAGCGTACGATACGAATGAAGTGTAGCGTACGTAAGGCAGTCAATAATTGAGCAGGGCGGCTAGCACATGATCCATCTGGTGGTGGGCTCGGCTAGATACTTACCATATTCGCACGGCATGAACCTGGACACTTTTTAAGTCAACGTGTGTTAACGTACGCTAAGGTATATGTCTAGCCTACGCTAATGGGTGTTACTTACGTACGTAACCTGATGGTGTAGCGTACGTAATCGAGTACAGAATGAGGACAGTTAACTATCAGTGAACGATAGCGTATGCTAAGAATACTGGGTAGCGTACGCTAAGCGACTAACGTACGTTATGCATGAAGGCTAACGTACGTTAAGGTTAGAAAGTTATAAATAGGACAGCACCCTATTTCATTTCATTTCGTTCCTTTTCACTTCGCCATCGACTTATCTCATTCCAGAGAGTTCCCAGCCTCCTTAAACACATATAGACCATCTCTACTTGATCATTGAAGATTGGATATCACTTATGCTTGATCATTGAGGTGGAAAATCATTTTGGATTAACACACAAGCAACCGGAGTTGGATTCTACCTATTGTCTCGGTGTTTTCTTCATCTTAAGTTATGTTAATGATATCCCTGACCTTGGATTCATGTTCTTAAGGATATGATGATCATGCTATCAAGTTATTAGGTTCCATAGATGATTTATTCAACCAAACATCATATTTAGAAGTTGGGATGATTATGCTTAAGATATCATTGTTGAGAACATCATAGTTGGAATCCTGTGTCGTCAAATGATGAGAGTAATGTTCTGAGATTGTTTATCCGTACTACATAGTGTTGCCATAATGGTCGTAGATTTAGTATTGGTATCACTTTTGCTTAACGGAACTAGATGAAGGATCACCAAATGTTGAAGTTGATTTAGTAAATTAATCTTCATGATGAAGCTGGAATATGTTGATGATGTTGGTAACTAGATTATCAACCTCAGAATAACCGAATTACGTAAGAGAATTTGTGATCAAAGATTAGAGTATGGCATTATGATGATATGCTTATCCTTGAAGTTGTAAGACATTGAACACCATTAGATCATTCAAGTTTTCATGAGTGTATCATGCATGGAGTTAACGTACGTTAACACTGAGTTTTCGTGCGACGAGTCAGTTGTCTGATCAGGGAGGAGACTGTCGGATGCATGTTTAGCGTGCGATAGGCTCTGTAGCTTACGTACGCTAACGGGCAGAATTAACGTACGCTACGTTTGGTACGTAACGTACGTTATATCATCAGACGAGTCAATCGACTGATCAGAGAGGAACTGTCGATGCATGGTTAGCGTACGCTAGACTTCGTAGCTTACGTACGCTAATGAGTAGGCTTAACGTACGCTACAAAGGGTGTAATGTACGTTAAGCAAGTCAGACAGGATACATTTTATGAACTTTCAACTGTAATTTGGATTGTTAGATGTCCGTATGACGTGAGATGAATTATATATTATTTATTTTGTTTAAGGTTCGAGCTTTGCAACGTGATTGATTGAAGGGATGACCTTCGAGTGTATTGATATTCGTCGAAGTGTTATTCTTGTCATCGAATCGAGGCAAGTACTTTAATTTTATTTGTGTGTATTAATGTCGACTATCACTACCAAAAATAACACTTTAGCCGACGACTTGCCGGAGAACGGCCGACGGCCGGCGGAAGTCGTCGGCTAAAGTCAGCAAGTTTAGCCGACGGCTAACATGTTGTCGGCTAAACTACTTTAGCCGACGACTTTACTATTGGTCGTCGGCTAAAGTCCAGTTAGTCGTCGGCTAAAGTTTTCTAGTTTAGCCGACGACTTGTATACTTTAGCCGACGACATGCCGTCGGCTAAAGCACAGTTTATCCGACGGCTAGTATACTTTAGCCGACAGCATGTCGTCGGCTAAAGTATTTCATGTTTTTTTGTGCAAAATATATCACCATCTAACACTTGAAGAGACCATTTACAACACATTCGGAAATTACATAACAAGAAAACGAAGAACAGTAATTTTCTCTGGTTTGATCATTCAAGAAATCATATTGAAGGTATGTACTTTATTGAATTTTAATATCAGTTATAATTATATTACGCATATAATATATCTATTTGGATGATTATGAAAATGTTTTAGAATTATTAGTTCGTTTTCTCGAATATTTCTTGGTGTGTGTGTGTATATATATATATGGATTTGACATCTTGAATTCGAGCTATATATATGATGATTTTAGTCATAATTTTTGTATGTTCTTGATAAATACGATGTATAATATTGTTGTTATTTTTGTTATAGGATGGATAAAAGTTGGATTGGTGCGCAAAATGGGATCCAAGGGTCATAGATGGAATGCGAGGGTTTATTCGATTTGTGAAGGAACATGATAGTGATAGTATGATTCATTACTGTCCTTGCAATAAATGTAAATGCCGCAGCGATATGTACCGTTTTACACTTGATGTCGTATGGGAGCACTTAAAAAATGGATTTTGGGATAAATATACATGTTGGATTTACCACGGTGAAAGATCGAATTCAATTATTCCCCATGATCACGGACGAGACGGTGGTAGCACATCCAATGACCCCACAAGACGGTTGATTGACGACGTGTTTGGTTATTACGACAGGGACGTATCGGTGAAGGTCAAGAATACCATATAGCTGATCAAGCGGTCATCCGAACGCCTACATTGATACCCGTTAACACAATTTCTCTTGATAGATACAACAAGCTAATCCGGCTCCAACAGACTCTTCTTTATCCCGGGTGTCACATGACGGTTCTTGATAGTGTCATAGAGACTATGAGAGTGAAGGTGGAGAACAAAACCTCGATTAAAGCCGTGGATGATTATTTGGAACTTACAGGGAAAATGCTCCCAGAAGGTCATCATCTTCCTAGTAATCACAAGAAATGAGACGTATCCTAAAAGGTCTTGGGCTATCGTACATCAAGATCCACGTATGCATATATGATTGTGCTTTATTTTGGGGAAAGCCTAATGAAGATCTAAATAGATGTCCGGTATGTGACACGAGAGAGGTATAAGTTCACTCCTTGGTAAAGAGAAAGCTATGAAGGTTCTTTGGTATTTCCCTCGAAGGATAGATTGGAGAGGCTTTTCATGTCTCCTCACACAGCCAAGGCGATGAGATGGCACGCTGAGCCTCGGGTGACTGACGAGGATATTATGATACACCCTTCTGATGGAGAGGCTTGGAAGCATATAGATAGGGAGTTTCCAGGATTTGCATCAGATGTCCGAAATGTAAGACTTGGACTTGCATCTGATGGATTCAACCCTTTTGGCAACATGAGCCTTTCGTATAGTATATGGCCGGTGGTAATGGTTCCTTACAACCTTCCTCCATGGATGTGCATGAAGAAGGAGTATAATATGTTGACTCTCTTAGTACCTGGCCCCGGGTATCCAGGAAAGTGTATTGATGTTTATTTGAGACCTTTGATAGAGGAGCTGAAGTTGTTGTGGGAGCAAGGTCATCCGACGTACGACAGTTACTCACATGAGATAATCTACTTACGTGCTATGTGTACCGGTACCATCAGTGATTTTCCTGCATACGGGATGCTGTCCGGATCTGTTATTAGTGGATATAGAGGATGTCCAGTGTGCTTGAATGCTGATTGTGCAAGGTATCATTGTCGGAAGGTTATCAGAATGCGTCACCGTATATGGCTTGAGAGGACGCATGTCTGGCGCACAGATGCTGCAGCATTTGATGGGACTGAAGAGGTTGGTGATCCACCACGGGAGTGGACTGGTGAGGAAATTTTGGCCGTGCTGAATGAGTATGATTTTGGGCAGTTGAGCAACCATCCTGATATAGTAGCGGCAACTCCTGAAAGACCTGACAGGTATAAGTATTGGTCCCACAAAAGTATTTTCTGGGATCTACCTTACTGGAGTAAGTTGTCGATTAGGAACTACCTAGATGTGATGCACATAGAAAAAAATGTTTGTGAAAGTGTTGTCGGTACAGTGTTATGTTGGGAAGGGAAAACTAAAGACGGCCCTAAGGCACGCATTGGTTTAAAAGAAATGAACATTAGAAAACATTTGTGGTTGAAGGAAGGGAAGGGGAAACACAAAATGCCGAAAGCCGCTTACACCGTCACCCCGAGCAAAAGGCCGAGATTTTTCGTGGATGAAGTCTGCAAGGTATCCCACAGGATATCCGGAAATATAGGGAGGTGTGTTAACTTCAAGGAGAACAAGTTAAGCTGGATCAAGAGCCATGATTGTCATATCCTCTTACAACATTTGTTTCTCGTGTTTATTCGACCATACTTGTCCAAACAGTGGTCGAGCATTGTATCGTTATCCGTGTTCTTTCAAAAGTTATGCACTAGGAAGTAAGGAAGTCGATTTCCGGCTCATGCAAAAGGAGATCATTTATATCTTATGCAAATTTGAGAGGATCTTCCCACCGAATTTTTGATCTCATGCCTCACCTCATGATCCATCTTTCGCCAACTTTTACTAACAGGCCCGGTCCACTACACGTGGATGTTTCCAATAGAAAGGCAACTTGGTGAGTACAAGGACTCGTGACTAATAAGTGCACTCGAAGGATGTATCGCCGAAGCATATCTTGCATGGGAGTGTGTAACATATACCAAGTTCTATTTAGGCGCGGTGGATCCCACACCCGAGCCTATGTCAATAATTCCAGTGCAATTTAATCTCTCCATCATCACCAGTGAAGTTGAAGTTCAAGGAAGATTACCTGACAGTCATTTACAACCTTACGAGCTACGAATTGCACATTGGTGGATATTACTTAACTGTCCAGAAGTTCAATATTGGAAAGACATTCACCTTTCATGTGATGCTGTGAATGGAGACGTTAGATTCCACAATGAAACATTTGCTGATTATTTCGGACAATGGGTAAGTGTTTAATTACTGTTTACTTATTTTGCTTACATAATTTACTTAATCACGACATTCACCTTAATTAATATCCAGATGACGCACATACAAAGTGATGGCCACCCGATGTGGTCACGTGAGTTGATGCTTCTTTTGATGAAGCCTGTTACATCTAGAGTTTATTCAATAGCGAAGGTAAATGGTGTGACATTTGTATGTATCGACAGAGATCAAAGACGGAGGTGTCAAAATTTTGGGGTTATGATTGACGGTGGATATTACGGTGTTCTTCTCGAAGTAGTGGAACTAATTTATGGAGAAGGCTTGACAGTTTACTTGTTCAAGTGTAGGTGGTTTGATACAAATCCTCAAATCGAAAGGGAGGATAATTATGGACTATTATCTGTTGATACTTCTACAAGTTGGTATGAAAGTGATCCTTTTGTTTTTGCGGCAAGATTCGCTAAACCGGTTTACTACCTCGATGACTTGGTAAAAAGGAGCATGGAAGATCGTAAATCATGTGGCTACGAGAAATATATATAGTGCGGCTACACTTGGACAAGCAGTCGATAAGGATTACAACGAGGCATATCAAGAGCCAGATACAACTAATATTCCACGATCCTCCACAATACTACTGAATAATGTTGTAGAAGGTCGAGTTGTTCGGCTACATGGCGAAGAACGTGGGTTCATAGATGTAGGTACAAATGAATTACGTGCGGACTGATGAAGATGATGAGGACGAGTTCGGACATATGCCGCGCTTATGAACTCCGACACAGAGACAGATTCAAGTGGTGATTCTGACTACGAACCTTAGAAGGACATATCATATTATTTGTAAAAGTTCCTTAAATATTTATTGTTATTTGCCGCTCGAACGAATCAAAAGTGATATTATTACTGATTTTTTTTATTTTTTATATATATAATTATTTATAATAAAACAAGTATATAAATAATATAAAATTTAGTTTAAATTCCAATTTAGTTTATATAATTTATTTTAATTATATAAATTTCAAATAATATATATAAATATATATATAATATAATTTAATTATATAAAAAATGATAAATTGGGCTTTAAAGTGTAGATATTTTTAATTTTTAATATATATATATTTATAGTTAAATATATATATATAATTTAAATATATAAAAAAGGATAAAATGAGCTTTAGCCGACGACATCCGTCGGCTAAAGTTGAGATATTTTTAATTTTTATTATATATATATATATATATTTATAGTTATATATATATAATTTAATTATATAAAAAAATGATAAATTGGGCTTTAAAGTGTAGATATTTTTAATTTTTAATATATATATTTATAGTTAAATATATATATATAATTTAAATATATAAAAAATGATAAATTGGGCTTTAGCCGACGACAGCCGTCGGCTAAAGTGTAGATATTTTTAATTTTTATTATATATATATATATATATTTATAGTTATATATATAATTTAATTATATAAAAAAATGATAAATTGGGCTTTGAAGTGTAGATATTTTTAATTGTGAATATATATATTTATAGTTAAATATATATATATATAATTTAATTATATAAGGTTTTAGCCGACGGCTGTTGTCGGCTAAAGTGACACGGGATCATCATGGGAATCTATAGTTGTGTGCGCTGGATCGCTGGACAGGTATTGCCACCATGTGATTGGTCCGATGGGATCATCATGGGAATCTATAGGTGTGTGCGCTGGATCGCTGGAATACCACGATTATGTTGAGATTGTTGTGATGTGCTATGTGTTGATATTATTTCTCGTTGGAGAAACTTGCCATGGTTATGATTGATAATATTGATGTTCTTATTTAAGGATTTGATGATTAAATCCTTGTTGTATAATTAGCGTACTTGTACTAGCATCGTTGTGCTAACCCTTCGGGGGTGAACATTTATTTATGTTCAGGATCCAGGAGAGCAGGGAAACAACCACGGGAGCTGCATGACGACGAGGGTGCAGAGTGATGTTCCGGTCGGGTTTAATTATCTGTTGTTTATGTTGTTTTTAATAAGTACTCGAGTATGTCATCGTTTGTGATGATTGGATTTGGTGATGTATTAATATTATTCCTTCAGATATTTGTATTCTCGGTATTGGCCCAGAACTATTGTATTTTATTTCAGTTACTTTCATATATTGGTATTGGTTATTGTCTTTACATTTCTTCAACCTTGTAAATTCTTATGTAAAGGATTTACGGCGTTGTAATATTCCTGAATATATCGGGGGTGTTACAGAATATGGTATCAGAGCTAAGATTATGGATATCTTGGCCATTGGGTTAGGGGTTATATATGTCTTTTGAGGTAACCGGCCGTGAATAACATCACTGTACTGCCTACGTCTTCGTGCGAACAGTGGTTGTAAGTTCTTAAACTCTATCTCGTCCTTTACATGTTATACCTCTTTATACTTGAACATTAGAATGATATTGTCACCTATATATTGAGTATTTATGCTTACAGTATGTTGAGAGGTGGACGTGGACGTGGTCGCGGTCGCGGATGCGGGCGAAGGAATGCTGAAAGAGAAGCTTCGCCTTCTAACTAGGCCAGCCACAGCTCAGGCGAGCCACAAAGATCTATTAACAATGAACCAGCACCTGTTATTCCCGAAATCCTTCATCAGGTGGTTAACCAGATGACTCAGTTTGCCCAGGTCGTGGACTGAATGCAGGTGGCGGTATGATTATAACAGGGAGATAAACAGCAAGGAATCCCAGACTTGGGAAATCGAGGCGACCGATGGCTGCAGGAGGTGGCAAAGATGAAACCATCTAAATTCGACGGCTTTTCTGAGACTCCCTCATAGGATCATTGGTTGAAGGAATTGGAGAAAAATTTTGCCAGGATTAATTGCCCAGACGACTGGAAAGCCTCTATTGCTCAGTATTTTCTGATAAGGGAAACGTCGGAGTGGTGGGACGCCATCCATCCTATAAATCATTATGCCGACTGGGAGGAATTTAAATTGATGATGGAAGCTCAGTATTGTCCCCGTCCTGTGAGGGAAGCCAAAGTTCGGGAATTTTTCTCTACACAACCTTCGGATGTGCCAGTATCTCAGGCGATTAAGACGTTTAACCAGCAGCTGGCATTTGTTTGACATCTGGTCAGAACAGATGTAGAAATGATGATCCATTTTGATATGAGAATGAAACCAGAGATTCGGAGGTACATGTCCGGTTTTGAATGTACCACTCTCCGTCAATATCAGGATAAAGCATTAGCATATGAAATCAAAGAAGCAGCGATGGAAAAATTTGCAGAATCCAAGAAGCAGAAAGTCTTTGGTAGTTTCACATAGCACAAGAGCAGTGGGCCCCGTAAGTCCCAGTCATCCTTTCATTCATTCAATAAACCTCCGCACCCATCCAGGAGCGGAAAGAATTTTAGAGCAGTATCAGCACAGACAGATGTAGTCAGAAACTGTTTTAATTGTGGACGTCCGGGGCACCTCTGGCGTGATGGTCTCCGTTCTCAAGTGACATGCTTTAATTGTGGACAAGAGGGGAACCGTGCAATGTTCTGCAAGGATGCCACGAAGTTTAATGGAATTCGTACTTCACAACCAGCTCAGAAGGAAGCAAGTATTCAGCAGACGCAGCAGAGTGTTCAGCTGCCCCAAAATTTTGGTCGCGGACGAGGCAGAGGACAATTCGACCGAAAGGGGACATCGAGTGCCGGATCCATTCCCCCACGTCTGTATGAGATGAGGAGGGTAGACGACCAGGATGTTGCTGTCGCATCAGGTACTGTTCAGATCCTTTCACAGCCAATTAGCATTTTATTCGATACAGGAGCTACGCATTCATTTATATCCTTATATTGTGTAAATCGTTTAAATATTTCTGGTTTTCATAATTGTGAGCCTTATGTTGTGGGTTTACCGAGTGGAGAGAGAATTGTGGGAAACTTAGAAACTAGATATTTCCCTGTATCATTTGGAGGCAGAGAGTGGTCCTCAAATCTGATTGTGATAGAAATGCAAGGAGACGACCTGATACTCGGAGATGATTGGATTAATCGATATGGAGCTATTATAAACTACCGAAAGAGAAATATCTCGGCGATAGCTGACGATGGTTCCGAAATACTATTTGAAGGGTGGAAACCAAGAAGCTCAGGAAAGATGATAAAGGCAATGAAAGCTGTCAAATTGTTGAAACAGGATTGTACCGAATACTGGTACTACGGAATGAAGCAAGAAAATGGAAAAGTAGAACTCTCATCCATTCCTGTTGTGAACGAATTTCCGGATGTGTTTCCTGACGAATTACCTGGACTACCTCCACGACAGGATGTAGAATTCACCATCGAGCAGGAAGCAGGAGCTACACTAATTTCTAGAGCGCCGTATCGTATGGCACCTACTGAGATGTATGAATTGAAGAAGTAACTGGAAGAGTTACTGGACAAAGGCTATATCCAGCCAAGCGTTTCGCCCTAGGGTGCACCAGTTCTTTTTGTCTGGAAGAAGGATGGATCGCTTCGATTGTGTATTGACTGTCGAGAGCTGAACAAGATGACAATCAAGAACAAGTATCCATTGCCACGGATTGATGATTTGTTTGACCAGTTACAAGGAGCAACAGTGTTTTCTAAAATTGATCTGAGGTCGGGATATCATCAGTTGAGGATTCAGGAATCCAATGTTCCAAAATTAGCGTTCAGAACTCGCTACGGACACTATGAGTTTGTAGTGATGCCATTTTGTCTCACTAAAGCACCTACTGTATTCATGCAATTGATGGACCAAGTGTTCATAGAGTATTTGGACAAATTCGTGGTCGTATTTATTGATGACATTCTAGTTTATTCCAAGAGCCCGGAAGAGTATGCACAGCATTTTCGGATCGTGTTAGACCTTTTGAGAAACGAGAAATTGTACGCCAAGCTTTCTAAGTGTGAATTCTGGCTAAAGGAAGTAATGTTCCTAGGTCATGTGGTATCAGCAAAAGGAGTCCGATTGGATCCCCAGAAAATCGAAGCAGTTATGGATCGGAAGTCTCCTAAGAATGTGAAATAAATCCGGAGTTTCTTAGGACTTGTTGGGTATTATCGTCGGTTCGTGGAAGGGTTTTCCAAAACTCGACTACTCCAGAAAACTCAAAAGTTTGAGTGGAATGAGATGTGCCAGACTAGCTTTGATGAATTGAAGAAGAGATTGGCGATGACACCAATTTTAGCACTCCCACATTGAACTGGAGGATTCATAGTTTACAGTGACACTTCGAACCAAGGTCTCGGGTGTGTATTGATGCAAAATGAGAAGGTGATCGCCTATGTGTCACGACAGCTAAAACCTTATGAAGTAAATTACCCAATGCATGATTTGGAGCTAGCAGCGGTAGTTTTTGCTTTGAAAATCTGGAGACATTACCTGTACGGGACTCACTGTCAAGTCTTTACGGATCACAAGAGTCTCAAATACATCTTCAGTCAGAAAGAGTTGAACATGCGGCAAAGGAGATGTCTAGAACTGATTAAGGACTACGACTTGGAGATTCTTTATCATCCAGGTAAAGCAAATGTAGTGGCCGATGCACTTAGCCGCAAGCCTGTTTCTATTCAGATGTTGGAGACTCTGACCTCCCAGTCCAGCATTCAACGTGAATTGATTCGCGAAGGAATTGAAGTATGGTTGCAAAGAGTTGAAGGACAACTGTGTGTGATGGAATTAACTTCATCGTTAACCGAAGAAATCAAATCTAAGCAAGTAGATGATCCTCTGATGATTTGGTTATGCGATGAAGTGAGCAGGGGAAAAGACCCAGGATTTGTAATTCATGATGATGGAGTCTTGAGATTTCAGAGCCGACTTTGTGTTCCCGATGTCGATGTTCTGAAGCAGACAATTATGAAGGAAGCTCACAGCACGCCCTATTCTATCCACCCGGGCACCAGTAAGATGTATAAGGACCTGAAGCAGAATTTCTGGTGGGGCAACATGAAGAAAGATCTAGCGGATTATCACTACTACAAAACTGGCTTTTAACAGCGGTTAAAATGCCAAATTAACGGCGGTTCCGGAACCGCCGTTATATGTACTGCCGTTATATCAACGGCGGTTTTGAAAACCGCCGTTGGATTTGCCTAATTACGGCGGTTGATATTACCCGCTGTTAAACTTGAAATTAACGGCGGTTCTAAAACCGCCGTTGGATTTGCCTAATAACGGCGGTTGTTATTACCCGCTGTTAAACTTGAAATTAACGGCGGTTCTAGAACCGCCGTTGAATTTTACCATATGTTACGGCGGTTTCATTAAACCATTGTTAAATGTGAAATTTAACAATTCTAGTAACATTGTTAAATACGATACTCACAGCGGTTATCAAACCGCCGTTAAGTGTAAGAATTAACAGCGGTTATGGAGGAACCGCTGTTGAAATATAAATCATTTTATCCAGTTTTTGCCCTATTTTGCACAATCCAGTACCTGAATCGGATCAAACTAATCAATAAACCACCAATTCATCGAATCCAAACACACCGAAAAGAACTAACCAACACCAAATTCATTGAACCACCAATACATTGAAAAAGATAATACAAAAATCCCAATTCATCCAAAAATAATTCATACAAATATCCAATAACCAACACCAAATTCATTGAACCACCAATACATTGAAAAAGATAATACAAAAATTCCAATTCATCCAAAATAATTCATACAAATATCCAATGTATTCACACAAAAACACCAAAATCATGTCGCGAGACGATTTCGCACCTCCAAGAAATAAAGTCCCCAATCAACTCGAATTTTATCAAAAACATCTTCAGACAGTGCTCCAACATCATCAAACATATGCACATATAAACGTATAATAAACAAACTTTAAATGTAAAAGAGTAAACAGTTTTATCACCACTTCAAGTAAAAAATATACTACCTCCATCCAACCATCCAAAATACGCGCTCGGGCGATAGTCGACATCCAGTGCATAACATAATAACCACACTCCCAACCTCCATTTTGTTTATTACACTAAAACAAAATAAGACACAATTATATGAGTCACTTTCAGTAAATAAAATCAACACGTACACAACATACACAGTTAAAAAACACACACTGACAGAAACACACAATGCACAAAAAAAAAAAACAGACAGCACACACACACTGCACAAATAGAAAAAAAAAAGAAAAACAACAACACAAACACACACACACTGCACACAGCATAAACACAATACACACACAAACATAAAAAAAAAAACACAAACATAAACACACACAACATATTTGATTGAATTTTCTTTTTGAAAGTTCTTGCTTCAATGTTCAGTGTAAAAAAGCGTCATGGTGTGAATCTTGATGTTTGTATTTTTTTTTCCTTGTTAGTTTTTCAGGTTCTATATATATATACTTTAAAGATGTTCAAGTATTAGCATTTGTCTATTGTGATTATCAAATGTTTACTAAAGTCCATTGAGTTCGTAATTATGATTTTTACTAGGTTTCATGGTAATTATGATTTTTATGCTTGCATGGCGACCGGTGAATTCCACTGGCCGTCTTTCCATATACCCATACGCAATCATAAACCAGCTGATTACTTCTTGGTCGTTCAAATGTGCGCTTTTTTTCTTCCTTTTCTATTACATAATTATCGAAATTTTCCCAACTTGTTAAACAAAGGCCAATAAAATACAAAAGAAACAAGTAGCTTTTGGAAAGTTAGATCAATGGGGGGATGTCTTAATGAACTTGTTATGGCAGCTAAGTCCACAATGGTGAGAGACCAAATCTTTGGTATATATTGACATAGAGGCGCTAGAGAGATGAAGTTTGCAACGGATCTGAGCCTCCTTTCTCAGGCATATATATACAAAGAGGGTTAGGGAAGGGGAGGAACTAATTCTTGAACTTGAAAAATTGCAGGGATCGGTGGAGGCTGTTAAGAGTGCATAGTTTCTTAAACAAGTTCAAACTTTTTTTTTTGTGTGTATGTTGAAAAGTTCCCTACATCTTCTTTTACACAATGAACAGAAGACAACAACGACAAAAAGAATATGTTTGGTATTAAAGATAGTATGATCTCCGAACTTGCGAACTTCTCAACCACGAAGGTCAACCTTGCCCAATCATCATCCGACCAACCAACTTATTAGTTGAATCATTATCGAGCCCTAACGTGATGATTTGCTACCAACTCATGAAATATGTGGAAGTAGTCAAGGTCATGGGACATGATGAGCTACGCGAACTCTTTAAAGTCAAGAAAGAAAGAAGAAGCTAGGCGTTAAATGATGCTTACTTTGTCAAGGAGATTGCCAATTAAAGAAGCCATTGAGGATGACAAAAGGAATGAAGGTCGACGTGTAGGAAATCTACAAGAAAAGAATGGAGTTTTTAGGATGCTTAGGTTATCACCGGCATCGAATCATTCCAAACAAATACCAAGCCTCTCAAAGTAACTATCATCATAGATAATGATGACTCAAATTTCAAGTCAATGAATGAGTTTAAGTGGAGTCTCTTAATTAGGGTATAATTAAAGAATGGGAAATGATGTTGGATGTCTTGAATTAAGGGAATACTGTGACTTGATCAAGACACGGAGTAAAAGATTTAAAGAGATCGGGGAACAAGAAAAGTTCTTATGGAATAATACAAGGAAACCTTTAAATCTCCAGACCATCTTACCTAAAGTGAAGAAGATAAAGAGTTTCATTTAAGTATCCCTACTAAGATATAACCTTCCATTTATAAGCTATAACCATATCAATAACTTCTACTCGCCTCATGTCCTCTCCAGTTTACCAACCGCAAGTAATATAGAAATGCAAATAATGATTGAGAAGTTGAGCTTCATCCCTTTTTCCGAGGAACCCCCTTTGTAGTAGGGAACCGACTCAAATTCTTCTTCACCTTGAGAATTACAAGACTCTCACATGAAAACAAACTTAGCGGGACATCGATATCTTGTCATGAGTGTTATACCCCTCTGCTAAAGGGGCAGCACATATCCATAAACTAACAGGTCCTTGAGGATCACTAGTTTGTTGACGAACACACACAAACACAAACACACAGCACAGCACACACACACTGCCACTGCACACACACACACACTGCATAGAAAAAAAAACCAACACAAACAAATGGACACTTCATACACGATATGTTGGGAGAAGATCCTTAAGACGAAAGTTAACATCTATCCCAAAGGGAGAAGATCCTTACGACGTTAACCACATCTATCCCAAAATAATTCGTGTTTCCAAAAACAATATTGTCGTACACACTCAAATATTCATACACACAAACACACATATTTACACTCATGTAATTAAATGTATTACCTTGGGATATATCCAACTAACCGCCTGCTTTGATTTACTTGTATGCATACCATCCATGGTCTTGAATGCGGTCACAGACCGCTTAAAAGTAACAATAATATATTGAGTCGTTGATATAAAATTTTAAAGAAAATATATTATAAATAAAATCTTACTTTTGGAGTATGGCCTTAATGCGAGAGTCGCCTACTATGTAGTGAGCAAAACCATATAATAGTTCCTCTTGGCCGGCACAATGACCAAGTTGCCAATGATGCCTACATAGATAAATGCATTTGAAAGAAAGAACATATTACTACGATGTTGTAAAAAAAAGGAAATAGTTTTGTTAGAAAGAAAATATTTTGAAATTTACAATCTTTTATCTTACTTATGATGGTAAGCTCCCATGTATATTTGCTTCTTCGACTCAAGCATACGCGTCGATATATATCTCGAGATCTCCTCTCCCCTCTGTCCCATATTTTGTATGGATTGAGGATCAAAATATCCATACAAAACCTCGTCCATCGTGCCCACATTCATAGTAGACAAATACCTAATTTGTTAAGCAAAATATTAATATAAAAAAAACACTCCACACACTGCACACAAACACACACAAACACACTTTTCACACACACACACTGCCACACAATAAAAACACACACACACACTGCACATACGCACACACACTGCACACACAAACACTGCACACACACAGCACATACAAACACACACACACACACACACACTGTACACACACACATACTACGAATGTAGAAAGATTCCATAAAAAAAATTACTCACATAGTCCAAAGCTGTAAAACTGATAAACTAAGCCACTCCTTTCCTTGAACGATCTCTAAAATATCAGTGTGAGCGATGTACAATGGAACATCATCACCACCACAGCCAAAGATAGTTGTATCCCACGGCACTGATATCGGACTATTGTACATACTCGACGCAGCCATAAGTAAGTCTCTCATGATGTCATCTTTGGTCCTCGACCCGTCATTCTGACGAGCCTGCTTCTTTGGTCGCTGAATATCCTATTTCATATAGTATAGTGTAAAATACAAGTAAATTTGAAATAATTTATTTTGTTTTTTTCCATTGTAACTTCAGAAAGGATGAAGGATAAACGTATCTATTGAATACTATATAAACTCATTAATACTCGATGCTGCAAATGAGTGAGATGAGGTTTGGTACTTTCAATATCCCCTGGGTGACTCTGGACCCCAAATGTTAATCCATGATTCTTAGATGAAACAATAGGGGTTTAAATAAGTCTTTAAGACAAATAGAGGCAAATAAGGTTTTGAAAAATAATAAGGTAGTGCTTGCTGGACTGCTTGAGACCAGAGTCAAGAAACAAAAAGCTGACAGGGTTAGAAGTAGTTTTGGTTCCAATATGGAATTTGTGGATAATTATGGTATGGCAGTTAATGGGAGAATGTGGGTTATGTGGGATAAAACCCAAGTACATTCATGGTGAAGTAAGCAGCTTAGATGGTAGTTTGAAAGCCTGTGTCGCTTTTGTTTATGGCGTAACACAAGTGATAATGGAAACTCCTTATGGCCTTATTTGAGGAGGATTGCGAGCTCTACACAAGAAGCTTGAATGATCATGGGGGACATCAATAATGTCCTGGCTTCAGCAGACAAGAGAGAAGGACTTCATGTAACTGCTGCAGAATGTGAAGATTTCAGTTCTTGTTTAGTTGATGCTCATCTACAGGAGCTGCCCTACTTAGGATGGGAATTTACTTGGTGTAATAAGCAAGAAAACAACCTATCTACTCTAAAATAGATAGAGGTTTTGATAATGCGCAGTGGCAGCAGCAGTTTAGAAGTGTGAAGGTTGAGGTGCAATCTGGATGTTACGATCACTCCCCTATTGATGAGCGTGGAACTGTACCTAGGAAGGGCGGAAGATTCAAGTTTCTTAATCGCCTTACTTATCATACTATATTTCGAGATGCACAAACAGTGAGGCGGAATATAGAATGGGTTAGAATGTTATAAGTTTGGGAAAAGATGAAGACAAGAAGAGAAAATTTGAGCAAATTACTAAACATGTCTCTCAAGCTAGTGTGAAAGCCACCTCTGCGAACAAGAGTTACTAAAAAGAAAAAGAAAATTTTTACCTTTGAAAAATCGGAGAAAATAAAATCTCGTGGCCATGCAATAAATCCACCTAAAGCTTCCCCACGACTCTCACCTCATCGCCGCCACAGGACTTCATACTGCATCTACGGCCTCCTCAACCACTACCTTAACCAAATGAGCCGGTAAAGGAGCACAATGTAGGGTCGAATCGCCTGAATAACCCTACCGATAGCAACTAGACGGGAGGATGCTCGTCCACATAAAATCCAACTCGATGAGTGTCTCCACCACAGGCCTCTCTCGGAAGGGCCGAAATAGCATCAAGACAACTCCCCTTCGTGCTAACACGAGTAACCTCATCCGGTGTATGAATATCAACAGTACCGGGAACTAGCACCCATTGTCTGGCCGAACTCTTTCCTCAAATTCTTTGTGACATCAAGGGTGATCTCTTTCCTTAACTGCTCCAACACATCTTTACTTACGGAAGACGTCAATCCACATGATCGTCCAAAGTAATCGCGAATACCCACACCAAAACCAATGCCACGAACACGACTGTGGTGCTCGGTCTCCCAATGGCGCCGCCAATATATCTGTCGTCCCTCGGAATGAAGGTACCTTGTGTATACTGCTTCTCCAAATCATCCTACAAAAATTTAATTTGGCACCATATTACAAAATTTTGAAATTTGCAAACAACTGATACAAGTTGATGAAGGAGAAAAAACAATACAAGAATGTAGATAAAAATAATTGGGTAGAAAAGTGGTTATTTACATTTAATAAAGCAAATAATTTACCTCAAATTTTTAATGTTTGCTAACACTTAGCAACAAAAAGGAGCTTTTTCTTTTTCTTACAAGAAAAATAATTCTTAAAAAGAAATTACAATCCTCTCGACAATCTCCGGCAAAGATCGGATGACGTACCCTCCCGTCTTTTGTATGACCAAGCTTCCACCTTTGATGACGCGTAGGTGGAGACGGAGGATCAATAACAATATCTTCTTGATTTGGATACTTCGACGCTCCTTCATCTTCCTCTCCATCTCCCGTATATCCACCAAGTCGTACCCTCCTCGAGCCATATAATGCGGAATGTTCATTTTGGCTAATTCTTGTTTCTTACTTCTTTGTTCCCGATACAAGTATCAAATAATCCATAAACAATTTTATAAATATTTTCAAATTCAAAACATTTTTTCATATTCTTAATTAGAAATAGGTTCTTAATTAGAAATTGTTTTATTTGATTCTTGTAAAATTATTGATTTTATGTTATTAATTAGAAATTGTTTTATTTGATTGTGCGTTCATTATTTTCACATTGAACTTAAAAAAAAATTAAAACATTTTTTTATTTGATTTTATGTTATTAATTAGAAATTATTTTATTTGATTGTGCGTTCATTATTTTCAGCATTGAACTTTAAAAAAAAACTTAAAACATTTTTTTATTTCAGATTTTATGTTATTAATTAGAAATTATTTTATTTGATTGTGCGTTCATTATTTTCAGCATTGAACTTTAAAAAAAAAACTTAAAACATTTTTTATTTCATTTTTTATGTTATTAATTAGAAATTATTTTATTTGATTGTGCGTTCATTATTTTCAGCATTGAACTTTAAAAAAAAAACTTAAAACATTTTTTTATTTCAGATTTTATGTTATTAATTAGAAATTATTTTATTTGATTATGCGTTCATTATTTTCAGCATTGAACTTTAAAAAAAAAACTTAAAACATTGTATTCGGTTTTACCTCCCAAGCGGAGTCCTCACGAATCCTTTTGAAATCTCTCCAGTCCTCCTTGGAGATACCATACTTGTCACAAGGAGATTTTTCTTTGCTTGGACCATATATGTATTCACCGGTCAAATCAGACTTAAACTGCCTCCATTTTACGCCAATGGACTGTAAACACGTCTTTTGAAAATGACCAAGATTGCTAATCTGGCTAACATCAAAATTGGCCTACATATTGACAATTAAAACTAGAGTTAGCCACACAATGAGTGATAGGGAGATTCATCTACAATGTGTTATCAGACTTGAAAACTGTTCGTACTGGCCTGTGCTGCTCATTAAGGATAGTATAGTTTATCCCAATGCAGTTGTTTGAAATTCTCCCAGTGTTTTTCTTCATTCTCAATTTTCTTCATTAAGGATAGTATAGTTTATCGAATTTTTTATTGTGTGCGCATTGACACATAATAAGAAGTAGTTAATGTGCTTTGGAACATGATACGAAGCATTTAATATGCTTTATTTTACTGAAAATTATTTTACTGAAAATCACAATTTCATCATTATATTATATTAAATACTAGTATAATAATTGTGAAATAGAGAAAGAAATTGTGATTTTCAATAAAATAATTTGTGATTTTCAGTAAATTAAAGTATATTAATTCAATTTGAAGCATGGTTGCAAAAAGAGTCATGTACCAATATATCCTGCCACAACATTTCTTTATCCGGCTTGTCAGGTACTTGCTTCCAACTCTTGTACAGTATCGAGACATGATCTTTGGCAAGTTTTCCCAAGTACGTACTTAACTTCAATTTGTGTTCGTATTTGATCTTTCCCCGTACTGGATCAATGTGAAGAGGTAATTTTTTTCCGTCAACACGGCGTTTCGACATACTTCTACATCGCGTGGGATTTCTCGATGTAGAAGTACTACGTGTATGAGCATCGGGAAACCGGAAGGAATGAGGAGAACGAGCGGGAGGAGTGTGAGGGGAACGAGAAGGAGACGCCATGTGCCTGTATTAATAAAACACTGTGTTATTTTAAAACACCAATGGCAACTCAACAGAGGGATGCATCATCCATGTTTCTAAGCCTTGACAGTGCATTTTATAACCAAGATCCCTTCAGACAGCAGCAGTATTATTACTATAATAACGGTCTTAACTACACTAATCAGTTCATTAATCCTCCAATATCTGATCAGGGTCACGAGTTTCCATGTCCTAAAACATGGATAAATGATAATGAACATAACCAAGAGTACGAAAACCACTTCAATAACTCAACCATGGTTGAAAATAAGGGTCATCATCATCATGAGTTGCAACAGCCTTTTGAGCCTCGTCTATGAGCCCCGGGTTCTCAGTCAAGCTGTGTAACTAAGACAATTACTACTGACTGTGTGGGTGTGTCCATGAAAGCTACTAAGAAGAGAGGAGGAGGAGGAGTAGGGTCTGAGAAACAAACTGTTCACAGGAAATCTATTGACACTTTTGGACAGAACATCTCAGTTTAGAGGTGTCACAAGGTCATTTTTTTTTTGATGTGTGTGTGTGTGTTTTCTTGAAATTATTTATTTTAATGGAATATATATTGGAATTATGTGTTTCTACACAGACATAGGTGGACTGGTAGGTATGAAGCTCATTTGTGGGATAATAGTATCAAGAAAGAGGGGCAGACTAGGAAAGGAAGACAAGGTTATCTTGTAAAATATATAAAGGCTTTTATTATTTTTATTATTGAAATTAATTTCTTGAGTTACATCATCTAACTCTTTGTTTGGAACATGTTTTGTTGTATGTTTTGGCTGGGATGTGCTGAAATCACATGAAATGCAGTTTATCTAGGTAATAATATATATATATATATATATTATTATTATTATTATATATATATATATATATATTCTAGAGAATGGAAAATATATTTCAAACTTTATGTGGGAATTATGAAAATGTGATGTTTATAAAGTTTTGCCATTTATTACAAATCATTACAGGAGGCTATGATATGGAAGAGAAAGCTGCTAGAGCTTATGATCTTGCTGCTCTTAAGTATTGGGGTTGTTCAACTCATATAAACTTTCCGGTATACTCCCGGTTTGTCGTTCTCGTGTGTAGTAAAAAAAATTGTTCGTGTGATAATTTTGCTTTGAGCCTTATTAATTTATTTATTTACTTGCAGTTGGAAAACTATCATCAAGAACTCGAGGAGATGAAGAACATGAGCCGACAAGAGTACGTTGCTCACTTGAGAAGGTGAACTTACTAAAACGACTGTCGAGAAGAAAAAGAAATGTGTTAGTAATTTTCTTGAATCTGATATATTTTTTTTTAATTCCAATTGAAGGAGAAGTAGTGGATTTTCAAGAGGAGCTTCAATGTACAGAGGTGTCACAAGGTTTATCTCATTCTTCAGTCTTTAATTAGAAGGGAAAAAAGAAGAGAAACATGTTGCAAATAAATAAATAACGAAAACTTGTTGGGTCGACGATATTGGTGACAGATCAAGATAGACCAGTTCTAGATGAGGGCGAGTACTATAACAATGACCTTATTGGAATGAGAGTTATCCTTAAGGTGTGTGATTTTGCAAAACAGAAAAAAATTGCAGAGAAACAACCTTTCCGTTTTCAATCTCCTCCTTGCCAACCACAAATGAGAGTTTATCTTGAGCTTCCTGGACTGCTGACCAAATATATATCAACGACCACATACACAAGTTAACCACAAGATATTCTTGATAGTCACTGCTTGTAAGCATTTGGTTTTCCGTTTAAATATAACGAAAGCCAAATTCTGGCAACGCTTTTGTTAAAGCAGAGTAGATATTGCCCCCATAATTTCATGTAAAACAGTCATCTTTCCAACTTAAACTTCTTAAAGATGTACCTTTATTCCATGATTACTCCAACCCAAGTATAGGTACTTGTAATATATAGATCGACAGGAAGACATGACTAATAAACTTGACGATGATGTATCACATTTTAATACCGTTAATAAATAGTCAACTCATTCTTATGTAACAAACACAGTTTCAAATGGGACTCCTTTTTGTCGAACAAGAGTAATATCTATGTACGTAGTTATATGAAGAACTACAACATGGTATTAAGCCTTTGGAGCAAAATTTGTATCACCTTCTTGTTCACGGTCTTATCACTTATATCAACATCTACATAATATCCAGACTTCATGAATGCTCCTTTACCTATCAAAAGTTACATAGCAGAGATCGGTAATATCTCGATATAATCGAACAGAAAAAAAAACATATTTTTTCTAACAATGATATAATATAAGTCGTTAAATAAGTTATATATTCTGTCACAATTTTGGCAGGAAAACTCAGATGAAATCTCTTGGTTAAATCTTAACTTTTCATTTTGACCTTAGTTAAGTAGGGGAAACACATTCAATCTGTGCTTCCTCCGTATTGGCATTATTGCAACTCCCAAATTAGACAATACAAATATAGAGAAGTTGCAGGTAAACAATAGAACAGAAAAACACAGTAAGATGAACACAACCTGACGGATATGCTTGTGATTTATCAGACACTGAGCAAACAATAGCTTGACGTGGACTAAGCCACAGAGGCCATTTCCCCTTATAGTTCTCAATAAGTATAGATAACATGCGTTCAACCGACACAAGAACAGCTCTGTGTATTATGACAGGTGTGTCCCCATTACTTTCATCTTCTGCCGAGTACGTCAAGTTGAAACGAGAAGGAAGTTGAAAGTCTAGCTGTGGAAGGTACAATTGAATTAATATGTAAAATTTTATTAATAAAATTTTATTTTGGACCATTTCTCGATTGTCATTAGTTATCTTATGAGCTTTTATTGTGTTATTAATATGTAAGTTTTATTGTACGACTCGCGAGTCGACTAAATCTGGTGATCGTTTTTAAAACATTGCTATACACACTACAGAGTGCATATACACACGTACACACACATTTTTTTAATAACAAATAATGAAATAATCTTAATTACTAAAATATAAATACTTGATTCTTCATAGTAACGTTCAACATTAATACTAAAATTCAACAAAAACAACTTTATCATTAACAATGTCACAAAATTGAACATTAATACTACAATTCAACATAATCGACTATGCCTTCATCATCAACTATCTAACTTGACTCTAGATAACAATGTTTTCCCATATGCCTTCATCATGATCATCTCGAATGGCATGTATGTAAATGCTGCTACATTTTCTTCAACGATAGTCGGCATCCGTGTTGATAAAGGAATAAACTCACAAATGTCAAAACTTGACTCTTGATTTCATTAATATCCACACTTCTACCGGAATGACCGACAATATTTCATTGCATGGATCCTTGACATAAAACACTGTTTAGCTTGATATGCCATGATAAAAGGCTCGTCGGTGTAAGCTATCTTATGAAGATCTACCAATGTAAAGCCCAGTTCATCGATTACCACACCCGTGTTATTATCAACCCACTTACACTTAAAAATAGGCACTCTAAACTTAACATAATCAAGTTCCCATATATCTTCAATAACTCCATAGTAACTTGTCGATGCCATAACTGGATTTTTATCTTTCGAGCTTGAAAAGTGCATGGACTCGGCTTGAAGAGTAACTCCGCTATTTTGAACCGAACTTTTGTCATCTTGTGACTTTGTATAGAATGAGTACTTATTGATATCATATCCATTCCAAGTTACAACATCGGACTTCGGCCCGTAAGCTAGCCATTTTAACATTTCAGATGCGCTATCACTTTCAGAGATTTGTACCTTAAACCACCTCAAAAAAGTCTTATTATGTTCAATCAACAACCATTTCTCGCTCATTCGGGGATTCTTTGTCTTCAAAAGATTCTTGTGAGCAGACAAGTACGGAAGAACCTTATCAGTGTTATTCAAAACGTACAAATGTGCTTGAAGCACCTCATCGCGATTCTTGGTTAATATTTTAACACCTCGTGTACCCTTTCCATTAAGTTTCCCATCATGTCGAGACTTCGGAAGCCCTACAGATGGTGTTTGTGACATGTAATCTGTGCAAAACTCGATTGCTTCTTCTGCAATATACCTCTCAACAATAGATGCTTCTGGACGAAATGGGTTTTTACTATACCCTTTAAAAATCTTCATGTATCGCTCAATCGGAAACATCCATCGCAAATAAACGGGGCCACACTCTTCAATCTCTCTAACTACATGGACAAGTAAGTGAACCATAATATCAAAAAAAAGGAGGAAAATACATCTTCAATTGGCACAAGATAACAACGACCTCGTTTTCCACTCATCCAAAACCAAAGGATCAATCACTTTGCTACATATAGAATTGAAGAAAAAACAAGCGAGTTATGGCATTTCTCACTTTTTAGGCAAGACGTCACGTATAGCCACGGCTAGAAGTTGTTGCATCAAGACATGACAGTCATGAGACTTTAAGCCGACGATGTCGATTTTGCATCGATACAAGACTCTTAATATTCTACGAATAACCTTGTGGCACTTTAATGCCTTGTAAACAATTACAAAAGCTGATTTTCTCTCTTGGATAAAGTATAACATGCCGGGAAGATAAGTTCGTTCTGACTACTTGCGGATGCAGCGAGGACGTATACCCATTTCCTCTAAGTCTTGACGAGCCTGGACACCATCCTTTGTTTTGTGTTTAACATTGAGAAGTGTGCCGATCACACTATCGCAAACATTTTTTCGACATGCATAACATCTATGCAATGTCTAACATCTAGATGTCTCCAGTAAGGAAGATCAAAAATATTGACCTCTTCTTCCAAATGTTTGTCGTGTGACCTTCTTTTTAGTTTTTCCAAATATAGTATTTATGTTCTTCACACGATCATACACTTGCTCACTGTTAAGGGCATCGGCGCAAGTCCATTTTCGGGAATCCATTAAAAGCTTTTCGCAATCTACGATACGGGTGATGGCGGAGAAACCTCCGATGTTGAGTGTAAAGCTTTTATTTCCATGTTTCAAGGATGTAGCTTGTGTTTTCTTCACATATAGGACATGCATGATGTCCCTTCACACTATATCCACTCAAGTTTCCATATGCGGGAAAGTCATTAATCGTACAAAATAACATTGCACGCAACTTGAAACTTTCTTTGGCGGTAACCATCAAACACGTAAATCCCTTCATCCCACATCATTCTCAAGTCATCAATCAACGGACTTAGATAAACATCTATGTCATTTCTGGTTGTTTTGGTCTGAAATCATCATTGACAACATAACGTACTTAGTTTCACACATAACCAATGAGGTAGATTATATATCACAAGTAAAACAGGCCAAGAGCTATGCTTGGTGCTTAAGTTACCGAACGGATTCATTCCATCTGTGGAAAGTCCAAGCCTAAGGTTTCTTGCGTCACTCCGAAATCTGGAAATAAATGATCTATTTTCTTCCATTGTGCGGCATCAATTGGATGACGAATTAGCCCGTCGCATTTTCTCTCATTTGCGTGCCATGTGAGATTCTTTGCATCATCTCTATTAGCAAACAATCGCTTGAACCTTGGAACAATCGGAAGATACCATAACACCTTCGCGGGAGGTCCTTGTTGTGTGTTCTCTCCATCATTCTTCACTTTGTATCGTGATACCCCACACCTAGGACACTTATGCAATTCTTCAAACTCTTTTCGTACGGTATGCAATCATTGGGACAAGCGTGTATTTTTATACTCCATACCCATCGGACACAAAATCTTCTTCGCCTCATAGGTACGCTTAGGCAATGTATTGCTGTTGGTAGCATCTCATTCATCAATCGGAGCAATTCGGTGAAACTTTTGTCACTCCACCCATTTATTGCCTTCAAATTAACCCGGCTTCAACACGGCGAGATAGACGTGTGAAATTTTCACACCCGGATACAATGGAGTCTCGAATCACTTTTCAACGCATCATAAACATGAGCTCTTTGAAATGATTCTTGTCCGACATCACGAATCATTTCTTCAAATTGATCACCATCTATATCTACATGAGTGTTTCCGGTTGGAACATCTACTATTTCGCCATGCCATATCCACACCGTATAGTTGGTGTTTATCCCCTCACAAACAAGATGTTCACGAATTGTGTCGGCCTCATGTCGTCTCCCATTCATACACTTCACACAAGGGCAAAAGTATCGTTCATCGGGTTCCAAGCGATGTTGTCGAGCAAATTTAAGAAATTGCTCAATTCCATTGTCATACTCCGCACTCGCACGACTTGCATTCATCCAACTTCGATCCATTTCTTCTTTTACATTACACATACTATGTTCATCAATTTTCTATTGTTTTGTATAAAGGGGAAGAATTTCATTTCTATATGATAACTAACTTTTTGAAAATTGTTTTGACAGAGAGAATGACAAAGGTATGGTAGTCCTATAATTGTTGTTTACAATAGAAACATGAGCAGCGGTTGTCAAAATAGAATTAACTGTATACTACGTCAACTTATGGCTTTGTCAAGATTGCTAACTCTATCTGCACGAACTGTTGGGAGAAGATCCTTAAGACGAAAGTTAACATCTATCCCAAAGGAAGAAGATCCTTAAGAAGTTAACCAAAGCTATCCCAAAATAATTCGTGTTCCACAAAATAGTGTTGTCAAAAGCAACACACATAATTAAACACGCACACTCAACTAAATCGATTAAATTATACGACAAACAAGAAGAAAATAACATGTAAAACTGCATTACACACAAACAATACACACAACACAAACAAACACGATACACACACACATACACTGCCACACACAATACACACACTGCCACACACACACACACAATACACACACACTGCCACACACAATACACACACACACTGCACGCACACACACTGCCACACCTATACATGCACATACACACACAACACACACATTAAACATCACACAACAATCCTTAAAAGACTAGATAAAATTACCAAATAGGAACAAAGAAGAGAGTTCGGAATAATTACCAAATAATTCGCAGTGGTCGATTGCGAAACGCCGAGGAGGTTGCGGGGGTCACGAGGTCGCCGGAGTTCGCGGGGGTCACTAGGTCGCCGGAGGTCGCGGGGGTCACGAGGTCGCCGGAGGTCGCGGGTCGCCTGTGAAAAGTCGCGGAGTCAAGTGTAGGAAGAAAGAAAGGAAAAAAGAAGAAAGAAAGAAACGGGTGTAATTAAATGGAAGTCTAACGGCGGTTTCTGTAAAACCGCTGTTAAAATCCGCCAATTAACGGCGGTTATTAAGAAACCGCCGTAAAATATGAAAAATTAACGGCGGTTTCTTAATAACCGCCGTTAATTGTCGGATTTTAACAGCGGTTTTACAGAAACCGCCGTTAATTGTCTTAATTTAACAGCGGTTTCTGTAATAACCGTTGTTAATTTTTCATAGTATTTACGAACCGTGCCACCGCACAAATTTAACAGCGGTTTTACGATAACCGCTGTTAATTGTCCGCTGTTAAATGGATATTTTGTAGTAGTGTATGTCTCGAAATGTTTGACTTGTCAGCAGGTTAAGATCGAGCATCAATGACCTGCCGGAATGCTGAAGCCGCTCCCGATTCCTTAATGGAAGTGGAAGGACATATCGATGGACTTTATCACTAATATGCCGAGAATCAAGACAGGAATGAACATGATTTGGGTGATAGTTGACCGTCTAACCAAATCGGCTCATTTTCTAGGCATTAAGGACGCTTGGGGACCCAAGAAGTTGGCACGAGTATTTATTTCAGAGATAATCCGATTGCATTGTACGCCGAAGACCATTATTTCTGACCGATACGGTCACTTTGTGTCTCATTTTTGGAAGCAGTTTATAAAGCCTTGGGAACCGAATTGAACTTCAGCATAGCTTATCATCCACAGACAGACGGACAATCCCAGAGGACTATTCAAACGGTGGAAGATATGCTGAGGGCTTGTGCCTTAGATTGGTCAACGGATTGGGAAGTTCATCTACCGTTGATTGAATTCACTTAAAACAATAGTTGGCATGCTTCCATTAAGATGGCACCGTTTGAGGCATTATACGGGAGGAGATGCAGATCGCCCCTATGTTGGGACGATTCATCAGACTTGATCGGGACGGAACCGGAATTGATCATACAGACACGATAGAAGATAACCTTGATTCGCGAAAGGCTGTTGACCACCCAGAGTCGACAGAAATCTTATGCAGATGTTCGTCGTCGCCTATTAGAGTTCAATACTGGAGATCACGTACTTTTAAACGTTTCTCCTACTCGGGGGATCTTTCGTTTTGGGAGAAAAAGAAAGTTGAGTCTGAGATATATCGGACCGTTTGAGATTCTTGAGAGAGTTGGAGAGTTGGCATACAGATTGGCATTACGCCGTCATTGAGCCATGTTCATAACGTGTTCCATGCATCCTAGTTATGGAAGTATATACCAGATCCGAGTCATGTCATTGATTTCGGCGAGATCGAAGTCGCTCAAGATGGCACGTTTGAAGAGAGACCGATCAGGATACTCGAGAGTCGAGTTAAGCAATTGAGAAACAAACCGATCGTTTTGGTTAAGGTTCAGTGGTCGCGCCACGGAGTGGAAGAAGCCACTTGGGAAACGGAAGATAATATGAGGTCCAGATATCCAGAGTTATTTTCGTCTTGAGCTTCTGGACGAAACTCCTTTTTAGAAGTAGAGTATGCAATATCCGGATTAATTATTGAGTATTTCATCTGTAATTGAACCCTGTCTTTTCGAATTTGTGATATCGATAATCGAAGTATGATATTTCTCATATTTGTGTCCATGTGCATGATAATATCAACATATATATTTTTACATGCAAACACGTGACAACGTACGCTACGAAGTGAGCATAGCGTACGTTATTTGCCAAGATTAGCGTACGCTATAAATGAAGCGTAGCGTACGTAAGGCAACCAATAATTAAGCAGGGCGGCTAGCACATGATCCATATGGTGGTGGGCTCGGCTAGTTACTTACCATATTCGCACGGCATGAACCTGGACACTTTTTAAGTCAACGGGTGTTAACATACGCTAAGGTATATGTCTAGCGTACGCTGATGGGTGTTATTTACGTACATAACCTGATGGTGTAGCATACGTAATCGAGTACAGAATGAGGACAGTTAACTATCAGTGAACGATAGCGTAGGCTAAGAATACTGGGTAGCGTACGCTAAGCGACTAACATACGTTATGCATGAAGGCTAACGTACATTAAGGTTAGAAAGTTATAAATAGGACAGCACCCTATTTCATTTCATTTCGTTCCTTTTCACTTGGCCATCGACTTATCTCATTCCAGAGAGTTCCCAGCCTCCTTAAACATATATAGACCATCTCTACTTGATCATTGAAGATTGGATATCACTTATGCTTGATCATTGAAGTGGAAAATCATTTTGGATTAACACACAAGCAACCGAAGTTGGATTCTACCTATTGTCTCGGTGTTTTCTTCATCTTAAGGTATGTTAATGATATCCCTGACCTTGGATTCGTGTTCTTAAGGATATGATGATCATGCTATCAAGTTATTAGGTTCGATAGATGATTTAATCAACCAAACATAATATTTAGAAGTTGGGATGATTATGCTTAAGATATCATTGTTGAGAACATCATAGTTGGAATCCTGTGTCGTCAAATGATGAGAGTAATGTTCTGAGATTGTTTATCCATATTGAATAGTGTTGCCATAATGGTCGTAGATTTAGTATTGGTATCACTTTTTCTTAACGGAATTAGATGAAGGATCACCAAAGGTTGAAATTTATTTAGTAAATTAATCTTCATGATGAAGCTGGAATATGTTGATGATATTGGTAACTAGATTATCAACCTCAGAATAACCGAATTACGTAAGAGAATTTGTGATCAAAGATTGGAGTATGACATCATGATGATATGCTTATCCTTGAAGTTGTAAGACATTGAACACCATTAGATCATTCAAGTTTTCATGAGTGTATCATGCATGGAGTTAACGTACGTTAACACTGAGTTTTCGTGCGACGAGTCAGTTGTCTGATCAGGAAGGAGACTGTCGGATGCATGTTTAGCGTGCACTAGGCTCTGTAGATTACGTACGCTAACGGGCAGAATTAACATACGCTACGTTTGGTACGTAATGTACGTTATATCATCAGATGAGTCAGTCGACTGATCAGAAAAGAATTGTCGATGCATGGTTAGCGTACGCTAGACTTCGTAGCTTACGTACGCTAACGAGTAGGCTTAACGTATGCTACGAAGGGTATGTAACGTACGTTAAGCAGGTTAGACAGGATATGTTTTATGAACTTTCGACCGTAATTTGGATTGTTATATGTTCGTACGACGTGAGATGAATTATATATTATTTATTTTGTTTAAGATTCGAGCTTTGCAATGTGATTGATCGAAGGGGCGACCTTCGAGTGTATTGATATTTATCGAAGTGTTATTCTTGTCATCGAATCGAGGCAAGTACTTTAATTTTATTTGTGCGTATTAATGTGGACTATGTTGTGGTTGTATTGTTGCGTACTTGTTAATTGTCCACGATGCGATTGGTCTGATTGGATCATCATGGGAATCTATAGCTGTGTGTGCTGGATCGCTGGACAGGTATTGCCACCATGCGATTGGTTCGATGGGATCATCATGGGAATCTATAGCTGTGTGCTGGATCGTTGGAATACCACGAGTATGTTGAGATTGTTGTGATGTGCTATGTGTTGACATTATTTCTCATTGGAGAAACTTGTCATGGTTACGATTGATAATATTGATGTTCTTATTTAAGGATTTGATGATTAAATCCTTGTTGTATAATTATCGTACTTGTACTAGCATCGTTGTGCTAACCCCTTTGGGGGTGAATATTTATTTATGTTCAGGATCCAGGAAAGCAGGGAAACAACCACGGGAGCTGCATGACGACGAGGGTGCAGAGTGATGTTCCTGCCGGGTTTAATTGTCTGTTGTTTGTGTTGTTTTTAATAAGTACTCGAGTACGTCATCGTTTGTGATGATAGGATTTGGTGATGTATTAATATTCTTCCTTTGATATTTGTATTCTCGGAATTGGCCCAAAACTGTTGTATTTTATTTCAGGTACTTTCATATATTGGTATTTGTTATTGTCTTTACATTTCTTCAGCCTTGTAAATTCTTATGTAAAGGATTTACGGTGCTGTAATATTCCTAAATATATCGGGGGTGTTACATATGCTTCGTTGTCTTGTGGGGGACAATCTGAAGTCGTGGGACACCAAACTTGGAATTGCAGAATCCGCACACAATATAGCTCTTAATTGCAGCACCAAATTTTGTCCGTTCTATGTCGTTTATGGGGTGCTTCCTCACGCACCGGTCGACCTGATTACACTGCCTTCGTCCGGGTCACTACACTGCCACTGAACTGATTTCTGAGCTTGGTCGCATTCACACAACTACGCAACAACGCCTGGAAGTTGCAAATGCACGCTACAACATGATGTTGATGCTCGTCGTCGAGATGTACAATTTAATGTGGGAGATTTTGTTTGGGCAGTGTAACGCCCCGACTTTCTAGGGATAATTATAGGTGTAAATACGTAAAAAGGTAAATTTTGACGAAAAATAATTTCTTTTGAGAATATTAAAATTCTCGCCTACAAAGTCGAGTCGCTACACAGATTAAAATAAATACCTTCTAATTAAGGCAACAACACGTCATAGATAAGAGATAATAATTGCGGCGGAAGAACAAATTATAAATTATATTATTACTAATCAAGAGTTTTCCCCAAATAAATACCAAAACATGAGATATAAAGAAAAACATCATTCAATAAAATTTCATCATATGTCCTCTCGTCTCGCTCCTTCGTCCATCCGGCTCGGTTTAACCTGTGGGATCAATATAGGTGGGGGTGAGCTTCCTTCAGCTCGTGGAAATTACACATATCACAGTAATATACAATCTCATGGAAAGTATAACATGAATAATCTATCATATCATTTCCTCAGCATGAATACATACACACAATATTACGTATAACATGAATCTAGCAAGCATAACACGAATATTGAGGTTGCGCAGGTGTCCCCGCAACAACATGAAACATACACACAATACCACATATAACATGAATCGAGCACGCATATGAATACTGAGCTTGTGCAGGTGTCCCCACACAACATATATCTTAAGATAGCCTCTTTACACGTATACAGGTGAGCCTGATTTACAACATGTATCGTCAATTTTAAACATGAATTTGAATATCACATATACAATCCAATTAAAGCAATTAAAGTGATAGTAAAAATTTCCACCTGGGTAATATGATGCTGCTTGAACTTGAATATGAAGATGCTCGACTCACAGCCCGTAAATCCTCGTTAATGTCTACATATAATAATGATTTAATCATTATAAAATATTATGATATAATGACTGAAAATAAAAATATATACATAAAATTGAACTAATTATTAACATTTTAAATGTCTTAGTCAAAAAGGACTGAATTGAAGGTATAAAAATCTGTTTGGGGTCAATTTGAAGTGATTAAAAAGTGTTTGGAGTTAAATTAAAAGTCACTGAAAAAAGTGAGGGCTAAACTGAAAAACCCTAAAATTTCGCGGGTATAAATGCCCTATACATCACGGGTCAGTCGACACAGCCTCATCCCTCATTTCTCACTTCTTCTCCCATGAACTCTCTTCTCTCTCTCTCTCTGAAATTCTCCTCGGTCGAGAGGAGCTGCAGAAAAATACACATACACACACGAACACAGTCACACGCACACCACACTCGGTCCGAAATACACACCCATCATGCGACCGGCGAAATATGGAATAGGAGGCAGTGGCGGCGGGCGACTATGTGCGACCTCAACGGCAGATTTCCAATAGCTCGTGGCGGTTTCGAGATGGTAGGTTCCGATTTCAGGTGAGTTAGGTATGGTGGCTGAAATCGAGTTTGAAGGTACTGAGTTGAGGCTGATCCTGGGCTAAAAGCTTCGATTTCAGTTTTGGTTTTGTTGGTTTTTTGTTGGTTTGGTTTTGGGGTTGAGGGCCGATTGTTTGGATTCGGCCGCGGCCCTGGATTGCCGGAATCGGGCCGTGGGAATTGATTATGGGTTTGAAGTTGGGCTTGGGTTTGCTGATAAAAGGGTCGGGTTTTGAAACTGGGTTGAGGTGAATAGGGTTTCTGGTTCCCGAATTTGGGTTGATGGATTTTTTGTTTTGATTCAGGTCTGAAGGTTTCGGGCTCCATTTCAGAGGGTTCAGGCCGGGCAGATGAAATAATCGGGTTTGTTGGAATTTCCTTCTGGTTCAGCAAAGATGTTTAAATCTGGGACTCCATTATCTGAACTCGGGTTACGAATTGGTAGTGGTCGGATTAGATTTGAGGCAGATTCGTTCTTTTTTTTTGTTGTTGATTTTTGGTTAAGATTCCGGAATTAGTTCGGCTGTTCGACTCGATTAGCAGTGAGTGTACAGTTATTGTGTTTTGAATCGTTCTAGTTTGTTCTAGTTTGGTACGAAACTTATAACCAACAGTGAAGGGTTCGAATTGTAAGTTTACCTTGGCTATGCTGAACGTGATATGGGTGAAACTCGAACTGGAATTTGATCTTGAAGGGCCTTTTCTTTACTCCTTTATGGGCAGGAGAATTTGATTGTAGTATTGTAGATTTTGTATCGAGGATGAGCTGCCGTGAAAAAATGTTCTGGGCAGCTCTTTTTTTTTTTGTTTCAGCCGATGGATTGTTGGCAGAGAAGTGGAAGTATTTTTGTGTGGTATTTTGTACTGCTGAGTTGTATATATACTCCTAGATTAGGGTTAGAAGGTAGCCCTAACAGTATATAAGGTGTATGATTTGTGGTCTTTATAATAATAATAATAATAATAATAATAATAATAATAATAATAATAATAATAATAATAATAATAATATCGATACTAATAATAATAATATCGAGAATAATATTTATAATGATATAAATATGATGAACAATATTGATATTGTCAATATAAATTTTGTTCCTATTATAAATATTATTATTATTATTAATACCTTTAATATTTATAATATTAATAACGATGACTAATATTAAATGCTTTTGAAATTAAATTGAGAAATTGACTCGGGTTTAGAACATATGAGATATCATGAAAATATCTATCTTATTAAATGAGATTACATGAATTTGACTTGTACGTGTAGTGAGAGTAATTGTACAACAATTACTCACTCGGTAATAAAATGAGATTAAATGAAATAAAATGTATTATTAAAATTATTATAAATAATAATATTATTCTATGAAAATGGCGGATATTACATCCTACCCCTCTTAGAAAAATTTTCGTTCTCGAAAATAAATGACATACCTCGATTGA
This sequence comes from Orobanche coerulescens, assembly GCA_033398695.1. Lineage (NCBI taxonomy): Eukaryota > Viridiplantae > Streptophyta > Magnoliopsida > Lamiales > Orobanchaceae > Orobanche > Orobanche coerulescens. The sequence goes on along the minus strand of CM065809.1, from coordinate 143,226,118 downwards.
AGAAAATTCGGATAACGAGCTTGAAGTTCTTCCTCGCGCTCCCAAGTAGCCTCATCTTTACTGTGGTTATGCCATTGGATTTTGACAAACACTTTCTCTTTGTTCCTCAATTGTCGGACTGATCAGTCGAGAATCACTTCTGGTTGTTCTTCATAAGTAAGATCTTTGTTCACCTCCATGGCGGTATAGTTGATGACGTGGCTGGGATCGTGAACATACTTCCACAACAATGATACGTGAAAAACATTGTGCACGGTCGATAGTTCTGGGGGTAAAGCCAAACGGTAAGCTGATTCTCCAATTCGTTCAAGAATTTCGAACGGTCCAATATATCTCGGTCTCAACTTGCTCCTTGGGCCAAAACGAATAATTCCCTTGGCAGGAGATACCTTCAGGAATACCTTGTCGCCAACACAGAATTCGAGATCTTTCCTACGCTTGTCGGCGCAAGACTTCTGACGATCCTGTGCTACCTTGATCCTCTCATGAATATTATCCACCACACCTACTGTCTGTTCAATCATCTCAGGACCCAAGATTTTCCTTTCACCTACTTCGTCCCAATATAGTGGTGATGACACTTCCTACCGTATAAGGCTTCATACAGTGCCATACCAATCGTCTACTGATAACTGTTGTTGTAAGCAAATTCTACCAAATGCAACAGTCGTTCCCAATTATTGCTCATGTCTAACACACATGCTCGCAACATATCCTCAACAATCTGAATGGTCTTCTCAGACTGACCATCAGTCTGAGGATGATAGGTCGTACTAAAATTCAACTGCGTTCCCAAGGCTTCTTGCAAACTTCCCCAAAAATGCGATTTGAAGCGAGTATCCCTGTCGGATACTATAGAGACTGGCACTCCATGCGACTTAATAATCTCACTGATATAAAGTTGAGCATGCTGATCAATTCAAAAATTCATCTTGACTAAGATGAAATGAGCTGACTTTGTGAGTCGGTCCACAACAACCCAAATAGCGTGGTTTTCTCTTTCCGTTCGAGGCAAACCTACCACAAAGTCCATCGTAATATGTTCCCATTTCCATTCTGGAATATGAATGGATTTAAGTAGTCCAAAGGGGCGTTGGTGTTCTGCCTTAACTTGTTGACAAACTATACACCTTCTGACAAAGTCTGCCACATCTCTCTTCAAACCTTCCCACCAAAATATCCCCTTAAGGTCTTAGTACATCTTTGTACTTCCGGGGTGTGCTGTATATGGAGTATTATGTGCCTCTTTCAATATTGCTTCTCTCAGCTTAACAATCTTGGGCACACAAATCCTCCCTTCATAGTACACTGTGCCATTATCGGACACGCTGAATCCCTTATCCTCACCTGAAAGAGTACGTTTCTTTCATTTTGACCAAAAGTCATCTTGTCCTTGACCTTCTTTGATCTGCTTCCTCAAGGTCGGCTATATCACCAAACTAGCCAATAACGGCTCAACTGGATTCGATGGTGTAGCCATCTCAAGGTTCATTCTTGCAAATTCCTTGACCAAGCTTTCCTCTTTGGTAAACATACAGGCTAGGTCTCCTCTCGCCTTACGGCTCAGTGCATCAGCAACTATGTTTGCTTTACCAGGGTGGTAATGGATTGTACAATCGTAGCCTTTGACTAACTCTAGCCATATGCGCTGCCTCATATTCAATTCCTTTTGTGTGAAAATATATTTCATACTTTTGTGGTCTGTATAAATTTCACACTTACCTCCATACAGGTAATATCTCCAAATCTTCAAGGCATGAACCACCGCTGCTAATTCCAAATCATGAGTAGGGTAGTTCAGCTCGTGCGGTTTTAGTTGCCTCGAATCATAGGCAACTACCTCTTCCTGCATCAATACACATCCCAAGCCTTGCTTGGATGCATCACTGTAGATGACGAATTCTCTCATCGGATCGGGAATCGTCAAAACTGGTGTTACGGTCAACCTTCGCTTAAGTTCTTGGAAACTCTTTTCGCACTTCTCATTCCATAAGAAAACTTATCCCTTCCTTGTCAATCGAGTCATTGGGGCAGCTATCTTCGAAAATCCCTCGATAAATCTCCGATAATAACCGGGTAAACCCAAGAAGCTGCGAACTTCATTTGCATTACTCGGTACTTTCCAGTCATTGACTGCCTCTACCTTAACCGGGTCAACCTCGATTCCTCTAGAAGTGATCACATGTCCTAAAAATGCAACTCGGTTAAGCCACAATTCACACTTGTTGAACTTCGCATACAACTTCTCCTTGCGCAGTATTCCCAATACTATTCTAAGATGCTGCTCATGTTCAACCTTGCTCTTTGATTACACAAGTATGTCATCTATGAACACAATGACAAACTTATCTAAATAAGGTTGAAATACATGGTTCATGAGGTCCATGAATACTGTTGGCGCATTAGTCAAACCAAATGGCATCACTATAAACTCATAGTGTCCATATCGAGTTCGAAATGCTGTCTTCGGGATTTTGTTATCCTTAATCCTCAGTTGGTGATATCCGGATCTCAAATCTATTTTCGAAAACACTCCTGATCCTCCAAGTTGGTCGAATAGGTCCTCTATTCTAGGAAGTGGATATTTATTCTTTATCGTGGGTCTATTAAGTTCACGATAGTCTATGCACATCCTCAAACTTCCATCCTTTTTCTTCATGAAGAGTACTGGCGCACCCCATGGCGAAACACTCGGCCAGATAAATCCAGAGTCGAGCAGTTCCTGAAGTTGCACTTTTAGCTCTTGTAATTCCTTGGGCGCCATTATATAGGGGGCTTTCGATATTGGTGCCGCTCCTGGCACTAAATCGATCGAGAACTCAACTTAACGACTCGACGGAACTCCCGGTAAGTCTTCGGGAAAAACATCTGGATATTCCTTGACGATAGGTACATCAGCTACCGTCTTTTCCGAAGTTTTTCTCCCCATCACATTCACTAGGAATCCTTGACAACTGCGCTTCATCAACATCTTCACAGCTTTCATGGCTGAAATCACTATCGGCGTACTATTGTGTCTTACTCCCTCGAATACGGTCTTGACATCAACAGACGGACATAAGGTTACCCTCCTTTCGGAGCATTCAACCACAGCTCTATGTTTGTCCAACCAATCCATACCCAAAATAATATCAAAATCACTGAGGTCAACTATGTGCAAGTCAGCTAAAAAGCTATGTTCGTTAATCTCTATCTTCACATTATTAGTTATAGGGTCTACACGCACTACTCCCCCCGCAGGCATGCTAACTAACAGAGATCTAGGGGCTCTACTACTTCTACAAACAATCAAAGTACGAAGCTTCCTAGAGATGAATGAATGAGATGCACCTGTATCAAACAACACCAAAGCAGGAATATTAGCAACTGACAACATACCTGACATGGTTTGGGGTTCAATCTATTTTTCGGCCTCGATGTAGCACATCCTCCCATGGCCAGCAAATTGGTGATGAATCCAGTCACGAAGTCCAACACAAAACTTATGCGGCTTCATCCCATCAGTCTGAACCATATGCGGTGTAAAAGAGCACATGTGGTTGAACCTTCTCTCGTAATCTGTCACAATTATGCTACCATGCATCAAGTCTAAGAACTCCCTCTATATCTTAGCCTTGTACACCCTCGGGTAGTACTTCTCCATGACCATCTCCTCGCCTTCGCTACTGGACTCACTACCAGCCATATCAGCATCATTCGAGTCTCCCATCTGCCCCATATCCAACTCTTCCCGTGGTTCTGGCTCCCCTTCGGGTGTTTCCTCTGGATCTTCCTCGGGATCTTCTTCGGGGTCTTCTTCATCCGTAGAGTCAGAACTCCAATTTGTAGCTGGTATCACATCTCGACCGTACATATCCAATAAACGCCCGGCTATGAACTGAAAATCACCAGTGGTCTCCCGATCTTCTGGTGTTATCTTTATGGACTCTTGCCAAAGCTGGGAAATGCAGTAACTCCAGTCATCGGGTAGCTTCCCCATTAGGTGGTCCAGCTGTTGCGTGACAGAGCCTTGTTTCCCAGACTGCAACCACTTGTTCAGCCTGTTGACGACATAGTGCGGTGCATTTTATGGTAAACTCGGATCGTCCCACCAATCCTTGCGTGCCAGAAGATGCGAATAAAACGTAGCAGGAATCCTCTTACGTGGTGTCATCCTAGGTTTGGCCATTCTAACAGTTCGCATGTACATATACAATCATGTAAATAAAATGAAATGATACATGCATGAATAATGATTGAAATTCGGTACCTTGGACGGACTGACGAAGTGGCAAAGCTGAGAGCATATGATACTTTTATATTTTTGCGAGTCTACAGAAAGGTAAAACCCGCTCTGATACCACTATGTAACGCCCCGACTTTCTAGGGATAATTATAGGTGTAAATACGTAAAAAGGTAAATTTTGACGAAAAATAATTTCTTTTGAGAATATTAAAATTCTCGCCTACAAAGTCGAGTCGCTACACTACTAAAATAAATACCTTCTAATTAAGGCAACATCACGTCATAGATAAGAAATAATAACTGCGGAAACATACACACAATACCACATATAATATGAATCGAGCACGCATGTGAATATTGAGGTTGTGCAGGTGTCCCGACACAACATATATCTTAAGATAGCCTCTTTACACGTATAGACGTGAGTCTGATTTACAACATGTATCGTCAATTTTAAACATGAAGTGAATATCACATATACAATCCAATTAAAGCAATTAAAGTGATAGTGAAAAATCCCACCTGAATAATATGATGCTGCTTGAACTTGAATATGAAGATGCTCGACTCACAGTCCTAAGCCCGTAAATCCTCATTAATATCTACATATAATAATGATTTAATCATTATAAAATATTATGATATAATGACTGAAAATAAAAATATATACATAAATTGAACTAATTATTAACATTAATTGAAGAGTCAACATTTTAAATGTCTTGGTCAAAAAGGACTGAATTGAAGGTATAAAAATCTGTTTGGGGTTAATTTAAAGTAATTAAAAAGTGTAGGGTTAAATTGAAAGTCACTGAAAAAGTGAGAGCTAAACTAAAAAACCCTAAAATTTCGCGGGTATAAACACCCTATACATCACGGGTCAGACAACACAACCTCATCCCTCATTTCTCACTTCTTCTCCCGTGAACTCCAATCTCTCTCTCTCTCTCTCTCTCTGAAATTCTCCTCGGTCGAGAGGAGCTGCAGAAAAACACACAATCACACGAACACAGTCACACGCACACCACACTCGGTCCGACATACACACCCATCACGCGACCGGCAAAATCTGGAATAGGAGGCAGTGGCGGCGGGCGACGATGTGCGACACCAACGGCGGATTTCCAGTAGCTCGTGGCGGTTCCGAGATGGTAGGTTCCGATTTCAGGTGAGTTGGTTTGGTGGCTGAAATCGAGTTTGAAGGTACTGAGTTCGGGTTGAGCCCGGGCTAAAAGCTTCGATTTCAGTTTTGGTTTTGTTGATTTTTCGTTGGTTTGGTTTTGGGGTTGAGGGCCGATTGTTTGGGTTCGGCCGCGGTCCTGGATTGCCGGAATCGGGCCATGGGAATTGATTATGGGTTTGAAATCGGGCGTGGGTTTGCTGATAAAAGGGTCGGGTTTTGAAACTGGGTTGAGGTGAATAGGGTTTCTGGTTCCCGGATTTGGGTTGATGAATTTTTTGTTTTGATTCAGGCCTGAAGGTTTCGGGTTCGATTTCAGCGGGTTCAGGCCGGGCAGATGAAATAATCGGGTTTGTTGGAATTTCCTTCTAGTTCAGCAAGGATGTTTAAATCTGGGACTCCAATATGTGAATTCGGGTTACGAATTGGTAGTGGTCGAATTAGATTTGAGGCAGATTCGTTCTTTTTTTTTGTTGATTTTTGGTTAAGATTCAGGAATTAGTTCGGGTTGTTCGACTCGATTAGCATTGAGTGTACAGTTATTGTGTTTTGAATCGTTCTAGTTTGTTCTAGCTTGGTACGAAACTTAAAACCAACAGTGAAGGGTTCGAACTGTAAATTTCCCTTGGCCATGCTGAACGGGATATGGGTGAAACTCGAACTGGAATTTGATCTTGAACGGCCTTTTCTTTACTCCTTTGTGGGCAGGAGAATTTGATTGTAGTATTGTAGATTTTGTATCGAGGATGAGCTGCCGTGAAAAACTATTTTGGGCAGCTCTTTTTTTTTCCAGCCGATGGATTGTTGGCAGAGAAGTAGAAGTATTTTTGTGTGGTATTTTGTACTGCAGAGTTGTATTTATACTCCTAGATTAGGGTCGGAAGGTATCCCTATGAGTATATAAGGTGTATGATTTGTGGGCTTTATTATTTCCGGCTAATAATAATAATAATAATAATAATAATAATAATAATAATAATAATAATAATAATAATAATAATAATAATAATATCTAGAATAATATTTATAATGATATAGATATGATGAACAATATTAATATTGTCAATATAAATTTTGTTCCTATTATAAATATTATTATTATTAATAATAATACCTTTAATATTTATAATATTAATAACGATGATTAATATTAAATGCTTCTGAAATTAAATTGAGAAATTGATTCGGGTTTATAACATATGAGATATCATGAAAATGTCTATGATCTTATTAAATGAGATTACATGAATTTGACTTGTACGTGTAGTGAGGGTAATTGTACAACAATTACTCACTCGGTAATAAAATGAGATTAAATGAAATAAAATGTATTATTAATATTATTATAAATAATAATATTATTTTATGAAAATGGCGGATATTACAGGCAGTTTTGACTAAGGGCCGTTTCCCAGCTCACGAGTACAACAAGTTATCATCTCGCAAGATTGGACCAGTGGAAGTCTGAATGCCTAGCGCCTACGTCATCCAGGCCACATGCGGATGTCGAATGTTTCTAATGTCAAAACTCTTGGTCCCATTTCACGGGTACAACCCATTCGGAGATGAAGGGAATTTTGATTCGAGGGTGAATCGTCTCAAAGCCAGTGAGAATGATGGAGATGAAGCTGTAATTGGCTACCTTGCAAAACTCGACCCATTGCTGATCGATAAGCTCAATTATCGGGCCTTTTAATAGCTTTTATTTTATTATGCTATCTTTATTTATTTTATGCCCAAAACTGTTTATGGGCTTTTAGGGTTTGTGGCCTTTATTACCAAATCTATACTTCTATTAAAAGAGTCGCGACACATGTCACTTTGCAAGTTTTTTTATTTTTTATTTTAAAATAAAGTTTATATATAGAGATGTATTCTTAAATTTCCAAAAAAAACTTCTAGATATGTATTGCGGGAGTTTTATTCCACAACTTACACTCATCTACCAATAAAAAAATCCTTTCTTTATTTTTTTAGCTTAAAATTTTAAATGTTTATAATTTTTTAAATCAAGTTTATTTTTAATGAAAAATATATCAAATTAATTTTTATTTCATAATTTTCAACTAGACATCCATATGAATATCATAAATTTGATGGATTTACAATAATGACTGATTGCAAAAAAAAAATTATATTAGAAAAAATATGAATATTTATTTTCTGTAAAATTAATTGATACAAAATAAAAATATATTAACTCATTTATTGCTTACATAAAAAATAAATTATGATATTTATTTAATTATAATAACTAAAAATAATAAAACATACACTGCACACACACACATATATAAGGTCGAGCCGGTCCGACTCGACCGGTCCGGGAATGGCCCGGATTATAAATGGTCGGACTTTATCGACTCGAAGCCCGGACCTGTTTAGAACCGGGCCAACCCGGTCCGGACCCGGTAAAATAGGTTCGGTCCGGGCTAGCCCGGTTCTAGCCCGGTTTTGTAAAAAAAAAAAAAAATTTGCATATTAAGTGTCATTTTATTACATATAAAATGCTTTCTTCTTTACATACTCCCATAAAATACAATTATCAATCTTAATATCTTCATTTAGTCATCAAACTCCCAAGTTCAACAATATTTTAGTATAAATAAACTTAATTAGAATAATGTGCAATCATAATCGAGCCATTAATCATCATTATTTCATCACCACCGAGGGTAAATTACAAAAAAAGATATTTTTTCTGTATTTTTATTTTTACCGGGTCGTTCCGGGCTAGACCCGGATTTTTCGGGTTTTGACCCGGTCCGGCCCGGAACCCGATTTTGGACAAAATGCAGACCCGAAACCCGGACCTAATTAACAGGTCCGGTCCGGGTCCGGTCCGGGTCCGGGTAAAAACCGGGTCCGGACCATTTGTGCTCAGTCCTACACACATATATTAAGACTCAATTACATATTACTTTCGTCCCCAAAATTTGTTCCTACTTTTTTTTTGGTATGTCCATGAAATTTGTTCATGTAATGGACAGTAATTGACTTAACACTCTGCTAATGTGGTACTCTTTCTTGAATTATATCACACCCCATAATACACGCAATAAGTCTTGTTAATATTACGCTAATATGACGAAAATCATCAAAAATAAATTTAGAGATCAAAAAATTATTTTCTAATAAGAGAATATCTTATGCAGTGCATCGCACCGGAAAACATCTAGTATTTATTGAGTTTTTTCCTTCGGCCTATCTTGCGACAATTGAGAGATGAGAGAGAAATTGTTTGTCATCTTCAATTTTTTTTTTCAAACAAGAAACTCCAAACTTTGCAGTTGTAAAAAAATTAGATTGGATTGAGGCTCTTGCAGTAGCAGCACTGCCTTATGGAGGCCATGATTTTATTAGTATCAAAATGAAGCTTGTTAAATTAAACATGATGATATTAAGAAATATAATTTTGGTAATACATGGTCATCAGGCCGTCCCTGAGATTTTGTAGGCCCAGTGTGATTTTTTTTTTTGGCGCTTTTTTTATATTTATTTCAGTACGTTAATTATTTATTTATACACAACTCTTATAATATCTGTTTCATATACTATAGTTGCAACAACCAATAATTTATATACAAATATAATTTTTTCAAATTCATAAATCAAGAAATATAAGTGCTCAGTTACGAAGATAACCATTTAAAATAAAAGAGAAATAACTCCAATCAAATTATAATCACCATTTATTGGACCGTAATAAATATGAAAAAACTCACTTGTCATAGTAGTGTACAAAAATAGGACATTCAGTCATTAATTTTACAATAAAGAAGATTTATACCAGTTATAGTAGTGTACAAAAGTAGGACATTCGGTCATTAATTTTACAATAAAGAAGATTTATACTAGTTATATATGTTTAACTCTTATATGTACTGGTATATAGATTTAGGATCAAATGAGAATGGTTCTTATCCTGTAAATTGCGAATATGCATGAGTTTTTTACTAATTATGCATAAAATATATACATTTCGTGCATCAAAATTGCAATACACTAAAATATGCATTATATGCATCAAAATGTCGATGCATTAAAATATTGCATTATATGCATCAAATTTTTGTAAGAATAAATCTAGGCCATCCATTTATCAAAATCTATGGATGAAATTCATTCTTATTTCTTATATATATATATATATATATAAAGAGAGAGAGAGAGAGAGAGAGAGAGATCAAATGAGAATGATTTATGGAGTAAGAAATGTAAATTAAATTGGAAATAAGATGGATCACACTAAGGGACGGTCCTGAAATTTGGTACATAAATCTTGATTAAATGGATGATCAAATTATGCCTATAAATTCATTCTTATTTCTTAACTTAAATTCATTCTTATTTCTATGTACATACTAGTTATATATGTTTAACTCTTATATGTACATGCCAACTTGGGGTTTTTCCGGGCCGATACCATAAGAGTCGATCCAAAATTCATAGACTTGGACGTCCTACAAGTTATATATAGTCATGTATCCGAGTTGTAGACACGTGAGAGGTACGAGAGAGAATGTATCGTGACTTAGGAGTTTCACTAACTTGTGATCATGAGAAGATGATTTCTTCGTTAATCCTGTGTTCTTTCTTTTTTCTCTTTTGTACGATTGTTGGTATTGTTTGAATTCCACCCTAAAATAGCAGTCACCATAAGAAATTCGTATCAAAAAGTTATGGCCAGTTATGGTTAGAGCCTCAATGTCGAAAGCATAACTGATCTTCCTAGAGTAGCAAAACTTTTGCCTCCAAACTTCACCCTAGCTGGCAGTCTCGGTAAATCTTGAACTCCAGCCTGATCTTGGAGTTTAGTGTAGGCACATGAAGGGCAGATTACAGTGTCCCTGATTCAAGAGATCACTCCTTGTTCTTTGATGTTTGGGATACTCCCTTTTGGAATACTCAAATGATTATAAAACCATATGTAGAAAAGAGGGAACATAAAAGAAACGAATTTAAATATAATTTTCATTAATAACGGCAGTCTTATTCATAAAAAACTATAAATGATACAACTATAATTATATTATTATCAGAGGCATAATAATAATTCACACTTTAGAAAAAAATAGTATTGAATTATCATTTTCACAACACAATTAAATTAATAAGAGTTTTTCCTCCACTTGGTGTATGCTAAAAACTTGAAATGTTTTTTTTCTTTATTGGTACAGAACGTGAAAAGTTGATAAAAATTAACATTTATTTCAGAGCATCGATATATTTAATCAAAATCACATGCAGAAATAGCTCACTGCATTTAATAAATCAAATTTGCTATGCAGTTACCTTAAGGAGGATAATTTTTCTTGTAATTAAGCTAATACCATAATAATATTTGCAACGATATCCCTAAATTACATAAAAATCAAATTTTGGTCAAAATAAGAAAATAGAATTGAAAGATTTTACATACTAGTACTCTATCACAATAGCTTTTCCAACCAATACTCGGCAAAAGGTCACAGTGAGAATGGCCTAGTGGTAGATTAGTGTTGCTTGGAGGCCAAATATCACGGGTTCCAACCCCACTAACACCACTAGGTCGGGTGTGAGTAAAAAAAAAAAAAAAACTCGGCAAAAGACTATACTCGGCAATATATTAATAAGGAAAGATTAAACTCATTAGAATTTCTTATTACTTGTTAGCAGCAGCAACAATGATGAATGGAAAAAAGGAAAACTATATGCACAGGATGTATCAGCTAATTTCTTTTTTGAGCGCTGTTTACCTACACGGTATAAAACTTCACACTGCCATCTCCTAAGCAATAAATGAGCCGGGCACACAAAACCAAATGCTGAGCAGGCCGTCAATTTAACTTTGGGAGGCTATTCCAACCTTTCTCCGTCTCAGAAAGCTATCCGTCGTTTGTTTTTTAAGTACAATTGCAAAACCCTCTAAACTGCATTGTACAATGCTGTGGCTTCAAAGTGTGGCATCCAAATAAAGAAAACAGCACGAAGAGCAGGTACAGAACATACAATTATAAGAGAGATGGAGCGACATTGAGAGATGGAAGAAATTTGTACATACGCCAGCCTTCACATGAAGTAGCTAAGGGATGTCTTTCTTCGGGACCCCCCTTCTCCATAAAGCTCATTCCACTGAAGAAGCTCGGTCATGTTTATTGACTCGGATGATACGCTTGAACAAACCTATGAAAAATAGTAAAATATTCAAGATTTTAGAGGCACAGGCATATCACTGCTTAATATATAGATAATTAGATATATATATATATATATATATATATATATATATATATATATATATATATAGAGAGAGAGAGAGAGAGAGAGAGAGAGAGAGGATCTTATAAGAATAGATCCTTAAGTGAAAAATGTGAATCGACTTGTAGAGTGACATGTTTGTGGTTTACTTTTCCATTATTTAGGGTTCACATTCAAAAACACAAGCGCAGTAGAGTTCACATTTATGGTATAGAAAAGTATACCAAACCAAACTAAACCTTATCCCACTACGACGAGGTCGGCTATATGGGTGTGACGTTTCAAATTAACTCTACGCTGGGTCATCTCATCCGTTAAGTTCATCAGTTGCATGTCCCTGTTATGATTGTTGATGAAACTTAAGTGCTATTGAAAGAACTAACTATTGAGAAGTATGAATTAACTGGACAATTTTCCTTCCTTTTCAAATGATAAGAAACAGATATTTATAGCGCATTGGACAATCCCCAACGGCCAAGATAGCGGATGCCGTTCGATTACAGCTTACGTGTCGACATCCTAGCTAATCCATTATTTAACAGAAATACTATAAAAAAACGTACAAATATAGAAACACGCCTTTATCAATTTATAACATTCTTCCTCCTTCCGACTTAGCTTGTCCACAAGCGTCAAGCTGGGGAAACTTCCGCACCATGGATGAGTAATCTTCCCAAGTGGCCTCTTCTACTGGCAAGTGTTCCCACTGGATCAAGACTTGTACCACAGCAGCATTGTTTTTCTTGATCATTCTCCTAGCCAAGATTTTAACTGGAACTAGAACAATGGCTCCACCTTCATCCATTTCAGGCAATGTAGGGGTGGATGGGTGTCTAGGACCATTCTGTTTCTTGAGCAAAGAAACATGGAATACAGGATGCAGCTTACTATTATCTGGTAACTCCAACCTGTATGCCACCTCACCAATCTTCTCAGCTACCTGGAAGGGCCCTGCATACTTAGGACACAGTTTCCATATCTGACTCCCTCTCACTCCCTCTCACTGAGAATTGTCTATATGGACTTAATTTCAAATAAACCCAATCTCCAACCATTAGCACTCTCCTAGACCTGTGTTTTGTCAGCCAAAATTTTCATCCTCTACTTGGAAACCTCCAGATTATGCTTGACCTTTTTCATCCTCTGCTTGGAAACCTCCAAATTATGCTTGACCTTTGCTAGGATCTCTGCCCTACTATTGAGTAAGTCTTCTACCCCAACCACTGTAGCATCTTTCATGTTCCCCAAGGTAAGGGAGGGAGGTTTATATCCAAACAGTGCTTCAAAAGGACTCATTTTAATAGCTGAGTGGTAGGAGCTATTGTACCACCACTGCCACAGGCTGCTTCCACTTTTTGGGTGCCTGACCACACATTCATCTTATATAACTTTCCAAGCATTAATCTACTCTCTCAGTTGTCTGGGGGTGGTATGCAGTGCTAAGAAGTTGCGTAACACCCAGCAACTTGAACAATTCCCTCCAAACGTTGCTAGCGAAGATCTTATCTCGGTCACTAACAATACTAGCAGGTAATCCATGGTATTTGCAAACATTATCCAAGAACAACTGAGCAACTTGTAAAGATGTTATAAAATGAGAAAATTTGGTGAAGCTGTCAAACACCACCATTATGGTGTCCATGCCCCCAGATTTAGGTAGTTTCTCTATAAAATCCATAGTGATGTGTTGCCATGCTTGCTCAGGTACTGGTAGAGGTTGTAGCAACCCTGGCACACTCACATGCTCTGTCTTACATGATTGACAAACACCACATTCACTCACTACTTGTTGCACTGTAGCTCTCATATTAGGCCAGTAAAAGATATTATTGACCTTATGATAGGTAGCTAGCATGCCTGAATGCCCCACATCCGCTCCCTCATGCATAGCCTTAACCACAACAACTGTGAGCCTATTGCCACTTCCCACATAAAGTTTATTTTTGTATCTGATTAGATCACCTACAATAGAGTAGTAACTCACATTGTAGGGCTCAGTAATCCTGCTCAACACAATCCGTGCAACATCCTCATCACCTTCATAGCTCTGCATAACCTCATGCATCCACATTGGTTACACTGTACTAATAGCATAGTACTCAGCACTAACCCCCACCACCTCTCTCCTCGACAAGGCATCTGCTACCTTATTCTCAGGTCCTTGTTTATATTCAATAGTGTACTCCAACCCAAGTAACTTAGTCATATACTTGTGCTGCACTGGAGTGGATAGTTTTTGATCCACCAAGAATTTAAGGCTTCTCTGATCTGTTCCGATAATAAATGGAGCATGTAACAAGTATGATCTCCATTTTTCCACAGCTAATAATATTGCAAGAAATTCTTTCTCATAAATTGAGAGACCAAGGTTTTTAGGACCCAGTGCTTTACCGACAAAAACCAATGGGTGATTTTCTTGCATCAATACAGCACTAAAACCACCATAGCAAGCATCAGTTTCAACTACAAACACCTTGTTGAAATCTGGAAGCTGCAGAACTGGTACTGTGCACATTTCTTTCAAGGTTTCAAATGTAGCTTGAGCTGCTGCACTCCACTTAAACATGCCTTTCCTTGTTAATTCAGTGAGTGGTCTTGCTTTAGCTCCATAATTTGCACAAAATTTCCTGTAGTACCCCATCATGCCTAAAAAAACCATCAATGCTTTTAGAGTAGTTGGTACAGGCCATTCCTTTATACACCTCACCTCCACACCATCTTTGTTGATGATATGCCCTAGATACTCCACCTGTGGCACTCCAAATGCAAAGTTTGATCTCTTAGCAAATAATGTGTTGTCTCAGCGACATAAACACCTTATATAAGTGTTCTGCATGTAAAGCTCTAGTTTTGCTATAGATGAGGATATCATCAAAGAAAACTAACACACAGCTGCCCATGAATTCCTTGAAAATATCATTCATCATGTTTTGGAAGGTTGCTGGTGCATTAGTGAACCCAAAAGGCATCACTGTAAACTCATATAGCCCTGTAGCTGTGACAAAAGCTGTTTTGTCAATCGCATCAGGTGCCATTCTCACATGATGATATCCAGCTCTTAAGTCCACTTTAGAAAAGATGGTGGCACCTCTCAGCTCATCTAACAAATCATCAACTAAGGGAATTGAGTAGTTGTCCCTTACTGTTAGTGAATTGAGCTTTCTATAGTCCACACAAAACCTCCAAGTCCCATCTTTCTTCTTTACTAACAGCACTGGACTTGAGTATGGACTGTGACTTGGCTGTATGACTCCCATAGCTAACATTTCCTTCACTAACCTCTCAATCTCCTGTCTCTGAATATAGGGATATCGGTAGGCTGGTTGTTTGAATGGTTCAACACCTGGTTTGAGTTTAATATCATGGTTACAGCTCCTCATAGGTGGTCGGGACTTTGGTTCTGCAAAAATGTCACTGTATGCCTGTAATAACCCACTCCAATCATCCTGCACCAAATCTTGCTCCTCAGTATCCTCCACAGAGTTAACCACACAGAAACAACTATACACTAACTTGTTCTGTTTGTTAAACAAGTTATGAAGCTTGTTCCCAGTCATGAGCTGCACTGCCACCCCTGATTGTAAGCCTTGGCACATAATAGGCTTCCCTTGCACCTGAAAAGTGATGGAGGGCAACTCATAGTCCAACAATACAGGTCCAAGCCTTCTCATGATATCCACACCTAATACCATGTCATAACCTCCCAAAGGCAATATCCTCATGTTAGTAGCAAATAACTGACCGCCCATCTCCCACTCTAGATTAGGGCATCTTGATGTGCATAAGATTTTCCTCCACCAGCTACTGTAAGTTGTAATGGATTGGTCATTTCCACATCACAGTTCACCTTCTTAATAGCAATGGGATCCAAAAAACTATGAGTGCTCCCTGAATCCACCAGAATAATTAGTTCATTGTTCTTAACCTTTCCCACCAACTTAATGGTCTCAGCTAGTGGTGGCCTTTCAATGCACATGCAGTGATACCACACAATTTGCTTCACTATCCTCGGTGAACTCCATTCTTTCAGTACATCTAACCTCCTCTTCCAGTAATATCACAAATAGCTTTTTACACTGATGGCCATAAGTATATGGCTCATCACAATTGAAACACAAGCCTTTCCTCTTTCTCTCATCCAGTTGCTCCTTATTCAACCTCTTAACTGTATAGATTTACAGAGTTGGTGGCCCCTCACTCTTCTGCCACGAAACTGGTGATTTGTGTGTAGTTTTACCAGATTTCTGCACAGATTCCAGCAACACCTCCTGTTTTCTAGCCATCATGCATGCTTGATCAAGTGTGTGAGGACACAAAAGCTCCAACATATGCCTAATCTCTTCTTTCAATCCACTATAGAAACTCTTCATGAAACAATACTCATCTAAGTACTTATTTCCCTGCTTCATAAACATCCTAAGCTCAACAAATTTATCAATGTACTTCTCCATTGATCCACCCTGTTTGAGTTTATTGAATTCACCTATCACATCTTCACTCCGAACCGATTTGAATCTAGCAATAAAAAATTCAACAAACACCTGCCAAGTGATCGAATCACGACCTTCAATATGATCGAGGAACCAGTACTCAGCAGTTCCTTCCAGATACATACCAGCCATAAGCACCTTATCACTATCACGCATTGGATTAAGCAGAAAATACTTGTTACATTTCCTAACCCAACCACGCACATCAACACCATCGAAACGTGGAAAATCGATTCTAGGAGTTTTCAAATCAGTACGACTGGAATTAACATGATCTAGATTATCATCATCAACGGTTCGTTCCGTATGAACAGTTCGAGAGATAGGAGGACCACGTTCATGGCGAAAATTACCTGCGGGAGACTGGATCATCTCCTTCAGCTCAGCAAAACACTTATCGTGATCATCAAATCGTCGATTCTGCTCGTCTAATCGCCGATTTGTCGCCGCAGAAAATTCCGATTGAGCTGCGTTGAGCTCCTCCAGTGTCTTCTCCAACAAATCAACTCGAATAGTGTTGTTATTGCCCACCATTGCAGCAGATTGAGTCTCCGATGCCAATTGTTATGATTGTTGATGAAACTTAACTGCTATTGAAAGAACCAACTATTGAGAAGTATGAATTAACTGAACAAATTTCCTTCCTTTTCAAATGATAAGAAACAGATATTTATAGCGCATTGGACAATCCCCAACGGCCAAGATAGCGGATGCCGTTCGATTACAGCTTACGTGTCGACATCCTAGCTAATCCATTATTTAACAGAAATGCTATAAAAAAACGTACAAATATAGAAACACGCTTTTATCAATTTAACAGTCCCTTCTAATAGTTTCCCTCCAACTCTTCTTTGGCGCCCTCACTTATCCACACCTCACCGGAGCCTCTAACGGTCTTCTTTGCACATGATCATACCATCTTAGTCGATTTTCCCTCATTTTGTTAGGGGCCACCCTAACTTATTACTAACCTTGACATAATATTACTAACTCCTTCCCAATTAGAATCGGATGTTTTTTACTTTTTCCTAATTCCCAATATAAGTTTCTCATTTCAATATTATTCAGATTTATACCCAAATATTATTGTAACTCCAAAAACACCACATTAATGCTATTTTCAACCAATTTCGTCACACGATTATTTTCGACTCATTTTGCCCCGAGACGTCATTTCGACCCGTTTCGCCTAGGGGCGTCATTTTCGACATGTTTCAAATCAGGACTTTATTCTCGTCTAGTTTCACTGATCGTTATTCTCGACTCGTTCCATCTTGCGATGAAAATAATAAAAAATGTTATCCTGGGACAAAAACAATAAAAAATTACATCTTGTGGCGGAACAGGTCGAAAAAAATGTCCCGGATCAAAAACAGTCGAAATAACGTTTCATGTGACGAAATGGGTCGAAAATGACGTCCCGAGGAGATACGGGTCAAAAATAATGTGCCATGGCGAAAACAGTCCAAATGACGTCCCAAAACACAACAACAACAACATCTAAGCCTTAGTCCCAAAATGATTTGGGGTCGGCTAACATGAATCAAACTTTGAAACTGTCAATGATCGTTACATAAATAACATAAAAGGAAAAAAAGAGGGAAAAAAGTAGAGAAAAA
Source organism: Orobanche coerulescens (assembly GCA_033398695.1). NCBI lineage: Eukaryota > Viridiplantae > Streptophyta > Magnoliopsida > Lamiales > Orobanchaceae > Orobanche > Orobanche coerulescens. Next base: position 143,208,364 of record CM065809.1, on the reverse strand, counting down.
ATCAAATCAAAAAGAAAAAAGAAAAAAGAAGGAAAAGAAAAAAAAAGAAAAAAGAGAATGAATGTTGAAAAAAAATTGAAAAATCCTGAAAAATAAATTAAAAGATAACATGAAATAAGAGAAAATAGGAAAAAAAATACAGATAAAAAAAGGAATCAGATTCCATCCACCATCCGTATTCTTTCCTGCCACATTTGCCTCTCCATCGCCATACTTTCTCCAATTCCAAGAAACCGCATATCATTTTCAATCATCTTTATCCAAGTTTTCTTGAGTCTTCCTCTACCTTTCACAATATTACTTGTTCCCCAACTTTCTAGCCTCCTCACTGGGGCATCAACAGGCCTTCTTCTCACATGATCAAACCATCGTAATAGATTCTCCATCATCTTGTCTTCTATAGACGCAACTCTTACCATCTCTCTAATCACCTTATTTCTGAGCCGATCCTTTTTTGTATGACCACACATCCATCGTAGCATACGCATCTCCACCACATTCATCTTTTGAACGTGACACTGTTTTATAGCCCAACACTCGGTGCCATATAACAGTGCAGGCCTAATTGCCGTGCAGTAAAATTTACCCTTTAACCTATGAGGCATGTCAGGATCACATAAAACCCATGTGGCACTCTTCCACTTCAACCACCCTGCCTTTATTCTGTGAGCCACACGCACCCCAATCGTAATAGGGAATTCTTCTATCCTCCCAACATTAGTACGTACACTTGTACTAACTCCCTCATACATGTCCTTTATAATGTCGATATATTTCCGCGATACACCCTTCTTTGCTAAGGCCCACCAAAGTACTTCCCTTGTACTTTATCATATGCCTTCTCTAAATCAATAAAAACCATAATATTCCATCAAATGCCGGATAAGATAAATTGCTTCCATGGTCGATCTTCCAGGCATAAATCCAAACTGATTTTCTGTTATCTTCACACATTTCCTGATCCTTTGTCATGGTATGACTCATTAGTTTAATTCCGCGATAATTAGAACAATCTTAAACATCACCTTTGTTCTTATACAAAGGGTCGAGAATACTTTTCCTCCATGCTGATGGCATCTTATTGCTTCTCCAAATCTTATTGAAAAGCATAGTTACCATTCGATCCCTCTCTCCCCGCTTTCTTTGACTCCATCTTCTTCAATGTCATTGTCACTTCACCCTTTTGAATTCTCCTCTTAAACTCTCGGTTAACCATACTTGAGGGGATGTTTAAATTCCCAATATCTTGTTCTTGATGGCCATTGAATAGGGTATCAAAGTATGACCTCCATCTCTCTTTTATCTCTTTATCTTGAACCAAAACTTTTTGGTCAGTATCTTCCACACATTTAACTTTTCCAATATCTCGTGTCTTCATCTCTCATTCGAGCAAGTTTATAGATATCTTTTTCCCGTTCTTGTGTATCTAATCTTGCATATAATTCTTGATTGACCTTTGATCGGGCATTTCGCACTGCCTTTTTAGCTTCTGTTCGAGCTTTCTTGTACTTCTCATAATTCTCATCGCTCGAGCATTTACCCAATACCTTATAACATTCACGTTTGGTCTTTATCGCTTGCTTAACTTCATCATTCCACCAAGATATGTCCTTACTTGATGGTGTGTTTCCTTTAGATTCTCCTAGGACTTCTTTTGCAACTTCCTTTATGTTATGCTCCAACAAGTTCCACATCGAATCTATATCCATCTCCGTGCGATCAGACCAAATACCACTATCAGCAATCTTAGCCACAAAAGTATGTCGACTCTCCTCTTGGAGCTTCCACTACTTAATTCGAGGGTCAACTTGTGGTCTTCTCTTTCTTAAACCTCGAAAGTCAAGCACTACAACCCTATGCTGCGTTGCAGCACTCTCACCGGGTATCACCTTGCAATTAGTAAAACTTTTCCTCCAAATATTCCTTACTAAAAAGAAATCAATCTGACTTGCATTACCTCCGTTTCTATATGTCACCAAATGAGAGTCCCTTTTCTCGAACCAAGTGTTCATAATACCCAAGTCATAAGCTAATACGAAATCTTCATTCCTATCCCCAAAACCAAAGCCACCATGAACGCTCTCAAAGCCATCACTGCTAACACTGACATGCCCATTGAGGTCACCACCAATGATCAATTTCTCACCCATAGGAATTCGTTCGACAACCTCTTCCAAATCTTTCCAGAATTCTTGTTTGATCGATGCATCCAATCCTACTTGTGGTGCATAAGCACTTATGATAGTTAGAAACTCATCCCCTATCACAAGCTTAATACTCATTATTCTATCGCTCTTTCTTGACACTTCCACCACATCATCAATGATTTCTTTATCAATGACGATACCCACTCTATTTCTACTTCTATCCTTTCTAGAGTACCAAAGCTTGTAACCCCAAGGAACTAACACTCTTACCTTTTCGCCCAGCCACTTAGTCTCTTGTAGTGAATCCTCCTCCTTTTCATAACCTCCCCCACTTCTGCTGATCTCCCCGTCAAAGAGCCAACGTTCCAAGTTCCAAAACACAACCCGTCGAAAATTACATCCCGGAATGAAAATAGTAGAAAATGACGTGGACGAAACGGCACGAAAAAGGCGTCTCGAGACCAACGGATTGAAAAACGTCTTGTAATGAAATAAGTCGAGACTGTCGTCACAGGACGAAACTAGTCGAAAATGATGTCTCGGGGGAAATGAGTCGAAACAAATTTATGGCACGAAACACTCGCGGTATGGGTCTAGCATATTGGTACGTCCGCTACTTAATAAATAACCTATTTTTTTATTTGTAAAACTTGTTCCCAAAATATTTGAGCATGGGTTTTCTGGCCCAATTGTTTTTAACACGAACCATTTTACTTGTTTAACACTAATTCTAGTTTTGCTTAAATTTGTGGGCTCGTTAATTTTCTTTCTTTCACATAGAGAATATAAATTAACCCATTGATATGCTATATTTATATATTAGCACTTATTCTAACGATTTATGTATTCTGTTGCATTTACAACCAAATGGTTCATTAATCCAATTAATTAAATGAAAGATTATACATGGATCCATCTTTTTTTAATGGGAATTCTGTTTATTGGTTTATATTTTTCTACTGAACTATAATTAAATTTGAAAATATTAGCCGCTTGGAGTTTTTATTACTTTTATTGTTAATCTGCCAAACATACTTCTACATGGTTACCAGATATTCATAGAGAAGCGCATCAAAGTACTTGTATTCTTTTAGCCGCAATCTTATTAAAAAAGGTGTGGGAGGGTATGGATTAGTTCAAATAAGTTAAAGATAATGTTATGGGGGGGAACTTATCGAAAATACAATCCGCTGGCGAAACAACAAAAGAAAAAACAAAAAAGAGTTCTAATACAGACCCAAGGCGCTGCAAAAAGGCGCACCCATGCGAGCGCTTGACTGAGGTCGCCCGCCTTTGGGCTTAAAAGGCGACCTACCTTTTCTTGTGCACGCCTTGCGCCTGATTGCGCGCCTTTAACAACTATGGGCGAAACGGGTCATAAAATAACGCCGCATGGCAAAATGGGTCGAAAACGTCACCGGGATGAAACTGGTTAAAAATGTCGTCCCGGATCAGAACGGGTCGAAAAAGACTTCCCAAGACGAAACAGGTCGAAAATATCGTTCCAGGGCAAAATTGGTTGAAATGGACGTCTCGTGGCGAAATTGGTCGAAATGATCATCCCAGGGCGAAAGGGGTCGAAAATGAAGTCACATAGGTGAAAACAATCGAAAATAACATCCCGGGGAAAAAAGGATGGAAAATAGGTCCAAGCTGTCCAAGTCAAAATAACGCTCCTGGGCGCATAGTTGTGCGTGCCTCATGCGCAAGGCGCTTAAATAGAAGGGCATGTCGCCTTTTCATTAAGGCGGACGGTCTCAGTCAAGCGAGAGCCTGGGCGCGCCGCGCCTCAGTGCGCCTTTTTGGTGCGGCTAGGCTCTATTAGGTCCAAGTTGTCCAAGTCAAAATAACGCTCCTGGGCGCATAGTTGTGCGTGCCTCATGCGCAAGGCGCTTAAATAAAAGGGCACGTCGCCTTTTCATTAAGGCGGATGGTCTCAGTCAAGCGAGCGCCTGGGCGCGCCTCAGTGCGCCTTTTTGGTGCAGCTAGGCGGCCCTCTCTATTAGCTCCTTTTTCTTTTCTTTTGTTTTTGTTTTTTAATAATGTTTTTATAGTTATTTTTATTGTTCTGACACATTAATTTTGTTAATTATTAAGTATTTTGTGGATTATTATATTTTATTATCATTATGTGTTCATAAAATTTTGTAACTTATATTTTTAATTTTTTTGCGCCTCAGCTCTCTCAGGCGCGCGTCTCGTCTTGCGCCTCATTCTATAGGAGCTCGTATCGCATTGGTGCACCTTTTCGCCTTGAACAACTATGCCTAGGTGAAACAAGTCGGAAATGACGTTTCCGATCGAAAATAACATTGTCACGAAACGGGCCGAAAATAGTAGTACAAAACTGGCACCAAAGATAAAAAATGGCTGATTTTTCTATGCTTAATTATTTATAAATCTATCATATAAAATAATCTGACTATTTTTTCTTAGGTTTTATTTTATATTCTTTTATTTTAATAATTAGACAGATTAAAAAAATAACTAGACAGATTAAAAAATATATAAAAAATTTAAAAAAAAAATCTGAAAAACTCATTCGAAAACAAAAAAAATCTGAAAAATTAGTCAGATTTTTTATATGGCATATTTGTAAATAATGCATAGGAAAAATGCTGAGCAAAAAAGTTGCTACGTTACAATTTTTTATCTTTAGTGGTAGTTTTGTAATTTTTCCCAACATTGCTACATCGAAAATACTGAGCGAAAATGTGACATGGACGGAGAGGTGGACGCTGAGTCAGCAACAGTTGAAAGAATTTAGACGAAAAATCAATTTATGGGCCGATTTAACAAACGACTACAAATAGAAGGGCTAAATTCTTGTGATTTTTAGTAGAGGGGGCAATTTGATAACTTGTCATGGAGGGCTAAAAGTATGATTTTTTTTTAAAAAAAGTTCAAAATTAACGGAAATTTGGACGGTAGGGGGCAGTTTGATAACTTGTCATAGACTCACAGTATATGGGCTAAATTCGTGTGGTTTTTAGTGAAGGGGCCAATTTGATAAATTGCCAGAGTAGAAGGGCTAAAATTATAGTTTTCCTTTTCTTTATTATTTTTTATGAAAAGGCACCAATAAATTGTTTCGCCTATAGCCTTCAAGATCTCCGGGCCGGCCCTGTCCGGGCATCCTAAGGCGTTTGTATTGGGTGCTTTGGCAATTAAATGGCCGCCTAGGCGGCTAGGGGGGCCTAGGAAGGAAAGTTGGGTGGGCGCAAAGTTGAGCTATGCAACTAAACTGAGATGTAACTGACAATATGGACTATTTAATACATATGAATGTTCAAATATTTAATATGTAATTGATTATATGTCTATTTAAATGGTTTAAACATTAATTATTTCAATATATATATATATATATTATTTATACATAAAAAATAATAATAAAAATAATAAACAAATCCACTTAGTCCAATTTTTTGCTATTAATTCCCGACTAGTCTGCGCGTTAGCAATCCAAACACCTGGCGCCTACGTTTTTTAGAACCTTGATATATATATATATATGGGGGTTGTCGACTCACCCTGTTGTGAGCAGATTTGAAGCCCTCAATATTTAGTGCACGAATATCGGCACTCCCACAAATATATATACATAAAAAATAATAATAATAATAATAATAATTAACAAATCCACTTGGTCCAATTTTTCCCTATTAATTCCCGACTAGTCTTCTAGACGATAAGCGTTAGCAATCCAAACACCTAGCGTCTACGTTTTTTAGAACCTTGATATATATATATAGGGGAGGGGGGGGGTGTCGACTCACCCTATTGTGAGCAGATTTGAAGTCCTCCATATTTAGTGCACGAATATCGGCACTCCCACTCAAAGCTGGTGGAGCTTTACCTTCAGCAAGGGCAGACTCTCGATCCTGTTATTAGATCCAACAGTTAGGTGAAGCATAGTAGTCTCCAACAAAATATGGGTGCATATACATGATCTTTCTCGGTCATATATATTAGACCACGGTTTTCTCAAATAAAGTCATGGGGCTAAAAACTGAAGATGGGTACGTAAGCAGTCTGCACTGAGAACCAGCATGTGTCAATAACAGGATGAAAGGAACCAAAAAAGAGGATAATTACAGAAACTACCCTGCAGTTTGGAGTATTTAAAAAATAAACAAACAGCTAACTCTGAAAATTACAAAAATCACCCCCTGCTCACATTTTGTCCTTGACCATTAGTTGACCTGATGGTATTTGCCGAGGTCATGGAAGTATTTTATATCACATCCCAATCATTTGGAAATATTACAATACCATATCTGGCTGTTTATAATATTTAGAACTTTGAGGGACATAAATGCAAAATGCAGGACAAAAAATTGGGGCTATATATTTTGAGAAGTTGAGGGACGAACCATTTTAAGTCAATAATTTATGTTGGCTCCACTAACAGCAGGTGCAAAAGCAAGATGGGTATAACCTCAATCGTGGTTTTTGTAACTTCCAAAATTAATTGGGTTCTTTTCATAATTTGGCCAAACCTCAAGGGTAGTTTTTTATAATTATCCAGAGAGAGGGAGGGAGAGTGAGAGGCTATAGTACACCTTACTTAGTTCCACATATTACCAAATCATACCATAAGAATAAACTAAATAGGCCTATACAACATGGTTCATGTTGCTTAACGTTTAGTTGAAAACCAAACAGCAGATGTGATTAAGTTCAATTTTCACATATCGACCATGGCCATTAGCTTTAGACTCCCTCAACAGTGAGAAAATGAAACAGCTCATCACAAACAAAAAAATACGGACAATCACCTAAATGTACAAGAAGAAACATTACTACGTCCCATTTTAACTCAACACATAAGATGATGTGTTTCAGGTCCAAAAAATTAAAATTGTACTTTTGGGTCAAAACCCAAAAAATACCTTTTTCTCCTTTTCCAGAATCTCTCTAATTGGGCAATGGGCAGCTGTCACGCACAAATTCTGAAAGAGAAAATAGAAAAAATTATGAAAAGTCCAGATCGAACAAATCAACCCAACGAAAAGCCTGCAAGCCCAACCTTAAGATCACTTCCAGAATAACCATCAGTCATACTTGCAACTGAATCCAGGTCTACATCAGGCGATAAGTCCTCTTTTGCCAGAATCACTCTAAGGATCTTGGCTCTATTAGCAGCATCTGGCAAATTCACCATCAATCTAAAGGAAAACACAATGGACAAGCACCAAACATCAGAATATATAGACACTTTACATCAGGTATTGTATTTTGCAGAAAATGGTTCTTCTTGATTTTCACCTGCGCGGCAACCGCCTAATCACAGCCTCATCAAGATCAAAAGGCCTATTTGTGGCAGCAAGTACCAAGACACGTTCTTTGTCTTTTGTTCGTAATCCATCCCAGTTCACCATGAATTCATTTTTCATTTTACGCATAGCCTCATGTTCTCCAGGGTTTTCCCTTCGCCCGAGCATGCTGTCAACCTTTGATAGAGGAAAAAAGACGCCATTTGCAAAACTGTTACTTAATGTGAAAGATTGAATGGGAGATAAAATGAGATAATATGAAAGGATATGCCATACTTCATCAACAAATATAACACTAGGAGCAATCTTGCTAGCCAGTGAGAAGACAGCCTTGACATATTTCTCACCCTCACCAAACCACTATGAGTGCCGAGAATAGGGAAGAGGGAGTTAGGTAAATGAACATATAAATACATTACCGAAATCAAATAATAGTAAAAAGAAAAAGAAAACGAAAATAGAAAAGAACCTTTGAAGTAATGCTGGACATTGAAATGTTAATGAAGTTTGCACCAGCTTCAGTTGCAACAGCCTTTGCAAGCATGGTCTTTCCAGTTCCAGGGGGGCCAAATAGAAGTATACCCTTGCAGGGCTGCAAGAAAAATACGTAGACTTAGATATAAAAATGTGCCCACTGGAATATGACTCAGTTATCCAAGCGGCCTGCAACGCAGAATAGATCAAATCCCAGAGGAGAGCAAAGAGCAAAGATAAGCAATTTAACGTGGTGTGATAAACACGGTTTTTACATGCATGTTAGGTTATTTTAGCTCATATCATACGTCGAGTCATGTTAAAACTTGATAATTTGTGTTCGATTTTCTTATTAAATAAGATGTCAAGTTTGGACAGAAAATAGGTAAATACGGGCTGAAATTGGAGTTAAAACGCATCTGGAGCTCGAAGATATTGAACGAAGACGCAAGATTGAACATTGGCACAACTCATATAATTGCTGAGTTTTCTTCTTCTTTTCTTCACATATTTTCATGCCTTGACTATATATTCTTACTTTCTTAGATTCAAAAATATTATGTAGCTATGTTATTTATGTTTCTTCGCAATGTATTAAAGGCGTGGGTAAGGCGAGTTTGAGGTGTTTCACCGGGAGGGATGAGGCAAGGCCTAACCCTCGAGGCGCATTGAGGCGTAAGCCTCAATTAAAATAAAAAATCCTAAAAATTCATAAACATATCATAATATTAATAGAAACCACTAAAAGAGAAAAAAGAAATTAGGCTACTAAAATATCATAGTATTCAGACGTAAACCAAGTTCTATTTTATTTTTCCCTAATAAAAAATCACAAAAAAAATATAAATTAGGCTACTAAAATATCATAGTATTCAGCTGGGGAGTTTCCTTTTGATGAGAGACGTGTGCACGAGGTTATAAAAGGGGATATACACCTATCACTCAAGGATCTTATCATTATATCACACATCATCATCTCATCTTCACAAGGGCACGGCAACCAAGCAAGAGGAAAAGGAGGGACTTCAGCCAATTGAGAGGAAAAGAAGAATTTAATTGCTGGTTTCACTTATCATGTTTAATAATTAATATTTCATGTCTTTTCTAGCCATCACCTCCGGCTTTTATTTATTCCAGTACTTAGGGATGTTTAAACCCGTATCTATATTATTTATGTTTTAATCCTGTAGCATATCCTTGACTTATTTACCTTGAATTACTTTTGTGTTATTGAGCAGATCTATTTTTGATATAATTTACTTTAATTATTCTAGTCAACTTAATTGGATTTTTATATCTTGTGCTACATCTAGAGTTGTAATATGTAATCGTTATAATTCTAGAATCATGAGTAGCAACAATTGATTTTATCATTTGGATAACACAAAATCAAGATCCCTTGAGTCGAGCTTTTATACTCAATATCTAGTCTATTTCCATCGTTTTGGCTTTTAATGCATTGAACGAACCAAATTTAAAGAGCTTGTTTTAATATAAACTTAAGAAACGATAGGGTTCAACATAGCTTGTTGATGATTTCGGAGTAGGAATTCATCGGGAATAAAGGAAAGATAAGTGTTGCACTAATTCATAAATTAAATTAGAACGGGGGATAACGGAATTAAGAACTGGATATTTATCTCGATCGCTTTGCCTCGCCAAAAGAAGAAGATCTAGGTTCACTCCCCTTATCAATTTTTGTTCTTCTATGTAGTTGCTTACTTGTTTATTTTATTTTATATTCTCTTTAAATCGACCAAACCCCCTTCCCCCTTTTTATTATTATTATTATTATTATTATTATTATTATTTTTAGTATTAGTACTTTTACTTCCGAAAATATTCAACTCTATAAGTATAATTAATTCTTCTGCTCTTCGTGGGTTCGACCCCTTACTTACCAATACTACTATTTAGTATAAGTGAGTCAACAACTTATTAAATATTTAATATTGACGCGTCTGGACAGCGGGGTCAAGTTTACTTAAGGTAATTTGCGTGCTTGACCGTATTCGTCCTGAACGATTGCCTAAAAAATGTTCTAAAAAGATTTTTGCAAGAGCTTCAGGACCTTTTCGTATTATAAAATGTGTTGGCATTAGTGCATATTTATTGGACTTACCTCCGGATTTATCGACTAGTCCCATTTTTAATACTAAGGACTTGACGCCTTATTGAGGCACTTTTTAGCCTCCTATTGGTTATAGGTGGGTGGGTCTGCTACTTTCTTCAATCTCAGTACCCAAGTTTCCTCCTCATTTGCCCTTAGCCAAGTATGAGAGGCCATTGTCAATGATGGGATTGTTAGTATCAATGTTTGGAAAGGCGAAGGCATAAGCCTAGGCGTAGGCCTGCCAAAAAGCGAGGCGTAAGCCTCTAGGCGCCGGGGCGTAAGCGTTGCGTGCATGTTTTTTAATAATAACACCTAAATAATAATCCCTTAATCAAATATGCTTCAAATACGTAATAATACAACTTAAACAACATGTATAGAGTTGAAAAGTGTATCAAATGAGGTGGAATTTGAGAGCAGAGAAAATAAAAAAAACGAGAGAGCGAGAGAGAAGACGAAGAGAAAAAAAACAGAAAACGAGAGGGAGAAAGTTTCCTTTGCTTTGGAGAAATCGTTCTATTTTCCTTCTGGTCCGATCTACCCGAATAATCTATTTATTAAAGAAAAGTTTTTTTTATTAACAGTACCGATCGGGCGGGAAAAGAGAAGTAGCGGCATTTTTTTTTCTACCCCAACTAGGGTTTCTGCCTTTGGTCAAACAGGTCGACGCCCTTCCTTATGTTTTTCTTATTCTTCCTGGAAACGACGTCGTTCCAGGCCCCAGTTTGTGGGAAAAAAAAAAAGAACACAAAAATTGTGCGCCCTCTGTTAAAGGCGCTAGAGGCACACGCTGAGCCCTAAAAGCGTGCGCCCCGTACGAAAGGCGTACGGCATTCCTGCTTTTCGCAGGTCGCCAAACGCCTTAAGGCATTTCCGGGGTAAGGTGCTCCGAGGTGCGTGGACCGCCGCTTTTTCAGGCATTGGTTAATATCAATGTTACCAGGTTCGCGGTACGTTTCGGTACGCGGAACACGTACCGGAACGTGGTACGCTACATATATCGGAACGCGGTTCGTTGGGGGTAGGCTTAGACGGGAAGCTTTTTTAGGATGTGGTACACGAATTTAGTCTTCACAGTACTCTAATATTTATTTTTTATATATATTTGATCATTATATATTATGTCATGTTATATATATATATATATATATATATATATATATATATATAGTGGCGCGTTCTATGCAGTACCAATATTAGATGCAGTACTTTACAGTACTAATTTATGCATGAGTTTTGTACTAATTATGCATGAAATATATGCATTTCGTGCATCAAAATTTCAATGCATTAAAATATGCAATATATTTTAATATTTTAATATAATCTAATATTCTAATGCATTGAAATTTTGATGCACGAAATGCATATATTTCATGCATAATTAGTACAAAACTCATGCATAAATTAGTACTGTAAAGTACTGCATCTAATATTGGTACTGCATAGAACGCGTCCCTATATATATATATATATCCTTGTAATCATATCAATGACGTTTACAAAAAAATATACATTAAGTGTAAGTTTATTAAAACTTTTGAGAAGATAAACCGTAATATATAAAAGGAACAAGTTAAAAAAAGGAAATAGTTAAATAAAAAGATAAAAAATGAACTGATTTGTTCATTATCTTTTAAGAAAAAAAGGAAAAAAAGAAAAAGAGATTGGGCCCTTAGTCCTCCCACTATTCCTTCCTTCTCCAAGTTCAGTCCACTGGATATGGAGAAAGCCTACATATTTGGGGTCGCCGAATATAGAGATCCAATACGCGAATGCACCATGTTCTGGTACGTGCATTCCGGTTCGTGGGACGAGGGGGGTGGTAGAGAATTAGGTAACATTGGTTAATATCAATGCAAGGTTCCAGCATTTCCTTGTCCATTGGAAGGTAATCCACCTTCATATGATTCAGGGATGCTTGCAGAAGAGTTGCGTTCCTTACCCCCTGATTCACGGAGGCGAGTTCGTTCAAGTCGGGCAGAGATGATCGGAATTGGTTTTGGTCCAAAGTTTAGTTTATATAAATATTCTAGATAATAGATACAGTAAGTTAAATACTGTTGTTCAGTTTCCTTATGAAGTAAAGTATTTTAAATCTTTATTAATTTGTTTGCTTATCCTCGTCTAACTGGGACTCTTAGCCTAAAAATAAAGGCTTGAGAGCTGTGTTTTAATCATCTCTTATCATTATTGACATTGAAAAGATGATTATTGAGACTTTCTCTCAATTTTTGTTCTTCTTTATTCAGGTTCTCTTCTCAATTACATCGTGGTGGCTATCATGTTAATTTTTAAGGGGAAAAAAGATGTGTTTGTCAAAAAAATCAACAACAGTACAAGGAAAGTAAAAGTAAAAATAACGCGATGAAACTTCAACTGAGAGAAGTCGAATATAACTCAAAACTCCACGCTTGCACCAAACTACTTTAATCACTTAAGCAAGTACGAAATAAAAATTATACCTTTGTCAGTTGACCCTTGCAGAAAAGTTCTGGCCGCTGTAAAGGAAGCATAACCAATTCCTTCAGAGTATCTTTCACATTTTCCAGTGCTCCTATATCATCGAATGTGACTCCAATATCATTTGGAGGGATTACATCAGCTAGAAGCCTCTTCTCAAATTCGTTCTCAGTCACAACATCCTGGGCAAGCCACAACATACAATATAGTAAGTAACTACAGATATAACTAACTGTTCTGTAATCAACCAGTAATCATTAGCTTAACAGAATATATGTTCTCATGTCATGCAGTGAAGTAACACCTTTAGGGACTTCTTTGAACTCTTGGAGTCATTCTGGATGGCGTGCAGAATGCCAATTCCATACTGAATGCTGGTAAGGAGAAATGCCAATGAGTACATTTTATTGAGCTATCCGTCAAAAAAGTGGCAACTTACTATTACCTCTCTGTAGACAACACAAGCCGGGCATCTGCTTCAGACTCATGATTTGTCATCAAATAATGGCTTAAAGCCCACCCAACCACCTTTTCCGCACCTTCAAAATATTTCAAAAAGCATTTGTTTAACTTACATCCACAAGTTTTCGACTAGTCGAAGACTAGTCGCAGACTAGTCGACCGGTTGAAAACCACAGAGCAACAGGGTCACCCGACTAGAGCAAAGATTAATAGTCAATCGACTGCTCGACTAGTCAGTGACTTGACAACCATGACCATTATGATAGATTCTATGTGTTGAACCTTGTGTTGAGCTTAATATGTTATCTTTTGGGACATATCTGCTAAGTTAATTCATGATTTCTATTACATGTTATAATTTATGTCATCACATATATAAATATATAACTATTATTATTTTTTACTTACTGACTAGTCGCTCAATCGGACCTCTGTCGGCTCGACTCGAATTACCGACTTGACAACCATGCACTTAATATATGTGAAAATAAGCGCCACAGAGAAGATTCTAGTTAATCTGTCATCTCATAAAGGGGAGGGAAAGGATAAGCTTACTCTCATTTGTAAGTGTTTGGTCTTCAATGCTCAAATTTTCGAGTCCATCACAGTCCAACCCATTACGATTTAGGACCTGTATGTAAGAAATGAGGCAATATTTCGAATAAAGTGCTGGTAGATCTAGCAAAATCAAGTTTCTCATATTATACCAAAACAATAAAAGTTAAGAAGAAAATACTGACGGACTGGTGCAGCAAGAACTTCTATGATAGTGTTTATCGCAGGGTCAAAAGAAGCAATTGTCTACATAAATGCAGGAACTATTGATTTTATGTCTGTGGCTGCATGCATTTAAGATAGCATTAGGTTCAATGAGGGAAGCTCCGTAACATTTAAATAGACGACTGAAAAGATCATTTCCATATTACACTGACATATAAAAATGATGGTGCTCATTACCCAAAAAAAGGGTTAAATATTACTAACAAAGTAACAATAATCCCCAAAGATGATCCATGTCAAGTATAATTTTCGAATGTCTATGATAGCTTGATAAATATAAGCACACAAGGGTAATACAGGAAATAAATTACAAGGAAGAATCTCCTTTTATGGAGAAAAGATTCCCTCACAGTTCGTAAATTATTCAGATTTGCTTTCATTTTTAGCGTTTCAGCATCTCGTTCCAATTGCTGTTTCCAACCGACTAGGAGTGCTTCATCCTGCAATGTTCATAAGCATCACCACGCAATTGAATGGTGCAAAGTAATTTGTGTGGAAATTCAGAAACAAACCTGAGGCATGTGAATTATCACTTTATTTGGGAAAAGTTTGGACAAAAGCTTATTTGCCTTGGTAACATCCTTAGCCCTATCATGTAACCTCCCAAAACTATCCTGAGGTTGTCATAATAAATCATATTAGCCTCATAACAAGTCATATATGGAATCAATTAAAAGAGTGCTCTATGGAAATCAAATTTCATAACAAAAAATACAAGTTATATGATAGCGAACGGGATGCAATTAAGAGAGAAATTAAAGTAACAAGAACCATAATTGAGAGAAAATTCAATATCAATAATCAATAATGTCAACAATAAGAGTTGATAAAGCGCAGCTCTTAAGCCTTTATTTATAGGCTGAGTCCTAATTAAACTAGGAAAAAATTCCAAATAAAATATAATAGGAAATAACCCAAATACTTAATATTATCTTATATATAGAGCTCCTTCCCTGATTTCCATCATTATATGCTGAACATTATACACCAAAACACAAACAAAGACATATACCATCTATGTGACAGCTATGATGAACAGGGCAAGATATAAAAACTGGTTTTCTCGTGGATAGCTCGAGGAGGCACTTCAGTAAAGAAATGTCACGACAACACAGACTCCTTGATGCATAGCAGGCCTTGCTGATAAGTGAATGTTTTTTCATGCACCATTAGCTGTTGAATAAAGAAAAAAAGTAGCAGGTTCGTGGTCTTTGATTCCCCTCTTCTTGGAGAGGGATAAAGGCACAACTGGTTTCGTTGAATAGGAAGAAAGAAATTAAAAGCTACTTCCCAAGAAGTTGTAGATATAGATGAGGTAATGTCATTTTTTTTCAAGCCCTACTGGTTTTATGTCCGTTATTTATTTTTATATATTTATTTTGGTTGTGAGGGGTGCTCGCTTTAGAAAAGTATATCACCTGCACAAGAGCCACATCACTTGTTTTGAGTAGCTCGCTTATCTAATAGCTTAAATGTTGAATAGAAAGTCCCATAACCCATCTTCTAACGACGATGGACAGAAAAAGTTGTTAAGCCAGTGAGCATCCTGGAAACAAAGCATTGTTTGGTATTATTTCCAATTCCAGTTTCCAATTTCTACAGTTGGAAAATGAATTTTGAGATTTATTTTCCGTTTAAAATTGAAAATATGTTTTAACTAGAAATGAAATGTACCTAAGGCAGTGTTCTAAAACTCCTCGAGTCAGGCCGATTTCTCCCCGATTACTCGCTGCTCGCCTTGCTGCTGAGTCGAGTTTGCTTACTGGGTAGCAAAAACTCGGCGAGTCAGACCGAGTTTTCGGCGAGTTAGACCGAGTTCTCACGAGTTGGCGAGTATTATTAAAAACAGCAGAAGAGAGTTTTTTCCATAGCGATTTTTTTCTAACCCTGGGCGCACAAGAATACGACTATTACCAGCATCACACATGTCTCTTTCCTTCGTCCAAGACCAACTACGACTGCGGCGACTCGTCTAATTTAAATCATTTGTCTTTTTGTTTCATATTTCAAGTCTTATATTAATTTTTCTCATTTCATCCATTTTAAGTTTTAAAATTTATAAAAACACCCCTCAAGTTTTTTATATGCAAAATGGATGTTGAAAAATACCCCTTTTTTCTTAGTACTTGGCCTTTTCAAGAATATTCTAGACTTTGTTTGTCATCTGCAAACTATTTGACCGCATCATATTATTTAAAATGTTATTTATATTAAAATATAGCCTATCTGATTTTTCGGATTAAATCCCCAACTAATCCCCGGGTTATTGAAAACTCCTCACTCGCCACCTCACTGATCGAGTCCCGAGTGGCAAATTCTGATCAGTGAGATAAGGAAATGAAATATGTTTGGTTTGTCTTTCATAGAGTTCTTTCCATAGAAATTCTAGATAGAATCCTCCTTCGTTTTCGAAATCCAAGGAATTGGATTCTATTCAGAAATTTGTCTGTTGTATTTTAAGTTCATTGTTCTAGATACATCTGTATATTCACCTATCCAATATTGATGAGTTTCGTTTTTTTAATTGAACGATAACATTGGTCTGCCATATGCACTTGCAGGGGCTGAAAGTGTAAGCTCACATAGGAGAGTGAAAAGATAGCCTAGAGTAATTAATAGAGCTGACAAAAGACTTCTGACCGTGTAGTAAGTGAAAAGCAAATACCAAACCACCAGCTTGTATCTCAAGTGGTATTACTCGCCCCATACATATTCTTGACTAAACTGAAGATCTCTTCAAGAAAATAACAAGCAACAAAATGACAATACTGCCATAAATGCATCAACAGATTCTTACAGGAAAAGCCAGGTCAAGCAAAGCAGTCTGGTTGCTGCCAAATTTCGTGAAAAGCAAACTGCCAGGTTGAGACTGCATGAGAAAACAACCTGTTAGTAAGAGAATTCGTCATCGTTTTGCATATTTTTCATTTTGAGATTTACGGACAACAGTTCTTTTGCGCCACAGCAAAAAAAAATGGAATAAGCACGTACAATAAGGTCCTCAAACTTGACGAGAAAGTATCACAGATATCATAATCGACTTCTACCTTTTCTTTACGGTTGTCATTTTGAGTCTGTGAACCTATAATTACGACATTGTTAGGAAGCTTATCCAGCTTGGTCTTAAATAAAGCATATGATTCTGAATTTCCTGCCATGGACTTCTCAGCATCTTTCATAAACAAAATGAAAGGGGAGTCTTGGCTCACATCAAATACGGTCTGGCAGTGGAGAGTAATACTAGTATTAGATCAGACAAAACTGAGACATACATAATAATCTAAAACCAGTGGTTTTTCCAGTGTAGGTATCCCACCTCAAACATTGTGTTAATAAGTAACTTGTCGAGATCCTCCACATCTGAGGTGTCCAAGCGAAGCTCATTGGCTGATAAAGACAGATATAAGAGATATAACGAATGAGAAAGAAGGATATCAAAGAACTTATACATCACCAAACAGCATATCACCATTGCAGAAGAATCCATGACCATTGTCACAGAGACCTCCAAAATCAACCCCGTCTTGCATGGGTTTGTCAAATCGTACGCCAATCTTTGATAGAGGATTATCTTCAAATGGCAAAAGAACCTTCCCTCGCATTCCAGGAGTTGGGCCCCTGAAGATCCAACTAGAAAGGCATTAAGTCGTAACATTTCGCGATAAATTCCAAAGAACGGATATATATTATAAATATACAGATACATACATTTATGGATATGTCATAAGTGTATAAAGCTGCAAGCGTCATGTTCCCGGATGTACATGTCGATTTTACAATATCATTCCTGTAACTAGACATGACTATAACAATTATCTCAACTCATCGCCGTCTCATGATATTTTCTCATGCAAGTGGAAAAACTTATGATGATGACAGTTATTGGTATTTCATCATTTCTCCTTAGTATGAAGGTTGTGACAGAGGAGCATATGGCATAAAACTTTGCTATTTTGATTTTGCATGATTTATAGTGTTACTAATTCTGGCCATTATTTGACATTATACTTTTCATGCTACCGACCCCAACATAGTTGGGAATAAGGTGCACATGATGATGATGATGTATAAAGCCGCAAACTACAGGTGAAATCCACATTAAAAAAGACACAACATAAATTCCCTTCCTCTGTAATTGCATGTGTTCTAGATCATAAAATAGCAATATATAGTCATCTTGATAGACAAAGTAAAGGGTATATGATTTCAAAATAAAGTATTTGTTAAAACAATGCGCTGATTCTACCATAAAATAACAGGGGTTTTTAATTGAACTTTTCGGTTTGTCAATTTAATATAATTAGATTTCTGACTTAACACTTCATATCTTCCATACAATATAGACGTACCGTGACCAAAAAATAGAGAATATCAGATTTGACATGGCATATGCTCATGCATAGTCAAACGAACTACTTGCATAAACGAGTGTCAGATCAAGACAGGATCAAGAGTTGATTATGGTTGCACTTGCAGGAAGTGGTGATGGTTGAAAAGAAGGAAGGCTAACATCTTAAGTTGAACAAGCTCGGCTTAAAAAATAAGGCAGCACACGAAGATCCAAAGAAAGCTACAAAAACTCACCGTATCCCCTCGAAGCTCGAACACTAGTTATAGAGTCAAGCATGAAGTTAAATGGACGAAAATAAATACTTATTACTAATAATGAAAGAAAAGAACAACAGGAACGGAAATTCTCCTCGGGACGAATCCCGCCCGGCGTACTGCCGAAGTAATACTTCGGGAAGAATCCCCCATCTCTATGGGCCTAAAGCCCATTATTAGTCAAATAAAAAATAATTAAACCCTATACATATTGGGCTAATATAAAAAAAAAAAAATGCAAATCGACCCGTAACAACTAGAAATATCAAGAAAGATAACATATGATAGCCGAAGCCAGTGAAATTCGTACAACAAAGCATTTTACTACTATGAAAGAATATTTAATTACATATGAATATCATCAATCTCTGAAAAGCAGGTCTTGAGATGTGCTAAGTTATATGACCAAGGTCAATTAAAGGTTCGGGGCTCAAATTCCCGAAATACGTTAAGATATTCAAGTCACATGAGATTCTCCCAAAGCGTTTATTAAAGGAAAATCAGAATGATGTCGAAACTAAGTAGAGTAAACGTAAATTACCATAATCAAAATCCTCAAACGAAAAGAGGGTCATCAGCAAGAAACTTATCATATATAATAACACAAAACAAGTACCAACAATTGTTTCCATATATTCGTGCACAATAAAATATAATGAACATCAAATTTACCTGGCAGAATCAGAATATAAACCAACAGAGGCTGGACCAACAAACTTAACTATATCACCTGCAATTTCCAATAAACAGTTATATAGGTTAGGACTGGGAAAGAGGAAAAAAATTGAGAATTGTTCTAGACACTGAGCTGATAAAACATTTAACTGACATAAAACAAAGCAATATTTACCCAATTTGATGGAAGGGCTCTTAGTTGCAGTCACTGGAGAGGGCACATTGTCGATTTCCATTTTTGTCAGCGATTCCAAGCCAAGGGGACTACCCAGCAAATTAGAAATAGCTGTTTCACCAGATGAAAGTTCCTTAGCGAAATCTGTGGATCCAGGAACTTGTTTGCTGGTGCCACACTCCTTTTCTGCATTGATTACTTCTTTTAGAAGCTCAGCATCCTTAGAAGAACCCTGGAAGACGAGAATTATCAATATTTGCAATCCCACCTGTCTAATAATAATATAATAAAGATGTAGAATACAATTGAGAGACAGAAAATAATTCAATAACCAAAAAAAGGTTCCACTCTGTCCATCTCCTATCAGATGTTTTCCCTGAATCACTCTGAAATGCTGTCTTCACTCTTCAAGCTAATGTTTTCTCACTTTACCTTTTAACGTACAAGTATAGGCATAAAGATATGCTTGTGAGAATTTCATCAATACTTGAGCAATTAAAACTAAAGGTGTGCCCATGCAAGACCTTGTCTAGTCGAAAATGAATTTTCTTCATCTTCTACTGGTTGGGAAGTGCGAGATGCCAGAGCAAAGGTCAATCAAGAATTATATGTGTATTTGTAAACTTGCTCGTATAAGAGACCAGAAGACGCTGAATATTCGGAGAATTAAATGTGTGAAGGATATTGACCAAAAGGTTTTGGTTCGACATAGAGACATAAGGGATAGATGGAGGTCATACTTTGATATCCTATTCAATGGTCATCACGAACAAGATATTGGGCATTTTAAACATCCCTTCAAGTATGGTTAACCGAGAATTCATACCGAAAATTCAAAAGGGCTAAGTGAAAATGAAATTGCAGAAGATGGGGCCAAAGAAAGCATAATGAACATATGGCACACCTATTAAAGTTTGGAGGTGTTTGGGGGATAGAGGGATCGAATGGGTAATGATGCTTTTCAACAAGATTTGGAGAAGCAATAAGATGTCATCGGCATGGAGGAAAAGTACTCTCGTCACCTTGTATAAGAACAAAAGTGATGTTCAAGATTGTTCTAATTATCGCAGCATTAAACTTACAAGCGGTACCATGAAATTATGGGAACATGTGATTGAACAAAAGCTCAAGAGATGTGTGAAGATCTTGGAAAACAGATTTGGATTTATGCATGGGCAATCAACCATGGAAGCAATTTATCTTATGAGACAGCTGATGGAACAATATCGAGACAAAAAGAAAGATCTACATATGGTTTTTTTTATTTGGAGAAGGCATATGATAAAGTACCAAGGGAAGTACTTTAGTGGGCCTAAGCAAAGAAGGTTGTATCTCGTAAATATATTGATCTCATAAAGGACATGTACGAGAGAGCTAATACAAGTGTATGTACTACTATTGGGAGGATAAAAGAGTTCCGCATTACAATTGAGGTGCATCAAGGATCTGCACTTGGCCTTTTTCTCTCTGCCATAGTCATGGACGAATTAACGAGGTCAATTCAAGACAACATTCCTTGGTATATGATATTCGCAGATGATATTTTGTTAATTGATGAGATGAAGGTTGGAGTTTAAAAGAAATTGGAATATCAATACGTAAATAATTTGGAATATCTCTTATACTTTAGGATATTGTATGTAGAAAATTACTAACATTGTTGCTTTTTAACTTCTTGTTTTTCATTTGTAGAAAGTGAAGTCAACTCAAGAGATCTCGTTACCTATTTCTTGAGCCTATCGATTTTAAGGTAATACTTGTTTTTTTAGTTCAATGAACTTGATTTTTTAAAGGTTATTTAAATATTAAATGTTGTACAGTTGGCTATTCCGCGAATCAGGAACACTGTTCTGGTTGCTTTACTCTATATCGTCTTCATTCTATTGTTGCTTCATTTTGTATTATTATCATGTTGCTATTGTAAGGTAAAAGCATGTGATTGCAAATGACATATTTTTGTATTTTGATTCTAGGTTGGCCGTTGCGCAGTGAAAATGCACAGCAGGCTGTGATGAAGTTTTGTGGAATATGTGTACCATTAGATGGAAAATTTGTGACTTTGTTATGAAATTATGAAAATTTAGATGGAATTTTTGTTGGATAAATATTCACTTAAATATGTAATATTGGATCGTTTATTTTGTTCTGTCGAATTATTTGAATTAAAACTTTCAAAGCATTTTTTTGCGATTAATTAGGTCGAATTTTGATTGAGAAAAGGTATATAAGCAGCTGTCCAAATGTTTAATTTCCAGAAAGTCGAGCCGAGCTTGAGCGTTTATTCGAGCAGCAATCGATCCCAATGATTCGAGCTTTATCGAATCGATCACGTGCATCTATACTCTTGCAGCGAGTAAAGCCGAGCAACAAATTTTTTGGCTCGTCGAGCTCGAGCTCTGTTAAAATTAACTCGATCCTGGCTCGAGAAAGCTAATGCTTGACTCGGCTTGGCTCGTTGCAGCCCTAGATTCAGGCATGCCTCATAGACTAAATGGTAAATTCCACAGCACAGCAATTAGACATGCACTGTTACATGGTTCCGAGTGTTGGGCCGTAAAATAGTGTCACGTTCAGAAGATGAATGTGACCGAGATGTGTATGCTACGGTGGATGTGTGGCCATATAAGAAATGATCGGCTCAGAAATTAGGTTATTAAGGAGAAGGTAAGAGTCACATCTATGGAAAATAAGACGATGGAGAATCGGTTAAGATAGTTTGGCCATGTGAGACGGTGACTTTTTGATGCCCCAATAAGGAGGCTGGAAGACAGGTGTAAAGGGTAGAGGAAGACCCAAAAAAATATGAAGAAATGTGATTGAAAACGATATGAGCATCCTTGGGATTAGAAAATATGGCGATGCAGAGGACACTGTGGAGGAAAAATATACGGGTGAATGATGGAGTTGATTTTTCTTTACACTTCGTATTTTCATTATATATTTTCTTTTCGACGATTTCAAATGACGATACATGTTATCTGACCCCAAATCATTTTGAGATCAGGGCTATTATTTGGGAAATTTAAATACAAGCATAGATGTTGATGTGAGGGCATCCAAGACTTCTGATCCAGTAAATTTTGTTAGTGCAAAACAGGCCCACTTTATGTGTCATGCTCACCTTGGACTTGATTTGGATTCTCAAGCTATATTTGGGTTCAGCACAATTGGACGAAGAAACATAACAAGTTTTTCTCATTCAACTATTTACTAGAGTTATGAGTATGAATAATACTTCTTTAACAATTTCCAACTTTTTATCTTCTCTTTTAACTTTCCTATCAGCCACTAGAAAAGGGCTTAAAATTGTACTTTAGAGAGCATCATTTGATTTGAAATATACATCAGCTTGTGAAGCGATTTGAGTGTTCTATACACAAGGGGAGTCGATTCTTGATTATTATTAGTGTGGTGATGTTTGCTGTGTCGCTAATAGTTTTTCAATTTTGGCCGATCTGTTGTTAATCTTGGTGGTGTTTAATTACTTTATCCTTGATTGAATCAGATTGTTTGGCTTCGTGGTGGGAACTTTATGCAAGTTTTATCCCTTTCTTGTTCCTAAATTCCTATCTATATTTTTTTTCAACTAGATTAATCCTACGTTTCAGCAGCCTATCTCAACCATTTACACTTCAAAGCCTATCTCAACCTTTTACACTTCAAACTACGTATCAACTGGTATCACAGCAAACCCAGGTTATCCTGGGGTTGTGTTCTTGTCATTTTCTGGTCCGTCTTCTTCACATAGGAGAAGAAGGTTCAGAGATGATCATAGATATGTCAAAGCAGAAGCACCCGAGTTCCATGGAGGGTCGAATCCGGATTATTTTATCGAATGGATGACAGATATATAGAACCTCTTTGACGTCAAAGGGGTATTCTGATAAGAAAAGCTACAAAGTTGTTGTTTTGAAATTGGAGAAATATGCCTCATGATGGCGGGAGAATGTGAAATCCAAGCGAGAAACAAATGGGAAGTCTAGGATCAGGTCGTGGAGAAAACTCAAGATGTTGCTCAAGGAGAGGTTCCTACCAGATTCATACAAGCAAGATCTATACGTCAAGATGACAAACTTTAAGCAAGGTAATCTTAGCGTTGATGATTATACCCGTGTATTTGAACAACTTATGTTACGAAGTGGGCTTCAAGAGAAACAGGACTCAGGAGCAAACCATAGCTCGCTACATGGGTGGATTGAGCCATGAGATAGCAACCTTACTGGTCATTTGAAGAGGTGTGCAAGTTGGCTTCCAAAATCGAGAAGCGTGCTAAGAATAAGAAAGCAGAAATTACAATCAAGGTTTACGGGAAAATTCTTTCAAAAACCCATTCTACAAAGATGAAAATCCTTCAAAAGGTGATGGCTCAACAAAACAAGACCAAGGTAAAGGTCCGGCTCTAGGGTAGCGTTTGGTATGACTGGACAGGACGGGACGGGACTGGACAAGAGGGCAGGACAGGACTGGACATGACAGTGTCTGTCTTGTGTTTGGTAAGACTAGGACTAGATAGGACAGGATTAGACAATTTTCCTTAAACTTGTATGATGATATTATATATCATATAATAGTTATAGATGACACAAATAAAGAATATATATTTAAATAATTTAATTTAAAAGTATTTTAATTTTTTACAAAATTTTCAAACACATAATTACATACATGAATGATAGTACAAAAGGTGGAGGTGGCCGACGGTGTTTTGCGATGGTGGTGACGGCAATGCGTGGTGGTCATCGGTGGAGATAGAAATGGTCGATGATCAAAGTGGTGAATATGGTAGACAATGATAAAGGATGGTTGGTGGTGGCTACTGGTGGCCGCCGATGGTGGTGGCGGCCATGAGTGGTGGTGATCGGTGTCAGTGTAGGTGAAAGTGGCTGACGGTGGTTGTGGTGATCGATGGAGGTGGCGATGATGGTGGAGGAAGTTGTTGTAGTGGAGAAAGAGATGGAAGTGGTCAACCATGGCTGGTGGTGGCGGCCATAGGTGGTGGTGATCGGTGTTACTGTAGGTGGAGGTGGTCAACGATAGTAATGATGGTGGTGATGGATGAATGGTAGTGAAGATGGTGGAGAAGCTTGTTGTAGTGGAGGAACAAGTAGTGGTGGCCGAGGGTGGTTGACGGTGGTTATCGGTGGCCGTCGATGGTGGTGGTGGCGGTGATCGTTGGTGGTGACCCATAAAGCTAATATCATAATACTTATATATCAAATGAGTGTAGGTCAATGATTTTTTTGTTTCTGTCTCACTTTTGTCCCATGTTCCACCTATTTTGGTGGAACAAGAAAATGCCCCTTTTTGTCCCACCCTGTCCAGCCCTTGTTTCTGTCCCATGTCGCGCCAAACGTGGGACAGTGAATTTTTGTCCTGTCCCATGTCACGCCAAACATGGGACAGTGAGTGCTGTCCCGTCCTGTCCTGTGCTGTCCCATGTACCAAACGCAGCCTAGATGCACCAAAGGAGAAATGCTTCAAATGTTACGGATTAGGACATTTTCAAGCTGAATGTCCAAATAGGCGACTCATGACTCTGAAAGAGATTGAAGGAGTTACTTTCGTAGAAGAAGGGAAATACGAGATGCCAATCTACGATGAGGAAGACTATCTTGAAGAGCGAATCAAAGCTGATGACGGAGACCTTTTGGTTATATGAAGAGCACTCCACATGAAAGAGGTGATTTCTAATAACGAGCAAAGGGAACATTTATTCCATTCAAGGTGCACAACCAAGGGGAAGGTGTGTAGCCTTATTATTGATAGTGGCAGTTGTACGGATGTTGCATCCACCACTCTTATCAACAAACTCAACCTTCCAACCTCGTCTCACCCGGATCCATACAAGCTTCAATGGCTAAATCAGGGAACCGATGTCAAGGTAACCAAACAGGCCCTACTCTCATTTTCTATTGGCAAAGCTTATCAAGATCAAGTTCTTTGTGATATTATACCTATGGATGCATGCCATGTGTTACTTACCCGTATCCATACAAACTCAACCTTCCAACCTCGTCTCACCCGGATCCATACAAGCTTCAATGGCTAAATCAGGGAACCAATATCAAGGTAACCAAACAGGCCCTACTCTCATTTTCTATTGGCAAAGCTTATCAAGATCAAGTTCTTTGTGATATTATACCTATGGATGCATGCCATGTGTTACTTGGTAGACCCTGGAAATATGATAGACGGGTTTTGCATGATGGTCACCACAACACGTACTCTTTTATCATGAATAAGAAAAAGGTAATCCTCGATCCGTTACCGCCTACCCTACTCCAAAAAATTGAAACAGGTTCGGAAAACAAGGTTGAGAAAATTTTATTTGTGAATGAAACACGAGTGGAGGAAGCTACTAGCAAGGGTAAAGATGTGTTTCCTTCGGCCTTACCTTCAGGTTTACCCCCATTTACCGTTATTGAACATCACATTGACCTCATCCGTGAGTGCCACTTCCTAACAAGCCAGCCTATCGATGTGATCCAGAAAAGACGTGAGAGTTGGAGCGATAAGTCCAAGACCTCATTGATCGTGGCTACATATGTGAAAGCATGAGTTCCAGCCTTGTTAGTTCCTAAGAAAGATGGAACCATGAGAATGTGTGTTGACAGCAGAGCCATTAATAATATCACGGTCAAATACCGCTACTCGATTCCAAGATTGGATGATATGTTAGATGAGCTCCATGGTGTCAATTTGTTCTCTAAGATTGATCTCAGAAGTGGATACCATCAAATTAGAATGCGTGAAGGAGATCGTAGCTAGATACGTGAAAGCATGAGTCTGGTTCCAGCCTTGTTAGTTCCTAAGAAAGATGGAACCATGAGAATGTGTGTTGACAGCAGAGCCATTAATAATATCACTGTCAAATACCGCTGCTCAATTCCAAGATTGGATGATATGTTAGATAAGCTCCATGGTGTCAATTTGTTCTCTAAGATTGATCTCAGAAGTGGATAGCATCAAATTAGAATGCGTGAAGGAGATGAGTGGAAAACGGCATTCAAGACAAAAAGTGGTTTGTATGAGTGGTTGGTAATGCCATTTGGACTCGTCAATGCTCCTAGTACTTTTATGAGGCTCATGAATGAAGTTCTTAGGCCTTTTATTGGTCATTTCATTGTTGTATACTTTGATAACATACTTGTGTACAGCAAATGTGAAGAACATGGTCAACATCTCAGGAGAGTATTTGAAGTTTTGAGATGCCAGAGACTCTATGAAAAGTTGGAGAAGTGTGAATTCTTTTCTCCAAAGGTGATTTTTCACAGGTATGTTGTATCCAACGATGGTATTGTGGTGGATGAATCAAAAGTGGCAGCAATCAAGACTTGGCCGGTACCTACTAGTGGCACCGAGGTAAGGAGTTTCCACGGTCTTGCTTCATTCTACCGAAGGTTTGTTAAGAATTTCAGCACCATTGTTACCCCTCTCACTGAGGGTATCAAACAAGGTTCTTTTAGATGGACTCAATCTACTCAAAGTGCATTTGAAGAAATCAAAGAACACTTGTGCAGATCTCCTATCTTGGCCCTCCCAATTTCAACACACTGTTTGAGGTTGAATGTGATGCAAGTTGAGTTGGCATTGCGGTTGTCCTGGTGCAAAATAAACGCCCCATAGCCTATTTCAGCGAGAAGTTAAATGGGTCAAGGAAAAACTATAGTACGTATGACAAAAAATTCTATGCTATTGTGCGTGCTCTAGATCACTGGAGTCATTACTTGAGACCAAAGCTCTTTGTGTTACATTCAGATCATCAAGCTTTGAGGGCCAAAGCAAACTCGATCCAAGACATGCCAGATGGGTAGAGTTTCTCCGGTCCTTTACTTTTGCTTCAAAGTATAAGACTGGAAGTTCCAACATTGTGCAGATGCCCTTTCAAGAAGGTATGTCATGCTTACTTGGCGCAAAAGTGTTGGGTTTTTCTTTCATCAAAGATTTATACCGAGCTGATCCAGATTTTTCTAAAGTGATTCAAAAATGTAAGGAACGACTTGTGGCCCTTATTCCATTCAAGACGGATTTTTGTTCAAGAATAACAAACTTTGTGTTCCTAAAGGAACCATAAGGGAGTTACTGATTAGAGAAGCGCATGGAGGAGGATTAGCTGGTCACTTTGGCATCAACAAGACTCTTGGCGTACTACAAGAACATTTCTATTGGCCACGCATGGAAGGTGATGTAAGTGCCCTCATTACAAGATGTGCAATGTGTCATCAAGCCAAAAGCAAGTTCCATCAAGGCTTGTACACTCCATTACATGTACCTTCTCAACCATCGGAGGATATTTCCACGGATTTCATTGTGGCCTTGCCACGGACCAAGCGGGGAAAAGACGCTATCATGGTTGTAGTTGATCGCTTCTCAAAAATGGCACACTTTGTTCCATGTGGCAAAACTGATGATGCCATCCACGTTGCTGATTTGTTCCTCAAGGAAATTGTACGTCTTCGCGGTGTTCCTTAAACCATAGTTTCTGACAAAGACGTCAAGTTCGTGAGTTACTTCTGAAATCATTGTGGAAATTGTTGGGCACAAAGTTGCTGTTTAGCACGGCCTATCATCCTCAAATGGATGGACAAACGGAGGTAACCAACCGAACACTCACCACCTTGGTGAGAACCATGGTGAGTAGATCCTTGAAAGATAGGGTATTAAACTTGCATTTGCTGAGTTTGCATGTAACAGATCACCAACCTATGCTACTGGTCATACACCATTTGAGGTTAATTATGGAGTAAACCCTCTCATGCCTTTGATGTGATACCCCTCCCTAAGGGCAGTGAAATTCACTTTGAGGCAACAACTCGTGCTAAAAAAATGCAGAAGATTCATGAACAAGTCGAGGCGAAGATTAAACATGTCAATGACCTGTACAAAAAAAAACAATAAGCATCGCAAGAAGTCTCTCTTCGAACCTGGAGATCTCGTGTGGCTACACTTAAGGAAAGATTTCCTTCAAAAAGGAAAAACAAGTTAATGCCAAGAGGTGATGGACCATACAAAGTGCTAGAAAGGATCGGAGATAATGCGTATAAGCTGGAGTTACCGGGAGATTCAAACATCTCAACAACTTTCAATGTTGATGATCTCTCTCCTTATCAATAAGATGGTCCACTTGAAGATTTGAGGACATTCTCGCCAACCCAGAGAGGTTGATGCGGGGGCTTTCAAGACTTCTGATCCAGTAAATTCTGATAGTGCAAAACAGGCTCATTTTATGTGTCATGCTCACCTTGGACTTGATTTGGATTCTCAAGCTATATTTGGGTTCAACACAATTGGAGGAGAAATATAATTTTCTGGCAGCCCACCGAACCTAATTAAGCCCAGATTGTAGCCCCTGAAGTTGATAAGTTTTAACTCATTCAACTCATCTATTAGAGTTATGAGTATAATTAATACTTCTTTATTAATTTCCAGCTTTTATCTTCCCCTAGTCTTTCCCTTAGCCACTACAAAAGGGCTTCCAAGTTGTACTTTATAGAGCATCCTTTGATTTGAAATATACATCAGCTTGTGAAGCGATTTGAATGTTCTATACATAAGAGGAGTCGATTCTTGATGATTGTTAGTGTGGTACTGTTTGCTTTATCGCTAATAGATTTTCAACTTTCGCTGATCTGTTGTTAATATTGGTGGTGTCTCATTACTTTATCCTTGATTGAATCAGATTGTTCGGCTTGGTGGTGGTAACTTTATCAAAGTCTTATCCCTTTCTCGTTCCTAAATTCCGTACTTCTATATTTTTTTTCACTAGATCAATCCTACGTTTCAGCAGCCTATCTCAACCTTTTACACTTCAAACTACGTATCAGATGTATTGCACAAACAAGTCGAGATGAAATTTTATTTGATCTTTTCTTACTCCCAAAAATGAATGGCTGTCAAATATAAGCAACTTAGCCCCAAAATAGTGAGCAAGTGCCTTTACCAACATCTCCTGATAAATATCAGACCCTGAAAAAGAAATCAATAGCCACATTATAAGGGGAACATTATGAGCGTAGAGTGCCACTAAGATCACAAACAAGCATTAAAGGAGATGCGCCTATGGGAATATAATATGAAACATAGAACCAGAGACCTGCAGGGCCAGAAAGCAAGATTCTTGGATTCAATGTAGGAAGCTCCGATGTAAATTTAACTTGCTCTTTGTGCTTCAGTTGTATATATGAAGCTGCAACTAGTACATTCTTTGTGCTCTCACTGCAAGTTAAATGCAATAACAAGGATTAAAAAGTCTTTGACAAAAGGTCCCATGTTTTCATCTGGTAATTATTCATTCGGGAGAGAAACAAAAAAAAACCACAGAAAAGGAAGGCGTGCTTACCATATATTGAGATAAAAAAAGGCAGTTAGAATATGTGCGGTGCAATGGAAGCCTACCTTAAATAATATGGAAAATTATCAAATGAAACATCAAGGTGCCGCCCATCTAGAATAGCCGCAAGTATATCTTCTCTAAATGCTTTACTTCGTGAACACATAACTGATAGAGACACCGGAACCAGATCCCTAAGCCAGTCTTTCTCTTCCTGTTTATACGAGATTTATTTACTGGAAATTCAATGCCATGAAATATCAAAGTTTAAGGGTAAATGTTCCACCAGCAGCTTATGTTACTTGCCTCTAAGGCAGCTCCTATATTGCCATCAAGAGGGAGGATCTTGCTGGCAGCCCCCGCTACATCTACAGCTGCTTCACGACCAAAATCTGTAGCTGAATTAACTTCTTGACCTTCAAGATCATCTTCATTAATAAGGGGAGAGGAAGGTGGATCACTCCCTAGGTAATTTTTGCCACTGGTCTGAGAAGCAGGCTTAAGGCGGGATAAATCTTGCCGCAGGTTAGAAAGTGATGCCAAAATTGAAGCACCCGCAACAGCAGATGCATCTCCTGCTCGTCTTTCAACATGAACCAACTTTCCTATATTAGTCTGAATATCTGCGGGAGGGGTTTTTATTATACTATCATAAGGCAGCTGCTGGAAAATCTATATGGAGGAGATTAAGGATAACCTATGCATGGAGGAATGGATACATGGAATGAAGGTAGAGAGAATAGTGTACAGAAATAAAAAGGATACATATGCATGACTTCCAAGAAATCCAAAAACCACTTCATCCCCTGAGTTGAGATCGCAACTAGTGCTCTTCTTTATTGTTTTTCCGTTGACTTGCACACATCCTTTGCTTCCACGGCTTTCGAGCACCGCCATAAATTTATCGTCACGCTGATCATCACAAACAAAAAGAATAATATAAATGGAAATGTGAAACAAGAAATAAATCTTCAAAAGAATTTAATGCAATCAACATATTACATGCCTGCTGTTACAACTCATTTATAATATAGATTGGTGAAAGACGACAGAATTAGCAACATGACTCGAAAAAGAACATTTATGCTGACGTTTTCACTAGAACGTCATCAATTCAATATAAAAACATTATAGATGCAGTAAGACTCGTCCACGTCTTTTTCTCGTGTACTATTCAAGTGACAATTGGTGGGAAAACTTGAAACCGTACATGCAACGAGCATCTCCAATGCTATAGTCAATTGGAGATGATGTCATATAAACAGACAACCATGTAAATGATGTGGCACATTGTCCATGAACTAGACAAGAAAAATATAGAAGTTCACTACAATGCAAAATGTCTAACCCCATTTGAACATTCAACTCAAAATAGGAAAATAATAAAATAAAAGAAGAGAGAGAAAATAAATCAACAACCTCCAATGAAATTCACTTTATTTGCTTTTTAGCCTTGGAAATAATGAATAGGCAGTGTCTAATGAAGAGACATCCTTCCTCACAATGTCTTGAGATATTATGTCCACATCAACAAAACACTGTGTACTGCAGTATGCATAATAGGTATTTCTGGATGAAGAACGCTTTTTAATTGGTTGGCAAAACAATTTTCTCCAATTGACATTAGCATTGGAGATGGTCTAAGCTACAGGTGCAAACTTTTACCTGGGCAAGCCTTATAGAACACAGAATCGCACTGACTGTCTGATCCCGGATCAAGAGATTAGCATGCTTGCTTGAGCCCACCAAGAAATTGGTTGTGTACACTGAAACAGTGGGGTTCTGAACAGCCAAAATGAATGGAAGATGAAATCAAGCAACAACTGGAAAAGGAAAGAAGGAAGAACAAAAAAAAGCTTTTTTGAATGGCACCGCCAAACCCAACTACTGCACACTAAGAACACCACTTGGCACCAAAATCAATACACCAAAGGCAAAAGAACAAGAAATTACCTGCGTTGATTCTGTGAGAAGCCTACACCAGGGTGAGGTCGTTTCGAAACCTTGATGCTGCTTCCAAGAAGCGAATGAGCTCCTCGGCTTGTCCACCACAGCTGCCGCAGCTCCTGAAGTTTCAACAATTTCCACAAATTTCGGCTTCTCAACACATATACAGATCAAAAAGAACTAGAATCTCTCAAACATTTCAACGAATTATATAAATCATTAAACTAACCTTCTGCAACGGCCGGAGTAGCAACAGAGATGGGGACAGGGGGAGCCGGAGTGGTGGCGGCGGTGTCGGTGTCGACGGCGGCAGCGGCAGGGTCCTCCGGCGGATTAGTTTGGTTTAATCCGTTTGGATGATTCCCAGCCGGCGAACTCTCCGACCCCTTTGGATAGTTACTGTTAGCGTTGGTATTACAACTCTCACCCTACGGAAAAAAGAAAAAGCAAAACAAGACCACTCAAAACCAACGGTCCAGATTGAGAATCCAGAAACATAGAAGCTAACAGCTCTTCATCTGTATGTTGATAAAGAGAGAGAGAGAGAGAGAGAGTGTGTGTGCCTTTTGACGCTTCGGAGAAGGTGGTTTATTGTGGTTCTCATCGGACGGGGAAGATGATCTCTTACTATTATTTGACGGCAGAGATCCACTTCGCCTCGTGGACACCATTTCAGCTTCTTCTTCTCTTCTCGAGTGCGATATCTTATTAAGGGGGGGGGGGTGGAGAGAGAGAATTAATTATGTATATACTATGTGTTGTTTAACGAAAAGGATATTTTGCTTCAAAAAAAATAACGAAAAGAAGAGACAAGAATGAGAGATAAGTTGTGGGGTTAAAATGAAATTACCGACTTCTCCTGGGGTTGTTTAAAAATTACGTCGCAACGGTGAGACGGTGCTGGGGGACACGGGCTTCTTAAGAAAGGGAGGGGGGGTGCTCATGATAGTTAGTTTGCTGCTGTCACCACTAAAATGCGCAGTGGTTTGATTGCTCTATTTTCTTTCTTTTCATTTTCTTAAATTGGTAATTTATATAACGGTCTTGGAGTTCATAGTTTTAACATCACAGTTATTATAGTGTAATATTATATTAATATTAAAAAAAATATCAAAATATAGCAGTCCATATTATTGGTTATATATTAACAATAAATTTCAATTAATTACATTTCAGGCTTATTGAATTGTTAATGTATTGAAACTATTTATATCAAATCAAAAAAAAAACTTTAATTCATTAATATTATACTCAACTACTAATAAGTAATATATAAATAGTTTTTCTACTCGTGCGATGCACCGAAAATCACATAAAAATTACTGTAAAATCATAAATACAGTTATCTCCTAAATTTTGTTTGACTAACATTATATTCTAACAGCATTGCATTGTATATGTACACTAAACTCTAAAAATAAAAATTATTGATTGACTCAAGACAAACGATAGAGGTTGGAAAAATAAATAAATTATCACAAATGCTTGATATATAAATCCACTGCATCTACACATCATGCGATTCGTCCATTCACTATTCCAAAATATACCATTCAAGGCGCGTGACAACGATACCTTTAAATAAGGTCTTGTCGTCCTTACTAAGTTATCTAAGTTAAAAATATTAACGTTTAATTCTCGAGTTTAACTTAACGAGAGAAAAGAAGAGAAATTGATGAAAATAAGAAGAAGAAAAAATATTTGGTGTTCTTGAGTTTTTTAATAAAAATAAACAGAAAAAATGGAAGTAAAATTTTCCCTCCTATGGGGGGAGGGAGTGGGGCTCGGGTAAGGGAATCGGGTACCCTTACCCGAGCGGTAACACCGCCGCCGGCGCCTCGGGTAAGGCCAGCGGTGTTCATTTTCGCCTTCTGAAGTCGATCGGTGGGGGGGTGCTTTTTGAAAAATATGGCCGTTGAACGGCTAGTTCAAATAAAAAAAAAAATCCCTATAAAATCAAACCTTTTCAACTCATTTTTTCAAAATAAAAACACACAAAACACTAATAAAAACACACACTAATATTTCAAAAACACAAAACCATGGATCCAAGAAGAGGTAAAAAAACTTCCACCTCGCAACCACAACAAACTCTGTTAGGATTTAGCCAATTTTATTCTCAAGCATCCCCGAATCAATTTTACGTTCCACAACCCCCATCTCCACATCCATTTTACCAATATAATATGGGTCCTCCTCAAATGAATCCTCAACACTACAACATCACTACTACAAGCGAGTTCTCCTGTTCGAAAACATTGATGAAGACGTAGAGTACGTGCGAAACACAACCACTACCAAACGAAGAAGGCGAAGATGAGGAAGTTCAAGTCGATCCGAGAGGAAGAAAAAAGCATTCGGGAGGAGGCCTCGTGAACTTTGGTCGCCGGCACAAGAGGAGGCTTTGGCGAAAGCATGGATTCAAATCTCCGAATGTGGTGTTGTCGGTAATGAACAAAAGTCCGACGGTTTTGGGAAACGGATTCTCAAGCATTACGAGGGAACTATGGGTTCGAGTTCACGAACTTTTCATTCATTGAATACCAAGTGGAAAACAATGAACACGGCCATGGGTATTTTCAACGGCTACTACCTCAAGCAGTACAAACTATACTTTTTATTTTACGTAATCTATATTTTTTATTTTACATAATCTATATTTTTATTTTGTATATAATGTAGAAACGTGCTAAGGCTAGTGGGTGCAACGACTTGGACGTGGTGAGGCAAGTGAGTCCGATTACTATACAAAAAAAAAGACAATTTACTCATACCTTGGCGTGGGAGGTTGTCGGAGGTCATGACAAATGGACGGAGCAAGAATGTTTTCAAGATATTGCCAGGTGCGACAAGCAACTCTTCAAAAAGGAAGTCGGGAGTATGAATCGGCAAGCAACACCGTTCAGACATGAATGAAGACCCCAACCCTCCACTTTCATCAAGAAAGATGAAAAGAAGCAAGACGCATCCTCGTCGATCTCAAGTGTTGCGGATGAAATCAACACCAACACACAAAAGAAGACACAATATTTGAAAGAAAAACGCGAGAAGGATGCTTTGGCAAAACAATTGTTGGCTACACAAATCGAGGGGGCGAAGTTCAAGAATGCACAACGGGAGATGAAGTTTTTTTTGGAGCCGCATGATCACATTCGCGATCCCGCTATGTTGGAATTCGTTGTTAACCAAAAAACGTGAAATTGCGGCCAAACACGGATGGGCTTGCAATTTTTAAGTTGTAGTTTCAACTTGTTTTAATTTCAACTTATGTAATGTTTTTTTTTTTTAAGTTGTAGTTTCAATTTTTAAGTTGTAGTTTTTTTTTAAGTATTATGTAATGTTTTTTTTTAATGAAATGGTATGTTTTTATTTTAAATATTGTATGTGATTTTATGTATGAAAAAAAAAATCGGGTAGTAGGTGACCACTCACTCCACTTAGGGTAGTGTTAGGGTAAAATTGGGTAGTTTTGAGTTGTAGGGTTTTTATTGGATAGAGGTGATGTGGCACCTAGGGTACTAGGTGACCACTCCCTCCCCCCTAACTTCCGATTTTGAAGGATTTGAAGAGAGAAAAAATAACAAAATAGTACATTTTCCTTTCACTTTCTTTTAACTCGAGGACACAAAATACAATTTTATTTCATTTTCCTTTCTCTTCTTTTTTCTCCTAATTTTTTTCCCTTTCTTTTCTTTCCTTTACTAAAACTCATAACTAAGCGTAAATATGGAAGATGACAGGTAATACATATAAATAAATGGGTAAATATAATATTAGTAGCAGTAGCACTATTATCATATCAGCACAGATAATTATTTGACCAAAAGAAGCAACATATATAATAGAACTGAAGAAATAAATGACATTAAACTATCAAAACAAAAAATATGTGAGTTTGACCAAAAAAATGTGCAGCAAAACCATAAGCATGCACAATGTTAATTAAGAGCAAATGTGGGTAAAATTAATGTAGCGGATAAATTAAAAGCATAAGTTAAAAATGTAAACACTACACCATATATGGCCTTTGCCAATACTTAAAGCTATGGGTATTCAAAAATATCCGATATCTGATATTCGATCCGAAATATCCGAAAATCCGAAGTTCTGGATATCCGACACTTTGAATTCGGATATCGGATAGTACTTTTAAGAAAAATCGGATATTGGGATATCCAAAATATCGGAAAAATCCTAAAAATTTTATTTTTTTATATTTTAAATAATAGAAGGTATTCGGATATCTGATATCCATATCCGAATTTTTTTCGGATATTCGTATATCCGATATCCGAATCCGAATATTGTTTTCGAATATAAGGATATCCGAAATTCATATTTTTTCCGGATATTCGGATATACGATATCTGTATCCGAAATTTCGGATATCCGAAAATCGGATATCCGAAATTTTGGATACGAATATCGGATATCAAAATTTACTATCTGAATTTTCGAATATCCGAAATTCCGGATATCCGATTTTGAACACCCCTACTTAGAACTCGTGTTGGCATGTAAAATGTAGCCTTAGATGGCTTATTTTTTGATGTAAGCCAACATATTAATTTGATGTTGTCATTGATGTCAATCATTGTTATCTTAAATTTAATTATGTTATGAAATCAAAATAATAGAGAGAGAAAATTTAGAGAGAGAATAGAGAATGATTCTCAGGTATATTTTTCATTAATAACTGAAGCCTTATTTATAGGAAAACTTCAGATGGCACAATCGTAATTACATAATTACATCAGGGGTATAATAGTCATTCACACTATATAAAAACAAAAGGGTAATTGAAATGTCACTTTCGAAGCTTATTATAACACTCCCCCTTGAATGACTATTTACATAAATATCTGCTGAACTAGTTTGAAGAAAAACCCAATGGGAGAAAAACTTTCAAACTGTTTGTATTGGAGCTTGTGGCAATCATATCATGTTGCATCATAATGTTGGTAGGAAAGCTCTGTTGGATAAAAACTTCAGCAATCGGTGATCTCGTAAATTTGCTCCCCCTTATCTCGATAGGTCTTGTATGAATATTCTTGTGCCGTCTCAATAAAACCTCGTGAGACAAAAACTGAGTGAATCTGTCATATATATCATTCGTTGGAGTATCCATGTGTTGCCTTATTAAAACCTTGTCAAGAAAACCCAGTGGGAAAAACTTGATCGAAGGAAAAAGAGTACAACTACCCCTTCCGTTTTCAAACTTTGAGGAATAATCTTGATCTTTGTAGTGTTCCTCATTATGTCATGAATATGCCTCATTAAAACCTTATTAGGAAAAACCCGGTGGGAAAAATCCTAATGAAGGAAAAAGAGTACATTATCCATACTAATACGCCATTCCAGTTGCCTCGTTAAAAACCTTGCTAGGAAAACCCAATGGGACAAAACCTCAGTCAAGGGAAAAAGAGTGCAACGCGTATTTTATAAATATGCCCCAGGCATTTCAATGATCATCCAGGGATGAGTATCACCTGTTAGTGCAGTTTGTAATATCGAACTCATATTCTTTGCAATATATTCCAAATTTCTTTTGGAGATTCCATATTTGTCGTGATTAGGCTGCCTCGTTAAAAACCTTGCTGGGAAAACCCAGTGGGATAAAACCTCAGTCAAGGAAAAGAGTACAGCATATAATTTTCGTTCACAACGTTTTGAGTGACTGCACGCACTGATAATATGTTCAAAATCTCCTTACGAGTCACTTTCAGTAAGCCCATATATTTCATTTTATTATAAGGGCATATATTTCAATTTCGATGGATTTCAATATCCTCATTTTCACAAATCATGGATTTTAATATCCTCATTTCCAATATCCATATTTCACAGTCATGGATATCCTCATATCATTTATCGATATCCTCTTTCCAATCATTGATATCCTCATTTTCACAAATCATGGATTTTAATATCCTCATTTCCAATATCCATATTTCACAGTCATGGATATCCTCATATCATTTATCGATATTCTCTTTCCAATCATTGATATCTTCATTTTATTCACAGCGCTATATTGTGTCGACACTTTTATTTCCCCATGGCAACATAACTTGCCGAGATATCTCATTATCAATCACCCATTGGGATTATGCCTATATATTTCTCAAAAGTATATGCCTCCTTTTATCATTTGCTTTGATTCATATTCGTGGAAGTATTTATCAAAGCAGTTGTAGTTGGTACCAAAAATTAATAGTCTGTCATGCATCTTTGAACTTCAAGTTCATATTTCAATTGTGAGGATATAGTGTGATGCATTTCACATATTTCCAACTACCAATACTCCCCCTCATGCTGAGAGATTTATTGAGCACCAAACTCATATGCCAGTATCTCAGTATTCATCTTCAGTCATGGGAGTTTATATATTATGTTCTCGATATTGGCTGGAGGACTTCAAATAGTATGCCAATTGATATCCCACTTGTATGCGCATATCTTGATCCTTTCTCGGATCTATTCAAATTCATTTGGGATATATTACTAGCTCAATCTGATATGGAATATATGCTCAAACCGTGAGCAAATCATCTCGTAAATTTCTGATTACGAGTCATATAAACATGTGACTATCTAGTGGATCCATAATATCTAGTAGTTCACATGTAGAGGAAGTGGGCCCATACTCCCCCATAATATATTCCAAATTTATTAGGAATTCATTCCCAATATTGGCTAATAGTGATATTAATCGAGAACAAATATTTGAAGACGATGTGTCTATATCGTCATATAGATATTTTATCGGCATATCACATCATCTTTTGGTGCCATTATTGCACATCATTTTCAACATGGAGTCGTTGCTCCCACATGTCATATTATATTCATTATTCAAATATAGAGAGCCGTAGTTCATACGCTTCAGGACGCGGAGTCAAATCTCATACGCGTAATTCCAATCTATAAATAGATTATCATTGTATTCACAAAAATTCACCCATACCGAGGGTCTGAATATCATAATGGATTCAATGCTTTCGAATCTTCGTAAATATTATCCATTTCTTCCAGTGAATATCATAAAAAGAATTTATCGAGCTCGACTCGAAAGATTAAGGGTGCTAATGAGAAATGGCATCCCAGAAGATATTCGATGGTTGATCGAAGCACAAGTTTGACTATCTGGCGAATTTTCAAATTCATTTAAGTACATGTCAGGTACAGGTAAGAGTAGTTTTGCAAAGAAACGCAGAGCAAAAAGATTAGGTGGGTGCTATAAATGTGCTCGGTGGACATGTGACACACGATGCAAATCTGTGGGGTTTGTATCCAAAAATCGAGAAGATAAAATAGCATTTATCAAGGATGGATTGAGTAAGGAATCTATGGATCATGATATTCAACAGATTCTTGATGCACATCCAAGTGGATACGTTCATCGTGAACTAATGGCTTTGTGGATACAATTTAAGGATGAACGGGAACGTTATAGTCATGAAAAATTAATCTCAAAAGATCCAGTTTGTAAGTCAGTTCTATCAAAGTTGGTATAATATAATAGAAAAATAATGCAAGTTGATGAATATTGTTTTCCAATATTTAAATTTCTGAGCTGCCAATCGGTAACGTCATTTTTATTGAAAAATATAATATCATATCTTTCATTTTCTTTTGCAATTTTGTCAAAAGTAATGACTTATCTGCTGCTCCATTTTCAATGAAAATAGTGAAGTTATTTGTCGTTTAGAAAGAAGTTTGTTCTTTAAATTTGGGATCCACAAATCAGAAAATGTATCTCTCATAAAAGTATTTTGAAAGTCTAGTGTAGAGAGATGGAGTTCTCAGAGTCCTCATATAGATCTCATCCAATTAAAACTATATGTATTTTAGGTGGATCCAAACTGATAGGTCATATCCAGCATATAGATATGGCATATCAATTCGTAAAAGAATTAGGAAAACACAAAATCGATATATTGTATGGTGGGAGTAATCATAGATTTTTGGGTTGTCTTTTAGATGCTGCACAAAATGGGAGAATAAGTGTAACAAGTGCCTTACACTTTCCCACAGTCAGAACTAGTAGTATAGGAGGTTCAACTGGGTTGATGCTTCAAGCACAGTCTGTTCATGATAGTTTGATGTATGTGGTGAATAATAGTGATGCCTTTATTGTTCTCCCAGGTGGCTATGGCACACTCAATGAGATATTCAACATCACGTCATGGGCTGAGCGGGACTTCCATACCAAACTTATAGGTTTGTTGAATATTAATAATTTCTTCAGCGATTTGCTTGCCTTTCTGGATCAAGGAGTAGATCACAAGTTTATATCTCAGCCATCACAAGATATAATAATATGTGCGATCATTCTTGATCTACTTATAAAGTTTCAGGCATATATTTCAGTTAAGAATTTGGAAGTCAAAGCTCATCAGCCACAGACTATTGGCGCCAAACGAAAAAGAAGTTCAAATCATTTAGATCTTTCATTATAAACCCTTATGCCATGGGGTGACAGAGTTATGGAGTTTTTATACTCTCGAGACGCACCCCTTTTCTTTTTATGGGTTTCATATATATTTCCTTTTTCGCGTTTCATATTGTCAAGTGTTTACTGCCTTTCAGCTAGTTTCGATATTTTCACTTCGACTGTTGTGTGCTTCTTCAGCAATAATAAAACCATCTTTTGCTTTTGTGCAAATACAATATTTTCACAAATATGTGATATATGTTTCCCCATGAATATTGTCAATCAATATAATTTCAATAATCCCACCATGTGATATAATCAACATGGGATTTATTGAGCAATTATTTTTCAGTGATACTTTTTCATATCACTTGTCAAATGATCCCATCATGCAGTTTGCATGAGATTTTGTTTAATTAATCGGTGATAGTTTATGGTATCACTTGCTCAATGTTCTCCATTCGTATTTAATAATTATGGAGATCGAATATTATTTCCATCAACTGCTTCTTCTTCGAGAGCAGGATTTGAATCATTGATCAACTACTTCTTCAGAGTATGATTTTTTTTCAACTGCTTCTTCTTCGAGAGCAGGATTTATGAACCATTCATGTGGTATAACCAACCACGATGGTTATATATAATATATAAATTGCGTACATGTAAAACCATCCGTCTTGTGATAATTAAACTCATCAGATAGGAGGTATTATAATTATATAAAATAAACGCAATAAATATGTGGTTTTAAACCGCCACTTTCAGATAAGTAAGAGACATAATTTAAACTCCAAAATAATTAACTGCTTCTACCAGAGCAGGATCGTCCAATCAATTCCGCAAAATAGTCATCGTCAAGGTATATGTCGAAATATCGACTGCCGTTAATAGCAAGTGTAATGGTATGTATTCATAAATCTTTGCGGTTTCCGGGGTTGGATATTAATTCGTACGTTGTAATAAATTTAATAATGACATGTATGAAAAGAGTTAATACCCATATCAATATTAGTGTCAAATTGAAGCTCTCGTGAAATGGGTCACGGTGGTATCAAGAAAAATTAATTCTGATATCATATGTATCTTATATTTAAGAAAAACCAAATTTGGAATTTAATGAATAAAAAAATATATTTTATTTTTTTATGTTTTGTTTATTTATTTATTTTTTATTTTTGGTTTGTCAACTGTGTTATTATTTTTCTCTCATAATCATCTTCTGTCCACCTCCCATCTCTATTTTTTTTACTTTTTATCCTCCTCGTTTTCTTCATCCCAGTTCTTGTTTTTTTTTTCTTGTTTTTTTTTATTCTTCTCCATGGCTTCTCTGTTAGTAACAAACATATTCACACACACACAGAAGAATACTTCGTAGGGAGCTTCTCAGATGACAAAAGCCGCCAATTCCGTCGGATCTGTGTGCTGTAGAACGGAGATGCTGGGGTGGCTGGTCGGTATTGCAGGGCTGTTTCTCGGAAAGGTAACGGTCGGTGGCAACCCTTGGCTAATTCTCTTATGTCCCAGTGACCCAAAGAACAGGATTTTGATTTACTAGTATGAAAGTACACAGAGATGCAATCCGGATCTCCACCAAGGACCCGGATCCGGTGATACAGGAGCCTGTGCAATATTTCCGTGTGAAATCTCAGTCGGGTCGCCGATGCCTGGGACCTTAACCCGGGTCCTGCAAAGCGGGCAGTCAGCGTGAGGCTGGAGCCACATGTCTATGCACTCGGTATGGAAACAGTGGTTGCAATCGGGCTTAATTCCGCCGGCGGATGCTCTTTGCTTTTTGGATTCGGACACGAAAGTTGGAATCGCATTCACGACGGAGAGATTGAGGCCTCGAGAG
This sequence comes from Orobanche coerulescens, assembly GCA_033398695.1. Lineage (NCBI taxonomy): Eukaryota > Viridiplantae > Streptophyta > Magnoliopsida > Lamiales > Orobanchaceae > Orobanche > Orobanche coerulescens. The sequence goes on along the minus strand of CM065809.1, from coordinate 143,166,625 downwards.
CTCGCTGTGCTGACGTGGCGGAGGCGACAGCAGCGCCCACAGCAACGGGCGTACACGTGAAGGAAGCGGCGGGTTGTTGGATCTCGACTCTCCTTCCCCCATTAAAAAGACTTTGGGATCAGCAGACATCTCTTCATCAAGGGCTGAATTCAAAGCATCACGCACAGTCATCTCCTTTTTCTTCATATTTTTTTTTTAGATGAAAAGCTTCAAAATTGTTATGACTAGCCATAAGCCATTTTAATGAGGAAATTTTATCTGTAATAATTGATTTCTGGTACAGAGGATCATCTATACGATGCAATTGTAGAGCATACTCTCATCATATTACTCAAATGGTTAGAGTCGTGCTGATAACGTGTTATGAAATCAAAATAATAGAGAGAGAAAATTTAGAGAGAGAATAGAGAATGATTCTCAGGTATATTTTTCATTAATAACTGAAGCCCTATTTATAGGAAAACTTCAGATGGCACAATCGTAATTACATAATTACATCAGGGGTATAATAGTCATTCACACTATATAAAAACAAAAAGGTAATTGAAATGTCACTTTCAAGGCTTATTATAACAAATTAAGTTGGCAATGACAATATTTTTATAGATGTTACCGTAGATTACCCAAAAAAAGTGTTAAATATGGGGGAAGTGAAATTTACTTGTAAAAAAATGGAGGCGGGAAAATGGAAATTTTGGGGAAGAAAGCCCGCTCACATCAGACCGCTTTTTTATTTTCGGACATAAAGAATAAAACACTCTCATCCAAATGCCGCCTCAATCTCAATCTCAATCTCAATCTCGCCTCTTTCTTCTCCTTCTTCACACATATACATACAAATCTCTCTCTCTCTCTCTCTCTCTCTCTCTCTGTGTGTGTGTGTGTGTGTGTGTGTCTGTCTTTGTCTCTGTGTGTGTTGTGTGTGTAAATCTGGCTACAATGTCAATACCAAAAGAATACTATCCGAGCCAAGACGACCTCATCTACGAAGAAGAGCTTCTCCGCAACCCCTTCAGCTTAAAGCTCTGGTGGCTCGGAGTTCTTATATCATCTCAATTCGTAGGTATTTGTTCTCAATTCATTGGTACTTATTCTCAATTGATATTTTGGGGTTTCTTAAATTGTTTATTTTGTGGGTTTTTGAATTTGTTAATTCTCAATTAATTTGTTAATTGTTTGTGTATTTGGGGATTTTTGGAAACCCTAATTTTTGTAGTGAACTAGTTTGTAACTTTTGCGTGCAGAATTGGGTCCATTTTATCTTATAGGGGATAGTAGAGGCCTTCGAAGAAATTCAAAGTCATGGAACAGAGGTATCGGGTTAAACAGTTAATGTCACATTTTCTTTAATTTTGAAACCAGGTATCTTTCCATTTTTCATTTCAACAGCGATATGTCTCAAAACTATGTCCATGATCTTTTGACTTTTTGTAATGTTGCATTCATAATTTATAGCCTACAGTCAATCACATGGTACTAGTATTACTCGGGCACTCTGCAGCACACAAAAATAATTAGTCCATTTTGCCTGTACCAACTGCAAATCATATTGAATTGATGAATTGTCTTTTATACTTGTGAGATGTATTACCAAAAATACTTGTTTCTTGGTTGTAGATATTTTAATAAAGATTTATGCTGGGAGTTTCAGTTTACCATTGAATCCAAAGAATTCACATGATGAGTTTTATTTATGAATAATTTTTGCATTGTCTAATTATACATTGGAATTCAAACTTCACTTTTGTCATCTCGTGTACTCTAAATAATGGTGATCATGCCAGGCTTTTCGACCAGCTAGAATAATATTCAAGCTCTGACTTTGTGTCAACTATGGTTGCAAGTTTCGACCAACTAAATAATAATCCCTGTGTTATTGAAAATTTGTGTTGTCAGTCGTTTAGAGGCGGAGAGCAGATGATTTAAAAGTTTACACTACTTTCGGGAGCTGGAATGACTGTATATTAGTACCATTATATATCATAAGGGTTAATAGAAGTTTGTACGATAAATTTACTTTAAACAAATAATTATTCTTATTTGTATCTTACTCTACTCTGCAACTCGTGTATAATTCCGCAAATATTACTCATTTATGAATTTATGGCATTTCACTGTTTAGAATTTCTTCATTGCCTGGATTTGAGCCTATTTAATCTGTATATTGTTGATTCAGTTTTGCGTACAAGTTATATATATTGTTTGTGCTTCCTATATGTAACTTGTCACGATATTTGTTAAGCAGAATCCTTGTCCAGCGTGCAAGTGACCAGTTGAGTGGAATCAGGGTTCTATAGCTATCAGATTCCCTGCACCCTGTAAATATTAGTTTTGTTGGTAAGCTATTTACTGTAACCACTTAACTGGATATCGATATCTATGATTTTTATGATCTACAATACATTGGTTAAGTCTTCCACAAGTCATTTTTGCGAGTATATTTTGCTTAATGCATTTTACTTAAATATTTTATGATGAAGACATGTTGAAATTTCCCACGTTGGTCCTTCATGTATAAATTTTAATCAAGTTTTATGGGGTACTTCTGCAGGTCTTTTTCGTGTGCATGGTCATTTCACGGTGAGAGACACTTTATTTTTCACGCGTGTAACCAATATCGGCCAGCAAAACAAATAAGCGAGGTTGGATTTTTATGTTTGTTAAATTTTAATTCTTCTTAATTTCAAGTACTATCATACTATGAGTTCAAATTACAATTGAACAATTGCTATATGAGAAGCTGAGTCTTTGAATTTATTATGTTGATTGTGATTGTAGTATGATGTCACTAAGGAATGTAGAGAAATGGCCAAAGATCCAAGAGAACGATATAGTCATTACTATTATAGATGGGCTACCAATGAAGCGGTGAGTACTATTGTCAAGAACTTTTGAATATAATGAAATTCATTTTTTGGATCATATGTATTTTTTACTTTTCTGGTCTTTCCCTATAATGCAAGAGGGTAGCAATAATATTTATATGTAAAGCATCAACTGTCCATCCACAAGATCCTGAGTTCTCTAAAAATGGTTTAGATGATATGACAAAGCTAACTTATCTGCACGAGCCTGGTGTTTTGCAGAATATAAGGGGGTGCTTGGTTGGGGGTATCGGGAGGTAGGGAATGGGAAAGGCAATGAATAAACATGCCTGGTTAGGAGTAAGGAATGCAATCATTGCTTAGTAGTGGGTAATGAGGCATTACTCAGTAAATTAGGAGGAAAGGTAATGATTACCCACCACCACCACCGCCACCACCACCACCAGCAGCCACCACCAGCCACCACCACCAGCAGCGACCACCAGCCACCACCAGCAGCCGCAGCCGCCACCACCACCAGCCACCGCCACCACCACCACCACCAGCCACCACCACCACCACTTTGGAGGTTAATGTGTTTTTCTTAAACCAAGCGCTATCAAAGATAATGATAATCTCCATTCCATTTCTTTATATTCCATTGTATTCCCTTTACCTTTGCTATTCCCATTACCCTCTTTGAACCAAGCGCACCCTAAGTTGCCGATATGATCTCAATGAAATATAAGTTGTTGTTTAGTTATGAAAGTTTTTGTTGTGGCAACTTATGTGCTGATGATGTTTGCTATAGTTGCACTGCAACTTACATATGCTTATTTGCTTTATTCTTAGCAGTATATCTATATGACCTGAAAGTCCTATCTTTTCCATATTTTTTATTCTCTACAGTTATCAACAGAGGCTGTAGTTATTTTTTCTTTATCATTTATAATATTTTGCTGGCACGACAAGTTTAAGATTTCTTCTTCTCTGTAGACTTATACAGGTGAAATATTGATTGTTGTCGATATATTCCAACATCTACCACATTTATATGACAAGGATGTGATGAAAAAGTATAGAGGGGCTGCTTTACATGAGCTGAGCCCGCACCCATTTGCTATTGCAGACTCAGCATACATGCAACCTTCATATATTAATGTCTCTGAACTCATTAAGTATTTTGCTTTCACAGTGCCTTAAAAATAAATCGAATTTCGAGTGCAGGCAAGTGATCAATAATTGAGTAAGCCAATCAATTTTGGTTAGTGGAGAAAGTGGAGCTGGCAAAACAGAAAGCACAAAAATACTTATGCAGTATCTTTTGCATATATGAGTGGGAGAGTTGCAATTGAAGGACTGAGTGTGGATCAGCAAGTCCTAGAAGTATACAGATTCATTTTTTTAATCAAACTTGGTGTATAATATAAGTATAAATGTTGGTTAAGTTTTTACTTTCTTTTAGACATGCGAAGTAATTTTATATGAACTTTTTAATCTTGGCAGTCTAATCGTGTTCTTGAAGCATTTAGTAATGCAAAGATTGTGAGGAACAATAACTCACAGTTTGCTTATGAAAATATTTTTAGGATATAATTGTGATGTTAGAAATTTAGGTAACATAAAAATGTGTGGCCAAAACAATTAAGTGTCACATGAACCAGTGCTGCAGAAGGAAAATATGGTGTTGCAATAGGGTTTATGACAACATTCCATTTGGTGTTGCCATAGACAAAAAAGTATTGCTATAGATGTCCAATGCAACATATATACCAATGTGGCCATAAACTGAGAAAAGTGTTGGCTTACACCCCTAAGGCTACGGGACTATATCCAACATCGCTAAAATTGGAAAAAGTGTAGCCTTAAACCAATTTTGGCCTTATAGCAACATATTTTATGCTTTTTTTACACTTTTTTTCAGTGTTGGCAAAGACCATATATGGTGTTGTAAAAACTAAAATAGAAATTAAAATAGGAAAAAAAAATCAATTAAAAATTGAAAACGTAAACAAGAATAGAAATTAAAAATATAAATTGAAACAGAAATTAAAAACACAATTTCAAAAGAGAAATTAAAAAAAAACTAAAAATTTAAATAAAACAGTATAACTGAAATTTGAAAGACAAGAAATGAAAGTATAAATTAAAAACGGAAAAACTAAAAACAGAAACAATAGAGAAAACTAAAACATAAAATTAAAGCATAGCTTATAAATAGAAATGAACAAATTACTTAGAAACTGAAATTAAAAGAGAAAATTAGAAAAAAAACTAGAAATAGAAATAAAACATAAATCAAAATAGAAAATAAAAATATAAATTAAAAATAGAAATCTATAATACAAGAAAAGGCAGAAATTAAAACTGAAATTTAAATTGAAAAATAAAAATTCAAAAAATAAAATCAAACAAACCTTAGAAACCAAAATTAAAAATATAAAAGTAAATATAAAATTAAAAGAAAAATAAAGAATATGAGTCAAAACAGAATCATCAGAATTACCCAAAAATAAGAACATAAATCAAAATGGAATCATCGAAATCACCCAAAAAATTAGCTATAATAAATTGATTAAATATGGGAAATATTAGACCAAAATAAATAATAATTTTTAAAATACAACGTGTTAACTATTTATTTATTTATTTATTTAAATTACTCCGAATCACCAAAATAGTGTGTTCGGCAAAGAACTTATAGAGGAAATGGACGGCCCACTACCCAAGTTCGACTTTCGCGCATACTCGATCGCCCACCCCCATGAACCCATAAGGCGGATGTTGTTTCGGGCCGCGTGCCGCTCTCCGTGGTCCCTTGGTCAGATCAAAAGTTCGGCGACCAGGAGAGACTTGGCTCGTTGGAGGGCGGAGTTCCATGTCCCCTCCGACGTTTCCCTTTACGTGCCCGCCGAGAATGAACGTGCCGACCAACCTCCTGAGGGTATGGTCGCCGTTGACGAGTTGATTATGGGGGCCGGACTGCGGTTCCCACTGCCGTTCGCCGTGTCCTACCTGTTGACCAATTGGAATGTGACGCCACTCCAACTGACGCCGAACGCCTGGCTGCAGATCGTCTGCACCCTCACACTGTTTGGCGGACATCGGCTATTCCGTCTTCATTCTGCGCTGGAGATGAACTATCTCTTTAAGTTGACGGCTCAGAAGGTTTCCGTTGGCGGCTACCACATTCAAGGTCGCTCGGGCCGGGTGATTCTCAGGGTGCCGAACAAGGTTCGGGGCGATCTGACCAAGTGGTTTTGGGTCGGCGGAGTGTGGAGGTCGGCCTCGAGTGACAATCCCAACGACAAATTGGCTATCCCCACCGGCTTTCGGGAGAGGAATCCGAGTAAGGGTTTTTACTCTCTCTTTGTTTGGATATATTCTGAACTAATCTAATTTGTCTTTCTTTTTGCAGGTACTCTTGTTCCGACAGCAGGAGATCTACCTTTTGATTTTTCGATCGTTTGGGAGCGAATACGTAGTCTCCCAGACAGTCATATCGACGCTCGCCGAATCAACGATGAAGCTCACTGGTTGGCCACTCGTTTATTTCGTTTTCCCCGCCACTTAAGGGTCCCATGGGCGAATTTTTACGATCCTCATATTGACGATCACCTTAATTGATGAAGATGACTAACTTATGTCGATTGCTTTCTTTACAGAAATCCGCTTCCCCCGCTACTCCGAGCCACCGAGAGAAGTTGCCATGTCGAACCCCGGGATCATGAGTCGCTTGCGCCAGGGGAAGAAGGCGAGCCGTGTCCCCCCGGCGCCGATCCGTTCTATTTCGGAGGTGAGACCTCTCGTGGAGCCGGTCGTCGATGAACAGGAGCCTCGGGAGGAGGGACAACTCCGGCTCAACCGCAAGAGGTGGAGGACGGAAGAGCCCTTGGCCTCTATTGCTGCTGATGCGCCCACAGTGGCGCCGCCGATCGCCGTACCTCCGCTTTCCACGGTTCCAATGGCGGAGGGGTCCACGCCCTCCTCCAACTTTCTGGCAACCACGGCGGCTGCCCACGCTGAGACCCCTCGAGGGAGGCCGTTCTTTGGCCGCGACCCGGAGAAGGTCCAAAGGTGAGCTTGGTTGCTCTTATGGGTTATGACATTTCCTTTGTTGGAAATATACTAACTTTTTTGCTCTTTGTGCAGGATCCACCACTCCGACCCGAACTGCTCGCCGATGGTGCTGGACTTCTGGACGAGCAAAGTTCCTCTCGGGCTACTGCCTCTCTGCCGAAGGCCTGGACGACTGATCTGGACGCAATCGCGCGCCGACGATCTGCAGACGCGATGCAGGCGACTTTCGCACTGGCCCTTCAGACGGCGACGAAGGCTGCTCAGGCCGTGAGGGACTACGAGGGGCGGCCCTCCACTGCTCGTCTCCAGGCGGAGCTCGAAGCCACCCGAAAACAAAATACTGAGCTCGTCGACAAGCTCGTGGCCATGGAGAAGAGCTCCGTGGTGGCGGCCAAGCAGGCGATCCAAGACCTCGAATGGGCCCGGGCGGCGACCGACCGGATGCGGGATCAGATGGTTGACGCCCGCAGGTCGCACGCGACCGCGCAGAATGAGGCCGACCAGCTGAGGTGACCATCGCCCGGTTGACCAGCGAGCTGGCATCATCGAAAGAAGAGGTGGCTGCCAAAGTCGTCGAGCTCGAGGACGTGAGCCAAACGGTTGCGGAGCTGAGGGGGAAGCTGGAGGCGACTGAGGCCGATCCCTTCCTTAACGTGGAGTATGTCAGTGAATTTGCCTATTATATGGCTTATGCTGACGCGATCCACGCCGCTAAGAAGGGAGGGCTCGAGGTCGGCCCTTTGGCTGATAATTTCAAAGCCTATGCGCTTGAGCACCCTCTGCAGCCACCCTTCATGGTGCCGATCCTCGACCTCTCTGCGGAACATGGGATCGATTTGAGCTGGTACCCATTGCCGGACAACCTTGTCCATCCAAGTGCCCCAGAGGATGGGGGTTCAGAGCCTGCCGCTGATGAGAGAACGATCGCCGATCCAGTGGCCGGGGGTGATGGCTCGGCAGGGGCAGCCTGAGCTAGCCTGCTCTCTTTGTTTTTGCTTATAATTTTACAGCTGTGTTGTATTTTGCCTTCGGGCGACTGTACTTGTATTTCCCATGAAATGAAATAAATATTTCTTCTGATTTCTTGTTTGTATAATCGTCTCTGAATCTTTTGCATTTGACTTCATACAAGTGTTTGAGGAGCGATCGTTGCATGTACAGCTCCAAGTGAATTGATATAACTCATACTGGTAACTTTCTAAACAAAGTCGATCGCTGTATATATATTTGAACAAAGACGATCGTCATATGATATAGTTCCGCTCTCCCCCTTGTTTTTGTTTACTTAGTGAAAGTAAGGGAACGAAAATAAATCGTTTAGCGAGCGGTCTTCAATTTTGCAGATTCGTCGAGGAAGGCCGACCATCTCGGCCTAGAGAAACCGTGCACGGTTGTGGAGTTCGACGGAACCGACCTCCGCGACCATGTCTTGTGCGTGAGTGACATTCTGTCGGATGGCCTACGTTTTCGCGACTCACTTAATTGTGAAGGTCCTCCGTAGGCTACATTTTGCCTCGCAATGTAGCGATGAGGCGGACGATCTTAGCCTGGAGGAGTTCTTGCACGGGGCGCCGTCGGATTAATCGACTTCGCGACTGTGGCTTGTTAGCACTCTTCTGCCTGGGACCGACATGTTAGATGACGGACCTCCGAGGGCATACGTTGTGACGGGGGGAGGGACGCGTCGCATTGTCTGGGTCTACCATGTTAGATGATGGACCTGAGGGCGGGCGAGCGTGTCCACAGATCTGTTTTGTAGGGTCTTTCGGCTATGTTCGCCTCGTATTTAAACAAAAGGGCGAGCGATCTTCGCCTAAAGGAACCTTGCATGGACGGGCTATCGGTTCCATCGACCTCCAGAACCATGGCTGCACTTTTCTACCTAGGATCGTCATGTTAGATGGCGATCCTCGACGGTATACGTTGTGCTGGGGGAGGCGATCACTTGCCTAGTTCCGTCATGTTAGATGGCGAACTCTGGAAGGCGAGTGAGATCCTCTTTTTGAAGGCGTTGCTCAGGCAGTAGCCTTTGGTTTGTTTTGTCGAAGCAAATCACTGGGGGAGAATTGGGAGATCTCATTAAGCACTTTGTACATCAAGTAAATGAATACAGGGTATTTCTACTGATAGTACTTCTTTAAATGGATGGCGTTCCAGGGATATTGGTCCGGAGTTCCATCCGGGTGTTGGAGCTCGTAGGCTCCTTTAGTTAGCTACTTGGATATCCTGAATGGGCCTTCCCAGTTCGTACCAAATACTCCCGTGTGGGTTTGGATCTTCTTGAGGACTAGATCGCCCACTTGGAATCGCCTTTCTTTGACCTTTGAATTGAAGAACTTTTTGGATTTCCTCTTGTGGATCGTGTTCTTCATTTTCGAGGTCAGTCGTCGTTCCTCGAGCATCCAAGTCGATCCGCCGAGCTACATCGTTGTCTGTCGTCATTCGTTGTGCAGTTCGGTGGCTTAGGACGGCGATCTCCGATGGGATCACCGCTTCTGTTCCGAAGGCGAGGGCGGATGGGGTTTCGTCGGTTGAATTTTTGGTCGTCGTTTGGTAGGACCATAAAACATCCGGGAGCTCGCTCACCCAGCGCCCTTGCTTGGATTCGAGTCTGGCCTTGATCGTGTGCTTGAGGATCTTGTTTACAGCCTCTACCTTCCCGTTTGTTTGAGGGTGGTAAGGGGCCGAGAACAACTTTTTTATTCCCCATTTTTTGCAGAATTGCATAACTTCCAGACCGTCGAACTGCTTTCTGTTGTTGGAGATGATCGCCTGAGGTAGACCGAAATGGCAGATGATGTTTTTCTAGATAAACCTGATCACTTGCTCTTGGCCGATCTTGTTGAGTGGTTCGGCTTCTGCCCATTTTGTGAAGTAATCGACCCCCACAATGGCGAATTTACATCCCCCTGGTGTCGTTGGAAAGGTACCGATTAGGTCGATGCCCCATTGGGCGAACGGCCATGGACTATACATAGATGTGAGCTGCTCGGGGGAGAGCTTGATGTTCGGGCCCAATATTTGACACCTGTGACAAGATCGGGCATAGGCGATCGCATCCTTTTGTAGGGTATGCCAGAAAAAGCCTTGCCTGGTCGTCTTGTGGATGAGGGCTCGCCCTCCCGCATGATTTCCGCAGATCCCATCATGGATTTCGGCTAAAACGAGTCGGCCTTCCTCCGGCGTAATGCACTTGAGGAGGGGAAGGCTGAAAGCTCGTTTGTAAACCCGATCGTCAAAGAGGGTGTATCTGGTTGCTCGGAGCTGAAGCTGGCGAGCCTTGATCCGATCTGTGGGGACCGTTCCATCCTTCAAGTATTCAATGAATGGAGTCATCCAGTTCTCTTCGGCGATGGCAACTGTGGCGACCAAATCTTTGTCGATCGCCGATCTCGCCAACTTAGTGATTTGGATGTTAGAGAAGTCCGCTGCCCCATCCGACGATGCGAGTTTGGATAGGGCATCAGCCTGGGAGTTGTGTTCTCTCGGGATTTGCTCGATCAGCACTTCCTCAAAATTTATGCACATTTCGGCGACCAACTCTTGATATCTGATCATCTGTTCGCCGCGCACCTCATAACCCCCCTTGACTTGGTTCACGACCAAGAGGGAGTCCATGAAGATGTGAAGGCGACGAACGCTCATGGCGAGCGATAGATCGAGCCCGCCTACTAAGGCTTCGTACTCGGATTCATTGTTGGTTGCTCGGAAATCGAAACACACAGCATTTGTGAAACTCTGACCGTCGGGACTGATGAGGACAATCCCTGCCCCTACCCACGAGCTGGTCGACGAGCCATCTATGAATAGTTTCCACGTGGGACGACCGACTTGGTTCGGGCTAGGCGGGAAAGTTAATTCCACCACAGAATCCGCCAGAGCTTGGCCTTTGATCGCCGTGCGAGGAGCATACATGACACCATATTGGGCGATCTCCAATGGCCACTTGAGGAGCCGCCCGTTGGTGTCTGGCCGGTGCAGAACTTGCCTCAGAGGGAGAGTCGTCAGAATCTCCACTTGGTGTACGAAGAAGTAGGCTCTCAGCTTGCGAACACTCATGACAAGTGCGTAGGCGAGCTTCTCCAGAGGCGTGTAGCGTGTCTCCGCGTCATGTAGCGTTTGACTGACGAAGTAGATCGGCGGGTGGGTTTGTCCCTCTGCTCGCACTAACACTGCACTCAGCGCGACCTCCGAGGCTGCCAGGTAAAGGAACAGCTTCTCGCCGGGGATCGGTTTCGCCAAAATTTGGGGGTTAGACAAGTACTCCTTGATTTTGGCGAACGCCAATTGACTTTCCTTAGTCCAAGCAACCTTTTTATTCTTTATGGTGGCGAATAAAGGCTTGCTTTTGTCTCTGAGCCGCGAAATGAAACGATTTAGGGCCGCTAAACACCCCGTGAGGTGTTGCACCTACTTGACATTCCAGGGTTCTTGCATGTCGAGGATCGCCTTGATCTTGGTGGGGTTAGCTTCGATCCCCCTTTGGCTCATGATGTGCCCCAGGAATTTTCCGGAGCTTACTCCGAAGTTGCATTTCTTGGGGTTTTAGCTTCATGTTGAACTTCTCGAGGATGGCGAACGTCTCGACGAGGTCTTTGAGGTGACCTTCCTTTTTGAGGATTTTGACCACGATGTCATCAATGTAAACCTCCATGGTCTTGCCGATTTGGTCGGCGAATATCCCCTTGACTAGGCGTTGGTAGGTCGCCCCCGCATTTTTCAGACCGAACGACATTCGGACCCAAAAGAACACGTCTTTTTCCGTGTGGAAGGATGTGTGTTTTACGTCTTCCTCCGCCATTGGTATCTGATGGTATCCGGAGAAGACGTCCATAAACGACATCATTTCGCAACTTGTCGTGCTATCGACCAAGTGGTCAATGT